>CM075173.1:182166686-183564186 GCA_037576465.1 Parascaris univalens | reverse complement strand
CCTTACGCTCCACTGAGATTCATTCAACCTTAGGTAGGTGCTTACGATATCGCAATGATGCATTTATGGTACTTTCACTTCGATCCAATTGCTTCTGCAACAGCCGAACTTATGAGTTCGTCAATTCGGAGAAACATCTCGCGTCGATATTCCTCGCTTTCATATTAAAAAATCATCTCGATTCTCCATTCTGGTCGAAATCCTTCATTGGAGGGACACCACATCCCACAAAGATCAAACTCGGGAAGGCCAGACGTAGCAAGAGAGCCGGCTGTCGTACAGCCATCGACGGAGAGGCATGAATCCGACGGGCTGAGTTCCGACGACTTAGGCTTCATGCAGCTGTAAAGCACATAAGTCGATCGATCAGTGACGCCGAGCGAAGAGCAGTGAACGAGAATAGACATGGAAGCAAATTCATCACTGTAAGATCACAAACAGATTGCGAACACAATTAGATATCTTGGGTTGGCTCTTTACTGCTATACCCAACAGCAGTTGACTCTGAAATAATACGTGGCAAGTTTAATCAGCTCAAGTCGGCATCTTATAGGTCATACCACGAATTCGCCCCGCCATCTTCGCGGACTACAATAGATGCGGTTTTCAA
The DNA here is from genome assembly GCA_037576465.1 of Parascaris univalens. Taxonomy (NCBI): domain Eukaryota; kingdom Metazoa; phylum Nematoda; class Chromadorea; order Rhabditida; family Ascarididae; genus Parascaris; species Parascaris univalens. The sequence continues at coordinate 183,563,576 of CM075173.1, read as the reverse complement.
AGTTTCTGAGATGTTGGCATCGAAAAGAACCAGTTGCAACTCAGTGCACAGATCTGCCGATTCATTGAGGCAAAGTTCGTCGATTTGTCGATTCATGAGATTCTATTTAAAGTCCCCCTCACACACAATTTTTATTATATGAATCAAGCGTCATAACTTAAATATGTATAGTTATGTGCACGAGGAGAAATGTTTGGATTTATGTGGCAGTTGGCAGTTCAAGTGGATGAATCGATAACTTCTCATTTACTTGCTATATGATCTTGGGATGTTACTGTGCTCAAACTTTGCAGATCTAACAAATGGCTGACTGCCACGTTTGCTGTCTGCTCTATGGACGTAGTCTGAGATGGAGGAGTGTGCCCATGAAAAGGCCTAAAGAGTTGCGCTTTATCAGCACAGTGCAAGGAGCGGACGACAGTGACTGACGTTAATTCCCCTTGAATGAGGCTTAAATAGACGCAAAGAGCGCACAGTTCCATAATACAATTAGCACAAACGGTACTGTTTGCCTACCCATCACAAACTTCCCTGCCTCACTGAGAAGCGCTGCACTGCCAATGCAATGCCCAATTCACTTCAACTGGATAACTTATTACGGTCCTTTGCCCCATCCAGCCATCCAACAAGAAGAGGTTTGTCGCAAAAAGACGCTTTGTGCAACTAAATATGCTGGTGAACTATCATTATGCAAATAAGTAAGCTGAATATGCGTATTTGCAGTGTTCAACGTAATAAATTTGTTGCGAAATTGAGATGGACCTGAGGTTCAGCTTAGAAACAAGTCAAACGACCACATTCGATCTAGCTCGAAATCATGTACATGCTATGAACTTCCCTTTCATAAAACGAACCAATATTGAATCTTTCGGGTGAAAGAAAATGAAGTGAATGAAGTAAACAAATAAATTTTCGGTAACGAAAAGTGAGAAGTTCAGAGAAGATACCACTGCAACTTCAAGTAACCTTAACAAGCTTGTCATCCTCCAAGTGCAAGGCAAAGATCTACTTGAACGTTTCAAACAATTTGTCCATCTTCATCGGAACCATGGTCAAATGCCGAAATATAAAAGTCACCAATGAAGTGGAGCAATTCTTAGAGGAATTCGGCAAAACTTACTGCTGATTCGCGCTGTGTCGATATCTCAGAAGCATTTAGCAAAGTAGCACGCTAATAAACACGTTTGTCAGACATATCGACAAGGACATAATCATGTTAAGTGTGTTTCAAATTGTTTTATGCGGTCGTTGAAATACAAATAACTCCCAGAGCTTAGAACCACGCAAATATTGCCATAATATGCGAAACTAAGTGAAAAAAATGAAAGCAGTAAACTTCTTGCCAGTAGTCTTGAAGCTTTTTGAAAAATAAGCATCCACAAACATCTGCATTCATCAGGTCATATTTGTTGCCTCTAGCTTCCAGATGAATTATGCTAACGAATAAAGCTGTAGGAATACTTGAGGACGTCGTACGATGTTTGGAGGCAATGGCGCTAAAGAGCCAAACCAAGATTTCTTATTCCGATGTATTTTTGGTCTGCCTGATGTCTACATACCGACTCCGACCGGTCGGAGTCACTCTTCTCCACTGGGAAACCCTCTGATCATCAGCTATCCTGGGCACCTCAACAGTTTTCCAATCGCATCTATGAGTTGTGGTGCTCCCCTGTAAACTACTTCGACTCTTCTTTGCTTCCTCGCCTCCTCTCGGTCTCTCACAACGCCGACTCTGCTAGAGTTACAACAATGTTTAGAAAGAAGATTTCTGTCACTTTGTCTGGTTGGATGTGAAAAGAATCGACGACAGCACCATCTTTAGTTATCAATAAAGAGTATGTAAACAGTTCACAAAACCAATAATAATAGTAATAATAATTATTATAATAATAATTAATAATAATAATAATTTAATTAATAATAATAATTAATAATAATAACAATTTAATTAATAATAATAATAGTTAATACTAATAATATTTTAATTAATAATAATAATAATAATCAATTATAATAATAATAATTTAATTAATAATTAATTAATAATTAATCAATTAATAATTAATAATAATAATTGATAATAATAAGAATAGTAACTAATAATAATAATTAATAATAATAATGATAAATAATAATAATTTAATTAATCAGTTAATTAATAATAATAATCCGTATAGAATGAAGCTAATTATGTGGTCTACATTCACGGCCACTTAGTGAGTCGCTTGCTTTGATTTAGTCGTCGCTGTGGTCCATCAATCTTAAAAGCGTTAGCTTGAATTTTTCCCTCAATACTCGAGAACTTTTGCGAGCCTCAGTTGCAGTGTTAGTAAAAATCCTCCTCATAAGACACCGCCAAGTTCTCCCTTACAGTGTCGTATCACCGTTCTGGATCTTCAAACCTGAAGGTCTTTCGATTATTGGCACCGTCCCGCATTCATGTTCTTATCTGGTTTCGCATGCTTCAAAGTTTCCTCAGCCCTTATGCTCCTATCCCGCATTACCTTTAACCTCCAAAAAAGCTCTTTTCTTCGCCTCCTGTAGCATATTTTTCGAAACGTTTTATGAGTCGGCGTCCAATCAGCTTATTAGTGGGAATTCAAGAAAGCATTATGGCATCTTTTTTAGCACAACTTTTCATTCGTTGATTGCCATTACGCCATTACGCTGGCATCTTTTAGCCCTCGTAATTTTATGTGCACATTGACTAACGAAAGATATGCGGCTACTGCATTTAGCATTATGAGATAAGGGATTTCCCTTTGTTTCTCTGCTGAGGTTAACGCGAACCCAGCGTCCATGGCATTGCACCTGCAGTGGTAATAAGCTGCTGGAAATGGCGAGAACGCAGAGTCGGTGGGCGGCCAAGTGGGAAGTGGGAAGTGGGTGGGGGAGTTGTGGTGTGTGCGTGCGGGGGTGGGTGTGGTGTGCGGGTGCCTGGGTGGGGGTGGTGTGTGCGTGGGGGGGTGGGTTTGGTGTGTGCGTGGGGGGCGGGTTTGGTGTGTTCGTGGGGGGGCGGGTGTGGTGTGTGCGTGCGGGGGTGGGTGTGGTGTGTGCGTGCGGGGTGTGGTGTGGGTGTGCGTGCGGGGGTGGGTGTGGGTGTGCGTGCGGGGGTGGGTGTGGGGTGTGCGTGCGGGGGTGGGTGTGGTGTGTGTGTGCGGGGGTGGGTGTGGTGTGTGTGTGCGGGGGTGGGTGTGTGTGTGTGTGTGCGTGCGGGCGTGGGCGTGTGTGTGGGTGCGGTGTGTGCGTGAGAGGGTGGGTGTGGTGTGTGGGGTGCGGGGGTGGTGTGCGGGTGGGGGGGGTGGGTGTGGTGTGTGGGTGGGGGTGGTGTGGTAGGTGCATGGCATGTTGTTTCGAGGTACCTACTGCGACGCTGACACTAGGGATCAATTTGTATGCGTTTTCACATATAGCCAGACAATCGATGATGCCTGAGTGAATAAGAAGGACCCACCCCCCCCCCCCCCCCCCCCCACACCCTTTAGAAAGAAGATTTCTGTCACTTTGTCTGGTTGGATGTGAAAAGAATCGACGACAGCACCATCTTTAGCTATCAATAAAGAGTATGCAAACAGTTCACAGAACCAATAATAATAGTAATAATAGTAATAATAGTAATAATAATAGTAATAATAATAGTAATAATAGTAATAATAGTAATAATAGTAATAATAATAATAATAGTAATAATAATAATAATAGTAATAATAGTAATAGTAATAATAATAATAACAATAGTAATAATAATAATAATAATAGTAATAATAATAATAATAGTAATAATAGTAATAGTAATAATAATAATAACAATAGTAATAATAATAATAATAATAGTAATAGTAATAATAATAATAATAATAATAATAGTAATAGTAATAATAATAATAATAATAATAATAATAATAATAATAGTAATAGTAATAATAATAATAATAATAGTAATAATAATAGTAATAGTAATAATAATAAGTAATAATAATAATAATAGTAATAGTAATAATAATAGTAATAATAATAATAATAGTAATAATAATAATGGTAATAATAATGGTAATAATAATATAATAATAATAATAATAATAATAATAATAATAGTAATAATAATAGTAGTAATAATAATAATAATAGTAATAATAATAATAATAGTAATAATAATAATAATAGTAATAATAATAATAATAATAATAGTAATAATAATAATAATAGTAATAATAATAATAATAGTAATAATAATAATAATAGTAATAATAATAATAATAGTAATAATAATAATAATAGTAATAATAATAATAATAATAATAATAATAATAATAGTAATAATAATAATAATAGTAATAATAATAATAATAGTAATAATAATAATAATAGTAATAATAATAATAATATAATAATAATAATAATAGTAATAATAATAATAATAGTAATAATAATAATAATAGTAATAATAATAATAATAGTAATAATAATAATAATAGTAATAATAATAATAATAGTAATAATAATAATAATAGTAATAATAATAATAATAGTAATAATAATAATAATAGTAATAATAATAATAATAATAATAATAATAATAATAATAATAATAATAATAATAATAATAATAGTAATAATAATAATAATAGTAATAATAATAATAATAGTAATAATAATAATAATAGTAATAATAATAATATAATAATAGTAATAATAATAATAATAGTAATAATAATAATAATATAATAATAATAATAGTAATAATAATAATAATAGTAATAATAATAATAATAGTAATAATAATAATAATAGTAATAATAATAATAATAGTAATAATAATAATAATAATAATAATAATAATAATAATATAATAATAATAATAATAATAATAATAATAATAATAATAATAATAATGATAATAATAATAATAATAATAATAATAATAATAATAATAATAATAATAATAATAATAATAATAAATAATAAATAATAATAATAATAATATAATAATAATAATATAATAATAATAATAATAATAATAATAATAATGATAATAATAATAATAATAATAATAATAATAATAATAATAATAATAATAATAATATAATAATAATATTATATTAGTAATAAATGTTGGAAATGACCGTTGCGTTGAATGATATATGAAATTCCATCAAGAAAATCATTCCATGACTGCTACGATGCCTATTGCTGTATTCGATTTAACTGCTTCACTTTCATTTGCAATACGCTGGACAAGTTTTCCATCCCAGAGCCCAATAAAATCTTTATATTGCAATATAAATATTTCGTAAAAGTGCAGGTGCAAATTATGCAGTGCAATCGCGGGAATTCATAGCATTCATACTAGCAAGTGAGAATTTTGCCCAATAATTTTCGCCATAGTCATCCGCCGAATCCATCAGAAAGTTTCTTTATCGGATAGGTGCAGACACAATCTGTGGCCGCTTGTAATACTCAACGACACTCGAGGCAAATGTGGCAGGATGTGTACTTTTGCTTTCTTGATACCAGGCGAAATAAATAAGAAAATTTGCAAAATGAGGCTTTGTTAGTTTAAATTTTTCCGATGCCTTTTCAGTTACGGAGGTCCACGTTGCTACGGCTACGGAGAGAAAACGCTGTTGGTATGTCCGCAGTGCTTCGAAATGCACAGAAAAACTTGTGGAGGCTTTAAATATATGCAATTTCACTAAACTTTGATGGATAGCGTAGAAAGTTATCACTCTGTGACCTGCATCAATCAAGCGGCATGATTTTTGTCCTGAAAATAATGGACGGGAAACAACCGTTTACGCTGTTCTTGTTTGCTTAGTTTTTTTCAGCGGTTAAGAGCCAGGTACAAATAGGCACCTAGCTATTCCTAACATTCGAAGCTAAAGGAAGTGGAAAGTTGGAGCAGAAAACTTTTTCCAACTTATGAATTTCAGAAACGAAGGCAGAGGGAATTATAAACTGTTTTCGATGGAACCGCATCCGTGCTTCAGCCACTGAAAACATGAATAGACAGTAAAAATTCACAGCAACCCTTTTTTAATTTACTGAATTTGCTGCCCAGAACATTACCTATCACTGTCTGCTGAATAGGCCAGAAGTGGAAGGGTTTGTGATTTGTTGTCAACTTTTTTAAGTCGTCACTTGGCAGCCCTCCTCATTAGCGGAAAGAGTGACTTATTTGGAAGATCTAGCCCGGAGATGTATTCTTCGAGAAAACCTTGCTGATGGCACATATCATCTGCAGAACCATCGTAGAACATCAGTATCCAAAAATGTTTGAATGCTCGGAAAAACAACTCAACCGTTGAATGCTGTAAGACTCCAGGTCGATGTCAGTAGGTCGAGGAGAGCAGAAAGGTGATTCAGAGGATATTCAGAGGGCAGCATAGTAACAAGTATGAAGGAACTTCAGATTTATTACTTGCTTTTCAAAGGTACCAACGTCTTTCAAAAGATCTTCGCAACACTGCTACGGACAAGATTGGCGAAATGCCTTAGGTAAACATTTCTGTGGACCTATTTTTTTTTGGAGGACGCAGATCCTTATACGAATGACGCCTTCCATTCATTTCTACCAATATGAGATAAGATCATTACCAAATTTCATTGTACTATAAATATTCTATTTTATGTTTTGTTTCATACTCCATCCGATAATAATTTGAAGATTCTTTTACGTGAATAATTCAAATTAAGTGATTTCATAAGCTGCTCTCAGCACTGAGGTCTTGGTGAACAATCAGTTTTTGAGCATTTCTTGTCTGTTTGTGATGCAAAAAACAATATTTTGCACTATTTTGATCTGTAGCCAAATTGTTACTTTACTGCTTTCTTACAAGAACAGATTTGAGATGGGAAAAATATAGTCCAACAATTGGCTTTCCTCATTTCTTATCTCGAGCAGGAAAAAAATCATAGCGAGAGCAATATTATCAACTTGTAGAAGGTTCCATCTAACTTCAAAAACACATTGCCGCTATGAAATTATCCATGACTTTGGTTAGTGGTAACTGTTGAAATTCGTTCTTTCGTCCTCTCATTTCTGCCTAACAGGCTGTATTTTGACAACAGCTGTATTCAGGAGAAACATATGCGCAGCCTCCATAGTGTTATATCGCTCAGAGCAGCTCGAAAATACATTTCAAGAAAACCTGCGGCAGCAACAACGTGCGAGTGCTGCTTCAAACTTTGTGACGTAACTGACATATTCAAAAATGTCATCACTTCCAAGTACTTTTGCGAGCGCATCAATGAAGTGCAACTGCAGGAGAATATTCGCATCACTGTCACCTAACACAAAACGCTAGGGTATAACATTAACTACATGCGACTAGTTAGGCAGTGAACTAACCACATATCGGCGTGCCGTTTCACAGGGTGAAGGCAATGGATCATTCACAGTAGCACCGCTACTATATGCCACTTTTCATAATTCAGGCTGGTTGATTGCAAAGTTATGAGGGCGAATAATTTTGGTGCGCTTCATTACTTGCAAGTGAGACCAGCACGAAACCACATTCAGTGCGCACGTTCTTCATTTCTTCTAAGATTGCCGTGAAGCAGTGAGAAAATTATGTGAAGCTGTGAGATCTAGCAACCTCCGACGAATATGCCCTCTAAAATTCCTAACAGCTTCGTTCTATGCACTTAGGATTACTGTATCCTGGGCTCTACGTCGAAAGATGTAATCGCATTGATTTTCACGAAGCAATTAAACTTCATTATTGAAGAACGTTGTAACAACAGTCGAAAAGATGAGCAAAACATGTTTTATCGATTGATTATATTCAGTGGCCTCTTACAGATACAGATTCGTGTAACTATCACATGCCTTTTTGTGTCTTTGGATTCCCGACCGACGCAACATCAGCAGTTTTTGGTGGACTTTTCGGTGGACTGAAACGAGAAAAATTTCAAAAAACTTCGCAGGAACTTATAATATCACGACTTTTATATTAACGTCGACGGTCCAGGTGGAGCAAGACGGGCATGCCGCAAATGCGATCAAAGTTCAGTTATAGTACAACTGTCTCCACATTCATCCCTCAGCACCCATACCCATCCACTCCTCATCACACTACATATTCTACTTCTCTTCCTTTTTCCCTTTCCTTTTCCTCCCTGGGCAAGTGTCCCTTGAATACCAGTTCTGCAAATTCTTGTAAGGCTACTTAAGAAATCACATTCGCTTCATGCCCTAAAAACAAAGTTTAGATGTCGGCAACAAACATGTGAACTACCTTATATATAAGAAAAAATACATGTGCATATATATATATATATATATATATATATATATATATATATATATATATATGCATACGCACAAATATGAACGGAAATATTAATATCGGTATACATATATGTGGAATTGTATATTCGTCTACTTATGTATTCATGCACTCATTTGCATATTCATAAAAAGTTCATTTACATAATTAAGCCTAGGAACTGTAACCGCAGCTTTATCTAGACTCTTTGTGTGCATTCAATTCCGCTCCACACGAAACACGCCGATTGCATTTACACAAAAATCAAAGCGTAACGAAAGTGAGTGCGGAACAAGTAGAATTAGTAGTAGTGCTTAAGACAATTTGGAATAAACCTTTTGTCTGGTGTTCTGGGAATGTCTTCGTTGAGGACAGGACCTTCTGCATTGAAGAGGTATTTCCCGGCAACTGTTTCTTTACCTGGAGCGAAAACTTCGAACCACGGGAAGAAGTTCCTTAAATGTTGACGATGCTTTCGCAGTCAACATATCAGCAAGTTATGGCGGTTGTTACAACACAGTTTTACAAAATGTTCAAAAACATTTCGTTGAAGAATGAAGCGATGATCAGACGAGAGTGATTAAAACATTGAAAACTGTCGGAAATTTTAGAGCTATCAAAATTCGTCTATACTTTCATTCGGTTTCGAAATATTTGAGATAAAAATGCGAGAAAGAGTCATAGCTGCGATATGCGAGCACAACTGATAGCAAAGACAGGTTCTTTCCTTTGAACTTTCGTTTTTATGATTTCTTCTGCATTTATTTCGATTTTCATCTTCGGAAAACTTTCATATCTAATCGAATCCTTTTTATTAGCAATTTTAACAAATTGGCCAACAACTGAGTGCATCGAAAACTGCATTCTTACCAATTGGCCACTAACTGAGAAATATTAATCAACGGTTTGAGATGACGAGAAAGCTTTTGACCATGAAGCCGAAACCAGTCTCGCATGAAAAATGCTAGAGCCAGTGCTGCATAACCGATCGTATATTTTCGCCATCCTTTGTTATCAGCTCCTTGAGCAGAAATGTTCATTATCACACTGAAAGAATTATTTGCCTTGTTTAGAGCTTTCTCATTTCGCTATAGCGCATTTTTGTCGTCTCTTCGGAGAGTTTTTGTCCCTTTTCGAGCTACCTTCTCACTTTACTTCCGTTCGCTTTTCTTTACCTCATCTTTAACTCAACATCTGTCCCACCATTCTCAAACATCTCTCCACATTAACTTTTAATAATAACGACCATACGTGGAATGTTTCTCCAATGATTTTGAAAAATTCGCCTCCAGTTATTGATTATGAACTCACAGCGCAATTTATACGGAATCCGTTGAAGCAGAGATGAATAAACCGAGTAGCTTGGTGAGTTTTTTTCTCCTGACAGATGACCCACAACCTTAGAAGAATCGAACTGAGGGGTGAAGTAAATGACATTCTTGGAACCTTATAATCAATACTACACTGGTTTTGAGTAATAAACTCCAAAAAGAAGACGATTTCGAAGCGTAATTTAGAAAGGTTGTATTTTAGGCCAACCACCCCTCGGGAGGACAACTAAAGTGACCATTTGCAGTGGCACAAATAGTGCTGCTGAGTTGAAAGGTTGTGAGAGCTAACGGGCAGATGTGGTTGTCTGCCCATCATTTGCAGCTACGGTAAGAAATGAATTTCGTTGTGGAATGCCAGCTTGAAGTGCAACATATAGTCGACTTTTAACATTTTGCGTTATCAGGCAACGTATCAAATTTTATGCGATTCTATTCGTCACGGGCGCATGATGATTGCATTCGAAAGTTTGAATGTATCGCTTTTTTATGGCCGAAGTTTTCGAGTTAATGAAGAAGCAGGCCTAACTAAATATTCTGTACGACCCTGGAGGATAACGTAGTAACAGTCAACATGAAATTAAATAATTGCTTTACCCAAACAGTCCACATGTGAGTAAAACTGCTGTCGTTGTTATTAATCGAATTTTCACTATATCAGCGTCACTGAAAAAAAGTAATGCCGACCGGTTTGATACATTTGAAGATATCTCCTCATCACAACCTGACCAATCCAACATTCAGAGCTAGCACAATCGTTTCAGGCTTAGCTAAACTTTCTCAGAGAACTTGTTTTCGAGCCTGGTTTTTTCACTGATCATGCAGTTGATCGATCGTATAACATTCATGAGTTGAAAGCATTGATTAAAGCACTTTAGCGGGAAAGGACGTAGCGACTGGCATTCGGATCGCCGATGATAACACTCGGCTGTCAGCGGCTCCATCGTTTTTATTTCATTGCTCGAAGTCGCAGCTGAGAGCGTAATGCAGTTTATATGACTGTTTTTAAAAGTTGACATACCTTTGCTTTGAATTTTCTGGTAGGACAGTCGAAGAGTGACTCATGTCCAATTCACTGGGCAGCGAATCGAGCATCGCTATCTCGGATCGTGTCATCTTCACTTTAACGTGTCCGCTAAAATTCACGTTTATTGGAGCATCTTTCGATGTTGGCTTGTGCAACACCTTGTTTCTCATACCTGTCCCTGATATCTCAGTAATTTTTGTGCTGCTTTTACTCCAGGCTGCATTTCTATGGCGTTTATTATTTCACTTAAATGACTTAATGCGTTCGCTCTTAATATGATCTTCATTCTCTAAGCTGATCCTACTCGATAATCAGCTTGATACAGTGATATACTTTACACGCACACGCACGTGCGCCTCGACCGATGAAGTCTTAAATGTCATTTTCGTATATACTTTAACATTTTCTCCGACCGTTGCCGATCACATGCTGATAAAATACGTTGGAGCCGTCGAAAAACACTCGTATAGTAAACTTGGTTTCACCCTTACCTCTAACTCCAGCGAAACGTTTCGACTGCATTTGGACATCCTTCCTCCTCCTTCCTTTCCACCCGTCTTTCCCCCTTCAAAGTTATGCTCCTTTGAACAAGGTACAAGCGTCGAGCATTCGGAATGTCTGTGCAAGAACAACAAGCGAATGTAGCATTCCTATGTTCTACAGTTAAGCGTCGTAATTAACCTGTCTGGGAACTCATAATCGGGTATATCTTTTACATCCACCACACGCTCTGTGGCGATCGCTCTTCCAACCGGTCGACTCATCGTCGTAGAAAACAATATGCCCAAATATTTCAAACTTACTGTTTATATGACATCTCATCGAATTCGAATTTACTTCCGCAGGAAGCAAACATAATTTTGCAGTTTGAGTGGGGCGCCGCATGACAGTTCATGCAAATCGCGCCACTGCAATCGATATTTGTACTACATGAGTAAAACAACGAAATGCAAAGGTCGGGACTGTCACAGACAATTCGCGTTGCGTATGCTAGCAACACAGTGATAGCCCATGTTATTCCAGTAAGTTAACAACAGAGCTGTTAACAAGTTAACAATATATAATGGTGCGAGCTTTCTTAACGCATTTACGCTCTCACGAGTAATAAAACAATTTCTTTCAATAATTCTTTTGAAGAGGCGTTTAAAGTTCGAAGAGAAAATAGACGCATATTGAACGGAAATACTCGTGGAGATAAAATTGCTTTCCTTGGCATTGCCGAAACATATGACGGCAGAAGACGTGGAAGTATTCGACAGTGATAAGACAGGAGGTAAGTGGAGCACTTCTGGATCACCGGAAACAGTCATTTATAATGGTATCCTGTGCAGTTGTCGAACAAACAAGATCAGTGTGCTCTCCTCAGCTGTTTGTTCTTTGACTGTTTCCGACGTGATCGAATTGTTTTCTAATAGAAAAATAATGAAACAGAGTTTTTCAGAACTCCGACTGCAATTACTCACCTCCCATTTTGTCGAAAAACGCTACATCTACCTCATTCCCTTTTCACGTACGGTATTTGGCATGAGAAAAATCTATTTTAAAGGTTTGCTATAATGTCTTCAAGGGATCTGCAAAGTGAGAACATCACCGCATATTTGTCGAAAAAATACGCTCAAACAAAAACATGACCAAAGAGGTCGTTGGGCGACCTGTTCATTTTTTGAGGACGCCAGCAACCATCAGTCATTTCATCCGCTTCGAATTGCAAGCATCTGCCTGTGACAAAAATTGCAGCTTTGCGAGGAATTTTGGATGTATATAACAAATTTTAACGAAGTTTTCTATTGCAATATAGCAACTGTTGCCGTTCAAATGTATCTAAAAATGAAAAAATGTTCAGGAGTAGTTGGCAGGATATGCGCTAGTGCGGTACAAATCACCGCATCAGTAAGAGCTTCATAAAAACTGCCATATAAACGCAGCACTAAGCTTATTTTGAGGTATTGTAATCACCTAAGCACTTCATTTGCAGGGAATTCATTTCCGTTTGATGAGAGTAACATAAAATGAGAGCTGTAACTGCTGGAAGAGGCGAGGAGATTTTCAAATTGCTGTAAAGACTGCTTTACTAGCCGAATAATTAGCAACAGAACTGCTGAGTAAGTTTGAAGTTTGAAAACACACCTCACCACTGCTGCCAAAATTCAAAAATCCTTTTTTCGTGGAGTGGAGGTTGTCGTATAGGAAAAGACAAGTGAAGACAAATGGACAGGTGAATTATACGCAAACATACGCGCTTACCCCTGCAAGCGCGATTAAAGGAAATTTACACTTGACATATTTGAGGAGATAAAATCTGCCTATATGTGCCCAGCTTCTCCTTTGCTGCCGTAATGTTATGTCATCGTATGCATTTTAATCCACTGCTTGTCTCGTTTGCAGCAGCTACTTTCTTTTTAATGCTTCTCCTTTTTTGCACTTTTAGGCAACATGTTATTCACTTCGTAAGGAGCACATTAGGGCCAACGACGGAATCAGTTGTGGAATATCATTGCGCAGTCCAACTGATTCGGTTCATAACCAAGCAGCCGCATTGCGATAATGGACCATTTGAAGTGAATGACGGAGGGTATCAGTAGACATATGTGCAAGATAATTTTGGTTTATTGCGCTACAAAGCGATGTTTGGTTGCAGATAAACTTTCGTTTCTTCATTACTAAAAGAACAACATCTTTAATCGTAATAATGTAAAGTTATTGCTCCAAGTTTTGTCTTCGATGCAGTGGATCGAAGGAAAACAGTGCAGTAGATTTAATGAAAACTTTTGAGAGGGAACGTGGGGAGCGGAAAGGATATTATAGGAACAAGAATTTGCGAGAATGAATATATAAATTATGTTTGCAATGAACTCTGATGAAAAGTCGCCACAGTCGATTGATGTGCGAGGGTATCATGCAATTTATCGAATATTCATTTCCTAGCATTGTTTTAATTAAAATGCGACGTGTAGTCCTTTCTTAACGGTGTGCGCTGAACGCTGCGAATGTGGCCAAATGACGAAGCACTGAATTTCCCAAAAGATGACGGCTGCTAAGAAGAATCCATGAACGAGATCTTCAGTGCAGCGAAAATCCTTTCGTCATCTTGTACTGTCAGCTCTTCCTTTCCTAGCTTGTTTCCTTCTCTTCCTCTCGTCCTGCCTCACCCTTCTTCTTTGCGTAACTGAATAACAGCACAAGAAAACGTTCCTCGAGGATCTCAAATCTTTGCGGCAATTTCAGCAAATATTTCCTAAATGAAAAGCTCCATTTCCCAGAGAGCAAAAGTGGAATGCCTTCACAGTTAACTAATGCCTTCGTTAGAGCAACTGCAGTGATGCTGCATTCGACGAAGTCGAAAGTACGGCCATGCTCTCAATGCTATTGCAAGGTTATCGTCTGAAATAACTCACGTTCATTCTTAACCAACACTGGTACCTAAGAGCATGGAAGTTTTTCCCGAGCTCAAAAGCTCCAGAACCACATTTTTGTCTTTCGTTACCTAAACATACTCGCATCATCGGCGTCAAAAACATCTCTGGCCACAAATTTAATGGGCGTCTGAGGTACTTTCGCCAAAATCATCTCTCTGGGCAAGTGACTGATGTCGCAGCTTCATTGATTACTCTAGACGTTACTCTTGACGAAGTTCGTGTTGAACACCTCATCGTCACATATTATGGACGAACCATTAAAACTACCAACTATGTTTTATGTGCCATGGAATGTTGGAATTTCAAGCCCATCTCTGAATCATTCGTTCAAAATTTGTCGAACACCGATAGCGTTACATTATAGCTCCCTCTCCTGAACTGCATCCGTACTTCTACTTCACTGAAGCCTGCTTAACTCTTTTCTCCAGAACATTCAACGGTTTCTGCAAAACTTGCTTTGCACTTTTTTCTAACATCCTATGCATGAGTGCCACGCAAGACACCAGCATTCGAAGCCGAACGCATAGTAAATTTCTTTCCAATGCAGCGATACGCACAAATTTCTTTCCGAACGCATAATCCTCCCAATATGCACATTTTATTTTAGCTTACTGTGCATTTTTGATAAAATCAGCCTCTTACTCTGGCGCAAAAGCCACAAACTTTCAGTCTGTAATCTCGACGCCATCCGGTCACTCTTTTTCGCCGCAATTGTCACTACTACACGGTCGTTTTAATAGTCTCGTTCAAACGTTCCTTCCCCTCATTGTGGTAACACCTTATGATACACAAAGTCAGTGCATCTTCCTTGGCCTCCCTTACGTGATATGGAATGCCCTTGCATTTGAGCTCTCTTAGCAGAAAGATGCATGAAAGATGCTTTTATTTGTTCGATTTTTAACACGTCGCTGTTAATGAGACTGAACAGAGGCGGCAAATTTCGAATTGTGAAGTTCTTGAAGCATTTCAGCGAGGACCCAGATAGCAAGACACATCGGTGCGCATCTTCGGCCCATCGTCAGCACCCCCGCCACCACCACCGCCACCGCCACCGCCAGCGTCATAGCCACCGCCAGCGCTATAACCGCCACCGCCGCCACCGCCAGCGCTACCTCCACCACCTGAAGCATGCTGTCAGTGAGAGTGGGTAACAGTTCATTCATCCACCTCTCAAAGTGGCCATAAGCCATTCTCGATAAGTCGCTTTGGGGGAATAGAAGAATGGGAAACTACGGAGGTCAATTGGTATGGCAAATCTTACGGTAACATTTGCTGGCAGATACACTGTCAAACAGCGGTAAGCCTCAGCGTGAGTTGTTCCTTCCGCTTTATCGAAGATGAGATCCTTTCAAGCCCCGACTGCTAACTCTCATCCTCTCTAACGCCCAGATGCTCTTTGTAAACGCAAGGTCATCCGCCATATCCGAATGCAACTATGAACTGAACGCTTCTAATCCTAGCGTGTATCCTTAGACAGGCCATAAATTGGTCTTCTTATTTGGACTCCGCAATACAGCAATGATTTGTTACATGGTGTACCCGAAAAAAAGAAAGCCGAGACAGCTTTTGACATGATGAACTCATCCGTGCGTTTCCGTGGAACAGCATGGACGCGCCGGGGACGAGGTCAAGAAGGATGGAACGACGGTTTCGGGATGCACAGATAGGCAGAAACGATCCAATGAAACTGCGACCACCGAAAATATGAAGAGAAAAGAGAGAGGAGCATAATGATATCCTTGAACCTCTATCAGCTGCTGGATGACAATAAAAGAGAGCTCTCCAACCTCCTCCGCCGCTGTCACTTCCGCCGTATGCGTACTCCTCACGCTGGTATCCTCCACCACCTCCGCCTCCTCCTCCTCCTCCGCCACCCGCTCCTGGTGGCGCCATGTAGCAGCTGACGTCGCCCATATTCCAACAAGAACCCTAACACGAATGACGAGCAAGTGGTTTGAGCGTCTTTTATAGTCACCCTGTACTAGATATTTTGCATAAGTGCAAAAAAATCAAGCTGGATAGATGGACCAGTGTGATATTTTTAGCACAAAGTCGAAGGTGACCAAGCATGTACGCTGGCTTCTCTGCAGAGAGGTTGCTGCATAGGGACTGTAATACTTGAAACGCGATTCCTCTGGATAATCGGTGAGGTAATGTTAGGCTATGATGGGTGACATCAGTTGCTGTAAGGAACGATAAGGGTCAATAGGCGGCAGTGGAGGTGGAACTGCTGGATTCTGTTCCAGCGTGAGGGATACGCGTGTGGTAGAAGCAACGGTTATGGAGGCTCGGAGTGAATTTAATTACAACTTTGAAATTACAGGTAAGAACAAGCTAACAAACTATTCGATCTGCTCCGATCCAAGAACAGTTACCGGCATAGTTCTGCGGGACGGATTCCTTAGCCATGTTCCTGGAATAGTGGTTCAGTGCTATTCGGTGAAGGGAGGAAGGGGAGGGGCGGTGACGACGAGACAGAAGTTTTGCAAAGGTGTATATATTCTGCAAGAGGCGCTTGCCCTACTGTGGTTCATTACAACCAAAATTAGAGGGACCAGGAGCAAGTATTCGGAATTTCCTTAATATAATGAGTTACATTGCTCAGTTACATTCTGATGGTTCACCTACTAGACAGTTTAGAAGTGGACGTACTAAAAAGAAATTCGCCAAAATCGAGATGTTAGGGCTCGCACCTCGTGAGGAGAATGGCCGGAGCTTTTCTCGTCATCGTCAATGAATTATAAGTGAAGTAAAGGATTAGGTGAAAAGGATATAGATATTTAAGAATAAACTTTGGGTGCTTATTATGGGTATTTATAGGTGGCTATTCGAGCGCCGACGGCGGTGAGGATCGAGTCGTTGGTGATGTACTGGAAATGAGGACAGCCGTCTCGTACTATCTGGGCCCATGATCAACAACGCTCTATGTTCCATTCATTCACCCTCAAAATTGCCACTTCTGTGACCAACATGGTTTACCCAACACCAGTGTTTAGGTCCGTAACTATTTTCGCAGGCGAAATGGTCTCCTTGAATATTATGTTCTCTTGTTGTTGGTGTGTCAATGCCTCGGAATCATTAAAATCGCTCATTTAAAGAAAGGGCAGAGCTGAAGTTGCCGTATGAGTGAGCGCCTGTTCCATGCACGCAAGCAGCGTTTATGCGCCGACACATGGTCGGCGCAGGTTCCGTCTGGAGCATGCGGTAGTGCATAAATAAAATTAGAACCCTTCCTGTGGTCATCTCAATTAGCAAGGGATGTAATTTTTGAGATTGCTTGTACTGCGTAGTTTTTTGCAGCAGTTTGAATGCTTTTATCTAAAAGAGCTGTTGTGTTGCGGTTATGCATTTGCTGCATCAAATGGAAGGCTTCAAAATCATTAAATGCGCATCGATGCATGGCTCCCCATGCGGGTTGTTATCCGTGCGCAAAAACGGTTGGAGGGGCATTCTGCTGTTGCACGCATCCATGCCACTGCAAAGCTTCCGAGTTTTTCATTTTCGTTTTCTTTTTCAAGTCATTCTTTTCATTGCTAGTCAAAGTTTTCTGAAATTTTGTCAGGCAACACTATGATAAGATTACGACTTCAATATCGCACAGGACGTAGTCACCACATAATGTCGTCATGTTGCATGACTCTTTTAAAAAGGAGACATATGATGTCGGTACTAACTATGATGGTCGAATACATTACTACCTGCAGATAAAAACTTTCTCGACTTTGACATATCAATGCTCTACGAAGCAAACAGGATGGGGAAATCTTGATTTTCAAAGTGACTGCAAAATGTACTCATCCTGGATTTACATGACAAAATAAGGCAGAAAACTTCCAAATGCCCTCGTCGTCTGAGATGCCTCCACTGTTGTCGCCTTTGCCCACTTCAGCCGAGTTATCTGCTCAAGTTTACCACCTTCATCCTCTTGACGCATTCGTTCCACCACATATCTGCCTATCTTCTTTTCTTCCAATGGAATCTCCTCACATCGCTGATCAAAATTCTTCATTTGTGAATATGAGAATAAAATCTGAGACAACCGGCACTTGAAAAGAAATAGGCTAGACGTAAATACAAAAATAAAAGATGAAAAGGCCAGTGGGAAAACAGAAGACTACATTGTGATGTCCAATAAACAGAATTCGGAGCTTTCATTTGATAGGTTTATCAATTTTCGCCGACTTCTTTATGAGACCACATAAAGTTGTTACTTTCCCCTCCACCACTTTTTCTTCTCCCTCTGCACCTATTTGTCAGTAGCCAGAGACTTGTTCGCCACCTATTCCTCACTTTTAGAATAGAAGCAGCCTAACCTACAGCTACAAAGCTGTTTCGAATCTAGAACTGCATGGTGAGGACTTTTCACCATAAAAAGCCTCCAAATGCAGCAACGATGTTTCGTAGAGGTCAAAAAAAGAGCACTAGGGTGGGATCGAGTTCTTCTTGTGAGAACTATGTGATGAAAGAAAAATGTTGAATTGCATATGCGAATGCGTATTGTATTTTCAATTGCAATATGTCACCAGAGACAGATGTCGCGCACTGTTGTATGCAAAATAACAGGTGAACACTTACAAGCATTAAAAAAATCGTTCACTTCCTCTGGTAATTTACATTCGAATGCTGTGGTGGCCTTCAAATACGGCTCAGCATAGTATAAAAATGTTCGCACTGCTTCAAAGTCTAATGGTGATGTGCAAAGCACCTAAACGAGCATATGGCGGCGAAATTTTCGTCGAATTATCTCAATAACATTTTGTGTTTACTATTATTAATTGTTACTTTCATCCATTCACTAGCTTATGCTATTCGCCACATCAACGTGAGCGGTTCCAAGCTTGACCATACGTTTATGAGGTAATCCGCTTTACTATTTTTTTCGGACACAAAGAATTTTGAGATTTTTGTTCTAGTCGCTATCAGTACAGGATGGAATCGTTGGAGTCGTTCAACCCGTTTGCTAATTTCCATTGTTATTGTGGGAAAAAAGACTTCAGCATGGACTGGCAAAAAATATGGCTGAATGATGAGTTCACAGGGCAACTGCAATTTTTCATCCCCAGCAAATTATCACTATTTGCACTACTTCAATTCTTGTGTTGTTCCGTTGTTACATTCAAAACAATGAAATAATCCGCATTGTTTCGAAACATTCACTTTGCGGCACCAAATATTTCAGTACTCGCAGTAGCCGGTGTAATTTTATTTGAAAACCGCTTCTCTCACTTTCATTCGAAACTATCCTATTTTAAAGCTTTTTAATAAGTAGAATCGCGATGCTCGGAAAATTTGCCCCCTCATGAATATCCTATCCTTACCACGTGCCATTAAAATATCACCGCAAAGCACTGTTAGCGTAAAATAAGCATCTTTCAACCATTATCGTTCCAATCACGGCATTTGGTGATGCACTCTTACGGAAATATGATGAATCACTACGCCGTATTCAGCATTTCCTTGCAGGGTTGAGGTATTTTGGGGTATCGGAAACGTAAAGGGAGGCTCCCAAGAGCACAACTAGAATTTCTCAGCTTGTAATTCGACCACTTTTATGGATAGTCGGTGAGAAAACATGAAATTTATAACCTCATATTTTGCTCATTTTATGGACGGGATATGGGCGCTACAATTTTGACATCTGTAGTGGTCATGCAGCCAGCCGAGTGGTCAAATGATTCCTCGCTTCGTTCTCCACTTACCCTTTCATAATCACTGCAGATAGACAAGGTTCTACGGGTACAACTTATTGTCCTTGCAGGTGCCTGTTTTTTGGCAGTCATCATCTACTTCCTAAAATGCAGTTTTTCAGAAGCGTTCTTTTCATATTACTGTTTGGACATCTGAACAAATTTAGGCAGATTGCTCGCTACCATTTAAGGTTCACGTAGGCCCAACAACTTACAACATTCAAACCTCAGTTGGAAAGCAGAATTCTTGAATAATTTGCGTATAGACGCTATAAAAATGAACGTTCGTTCTTTGGAGGAACTTTTTTGCTGTGTCAATTCCCCAATATTGCATTGAATATGCGACGAAGTCGCGGTGATACTTTCACACGGAAGTTGTTGAAGCACTCCTTTGTGGGAAGCCGACCTTTTGGCTGCCTTCTCGCCATCCGACGTTCACATCTTTCTTCCAACGCTCTCGTGAGCAACCTCGTTCACATAATTCCTTCTTCACCCTCAACTGACAGCTTTCTTTTGCACGGACTAACGTCGCGATCGTTTTTCTCCCTCGTCATTTTCGCTACCATTGCAAGTGCTTTCAGTTTGTTGAGTCCCACATATATTTACATATTTGTGAATAGATTTATGTTGTCGCTAAGAAAATCAACATTTCTTCTGAAAAAAAGGCATCTCCAGCTTGGGGGTATTGTGTTCCCATTATTAGTCCTTTTTTCAACAGGGTATCATCAGTTTTTCAATGGAGCCTGTCCCCATCCCACCCACATTTTTTCCTACAACTTGGCGCTGAAGACGGCAATTAAGGTAATAGGGGTTTTTGCTATCTTGTTGTCGATCTTGCCTTCTTCTGCAATATTTTCTTTGTAATTGGAACATTAAAGCTGCATTGTTTGAACCGAAATGTTCTATCTTTCTGCCATGTCCTCCACATTCTTCCATTCAGTGGACGTTTTTCGGCATTACGGTTCCGTGTGTAATTTCATCTTTTTCTGCCCAACTGTTGCTGATACAAAAGCGTCCTATCCCCCAACCTCTCTTTCAGTTTTTTCCTCTTATATACCACTATTAACCACCTATTATTAGCGGACATTACGAGTATTTTATAATCATTTAAATGCATGTGTTTATCTCTCTATGCGATGCTTTTTCTGGAATTAAATTGAAGGTGGAGCTGTGAGATTTAATGAGCGCGATTTCGTCGTACTCGTTTTATACCATCTTCCAGGTTAGTCGTCAACTTTCAAAATGGTTTCGTGATGTTGAGGAAGTTAAAAAACTTGAAAAAATTTTGCAAGCATTTTACTTTTGTTAATTATTCACGCTATCTGTCAGCTAAGCTAGGAGATAATTTCTTGAGGGAGTTTTGCAGCAAGTTCGAGCATCATTTAATGTGTGAGCGCATTATTTTGAATATTGCATTGAATTTTTTATAATTGATACTGGCTGGTCAGTCATGCAGTTCAATTAATTCAGTTAATGAGGCCATTTGCATCGGAATAATTTACATATTTTGCCCATACTTCATCTACGCAGTTAAAATGTTCCTTGTTGCCATTTGAACATCATTCATTCTTTTCCAATAAGCAAGCGAGGCAATGCTCTCTCTTTTTCGAGCCAGCAACCGTTTAGTTTTTAATTCTCAAATGGCCTTTTTCGGCAAATTGTCGGTCGTTTCAAAACAGCACTTCATTCAAAGGATATCCCATGTGATTAAAATCTTATGGTTGTCGTCACCTAGCAATTTTCAGAGTCGACTATTTAAATAACAACAAAGCACATTTCAGGTTTCAGGGCAGATTAGTCACATTTCAGGCATTAAGAAATTGATTTCTGCAGTTTTATGCATCGAAATCATGAAAATAGGCCAAAAAATAAGCCTTTATGTCAAATTTTATGCTAAACACGTAGTTGTAGGAAATGGTTTTTGGTTATAACGTGAATGGTTTCGATTGCAACGAAACGATTCTTCAAAGGGGGCACACACATTTTAAGGTGTTCAGTCGCGCATGTTGCAAAACTTCAATATTGTAATGCACAAGCATGTACGCTCACTAGCGTCGTACGTGAGGCAATAGTTTTCCCACTCGAGTACGGTATGCATTTGACAGTGCACTTCTGCAAAGACTTACTAAGTTCGTGACGTTCGACTACTCATTCTTGTTGAGTGAGTGTGTCTAAAAAATAGCATCAGTGCTGGCAGATAACATTTTGCATTGACCTCAAAGATGAGGCATCAATCAATAAAGATTATTAAGCAGTGAAAAATTCACTGCAGTGATTATTTGCAGTAACAGAAATTTTCCCTTTTGGCTCCTCGATTACTATTGTTTTTTGTTCGTATACAAATTCCATACTGTATTATGAAGGCCTTTGATAATGAGAACCCAAAACCTTTTAACTGGCAGATACGAAGTCCTCAACAGTGGAACAGTGTTTTGATCACAAAATTAGCCTCAATTTCAATTTTGCAAAATAAAAATACAAAATATGCAGTATGTCTGGTGTGTTGCTTAGCAGGTACGCTTACTGGTTTCTCTGCATCGTACTAATTCGGAATGCTAAAAAATATTTTTCCTTCGCGATCATTTGACTTGTGATGTGACCACAGAAGGTAGAGGAAAAATTGCGAAAGCAGAAAGATGATACATTCCTTTTTTTCATAGCTTTTATATGCTTCTCAATCATTCTCACTTGGTTGTCTTCATCAGCGAAGATTATAGAGCAGCTAGAAGAATTTTATAGAATAATGAAAGTAGGAGGACACAAGAACACAATGTAGGGTATCAAATATCGATAATGTTTTGTTATTTTATGAGTCGGTGGTTTTTTAGTAACACGGACAGATTTATTTAGATGAGCACATAGTTTAATCGTATACAGTGAGCAGGTAAAGGGCGCCGCCAGAATGCTCTGCTCTCTAATCTGTTAGCAGTGGTATGTGTCAAACAGCATACGAATGATGCCCCTGGTTCTTCGATGACCGTAATATTATGGGCCACAGTGACCTAGTGACCATAAACAACGCGTTTACGGCCATTTCCTTTATTTTTTCAAGGAAAATGTTTTTCTGCAACGTCACTTTTGATGCTCGTATATATGTTGTATGATGTATGCTCTATCTGTTAGATGCTCTCAACGATACATCGAAGAATCCGTGGTGGCGAAATTTGATAGGTACAATCGGCACGCTACGTAAAAGGCCCACTAGACTTTTTCCACTTGGACAGTTTCTACTGAATTACGATATTTTGGATGTGAGGTCATATTTGCATAAACAACTTATGAACAGTTAAAGTACGGTTGAAAGCACTGAAAAATTGTGCCGAGGTAACTGACAAGATCTGCTCATTTTCACTTCCACTCATTGCACCATTTTTTCCGTGAACTTACTACAAAAAATAAAATCTGCAGTAATGGATACGATTCAAGTTAAAGCAATGAACTACAGTACTTTCGAAGAAGCATCCATTTTTGGCTCTGAATTTGGGACCAGGCAGATGTGTAATCCGACATGACTGAGTGCATGGCACACAAAAACTTTTGGTCATTTTGAGTGTTTAAGAAACTGATGAACTAGTCTGAAAATCGTTATGACTACTTCCCTATAATTTAGATTGTGCTTTCATATTTTCAGCTTCAGCTTTCGTTGTTATTCCAGCTTGCAATATTAACGACATTGGCGGAGGGAAACGCATATGTCTGCACAGAAAAAAATGCACACACTCATGATAACACTATCAGCTTTGCTTACACAACTCTGTAAAAGTGCATAAGAACGGATTTTTGAATATGTATTTGCATAAGCAAAAATAAATCCGATGACGCTTAAGACATATTAGGTTCAAAAATTCCAGCGTTTTTGCCTGATGCATGATAAATTTATGTCAATAACGTTAGTGTCGAAAGTGGAGTTTCTGTCTGCGCGTTTGTGATTACCACCAGTTACCGGAACTTATTCTTCAGACGTTATTGCTATCACTTTTCATTATCGCCATGAACGCTAATCTGACGCATGTAACTACTCAGCATCGTTTTACTGCCTTAGGGGGAGCTTCGAGCCAAACTGTTAGAATTGCGTTTTTCTAAAGTTTTATTTCTTCAGGGTATCTGGAGCCCTTTCCAAATTTTAAATGAGAGTAACGTTATCTGAAAGGCTTTTCAGCTTTCCTGAAATTCGATGATTAATGCAGTGATTCAGTGGAAAACATTCTTAAAGAAATGAAAAATTTTTGTAAAAATGGTGTGGTAACATTCTGATTTCGCTTCTGGCCAGTATCATGTGACCCCCACAAAGGCCATTCTTGCGTTCAGTTATGTCCTAAAGAGCATCAAAAATTTGGCTAGCAGTCGTCTACGGTAGCTTCTTATGCTGGGGACAGTGAACGCAAATTTAATCACTTTTGGGGGCTAGCAATCGACCTCTATCGATTGCTAGCCCCCAAATGGTGAGTGCACTTTGCCTCCACTCTCCTACCCTTCGCTAACTCGCCTTATTAAAACTTTTGCTTATCACAAAAAGTACAAAGTTTCGCCTGCTGAGGTCATTTGCTCTTCAAGCATTCTCCTTCGAATCCACCCACATCACCATTTCCTATTCTATACTGTGCCATCACCAAGGTGGCCGCAGTGTGACAATCAGGTGTATTTAAAACGCTTATAGCAACATAATGTCGATCAATTTAGAAAAGCTTTTGTCAGTGGTGACTGCACGACCACGCATCTCTAACTTCATTGATGCTATTTGTTTAAGCACACCATAAATTAGATCCTCAATCGTTGCAAAAAGTCAATCCATTCGCAGTGCAGCCGATCTCAGCTCAATGAACTTTCAACTGACCTACTTCCTCGTGTAATATAGATGCACATAACGCAAATGACTCAAGCTGTTTTCATATGGAATAAACGAAAATATTCGTCCCATTCTCTCATTCCCTCTCCACCCACCTCCAATACTAAAGGGTTCATAGAGTCAGAAATATGGAAGAAGGAAATGGAACCCTGTCTTCCACGGGTTCGTCGTCCCTATTCTCGTTCTTTGTTAGTTTATACCTACAGTTTGTTGGAAGAAAGTAGAAGAAGTCAGTTTGTTTCACAAATTTTTGGATATCCAATAATGATTTTTAGGACTGACTCAACTTGTAGAACTCATTCTGGAATTGCGATGACACATCATCTCTGATTTGGTCCATTTACATACAAAGAAAATCTGAGTCAGTGACTATTTCATGAATCGACATAGCGAACCATGGGAAGCTTTCAAGAATGAGCGTATTTCTTGCGCCATTCGGCACTTCTGTCCTGTGAAAAACAGTTCGCTTATCTACATCTTCGCAGCATCTTTGTTCATTCTGAAGACAGCGCGTCCTCGGTAGCGTGGATCGATGGCGCCATACATCAGACCATACGCTTGAAAGTAGATTTTTATGTTTAGAAAACAATCCTGCTGCAGAAGTTTTCACATCCAATTTACTGTTGCTTTGTGTGGGAATTCATCCCATTAACGAAACCAAAATGATGTTTCAGTTCATGGTCTCAGATTGTTCATTTAGAACGCAAAGTGAGGAGTAATATGGCTAATTTGTGCAGCTTTTTCTAGGAGTTTTTCGCTAACCAACGTGCAAAAAGTTAAATAATTCTTTTAAAATTTTCATTCCGTCATCTCGATGGCAATCTCTATAGCACATTTAAAACGTTATATACACATATAAAGTAATCTGAAATAGCGACAAACCGTCTTAGTTACGCGCAATGACAATAAAAACCACTCATATTCTTAAACTGGATGAGGATATGAATCTCTTCATCAAGTTGGCTTTCAGTGAGACTTTTTCAGTGATGATGGAATTGTGTCGTTGGAGCACGTCTTCAAATTACCGTAATAAAAAAGTTAGACTACTGGATATTGTTAATCTAATTATTTATCGATTTGGTTTTATAATTTTGGTGTAAAAAGTTGTGGGGGGAAAGAGTATCAAGTGTTTTTACTTGAGAGGCTGTGTTGAATTCAACAGCTGGAATTTTCCCACGTTCTATGGAAATTATATTGGATGCCAGTGAAACGTTTGACGTTCACTTTCTCCTGATGTTATGGATTATTCATGAATTTATGCGTACGATAAGAGGTGAGAGGCAAGCCGCATAAACGTGAGACCAAAAAAACTGCGATCAGACCACTCAGCATAATGTATTTGCCGGTTCGGCGTTACGCGAAGGCTTTTAAGGATCCGGAAATGTTCGCTTTCCGCATTCCGTTCCCAGTGTCGTGCCGCTGGTTCAATATTCCTATCGCAGATGCCGGCTATAGAAAAAAGTCTGCTGAAGTTTATGCTGCTTATAGGTATTAATATTTACTGGTGTAAAAGGGAATTCTTCCAATGTTACGACTGAAATTGGGTCGCTTTAAAACTCTCGAAGCGAGTAGAGCAACTATTTCTTTTACTTATATTATGTGGAACTATTTCGATTCAAGTACTAAGAATTTTGACCGATCATTTCCTTTGTTTTCCGTATGGTTAAAAACATACGAAAACTCATATGGGGCAAGTTTTAATCCGACTCTGTTTGGCAAAATTAAAAACCTGAAGTCTCCCATAAATCATTATTTTGGTCCAAGAATGTCGAATATGAAGGTCGGTGGCTGGACGTCGTCGAACATTACGTTGATAGCCGAAATATAGAGTTGGCCCAGCTTACTGATGGTTCGTAAATCAAGCTGGCCGGGAGGGCTGCAGTGTGTACACATCTCTTCTCCAAAATACCGTTGCCGATTGCGCTACAAAGGATTTATGAGAGTCAATTAGATGCCACTCATCCACTCGCTTTCCTTCAGCAACATTTCAACACACACCGCCACCTAACATAACATTTCGCGCAAATTGCACTCACTCACTTACAATCGTTCCTTGCATTGTTTCCCACTAATTATTAGTGTCCTCAGTTTGGAAGCTCATTCCCATCTAATTAATAAGAAGGTGACTTAGCAATATTTGGCCAACATTTGAAAAATAACCAGTAATTTCGTGCTCAAAAAATATTTAAGGACTTATATTTTTGCTTCAAAAAGTTGTGCCGCTAAAGTTTTTCGCTAATTTGTGATGTTTCAATGGGGATGGTGTTATCTGCATCTGTAGACTGTAAGGTGCTCAGAAATTAGACAAGATCAGCGGCTGGACCTCATACCGGCCTTTCATTAGTGAGGCGTTTTGTTTATGCCTATTTGCATAAACTATCAGGTACAACGAATGGCCATGCTCCTATTGCCTATGTTGCCTTTATATTTCAAAATTTCTGATCATATGTTTTTAATGAAAGTTTTTTTTATAAGCAACTGCATATGAACCCTGATAGACGTCTTGTAAGAATCGATTCAATTTCCTGTTATTTGATTTGTGGAAACAATCTATCGTGCTGTCATCAGCTGATGGTATATTCGACTACCGCCACTTAATGTCCACCGAATAACTCTGTGCGGAAAGTGTGACGGTCCGATTGCTTCGACTTATCGAAACTGCTCAATTTCTGTAGGCACCATGCATTTTGCTTAAAGTTCTTATCAGTATTTCATAAATTCGGGATCCTTTCCATTACCACACTGTAGTCGATTGATCCATCATTTTATGCGGGGAAATTTTTTGCAGCGTTCTTATGGATATCACTTCACTTCACTTCTATTACATAACAAGCAACCTCGCAAATAATTCGGCAGATAAATATTTGCTTCAAAAAGAGAAATGCGCCCTTGGATATATAGTTGTCAGAAGCTGCCATCATATTCACGAAGACGTTTACTTTCCAATTTTAAAAGTTTTCTTTCTACTGCCTAGTGGAATGTAGCCCTATCAACAAATGTTAACAAACAAGAACTGAAACTGCAGTAAGAGATGTCGATCTATCTTGTACTTTGCAAGAAACTTGCCGGTTCCAAGCTTCATTTCTCTCTTCCGGCTGAAAAGAAGCCGTTTTGCTTGACTTATTGCATTCACTATGAAGTCTACAAGCGCTATTTTACTTCCTTTCTCCATAATTTTACTGCATTCTGTGCTTTCGATGGTTATATGAAGAGAGCATACTTGGTCTCACGGCGTTTAAAAATTTCCAGTCGAAAGTTCGTGATTTCGAAAAACACACAGAGCAAAAACTTTTCCAAAACTCCAGTTGCGTAAATTATTTTAAAAGAGAGCTAAAAAAAAAAAATTTCACAGAGTCGCCAAGAAATTCCCCTTCATTGCAATAATCTTCGTTGTCACCACTGTTATTAACAGTAAAAGGTGGAAAACACATACACAGAACTATTTTGAGCGCCGCCACGCTCATTCTTCCATGCGAATTATTTCGGAATTTCTCAAATTTCCTTATAACACTTAAATTCCTCATTCATTTCTCATGGCTAATGTGCATTAAAATCTTTTTTTTTGCCACAATTCCTAATTTTTCAATCCTTCAGAGTATTTGAGAACGCTCTGCTGCGCGAAAAAGAGATTCTCTTGAATTGGATGAAGTTTGACAGAGTGTTGCAAAATGCCTTCTGCAAACGTCATCATTGATCTCGTCGAAGAACACTTAATGTTGGCATGGAATTCTGAATCGGTTTAAACTTCATGCGTTTTCTGTCTCCTTATTCACTCCAATACCTGAAATCGCTTTAGATGGCTTTCAGCAGGTGGTCTAATTTAATATTCTTAGCATTTCACGTCCAGCGAAGGCCTTACTCTGAGTTCGTTCAATGTGAAAACGGATAGTTCACGAAAGAGGGATTATGCGGAAGTGATTATGCGCAGTGAATGAGTTTTTAGGTGTATGAAGAAAAGTTATCCACCTTAGACGGGTGATTTTTTTTTGTGTTCAAGGACAAACTTCCGCCTCCATCACCATACAACACTCTCAACACGATTACCTGACGCTCTATCCACTAGCCTCTATACTGTCTGTATATCATACACGCATCTACCCTGTGTCAGTACTTTTTAACTGTTCTTCCTCAACGAAGAGCGTTTTATTTATTTGCCATAAATGCATATCTTATAAGGTCAACTTGCTGCGACGATTTTCATTACGCGTCCCAACACATTTTGATATTATAATGAAAATCATCTGAGCCCCCCAAGGAGAATATTTTTGCCCTCGATGCATCTATTTAAACAGCAAATGATTTAAATTGAAAAAGCTGCTAAAAAACCATCATTCTATATTGAAAAGGTTATTGTAACAATATTAGCGTCCTCAAAAGCTTTATCCATTGTGAACCTTATTTAACTGCAAACTGAAGTGAGCATGTGTTATTGAATTGCATTTGCCGAAACGGTATTAAAATGTTATTTGCGAATGTTTGGTAGAGTCTGCTGGACCATAATTTCTATACCGTGAGACTTTCACCCCTTTCCATTGTAATATAGACTTCTTATTCCATGCAATAACTTATATTTGTTTCAATGGTGCAGCAGTGGATTGAGTTTAATTTTTGAACTCGACATGCAAACTTTCCACTTGCTAAAAATTTTCACAGCAAGCATGGTGCAATTGCAAAGCATCACTTTAACATAGGACGTTACATAAATTGCACATTACTTGCGAATTGTAACAGAGTGCATCTGCAATTGCAGGAAAGAATCTGTTGCATCAACATTACTCCGCTATCCGAACTTCAATCGTTTGTTGCGTGATGTTGCAAAAATTGCAAGATTTTGAATTTCTGCAAGTATTGCAAAATGTAGTTGCAAGATTACTTCGAATATCAATGCCTATTTGTGAATATCAATGGATTTTGAATCACTGACTTGTGTGGTGCTTTTTTGTGACGCTCATCATCGATTTATGGAGACGGAATATGGGGTATTGGATTTGATTTCCTTACCCGCTCCTAAAAAAGCGACAGTCAAGAATGTGATAGATCGAATAGGATTCCTTCCTATTCGTTGTAATCGGAAGCATGTTCACTTCAGTGGCCTGAAGGTGTAGCTGCATTTTTCTGAACGAACTGTCATTTTTCGGGGACAAGAAAAAAGATAAAGGTTCCCTACTAAAAAAAGTGCTCATATCAACATATCCTTCCAGGTCTCTCTCCTTTTGTTGCCTGTCCTGACCATTAATAACTTAGTTGAACAAACGCATATGTTCGGTAGGCACTTCACAATCAGGGTACATTCTATCCGCTAGTAAGAAGCATAATCGCCTCGAAATTGTGTCTTCAGAAATGGAGTAGGGAAACAGCGATAAATGTGTGCTAAATGTTGCTAAAAAGTAACGCCTTACAAGTAATCTTTTGAGAAGTTTAACGCACAAATTGATAGCTGCCTACTGTAGTCGTACGCACATTGCATAGAGACTCGGCTGCACACAATGTCTGCTGCACCATGCATACTCCTTATGTCATAATGGCTTTCTTTTCGTCTCCTCAGCTCATATCACATCTCTCAATTTAATCCGGGAGTTGTCGCAATTTCAAGCGACACGCAATCTCCTGCCCTCTGCAAATGTCATTTAATGAAGATAATTGTCGTCTGCAATGATCTACGACTTGTCTGCGTCCTTTGGCGATTTCTTTAATTCCGTTTGGCATCTATGAGTGATTGAGTAGATTCGTATCCACAGAACTTCGACTGTAAGAATGTTTTCATTGTTTGGCAACAGTTTGTTTTGGGAGAATAAGCGAATATATTTGATACATTTCGAAGTGCGGCTCGACTGCTTCCTCGTGTCCCCTCTAACAGACGCCCCTAAAGACATCTCAGTTGTGTCCCCTGCGGCGATCACAGCTCCATATTCATTCACTTCCTACTTTTATGCGCTTGTAAAAATTTTGCATAGTTATGTGTTTGTCAGGTGTAACGGCTCGCAACTATTTCATGAAGGGTTACAAAATTTTGTGTTGCTCTGCACGGCACTGATTATCAATCTTCTTTATTAACTTGCAGACTGCTCCAATATAACCATTAATTTAGCGGCACTCATGCGTAGCAACAAACTTGCTGCATTTCTTATTCACGGAAGCCACATTTTACCTTTATTGAGTATGGAAGAAACAATTTTTGAATTATTTAATTCGCATAATACATGGACATTTTGTATAATGTGCACTCTATTCCATATGTTTTATTATTTATTGACATTTTAGGGAAAATTGTTGGTCCATCAGAGGACTTTCAAGAAATGTTGCACCAGCTACTAAATGTGCCGTTTTCTATTTGTTTTCATTTATTTCCCATCGTGACGAACAATTAATTGCCCGTGGATATAATTGATACTAGTGGGATTCGACGAGCAACCTAACTTTCTTATCGTTGATTTTCTTTTTAAGAGTTGCAGTGATATAATTTCGTCTCGGATCCCTCGGAATACGAAAAACTAAAACTGCAGAAATTAATCGCAATATTCAATAGCCATGAAATGAGCGCATGCAACTCGCTCGCATGATTCAGCGGCGCAACGGATGAGGTAATTTGTAGTCAGATTTGAGACTGCCTATAGGAAATTATGACAACTTCAACAAATTCAGAGCAGTCGCGACTAAACCTGTCAACTGTTTCACTCGTAGTTCACAAAAAACGGTGATGATTTAATATTCGTTTTTTCTTTGTTTCATATCATACCGTCAGATTTCCCTGCTTCTTTAAATGAGCTGCGAATTGGTGTCATTCCAACTTGCCTCATTGCTTTCCGTATTTAGCTGAAATGTTGCAGTGTCAAAATAGCTGTTTCATATGATGAACGAATAACTGAGAGGAAAGAAGAGAGTGCGATGACGGCAGGAATTCTTAGACGAAGAGCTTTTACTGGGTGAAGGTGTTGCCGCGGATTTGAAATACCACTCTTCTTGTAATGAAAAATAAAAACTGCTTTAACAAAGAAATTTCGACTATTTCAGAAAAATTTTTAATTTCATCGTAAATGTCATTTAGGAACATCTTAATGAAAATTTTGCTCAGCACCGTCATATTCACGCCTTTTGGACCTGTTCTCCTTAGTCTTTTAACTACACCTGACATTTATTCGCTTATTTCTATTGCTGTTGCTGCGTTCAGATATTTTTATTCCCTCAGCGAGTGGTATAGGCAAATGAATTCATGCAAGACATTCTCCGAGATTGTCTCAATTGTTGGCCATAAATAAGTAGCAGAAGTTCTGTAATTAACAAGACGAGGCAGTTCACTGAGAAGTACGTCTTCGACAGCTAGAACCTTTCTGTTGCTGAGCAGCAAAAAACGTCGATGTCTTCTTGACATGATATAGAAGGATACTGTTTCGTTTCTAGTTTAAGGAACGGGGAAGGGAGACGTAGACAAGGCGTGTTTTAGTTGCCTAAATTGGAAGCATAGACGCTTCATGGTTCCTTGCCTAGGATGCTTCCTTTATACGAGAATTAGGTCCATTGAATGCGTTGTAAAATTCAAAAGTTTCGTCATTTTGGCTGCTCGTTAACAGGTATTCAGAATCGGATTAATTTTGCATTAAAAAGCAATCGAAATACCTACGTATGTTATTGAGCGGATGACCTTACTGAGCTTGCCAGCACCATTCTTTTTCAAGCAAACAGTTGACCTTGACAGCATTGCACTGGAATGTATCCCCTAGATTTAGCAGCTTTTTTCGCGTAATTTTGCTCACCTCAAATATGCTCTCACCTAAGTGTGACTATGTCCATGCAGTCCGTTGTCAGTATGTCCAAACGCTCAGCGGAAAGGGAATCCTCTGCTGCAACTTTGTTCCATCGAACAGGTGTTTGTTAAATTGCTATATAACTCGTGCATTAATAACAACTCATTTATAGTCACGATAATAACGATATTTATTTCACCATTATCGAGGTAATCAACAGAGTCGCCCTTGCATTGTCACGTGTAATACATTCTGACCGTTTTTTTCGCGTCCATTACGACGGTGTTTGGTCGGGTACGAACGTAGTTCTTTAGGCACAGGCTAACTCCACACATCATTTCTCATTCAAAAAAGTTGTATGCAAGGAATTTTGAGGAAAATATTGTGTAATGTAGATTACAGTACTGCGCAGTATTTGCCTAGTTTCGGCTGTGGTGTCAGTTCTGCATGACTTATATTCTTCATTTCTGCAAACTTCTCTGTTCGATTGTTTTATGGATTCGAATATGCAATTAAGACTAAATTCCTGCTTATCAGATATGTTTTGTGTTCTGTTCCGAGCTTTCCGCCTCATCGAGCTTAACAATCTTTTGAATGCTCCTCAAGTGGCGTATCAATCTTCGAGAAACGAGAACAGCACACACCTCCGCAATATTGAACGTCTTACTTCGAGCGTCACAAACTCACTCATAGCGATGCTCCATTTCGCGCCTGGAATGAGTTTTTCAAATTGCCACCCATAAAGAAGCATCTCAGCGACTATTCAAAAGCCGAAATGAGCAGTTTTTTTTTGCAAGTGCGTCTCTCAGTGCAAAATCAGCTTTTTCTTTCTGCTAAGGCAGCAACTCCGTTTGTAAGATCACCTGCCGAGCAATTTGCTGCACTTGCACAATCCCTTTGCCTTGTTCATTAATGTGCATGTTATTTATTGCTCTTATTAATGCATAGCATCTCTCGAGCTCTGCGAACATCAAGGTACTGTGGTTTCTACGACGACTTTATAGCAGAAATTATAGAAACCATTTGCCAAATGATGGAAGCGCGCGATCGGTGCACAAAAGATTGTGGTTCGAGTTCGTTCACAGCCCATTCACCTTTCAGTAGAATCATAGGAGTTTTGTGCAGTCTAGCACTTATAAGGACCGCTCATTGTCAACGTACATGAAATCGGAATCATTAAACAACTGAATCCCAGAGGAATTTTACTCTTGTAGTGGAAAAATCTGAGTGATCAAGTAAACGCAATGCTTCAATTGGAATTCAATTTCAACTGAATAAAGGCGCAGTTTTAGAGATAAGGGGTATGTTTACCTACGAGTTTACATGAATGTCAATACTATCGATTGATTAGCAGCAAATTCGTTGTTTGGAACACAGTTCGTGTTGAATGAACTGAATTTTTCTGCTATAAGAGAAGTGCCGTCCGACAATATTTCAAAACATTTTAAGGGCGACAAATAAATTTGATTTTTTTGAAGGAGCGAATGCACCACACCCACGTACGCCGCTTACAATTCATATGATTTCGTTTCAATATTGGAAGCGATTTCGATCAATTTGCATATGAACTGATCAGATACGTTTCACATACGTCGTAAAAGTTTTTCTCTTACATGAGAACGTCGATAATAGTTTCATGATCGTACATCCGGACCCATAAATGATGACTTCCGTTTGTATTTCAAAGGTATGGATACGAACTGATGAATACAATGTCAAATAGTAACGCCCGAACTTCTAGCTCTAAAAAGCTGAAGACTTCGGTGCATTCTGATTAAAAACTAAGAAAACCTGGCTTCAATAATCTTCGCGTACGGTTCGTTCTCAATGTTTTCTTTTAAAGTGTTCCTCTTTAATTGATGAAATATATATTGAGGTCGGAATTTTACTGCTTCAAATCATAATTAATAACGGTCATCGAAGATCCATTTTCCATGCTTCTCAAACAAACAGAAATTGATTCTCTGTGTGTTTTCACCATATGGAAGTACATTCGCTGTGCGCTTCGAAGATTCATAGGAAGGAAATAAATCTTTTGAATCATCGTTTTCATCCCTCGAATATTGCGCAAACTATTAATAGCTGCAAAGTATTGTGAAGAAGTATCGAAAGACAGGAGCAGTATTTGAAGTAATGCTCGACAAACGTCACAAACGTCTGCTGTCCACGTTGGACTGTATTTGTTAAAATTTGCTTAAAAATTGTCGGGCACCAGCCGTGAAATTAGATATCATCTATGTTGAGAAGCAACCTGCCGATACGAAGCTGAATGCGGTGAAATAAGTTGTCACATTCGATAAAACGTTGTCTGCAAATTACTTGACAAAATTTATAGGAAAGGTTAGGTTACTGCAGTGATCAATAGGGAAATCTAAAGAGAGGAGGGTGCGAGAAGTGGATATTCAAACGAGTGTGGAGAATTGAATCTTCAACTAATTACAGTTTATCAGTTCGAGTTAACGTTGGCTTCGTATTAAAAAGATTTCACCAAAAGATCCTATGATAGTGTATCTGAAAGTGTTGTGTATTTGGTTATAGCAAATTCCTTGAAAAGATGTGCTCGAGAGGCGCATATGAATGAATCTCTGAAATTAGAGGAGGTTTTTGGGAAATAAATGCCATCAAGTGGTCATTAGGAGATCAATCTTCAGCTAGTTGCAGCTGGCTCTAGTAGTTTCCCTCTAACAATGTCTTCATTCCAGTCCGATGATCCTCCCTCGAATTTCTCCTTCATCTTTTTCCAACTTAAACGTGCACCCACCATTGATTATTTGACGCAAACAAAGGGTAGGAGGGATAACAAGGATTTGACCATGTTGTTTGATTTTATGCCAAGGAACGAAAATTGCTCAACATAGTGGACATAATGATTTAACCTCCGTTTAGTCGCATCGCTGTGAGAAAGTCCCCATTTGCCACTCATTTATCCGCGTAGCGTGTGCTCGCTGACTCATCGACCACATAATTAAATTCTGGATCAGTTTTTGAGCGACAGCTCCTAAACATCCTCATTAAATTTTCTTTCTGTTTTAGACTCTAATAGAAGCTGGTCGACCTGAGCATTTCAATATCCCCAGAGAATTTATTAAATCAACATGACTGAGTTTTTGGCAAAGCGCATTACAAAAAAGCGCGCGAAGTCGATAATTATCAGTGAAGAGGGTGATCACCAAACGGAGGTGATTTTTGCAAACACCTCGAAATCTAAATACGTTGTTATCACTTTCGTCATCTCGCACTAATTTCTAGCAATTTTACGTGATATCTTCCTTCGACTTCCTTGCTTCTTCTTTGCCAAATTCCCCTTTAAAAACGGGAGCTCCTGAACTTATCAAAAATGGCGTCTCCTAACACATTCAATTTCTAACTTTTGGCCTTTTTGTAGTTTGAAAAAATTTTGCCGTTTATAATTGTAACCACTATTAAATCTGCGATACATTCCATTTTTATGACGTTATTTAGTAGCAGTCTGAAGCTTGCTTAAACTTTGAATAACTGCAAAGCACGTATCGGCTGAAAATTCTTTGGAAGATTACAGCTTAATGCATTGATCAAGTGAAACTAAAGAAAACCTTGAATAAAGTCGCTGGTATCCTTCTCATTTCAGTTTTTACCAAATTATTCCAATAAACAACTATGCAACAAAAAAACTAGGGTGAAAGGTTTTCACTGAAGGGTTCGGAACTGAAAATAAATTAATGGGCAGTGATAAAGAATCTTTCCGAGCTTTGAGGAGTAATTTAACGTCTCTCTAAAAATTAGGACATCTCCAGCATAATTTCTTCAGATCGTATCATAAAGTGCAGTTTTTATATCTTCTGTATGTTTGGGACTGTAGGAAATAACACCAAATTTTGTGCGGTGTGAAAGCAAAAAATTAAACTCGGGGAATGAAACCACATATGCTCGGTAATGAGCAAAATGCACATGATGGACACATTCCGCTGCTACTGTGCGACATGAGCAGGTTACGGGCGATGAAATTTCTCCGGCTGCATGCGTTTCACGAGATCGTTTTCTGGAGCAGTGCAACCCTTACTTCAGCAGTTGAAGAAGCACATCGGTAAAGTTGGCATGGTGTGCGACTTTTTACTTCTGCCGTGCAAAGCAATTAGTATCATCATTTAGCAAAAGATAACTAAATGTGCATAACAGTGCAATAATATTCCAACTGATTCACTCGCTGCAGAACTTCTTGGTCGTTTTCTTGCCGCAAAATAAGTCGCGTCCAATTTGCATGCAAATATTTTAGTGTGTTTATATATCATTGACAGCGTGTTTATTGATTTGTTGTATAACCCAAAAAAGTTGAGAAAATCATGTTTGGCTTACATTATGCTCATCAAATTTCTCATCATCGGCAGCAGTTGTTTCTGAAGTAGAAATTATCGGAGTGATAGACATAAACAGGTTTATGCGCACACCTGGATCATCATAATGTGCTTTGCAAATGAATTCTTCTTAATGAAGTAAAAACAACTTTCGTCAGACGGTTATAATTTAGGTCTAACTTATCGTTTTTTCCCATTTTCTGAAATCGCATAGCTTGTAAGTGATTCAGATCATAGAACTTTATAAAGATTTTTGGAAGAGTATATCTGACCGAATGGCTCCTTCAAATCTTAATTGGGCGACGCATTTCGCGCAAATACTGGGTGTTATTTATGCCCAAGATTAAAAACAACCCAGGTATTGGACAAAATGCAATATTGAAGAGATCGTTGTGGTAAAAGATTCTGTGGACGTACTCCTTTCACCTTTGTTGGTAGAAGTGTTAACTCATTTATACCCATTTATACTGGACGTTGCGTTACTGATGTAAATGATGTTGAAA
The DNA here is from genome assembly GCA_037576465.1 of Parascaris univalens. Lineage (NCBI taxonomy): Eukaryota > Metazoa > Nematoda > Chromadorea > Rhabditida > Ascarididae > Parascaris > Parascaris univalens. The sequence goes on along the minus strand of CM075173.1, from coordinate 183,526,429 downwards.
ACAAACTCGAATCGAAGAGAAAGGAGAGAAGGAGGATCTGTTGCTAGTATATGAAAAGTGTTCTGTGGTGACTGCGAAGGATTCCAGATGGCTTACTCATCACGGTGGGAGAGCAGCATGTGCCTCATATCTAAGCGCGGGCACAGCAAAGCGGAGAGCTGCGTGACCAGCGAGGCGTTTTCCCATCATACATAATATGTTGTGCAAGTGCCTCAACAAGCTTCCATTCCCCCGTCTTCTTTAGCTATTACCTGAGAAAAGCAGTGCAAATTGTGCAGACGCTCTCTGCACTCTCAAAGTTGTTTTTCCTGCATTATTTCCTTCCGCTCCTACTGTACGTTGATCCATTTGTATGGAAAACGTTAAGTCCTGGCTGGGGCAGGCATTTTTTGTGTCCAACTCCCCTTTGAGTTCTCTCGCATCTATTTAGTGAACCTCTGCCTAGGCGCATCAAGTTTTTAAAACATCACATCATGTGAAGTTAAAGAACCTGTTGTTAGCTATGATCGGTGGAATTCCAAAGGAATGCATCCGGTTTAGAGTGCTGGCTGATAAATTCAGCGGTGAGAACGAAGCCGTCCTCGTATATGATGCATCACATTTATTTCAGTGCTTTTGAAAACTCTCGTCGTAACAAACGTTGGCCAATATTCCGTACCCATCCTCTCTTAAGACCTTTTTTAAAGTTCGCTTGAAAAATTGGCCTACGATGACGTCGAATCCATAAGCGACATTTAGGTGCTTATGAATTTCTATCTCTTTGATGACTTCGGCTCAGAAACTATCAAAGTCAAAAATATGAAGTTTCATGCGCGTAATACAAATTAAAGTATCGATGACTTCTTGCAACAACGTGGTGCTTATCCACCAATATGACACGCGGAAGAAGTAGCATTTTCCACTGGTTGTTTATCACTTTGCGGCTCGCAAATATTTCCGATATTTTGTACGACATTTGTGCAAGGTGATATTAAAATCAAAGTATAAGGACATTTACTATTAACTGGTAATGAAAACGATTGATGCAACGAAGGAAATGCAAAGACGAATGTAGTAGCAACAGTTATCCAATGGTTAGGGTTGATTTCCCAGGCAGCTTACATGATGTAGCTGTGCCTGTGGACTCCATCGCTGTTTTATTACTTTTTTTGAGAACTAATTTTCCTTGTTTGGCGCCCACATAATCTGCATATTGCAGAGCTGTTTTGTACATCCTTGCACTGACAAACTTTTGTTGCAGAATGAAAAAAGAAGATACGAAATACAGCATACAAAATTTTAGATGAATATTCGCATTTCGCTCCTACATTGGCGCATTCATTGAATATAAAGTGTGTAGGATGGTTGCGTCTTTTTGCACTTTCTCAAATCTCGAGTTAAGCAAGGATTAAGTTGATTTTACAAGTCCCAGATGCTCCTTAGATCTGAAGGATTGAAGTTAGCTTTTGTGATTCGCCGTGTATAAGGGGCACTGGCGCCGAAAACCTTCCAGTGAGACTGGCCACGCTGAAACGCCAAACTGAAGTAATAGGGCTGTAGGAGGGGGAGGGGGATGGGGGAGCAGAACAAGCATTATCTTTGGATACCTCGACTTCAAGAAAGAGATGGCTGCATTGGACGGGTCTTCTGAGAAGATCCGAAGCATGTTATATTTCTGTTTGCAAAATACTTGATGCCCAAGAATGAATGGTGCTGTATAACTGAAATCAAAATACGAGAGTGCATAAGATGCATGCTTTACATTCCACAGTCATTGTATGCCTCTCTTTTTTCTGACATGTAATATGCTGTTTTGCTCTTTAATCTGCTTTAGCTTTTGCCCATGAGGTGATTCCTGTTACCTTATTTGTTGAATACTGCAGGAAAAATCCGAAACAATCTAAGCTAATCAACAGTATGACCGTAGCGGTAGATGGACAAGGGACAGGATGGAATTTGAGATTTGAATAGCATGATTAGCTCACATTATTTACGCATATGAAAAAGCACATTCGCGAAATGCGTTGATAGACATAGTGCTGCGCATTATTGAGCTGTTATCCGCGCCACATTAGTGCCACTATCAGCGGGGAATATCTTGACGGGATAATTGCTGAAATAAACGTGCAAGTTGGTTCAAATCTTTGCTCTGTTGCCTGGTCTTGATCCGTAACTGGGCCTGTAATCCCAAATCTCGTATAATCACGGTTTCATTCGTCACATCGTTTAATCCATGATGTGTTGAAAAGAATTAGATATTTGGACGAGATAGTCGTTTCTTATATTACTTAGAGATGATCACCAACTTCATTTCACTATTGGGTTGCCGCTATGAAGGTAAGGATAGCAAGGAGATAGTGCAGTATATGCATAATATTGTGCGTCTGCTGTTTCAAGTGTAAGTTTGCTCTCGAACGGGAATAATTTTTAAACAGATGTAGAGCATAATAGCAGAGCACTGCCTACCGTTGGCGGCCTTTCCATTGCAGGGGAATGAAAAATCAAAGTAAAGCCTTTAGACTTCAGGTTATATGTTTGTACATTATCTCTTGTAACCTCATCTCTTGCTCTCTCTCCCTCTCTCTCCCGCTCTCCATATATATATATACATATATATGTATATATGTATATATATGGGCAGCTTTACTCCACGATTTCAATGCCTCATTCAGAAACCCGAAAGAACGAAATTTAGCGAGTCAAATTTGCTGCACGAGTATGTTGAGCATAATCTATAACAAAGGCTGGTCGTTATACCACAAGATCGTGGACCTCAATCTACATCACAGGCTCAGTTGGTGCAGTTCCTACTGTAAGATCACTATCACTAATCTTACTTATATTTCCTTATTGTATCAATGATGTACGTAAAAACGAATTCTCGCTGGAATGTTGAACATCCAGTCGAGGGTCAATAAAATTAATGTGTCGCAGACACTACTGCATTCTTTTACTGCTTGTTTATTCCACTCATTGGTTCGTTCAGTTGCATTACAAAAAGCGCGTATCGTATAATACGCTCCCTGGCGTGTATACCTATTTATCATCTGTGATTCTCTGCACCATCCTTGTTTTTTCTTCTGTCACCATTTCATATTTTGTTGCTGTTCACTTGGCGACCAGCTTTTGTTGTCAGTTTTATATGAATAAACAATTTTTACTACTACCAGTTCTTAGCCTTCTCAGTTAAATTCATGAGCGAATCTAAAAACGGATGAATGCAGCAATATGACACTTTGCTTTTGAATTATCCGCTTTTGACTATTTTTTGCTTTGCACTTTCAAACTTTACTCCAAAAGCAAGGTACACAAGCAGATAGTATTTGAAAAAACCAATATTTAATAGTCATATTTTCGCCTTCACGTTGTTTTCCTTTCGATAGATATATTGCCTGCGATGCTAGTTGCAACGTTTTTTGCTAAAAAAATTTGTAGGACCGGCTTATGCGATGGATTTTTTAAACCCTTCTTAGACTAAAAACTTATTATTACCTATTTTAGGCGTTTCGGTAGCTCGAAATTTGTTTGTTCTTTCTTAATTCTATAGTGTTAAATTGCAGCAGTGAATATTATTGCAGCCTTTATTTCAGCGCATCTGCAGCGCTTTTTTCATTTTTGAAGGATCGATCTACAATACGTATTCATTCCATTAATGACTGCTGAAACAAATTGAGAAAGTAGCAAGAATTATTCAATTCGACAGGTCAGTGACAGAGAGCTACATCTGCAGTTGTCGTCTCAGTTTCACAGTTACTAAAGGCGGAGGACAAGCGTTCAGACACGGCGACCGTCACGGATTGCAGAGAGGCCAGGGAAACTTTTACGACAACAAATTTCCACACTTACTGCTGCTTCGTTCTTAAAGGATAGTATGGTTCCTAATATTTCATCACAAAAAATCTAAGATTGTCCAAAATCAGCTCCAGGGAAATCCACATTTGAAGCTGCCCTCATGTTAATCCATTTTTCATAAACATCACTATATTTGGCCAATTTAACCTGTTCTGTACGCCTTTACCTTCTCTCATATGGCCTTGAAACGAAGAATTTGATAATTTAATTAATGCTGTTACAATAGGAATTGAAGCACTATCCAGTTGCTAGTAAAGCTGTTAAAGAATTATTTTCTTTAAAATGGAACCGAGCATCTCATTTCACACAAAATTTCACTATCTTTGAGTGAAATTAAGAAAATCTTTCTGACTCGGCGTATTCTTGTACAGTGCACAATCCTCTCCTCCAGCTAATGGCGACCAGTCTCGAGGTTTTTGGATTGTTCCGGCGATTTTTCTTCAATACGTTAAAAGAATTGGCGTATTCCTTTCCTTGAACTCTCCATCGATTACGTTATACCAATAAATGCGAAAGAGGAATTCCAGTCACGTCCAACAGTTCGCTGGAGTAAGTATATGTATCTTCTGTCTGCTGCCATAAACAAATTTGGTCGCAGACGTCTCGCTACATATTTTATACCGTATTGTTTGTATGTCCATAATTTTGCTTTTTAAATACTTCACATGTCCTCTGTTTGTTATCAGTTACCACGTCGGATTAATATTGAAGTGTTTTTTTGTGGGAAAGTGCGCGTTATTGAACGATTCTCATTGGAAGCGTCTTCTGTTGTGTTATCAGATGGGAAATTTCTATTGGCAATTAACTTTTGTGCATAAGTCGTCGTCTATATGCGAATGGACATGTCTACGTTCATCCTGGTTTTCCGCATAGTCTCAGCGGGAATGTCTGACCGACATCAATTGAGCTATGTCCTGTTTTTACGACTATACCCAGTCTTTTATCAGTTTTTTTTGAGTTCCATTAGCCAAATACCGCTCATGTCAGTGCTTTTTGGAGGGTAGGAGATGTCTGCATTAACTCATCCTCTTATTTTATTCCACTTCCACGCATAACACATTTGATTAAAATGTTGACAGTAACTTTTATCGAATCGTCGTTTGATTTCTTATTTACACTGCGGTAGTCGTTCACTTCCATAGCGTATTCGTTTACTTCTATCACTTCGATGTTGATGGTGCATGTTCTTGCTGGAGAAAATTGCTCGTGCTGACAAAAAATTTTAAGTATATAGGCACTGAGCCACCGCCATCTCTAGCATTCCTGGTCGGGTGAACATTCCTCTTTTCTCGAAATGAATTTCTCCCATGTAGGAATCGAAATTTGCGAGCATGATAAATAGGCGATACTTTTCTCTTTAAATGTGCCGCTTGTCGCTTCTTTATTTTTGTTTACTTATTAAGCATATTCACTTAGTTTGCAAACTGTAAATGGAAATGTTTCGTGAATTTAGCTATACTGTTGATAGCTACCCATTCATTGAGAGATTTTTAGAAGAACTCTATGTTTGGGTTATTATTTTCTTCATGCACTATGCCGGCTAGACAAGCTTCGTAATTCATTCTCATGTTTTCCTTTTTAACTCATATACGCCTCAAAAATTTCCTTCATAGTTTTTCCTTGTTCCCATATTTGTTTCGGAAATTTGCGGGAGTTTAATTCATAGTTGGGTCCGTCTAACGTTTTTGCACCTGTATTCTCAATACTTTTATATTCTGTTTGTTCAGTCGTTAGCATTGTAAGTTTTCATAAAGGCAGCAGTCATATATTCTGCTACTTTCAAAGTGTCTCTAGGTGAATGCTGTCCATGCCTTTGATTAAAGGTTTGCCAAAATACACCTCATTTTCAGTTAATTTTAAAAATTTCCTTCGAATATTTCTGGTTTGGTCTCGATTATGTTATTTGATTGCTGTTTGCAACGGTTGATATATCTTTCAATTCAGATCGTCTATAGACACCAAGCATTTCCCATATTCATTTGCTTCCACGCTTTTATGCCGAGTGTAATGATTCAGATCGAATAAATCAATACGGAAACAGTTAACAGGTGTGCTTGTGCTTACGTACCAAACATTAAGCAGCTTTTATGTGCGATTTAAGAAGGTATTCTCAGGCCAATTAGCACCAGTGGGTGATGTTTGTACAGGGATATTTCTCAGCCCTTCTTATCGCATGATTAGTTATGTTTATGTAGTGACCACTTGATGAATCGATCGCTTGCACATGCGTTGCTGCCTTTATGCACAAATTGCCTCTAGCAATAAGCGTGCTATCATTGTGCTACTTCAAAGGACAGCGCATCCGTGCGCAATATTTTGGCCAACCGAGGGGTCGAACACACACTGACTAGCCACAGTGAACAATGGCCTAATCGTCAACTAAGCGTTGTCGTTTATCGAAGCACACTATCCGCTGAGGCATTTTCACTTGTCGTCGGGTCGTGTCTTTGTGCTAATCCCCGACATTTTATCCCATCTTTTCGATTCCCTATAACGCGCTTGCGCTAACTTTCGCGTTAACAAATAAAAGTATTCATTAACACTTCATTTTACTTTTCTTTGTGTTTTTATACCTTAGTGAAGCGACTTACTGCAAGGATGGTTATGGTGCCGGTTTGGTGTGAAAATTAGATATGTGATCGATAATCTCTTCTGATGATCATTTTCTGTTTCACCTAGCCAAAGCTAATTTATTTGATTCGTTTTTGATTCAGACTAAACCAGTTATGAAAGAATTATTAAAACGGCCTCGATTTTAAACCTGCTCTGTGACTGGTGGTGAAGTTCGATTTTATGAACACACACTCCTCTACGCGGTGTTTTCCTCTGGTTCTTTTAAAGATGAAGCCTTTGCCATGTTGTCGATCTCTAGTTTCTCCTTCTTTGATATTAATAGGGGCATATAAATATAAGTGTTTTATGAAAGACTTCATATGTCTGGTAATTCCTTACTGTTTCCTCGTCGTATTCAAGATGAATTGGGATGGAGAAAATGAAGAGCTCTGGAAGATGCAAATACCACTCTTTAAATATTAGAAAGAACGTTGCAGTTGTTGAACTGTGTCAACTGAGAATTTGCCTTCGTGAGTATATATTTCTAATCGGAAATGCCAGCGTTGTGGTTGTCTAATTCTAAAAATCTCGATCGAATCCAGCATTAAAATGTTCGTCAAAGAATTTTAACTTGCAGCTGAACCTTCTGTATTCTAAAGGCTACTTCTTGAATTATGTTCTCTAGGCTAAATGCACTGATGCTGAACAAATTTTTCAAACACACCCCTTAATTCCATTCCAAGTGTTAACGGTATGCTGCCGAGAAACACGTTCATATGACTGGTTGGCCAAATATTCGGCACTGGTTCAAGTGAATTTTAATGGAAAATGCTTAGTGTTGCCGGCCTGCCTGATTCTATCCCTTTGCTTTTTTTGCACTTACAAATCGTTTAAATCCATCTTCCCCTAGATAAAATCTGATACATATTCCAAGTTTCCAGTCTATGTTGCACATGAAGTATATGCAACTGTTAGGTGATTCTAAGCCGCAAATGGGAGATATAAAATTTGTGCACAAATGACCGCTATATGTGTTCGTAGAGTATTTATGGAAAAAAGACTTCTTGCATGTGCTGTGCATCTTTTATGAGAAAAATTGAAGAAAGGATACGTCATGGTGGTTAGTTCCTCTGGCTTCCTGCTAATGTAACATGTTCTCCAGCAGTTAGATTTTTTCCATATTTTGCTTTGCATTAATTCTCATTTTTGGCCCTTTTTGAAGAAAGTCCTGTTATGTCACAAGAGAACTGAAGAAAGTCCATCTGTGTTCCTGTAGTATCTTTTCACGAGAAGAGCCTTGCAGGAATTCCAAGAAAGTTTCTTCCAGCAAACTCTTGGAGAATTCGGCAATGTTTACTTTTTTATTTTGTCAGTATTCAGTGCACGTAAAACCCCAAAATTATTATCCTCAAGCGCAAACGGCTTCTGCCATGGGGGCTTTTTTCAACTTAACTAAATCAGGTTTGGGACCCCGTAAAGAGGAGCACTGCTTTAGCGGTCCTTTGGGATGTGAAATGTGATGCCCGCGCCACGTACGCGGTGGAGAGGTGGCTTGTTGCATCTACAGTTTTTCGATAAAATTACATTCAGCTTACGCGAGGGCTAGAAGAACAACGTTTACGTTCGCTCCCCTCGTTTCAGACCGAAAAAAAAGGTGTGAGATCTTTATCAGACCTTTTGAGCGACATCTCGTAACTGCAGCTAGTATTTTCCGCCCTAGAATTTAAACTTCATTTTTGTGTAGGGCGCAACTTCATCTTCCTATGGCTGGGGTAATGCTTGATATGTTGGTTTGAATTTCACATTCTCCGCGAAACTAAATATTTCTATTATCCTATTCCGATGCGCAAAGCTTAAATGTCTTGTACTTTTGGTATTCAGATTAAGATAGAAAATTTTTAAAAACCTAGTCTGTTTCAGTAAGTCGAAACCGGAAATAAAGGTCGAACTGTAAAGATTTCTTGATTAGCAATTCAAAGGCAAACTATCAACTCGTTCTAAGATAAGCGACGCGTTCAGAAGAATGTAGTGGAAAGGGTTAATCGCGTACATTCTCTTCGAAAGGTTGGTACTGCTATAAGGCAGTTGCCTATGGGTCTGCTTAGCGATGTTGAGAGGTTAAGGTTTTGTATGTGCGTGTCCTTTGTCAGCCCTCTCCGTCTTCAAATATTACTGAAGCCGAAATTACGAAATTAAATGCATGATTGCCATGCACCATAAATAACATTCGCGGTCGGTTGTTTTAATTCTCACTTTTCAAATAAGTTATAGACATTGGAAGGTGCCGAAAGTATTTGCATTTATCTTGATGATCGAGCTCACAAGGAGAGGATCATTTTGTGCCTGAATAAGCGATAGAATCACGTGAACTGTGAAGAGATTACTTCCATATATTCTCTTATTTGCCAGTAATTTATAAACTTCGTTATTCGAGTAAACAATCTGCAAAAGTGCCTAGCCGCCAATTCATCTGGAACATTTTTATAGTCATTTTTAGTTCCCCTGCATCATACGTTAAGAAAAAAGTGTTATGTCAACGACCAAATGTTTTAATCTGTATGATGTTTTTTTTTTAAATTTTTAATCTGCCTATTTTCCTTGCCATTTACTGAAAGAATACTGCACATAACTGCGAAATATGAAATGTACAATGTCTTCATCTTTTTTAGATCAGTGCTAACATTTCTGTTAGTTCTCTTCCTTGGCCGGAGAAGCCCGAAATCGAACTGGTTTTTGATCTCTTTGCGATTAGAAAGCTTTATTTTAACCTACAAAACAGCGAAGAAACACTTTTTACTTTACTGCCATTTACTATTTTTTAGAGGATTTCGGATTGATGCGGGAGTGGGAGAAAACTATTGCAACGAACATCACATGTTTAGCTGTTTGTTTTCTACGCAGACAGTCGCGTCGCCAAGTGAGTTGTTCCTATCGATGGAATGCAGAGCTTTCTATGCGACTGATAAGCAGTGTTACGATTCGCGCTTTTGTTTTTTGCTTTTTAAGTAAAATCGCAAATGTTATACGATGAGTTTTGTTGGAAAATTCCTCATGTTCTTTCCAGTTCCTCATTTATTTGTTTATTTTTGTTTGCCGCATTTCAGTGCGATGATGCATTCCATGGAATAAAATTTGCGCTTTGCTAGTCATTCTTCATCATTTATCTTTATACTTATTGCTTTCTTTTTACCTCATCCATTATTTAATCGTCGAATATTTTCTTCTTGAAATATGTCAACACAGCTTTCAATGCAGACTGATTACTCATTCTTCTATATTTAAATTGACTGCTATGTTTTCATTATAAAGAAGTTCGCAGCTGTTGATATCCTCGAGTTTGTGGTTTTCAGTGAAACTCCTCATTTATCGAGACTTTCAATTAGAAGCTTGAAAAGAGAGTTGTAATTTCAAAAGCACACTTCAGCAAGCTAGTTCAAAAATATTCAGCCAATACTGATATCCCAAAATTCCACGATTCTAATTAATGCGGGTTTCTGATGAAAGTTAAATAAGGAAACAGGAAGGGAGTTTTCTGCTTCGAATATTTCCAAATTCTCATAGATATTCAATCCTTAAATCACAGCTAATATAGGTAATTCCCTATGACTCCATTGCCGTTGAATCGCTCACTTGGATCATTAATGTTTCGTTAAACATTTATAAGCAAAGCCACAGAGATGTGAATTCTAAACTTCGGGTAAGTGATTTCTTCTTTCTCTGATAATTATTGTCATTTATTTATTAATAGATGCCAGCACATATGTTTTTCAACGCTTGCTCGGCCATGACACTCCGCCTCCCTCTTCCCCTAGTCACCAATAAATCCTTTCTTGTTTCGTTAAACATTTTGCGCCACTCTACGCTTCTCTGATTTCCTTACAGATACATTTCTTTTCACTTCACCATAGGAATAAATAGTTGTTGATTACTACATCCTCATTTTTCTACAAATCAGCTGGACACTGATATTGGGATCCAACTTTGCCTACTCAGTAGTCTGTTATTTTCGGCCTTTTTTCATTAGGAACTATCTATTTATAGCACCACTGGGAAAACCTTCATTCCTTGCGGCCTCCACCTTTGTTTTTTCTCGGGAATGTGCTTGGTTTTCGAGGGTATATTCAGTAATACCGTAGCTGCGCGTAGGAATAACTCTTCCAACTTGAGGGCACTCTCTCACGATTTAGTGCACATGTGTGATACACACTTAATTTGAACAGATTTTGTAAAGATAGCGCAGTTTGGAGGGATGAATGAGAGGTGCGCCTTAGGGAAGAATGCAATGAAAAGTTGAGGTCTTTCAAGTGAAGTGTGCGGTCCACTTTTGACCGTTAAGCAACCGAGTGACAACCTTTGTACCGAGGCAACCGACTTTCACTGCGATTTTTTATGTTGCCGACCTCAACGATGCAGTTGCCAAATGATAAGTACTTCACGAATGCCTGAAACTGTCGCAGACATCCACAGGAACTGAGCGCTTTTGGCGGCATCCTTTTAATTAATTTTTGCTAAATTTTACTTTTTTAAGAAAAGGCGTTCCTCACGGCTTTCTTTGAGCAAATTGTGAATAAAGCTTCATTCATTTTCTATGACTTCTCAGTGGCTCCAATTACTACCATGATCCTGAATTAGTTACATCCAGGGTCAGTGCGAAAACAGACGCACAGTAAAGGAAAGAGAGCGTTTCCATGCCCTAGCCGATTGCTTGCAAATAACGATGAAGTTTCGTTCAGACTCGCGAAAATACGAGGAAAAGATCCTCCAATTTTTCCGACGATCGTGGGCCTATCTAATTAAATCTCATACGCTGAACTGTTCAAAAGTGAACGAATTAAACTAATTCCGATTTCAATGAACGAATTTTCTATGATCATCAAAGTGAAATTCTGTTTGTGCTAGTCTTAGCAGTTATTTTGTATCCGATAATCTGATCTGATAGTATTGTACATTTCACGCAAGTAAGGATATTATTTTGTTTTTCAGATCGCTTGTAAAATTTGTCCTAGTCTAACTTCTGCTAAGATTCCCTAACTAGATTCAAGAGCAACCTAATTTTATGAAGGCAAGAAATCTCGTCATAAAGATTCAAATGCACACTGGTCTCAGACAATACATCCGAAGATAGACGGCTGTCTTTGTCATTGCTGTGTTAATTTAATCTTATTTACATAATTAAACTCCATCTCCTCCTCGTTACTCTACTTAAAGAGGCAGAATCGGTGCACTAAGGCATATTATCAGTTGAGCGTAGAACAATTTTCACTTGAACGACATAGGCTGACCGACATGTCCCCCAGATATCATCTGAAATGGTTTCTGATGTCGAAGGCATATAAAGTCCGCACCAAGCGATTATTTTACATGAGGCGTACCGTTGTTTCATAATGAAAGCGTTCATGACTATAACGCATCGATATTATTCATGCCACAGCATTATCGTTCGATATGCTTGTGGTTGTCTGTTCTCTCAAAACTTTTTTTTCTGCTATAAATTCCTAATAAACTTTGCATCCTCTTAGCCATGTCTTTAATTATTAGCTGAAGTTGGTTTTTTTAACATTTGAGACCTACACTTTTTAAAGAACTTCTCTCATGTGTCAGTTGAGCAGAAATGAAAAGAAATTCCTTTTCAAATTTAGTGTTCATTGCTTCTGAAATCTAAAATTTATCCACGCACGGCTGAAAATTCGTATTCTGGATTCCCTTCGATCACGATGTGGAACAAAACGGATATTTTAACCCTAATTTTGTTTTCAATGATATCTCCACTTCAGAAATCATTCAAAAGAGCGCTGAAGGCAGGTTTGATTTGCCGACACAGTTAGAGAATTTCACGGGAACATATGGCTGTTCACGAGTGAGCAACATTAGGTTTGAGCCACATCAAGGGCCAAGGATTTCTAACCTATGTAGATATAATGGCCCAGACAATGAAGCACGTCAATTATCTAGCACGTTGCTTGCTGCCAAATTCTTTTATAGCTGGATCACTTTCTCCCACATGTGCCCATTTCTTGCATTCGTTTCTTTTAAATCTTAACTCTTTCCGAGGCGCATTGTTTCTGCGCTCTATGTCTAGGATGGCTAATACTCCACAGAACTCCATCTCTTCTTGGCAGGAGTAAATCGTTTTTTTGAACTCTGATTTATAATAGTGACAGTGATATCCATTGTCCAGTAAGAATGTCTAGGAGCGAAACAGCGTGAAAGTTGAATATATTAGAAGAATTAACATGTTTATATCAAACGTTTATGAAAAAGTAATTTTGACATTATATGTCGATATGTCACTCAGTAGAACAGTAGCGTCGGTGGGCGAAAGAGAGCAGTGGAGAAAAGGAGAGGTGATAGTCAAACGACCAAACGTCGTGCAGCGGATCGGTAGAGAGGTGATGAATAACGAGCAGAGTAAATGGGATGAAGGAGGAAGATAGAGGCTAGAAATTTACCTTTTAGACAACCTGCAGAAATCTACAAGAAGACGGTGGCCAGTCGTCACTCACTAATGTATACATGTAACCTCCATTTAAGAAGTGCACCTGACGGTTCGATTCTTCACTCCGGAAATCAAGTGTGATGCAGCTGTTGCACCGAAGACTGCTATGTAGGGCAATCATATGCGTGGATAACTGTTCATCGAGGAAGCGGACCTTTGTATTTTGAAGGAGGCAGCCGTTAGTTAGCATTTTGAAAGGCAGGGAAGGGTAACAGACATTTTTGGATTCGTTGACCATCTGTTGATGATCTAAAATGTGATTGGTATGGAGGGCGGTCTTCAACGAAGGCGAAGGCGGATCGTCGACGTATGATTGGGCAGCTACCATCGCCAGTACTATGCGTTGAGCGCATGCGACATACAAGCGCGCAGCGAATGCTTTGACGGCTTTGTTACCTACGGATCGTGTCAATGAACAGGTGTCCACTGCATTCCCAAGCAATTTCCTGTGTTCCATAGACACATCGCAGCGTTAATCCTGCTTCTGAGACGCACTATGGCGGCACGTTTTCACACTTTATTATGTGTTGATCTGTTCACGGAGCCGAACTCGTAACCGCTTCTATCTACTCCCCTCTGCTGATCTCACATCATTGCATCATGCCGAAGCTAACAGATCGAAATGATCGTTGAAAAATTATAAGCAAAAGATCTCCCCCGTCACATAAGCTCCATATTCCACCTTCTTCGTTATTTAGATGAAATTCCCTATATTAGTCGGTCATTGCGTTGAATTCTGTTTAGTTGTTGCTATAATGATGGAACATTTCTTTATGGTTCAAATGATCTATTTTGGAGACAGCAGTGACTCATTATTAATATGACTGCTACGATGTATTACTCGAATTTCACTTCCATTAATTAATGTTGGACTGACTTGAATTTCTTCTATTTAACCATTTTGGACCCTTTAATTTGGTCTAATTAGTCGTGATTAATTTGCTTAGTAAACGTCTCAAAAGGGATAAATTCGTTTATTCGCGCTTCTCATATATTAAAAAAAATTTATTTACCATAAGCAATATGTAGTTCGGCGTCGCTTTTGCGGAAGGCATCCAATCGATGAAACTCTTTGTATTTTCACTGAATTTGCTCTGTTAGCCGCTCAGTTTAGTATTAGCGAATTGAATGGCTTTACAAAATCTATTTGAATATTTGTCTCGAATCTCTGCTAAAGACCCTGAAGTTTGTTGCCGTTTGTTTTTGGTTGCTCTTCTAGATTTTTTCTATAATACCTGATTTGGAACTATGCGAACTATGCGTATTGCTAAGCATTTGCAGACAAAAATTGTACGAACGAGTAACCTTGCGATAAACAGAAACCGTTCAAAAGATATTGAGAATTTTTGATATTGAACCCGTTGTAAATTCAGTGGGTTTCGAAAAGTTTAACTACGGCCCATTCTCTCATATTCTAATGAACATTTTTCCTCGCTCTTCTGTTAAGACTTTACCCATTTTGAATTTTGTCATTATTTTGATGGTGATTAGATTGCGTTTTCTTCGAAGTCAGCATATCAAGTTCAAATCTTCGAGGTTTCAAGGTATTGTACGTTAGCTTGGTCATGTTATGAGAAAAAAAGGCCGAAAGTGTTTTTTTGTAGTTTTTTTTTCTCTCACCTTACTATGACATTTCAGGCATGCACGTTCTTCAGTTTTTCTTATCACTTTCATGAATAAGCTCCAAAATTCTTCATTTTCTACTATTTTCACAATTATTTACAGTGGTTTCAATCATTAAATGAGCATCACATGTTTGCAACGATGGGTTATTGTATGGTCAATGAAACAAAGTGCATTTTATGTTGGAAAGACGTCGATCGCATCGTTCCCGAATGGCTTTCTGATCTGTGCCATACATGTATTGCGCTCATTTGCGGATATGTTTCGATGGTGAAGTCATTTATATGGGAAAAGAATGTTGTTGGGGGTGCATGATGCAAGGAGCGCCCTTATTTTCGTGGTTTTTTTTTTGTTTGAACGCTTTACGGCATTCCTGTTGTTTTTTAATCAACCCTTTCGTGTATTTTAATCTTAACATGTGAAAATCTTCATTCTCTCCTTTGGTAATACATAACTCCTGAAAAATTCAGTTTTATTGCAATAATCATTGCAATTACTTTCGTAAGCTTTGGGATGTTTCTTGATTTATTTCTTTTCTATTCGCTTATTCATTTATTTATATGCCTATTTTATTTTCTACTGTTGCAGTGGTGTTATTTAGTTAAAAACATTGCCGCATCTTCGGTTGCATATTTCATCAAGTAATAAATGAACGGAGTCTAATGAATGAAACCGTGGAAAGCAAGTCACATTTATGCCTTAATCGTAACCGAAATCAAATACCTTGGACCTCTGGTTATTCCCTCTTATGATTACATGTAGAACTAATGCTAATATCCTAGCATTCTCGATAACGTTGCAGGCGAGAGGATTCTACTGGGCACAACTATGGCCATTATCAACATTTGTGTGCTGAGCACCGCTGTGGTGGAATGCACTTCATATTACCTGCGCTGTCTTAATGTTGTGCTCATTTAGAATGTCTTTCTTGAACAGAACGTTGGAAGGGAGAAGGGAAGTGGAGTGGAACATATCTGCTGATCAAGTTTGTCAAAAATGTTCCGACTGTTCTACAAAAAGTGCTTGAAAAATTTAGATCGAATAATTTCCCCAGTAATGAGTAAATATTCATCGATCGAGAGTAGCTTATTTTCTCGTTGATAACCTTCGTTTGCGGCGGATTGTTGCACTATCCTGATAACCATAAATATCCGAGTGTTTTTCAGGAGCAACGGCTGACGTGAAAAATAAAATGCATGAAACGCGAAAAGTGATTCTCCCTCAATATTAATATATATCGTTGTGTATATTTTGATGGTTTTAACGGAACGATTGTGCATCAATAAGTTATAGTTGCTATCATCATCGTCCTTCTCAAAAATTCTTTCTTCGATAATTTACTGGTCATCATCTCTGACGCGATGAAGACGAATGGTGTGCCATCGTCAGCGCTTCTTATTTGTTTCGGTTGCTGCCTTATTCCTTTGGTTAGTCCATCGTTGTCTACTAAAAATTTGTTATTTGATAAAATTCCAACTTTATAAGGGGTTCAGCGGTTAACAGTAAGGATTAGGTCAGCGCGTTCGTTGTAGATTTAAATCTTAAAATAACTGTTATACACGCGCGAGCTGCAAATACTAGATTATGAATGTCTATGAATGCGAAAAAGGTACATGACCTGCGGCAAATGTTATGTGACAGTAACTTTAGACGTAAGTACCAGCGTAGCAGAACTGTTCCACTGAACGAGTTACCGGTTTCCAAGTAGCACTCAAAAGCATCGAAATTCTTCATTGCTCGGTTGAGGCCAATCGGTGATCGTACATTATATAGTAAACCTTTAAGGCGCTACCGAAAGTCGTCTATTTTCTAATTACCCTCTTCGGTTCCTTCCTTGGGTTTCAAGTAAGGAGCAAGTTAACAGAAATCTAAGAAGCTAAATTGGTCGAGTCGTAGATTTTTTAAGCGACAGATTTTTTTACCAATGCAGTTATAATTTTTTTGCCTCGAAATCCGTGCATGAATTGATAATGCTCCTCACTACACTGAACTCAGATGATATTAGTATCGAAACTTTTCACATCACGTGCTAAACTTCCAAATGAACATAATTGCATTGTTGCAGTGTTTTTGTTCGGGTGCGTTCGAGCTGAAGCTACTCTCACTTTCACACGGTGTCCTCGGCGAATTTCGACCGGAATTACGGCTCTGCTTGAAGCATTTCGAGCGTCGAATCAACCATAAAGGCGCTTGCACATTCGGTGAAATGACCACCAGCGCTGATAAGTTGCGTAATGCAACACGAATTCACTTCGCCTTTGCGTGGCCGGTATGTTCGTTAGCATACATTTCAATGAAAGCGTAATAAATAATCTCGCCTGGAGGTTGTTGCTTGTGAAACATCTCATGTCGAACAACAGCGATCCTCTGAACAGGTGTGGACGTAGTACAGGATGAGCATCCAAACCTGCATCCTAATGCTTCCGGTGCGAGAGTTGTGAGATCATCTGAGTAACTCTCGACTTCCTGAGATTAGCGTTCGAAGAAAACTGTGATATGAAGAGAAGAAAAACACTTTAGTTTTCCTGCTGGTCGGGAGACTCCCAGACTCACGGCACCAGATAATTATTCGCATTTCAAGATTTCATTAGATTTAGCAGTCTAAGGTTTCGCATGTTAAATACCAGCAATAGATGATCTTTGTTGAATTGTGACGTTCGCTGGTTTGCATTTCCGTCAAATTCAGTTCGCGTTACGAATTAACTGGTAGAAAATTCATTGGATTTCAAGCTTTATTAAAAAGGCGGACACCGTAACTTACATCGCAGCCAGCTTTAATATTAAACTTGTCCTCAGTCTGTTTCCGCAGCGGTTGTTTATAATATTCTGCAACATCACCTTACATCCAAGGTTCTTTCTCACGTTCGCAAAGCGAAAAAAAAAATCGTCTTATGGGTGGGATTTATAAAAATAGTGGTTAAAAGTGCGTTGAAACGAAGAGAAAGAGACGAACAGAGGTCAGCTCAGAAGGAGGTTGACTTTACGTAGTCGTTTAGCGCCACTGAGCAAAACATGTACCAGTCTGGAATCTGGCAATCGTGGGAACGAGGCGCATTCGTTATGGACACTTAAAACCTCTTTTAAGGGTTCTTCATTCATTTCTTTGACATTATGACGATTCTTTTCTAGAAAACCTTATGGGAACGTGGTAAATGTCACAAAACGATGCGATAATATAGCGTTCGGCGTTCATAGTTTTAGAAAAACGTCGGCTGATTTGAAGAAATCTTTTGCGCTATTTCTGGATTGTTTTCTTGAAAAATATGGTAAGCGCTTTTGTTGGTTGAACTAAATGTTGAATAAACAATTAACCTGGCTTATTTCATTCCTTAATGCGGACCTGATTTATCAGAAGCATAATCTTTGCATTCATTCTTCTTTCGTTTTAGGAGTCTTTTACGCTTATCACGGAAGTTTGGAGGAGTCGTGGAAGTAAGTAATTTTATAAATTTCTATCAAATATTACATTCTGCATATCGCTGATGGCAGTAAGTAAATCCCGACGCAATTTCCAGTTTCCATAATTCTCTTGCATACATTAGTGGCATATTCATCATTTCTGACTGATTATGACCATGCTAATGCGCCGTTCTATTATTTTCTTAGAGAAGATGAAAAATGTATCAACTCCATATCATCTCTGCATATAAAAAATAATTTTTAGATTCATGCGACAAAAAGTGCGAATTAACAAAGTTGAGCATATGTTATATTAGCGTAACGCTATGTAACTCGCTTCATACTTAGTTCATTGACCTAGTCCCGGACTCCTCATACACAGATTTCAAACTGCAAAACAGTTTCTTTATCGTTGTTCATAGTCGCTATAATGTAATAAAAAAGCGAGTACTAAAAAGCGGATGCGAGAGATCTGAGTAATGTCTGTCGAAATAGGTGGAAGTTGTTCACGGAGGCAAGGCCCAGTAGAATGCAGTGAACAGTTGCCACAAAAAAATTCCCTCTCACAGCAATGATAGTGTTGAGGTGAGTACCTGATAGAAATGTGCTGCTTGCTCACATGTGATGTTCTCGCGTAGAGCAAGCATGTTTCAATGAAGTGATGATGATGTGCGCGTGTGAGTGCTAATCTGATGTCGGCATCTGTCTGAAGGGGTATCTTTGCATGCCTGTCTCTCTCCCTCTCCCCTTAGCCCATCCAACAACGTACGACTCCAGCTTTTTCATTGCCCACTTTTTACTGCCCTTTTATTACGTCACGGGCAATTCTCCCTTATCCGCATATCATTTTTTGTTGTCACCTGTCCAGAATAGAGATATTATGAATCGAAATGAACAAATGTACGCGTCAAACGTCCATGAATAAAACGTTCACAGAATTTCGGCAACTTAACGATCAAATGATGTCTTCGAATTCGCGTTCTCAGTATATATGGGAAGGAGAGGTTTTGTTTAAGTTTACACGTAGTGGCATAAAGAGGCGGGACTATGTTCTGCTTACATGTTTTGAAACATCACAAAATCGTTGATTATTTATTCAGCTATTTAAAAGCAAAAGTTGGGAAAAATGTTCCCAGTGCAGTTATGGAATAATCGTTTTTGATGTACCTTGCGCATTTCCTCTTACGATCAGTCTTCAGTTCTCATGATTTATTTTTCTTTTTGTTTTTGCAGTATCATCTTTGCTTCCTTATTATTCTTATCGCCTTATCATTTCTTTCTTCGTGACCCGCATTTAGACAAAAAATCTTTTGAATCCCACTGGAAACTACTTATAAATCAATATCAGCCATATGTGTAACAGCATAAAAAGGTCGTTGACCATTCAAGATGGTTACATTTTCTCGGTCACAGTGATTAACTGTTGGCATATTTACCGCTATCGAGAATGGTGTGCTTATCAGTAGCGCGTGCCATATCATTGAAGACGGCAAGTTTAGGGCTTATGTCAATGTGCGATCGCATATATGAATTCACAGAAATGTTTATCAATGCATAGCTATACTTCACGATCAGCTGCTAATCAAGTGTGTTGCTCACCTAAGGGGAAAAATAGTTTATTTCTTAAGAGATATTTAATTACACCAGTAGATGATTCAATTGGATTGGATGAAAACAAATGAACAGAACGTGTGGTGAAGATGTAGAAAAGAGGAATGAAGAAAACATAGAATGAAAATGAGAAAGATATTGCCTTTCATTAGCTATCCATAATTTCTTCAAAATTTCGACTTACGTGATGGGATTGCAGGTTTAAAGAATTTGGTCTTCCACGAAGGTTTCCAGCGAGAAGGAATTCCATCCAGTGAAGAATGGAGGGAAGAGAGTCTGTCGGGAGCGGATGGTTTCCGGATGCGTGTCGCATATCGGGTGCTGTGCGATCCAGATTTCTATGGGCCTGTATGCAGTACTTTTTGCAAGCCTACCGCACACTTTGAATGTACTTCAAATGGTACTTTATCGTGTAAATTTGGATGGACCGGAAAAGCATGCGACATTGGTTTGTTACCATTTTTTGTTTTGCTTTTGTGTATGCATTTAAATATTGCCTAAAATTGGTTTATCATGAAAAGCAGAAAGGAGGAGCGAGTGGGTGGAGAATAAGAAACGGCGCCCTTAAAACCTCGTTATCAGTTCTTTGAAAAATTTGGTCAGAAATTTTCGTTGCATGTCGAATATTCTCGTCGGTTAGATGCGCTAATGAATGAGAGTGTAAATGAGCTGTTGTGTGCTTAGTTTGGAATATTTGTTTAGCGTCTAGGTGGGAGTGCAACTTGAAGAGAGGCATTTGAAGTGGTTCTGTTAAATACGAAGTATCGCTTCGAGTGTGCCCCACACCCCATTTTGTGTCACTAATCCTTCGCTCTTTTGCATACGGTTCACTAATGCAACTATTGTGCATGTATGCATGCTCATTTTCCTCCTTTTTTCTCACTCTCTTTTGTTAACGAGACATTGCCTCTAATTAGTGGGGAATGTATTTTCTGCATTTTAAATCATCTGCTGGAAAGATTTGTTCAGAAAACATACATCTGAATGACTAAAGTTTTTTTGCTAATTGAGAAACGTTGCTCTGGAGGAAATCGGTGCACTGTCTTTGTTCAAAGAGTTCGGTCGTCCCCACTCCTAAAATCTCCGCTGACGTTGGTCAGTCCTAGAGGAAGGACTGGATATTTTATCTATTACTAAACAACGTTAGCAGTGCTGGGTTAACAATATTAGTAGTGCTAAATAATACTGTACTGCGAATATATTATAATAGTTTTAGTTGCGTAGTTGCGAAAAGTTCAGTTCATCTCTCACAGATAAGTTAATTAGACGAAGAATTAATTAGACTTGCTAATTTTACGGACCTTCTCATTAATGCTTTTGAAAATAAGTAATTTATAAATTTTAAACGAAGTATGCAGAAAGTACTATTCAACTCACAAGTTTCTTTTACGGCGAAGAGGTATGTGATTTGACCGAAGAAAAGCAATTGCAGAATTCGGGGAGCCGAGTGAAAATAATGAGCAATTAGCTGAGCACTAGGAAGGTCATCCTGCATTGTCTTTTCCCCTTTGACTTTTGGCGCCTCCCTAACCATCTGCACCTTTAAAACTGCTATACTCAGATGTTGATCCCATTCAGAGAGGACTTTCGACGGAATGCTTTTTATGAATAAAATGAGAGACAAGGGCTAGGAGAGTATGAAGCGAATGTTGTCATAAATGGTGAAGGAAACGATCAAATGCTATTAGCGTGCGACGTATAGTGCGAATAGCGAGCGAGTGCTTCCTCCACGTGTGAAGAGATGAAAGAAAATTCCTATGGCACTCTCCTCCTTGTTTTGATATTCCTAGGAAGTTTCCGGCCAAAAATCATGGCTAATTTTCCCCCTCTTCGATGGCGTTGCTTAAAAGAACTTCTTTGAGATAGCGATCATCTTGAATTTGTTTCGATCATATTTCTGAATTTTGTCTTTCGATTTTTCTGTCTTTCGTCTCATCCTATGCCTTAACCGGTGTTTAATAACGCATGCATAGATTGGAATGACTTTTTTCTTATTCACGTAGACCTTTATTTTTGAAAAGAAAAAAACGATGGCGCCGCAGCTTCCATTTACTTGATTATTAGTCGACTGTCACCAAAGTTTTTGTGTTTTTAAATGTGACCAATATAATTTGCCGCTTGTTTACAGTTGTGCCGATGAACGGAATGCCTTTCATTTGCTCATCGCTCTTTTGATTTGATAACTACAGACTGCGATAACTACAGAGAAAGTTTGCGGATAAAGTAAAAATAAGCTTGAGCTGGAACTGTCTTTCCGAGGAAACATAAAGTAGCATACACAAGCTCAGTCAAATACGCAGTGATAACGTTGTTCAAATGAACTGAATTGGTTTAAAGATGGAATAAAGTCCGATTGACCGGCGGAGAATTTAAATCATTATTTTTATCTCTTTTCACTATTTTAGATTTGAAACGATATTCCATACTGCTTGACTTTCTCGATTTTTCGTGCACCTCGTTGATCAGCTGTTCCCTTTATTTTACGTCATTTGCTCCGTTTATGCGATTGCCGTTGCATTTTGCAAATTAGACAATGCACGCGAAGCTATTTCATCGTAGCACTGCCTCGCGGAATGTTCTCAGTCATCTTCCATGCAGTGAAGGCGAAAAGTTAGGAGGAGAATGCGAGGAATGTGAAAAATCAGAAAGCCTTAACGATGTGAAGCATTTGTTATCAGTGCATAAAACGGTTTTTCAAGCTTCAGCACTATGTGATGGCTGTGTAAATGGCTTCTGCGAGCGACCAGGATTGTGTCGATGCAAGAATGGTTGGACGGGCGCCAACTGCGATCAAGTTCGTTTCTCTAGTTTCGTATTTTTCTGCATACATTGTGTCTGAGAGACATTGCAAGGAGAGTAATAAAAGTTTTTATCGAATACGAAGAATTATTTCGCTCGTGGGAATCGTCAACGATGAAATCTGAAATTTCGACTGAAATTTTCGATAAACGAACAATGATCGTCAAGAACCTATAAATATTTCTGTGGAACGGCTTTCCAAAGAAGATCAAGCATTTTTTATTGTTTCTACTCACGTGCCTTTTCTTTTTCAATGTCGCAAGTTGAAGTTCGGTGAATCGATAGGCGTACATTCCGATCACTTCATGCATCGATTCGAGGAAGCCAGCGACTGGTGATTGGAAACCCTTTTCGGCCATCAGTTTTCAGTCAATGAACTGTTTTACTATATTTTTCATCGCTCATGCTGACGACCTATGATAAATACTGTATATTTCAGTGTGTGCAGTATCCTGGCTGCAAACACGGCACGTGCAACTTGCCCAATGAATGCATCTGTGAGGAAGGATGGGGAGGTCATTTCTGCAGTGAAGGTAATATTTATATCTCCTCGTTACTTATCTCCGTTCAGTTATTCCGATCATTTCTGCATTTGCGTAGGATATTTTACTTCCTAACCTTATGTTTCACCGGACCGAATTGCAGCTTACTTTACGTCATCCAAAGAGTAAATTATTGGAATTATTAATGCAGATTCTGATATCACAGCTAAGTAATGCGCTACGTACCTGTTTTGTGGATGCTGTTTATAAGAACAGCTCTGAACTTATATGAATAATAGATATCATTGCAGATTTGAATTACTGTACAAGGCATCGGCCATGCAAGAACGGCGCAATGTGTTTGAACACTGGACACGGGCAGTATACCTGTGAGTGCAGCGATGGTTACTCGGGCGTCAACTGTGAAATCCGAACACAAGACTGTAGTACGCAACCTTGTTTCAACGGTGGCACCTGCGCGGTACGAAAATTTTATCCATTTCCACCATCGCTTTAATATGCTCTGATGAGAAGTATGCGGGCTTTTGAATTTGCAGTTAGCATATACTAACTTTCTAGAGTGTATACATATATATATATATATATGAATATATATATATGTGTATGGAGAGAGAGAGATGGAAACAGAAACAGAGACGGAATGGCTTGAAACCAAACCAGTGAAATTCTTTCTGCTGTCTGTGATTCATAACCTCATAAGGAATGTTTCGTCAAGACTTGCACATTTTCGGAAGTAGTAGTTCATTACTGTTCGCTGTCATACTTCCTGTCGTTGAATGCTGAGACCCTCGGAAACTCGCACTTATCGCTGTTTTTTTATCGCTTGCCACATCACTTTAATATGCTCTGATGAGAAGTATGCGGGCTTTTGAATTTGCAGTTAGCATATACTAACCTTCTAGAGTTGTTAAAGAGTGGATTTGCATTTGCAGGAAAAAGAGGGTAATTACACGTGCACATGTCCACGTGGTTACAGTGGACGACATTGTCAGATGAGAGCATTTTCATGTGCTGATGACCCATGCCGAAATGCAGCAATATGTAAAGATACTGCCGATGGATTCACTTGTCTCTGTTCGGCTGGTTGGACTGGACATAATTGCGACATTAAGATTGGGCAGTGTGATGGCCGAGTCTGCCAGAATGGTACGCATTGTTTCGCCGCTACTGCTTATTGTCTGAAACATGAGTTTGCTTAATTATGTATGAGGAGTTGATGTTTCGAAAACTCTGTAGATATTCTAGTTAGAATGGGATTTGATAAGGATTTTCTTCTCCAGCTCATTGAAGCTTCCAAGAAAAATTTTCACTTATTTTAGCCGAATTCAAGGTTAATCATAACGGGAAGGAAATAAATTCTTTTATAGTTTATCTCTTACCAACGAATAGCTAAAGCTTTAGACAGTCTATGTTGCTGGTGAGTTGACAGCAACGTACAAAGGATGAATTGTGATGATTTCTGATATGAAGACGTTTTTTTTGAATCCAGATTAAATAGCGATTGTGAAGGAGCGGAGAGATTGCTGCGTCAAACATTTTATTTATTCCCAACACTTTTGTGCTCTATAGAGAATCATTTCTCCATGAAAGAAGTCATTTTTCACTGAAAATTGGCCCCTTTCTTCCGAAAAAGCATTATTTTTTGACTGAACGGGAGGAGAGGAGGAAAGTGACATATTCTGTTTCTATTTGCGTCGTCATTTTTGCGGTTACGTTTTTGAACTAACAAAAACTCGAGCTAATAAAATTGAAGCAGGACTTGGACTCCTTTTTATTTTTATCAACTTATCAGTATTTACGTCAAACTTTTACGGCTTTTCTTATTATTGACATCTGATTATGTTCTTTCAATGCGTATCAGTGACTTATCAGTATAAAGCTTTGTAATCAGTTTATAAGCTAGCTATACGTTGGCCCGATTGATGCGCCACTTGTGCCCTGAGATTTCTCGTTTTCTGTCATTAACTGAAAGGAGCTTTCTTGAGTAATCAAGTCTATATATATAATTTATGTTGTTTCGTGCAGTCGTTATAACTCAAGTATCAATTCGTTCATGAAATTTTCATTTGTGCAGCTGATTCGGAAGCAAAAGTACTCTTTGAATAGTGTCAAATATAAAAAGAGTTTATCATGAATGACAAAGCCGTGAATGACAGTAGCAGCATTGTTTTGACAAAAGAGAAGTTGACATAGGTTTACTGAGATTTGTTACTAAGTTGGTTCATTGTCATTTGTGCAACTAGCACTTATCAAATCGTTTAGCAGTCTCTCGAGTCTTTTCGTTAAAATATCATCGAGGAATGCAAGTGTAAATGCTGTTTAGATTGCCGTTAAAATATTTGATTGTTAGAATATTTCTAATTTCTTATGAACCGTCTTTCATTAATTTATCCCTGAGGTGCACCTTTTATGTTTCGAAACACAGGAATCCTCGAAAATTGTTTCACTGGGTGGACAGTAATATGCGACTGCGTGTATTAATTATTACATCTAGCCACCTGAAATACTTTGATGGATCATTCAAATCGTAAATTACTGTGCCTCTGCCTATTTACGCTTGTGGACGCATTCATTGTGTCATTAAGTGCGATGCTGGACGCTTTTTTTTGTTCATTGCGATCAATAAAAAGCCTAGAAGGGTGTCGCTAAGCATATTAACCTTGATCCAACGACTAGAAGATGCAGCGATACACAGCGCGATTCGTATTTACCACCGTATTTCTCTGTTTTTGCAGTTTCATTCCTCTATTTGTCTTTTTTCCGGTTTTCGCCATTTGCGTACGAAATGTGTGTTTTTGACGGTCGTCCAGTTCTATCCTTGCAAATTTATCCACATACATTGCACTCACTCCTATGTCTTATTGTTTAACTTCTCAAATGCTTTCAAATTCAAAATAAGATTTCTCAGCCGAACATTGAAATCTTAGTATGGCGCCGCGTGAATAACTATCAAAATGATTGCAGTTGATTGATTTCTTAGCCACACTTATACATCTAATTTGAAACTTTTTTTAGATGTGAACAGCATTCCTCAGTGGCCAAATTTTTACTGGGGTCCTCGTTAAGCCAAGAAAATTGTCTCCTTTGCATATCGCAAATACTAAACTTCAATTGCCTCATGTCAGTTTGCCATATAACAAGCTCATTTAAGGTGGAAAATGTGTTGAGCGATCAACTGTCGACGGTTACGAGTGCGTCTGTACGATTGGCTTCGTTGGGAAAAACTGTGAAGAAAGCGCGAAGGACTGCCCTGTTGTAAGCGCTTTTTTCACGATGTTCATCGTGATGCCATTGAACCATTCCAATTAGTTGTTACTGGTATTCGGTTAATGAAATGAAGCTTACAGCAATATTAACTCGTCAGATTTTAGATTACTTGCTGGTACTTGAAGCGACGTGAACGGGCATTGACGTTGCATCACTGTGTCGGGACGTCTTTACAAATGAAACTGTAACCGCCACTCTCTTTAAATTCTAGAAAAATAGGTTCGACACTGCAAAAAGGTGAATCTTCAAAAATGGTACTGGGCTGCCAAACCCCCAACTCGCCGAGGAATTTTATTGTGTCGACGCTACGAAGCTGTTTCATAAAAATACGTTTTAGCAAAATCCGTGTCTGAACGGTGGTCGGTGCATTGACGAGGTGAACAACTATAAATGTCAGTGCCCGGAAGGCTTCAGTGGAACGCTATGTCAGGACACGGTGAACGTTTGCCTAATAGAGCCATGCGCCAATGGGGCTCGTTGTGTTGATCTTCCAGGAGGGGGATACCTATGCAATTGTCCACGTGGTTTCAGAGGAACAAACTGCGATATCGAAATCAACGAGTGCGAAACGAACCCATGCAGGTAACTAACCCGTTTTAAATATGAAATTGAAGAATTGTTCTTGGATGATATCACGCATGGGTACTCATCTGTTTTCTTTTAACTCCTTCCATCGATTCCTTTCATTTCTCATTTGATTTTGTGCCTTTATGAGTTTTGTAATTTAGTTTCGGAGCCTATCTGCTGCAATTGGTGGCAGCGCCGCCTTTCCCCTTTTCCCTCCCATGGAAGGATGTTATCGACGCTTATTTCATGCTTACATCATCATCAGTCACGAGAAGCGACAATCTTAAAATCGGAAATAGCATATATCGTAATACGTACTTAAATTATACTGAAGCTTTAAAGCGCATAACATGTTTAACGCAGTATTTCGTTTTCCGCGTGTTCAGCTCACTTCAATGAGTCATGTGAAGGAAATTTGCCTGAATTTTGTGCTGTTTGATAATAAAATGTGGTAACTAAGACTACAATGGAAGGGGAAAAGGAAACGGCAGAGTTATTAATGTGTTTTAATCAAGTGATATCATACTGTGGCTGCGAACTTCGCTATATCCTAATATTTTAGTTAGAGCAATTTTTTGCATAGTCATAGTCGCGCTGTGTGCTTCATCAACACCAAGACAAGAACTTCTTTACATTGCTGTTCATTCATCGACGACTTTAATTTTTTCGATCGACGGGAATTGTGAGACATTAAGAGACGTTCGGTGAATTTCAACGTTTTTTTCCAGGAATGGCGGCACATGTGTAAATGTTTTCGGTGGCTATCGGTGTGATTGCCCCAGTTGTTTCTATGGTCAGAACTGCGCGCTGAATGAGCCGAGATGTACTACCGTTGAATTCAGTTCCGGCTCCCAAAAGAATGTGACACGGCTTGGAACACCTCCAAGTCACCACAATAAGGTAGTACTCATTGATCTAATAATTGCTTCATATGACCATGAATATCAAATTAAGAATATTTTCTTAATGATGAGAAAGTTTGAAAGGTGTGATAAAAAAGCGCTCTAGGGAGTTTCAAGAATAGCAACACGTCACTCAATTCAGATTTACCTTGCTGTAAAATGAATGCATCGATGTTCAAGATTTCGAAGATAAGTGCCTGCTAGTCAAACTTTGTGGCACTTTGCGGAGTGGAAGGGTGGGAGTCGCTGCGGGGATTTTGTTTGTTGTTCCATTTGACAAATGCTGTTGTTCATAGGAGAATCTGATTCTCTGCGAAAATAAAGGGTTTCTGAGCAGTACATCAACAGTCTACAGAAGTAGTTGTTTTGAACTGGTATTGCAAAAAAATAAACTTGTAAGAATCACTTAGAGCATCCAAATGTTGAATCTTTCTCTGTGTGGCAGTTTTTAACTTGGATGGTGTAACACGGACTAAGCGTCGTTGTGCAATTGAAAGAAAGCATTTTTCCCATATTTTTCGCCCTTTCCCCCATTCCGCTAAAACATCTAAAATGCAAATACTGCAGCGATTGTTGCAGTCGTTTTTCCAGTGCAGTATAATGCCTTCATATTCCCTAATCTGTTCATTTGTAGCGTTTTCAGGTAGAGGATGCGGGAATCCGAATGCGAGAAATTCTATTTCTCATCACGGCTTTATGCTGTTGTGCATTGATCGCAGCGTTATGTTTTATCGCCTATCGAAAGCGATGGATCCATTTTGGGTTGGGTGTCAACGCCACTACCGAAAACGACATGAACGCACGACGTTTATCTCGATACTCGGAGCAAAAGCCATGTCTGGCCGTATGCACAACTCTCCATAACGACATCAGTTATTATCAACAGACACAGCCGTACAAGACGCAACTGGTCAGTAAAATATGACGTCACACTCGCTACCGAGTTTGAATCGTGGCGAGAATTACAGTCGAGTGTAACCAATAGCCGTAGAGAAATGAGTGGAATTCAGTTTATGTTGGACGATCAGCTTCAGTTTTTCCAGGTCCGGAAAGGAATCATCATCGTTAAACTGGGCCATCGTTTTGTTCCATGTCTCGAACAAATCTCATTTCACCCTGAGGCTCTGATCCATTATATTTTTTGCTTAGCAGTAACGATTATCATATTTATTCTTCAGTATGAATGACACAATGACTTAGCGTTCATGTTTCATGTATTGGGCCACCTTTCTTGCCTGGAAGGAGGGAGGGACGATGTGTGTCACTCTTGACATATAATCGTTATGCTCTGTGCTGTTTTGATGGTTTGCTATCGTTTTCACTCTTTTAGGGATTCATTAATCTTTCCGTAATTCAATTCGCGGTCTATTTTTGATCCCTTTATTTTTTATTTCCCGATATCATCCAAACATGTTTTCCATCAGACAGTCCCCTATTTAAATGTTTAATAGGTCTTAATCTATGACATTATGTCATCTGGCTGAACGGTAATTGCACTAATTGATTTTAACAGGAAATTACCTCAGTGTGATAGAGTCCCCTTCACTCCCAGTTTCGTTCTGCCGAATAAACCTTATTGCAGTGTTTTGAAAAAAAAAAGCGTGAAATTGCTCTCTTCTAGCCATTCTGTCAATATCGTTCTTCTCAATATAATCGATCTTCAGACAATGGAAGAGAAAAGTCGTTCAGTGAGGCGTTCACGTGAAGATGCTGAATACGGACAACGGTACGCTGTGGAACCAACAAATAATCGTTTTTCGTCAACACAGTGTGACGACTATGTGGGTGGACCTCCTTTAGCTGATAAGGTGAAGCTTGTGTGGTGCATTCTAGTTTTTCCCTCACTCAAGTACCGGGGGTTAAGATTTTTCGGAAGTTTTTGTCTACGAACCTTCAAGTTTCCAAGTATGTGCTGTATTCTTCAAATAAGTTTTTGACCGCAATGAACGCAACTCAGAATATGAGATATAACTCAAACTGTCTCACAAGAAACAACGGTTGATCTCACAAGAAAAATGTTTTGTTCATCAAGAAAGGAGGATGTCTCGTAAAAGACAAATGTAGCTCGCATCAGAAATGCTTCCAAATATGAGGAAAAGGAATCACTAGAAGACAGAATCTGTTACCATCGATGTGAGTGGCTATACTGTATTCTTGAAAACCTTTCAGGAAAACCGTCGTGCGATGAGCTGTTGCCGCTCATGATAGCAACGAAAGTATTTAGCTCTTAATGAAGGTCAGCTTTGTTGAGACAGGCGGTGGCTTAGTTTAACGTTCTCAGACTTTCAGATGACATTGCGCCATCTCAGCTATTCAACTATACCACCCAAGCTGGCAACTTTTTCGAGAACAGAAGCAGATAGTGTCTATGAAGAAATCGATAGAGTACCGATTGAGTCGTATGCCTTTCCTACCCGACGTCATTCTGGTGGTTCAGATTCCGGTATTGTCAGTCCGGAGCCAAATCTAGCCGATCGCTACGCTAGGGATTCAGAATCGAGCCGAGAGGTGAACGACCTTCAGACAAACCTCTGAATCCGCTCTTCGGTATCACGCTGTATGGTTCGGCTGCAATCGCAACACCATTCATGTTGGTCTTCGAATACGACGTTCTTCTGTTTAGAGTAATTTCTTGCCAATCAGCGTCGTTACATTCATTTTAATGTGACATGCATGTGCAGCCTATATGCAAAAGCAGGTGAGGATTAAACAAGTGAATGGTTGTATTGTGGTCATAAATTGTGATCTCTGAACAGCTCGAGCCAGTGTCTTCAGTTGACCTATGCACATTTCGGTGCCTTATAAGAGTATCTGCAATCGCACTACCTCCCTTTTCTCCGAACTTGGCGCCCAGATTTGATTACGAATCATTTTGTCCTTTCAGTTGTCTAGAAGAAATTGTTTTTAAGCCTGGATTTTATGTTAAGAATGATAGTAGGTTTGTTTACCGAGAGTTCTTTGGAAAATCTGAAAGTTCACGACGATTTTGTACTCCACAATGGGACTTCCCGACCTTACCTCTAAAAAGTAAAGTTATGTGGCGAAAAATGATCTCGCAGTTGTTTTATACTCAAGCGGATCTCTAAAGTCTTTTTTCTATCGGTAACCATTGCGCATAGGTCTGCATTGTGCCGACTGCGACGGTCTCGATTGCTCTCATCTCTTTTTTCGTTTCTCTGTTTGTTCCATTGGCTCCCTGTTTTCTGTGCCCTATATTTCTATGCCTTTATTCCTCTGCGCCGTTGTGTCCATCTTTTTTGGCGATTTTTTATTTCTCTCTCTTTCGAAGTTTGTCTGTTACCCGTTTGCTCACTACCTTATTTTATCATTTGTTTTAGTTGTTTAATATTTATAATAAAGTAATGGGCAGGGAGAAGTCTGTTCGATTGTGTTTATTCCGGAGTACGCCTGCTGCTAATGATACGAAAGCAACACTGAGCTGGGATTAGATTTCCATCCCTGCATTTTTTACCACTGTGTATGTTCCCTTCAACGTCCTCCTCTTTATCCAGTGAAAGGTTTTTTGAACTGCGACTAAGTAAAAACAGTACTTTTGTGGGTAAGCTTGATTTATAGGGCTGGTCTAATTTAATAGTCTAGTCGATCGCACTGCTATATCCTGTGTCCTCCCCTTCGAGCTACCTGCTGGAAATGAGATTCAGACCGTCGTAAACCGCGCAGGTTATTTTCATGTTTTTTGTTAGCCTCTCCTTTCCGTCCAATACCTATTCCGTTCCGTTGTGTTGATTCATTCCCGCCTGTGCTAATTCTAGGTGAACATATTCTTTATGTCTTCTAATATTTGTTTCGTCCAGTTTTTATTATTTGTAAACTTTGTTGTATCATTTAAGCCGCAGTCTTTTATGGTTTCATTTAATGTGCGATTTTTGCGAGGCGTTTGGTTCCTAAAAGGAGAGCGCATTCGCAATAACTCAACTCTTTGGTGCATTTTGATTTTGCCTTCAAATAGAAAGACTCTAATAGTTACACCTGTCGGTATTCGTAGGATCCGTTTTGTTGGTTAAATGCATGAAGCCGATTACCTCGGAGTCTTTGCTGAAATATGCGCTAAACAATTCGTCATAAATAAACAGCGGTTAAAAGCGACGGATGCATGACGTTCGTATCGCAAATTGGAGGCCAGTTTGCAGTGTCGACGTTCATCTATTTGTACAGTTTTTGTATTGCTTGTGATTCGATGTCGCTAACTGTTTCTTTCTCCCTCAGATGGTCTCTTTTCATAATAACCTTATTATTATTGCAAGTTCTTTTTGTTGTTGACTTTGCTCTAAGACGCTGTGAAATACCGTCACTCTGGTTTCTATCCAAGAAATTATTCAACTTTGCCCCACTTTCTTCCTATCCCTATCGCTTCTCCCAATTCCATTCCTCCCACCCATCTCGGATCAATTCCTTTGCCGAAAGCTTCTGTAGTAGGAGGGGAGGCCGAACTGAATTCGGTTGAATCTGAATGAAAAAACTGCACAAAATTATGCCGCTGCCTCCTTAGAGTAGTTCGTTCTTTCCATGTTTAACGACTTTATCTAATTAGTCAGGGAGGAAGTCAAGAAGATATGTGCACCATGCCACCTCGCTGTCCACGTATTCGATCGGCAGTGGCTTCCTAGGCAATGTTCATCAGAATTCTCTGTGTTTTGGTATTTGGGCAGATGAGAATTTGAAAGTTTTCTATTCATCCGTAAAGGATTTTTTATTCATATTTGCGTTCATGTTTCATAATTGTAAATATGCGCGGCGAACGCTGAAAAGAATGTGCGAGTTTTGCAGTTTTACAACGATTTTGTTCACTTTTCTCGCTCAACTTGTGCTATTTTATGCATCTATTTTTTGTGATGATGTGCCTCTTTTTGTGTTTCTTATGAGAATCTGAAATCTATTTATAAATTTAATTATTTGCTTATTCTGTCGTCCTCAACATACCGAAGATATAGTTGAAACTGATTTATAACTTTTCACTTTCGATCACTTCCTCTTTCAAAATTTGTGGAAAAAATTGCAATCACCAACCATACAAAGCTTCACAGTGGTATCAGTGGAACATCAATGAAACACTGCGGCCACATATGATCGGAAATAAGTTAAGGTTGGTTTTTGTAAAGCGCGTCTGAAAGATTGGTGTGGTTTTTTGCACAAGCCACCTGTCATAAATGAAACTAAATAGGTGCAGGGTTCTAAACAAACGAAATATCGCCTTCAAGTGAATTAGAAGTTCGAGTGGGAGTGTTGAGCAAAGTTGCCCTACTACTTTTGGCTGTTATAATGCTTCCACAGCAGCAATTTCTCAATTGGCAGGCATTCCACTGCTAGCGAATAATCATATCGATGCGGATCTTGCTATTCCGAGTGATGATGAATGAGATATCGCGGTGCAAATTCTCGAAAATGCCTCAATATACCGCTTTCGAAGTAAAACGTTTTTAGAAAATATGAGATAATTGGACTACAAACTTAGGTCTTGGGGTACTTTCGCTTGAATGGCTGTTATTTCCAAATCTATGCTTCCAGGAGCCGCTGTTCAGAAGACATGAAAAGACACCATCTGAGACAGTAATAAGTGATTAAATGGAAGTTGCGTTATATTTTTGTACTGCAGTGAAAAGATGCATAAAAATTGCAATTACTGAGCAGCAGAGACAATTCGATGAATTACGTAAGAAGAATCGCCTGCAACTGCCCACCCCGGTCGCCAACCTCCTTCTGCAGGTTAATTCTTTGGATACTACATTTTGAGTTTATATTCTCTCAAAAACCTTTCCATCGGCCATCAGTATATGTAATTTTTCAATTAAGTGATGCTGAACTTCTCCGTATTTTGTTAGGAAAATGTGACAGGACTCTTCATCAGTTTAAAAATTCGTTGATGACAGTATTTGAAAGAAACTTCGGCGACTCTGAATCCTAATCTATAAGTTCTTTCACGCACATCCGGTTGTTAATTGTCGCCAGTGTATCGAAATTCTATTTATTGTCGAAAAATCGATTTTACTGATATGAATTCAGGAATGAGTTGTGCAACAGTTGTATAAAACTCTTTTGAAATTACTGAAGTACTGTTTAGAAGGAACGGAGTATTTGCTTTGATGTATGTGCTCGGACAAATTTGATCATAAAATGTTACATTTAGTATCGGTTCGTTGATTTGTTATAGCAACGAAAAGTTTATAAATCGCCATTGATGGGAAGCGGTTGAAGCTGTGCGCCAAAATGCACCAAAACAATAAATTGGTCGCCAGTCGGTTGAGAGGAAAAGCTCTTTTAGTGAAGCCGCCAAAGAGTTGCCCTTAGCAGCTATTTCTAAACCGCCCTAGAATGCGCAGTGACAATTGTTGCCCTCTGAGTTTGGCACCTCTAATCTCCACAGGCTTTTTACGGAAGAGTTTCCATTGCAAATGAGGGAAGGGAAAAGGACGAATAAGAAAGAGGGAACGGTATCTTGAATGGGAGGACGGAAAGAAGTGTGCAAGAAGGCTGAGCAATATAGGTGCTGTTTTGCCTTGAATTCTTCTTCGAGACAATGGAAGACTAACGTTTGTAGAAATGTGTTTTAAAAAATTTTTTGTGGTAGCTTCAACTCTGCCTTTTAGTTAAGAATTTGGACATTGTCAATAATTTCTTCAAGAGTTGCTTAGAACTTAAGTTGAAATATGATGAGTGTTATTCGCTGATCGAAATAGGAAATGGAGCACCAACTAGTCAATCAGTGCACGCATATGGTCAAGCAGTATAATGATGATGTCCATCTGAAGATCCCTGCGGGTAATTCAGCTGTCAGTGGTGAGAAACTTCGATGATTTATGTATCTACGATTAATATCATCGCTCATCATGCGCCGATGAATTTTCTAGATTATCATTTTCCAAACGAAGAGGGGAATCGGATCGAGTAGAATGGTGGTGCATTGAAACGAATAATGTTAACTGCTTGTAAGTTGATCTTTTTTTGTAGAGCTACGTCACTCGTCCACAGATCTCAGTTGCCGACTACGTTGTTGTGAAGGTGCAGGTGACGATGAGATTGTTAACTTTTCAAGAATCTGCAAGCAAAGCGAGTTTGAGATCAGCGAACCGTTGCCTATCACTAACTCATCGAACTATTAGGAAATCATCGTGTGGACCAAGTTGAAAGAATAAACCAGTCACGAAGCTATTGAAATTTGAAGTTTGACGAAGCAGATTTCATCTAATAACT
The DNA here is from genome assembly GCA_037576465.1 of Parascaris univalens. Lineage (NCBI taxonomy): Eukaryota > Metazoa > Nematoda > Chromadorea > Rhabditida > Ascarididae > Parascaris > Parascaris univalens. Next base: position 183,491,669 of record CM075173.1, on the reverse strand, counting down.
TTAAAAATTGTCATTCTACCGAAGCGCCATATAGAAGCCTCATTAAAAGAAATATTCTCCATCGGTGCTCGTCTGAGAACGAGAAAATACGGCAAACAATCACTAATTAATTTCCAGGAATGTCGACTTCCTAGTAATTTTAGAAGATTTCACCGGATTCGAATGTACAATTTATTTTTACGCTGTCACTTAAAAAACGAATTATTTCTTTTATTTCGGCGGTTATTTCCTCGACTGTTAGAAAGGTTTCCTCAGATAAAAGGGTACTTTAAAGACTGACGCTAAAGTGAGCGCAAAATGCATTCGTTAGTTTCGTAACTAGAAACTCAACATGTTTTTCAGCTAACGGTGGTTTGTTTGCACTGATTGCTATCTCTTTCCTTTGCTTAGATTCCATTTTCTTCTCGTGCCCTGCTTTTATTTCTATTACTTTATATTATTTCATTTCCTCCTTTGCCTCAGTTCCGCCCTATGTGTTTGGCAGTTGGCGTTTTCAACAGCACCAAAATTTCTTGTTCAAATTCTTCGAGATCAAAAGTTCTTGTTTATTTGGATTTTTCGATGACAGAATGGATGATTGTTGAGTTGTTAGTACAACTTTGAGTTGCATATTTCATCAGTGAATGAAACTCTCCGGTGTAATCGAAAGATAAAATAGCCAACGTCCAGACCTGCAGGTAGAGTGATGGCGCAGTGGCTTATTTGATCTACTAGAGGATGGTGTAGTGCACAAGGCGTTGGTTCGGTGCCGGTCGGTGATGAAGGAGATATGCCGCCCCAGACTGAATAAAAGTGTGGAATGGCGATTTGTGTGACAGAGACTGGATTTTACGCCTAACATGTTCACTGTTCTTCACAGTGAAATACATTGAACTTACCAACACATATGAGAGGGTTTGAAATAAACGATGATATTGCTTAGGTAGTAGGATTCGTTGCCACGGTTGCATATTGCAGTTTCATCGAAGTTGATCATCCTATAGTCATTGAGGCAGATGTTTAAAATGTATTTAGCTGGAAATTTTGGTAAATTAAATCAGCAAGGATTAAAATGACCATTGAGGTGAGACGCCAATTCTAAAAGACATTTTATTATTTTGTAATGAGCGACTTTACCTACTTTCTCACTTTATCTGTTAGTCGACCGTAATGATGTGTTAGTCGACCGTACCACCGTAGTGCGCATACTTCTGAAAAAAAAGGTGATCGACCTCTTTGAAAATCACCTCTTATCTTCTCTGAGCAGAATGAATTTATGCGCAAAAGACTAAATTACGAATAACTGTGAGGAAAGGGAAATAATTGGGCCCATCACAGGGACGATAGTTCGGATCTAACATGAAATTTTTGCTAAACATTTCAGTTTTCGATAGGTAAGCGGAACTTTCCACGAGCAGGTGGACTTGAGGTCGCTATGCTCTGTTTCCGGCACAAATCTCTACCACTACAGCCCACTGCAGCCTGCTATAAAATTGCTATGAACCGAACCGTTCCTATCGCATTCGGAAAAGACGAGATGCTTCTTAAGAAAGGAGCGAATCAAAGGGTCTCACTTTACAAGGCGAGTAAGGAGGTTACTGTTTTCCCTATTCTCACTTCCACTCTGTTCAAGAATGTATTAGCGAATCCAGTTTGCAAGGCACAACGATTGCACATCGTTGAGAGGTGCAGATAAAGACATTTATGTACTAAAATCCATTTTTACACAAACGGTCGTGATAAGGATGGGTGAAGCGAAAAGGAAAAAAAACCAAAATAAGAAGCATCTGCCTCGTCAAGGAAAGTGTTTCGAATATTCTGACCACCCAATGTGCACATATTGCGTGTCACTCATCAGTGTCCAAACATGAGAGTTCGGTAAACATTAACATCTGCCAGAGCAATAGTACCTTTGAAAGGACCGCCTTTTATAACGCAGATTATCGTAATCCAATTTGCAAATGCAGTCAGCGCTTTACGCCTTTTTGAAGCGCTATTCTTTGCGCAAACATTTGCAAAGTGCGTGAACTCGCCATAGACAATGAAGAGTGACTCCTAGTCATGGGGCGAGCGAGAGAAGGGAATAAAGCGAAGCAATGTGGTAAGTTAATCAGTAGGTAAGGCGAAAAACTACTCCGTGATGAAGGCACGACTACATGACCAGAAAAAAACAAAAACTTGAGAGATTTGTTAATTTAAAATCCCGAAGTCCTATATTTTTCAACATTAAAAACTCTTGACGAATACAGTGCACGTGCACCTGATGGTTCGCTTTTTAGAAGATACAGTGCAGTGTTAATATAATATCCAACTCAGTGAGTTTCGAAATCTGACGCAGACTTTCCACCTCTTTCATTGAACGAATCTAATTTCAACGGGATGCAACTAATTTTAAAAGCATATTCACTCGTTGAATGTATTGATTTCATATGTTCGGGTATGCCGCAAATTAAAAGGGTGAGGGTGGAGAATGAAAGGCACTAATTTACTCAATACGGAAATGAAACATCTGTAAAAGAGAGGATGAAAAAACCACTGAAAGAAGGGAAAATGAGCGCTCCGATGTTAACCAAAAAAGCTTCCATTTCCGGAGATGAAATTGATTTTGAAGTTACCGATAGTCGTTCAGTTCGCACGCTATCCGAAAAAACACTCCTCACCTAACCCATTGTCAGTGCTGATATTTGCGACGAAAGAGCAATCAAAGGCCGCCATGTTGTTGGGTGCCATATAATACGCCTAATAAAGGGAACTGCAATGATTCTAACACAGAAATAGAAGCAGTTAGATCGAAGTCATAAAAGCGCAGTTTCAAATTTTCGCGTAACTCACTGAGTGATGGATTAAAGATTGAAGGAAAATCATTTCATCTAATAGGTAGCGAGCGTCTCAATGATCGATGGCGGATCAGTTGAACGAAGTGCCAAGATGTGAGACACCTGAAGCTCGTAAACATGGTCTATCAACTGAAATCTTCCATGAGCTCTGCCATTCTTCACTGCCTACCAGACGCCTTCTGGGAAACAAAATCAAAGAGCTTTAAAATAGGGCTGACAATCAGCTCATAACGTATCAATTTGCATCGAGATGAGCAGAAAGGGAGATGATAAAAAATTAGTGACAAATTTCCCAAATTTCCTTAAGTTTGCTCTTCATTGTTTAGGTGCTATGTTTGAATTTGGTGTGATATTATTTACATGGTGGCGATGGTATGATATTAGAAATGCACATATCTTATTAATGTACCTTTGTGATACAACCGCTTGAAAAGGCCACTCTTTGGCACGAAGAAGAATATATAATGCACCTAATAGAGAGCGGGCATTCATTTTTTTGCCACTCATATGACTCACGCAATCGTCTTGCTCTAAAATACCTCGTATCTTTTCTTTTAAAGGGATTAAGTACTACAGGTATAAGGTCAGGTGGCAGTGTTTCCATATATTTGTCCGTTTGCAACCTGATATGCCAAGGAAGCTGCCTGTCCTCATTATCGACTCAATTCGAGATGATTTGCCGGAAGAAAACTTCTATGTGATGAAGATTTGCAGTGTGCATAGAAAATCTTGGTTATTATCTTGGTTATTTCAACTTCATGACTTGCAACGGTCTTCCTCTTTCTCATGGCTCGTAAGCAGGTGATTTTGCACATTTTTCCACCAGAATTTCCAGGTATATTTATCGTTATATGAAGAAACTGTGAGGTAACGACACCAGTTGTAAAGCACATGTCTCTCATTTCATTTTACAACTCATCGTAGTCGGCATAAATTATATATTCCTTATCTTTTCTTCGCAGAGCAACTGTTGCCTACCTATGCACAATTCAGATTATTTGCCACATAACCTTAATATCGTTTGTCGAAGAAAAACTATCTAAATCAACTGAAAACTAATATCTCCGTTTATTCATGAGAACTCTTTTATCAGTTTCTTCATTTTTGGTTATTAGCACCTGAGACAGTGAACGCGTGCATTAGCGCTCTCTTCATTTCTCGGAAGTAGTGAATGTGAATGACTTAAGAATTCAAATCTCTGGATAGCATTAAGCATGTTAATTAATACGTAGCAAAAAGACATTTTTCTTTGTTAAGTCCGAAAACTTGACGAAATCGAAAAGTATTACAGATGTATGAGAAACAAATGCCGAAAAGGTAATTAGAAGTTTGTTGCGGAGGCAATATTTAAGAGAATTTAACTGACAAGACTGGGAGTTCATTGATGCTATGCGGTTCGTCAAAGCGAAACTTTGTAAGATAAGCTTTTGTTCCATCTAACATTCGGACGTACCATACGATCACTTCCAAAATTTCTTTTCAATTCTAGATATATGTATCTGCGTCTTCACAAGGACTGTTCTTAGCTCGGGCATAGACAGTTCAGCGATGAAAACTGTTCGAATCATTTGTTATGAATTGAACGAAACAACTAGACTGATTCAGATGGACGAAGATGGTGATTGAGAGTGTTTGAGGTTGGCACAGAATACAGATGACTGGAAAGCCAAACAAACGGAAGAGACCATGTGAGATCCATTCTTGTTAAAGCAACTGCGATGAGTTCAGTGTTAAAGAGGTGAGTTGATCGGCGAACGTCAAAAGATGCGCACTGCCGCGAAAGTAATTAACACTGCATAAAACTGTGATTTAAGTAGACTCTAACGTGCCTTTATTTGCTGCTCGTATATGGATCGTGCAGTCTGATAGCTTCAACATTGTAAGATGTTTTTGCACTTCCTTTATCTTCTGACTTAAAGCGATCTCATTTTGAGTGAATCATATTCGACTAATTACATTTCGAGCACTTTAATTCGCTTCAACAAACTTAGCTATTAAAAGTATTTCAAGTTGTTGCGATAAAGTAAACGCAATTTTGTATGACTTGTCTTGCTAAGGAAGGGTATCGGGGGGCGTAGGAGGTTGAGAAGGGGAGGATGTGGTATTCCTGACGTACATGAAATTTGGCTTATGTAAGAACATTGGTGTAAAATTTGGAAGTTGAAACTCTATTTAGAAATATGACAAGAAGATGAGGCTGCCACTTCGAAGATTAAAAAAGGGCGATGGAAATGAGTTGATGCATCATGAAGCAATCTAAAATTTCTTGTTTCACTCCTGTTAGATTCTTTTTTAAAATTAGTCATAGAATATTGCTTCTTCGAGTGAAAAACTTCAGAGATTCCATTGCATCTATTCATATGCATATGTTCTTTTTTCATTCACTCCATCTCCACAGAAACCAGTCACTAATTTTTAGTTCCTCTGCTCATTTATTCAAAATAACTGCAAGCAGAGGAAATAAGCTATCGCTGTGTATCGTATACTGAATGCGGTATCGTAAAATATACGGTGAGTAATAAGAAGCCCCTATAAAGGAAGGGCTAACAAATTGTCGATAAATGTACACATGTGCAGAATGTTTTCAATTGATGAAACAGATTGCATCCGAAAACAGATGTTAAGGATCGTTGGATAGTGTATAGACCATAACAAAAGGCAGCATAGATATCAGCATCACGCTGGTATGTTCATGCTGAAAATTGATCATCGGCTCATTTGTTGAGGATTCGTATGGGTTGTGGAGAGCATCCGGTTGAGTGCCCACTCAAATCTATTTAAATTTCGGAATTTTTTACGCTATGCAGAGCGAGCTCATTCCTACAAAACATTTTCAAGCATACGTTAAAAAATCGATGTTTGTTTCACTTGACTAGAGTTCAGCAAAGAGGTCAGAAACAATTTCGCTCTCATAATTGAACGAACAAACTGCAGACACTTGGATAGAATCCTTTCAACTCGTTGATTAATAAAATTCACCAACAAAGGTATCAAAACTGAAATAAATCTGAATTTCTGTAAACTTCCACATGAATTCTCGAAAATTGTCTTTTTGTTAAGTGGTTTCATTCAAACCATTTCTTGTCGCCTTTTCGTTCAAATATTGTTTGAGGTATTACTGAGTGATTTTTTGTGAAGCACTTGTTTGCTCTTCAAATTGACATCATTGTTTCTGATTCGAAAATATGCAGAGATCGAGGCAATAATAAAGTCGTCGAACTGGTTGGGGTCGTTAATATTTCAGAAATTATTGATGCATTATCCTCCTACACTTTATGAGGCTATCGGATAAACAGTGTTCGCTACAGTCCGATTGTTTTGTATAGTTGCCGCATAATATTGAAAGAATTTAGGTCAAATGGCGTCGTCGAATGAGATGACTGGCAAAAGAAAATGTGAATTTTTTCCGATGAATATTTCTGGAACAGGTGTGACATAAATCCGATAGAAGAGAACACCTTACTGACGCAGACCGATAAATGTCTGAATGATGAGCATTTGAATTTTTACATAAAAAACAACTGAGCTTGCTATCCACCTCTTGAAATAGAATTCAGCGCTGAAGAGAAATTCAAATTCGACACCTATTCCTCAACAAAGTCGAACGTATAGGCTCTTAAACTAGAATTTGGTGCGTTCAAGAAAGGTGACAATATTTCAAGAAATTTGAGCTCGAATTTTTTGCAATTCGGAAATGATTACTTATTATAGCATGCTGGGATGAATAACATGGAAAGGAGAAACCATTATGATCATCGCAACAAATTCAAATGCGAACATCAAATACGTTATAGTTTTTGAAAATAAACGATACCTTGCTCTTGTGGTGAGCAATTGTGTGCCTAAGCTTTTTCTCACCAAATTGAATAGCGTTTTTCTATAGTGATATTCGCTAAAAGTGAAAGGTTTTGCTGAAATATCCCATGAAATTCTTTCGGAACTTTTCTTTCCTTTGACAAAAATACCAACTTCTAAAATGTTTCAGGGCATCTTTCATCTCCTAGGCAATCAGGAGTGAAGTTAAAACGAAGGGGACGCCGCTACAAGAGAAGTATATTTTACCGGCAATTTGCTAAACTGTTTTTACTTCTCTTGCATAGCCAACGGTATGCCCATTTATCATATTTGCGGGTACATTTCCTCAGCATGCGACATGCGCCAAGCGTAATTTTAAATGCAAATTTCTGCCGCCATTCTAAATAAACAACCTGCCTTCTGTCTTATCATGCTATAGACGCGAAATCGCTATCAAGTTGGAGAAGAAAACATTTATGACTTTCAAATTTCAGCAATAATTATTTTGTGGGCAACATGACGTCGCGTTGTTTTTGCCTTTTTATGGCTCATGGTTGCAGTTAACATACGAATGTAATCACACGGTGTTTCATACGGAACAGTCACAGTGCTGTGATCAAAATGTTCGTAGTTCTTCTGAGCAAGATAATAAAGCTCAAAAGTGAAAGAGAAAGTGGCGCTCCAAAAAGTGAAAAATGAGGAATGAAGAGAAATGCGCAAGAAATGAAACTAACTGCATCAAATTTCTACAAGAGAGGCTTCAATGCGGTATGCGCGATAAGAAAACAAACGTTTCCCATTCCGATTACGTAAAAATTCATATTTAACATGGAAAATTGGCAGAATCAAAGGAAGCGAAAACTAGAGCTCGGAATATAATAGATGAATTATTGGCTCATAAACGACGCACAAACATTCGATTGAAGGCGCGATAATCGGAAATGCCCATAAATCAGACATTCAATATCAACAATTGTAGCGACGTTACCTTGCTTGAGCTACTGCTTGCATGCACATCTGTTCATTTACATATGCGTGGCGAAACTTTTAGCTCATAAACAAACACATCGGTCGCCTTTCGTTGAGGGCTGTTCACCGACACCGTAAACATGTGCTATCACCTATCGAAAAGACCGTCAACCACAGTTCAGTGTTATTCCTTGGCAGATATGATATAACTGACTTGTTTATTCTCTTACCTACTTGCAGGTTTTTTCATAAATTGTAGGTAGAATAAACCTTTTAATGATTTATTTCAGTGCACACGCACTGTGATTGAACGTACCACCTGGAGTTGATCTTTCAAAGCAATCATAGGGTGGAAATGGAAAGATCCCACAACACAGCTATGAAGAGGGATACAAAGCTGACTTTAGAAAAATGGAAAGGTGTCCATTTTTTGCCTTTTGCTGCTTACACCTGGAAAATAATTAGCTCTCTTACTGCCCACCGACAAACAGTTAGGGTCTATAGTCAGAAATGTGTTCTATATATATATATATAGAATGAATGCATTAGGTTCATGTATGCATAGCATTGCTACAGAAGGTTAATTAAAAACGACTGATGATTCCCTGAAATGCAAAAGGATGACTGTTATTGGCAGAAAAAAGTTAAATCGAGAGAAGCATAAAAGAGCAGACTGGCACAATTTCGAGTATAATAGAGCACACGCGAGCAGCGAATTGTTTATGCACAGTTGTCTGCATTTAAAAAATTGAGAGAAATCAGCATTCTTATACACATATGATATGCAGCCAATCCGTCATGTGCGGTGGGCAGCACTGTTTTCCTGTCGTGACCATATTTTTGCCTTTTGCCTTTTGTATTCTGCAAGATAACCACCTTTCATACTGTCCACCTGCAAATAGTTGAAGTCTGTGGCCAGAGATGAGTAATTGAACGTCGGAGAGAACAGAACTCAGCGGAGGCCGGAGGACAACTTTGTTGTGTCTACTGTTTTGTAAAGGAAAACGGCGTGCTAAGATCCTCAAGTTGATGAAACTTGACGAAAATTGGCGATGACCCTCAGCCGGAGATCTTGCATTGCACTGCTACCAGGCAGCGAAGAAGACGGACGTTTAAGAGAATTGGTTAATAGGGATCCGTTTCATTTTGGTTGGTGCTTACAGCTGAGTTTCCTGATACTTGACTTTAGAGTTCAACAACCGAGCTGAAGCTCATTCATTTAAGACGGATTCCTCTCTCGATGAGCAGCATTTCTGAGGCAGGTCGAATGATTTCCTTCCTTAATCATCTTGTCCCCTGAAGCCAACTAACACAAAAAAGCAAACAAAAAATAATGAATCTGAATATATAATAGTTCCTTTAAAAGAATATAATGCACATCTTTTCAGTGCAATCGACTATTTCTATACACTATTTTTGCCTCATCACTTGGAAGCATGTTTGAAAATGAGCAGTGAAAAATCGCTTCACGGATGACTGTGAAAACTTTCATAACCCACTCACCACACTTGGAATACTCCATACTTCATAAATACTTCAGAAACTTTCAAGTATTAAGGAATGAAACTTTCTTCTCATCTCATTGCAAAATAAGAGTTTATCCAAAATAAGAATAAACTGTGCTAACTATAAAAGAAACAAGTGCGTTCCAAGCCTTCAGACACTCTCGTTTGCCCCTCACCGGCTCTGCTTTAGTGACCGCTTCGGCCAATGAGTCACCAAATTGATCCCATACCTGACCCATCGAGCGGTCAGATGCACCACAATGCACCTCACCTATACTCATACAACGATCCTGAAAAGGGAGCTGATACATTTCTGTGTTTTCAATAAAAATGTTCAAGAATTAGGATGCACAGTAAAAGTTGAAAATAACAGACTGACCAGCCATGAACGAAAGAAAATGATGGAACTGGCGGACGAGCAATATTCATCCAATCCTCCTCTATGAGTGATAAGCCGAAATGAGTTGTGTACTCGGAAAGCAAAAACATAGGCACCTCCATAGGAAAGAAGAGCGAAAATTTACTGATGCAATAAAGTGGAGAATTTTGCAATAAAGAAATGAGCGGTGACGTGATTCTGCAGGATATTCGCCTCTTGCGGCGAATTATCTCAAAGCAGCTGCAGCAACGAAATCTTAAAGCGCTCGTCGGCAGTGCTGTTTTATGTGCTGTCGAATTTTGTGCCTTTCCATTCTTTTCCTACATCAAATTATCCCTGGAATCGTTGTTCGAGAGGCGTTTTTTTTGAAAATTCATGGGCGTTTCTTAAAGTTTGTTTTCGCTCAGTTCATCATAAGGCTTATTAGCCATTAATTGTGTTACTCCTGAAGCTGCAAGCCATATTCCAGAAAACTGTAGGAAATTCAATTCATTAAAACTCGCAACAACTTTCAAGGGAGTGCTCTGCGAAGGAATTCCTCTTCAATCTTTCGCCGAAGTCACTGAGTCTGCCGTTGATTATAACATCAACTTGCACGAAGTCCCTGAATTTACTTCAAACTCCTCTTATGTATGCAGCATTTGACTGATAAGTATTTTTACTGCTCAAGTATTTAATAATAAATGAATTAATATTCGGATTCACAGGTTGTCGGATAAGAGTATTGTGAATTGACGTTGCATTGCAACTTCCAAAATAGGTCCTTTCAGCATAGAATGGAAATAATAGAAGTAACAGGGAGAAATTGCTGAAGCGAAATCGCTTCATAGCTATCCTCGTAATGCGATGATCGGGAATTCTGCAAAGAAATGAGGGAAATTCCCTCGTCCTCCCACCTAATTTTAGGTGCTTGTAGGTCTTTATTTGGTAGAACCAAAGCGAATAGCTATGTAACTGATGGGTTTTGTCGGACAAGCGTTCGGAAGGCTACGCGGACAAAACGCATAACAAATTGAAGCGATTTCGCTACCGACAACATTCACTGTTCCCTTTGAACATATACAAAAGGCCTTCATTTCTCGATATCGATGGCAACAAAAGAAGAGATGGCAGTAATAATGAAGCATGAAATCAACTTTTGTTACGATTCAAAATATCGGTTTCCCACTGTTTGACCAATCGGTCCAATGTCCTGTTCCGAAAGAGTGCATTCGGACTGACGACTATCAAAGAAATAATTCTTTCTCTCAAAAGTCATAAAAATATACTGCAGTTTTAAAGTTCTCTGTTAAATTTTAACTTACTTTTCAACTCCGGTAAGGCAGATATCCAAAAACGATCAATAAATGCAGATCTGCCACGAATTGAGAAATGCTCCTCACACGTGGATTCCGTCATTTTTTCGCATATCTGCTTTGCATGGAAATTGCCAAAGGTTGTGAAGCAAATAATAAAAAACGGAAAACATGCTAAAATATGGGTGCATTTTCCAGCTGAGTGGCACCATTTGATCAGCATTTGAATGTGCTTTGTACTGCCTTAAATGGCTCTCTTAACTGGACGATAAGAAGCATTTTTTAGTGCGAGAATAGCTTTAGGTGTTACTGGTACTTACAGATGAACGAAAGGGCCGAGTGGGGTTTCCTCACTTACATGTGCCACCTTAGTAGAGCTGTGAATTTCATGGATGCAGAAGTCGATAAGCTCGCAAAGCGCTCGTGCATGGTCCTTTATGGTGCAGCTTTTACTGCCTGTTGATGAGAAGCCCTCAATGATGGACGCCTTCTGAAAGAGCTCCTTTGCCATCGCGTTGTTGGCGATAACCGCTCTGCAAATCGACCAACTCATAACACATATTCGCTGCATTGATACGAACATCCACCTACATTTTCCGCCGTCTAAATCACGCGCTTTTTAAAGGTTTCTGCTTATTTTTGTACAAGCACATTACTATACTATCACACTGATCACATGCAACCATACTTACGTGCCTCTGTCCATAGCGCGAATTCGATTCAGACGCAAGAAAGGCTACAAAGACGAAATGTAACATTTATAAGGCACAGCGCTCGATGACTTCCTAGCCCAGTTCTTTCGAGGCAGCTTGCGCTCTGTAACCTTTGTTAACACTGTGAACTTCAAAAACAGCTATACTCGGCGATTGATGGGACGTAGGAGGAGGGGGACTGAGAGCAGTCGTTATAATATACTCAGCAAACAATCGACTGCTTTCATAAGAAAATGCATCAGTCAGCACTTCTGGATAAGAATGCACCAATCGGTCAGCGAAGTGGCAGAAATGCAAATGCAAATATGGTTTCAGCCTCCGCAGTAAGCTTTACTTCCTTGTTGAAAATGGCACAAAATTGTAACGTTTTTGATAAGTTGAAGAGAAAATCAATTCAATGAGACGTTTGGGAATTGTTTGGCGAAAAAGAACGGTGTTGGAAGCGTTTTTGTGAAGCATGGGACAGTTGGCAGTGTTTGAATATGACAACTAATTAGCTAATATAAGTGTCACTTCATTTCCACGAAAAGGAATATTCGAAATCAACGCGAGAATCCGATGATTTGAGGAAAAAATCGCAAATCTTTCGAATTTCACAGTAATTATAGGAAAATAGTTATAATTCTAATGCATACTGAAGTGCTCAGATATTATTTTAACTCAATAAATAATGCTCCTTTCTCAATTTAGCAGAAGTTCATCGATATATTAGATGGAAGCAATGAGCATCGTTCTGCTAACAGCACTTATGCAAAGACAGAATGGTCAATTTCAATGACGGAACAAAAACCAACTGAAATCTGATTGATTTATCATCTCTCTCTTCACTCTTCCTAACGACGTTAGCTAGATTAAGCTCCTTTTCAAGTACAATAAACACTTCGTGCATTCTTTATTTTTGGTTACAATAAGAAAAATGTTGTGAGGAATGAAATTTTTAGCCATTACGCAGCAAATTCGGCGCCAACTACTTAAAATGGGATTTAGCTAGAGCACTGCTATAGCACCGAAGAATATACGAGCAGTTCATGCTCACATCAAGATTAGATTTACGTCTATCGTTACAATAGATTTACAAACGAAAGAATACACAGAGGAGACCTCTCTCAAGGGAGAACAGTGCGGAGTTGGAAGCCAATCGACAATTTGGAATTATTGTCACTTTGCTTGCTCGGCACACCGAAACTTTCCAACATATTCTCTCCTAAGACTCCGCAGATTTTCAAAAATTTCCAAGATATTTGATCTGCGATCATTTTAATGGCACCTCCAAATTTACATTACTGTTATCTCATCCGCATGAAAGCAGAATCACCATACGAACTAAGTAATTTATAGTTTGCATGATTATATGTCATGCAAAAGCATTGCACACGAGAGGAAAATGCGATGTAGAAAATACCGAAAGAGTAGGGAAGGCGCTAAGGAGAAAGATAAAATGCACGAAATAGAAACGTTGTTTCCGTAAATCTCATTAGTGAAGTCTTTTCTTCTATGCTGCCTCACTCCCGGCTCTTCAAAAATCATTCACTCGTTTGTCGCCGCAACTTTTTTCTAAAAGAATAATTAGGAATACCTCCAGTTATGTTCTTTCTAGAATCTATGTATGTTGTTAGTGGCAAATATTCGAAAGTGAGCATTTCAACAGGGGGAAAATGAATAAACAAACCAGTTGCTTTTTCTATTTGATATATGAATGATTGAGCACCAAAATCAGTATGTATTGGCGTGAGGAAAATGAGAAAAAAAAGAGATGGAAATGAAGCAAATGAGGAATTTACCTGAAGACATTGTATAGGAAGTTCGGTGATGAACGCAACTTTGACCAAGTCTGTTGTAGACATTGTATCTGATAGCTGAAAGATGAGATATGAGCTACTTAATCGATGTCTGACAAACAGATTCGTTGATTTTCAGTTATTCTGAATAGAATTACAATGATGTTATATTTCAGCTAATTTTTCTATACCCGTTACTTGAAATAATTTTAATTTATTCATTATTTGTCCATGTAGGTATAAAAGTAAACAACGTCTGGTTCATAAGCATGAAATTTTTGAATCAATCTCAAACTTTTCGCGGTTACTAAGGATGAATTCAATAATTCGGCTTATTTTTTGCATATTTTTGCAGAGTATAGCGCTTCAATGAGAAGCACAATGATTTATTCCTGTAGCCATTATTTTCGCTCAAAAAAACTACCCGCATTTATAATCTGGATAATTTTCTAAAGAAAAGATTGAAGAGACTATTTTCTGAAAACGCCGTACTTCGAGATAGATTAGCAGGTTTCATAAGCGACAAGTGAGTAAAGAACTTCTTTGTTGTCTCGTGGTTTGCTATGCTTAACTGCTTTGTTGAACGATTTTAATGTCTAGCTGCCTTCATTAGAGTTACATTCAAAGTATGGCGTCATTCCTTCGTTATACTTTGTCACCCTTCAGTTCGAATAAATTCCCTCTATGGCTTTCATGTGCAATGCTTATTGAGAAATGCCATTTAGGTTCCATGCGAAAGTTATCTACAACCTCTAAACCTTTTGCCTACAATTTAAAACCTAGAAAAAAAGGAATTTCAAAAAGAACCTGGAAGTTTCAGGTGATGAGTTCTGACATCAATATTGTAAAATCTGTTCTCATAAAAACGGAGCCACAAAAGGCAACTTCAATCTCTCAAACGCATGATTATTTAACCCTCAACGCAGATTTTTTCAAGTACAAAGCTTAACTGGTTCTCCTCAAGCGACTCATTATAACAGTTAGTGGCCAGCGAAGTGAAATCTTTAAGAACAAATAAGACGAAAGGAACATACACTCTCTACTGGCTCGTTTGACGCTTGCTTATTCTATTTTAGTTAGTCATCGATGATAAATTCTTTACTTAAAACGAAGAATACAAGTGACCCCAAGGAAATTGTTGATATCATATATATGACGATATTCACAGCTATTTTTCTTGCCGCCAAAATAAGTATTTCGATCACTTTAGCACTTCGAAGGTACTTCTCACTTTCGAAAAAAAAATGTTGAAGGTATGACATCAAATTTTGAGTAGAGGTAATCAGTTCTGCGATGTATTGAGTGGTGTTCGGTCTGAGTGACGTATTCAAGGGTGGAAGCAACAAGATTGCAAGAAAAAAAAGGGCTGAGATGGATTCTGATTGAAATTTGTAAAAAGACTAGCATCAGATGGATTTTTTCGACAAATACATTTCGCCAATCGACTCTCATTTCGTTCATTCAATTTCATCTCATCAATTTCATTTCGCCAAGTTTTTTATGTATTTTGATGGTTTCTTGCATATTTCCAACGTTTACTTCGTATTTTCAGGATTTCACCGCATATTTGTGAAACTTTAACGTATCTTTTGCAAACCTTGTACCAATATTCATAAAATTTGCTACAAACTAATTTTATTGATATGAATGATAACAAAACCACTTAATTATTTATTTTCTTGAGAACGATATCATGAAAGTTCGCCTTGAACTTTCATGATACCGTTCTCAAGAAAAAATTTTGAAAATCATCATCGAATCCCGCTAAAATTTTGCAGCATTATTAGTTCGGAGACTGATTCAATGAGGTGGCTGGCTCAGACTCGACTCAGTGCCAAAATAAAAGTATGTACAATCAAACAGCATTCTCCCGAACGTATATTTGATAGCCAACATATTTTCAGGCATCTTTTGAAAGAGACTGATAGTGAAATCTCCTTATATGTTCTATATTCCTTTGTATGGTTTAATATGGAACATGCGAAATACGCAAGCAAATCAATCAACAAGCAAACGTTTTCAAACCGACATTTTAATGCAGCGACATACTGGTGGAGGCGTTTGCTCCTGAGAGGAAATCTGGGTTTTCACATTCGTCGGAATGTGGTTTTAAAAACATCGCCGTCACGACCACAACAAAGAAACAAAACTCTGTTAGCGAGAGCAGTTGAAAAAGATTATTTCATCGTGAATATCACATTGAAAAAACCTTTATGGATATGATCGTTGATTGTGGATATGATTCTAAGAAATGCGAATGCGAAACTCGTGCTCGCTAAGTTGCCGATTTCAGAGTAAAGGAAAAACATCCCGAATAAGCTCACACGGATGTTCAGAGATACGTTCATATGTCATATATCTCCATAAATCGTCAGTGAACGAAAGCAACCGTTAATTGACTCTCACAAACACTTGCTTTTGTCTTTTGCAGTTTTTTTCCAGTAAAGTGGAAATCAAGACGCATTGCAAAATAAATACCTTCTTGGCATCTTTAAATACCTCAGAAACTGGTCTTTCAAGTCGACGCATTAATTTGTATATTCCGATAGCAAAGATTGTTGCAACAGCACATTCTGCAGAGCTGCATACCACATTCATCAGATTTCTTGCTTCAAACTTCAACGGCTTTCAGTTGAAGTTATTGCAGTTGAAAGACAAACGCACATATTTAGGAGACATCACCTCACCATAAGGTAGACTTTGAGGAGCTCATAAAAGATTTGGCACAGAGATTTGAAATTCTTCTGTTGAACGCACTAACTGATCGCCTTATCTTGTGGAATCGCTTGATGGGGTTTTCGTGAGACGATTTACTGCCACTGTTGTCATGCAACGTTAAAAGTACAAATTTAAATGGAAATCAATCGTAGATTCTGCTAGAACTTAACTAAGCTGAACAAATTCAAAAAATCTACAAGCGGTTTTTTCCAAATGAGTTTCATTTTTTATATATTCAACGGCTTCGCCCAGCGGACTAGAAGCTTTAACGAAGCAAGCAGCGTAAAACTAAAGCAGTATAGTTATCGGCATTCGATCGTTCGGTGAGATCCTGAAGTTAATAAAAACCTCCAACATTAAGGATGTAGACCATTTTCCACTCTTTGATGCTGCGGCATGTGAGCGCAGTCTCGATACTGTGTTTAAGATGTCACATTTTATGACAACATGGAATTTATGTAGATGAGTAGGAAATTAAACGAAATACATTAATTAAGAACGAACCTTGACAGCTGTAGTTGTTCGGCCAATGTAATGCCAAAATCGCCCGTCTCTGAGAACATATCTGCCGCTCTGCTCGCCCTGCGCGTACAATTCGCGCTCTCGCGATCAGAATTGAGCCTTGTCTGTGAGGTGCGCCTCGCGTATCGACTTAAAAAAAAAAGAGCTCATTTTTCAGTTATTCATCTTTCAGTATTTCGCAAGTGTAACTTCCTTAAAAATTCATGCATGATGTTTGTTCATTGTAACTTGAGAGGGAATGGTGGACGAGGAAGCCTGAAAATGACCGCACTAAGTCTGTTGCATAACACAATGTGCCAAATTGCTTACGTAGTTAGGGTTCAACTCCAGTGTTCTCCAAAAGAGCCTTAACAGAACATTAGGTACATAACACAATAACACATAACGTAACAATGGTTTTCGTACATAACACAATATAACATAACACAATGGTTCTCTAAAAGAAACTCCAGTGTTGCTTATCATCGAAGCCATGAATGAGCCTTAACAAAATATTCATAAAGCACCAACATTCCATGAACAAATGTCGGCAGTTGATTGAGTATTGCAGCCTGATCGAAATCCCAGCCAATCATGAACTGACAGCAACAACACCCTCTTCATAGCTACCTTAATCTAACTTCCCAGAATTTTAGTTTATTATTAGGAAAATAGATGCGTAAGCAGACTTGAAGAAAAGTGCTAATCGATAATAATATCTGTACTATAAGCCTTTATACGACGAGCAGAATTCAATAATTTTGAAGGCACACTTCGATGTTTTAGATGAACTCACAGATCCACATAACAATTGGACAGTGATATAACAGGATCAAATCAGATAATATGTGACATATTTTTAAATCACTGTCACTGATTAAAATCAGTTCTTTAAATGTATAACGTTGGCGATTTTTTATTACATAAGAGAAGATAAAATTTGCCCGAAAGAAATCCGATAACTGCAAATACCGAATAGGAGAGACAAAGGACTGAAGAGCCCGAAGTTCGTCTCTCGATTATTACTGTGACCTATAAACGATTCTAAGCAGAAAGGCAAATCTGCATTTCGACACCTACCGAGTGGGAAAGCCAAAAAGCGCGCAGAACAAATGAAACGAACGCTATGCGAGCGCCCCAAACACAGACGGGCGTTACCGCTCCTCATTATAGGTGATGTGTCCACCTGGTCTTCAACATGAACGATTCATCTTAGGAAACACCGACGATTAAGGAAGCCTAAAGCTGTATTAGGTTAGATATTCAGAAAGCAAATGTAGCGTTAATGTTGCAGCCATCCACTTACGGTGATGGCCAAGGTACGCTTCATGTACTTCTAGAATTGACCAAGATTCTAATAAAAAATGCTTACATGCAGAATTCCGACTCTAGACAGTCCTAGACAGCTTGCATCTCTTCTTAGATACAACCACACTCTAGTTGAACAGTAACCTGCTTCTTATGAAACGAAACACCGACATGTTGTCAAGAATTTGTTGATTACATCATGCCCGTAATTAATGCGGTATAAACTGAGCAGATTACCTAAAGGAGTGCTCAGCATTGCGACACTCTTCATTTAAACATCACTGTGATGTAGCAGCCTGTGATGGGACTTGAAAACATTTAAAAGTTTTTACATATATCTGTCAAACGTTCAGCTGCTCGTCTGAATGTGCGAATAAGAGAGGGGCAAATCGATGAATATGTCACTGTCCCTTCGAAAAAAGAGGTCATAAAATGGGCTTTCTACAAAATATCCATACGAAAATGTGGGCGCGTGTAATAGTCCACTCATTTGTAGAATAAAATGGCATATGACTGCTCGAGTTGTTTTTGATTGCTTTGTCAATCGAATCTGAATTTATAATGGCATTTCAGCACGCAGTAGCTGATCTAGTAGCCAGGTTAATGAAAGAAATTTACATTTGTTATAAACGCTTCATTCACTTAGTTGTCTGCGATTTCTGAGCGCCTCGTACTGGTGGTAAATAAATAAAGCACTGCGGAAAACATACTGTAGATACTGACGGCTGTAGTGAAACTTCATTGGCAGCAATTACTGATGTTTCCTTATTGTTTTATTGGCAATTAATTCCTCTGAAGCTGAACATCATGCAATTTCTCTGTGGGTTCTTATCGCAGCTGGAATATTTATCTAAATGACGGCTGAGCCAGTAACGGAGTGATCAGGAATATAGTGGTATCTCATACGTCATAGAAGGGGACTACTGTGCGAACATTGATATTTAATATTAAGGTAAATAAATACTCAAGAGCCGCTGCTTGCTGACGTAACCTCCGCTTCACGTGCCCCCAGCTTGACTTCAAATGTGGTTCGTGCATGAGTGCTTGAATTTCATGTCAAAATGAAGTCCCTTTCTTGTATGTGCAACTAGCGCAATGGGAACATTTCATTTTATGAACATTATGTTTGCTTGCATTTCGCTCGCTTCTATGCGGTAAGAAAAACCCTTTCTGTGCACCTCGACTGACTGTTGTTATTAAGGTATCTCTCGCATAATGAAGCGGAAGCATTTCTATTTATTACATCACATAAATCTTCAAGTTATTTTGTTTCAGTTATATTAGTTTTCTCTTTTCAATTCCTTGAGCAGTTTCTTCGTTGTTAACAGTGCAGACGATATGGAATGGAAGGTGGCTCGAGCATTGTGTGCTCATTGCTCCTCCAACCACCAACCCCTTCCTCCCACTTTTTCCTTATTTCCTGCTGTCATTTATCTGTATGGATTGCTTTTATAACTGACGGCCCAAAATCATTCGTGCATTGCGTGTCTTGTAGACTGAACGAATGATTAAGTCGTTAGAAATGTATACAAAATTTCTTCCTCTCTCTTAACATAGCTTTATGTGGTGCGATCGTTGCATGCAACATTTCGTGCCTCATATTGTCGTCGAATCTTGTTTCAGCATGTTCTTTTTTAAACGGTTTATGTTACGTGCTGATAAACTGTGTTTTGCATTGCTGCTTATTACTACAGTATTAGAACAATGGATTCCGTAAAGTATAATTTTTTGTCACATCGGTAGAGCATGAATTGTAGCAGTTTCTTTCAATAAGCGGAGGTTAATAATTGAGATTTTTGAAAGCCTTTCCTTCGAAGCTTTTTTCGCTCAACACGCCTCCTCTTTCTATGAAACGCCACGACTCAGCTGCGGTCGTTAGTAGAAATCCATTTCAAACGCAATATGGGGTAATTGCTCTAGCTCCATTTTAATGACTTCATCGCTTTATTTCAGTGGCATTTACTTTGAAAGAAAAGAGAGTAATCGTATGGTTAAATGCTGCATGGAATGAATACATGAATCGATAATTACTAAGCAACAGAGAACGGCTAACTGCTTGCAAACTCAATTCTTTCAAGGCGGAGCTTGAACTGAAGGGACTATATCGTTGGAAGAATGAAGCATCGGAAAAGAGCAAAAAAGAGAATGTGTAAGTGAAAATCAGAGCAGAAGAGCTGCTAAGTCGCGCACTTTTCCATTCCAGTCATCTAATCAGTTATCCTTGTACTTAAATAGCTGCTAATGAAATATAGTGAGTCACGTCTTCAAGTTTAAATGTTATTACCAATGACACAAATCATCCACAAAAAACGCAAAAAATTCCTCTCCTCGCCAATCGATCAGTACGAAATGGAAATCAAAAGGGCGTCAAATAGATGCAATCTTCTGACGCATTTAAATCCTTGAAATTTTCTAGTAACTAATTTTATAACAGTAGCGTTTAGTAATGACGGTTGTATCTTGTTGGCAGCAGATTTAGCAGTCTGAAACAGAAAACATCCGGAAGGCGAGCAGACTCCGATATCCACGAACTTATTTATGTATGTGAGGACACATACGATGTTGCCAAAATGTGTTTTAGAAAACTGGAAATTGCAAAAGCGCATGAAAAGTGAAACAACACTGAAAGAACTATTTCCTTAGACTTCTGAGCATGAAATCCTATTAACGAGAACCTAACGAATTCTGCTCCTTAATTTGGTTGCAGCCATCTGCCGGCAATAATCTGTATCCTTTTGTCTATCCTGTTGTCCTAAACTTCTACCTAGACACTTCATTGGCTTCTCAGCATTGACCCAATATTGAAAGGCGATGAAGAGAATAGAAATTTTGATGTTCTAAAAAAACGCATAATATGCTACGAAAAATGGTCAAATATCAATTCCACTACATCTTCTTGTACAGAAGAAAGAATGATCATCTGTTGGTACATCGCTCAGTGAACCACCTTGATATTTTAGAGTTGCTGAGGAACGAGCTGCCGTGAAAGCATGAGAGAACGAGAAACGAAAGCACGAAAACGAATTTAGGAGGCGCTCACTGACTCAAAGGTAAAAAACAAACAGGAATACAACAGATCCATGATCAACTTGTGTAGAAGTGTGCAGGGAATCTTTCTGTGCACACATATTGTTGAGGGAGATGAGAGGGAATTTGAAGCACTGGAAAGACTGGGAAAAGGGACGGAAGGAGGAGAGAGGGGAAGGGGGGAGTGCTGAAAGAAGAAAGGGAATCCAATACGGATACTGGGAATAACAGTCGCCAATCCACTGCGATTTAGGAACACTACAAATTAGGCCAAACATCATTTAAAATGTGCCCACTGTACACTCATTTCCAGAATCTTAAAGGAATAATCAAAATGATTGCAGAGCTTGAGCGCTTGCGCGGAAATTTAGTCCACTTCCTTGGAAACATTACAGGTAAAACATCTTGGGCTATAATAAAGACTGACGAATGAGAACGCCGCATTGAATATTGCACCTTTGTAATAATGGATCGCTCTTTGCCTTCAATTATTCGACAACATATGCGCATACGGGTAGGATTTATCTAAGTAACCAGTGAATGGAAGTAAAAGAAAGGGCAGCTGTCACATTTGTGACACCGCAAAATTGTATCAAGCACAATGTCTGCCTACGCTGTTCCGCTACACCTCTGATGTCCAATCATGTCACACTTGACTGTTCGCTCACTTTACTGGAGAACTGTTTTTACTTCTATGAATGGCATATGCGAGTACTAGACACAACACTGAAAGCACTGTCCTCAATGCCGCTAACTTTTGCACTCACGTAACGATTAACCGCAGTCAGCTCATCGCTCAAGTGAATTTTCGATTACAGCCGTTCGAAGGCAAATAGGTGAAAGTGACGAATGAGGATTCACAAAGAACGTGAATCAAATTTATGTCGTCTTTTCATTATCGAGCTGAACTGAGTGATCTTCATACAAAAACAGTTCACTTATATCGAAGTGTGAAGCCATTTAATCAGAGTCGGGGTCTTACACTGAACCATCATCTGCAGATCACTAGCAGTGTTACAATAACCAGTTTGATTTGCAACATTACCGTCAGGAAGGAAAAGCAGTGCGATTATAAGAGAAAATATGGGTTTATTTACAGAGTATAACGAGATATGGAATTAATTTTTGGCTGCGCTGGCTCTGAGCACCTCGATCTACTCAGCTGTTTGAATAGCACTAGAGTTAACTCACCGGATATCCCTTTCATCGGCTGATAGCCTATGCATAGCGTTACGAGCAGTAAAATCGTTTGACTTCAGCACCAGCTGCGGTGGATCACTGCTGCAGCTTAACCTTGGCGTAGGATGTGATGAGTGCACCTGTACAAACAAAAGCCTTACCACCTCATCAGCAAATTACACGTTACATCACATTATCACTAGTCTAGAAATCTTTACTGATGCATCCTGTCCCATTACAATATTTATTTATTTAAGTATACGTCCATAACTTCATTTAAAAAAATGCTCTACGGAGCTTCATTCCTGTTTTAAAAATCAATTCAACGCATGTCACCAGATTTGAGCCTCCAACCGCGGAAGCAGCTTTTTGAGGATTTTTGAGCCACTGGCAAAAGCAGTTCAGAACAATGAAGTGCGTACTCTTTGCTTGATTTCTTTGGTAATTTAACAGAATTTAACACATGAGAAAAAAGGTTTTATTGCACGGATATGTTCATATATTCGTCACAGTACTTGTTCAGGGTTGTCGAGATGAACAATCGTTCCTTAATTTCCATGAGCAGCGGAATCACTGATATTGGCCGCAACAAATATTGCTTCATGGTTCGTTACTATCTTAGTATGTCTCAAGTGATTGAAACTGCAGAGAAAGCGTTTTACGAATTGCATCACGTTTCAAATTGAATTTCTACTTTTCGGAAACACCCTTCTTAATCAGGAAAGTTAGCGGAAGATGCATCTAAAACTGTTTCGCCGAGATCAAACGGTTATAGTGCTCGATTTTAATGCAAGAAGGAACAATTTATCTAAGATTTTTGAAGTGGATGGCGTTGACTTTTCTTTTCTTTGCTCTAATCTCTAACAACTCTTCGAGGCTGTCAGTGACCACAGTTATTCTCATATGTCCATGGAACTGACTAACACTACTTACTGGGAATTAGAATCATTTGCAATACCCTCTCCTCGAACTCTTGGGGTAACATAAACCCATGTGATCTCGACTCTTTATTTACTTCCTTCCCTTCTTTCTGGAAATTCGTCTCTTTATTTGCAGTCTCGTGGATCAGAAGAATGAAATTGGAACAAAGCTTAGGAATATTTGGAGGGACCGTTATAGGTCAAAGAATTTCTCCAGGTTTAAATGTGAAGATCAGTATGTGGAACTATCGCATATGGAATAGAGTGTGAGTTGGCCCTCGTTGCCTCTTAGGTGTATTTCTGATGAGAAAGTAACTAGGAGGATTGCGACGATGCGAGTTGTTAGCAACACTATTCAAATAACTATCATTCATAGATGAGAACCCGGTTACGTTATTGGTCAGGTTGTTGAATATTACCTGCGACTAATTGCTTCTTTTTATTTGGAAATTGCCAACGCAATTTTATAATCTTACGGAAGGATTTAGTAGCGCCGTTTTTTGAGATGTAGTTGCCAATATACATTTTTTTATTGCAAAGAAACTCGCGTAGAGAAATATATGAAATTAAGCTGAACTTCTATAATAACGATTTTACAGACAAATTGAAAAGTTTGGGTGAGACGAATGGGTGGGAAGCTCAAACACTGCGCTGAATAGTATGCCAAATTTACCAATGCGAGGAATTTATGAAAAAGTGTCGTTCGCAAATGGAATATTAGGCGATTCTTTAATGGATGGATGCCACATACCTGATTATCTCTTCAACTTATATTGCTGCGGAGTGACCAAGTACGGAACGCTTAGAGCTACTTCAACTTGATAATCATCAAAAGGTTCAAGGTTTACGCAGCAGCTTCTGGAGTTACCACTAAGCATGCCATCCTAAAGCCGATATAAAAGTTTCTATAAAAGTTGCGAGAGACACCTTATCCAGTACGACAGATTTCAAATTCAAAAGAGCGAACTTTGCGAGCCTGTGTTGTGCCATTTGAACAGTGAATGATGCTAGGCTGAGACAAGAAGGTCATAAGGTAATTTATACCCACTTTGCTTGTATTTAGGCGACAGGGTTTAGAGATAACTAACCCGCGAAATAAACAATAATAAATGGATTACAATAACAAACGTATAGTTAAGCCTAACACTTGCTAAGAGTCCAGATCACGCGAAAACGAAAATTATTTATATTGAGGGAATTGACAAGCTCTTCAAAAAATGTCCACCTCAAAGCGCTTTCAAGTGGTGGTGCACACCATAACGAAATACTTTATTGCACCGATGCATCGAATGCGGAAGCCATTTCCCCGCATTGGCTATCATCGCCGTTTTATGCGTTCGCGTGTCTCATTGAATTACATCATTTTTGCAAATGCGTTGTGAGCTGAACCCGATATGGGCGAATTTCTTAAAACAAACATCATCGCCGTTTAAATTTTCGTTTGGCTTACAGAACGAACTTTAGCGTTGCAAAAATCTATGCAGAATCGCTCACTGAGTTCGAGTTTTCTCAGTATTTACGACGAAGAGAATCTGTGACCATTATATTGTATTAACACCCAATTGCATTCTGTTATTTTTATCGTAGTTTAAATTTTCCAGTGTGAAGCTGGTGTATCCCTTGGAGTTTTTATGAGCCGCTTCATTTTTTTAGTAGATATTAGGAAGGGGAAAAATTCGTTCAATACCCGAATTAGCTCAGAAATCATTCGGAGTTTTGAAACTTAAGTTAGAAGTGCTTAAGGTTTTCAGTTACTCGGAAGCAAAATTCTCTTGGATACAGTAATTGAGAACACTGAGGAGAATTCACAGGTACTTCGCGCAAGTTAAATAGCAGCGTACTCACCGGTGAAAGCGTTCAACAAATTTGAAAATGAAAACTTCAGGTCATTTAATGCCTCACTGGGAGGTTCTGCAGGTGGACGGGTGGATGAGTGATCCTAGACGGTGATCCTAGACCGTGTGTATGAAAGCGCAATACTCTCCATACGTTTTTTTACTAGAGACGAACGTTCACTTTCACCACTTGTTTTTTGGTCAGCGATTGTCGTGTCTGCAGCAAACAGCTTCCAGAATTTTAGACTGTTTTTGCCTCAAGATAATACTAGACAAGAGGTCATTAAAACTTACGCGAAATCCTCCGGCAGATTGCTTTGCATTATATCTACATCCAGTCAGAAGGCTGATGGCACTTGTTATGTGATGCTCAAAGTTTTCGAAAATGCGGTGATTTTTCTATTCATCACTTTCTAATTATTTCGAAGCCATCTACGCTGACTTCTGCAAGAAAAAAGTCGGCTCGTATTTAGGTGTGAAAATTCGCTGCAGTGCGAAAATAAATGCCGAATAAATAACAAGCCGATGATGTTATCGATATAACAGAACAAATTTTTCCCTGTCAAGAGATCGGCTGTCAAATTTCCCTCCGCAACGATTTAAAATCATTCAAGTAATTACTTCAAAACAACTGTAGTTAGCGATGATGGAATCTTACGTATTTTTTCAAGGCATCACGTGATTGATGTGTGGTTGGAAATGAATGACATCATCGTTGGTATCGATGTTGAGCTGAACATCTTTCTGTAGGAACGATTATTCGAGTGGATTCTGAATCGTGAAACAATGTGAAAGTTTGCAATGAGCGAGTAACGTTTAGGAAGAAGCTGATGTGAAATGAAAAGTCGACGTGATGCTATGCGCACACAACGCTTCGTTTGAGCATGATTTGCGGAAGCACTGTTTGCGAATTTCGTGGCAAAATGAATGTAGAAAATGTACTCTCGTCGGTAACGTCTACATAATGTTCAAATGGTTATGAGCATTTTCGTATGAAGAGCGACTGCCATCCACTTTTTCGGAATATTTTCTTTTCGCACGTTATTTCACGTTATCCCAAACATTAACCTAGTCTCAAAAAATCTATTCTTCATTAAGGTCCAGCTGTGCTCGAGAGAGTCAGCTAAGGCTTCCATAAAATGAATGCAGGAGTTATTTAACAAGGCGCTGACTCAGAATGTGCATACTGATAACGGTCCTCCCGCACTCTTTCCTCTCCCCCCCCCCCCCCCCCCTCCATCCCCCTTGCTCCGTCGAACCACGGATGAAGTGAACGCTTGAACTGCAGAAGGACTCAACGCAAGGAAATTATAGCCTCCTGGAATCAACAAAATCTTGCCAAAACCAAGCTGAGTGGAAAGAACAACAGAGGCGTTATCGGTCCCTCATATCGCTGTGCATTGTGGTACCCAATTCTGCACATTTGCTACATTCAAATCGTTTAAATTTAAATTTGTATCAATATTTATGTCGGAACCAATTTGTATACATATTTCATATCGTTGACAAGGCGCTTCTTCGGTTCCATTTTGAGGCTCCTTGAAAAAATAAGCAACAACTTTGAAATGAATAACTCTTATCCGAAATATTGCGCATCCACTTTCAATTTGAGGAAAGCTAGTGGTCGCAGTTGCTTCAAACTCTGCGCTTAAGCGCAACTGGTTATTCGCCGTAGACGCGAATGGGAAAATTCCCATTCCGCACCATGTGTGAGCTGTAATGCCGATCTAAAGCTGTGGCTCACTTTTGTAAATTGACGGAGAATTCTTGCCTATCCTTAAAGCCTAAAAATCAAATACATAAACCTTATTTTGTAGGAATTTCATAAAATCATCATCAAATGCAGTTGCCCGTCCACTAGTAATACATCTTGTAGCTAGAGAATTCGATTCTCATTCCATTCTTATCACGCAATTTCCCAACTATTCCTTGCATAACATCGTGGAACATTTGTCAACTGAGTTCAAACAATGAATCCCTCATGGAATTTTTGCATCAAAAATAACGATAAATAAACATTATGGTTGCAATAAGTAACAGCCAATAACCACTTAAGTAATTAAGAAAAAAGTAATCTACCAACTAGAAACTATAAAGATTCTAATGATATACGACGCCTTGATGAGGCAGACAGTTCCCGCGACGATAGTTGACGATTGCGAAGAAGAGGAAAGCGACGCTAGTAAGTGGGCGAATAAGATGAATATGGGCTATCTGCGATACGCGATCGGTGGTGCAGCGTTTTCTTAAGTGGATTTTTTCAGGTCCTTGAAGTCCATTGCTCAAAAAATATGTGCTCTTCAAAAAGTGGGTCCTTTCGTTCGCCGCTCCTCAAGTTTCAGGAGATCATTGGAGAAATTCTATGTATTATCTATAAGGAGCCAGATCTAAACGTCGTTCGTTCGATTATGAATATTCTACTTAAAACGTCACGTATGCTATCTGAGATACGCAATCGCTGGTGCAGCGTTTTCTTCATGGCAAGCTTTTAATATACAGTATAGTGGTACCTTGTCCTTGTGTCTGCATATGCATGTCTTCCGCCTAATTAATTCTTGCAATTTGAGTATCATTAAAATGTGTCGTTTAAATGATTCTCAAATTGCAAAGGAAGAGAAGTGCATAATTTTTTACAATATTATCCTGATTCCTTCCATTCACAGAGCAACTGAGATCGTTGTGCACAGCTGGCGATACTCAACAATTTGCATGCCTCTTGAGTCGATCATATTTTTAAGCGTAGGGCTTGCAAATTAAGGTGAGAGCAAATTTTCTGTTGACGTTTTGCAGAGGACGTTGGTTCGATTGAACTCATTACTGAGTTTTTTTGTTTAAATTAACAGATTGCAGACTGCAAAGGCGGCTGTTTTGATCGATGTATTTGCAAAGGTGCTTCTTCGTTCTTTACTACGTTTATTTTCGTGACTTCTATGGAGCAGTTTTGAAGTGAAAATATATTATTGACCAATGACCTGATATGAAGGCCTGCAAGGTTACCGACGATAGTATGGCATCCTAACATTTGCGCAGCTATCAACCACGAATATACGCGTTAACAAGTGCAGTCTGATATGATAGGGAATTACGCTGTACTTTCAATCAGTGTCATGCCTCGCACATGTAAACATTCCGCATACGCGAACTCACTTATAAAATCCGAATGCGTTCGTTTTATGAGAAAAATATCAAACTACGTCGTTAAAATAGCATAGGTGAAAAACCTCATGACTAAGAATTCCCAGGCAAGTTATGTGCGCAAACTGGCGTAAGACTGAGTGAATCGGTTTTTGCTTATTCAACTGAAGTTATAACGACAAGGAGGTTTCTAATTCCACTTATAAACTGAATCCTACTCCCACTTATAATGGTGAGAAAGTAAAAGTTTAAAGTTCTACGCCCCCCTTCGTCACAGCTGAAGGATTACGGCTTCTTCACTCTTCTAATACCACACAGATCAACTGGTCTTGTGAGGCACAACAAGTTGGCATTAGGCATAATTTAAAGTCGACAAAACACATAGGAAGTGGAAGAATTAAGGGCGACATGCCAAAATAGGCATACCATTTTATTTTCACTCCCTTCGCCTGATTTCAGCCCTCTTTGAAGGTGAGGATTCGCACAACCACATCCCCTCCCCTCCCCAGCCTCCTCTGTCCCCGCTCATGAAATTGGTCCCTTTCAAAGGCACATTATGTATATAATTACCCCAACTTCGACATCGAATTTAACCCTCCGTCTATCGGACACTGCATACGCACAAGCGCGATTTGAATGCAGCTGTCTGTCGCAAGTTTAGCTTCTCCTCAGAAATGAAAATCTTGTTCATACAAGTGTTGCATCTGAACCCAAACACTTGGGGTAGTGTGCCGTATTATCCCACAATTTTATAGTATACGTATGAGGCAATTTTCTACATATTACATTCTCGCCGTTTTTGGCCTATCCAATATCAAGTTCACACACATGCCTGTCGGATGAAAGTATGAGACTATCAACTGCACACACATATCAGATGAAAGCTTGAAGGCAAGTTAAGCCGAAACAAACAGTGTTTCACATTTTTCGGCTTCCTTAACACAGGAAAATTTCTCCCAGTATCACTGCTAAAATCCCGAATTTGTGGTGTCAAAAGATCCACTGCAATGATGGCTTCTTTGTGAAAGCGACTGCTAAAATAGTGAGCACGGAAATGTGAAATAAAATCGAAGGAATGCTCATAGCGTTTTGCACTTATGTGATGAAACGGATATGAGCTCATTCATTTTCGGCACCTAAGATGTCATTTTGCTCGATTTTTTTTTCGTCGCTCTTTTCAAACGTTTCCAATCGACGCTGAAGTGCAATGAGTCCGCATGACAAACTGTGGCAAAAAGAAAAGCTATGACCAACTTTTCACCGATACTATAAATTGACGGATTCACCGATACTATAAAGACATGTAAAATTTTCGCTTATGTGTCAGTTAATTCATATAAAAGACTTGTCATTAGAAACAGTACATGTTTATCCCATGAAAGGAAAACGACGAATAAAAATGCGACGAGGAAATTATACCTTTCTTACAAGCGGTGTTTCAAGGCTTCGTCGACCAATATCGACCAAAGGAGGCGTTGGAGTTACAGGTGCCGGTAGGGCAGACTGATCGTTGCCCATCTGAAATAAAAAATAGCCTTCACATAAACCTCGATGATTTCCCAACAAAGCACTGCACTGATGGCAAATTCTAAACTGCATACTTTTGACATATAAGGAGCCTAAATGTTTCCTTGGGCAAATAAAATCATGACTGTCCTTTAAGCATGAGTGCTTAACCAATAGCTGGAGATGAAAAGACGATAGACGGATCGTTGTCACTGCCAAGGATGCCTCCGAACAGTGTGCGACCTCAGAATATCATAGTTTTTTCAAGAAATAAAAACCTACTAAGTGGTCTACTGTGTTGAGAAGTTTCCTACCGCAAGTTGATAATACTTGGCCAGGTGGTACAAACAGCACTGAGAAATTCAAGCGTTGCTGCTACGCAAAAACAGAGAGAGTCTATGATGTCGAAGAAAAGCGTACTTCCATATGTTAATCCTATCGTCCAAAACAACACACTGGCTCATCTCGTAGTAGCAAAATCTCATCAGTCCACCTGAGAGAACCCTCATCAACTGAACATTGCTCTTCTACCGGACAGAGTGTGGCAGGTCTTGTGTTCTTGCACATTTCTGCAGAAAAGTTTTTTGCATTCCAACACAATTATGGCATTAAATGAAAGTTTTCTAACAGTTATATTTTCGCTTTCTTATCAGAATCAGCGAATTGACTGACAGCTTTCAAAATAAACTCAAGAATGCCACACTACTCTAAAAAGATGACTGCAGTCCCCAGAGGTGGATAAATTAGTGAAAAAACAGATTCTTACACTACCGTTAAATGAGGTGATCCTATAAGTATTTTCTCAGGGAAATTTAGTACTTAAGAACTCTTGTCATCTTATTTCAAGTTCAGTATTCTCATTATAAAATTTATGAAATTTCTGCCTAGGTAACCATTTCTGCCATTATCGCTGAGTGCAGTGATGAATAACGATATCAGTCCTGTCGGAATATCGCAATATTCTGGAGTGTTTCAGTGACACAAATTTTTGTTTAATTACTACTACTTCGACTAAAAAAGTGTTGAGTGACAGTAAACGAAATATTCCTTCAGCTTCATACTATTTAGTATAAAATTTGCAATGCTACCTACTTAGTACGACGTTTTTTACGAGTAAGCTGAGCTCTATTCAATCCAAAAACTAGCAATAAATTATTGACCTTCTCGCAAAATTGTTGGCAGCATTTCATTATTGACCCTCTAGCAGTAGATACAGAGGAATCTAACACTGTAAGCTTTCACATACTTCCATACTGCAAACCACAATTTCAACAGCGGTTGTTTATGTGTAAAAAGGTCCCTATTCAGCTGCTTGTACTCCTAATTTGGGAACATATGAAACCGGAGAGTGCAAATCTGCTATTGTTAGCTTACTTTTGATAATCTACTAATTATTTTGATCTGCTGCGTCCAATTTCCGACTGTCCTTCGCAAGAAGACGGTTTAAAATTTACACGTTGGAGGAAATTTTATTGCTGACTTTCAGGCCGTAGAATGCATGGAAATAGTATGATGTATCGTTGACATCTTACGATTGATGGTTTGCAGAAGAGTTGTACTTTAAAGTGGTTCATTTAAAGATAAGCGTACAAATGCTTAATATCTTCAGATAGTGAAATTTACTGGAGCAGTGATGAAGAGACTTCATATGCACATAATTTGCTATCGTGCACGCAAAGTTTTTTTCAGCCTATTTCAAGATCAATTGTAAATTTTTTCACTTTGAGGAATTTTTTCAGTGTTATGAAACGCTATTTCGGCGAAGACATTCGACACTCGATAGATATGAAAATATGTTGGAGATATAGCACTTGCAAGAAACACTCAGTGTGACATGAACAACAACCCAAATGTACCTGACGTCAGCTGAGAACAATATATACGGGCATCAACAATTTGATGGCGCTTTCTTAGACTGTCCAGATCAACTTAATTGCTGCGCTATTTTTGGATTAGAAATTGCATGTGGAATATCGTTTAACTGAATAATGCATTGTGAGTAATAACTACGGATGCATATTATAAAACCGATCATAATGTTACTGAACCTTCATTGGCGATAATGACACAAAAAGAAATATTCCATTCCACTGTTAAGCCCGACAGCCGTGATCATTTCGAATGTATTTTATTACATCCCTATACATCTCAAAACTCCGCTCATTTACCTATGCTATATTTCAAACTAGAAATCTGAGTACAGCAGAGTCATCGCACAGCTCCACATAGGCTCACTTCACTTCAGAGATAGTGAAAATATCTGTCTCATAGATTACAATTAAACCTATATATTCGTTGAGCTGTTCGCTAAAAAAATTTTCCACAATTCCGTCTATTTGTGGCAAAAGTTCATTTATCATTTCTCGAAGCTTTTGGACCTTTTTGGCTCTACGAAAAAATTTCCACAGGAGGATATATTCGGATGTGAAAATTTTTTAGTTTCTCTGATAGTTTTAAAGGACTAACATAGGAAGGTCAAGAAAGAGTGATTGATGCCGCCTTGAAGTACTTTGTTCTAACCAAAATATGAGATGCGTAATTAGGGCAGCTATTAAGAATTGCTACCGTTCCTGGAAAAAACTGTAATCGAGCGGAGATGCTAATTAAGGGGATAGGAGAATCAGGCTTCTATAGTACATATTTGAGCTTTTTGTCGATGTAATCAACACCATCAACTATTCTGTGTGGCTGCACTCGTACTTTGCCAACGCCATGCATAACAAAATAGGCAAAGTGCAAAGAGTATTCCCGATGCACCTCATTAATAGGTTCTTTCACCTTAAGGCGTCATTCGATGGTGTCATTTGCGAGTAATTATCGCATGCTTAAATTTGCATTAAATTTTAACACTTTAAGAGAGCATCTGGCTGCTATGAAGACGCTAGAAAAGAAAAGTTCACTCACAAAGTATTACTTGCTGCTATCCATAAATGCACTTTTGCCAGAGCCTTCTTCCGGTGTTATTTTTTAAGCCACCGACTTTCTTAAGGGCACCAATAATTTTACTACAAAGCTCGCGGTAAAATCAACCTTCTGAATATCGCACATGTCAAATAGTAACACACACCACAGCGCTGCAACTGCGAAAGAGTTCATTTATCGCTGATGAGAAATTATCGAATCTTGAGCTCACTGATAGTTACCACCGTAACGCAAATATAGTTTTGTAATATGAGAGCGATTAGTGCTGGAATGAAAGTCAACTTCGTCTGTTTTTTGTCACTGAATAGTCCTAGAGAGAAAAGACCTTCGTAATAACGATGCTCTTCATCAAGCAAGCGCGGCATTCGAAGAAATGGATTCTTTGTTGTTTTTCTCGTCCTCATCACCTCTACTCATTTTCATGGATATCTTTTTATGTGCGTATTTTTGAAATAATCATTCTGAACATCTAAGCAATACTATAGCATAATTCAGTGATCATACATCATTCAGCTACGTACTTAGAGGAATCGGGTAAGAAAAGGCCAGCAAGCAGCATAGGAAGAACACTTGGGAAACGTGAGAGTGTAATGCACGTGAAAATGAGTGAAATATTCCAGCACCATTTGACCAACAAATCATTCGTCGATTTTTTTTCTACTGAAGTGATGTTTTATTCAAAATTTGCGTTCCTTGAACATTTTCCTCAAAATTCCTCTTCGATCCTATTATCTGAAAGCTCAAATACCTGGAGGCTGCTTCCTCGTGCAGCAAAATTGTTGCTTTTTTTATTAATGAGAGCGAGCTTTCTTTAGGAAATCCCTCGCGTCTCTGAGAAGACAACTTTCCAATCCAAAAGTGAGCATAAAAAAACGTACAGAGTTATTTCTTTTCTGCAAATTAAATGACTCAACTCTAGGTTTTGCTCCACTTCGCTTCCAAAGGTTCAAAAATTCATTTAGGCGCGCAACTTTAGGACCATGATTTTCTTCTTAGAAGCTTAGTTGATTGTCGATTTGTTATATCTCAACAGTGTAAACAGGATTGGAATATGGGATTGTTATCTTGGATTTGCGTCACAAGGATCACCAAATATAAGCGCCTCTGAAATATCATGCAATTCAAACTCATTCAGTACAATTTCAAAAGGTTTGAATATCCTTAATAATAAACGATCACAATGTACTGAAAATCAATTTTATGAAGAAAAACTTTCATTATGCAAAGCACATTACTGAGATCTAAAATGCTTCTTGACCTAGTAACAGCAGTGCTCTCCATCAGTATAAGTCGTGTTATTTGTTCCCTGAATTAAGCACTTCCATATGCATATTCCATATTTAAGAATTTATGTTTCAGTTCTCTACAACATGCAGGATAGAAACGAAGCTCCAACGTGTCGGTGAATAGTAGAAGGAGGATTTTGTGTAAAAAACACAAATATAAATTCCGCTAAAAAACCTATCATTTTATCTTTGCCAACTTCCATGGAGCGAAGAGCTAACATTTGATCACGATAAGACAACGCTAAGGTCACTTAAGCTCTTGCTATCTTCTGTAAATCTTTGCGTGTTCGATATAGCGAAACAGTGGGAATAGTTGAAAAATACTTATCTAGCTTAGAGGCTGTTTCGAATCCTATTACCTTTTTCTCTACCATTTTTTCGTTTATTGACCGAATGTCGGCTAGCACTCATCTCGCCACCCCACTTCGTATTTAACTCACCTCGATTCCGAGTGTAATTTCACATTCGGTCACTTCCACGGCATTTCATCGCCTAGCTAGGCTCACCCCGTGCGTTCTTATTGTCGCTTGAAAAAACCGCAGTGTGCTTTTCGCACAACATATATCTCGTGTTTTTTTGGTTCAGTAAATATACCACAATGTCAAAAATTTTTAACGCATCTCTACGAAGCACAAGCCTGTCTGAAAAACCTAAAAAATACATCAAAGTTTTTCGGAGTTTGGTAGTAAATTTCTTTGGGGTATCTGGACTAGTCATATTTGTAAGACTATGAAAGAGCAGAGACCACCATTATTGAGAACTCGCCCGAAACCTCCAACATTTTGCGGGCACGGAAGAAGAGAAGGGAGGGAGTGCATAGCAGCAAAAGGAACGATACGAGGAATAAGAGAAATATTCGCACTCCATAATGGAAAATTCAGATTGCGAAATATAGAAGACGACATAAGTGAGCTGACACATGAAGTATGCAGTAGTAATTAATTAAATTTGCGAAGCGATAAAATAAATTGCATTACAAAAAACTCTGATCATTTTCGGCATTATTTCAGGTTACCATCAGCAAGATAAATTTTTACAGAATGGAGTCGTGAAGTTTTCCTGGAGATTGAGTGAAACTATGAGCACACTTAGAGGTATTAATCTATTCTGAGCGCTACAAATGAATATCACTCATTCCATTGGCATATTGTAATGAAAGAAAAAAATGAATGATATGTGATTACTGAACATCGCTGAAATAAACAACTGAGACAACATACCGGATAATCAAGATACCTCTAATAGTTTTGTGACATTATTCTGGATACCAAGCACTACTCCAGACGAATAAGTTACGTATCGAATAGTTGCGACACAATGATGAAAAATTAGAATGCCATTCATTTAAGACATTTTCATTGCTATTATAATGTTTGAAAAAGCGGATGGAAAATGACGTATATGTGAATGAAGCTTAATGAGCAAATGAATACTATTCAAACATGTAAAAAATAAGATAAATACTTCCACCTCTTTCATAAAAAGCACAAGCACATGGTTCCATTCACTTCATTTACCTTTGACTCCGAATACCTTCAGCTAAACTGAAGATCGAATAAACGCTATCCCACATTACACCATAGTTCTATAAGTAGAACATTTTAAGATAGAAAACCCGATGCGCAAAATTATAAGAAAATAGATCCTTTCAACTAAGAAAATTGGAAGCACGTTGAAAAAAGGACCGCTTTTAGACAATTATCATGCACTTAAACACTTGGGAGGATTAGCAAAAATTAAAAGCAATCTTCATCGGCATAAGGGGTCTTGAACTTCTGCTATACTTGCCTGCGCTTCAATGAATCAACTATCATAGTGGTGTAAAAGCCCAAGAATTTATATGAAGGGAAACGATAGACGTCAATTGCTTTTTTTCGTGTGCGCTGAAGGGAACATATTGTCGCATTCAATATAAATCCAGCGGCATAACGGTGAGCAATATATCATAAGGACATAAGAAGACATCACTAACATAGGCAATTTATGCTTGGAAGCCAATTCCCTTCGTTTCAATAGCATATAATGTACACAACGTCACCTTTGGCATGAAAAAAATCTCTCCTAAGTCTTTCAAATGAAAGCTGAGAATTGTTTGAAATGAAACAACTCTGAAGGGGTAATTGACCATTCTTCAAGGTTGACTGCAGCTGCCATTTTCCTGATTTGAAATGCTCTCGAAGTTGACCCAATCATTTCTGAGTATTTCACTTCATCCCAGCAAATAGCAGTCTTGTGCTAAAACCTTGATTTAAAAGCGTGCAAAAAATCTGCAACTATGTACGGGGACACTTTCTGTTTCTCTAGAAATGTTAATAACTGGTTCAACTGAACGAATGTTCTAGCGATATCAACTGAGATTTTCAGTTTCCAAGATGTGTAACACAGTTTTGAGAGGAAATTTTATTCTCCATATTGCTTTGCCGACTTTTGTGGTTATTTAGATAGAATTTCAATAGACGTTGTCAACCACTCAAAAAACTCAAATCCCCGTCCATGAAGCTTCACCTTGGTACCTTATATGAGAAAATTACATATTTATGTACAAAAGAATGGACAAATTAACAGTACTCGTTGAAGTAGAACAGAATTCGAAAATATATAAACGAAAAAGCTGATTTTTTGCTTGATTACATGAAAAGTGCTTATATTATTGCAATTACACGTATCGACTGATATGAGGTTGTCGTTGAGACTGTGCACTAAGCTTGTGGCGATGCAAACGGCAACATTAGAACGAGATTTTGCTATGTTTTCAAAAGCATTTCATCAATATCGCCGAACATACATGCACACATACACATGCACACACACATGCAAATGTGACCGGGAACGATTATTGATACGGCATATTGGATGTTGCGCTTTTCTGATTCTTTTGTGTATCTTAATGAAAACATTCGTCCATTTCAATTTTACAGGCCCTCCAGTACAACGTATGTGCTAGAAATTTATCTCGAACTATCGGAAACGAAACTCTTTGAGCTTCTTATTGTTTAGATATGCAGTAATTTTTTGAAAATTGAAATTCGCACCAACTTCCTTCAAATTTTGCAAATCCCACGCCAAAACGTCGTCTTCGCTTTCTCACTCTTACTCACTTTCACGCTACCACGGTGATATTCGATGTGAATATTCCTAAAAAGTTGTAAATTATCACTAAATTGTAAGAAAAAACGATTCTTTTTAAACAGACGAGAAAGAAAGGGAATACTTTGGTCTCCTCGATTTTACTCACGATGAAATTATTTTCAACGAGTGCATCGCGTCGACGACAGCGATCACGTTGAGACGAATTCTGTCGCAGCACAAAGTTGATGTGTTTCAAATATCATTTCAATTTTTACGCACACTCCTAGGCAAACCTTACAACTTTAGTTGCCAACTGCCCTCAAAAGACATATTTAATGACTTTGCTTTCGGAAGGAAGAAGAACACCTCAAACGATCTACGCAGACAGCAACTGACAATGAGTGAAAAAGTCGTAAGGCTTTTCTTCCTATGTGGACAAATGTTAATACCTGTAAAGCGCTGAAGCTTTGCTACTCCCTGCTGTAATCAGTTATTAAATCGGTGTGCTCATCCGTGATACCCGAAAAAAAAAAGAAAAGTAACCATAGATAAAGCTAAAATTTAGTGAAAATAAGGAAGAGAAGTGAATCGAATTGAAACCTAACAAAATACATCGTAGAA
This sequence comes from Parascaris univalens, assembly GCA_037576465.1. NCBI lineage: Eukaryota > Metazoa > Nematoda > Chromadorea > Rhabditida > Ascarididae > Parascaris > Parascaris univalens. Next base: position 183,454,392 of record CM075173.1, on the reverse strand, counting down.
GACCAGCATTTTGAAGGTAAAATACGTTGACCCCGAATGAATGCAGGAAATGCAGTCAAGCGGATGCGAATGCTTTCGTTTCACTAAGCTTGTGCTCACCATGCCATTCAATCAACGTTACGCCCATTTCTCGTGCACTCAGATTTTGTAGATGGCAACTGAAAAATAAACACTTCAATTATGAATTCACTACTCCTGTTCTTAGCTCTCTTGTATGCCTTCATGATTCCTCTACCAATAAGATGAATTTCCAAGAAGAAATGATATAATTTTGTTTTGACTTTTAATGACGCTGCAGTATGAGGTCATTGTTATGAAAGAGTTATTATAGAAACTACACCCATGGCAGAAAAAACCTATATCCGCAAAAGCAGAACGATGACATCTAAAATTAGTTCAGTGAGAAAAATTCGGTGAGAAAAAATCTGCAAGCTTTTTCGAACCCCACTCAGCGATTATGCCGGCAGACTGATTCGCTTCATTACCACAATTATTAGCTGTTTATAATAATACAAACTGATTATAAAATAAAACCGTCGTGAATGAATTGGACGGATACAAGTGCTAGAGCAAACTTCGTACTCATTCGACCCATATCAAATAGGGCATTGCAATATCCTGAATATATTCCATCATCCTTTTTTGTATGTTAGCCTTGCTTTGTACTAAAGGCGATCAAAATGTTTCAAATGGTATCGCAACAAGTAGCAGCCAATCACTATCGCCCAGGCATTACATTACCTGAATTTCTTCTGGAAACCGTTCAGGTGAATTGGCTTGACAGACGCATTTTCAGCCCATTGGTTCACCGACCTATAGATAGCGAATATTCGACAGTCAACTCCACCAGTCGACGGGGAATAGCATCTAGGTAAGACCAGATTAGTTAAGAGCAGCGTTTCGGCTATCGGTGCTCCTCGTCGACTGGTTGAAGCTAGACATGATTTGTGCTTATCACTGGTCGAATAAATCAAATTTTACAGACTCTATATCATTTGGTAATAAAAGGATAAATGTGAATGATCTGAATTTTTCATTTTAGCAACGGTGCACTTTTGACAGGAATACATCGAGTTGTCGCAATGCTTACTGCGTAATTGTCTATAAAACATTTCCTTCATACAACTTGTTTGAAGTTTTTATGGGTTCGACGTTTTCCACCTCTATGAAAGAGCAAAAAATTTTCGACTCATAAATATATTGCTTGCGAAAATGTTGCCGAAAAATAAACTTCTTAGAGGTGGAAAACACCGAGCCCATCTGACAACGAATAAGAAATTTCTTGGTTATCTCACCACTCATTTCTTGGGTACCCTCAACTTTTTTCATTCGATGTCTTTGAGACACTTTCAGGTTTAGTATTTTAAGGAGCTTGCTTGCATTTTTTGATGTAAAAATATTACTCCGCAAAGAAAGCCGTTCGAAAAATATTTTGAAAAGCCTTTCGCAGTTTCTGGACGAACGAATAAGACCAAAATGTGGCTGCCTGACTGTTCACACGTTTGAATAGTCGACTGACGCGCTAAGTTGAAGATAAAAGCTCATTTTGTAGCAGATTGTCGACATGCCTTTCAGCTGGCGAACTGTTGAATTTCAAAGTTAATGCCTGGCGTCAGACCTACTGACCGCGGCTGTAGTCTCATGAAGCCAAAATACAGTGATGCGTCTTCAGCTCATCACAGCTTGTTGGGGAGATTCTAGTGCGGTTTGGATTCGATATGGAGGATGCCTGTAAATAAAATGGCCACTTGATCGCCGATCTGAAGAATGACAGAACAAGGTGAAATCAATAGATGCCTAGAACCACAAATCAGCCAAAGAATCGGCATTCATAACTAACAGTGTATAATTCTAAAAAGTACGTTATCTTCGGTAGCAGCAAATATCTTAAGGATCACAAAGTTTAACTTTACGGCGGCTGTAAATGAGCCACTGACTGTTCACTGCATTCAGACTGATCATTAGAATGCACGCATTTTGTCGTGTGTTATAATGAAATGAAACTTCCGGCAAGGAATTTGCAAAGTTGATCCTATCAAAGTAATGTTTATGTTTATTATTTAATGCTTTGACACTTTCTTATCTCTTTCGACAAATAGTTGCCACTGAATGGATAAAAATGTAATGGTGTCTACGAATCTCGATCTGTATATTACGTAATTTCTTTTTACTTCACCGATATTATTTGAATTACGGATAACTTTCTAACGATCGTATGGCTACATCTGCAATAATCTGCAGCCTCATAATAGAGCACTGGATTTATTTCTTCACTTATTTCCTTATTTATTCATTTATGATCATTCATTAGTTTATTCATTTACATGCATATATATGTGCGCACTTTCGTGCCATACGCCATTTCAATTTCAGAGCGAGCAGCATGGAATGAACAAAAGTAGGGAACACAACTGAACAAAATTTTTCAAATCTCTCCATGCTTAGGCTGCGCCAAGTGACCTGCACAATATTCCACATTTTGTTATATATTGAACGTCGGCGCACTAACGACAGTTGTGTGGGCATCAAACGTAGCATTCATCGGGAAGCAAGTGAACTAAAGAGGTTACTGTCGGGTATAGAATAGTATAGATCAGTTCCTGTCGATTCAGTCATCGTAACTTTCCTGCTCGTGATTTTCAGCTAGCTGACACATGACTTGGAATTAACAGATGGGTGAGAGATGATGGTTTAGGATAATAAATATGAGAAGATGTGACACTTTTCTTAGATATTTCATGAAATTTTTAAGGAAATAGCATATAAATAGAGTCGACGAAAAGGACCAATTTGAACTAAAAGTGATACAAATAGTTTCGTTAACGAAAACAAAGTCACGGCATTCGTCCATTCGCTGGATTCATTGGGATTATTTTTAAACCCCAAAGCACTTTCAAATCTTTCTTCAAGTTTTCGCAACAAGATTTCGAGCCTGGCAAATAAAACGGAAATTAATCACTTCATGCTCTCAGATACAGTCGAAAGTTAATTAATCAAATCAGTTCACATCGAAAGCGCCAGATGTTCGCAGCAAGCTCAGTAAATTTACGTTCCCTGACAACAAAACTGAGTGGATGTGCTAGAATTTTCATAAACCGAAAAGTTCTCGTAAAAAATATACAAAACATAGAGAAATAGGTTGAATTTGCTTGCAAAGGCAATATGCATCGAAATACAGCTCTTCTGAGAAGACTTCCCTATTGAAAAGGAAGTGTTGGAATTGATGACAATAAAGGGCAACTTGGCCGACACAAAACAGTCCAAGTAACAGCTTGCTGGAATGCAAATGTATAAGGCTCGTTTGAGATCAACTTCGTTTAATGGTTTCGTTGCAGGGAAGACATCAGCAAGAATAAAATTCTAAACAACCCCTCCTCCCTCCTTTTTCTCCTCTTTTACTCGTCCTCATCTCCAAATAAGGCAAAGACATCTATTTACAATTAATGAGTCTACTGCGATTTTTTGCTAGAAATTTCTTAGAGCGAAAAACTCTGTAAGCATTCGCATAAAATTCTGCAAAATTTTCACCTAGCTGAAAAACAAACTCAATATTTGCTCCAGAATATCTATAAAAGCTTCCAAAATAAAAACCCAATTTTCTCATAACGGTGAACCATTTTTGCACTGTAATGTTTTTCGCCAACTTCCTATAACGATGTCATTACTGATCGCATTACTGATAGCGCTTACACTAAACAATTTTTAAACGATACGAATGTAACGCTGACATTCAGTAACGGGAATTCTCTCACTCCAGCGCAGCGTTAATTGACCCTTTTTCCGACTGAAAATAATTCTTTCCATGCATTCTTTGTTCAGCATCTTACCATGTTCATTTTATAGGTGTAACTGCAAAGATGTTTAAAGGAATCCAGTCGACCTCCGACCTCTCCATGTCGCTGCCATTTGACTGTCGACTGAAATTTTTTTGTAAACCGTCCATTTCTAACTAGCTCGATTTTCAACCGTCCTTCACGCACATCTATCCGCCAATGGAGTGGAAACGAACTGTTCTTTGTCTTTATCAGCAATTCAAAGAAAAAGACGGCAAGCAGTTAAGGAACAAAGCAGCTGAAGTCTATTATGTCAGGAACGGCTGAACCAGTTATGGTTATTAATATTAGTACCGCATATGCACGAGGGAAGTCCAATGACGATAACATTATATTCAGCGTTGAAGTTGAAGTTGTTATGAATCACCTTAATATGAAATCAGATGTAGTACTTTACCAATGAAAAGTCCTTTCTGACCAACAGTCTTTTCTTTTCTGTATAGAAAATGGCGATGAAAGAATTGTAATAATTCAAGTGGTTAATAACGGAGTGTTTCGTGTAGTGATGCTGCACTGACGTGGTGAAAAGTGAAATGAAGGCGAATAAATGACATCATAAATTTGAGTTCTCAAAATGCCTTATTCGAAGCAATCTAATCTGCACCAATTTTAGTGCATTCAGCAAGTGGATGAGCACGTCAAAATCGCCATCACAAAGTGTGCCTCTCATCTATTCGAATTCGAAAGCTATCAAGAAAAATCGAATTCGAACAATAATTGCAAGCCGTTTAACTCACCCAGTGAAAAGACTCGTGTACGTTGGAAATCTGACCAGTATGTGAAATGTGCAGATTATTCAGTAGATTCAAACGTTTAGAACTCTCCTAGACTTCAATGGATCAAAAAGAAATTTAATGTACAGGAAGCAGGCTGTGTGTATAATATGCCCATCAAACATCGTTTCTCTTAGATTCGATATTTCCTTAAGGTGCAACCATCACGAGGAAAAAGACAACAGATAAATAGGCAAAGGCCTGATATCGTTACAGATTGCCATAATGCGCATTATCGAATTTGTGACGGCTCATTAAAAGCAGTATTGTGAGTCATGTGTAATCCCATTCACAACGATAAGCAGTTTTGCACTAACCATGAATAGAGACGAGAAAACAAAAAATTCAACGAAAAAATAAAAGCAGTACTTAACACCACTTTATGGAAGGCAATTTCTAAACGCTTAGTCAACTTCGATGCTACTGCCAAACGCGACATTAAAGCTAAGAGCACTTCCACATGCTTCAGCAAGTTTGCACTTCGAAAGCGCGTTTTGGTGGTGCCATATCTTTGAGCACATGAATGCTCTTTTGTTCATTTCCGACTTCAGTTCTGCAATTCCAAAGGAAGAATCAGCGAAGGTTTTGATATCCATACTTAACAATTCGCACCACAGCCAGCCTTTTTGGCCTATTCAACTTCAAATGGCAATCAACGTCTTTTACGACGGATGAGAACTTCCTCTACAGATAATCGCGAACTGTCATCTTCCGATTACTCTATGAGCTATCCACTTTGAATATTTGCGCTATCAGATTAAGGCAGTTCAGGTGCACTGAAAATGTGGCATGCGCTGTTGAATATATAATCCCAAAAGACAAAGTGGAAATTACGCTGCTATGACAGAATACTGCCAACTTCCTTAGCTTAACTTAAATTCATTGACTGCCACCTTTTTTCATGGCCGATTGAATTTCTAGCGATTGCGGGAAGAACCGGCGAATCCAGCTCACCTTGCGAATATCTGTTGGTGCAGCATTCGGCACGCGAGCGAATGCTAGCAGCATCATCACCTGCCTATGAGCAAATTTCCAGCGACCGCCGCCAACATTAATGTTTATTAGCTTCCGAAATTTGTTGGATATTCTGTTGGATACATATGACGACGAAACGATAAAAAAGCGAGCATGGCTGATGAATTCGATGTTTTCTTTTATGAATAGATGTCACAACATCTCCCATCATTAACAACACCAAATATGAGGCATCCATCCATTTAATCGCTCTCAGTATTAAATTTTACAAACACGCACGCAGCAAGCATTAAATTAAAAAATTGACTCAGCAGTAAGTCGATTAAGTACTAAGCAGTGGAGAATTCATCCGGAAAGGCCATTGCATTTGTAATGAGTTGGAGAACGCAGCAGTGACCAAAACACGGCAACAAAATCGTAAACGTTCAGTCTTCTAAACGAATAGAAATTCTTTCATCTTTATGAAGTCATAAAAGTCACTGCCATTTAAGAAAAAAAAAAAAAAAAAGAAAAACGAAGTTTTCGTTGAGTGCTAACGAATTGTGCCATTGGGAAAATATCCCAGCAGAAAGAACTACCTCATAACACATTGTCTCATAAACGTTTGATATCCTGTGAACTATGCGGAAATGAAGTCATGCGCTTCCAATATTAACTACATCAATATTAACAACATCTGACTCATATTCGGTGTTCGTTTCAAGATATACCGCTGAAAAACAATTATTCCCTTCTACCTGAACACAAACAGACTAGCGACATCATAAAATTATTACCTCTGCTACTCGATCAACTGTTTACTTATATATACATATGGGATGGTGAATCTTAGTTAATGAATAGTGAATGATAAATAAGGAACCGAGTATCGCTATGATTTCATTGTTAAAACATATTTCAAGGTCTCTTAAATAATAAGCGGTCGACCGAGTTAACTGAAATCAGCTGCAAAAATGAATTACTATCAAAATCTGTATGCCGACTCGTCCATCATTTACTGCCAATAATGCAGTATCTTCACGCAACGATTAAACTGTCTTTCAAGAAATAGGGTAATAAGCAACTCTTCATTCGGGTAATAAGCAACTCTTCATTCCCTTTTTATTATTGTAATAGATCAATTTGATAACCAGCACCATCAACAGCCAAAGCAGTGACAGTAAACAACAGTACTACACTTTTAGAATTTCTGCACTGTTGGTTGAGCATTTGAAGATCTCTTCTTAATTAAGAAAAAATTTCCACTTTGGTCTGATGAGTGAGCGTATCCTCTCAATGAGTTCAGAATTTTTGGCATTTTGTTGGCATTTTTCAGATCAACTCTTACCATTTTCTACCGTTTCAAGTGCATTATGTGACGCAATAAAATGCACCATCCGTATAATCAACAAGGAAACTCTCAGTATGTTTAGTTTATCGCAGTACCCTTTCTTATTAAAAGGTAATAATGCATGCGGTGCGGTCAAGTTCTTCAGTAGCTTGCCTTCTCCTTCAATCCAGGCAAATTAAAAGGAAAACGACAATCGCGAGAATTTTGCAATTTGCAGTGAAGTGAGATGCAGCTAGTAAACAAAGAACCATTGCATGATAGTGGACGTTTCTCGAGTGAGAACTACTGAAAGCATGAGACAGTCGACTCTTTCCGCATTTTTTCTCCGCAAACCAAAGCACGCCAATTATTATGAGTTGTTTGTATAACACTGCATTCAATACAAGTGGCGCCCAAATTTTAAATTTGTCCTCTGGAAAATGAGTTCTGGAAACTACCCAGTCACGAGCTGCAAACTTTAGCCACGAACAGAAGGAGGCAGAAGTTTTTCGAAGAAAAAGAACAAGTGAGAAGCAACTATTTGTGACTGAAAAAAATCCTACTCCGAGGACAGTATTAGCCGCTATCTCAGTGAATGCCCTCACTGACCGCTGTATTTTGCTGCAGACATGTGCCCTTCATGTACCGCATAACATTCTTGTTGAAGGTTCACATCCAAAACCATATCCAAAAATGATATGGTGGAGTTTTTTCTTGCAGATAAAACGAAGTAAACTCACTGACGTCCATGTTGAACGGCGAAATTTTGTTGAGAATACACAACTGCTCATATTTTTTTCTTCGACGATCATCGCACATATTCAATGTTCAAGAAAAGACGCGCCAATTTGGTGATATTTCTCTTAGCCCTTATCATATTTACTAAGGAATCAATGACAGACGTTGGACAGTTAAGCCAGAAATGGTCACCAAAGACAGATTGATAAAGGCTAGTCAAAAATCCTTTTATGATGGAGCTTCGCACGAAGGAAGGTTGCAGAAATATAGCAAACATAATTTTATTACAAAACTCTGTATTAGACGGAATCAGTTTCCTTAAAACGAGTTACTAAATGAATGTACTAAATGCTCAGAGATTTCTTGAAGTAGCAGAAAGTTGCATTTGCCTATGTTTGCGTTTAGTGCATCTATCAAGGAAATTTGCAACTATGACGGCAGTCTAAGTTCAAATCACATAATTGTTCCTTTAATGTCATTTCACACTGAAGTACAACTTTTGATAAATAACTCAACCCATTTTCACACTGACACTGTTTTGACGGTCTTTGTTCTCTTGATTTTCTCTTAAATATTTTCACGTGAATTTTGGAAGAAGAGCTTAGTTATATGTGAATGTTTTCATTGTTCAGGCAAAACATAAGATAGTTGAAGCAGCTGGGTTCATCAGCTCCTAAAATAACTCTCCGCCTTTGAGAAAAAATATTTTTTTAGCAATACCATACCATAAGGTAGAAAGAATACCATAAGGTAAGAACCAAATGCACCATTCCTACTTGGTTCAGTTTTGCGAGTGTATCTTTTTGAAAGATCAGTTACCTTGAAAGAGGTATGGGCATTTATGTATTCACTGCGTTCATAAGTAGAATAAAAGACGAATGGTACTGTTTGTACCTTTCATTTTTTAAACCGAAAATATCTTACCTCTTGCATTCATATCGCAGCAGAGGCAATGCCGCTTTAAACAGGGACGATGCGGAAGCGAATAACGCTTTCACCTCATTTTCTTCTACGATATGGGAAGACAAAAAACGCAGTTTTTTTTCAGTTTTTTCAGCTCTCAAATGCTGAGTGAAGATCAGTTTACGGTCGGCTAATAGAGAAATAAGTTGTGCATCAAAATAGCGACTCCAGTTTTTCCCTCTCTTTCGAAGAATTACAAAATTATAGACTCAAGTTCTCTCCCTCGACGACTTACGAAGTGAGTCACCAGCAGGATTCATCAAATTCCACTGTATCCAACGCTTTTGAGAAAAGTTTTGAATGAAGGAGGCTAATAAATCGACAGAAGTTGAAATTTTGAAAGAAAAGATCTAGAAACATATCAACTAAAGATGAAGATGCAAGAAAAGAAAAAACGACAAGTGTGCACCAAATAATCTGCTTGATCGTTGACCCGCTCTATGGTTACAGGCTATAATTCAGTACTTGAAAAAGAATCCAAATCTCCCTGCATGCAAAAATGCTCCATGATTATTTTCTCAGCCATAAATTCACTGAGATTTCGCTCAAAAGTTCTTGTTTCAAGTTACAGGCTCATAATTCATCGGTTTCAGATTCAGGAACTTTCATTTTAGCGATGGTAGATTATGTCATTTATCCGGAGATAACATGGCAAGAAGGTTTGGACTTGGGGCAGCCAATGACTGTCCTTCACATTTTTTGAAATCCCTAACACTCTAGAGATCGTGCACCCAGCCACCACTCAACTTCACCATGTCCTTACTAGTGGTGAGTTCGGCAATGCAATAAATACATCGGCCTAACACTGAGCACGATATGCCCATTGGTGAAATTGGTATATTCTCAGGTCATAACGTTGCCCACCTTGCCTGAATGCAACGAGTTACGGCTGAGGTGCTTCCAGAATCACTAGTAACACTAACTACAACGTTACTTTCGGAATCGACGGTTTCAGACAAGTGATTCTCATCTTAGGGCGCAATTTCACACAATATTTTTCTTATTCTGTGCTATGCCGGCGTTTATTGCATTCAACACTCCGGTTGCACATTTGAGGATATATATGCCCCTAGCACAAACGTACGCCATATGAGATGAGCGCACTTTCGCAGTACTCATTCAGCTATCACGCAAAACCGAACACGCTTATGTCAGCTGCGCTCTGTTAGGCTGCTAGAACCGAAGAGCAAGGCAGGACCTTTGGGAAGTGCACCAGGCGGGGCTGTTTTTTCGCAGCTTGAGCTGATTAAGCCAACCGACTTAAAGTGCATTCAAAAATGAATACTGATTAGTTTCAATAAACTGTAAATGCCAGGTCACAGCGACCAAAAATGAGAGAAAAACGAAATAGAGTATTTTTAAAAGTAGAGATTTGGAAAATGTTACACCAGTGCTATCTGAATATGCTAGTTAGCCGAAGTGACTTGCAATCTTTTATTTAATGTTGCCTTCTTTCAACCATATTTACCTGTATAATGCAGGACAAAAATTGCATTCACAAAATCCCACACACACACAAATGCAGTGCTTCGAAAATGAAACAGATTGCTCGGGCAAAACTTGCATATAAAGAAAGAAAAATGTCGACCAAGTTGTCCAAAAATTAATTCAAATCCACACCATGCGCAGGTCTTCGAGTCATAAAGCTCATCCCTCCTTTTTCGCCCTCCTACCGTCGCCAGTGATTTCGAACTTTGATTTCTGCTTTCTTTCTCAGAAAGTATTTTCCACTTCCCCTCGTCATTCGACTAGAAAACTCTACCATCTACGTTTAGTGGTGACTGTTATTGTGAAACAAAGCTTTCATTCTGATGACATTACACGAAAAAGAGTATTCCTGAGTTTAGAAAATTCAGTATAAGATTCCTGCCTGTACCTCTTAAAAGATGATTCATTCCGCACTCTCCTGCCAAAAAAATTCTTCCTTGCACGCCTTCCAACTCGAAATAATAATTTTCTATGATGTTTCTCAATTTACTTGTCACATCAGTAGTCAATCCTTTCACCGGTAATTTGCATAACAAACACTCCACTGGGATATTAATCAATTAGCAAGCCAACCTGTATGCCCATATCATGGAAAATGTGTTAAGTGTCAGTGTCCCTACTCCGGATGAAATACAAATTTAAAAGGATTTGCGCGTAAACTCATAAAATGTCATAATTTGTGATATATGAGTGAAATGGGAACTCCTTTGCCTACTAACCAAGTTAATGAGGATTTTTGAAGTGGCTGCTTTTCAGTTGCAACCCAATAGACTGTGAATAAATTTTGTTGACTGCCGAATTATGCAGCGGGCGATATTTCACATCCCCGGCCCTCCCTTCTCCTTTATTTGCATCCTCCGCGCAACGTCCTTCTTTGCTCTTTCCTCCTTTGTTATAGATTTTTGGAAATTATAAGGAAAATTTGCTTTGTACTGTGAAAATATAAAAGCGCGCTGTTCGATAAGGAATATCAGTTTATTCTGCACCACCGTGATAGGTGAAAAATGAACATTTCATCGATGTGTGTGTCAGAAAAATGAGATGAGGGAGTGTTGAGGTTACCGAAATAAGAAAATCCATCCTCGACCAAAGTGACGTGCACTTGTCCCACTTGCACCATTTCCAAGCATGAGCCATCACAGTTGCCTGCTAGCTCCCTGCAAAATTCATGACTGCAAAACTATTCATGTTGAGAAGAACCAGTGCACGCAATCGAATAATAAACTTAAAAAAGTAAATTAACTCTAGCGTTATATTTCCTACATTCAACTGAGGCATTATATAGGAGTATTTGAATGTTTTATTCAGTTGCTGTAATATGATATTCGTGTCCAAGAACAGTATCGGTGTATTTGTTGATGGGAATGGAAAAGAGACATGAGATAAAATGAATGAGTTGCATAACAATAATGCGAAGATGCGCGTTGGTTACTCTCTGACCTGTGGTGAGTTGCAATGATTGTCGACGGAAGTTCCCATATGTGCCACATCGAAACTAGAATGCAAATCACTTGTAAATGCAAACCTTATGATCGATGAGGTTGTAAGTGATTTTGATGTGCTGATAGCAAGGTAAAGGTGAGACCTTTCGAAAAAACAACAAATTATTAGGCGTCTTATTGTCGCTTTGAAACTTCCGGTACATAGCCAGCTATGGCAGTTGAGATTTGGCAATACGTCTCTGCTGGCTCCATGAGTGCAAGTTGTTTGCATACCAATTCGAAATTCATGATTTTATTCGCAGTACACTCAACGTAAAGATTGTCAACTGAAATTCTATCACATTAAACCGTAAGCTCTTTACTGGTTTTTCGCACCCCCTGATAACAGTGTAGAAACGAGTCAGTTGTGCAGCTGGCGGAGCTGTAATAACGGTACGTATGCCAGAAAGAGCGCTGAGATGCCACGATTCCTATGCACTGTTGAGGACGGCATATTTTTTAGGTGGTGAAACGCATTGCAAGACAAGAAGGTATCTGTGGAGGCAGTTCTTCGCTAACAGGCTATTATCACACACTGCTCAGTAATAATGATGCTATCATGAATATGAGGATGTTTAAATTTCAATTAAAAAAGAGCGATTCTATGCAGATTAAGTTTGAGACAAAGTTATAAACGTTATCAGCTGATGGAGTTTTATCAGTTGAATGGCCGAGTTTTCCGATTTTTCAGAAAATAAAGTCGTCTCATGTAATTATAGACAGGTAAATAACGACATCAATCAAATACCGATCACTTTTTGACAATTCTTGGAAAAGAAAACGAAATTCGGCAAAATGGTGCGAAAAAAACAAGCGGTTTATGAAAACGCGAGCAGAGATGAATTTTCTATTCTCGATATTTTTGAGGAAAAGCTTCGATGAAAACACGGATGGATATGAAAGGAATGGCGATTCAGCGTAACGATCGAAAAAAATGGGAATAACGAATCAGCATAACGATCGGAAATCTCCATTGAAAGTTCAGCGCATTTATTTACTCCGAACGGGATTACAGAAGTTTTTGCATGCGATCATCAGCTTTAGTGAGTTGAATTGCAGTCATGACATCAACAAACATTTTTCCATCGCGTTAAGCACTCGCTGCACCATATTTCAAACTCAGAAACTCTGTTCCAACACATTTATTAGTTTTCCCTTCCTTTGCACTTAAATCGACAACAAAAATGTTTTGATCTTTAGCGAGCGAACAACTTTTATGTTGAGATGAATATGGATGCATATCAAAAGTGACAATAAATATCTGCGAACAGTTTAAACTGTTACATAAAATTGCAATGGACCATAAAAGAAGTCACGGTGACAATAATACGGTTCAGAGCTCATTTGACAAAGACTTGAAGAATACTCGCATAGGTGCCAAGTTTATCGTCGAATAAACGTTTACTTTGGGACAAACTTTTGATGCTATCCGATTGGGTGATGCTCATCACGTCTGTTTCTTATTTGAGGAAGAGTGTTAATTCAAATAAATCAAGGAATTCGTCGTTCTATTCTTGGATACTATTCATCATTGGGTTTGTCAAAAGTTTTTTTCCACACTCTGAGGAATTGTGGAGGGTGTAGAAGAGAAAGAATGAGAAGGAGCTATGGAAACACATCAATTATAGTGCTGTTGAAATATTACTAAAAGAAGGAAAATGTCACCGGAAACTGATGTCTGACTTTTAAGTTACATATATCTGACGGATGACGGAGAGTACGACAAGACAATACATGCCACCACATCGAATGATCTCATCGCCAAAAAACTCCCTAACAAGCAAACAACGATGCACTAGGAAGCGATCGTGACAACGGATGCCAGCAAATTAATCAACTAAATGGATGTTTCTATGATTTTCTGAACATAAATACTTAACTTATTGCTCTCATAACGAATAACGACAACAGACTTCGTCTGCATTAAATATTTTCCTTAGTAAACTGAGAAAAGAATCTATTTACAGAATCGAATGAGTTGAAGAAATTTTGAAAGATGAAAATGCACTTTTACCTAGAAAACTTGGCAATTTTTTTCTTTCACTTCATCATTTACATCAAGTCATTCATACAGGTTTTCTTGCCTAAATAAATCGACCACAACCTGATGCAGTCTTCTACATGACGGCTCACTTTATGACAGAATATTACAGCTGTCCTATAAACGCCATCACTGCTCTATCTCACTGCTTTTTCCTGTGCCAGGGAACCAGTCATGGGTCAAGCTGCATAACTTCAACGAAATACATGAACACTAACAGCCAAGCAAAAGCTCCCATATGTTGCACTTTTCCTAGTTCTCTGTTATATGAGGGCAATCCAATAGCAATAACAGCAACAACATTTGATGTTCACTTCAAAGTATGCTTCGCAGCCGCGTAAATTGCAAAGCACAAATTTGATCTTCTGCCGCTTCAATTTGCAAGAAATTCGGCTAATACAGCTTCAAAGTACTGAAAAGTGCTGATAAATTCAGCTTAGTGCTGGAAAATGATGTTTCAAATGATGCAGTGACTTGGGCAAACGCTTCAAGCGGAGACTCGTTGTTGTACAGCTCAGTCGACGCAAAATGAGAATCCCTTCGCTGTGATCGCATAGCAGTTCTCTGCCCACTTAACTGTTTATGAATATTCAGGAAATGGTTAAATGTTGTGAAGTATGAGGTCCAAGCATAATACGCAGTACACACACCAAATAGCATCGCTTCATATTTTATAATTATCGAACTGCGGAAGCGAAGAGACGCGATGCATATAGACACGATGCCACTACAGTGCACTTTTTGTGCAAGTTTCCAGCAAAGTTTGCATAAACACATGATAAATATTAGCATCCCTATTGTTATCAACTCAAACATCCAACGGATTTCTTGTTTTGTGGGTGGAAAAAGGCATGGCTCATTTATTTTTAAATGTGCTCTAGAGGGCGGCGTGTTATGGCTTCCAAATTAGCGCAATGTAAAATCATCGTGAAACGAAAGCAAAATCCTCAATATTGGAAGGAGCCTCTTCAGGAGTTCATTACATTTTACGCGTAACAAAATCACGTAAAAGTGCGTTTGCAACGTTCTGCAGTTTAAGAAGGATTATTTCAGTGAAAAGTAATTGCAGGCGATCTAGAAAACACAGTTGGATTTCCTTTCAACAAACTCTATTTTATGCTATCCAAGCAATAAATGACAACCGTTTTAGAAGGCCAAGGGTAGATAACTTGCTATAAAATATATATATTTGAAGTTAATGAAGGGAGCTATAAAAATCAAGAGTGCGGCTGCGGTGTACAAAAAACGAAGAGAGGAAAGACGAAGCGGTTGCATTTCACGGCATAGGTGGCAAATTTGTGGACTGAAAAATTGACAGTTTCAAAAGCCTTTGCACCTTCCCTCATGTACAGCAAAGATAAACGGTAGTCAACACCAAAAACTTCTTCAAAAAATGAGAATCCACTGAAGGAGTATTTGCAAAAGTGGGGGCTGAAATCCGCGCAGTCCCGGAACTGTAGGTTTCAATGAACCGAACTGGATCTCTTCGTAATAATGCACACATTTTCAAACCTCGCGGGTTGGGGCTTCGAAAATTGCTGGATCTAAGAGAACTTGAAACCGATGATATGATCTGCGAGGCAGTAAAGATTGCTGATCTTACATTCATCGTGCAAATTAAACACGCTCATCCCTCTGCATGAATCTGCAGTGAAATGAGCCTATTTATAGAACTCTTCGTGCTGCACAGCATGCAACACAAAGAAAAAAACCATACTAACGTTTGTGCAAAACGATTGGGACAAATACTTCGTCCGCTAACTGCCTCATAGCGATTGCAAGGAAGTACTCGCTTAAAGAAGATATTTCGAATGTCGGATTCTCGAATATTGTTTCTGAAATAAAATCACCAAACTCATCCTCTGAAAAGAAATTGGTGGAAGCTGACTCAATGCATGCGCTTAGGTCGACTGTAGTTATCGAAATATCCAGAAAAAGGAAAAATTAGATTGCTGGAAGCCCTTAAATGACTGTTATTGCGTGAAAAAATATGCTTAAGCGTCTTTGTCTTGGCGAGCGGTTTTTTCTTAGCATAAAAAAATTCAGGAAGATGTGCTTCCTAACAACTGCATCATGCTAGCGAATTTCATGAAGCTTCCGAGGGAATAAAAAATGCATTTTCATTTTCATCAGTCCACTACAAGTCATATTAATCTTATAAAAAATATTTATGCATCTCGATTTGTTGCAAATGTGACCTGATAAATGCAAATTATTCTTCCATCTTGCAGATTATTTAGGCGAAATTTCGATTGTGAAGGAGCAAGGTGAAACTTGATGTAACAAGTCAAACTGTGTATAAAATAACCACATCATATTTGCATCATTAGTTCTAATAATGCACTAGTTGGCGCTGCTGGAAGGATATGCAAACATTCGTATGGACACATATGTGTACGCTGCCATGAAGAATTTTGCAAACATAAAATCACAAGGCCATAAAAATAAGTGTGCATCATAAAACTCATATAATTCCTTTCGAAAACGTATTTGTATAGTTTTAAGAAACGGGGAAAATTTCCTTGCAGACGAGATTAAATGAGGAAGATATGAGACAACTGCAAATGCAGCGGATTTGCAGTAAAGCTGGAATATTCACTGCAGCAGCGAAAATGATGGATAAATCTTCAGCTAAAGCAGGAAGAAGTTCAGTGGATTTCGAATGAAACAGGAAAAGAATATAAATATCTCGGATCACTTATAAAGCAGAGCTGGAATTTGCGCACATCGGATGAGATGAAGTACGATTCTGCAACGATACTGTTGACCTAGTGATTAAAATAGCAGAACGAAATACCTCAGCGTTGCCCTGGTGGACTGGACGAGTGTTTCCACAAAATGCCAACTGCTGTGATTGTTAACAGTGAGTGGCATTGCTAAAAAATAGAAAACTTCATTTATCCAAGGAGACATCGAAAAAGCTGGGAAATTTTTGGCTTTTCCATTTTAAGCTCTTGAAAAACTGGAACGAACGTTGGAAGAAGTTCGAAAAACATTGGGACAATTTGAGTCCGCGACGTTCGAATTTCCGGATCAGTAAAAAAATCTGTCAGAGGACTGAAGATTTGAGCAACGAGCTTGGAAGGGCTGAGCTTTTTCAACGCGTTATACCTAAATTTGGGCCCTCTAGCTTGTTTTGATCCCCCATCCCTCTTTGACTGTTCATAAAACTGACCACTAAATTTGAATATCATAATTTTGAAGCAAATTTCGCAAAATACAGGTCACTTTAAGTGGAGTGCCAAATTTCACCACACGAATCAAATATATCAGGCAGGTGCAACGATGTCGCCTTCTAGAAAATATCTTTTAGAAATGAATTCGAATACCTGCTAGAAATGAAGTTCATGTGTAAACGAAAGCAAAGGCCGCATGCTTTCTTCGGAACGAAATCTTCGAAAAAAACCTCTGTAGACGATATATTCCGAAAAAAGGAACGCAGATTTCCACTGTGTAAAAATCTCTGCCAAAATTAGTTGTAATTTCCATATTCTCATTATCAAATTTCAATAGATGAATTGCTATCGATGACAGAAATTGTCTGATTGATGACCTCATAAATCTAAAAGAAATGCGCCTCCAAATGAAAAAAAGGAATAATAAGGAACAGCATAGCGTGGCAGTCAATTCCTTCTAGCAATCCAACAAGAAAATGAAGGTTGAGTGTGATCGACTGCAGAATATACGGGAGAGAATGTATAGTCGGTCAGCTTGCGACGGATGAATTACCAGCATATCTTGGCAACAGTTTTTCTTTGATGACGAATGTGAGCACCGGGAAGGGGTTAGAGGGGTGTCCTAAAAACTTCGTTATTATGGAAGGGTAGATGAGAAATACACAATTTTGGATATAAGCCCTGTATGCCAATCAAAATATTTTTCTAGATTGGACACTGTGCAGGCTGCCGTTTTAAAATTTCATTGTGCCTCCATCAACACCACGGTCGACCGACGAGAGGGATTTTCTGTGTTCTAACTGGAAACGACTTTGCGGCGATCTGTAATTGTTGTAAACAAACTTTATTTCCAACGCAGTCATTGTTTTACGTTAATAGTCGAAAATTTCTAGTGAAATGTATTAGAGAACAAAAAATGGAGAAACAAGAAGTTGGAAATTATTGAAGACAGAGTCGAGTGGAAGGGAAGATTTGGGAGTGAGAAGGAATAACATAAAGTCAGAAACGGGCATCGAAGTCGCTAACATGGCGGCAAAGCTTTAAAGGTAAATAATTTCGCTGCGGGTATAGATACGTTTTAAAACCAGTCACCTGTAGACTGGAAATTCATGTAGAAATTAGACCTCGAAATCATGTATGATCTGACAAAAAGATTCTGCATTCGTCACCAGCTGTCTGAATTCACTCGACTTTGCATTCCTATGAGTTGATAAAAGCAACTTTTTGCTGAATTATATTGAAAGTTTGTGCTTGTAAATCAGCCCCACACCACCTGAAGGTATTTACTGAAATGTTGTGCCGCACGATTTCCAAAACCCCCTCCTCCGTCCCCTAAAAAAATTACCACAGTCATAACAGTGAGGAGCATGGATGGAATTCTGCACTCCGTATGGGAGGAACGCGACCGGATGTGGACAGTCTTAATTTTTTCATTTGCCTCACAGCACGTGCTCTCGTGACCCTCTTCGATTCTAAAATACCATTGTCATTCTGTTTTAGTAAACAGAAATGGCAGCATCAGTGCAAATAATACAATTAAACTAATCTTGCTTTTTCTCACCTTAACTCAGCAGGTTAGCTTTATGACTTTTTATAAAAAAGTGGAGCACAAAGTCACGCTTTTCCACCAGCAGTTGAGTTGACGATGAAGAGCAAAATGTTCAGAATGCCAGTCAAGTGCGCCGTCTATAATTTCAAAGCAAAATTCATACAAATGAATGAAGATAGTGTCACCATAAGTAATAAATTTAAGGCGCATAACGTGAGAACATTTGCAGCAAATGGGTGTATCAATGCATGCAGTCTAATGCAACGAACTCTGAAAATGCACAAATTAGTAATATCGTGAGGACAATTGGTTACCTCATTATTTCGTTATGGAGAGAACGATATATTGAAGATGACAAAGAAACGCAAAAAGGAAATCAAATCGAACACTCCGAGAAACAGGTTGAACAGCTGTGAAGACACCACAATATTTGTTTGTTAACGCTGAACGTTAAGAAACAAGACGTCCAAAGAATAAGTATGTTGTAGTGGAATTATGGAATTTTAGGTGCCAGTTTCATTTTTAGGCGATAAATTATCAGTGGGATTTTTTATGTTTATGACTTTAAAGTCTGCCGTCACACCATTAGAGGTCTTATTTGCTTCTATCGATGCACTAAAAAATGAAAATTTTCGAACTTATTACGAGAAGATCACAGATTTTGCGGCTCCATCTTGGCAGTTTTATAATACAAAATTACCATCTCTGACGAGAAGTAATGACGAATGATATTCTGTTATAGAATAAAGAATGAGTAATAATGAGAAAATGACTGATAATTAGCTAGCATATGAACAACACATGAATAACTAGTGAAATTTAGCATATGAAGGTGGCAGGTAATTAGAGATGCAGCAACAGAACTTGCGGTATTGCTTTTATATATGAGACTGCGTAACAATAAATTAGACTTGGTTATTAAGCAGCTTGCTCGCACATTAAATTAAAACATGTAAAAAAATTGGAAAGAAGGGGACATGGAACTTCGAAACAAAGTCGACGGTGTCGTTCTGTGAACCCTTATTGTTCACAGGCAGTTCTATTGAACTCATTGAACACTGGCGATAAAGTTTTCATAAAGCAGAAAATATTTGTTCGTGAGCAAGTAATGCGGAAAGAATTGGGACAGGAGAAAGAAGGAGACGACGATGAATGTAAGTGGCCGGAAATGAGTTCTCATTTCACCGTTGGACTGCTCATCTACAGAACAGCCACACATCCATTTCTTTCCATTCTCGTTTACTCACAGCTAACTGCTTTCCAGAGTAATGCAGATTTTGGTATTTCTCTTGCATTTTAACAGCCACTGCTTAAGGGCTAGTGAGAGTTACCTTTGAGTTGGGCTTAAACCTGCCACTTAATGAACGTAGGAATCTCCACAAAATTCATGGCATGCAAGCAGTTTTTGCAACGGTTTATTGATTGGCGTCATTGCTGCTGTTTCTATACTTGCTTAGACTTGTTTATCTGCACCTTCATAACTCAGCACTTATGTCAAAACTTCATATTCAGTTGGATTCGCTAATTCGAAGCATAGATAATGCTTGCCAATGTTCAAAACTTAGTTAATATCTTTGATTCTGCAAACAAATGTGACTGCCGATCTGTTTCGAAAAAAGTTTTGCAGGAACTTGAAACAAATTTTGACTTAAATGAAGTCGGTAGAGGGGAATTGAGGAGTATGGTGAACGATTGGGAGAGGAGGACTAAAATCATTGCAAAGCGCGTCATCTTTTGGTGACGAAACAATGATAACGTGCGGTCATAAAAGAGCAATCATCTCGCCCAGTTTGTTTGCTATCAGTGTCTGTATGGTGTGGGCAGTACCCTTGTCAGGCCATGCGCAAGTGTGCACTTTCAGCTCGAAGTGACCATGCTTTTCTTGTTATACTTTAAAAAAGCTGAATTTGAAGCTCTGTAGACTGCACATTACCTGAAATTTTCTTGGTCATAAGAAAATCTACTTCATAGGATTTTGCGATGCCCCGCTGTTGGATATGTTTTGCAGTAATTTGCTATATACAAATTAAGTTGCGACGAATGTGGCGAGGTTCCACATTTTTTGGGCCAGATTTGACTGTACTTGCCAGCTCCTACTAACCAGATAAAAAAACCCCGTTTATTTTGCACAGTAGTGTTTAGTTACAGACTGAATTCACTCTCGTATATCAGTATTGGAAGGTTCACGCATTCACGTAAATTTAACTTACTTTCGCATATATAATTTAACGTACTTTCCTTTGGGCTCTGCGGCGCGAAGATCGCTGCTGTAGTCCGTAGACCTTCATCTGTATCATTTACGCGTGTATCGCGCAAAAATGCGCCCTGCAGTTTGTTCCTGCTAACATATACTTAAATAACATGTAAAGGATTGGAACAGAAAATCCTCGGAACACTTCCGGCTAGTATTCTTTGCTCATTTCTAAAAGAACCACTCTTATTTCAGCTCGCATACGGAACCGATGGAGGGTGCACAGTCATCTACTGCGGACAACACATTATCATCGAAGTCCAGTAACATGCTTTCAAAATCAGCTGTTACGACCATAAAGCTGGAGCCGTCAGCGCGGAACCTTCAATGCGCTGATGAACTGCAAGGGGTGCAACCAGGACTGCCATTTTTCTATGAGCGTACTGAAGAAGGTTGAACAGTTAGAGCTTATCGTCTTCGATGGCCAGCAGTATTTAAGTCCCACTTTCACTCACACTGTATTCTATAAGCAATATTGATAAATTTTAGTTGCATAGCGCACCTGTGATCGTGACTGGTAGGAATCTAGGCTTATAATGCCGAGTCGTAAAGGTAACAGTCGCTAGCGGCTTTGTTATGATCAGCTCAGGCATTTAATGCAAGATTGTTAAGGCATTAGTAGACGAATGATGTAGTTTGTCAAATGTGCGGCAACTTGGGAGCAAAAAATGTAGGAATTGACGAGGATCTAGCTTCGATTTTCGCGATCTGGGCAAATGCACGCAGCCGTAGTGTTGCTTCCGCAAATTTAGCCCTTCTGAAACTTCCCATGGTATCAAGCGCGAGACGCCAGTGCCATCTATCGCATCAAGTGCGAACATAAAAAGAGATGGAAGGTCTGCTCAGATCAAGTCCTGCCTCGTGTTATTGATCTGGTGCGAAATTTCTCACTGAAAACGTCTAAAATGTACATTTGGCTATATTTATGGAGATCCATATAACATGACCTATAATTTTCCGAGCAAACTGATTCCATTGTGCTGCTTTGACCACGCTTGACAATCTCCAAGTTTTTATTGAAAAGAGGTATCATCTTCTCCAGTATCGAACTCACAACTTTTCAGTTCTCCCCTACTCAATGTTGTGCGTCTGTGTGTTAATTTTTTTGCGTCGAACGGCTGCGAATTCTTAAATGCATTGGTCAAGCATGGCAATCTGCTGCAGACAACGAATGATATCATCGTGAGAGTTATTTCCTGTGAGATGTTATTATCCATACATTTAAACCACTTTTCACTTTTCAATGTGATTCTATCACATATCGTCCTATAAAAAGTTAAATATATGAGCGAAGCAGGAGAAGGCGGCTTCGCGAAATATGACATCGAGAAAAGTTTAAAAATAACAGGTTACTGTGTCAGTAACAGTTTTCGGAATGGTTAAAAGATGCCACGTCCGCTTCATTGTTTATTTCTTCTTTTTGTGCGCTGCAAATTGGGAAGAGTCGATGCATCTAAACTGAAAGTCCGCGCGGTTTCCTATATATACATGCCATGTCACAGAAGTTCATCTGCATGAATAGTTTCCTAAAACTTAAGTGTATGTAATGCGCATGTGTGTATGTCCATATCTACGTGTATGTGCATATTGATGTATGCATGCGTGTACGCTTAGGTGCTTGTGTGTGTGCGCATGTGCAAGGGCATGTGTGAGTTCGTGCGCACTTGCCGATACACACATACATGTATGCATATACTTGTGCATATTTTTTGTGTGGATATATATGCACGCAAAAGTCAATCTATATATACCTGTGCGCATGTGTCCGTACAATTATGCGCATGTGTGTGATTCGTATGTAAGTGTGTGCCTATATCTATTTTGCAATATGTAAGTCAATATGAATGGGTCTGTGTTGCGCGTGAGCCGGTCTGCGTGTCTTTTCTTACACGCATCTGTCGCTTGTGCTCGCATTTCTTGAATGAGATTCAACACATTTTTGAGGTTCGTAGCCGAAATTGAGTTCATGAAAAAACATTTGTTGTGTTTGAAGCTACTCATTCTTTTGGGATTATTCACTTATGAAAGTAGAATCAACTGATTTCCGGTTAGTAATATTCACTCATGTATACTTATTATTTCTTAATCGAAGCAGTTGCCTGTGTCGGATTACCAGGACGATTTCAGCACTGAAGCAGTACTATTTGCCCTCCGCGCCATCGTCCTATTGCAGCGGTGATCTCAAGGAGTCGCCTACTTTCGCAGCAAGTTAGCATCTTTTTTATGGATGGAAAAATTTGCATTCGTAAGCAGTTGTATTTCAGTTCGAATAAAAACCTATTCTCCAAATTCCGGTTTCCTGCCACGAACTTTTTGCAGGCTGCGACAAAAAATATTGAAAAAAAAGCAGTCCGCTTTGTTTGGTGCGCAGAATTGGTCAATAGAGACAAACAGTGAATTGAACAATGAAGATGGCGATTGAAAGGAAGTAGGTAAACTGTTTGACGTTGAGCAGGAGGCAGTTATTATAAATAAGAGACCATTGCGAATTCATTGTTAAGCGGTTTCTATTTCTCAGGGTTTCTAAGCTGTTTACTGAAGCTGGAAAATTCTTCTCTTTCCAAGCAATCGAGGCACGAAATTTAACATAGTGATGTGTTTTCTATGGAATAAGCATGCCGTCTTAAAGTTATGATGGAGATCCTTGAGCACGGTATCCGTTTCAGGAATAAATAAATTGTGTGGCAGAGCGAGAAGCCACAGTCATGAGCGTAAGTCATTTTAGATCATTTCTTTCCATGGAATACGACTAGAATGCGGGGATCCTATTGACAGTCTGCACCTTATTTTTTATTAGTTTGATTGTATCTAAGTTTAATATGGTTGACAAAGCAGACTTCACTTCAAAATCTTACGTTTCTATCAAGCAGCAATTCTTGGAGGTTAGAAAGACTGAAGGGATTTGAAGACGTAGTGCCAAAATTAGAGATTCGACGTAGTGCGCGAAGGAAACTTCAAATATTTCCCCTCCCCGTTAAAAAAAAAATGTGGCTTTCTACTAACAGGTCAAGGAAATCCACTATTCACAGTCCATTCCTACTTGTCTTTGTATACTTCATTCGGCTCAAAGAAGTAACAACTGCCACTTAGCCATTGTTGTATTGATCAGAGAGTGCATGTGCGATCGATATCTTTTAAATAACAACGTTTCAGAATCGATGATAAAACGAATATTTCGCTCCGTATTCTTCCCACTGGTCATTCTGGTTATCCTGTTTGTCGTTATTCTTGTTACTAAGGAAGCACACATTATCGATTACACACATAATTAAACGTTTTTGGACGATATCTACCGATATTTATATTGCTCTTTGCTGTTTCCTGTCCACTCACAATATAAACAGATTTCTTTTTGCTAAATCTTCTCAGATAAAGGTGCGGAAATTCGCCACTGTAAGTGCGGTGCGTTTTTCGATATTTAAAGGAAGGACAATGTGATAGTCTATACAGATTGAGCGCAGTGTGCTACTAGAAATTTAGAAACCAGAATGCTTCCGACTTCGAAATTTTGTGTCACTTTTCCTGCTTCGATATTAAAAGTGCGCAGGTATGAATTCTCAGTCAAGTTCTAATCACGTGGCATTTCTTTTCAGCCGCTGTTGTTGAAAATTTCTGCACAGATTTATTTATTCCTTATTTTGTTTGCGTGATTCTTTCCCTGTGAAGGCACTCAGCACTAAACGCGTTCGATGGAAAGGAGAAAGTCACAAGAAATCATTTAAAAGACAAGTATGGGATAAAACATCGCTCACTTCATAAAATTATAGTGCCGTATTTGTCGTAAGAAAAGGGAGACTGTTCATAAGGGACCAAATTAAAATATTTTCGCAATATTGGCGAGAATAAAGTGGCTAAAGTAGCGGTCACATTCGCGAAAAATTTTGCATGCGATTCTTCTGTCTTTTTAGTTAATGATCTACAAAATTGTCTCGATTTTCATGCCTTATCTAATGGGTATATGCAATATTTTTTGTGATTCTGAAACGCTTTTCTGCATGCAGTAGCAGCATCAATGGAACAATACGGATTTCAGTCGATCAAATTCCAAAATACCGTTCCCTGTGTGATTCTGAAATGAATAGCGAAGAAAACAGTTTGTTAAATTTGTGTCGCATGTAGAACATTGTAATTTTGCAGTGCTGCTGTTCCTCATATTCTTCCTGTGCTCACTATATTCAGTTTTATCAATTGCCTTATTTGGTGTATTCGTACTTAATAAAAGATCTCATTTTCTATAAATTCTCCTCACAGATATAGTGTTAATGTTCAACACGTTTTCGACGTGGCCCATGTCTACATTGCAATAATCGGCAACGTTCAATAAAGAGTGATTAACTCTTTCATGCAAACTTGGTGGTCATTGAACGGTGAAAGTATGAGTTGCGAGCATCAGCGGATGATTCCTCTAAAAATCGATGTTGCTGAGAGAGAAATTTTGAGTTTCAATTTTAGAACGTCGGAAACAGAAAAGAATATTGACTATAAACGCTTGCTTAGTTAGAAGATACGACAGTCGGATGTTGAAATGTTAAGTGACAAATAAAAAGCTTTTAAGCTTTTTATTTGTCACTTAACATTTCAAATAAACAAATAAAGCTCAATTATCATTTAAGCTTCAATAGAAACTTTTCACTTATCATCCAAATGATTGATGAAACAGCACTAAGTTGAGTCATGTGTTACGGTCTGGGTGAAATGTGCACATCGCGCTGTGGCTTTACTTTCAAACATGCTACTGAAAGGCTGTAAAGAATTGTGATGGATTTTTGTCGTTATCTAAATTCTCATGCTGTGATGAACCATTGATTAGAGATGATGGTTATGGCCAGTTCTCGTGCCATAACGTTTGCGTCTGCTTGTGCGATATAAGCGCTTATCCACCCATCCATTTATCCATCCTTCTGTCTGCCTGCCAATCTGTATTTTTGAGCCGATAGGGAAGGGGTTTGGGACCACTGAAACTAGAACCATCGGGTTTGGTGAACATGATCTGAGCTTAAAGTGTATAGTGACCCCCTATACACTTTAAGTTTTAAGCTACGCGAACATTTGAATGCGTCATTCACCAATTCTGAATGAGGCATTCAAATGTTTGCGTATATGTACAACCGTTTGCAAACAACGCCATTGAAAAAGTCGCCAAACTTTTGGAGAAACATTAATGGAAGCGGTCGGTTTTAGTTAAGAAATGAGTGCATAATTGTACACCTGTCACTGATAGCTTGCCGTTTAAGAAATTGTCTAATGTAAGCACTTAATTACTAAAGCGCCTACCATGCGACCTTTTTAAGTTCCATTTTTCACTTGTTGTGATTGATTAAAGAGACTTTCCGTACATCTGTGTTATACTTACTGGGGAAAATGCTCACTCTTTGGAATTTTTCAATTCTTCCGCACTCTTTAAAGGAAAGCGAATTAAAAACATATCGTTTGCATTATATTTAATCACGTTTGATGCATCTTTGAAGGAAATTTTTAATATTTCAATTGCTCAGTCATTGTTTTTGGTTTTCGATCACCGCAGCATATCAAATAAACATTGAGGCCCCTCTTCGCAAACATCATTCTAACTGTAGAAATCTACGTAGAAATATGCTCAGTCGAAATTAACTTATAAAAAGAAGAATTCGTTGTAACGCATTAGGAAAGTCATTATTAAGCGAATTAGGTGTCATCGTTTATTGAGAAATGTGAACGTTCATTTAGTGATGGAATAATGTCCAGTGTGCATTTCACCGTGAATGTATTAATGAAAGAACGTTGTTCCGCTCAATTAATGGAAGAATCTTCACCACATCAGTGCTGCCGCGTCATATCAGATGTCCTGGAACATGAAATAACTTCTTCACATAGTTTTAAAAAAGGGAAATTTTCATGCAGTCAATGGTTGTTATCAGAGAAAATTGCATAAGACAAGCATCTGTGGATCTCACACCCTTTTTGCAATATTAGGTCCAAATTCGGCGATGCAAATGTCGCTTGCGAGGTAATGTACACCGCAATATTCATCATGCCCACATTATTAAACAAAGGATGTTGGTTCTTTTTAACTGTTGAAAATAAATAGAGGTATGATTCGGTTGGACACTCTCAAATATAGCGTATTGTCATATCAAGCAGTTTTTACGCCGAAGTATTCCAGTTATTGACATTTAGGGCTTTGTCGGTGTGTGCGTATTAGTTGACAGAGGCGTATTTGAAACAACTCCTTATAATGAAATCACAGAAGATTGTTATTAAAAATGTCCAATGTTATTGCGTTTTTACATCGCACAACGGTATTTCTTAGCAGAAGTACGTGGTATAGAAGGTTCTAAGCTCGAAGAGACGCGGCGCTGCACTTTTTTTTGTTCTAATTAGCAAACTAGCATCCAATTCGGTGAAGTAGTCATAATATAGGAAGAATTAGTATGACCTAACAGTTGAAGTAATAAAGTTTCATTTATCTTATTCGGAGTAAGTAATTAGTAACACCCTCTAAACGATCTAATACTACCCTCCCCTATAACAAAGTAATCGTGGTTTGAGTAATCCCCATTAGCGAATCTGAAGATGTTGAATGCCGAAAATTTTTTCGAAGTGCACTGAACAAAAAAAATTATTTTACACGTCATGCTTATTCGGACAAGCACCACTTTTTCCTTACCGTTCACTTTTGTCTGGTTGTATTCTTGCCCTTTTCTCCTCATCATTCCATTCGCAAATGGCTAATTATTCCCTCAAAAATTTCTCAATTCATTGTTTTTTTCACATAGATGTGTAAATGAAACATGCAAAAAGTCCTATGAAAAAATATGAGAGCGTAATGAGTAAGAAGCTTTTTGCATTTTTCTTCAAATAATGTGCTGAAAATGAAAAAAACTATAGTCGTATGAATCAGTGGAAGGGGAGCAAACTGTGTGGTGTTTTTCCGCTGCTGACTGTCGCTTACTTCTTGGTTACCGATTCACGGGCTTGCTTTCAGCAACGCTTTTTAAACATCAGGCAGGTGAACAAGTTACAACGTTAGGAAGCATACTATATTAAAAATTTCGCGAAAAATATCCCACTATTACATGTTTTCAGGCCACTTCACGACGATTTCTTATTCTCAGCATTAAATTAGTATACTACGAATACCTTTGCATATTTTCGTCCCTTCGGTTTAAATATTCAGGCTGAAAATTGGGTGCGAGTTTTTATGGCTAATGTTTGAATGAAACATGTTTTGTTATCGCACCAACCTTATGCAGATAGATGTAAGGAAGTAATAAATGTTCAAATTTTATGTTTCTGCAAACGCTATAAAAGTTTTCCCACTCGAACCACAAAAGATACACCCACACGCAGCGAGCACGCTGGATGCCTAAAATGAACGAAACCGGTTATCTGCTTAACGTGAAATAGGAAGTCGTTTAATCAAGGAACTATATACAACTAAACAGAAAGGTAAGGTTCTCAGTTACCTTCACGACGATTTCTTATTCTCAGCATTAAATTAGTATACTACGAATACCTTTGCATATTTTCGTCCCTTCGGTTTAAATATGCTCAACGATGCTAATGGGGAATTCCCATGAAATTTTTCATATTATACCCCGTTTCGATGAGACATAATATCGGCACATGTCCGCAGAATGTATTAACAATAACCTTAGAACAGTGAGTTGGGATCCCCATGGTTTATTAATTCTCATACTTGGGTATTTTATAACAGTCGATTTTGAAGAAAAAGGAAAGTAGCATTTGCACAGCGTTTAAAACGAAACATTGAAAAATTCAAACTATCACATAATCAAGTAGTACGGCCTTGAAGTGCGCTTACACTTAATGATGCGCGTGCTGCACACTATCGAATTCGACTGCATGTCGAACATACCTGTCATTGAGCCATGTAACTGCAGTGAAAAGTATTGTGTCTTTTGCAGTGCAGTTTTTAAAGATATGTTATCATCGTTTGCATCAAACATTCACATTTAACAAAAAACGAAAAGCAATAATCGAATTCTGCCTTTTTCCTTGCTGGAAATCAATGCTTTAGAGCAATTTTTGCAGAGAAGAAAACCCTAATTTCTTCTTTGTAATGAACAGCTGGAATCTCAGTTAACGATACTTCTACAATTATTCTATGAAATACTGTCGTTTAAATGAGCACAACAATAGTGAACTTGTTTTGCCAAATGCATTATACAATAAATTATGCTGTAAGTATGAAATATTTTTTGCTGGAATTGGTATTAACTCCCTTATTCCACCGTTATGAAGCACTTCATTGAATAATATTCCGTCAAACGTATGGAGGTTTCACCAAAGAAGTTTGGTTGGCATTCGCACATATGCGCTTTCCTCTGCATCGTAGCATTCATTATGAAAACGCATTGTAGTCGAGCCGGAAGCTTTATTTTTAACGAGTATTCATTTGAATCACGAGGATATGTGAATGAAACTTCAAAAAATGAGCAACCAGAAAGGATCGAAGATATCAAATTCGAACACTGAAGCAAATGGACATCAAAGTTCAACACCGTCAGTGACTTATATAAGATACGGTGAGTTGTTTAACTTTCTGAACCTGTTGCAAAATGCAGCAGATTTCTCCAAACACAACGTGTCACCGCACAGCGTTGTCTTAATATTTATTTGCCGTTTTCTCGAAAAGCAAAGAAAGACTGCATCCCTCAAACATAAGGCAGCTCACAAGGAGCGAAGCCTATTCATTGCTATAGCTGAATCATCCCGAGAAATCTTTTGCGTAGCTCGTGCAGAAAATCCAGAACGAATTTGTGTGAAACGTTCGAAGAAATCCGATGCTAAAATTTTTATGAAATGAATTTCTTGAAGTGGAGTTGAAGCTAATTCCACGGCGTAATTTTATAGCGCCGTTCTTCGCAGTGCCCTTCCGCTTCGAATTAGGAGTACGACACAAGACACAATATCCTTTTATGTGAAGCTACAAATGTGAATTACTGAGGGAATTAACTGCAACAATTTATTGTTGGTGCGGTGGGCATAGAAACTAAATTTCGCTTGATGTTGAGCACAGAATGGTTTCGGATGCAGCAGGTCAGCCTTCAAGCAAAAATTTGCAAATTTCGCGTCTTTTCCCGTTTGGTTGATTTGTTTCAAAACTGTATTTGATTTCAACGCTCCCCTTCATTTCGATTGAATTAAAAGCCTGAAATGTATTGATCGCACTACTTTAATTCTGCTGATTCCGGAAGACTTTAGAAACTTCAGAAAAATTTCAAAAAATTAGTTCAGAAAAAATGCGAGCTTTGAGTTTCGCACTCATTTATATATATCCATCCAGCTCAAATAAAACACTTGAATTTCGGTTTGATCCATGCAATCACATTTCTGCAAAAAACTCGAGAGCGCACGTTCAGGAAAGTGGCCTATTACCTTCTCTAATAGTGTAGTTGAGTTGTTTGAAGAAGAGATCATTAAGAAAACAAGAGAGGTTTTGATGTGATCAAGTAGCAAACTTCTTCCACATAACGACTACTCCAACTGTTTGCAGAGGAGAAACAACCGTCTTGCTGTCAGTTCAATGAATGCGGCGCCAAGAAAATAGGTGTGTGCAAACGTTGCCAATTTTTTCCCTCGCTAGGATTTTGTTGGTTTGCGATCGCAATCGGCGCTATTGGAATGTTGTGAATATGTGAATGTGCATGCGCATTCCTTGCTTGCGTGTGCATTTTCTGCTATAAGTCTTCGTTCGCACGCGTGTGTGTGTGCAAATGCGTAGATGCATAAGTAAATCTCATAATTTTTCTCTTTCATGCGATTCTTTGCATCTGCAAGAAACGTTGCTGCGAACGTGCGTGTGCTGTGTGTATCCACATATGTCCCCGCACATTTCTCCTCTGCATATACGTGTATGGTTGCTTAGAATACGCGAACATTATCATACGTATTTTATTATTCGTTGGCAAGCTCAGAAATTGACTATATGATGATAGTTCGCTTGCAGAAACTGGGATCGATAATTCTGAACATGCGGCCAATAAGTTTAATCTCCAGAGAGTCTCATATTTGTACCCGTTATCACCCGCCTACTCAGCACGTTTTGCAACGATCAATCTCCTATCCGTTGCATCATCGTTTGCTGGTAGGAGAGCCTGGAATTGCCCAAAATATTTTATGGAATGTGTACTTCTACCGAAAGAGGCCGCATTTATAAGATTTCCGATTGGAATGAAGATCAAAAAACGAATCTTAGAAATGATATGCCGCACAAAAATCGTATCCCAGCATTCTACACATTGATCCAATAATTCGGCACTATTCCTCTGCTTAGAAAAAGATGCCTATATACATTTCTTCCAAAACGTTTTGGACGTCATCCATTTTCAAGCACATAGACAAGCAGTCGTTTTTCAGTTAAAATAAAGGTATTTTCAGTGAAATGGTGCTTAAATCCAGTTCTCATCTTGACTATTGCTTTATTTACATTTCTGCTGCTCGTGATTATTGGTCACGCCACAGGATGGATTTACTAAAACAATAACATTCGGTTACAGTTGGTTGGTTACAGTCTTCGTTAATTAATGTCATATCTTTAATTGAAGCGAGTATTTCCATGTGGTCAACTATAAACTGCAGTTGGGGAAAGTACGCTGCATGGTAGCAACTCTAGGCCTTAATATGTTCGAGATGTTATTTTGCACCTCTTTGTGTATCCACCTAAGCAGTATATAAGTACACCTCAAAACACAATGAACTCTAGTTTGTCTAGATTGCACAACCACATCCTAGAAAGTGACGTCTTGATGAGGAAGCCCACTCTCCGATCATGCGAATTTGCATTTACGAAAATCATTATGTCAAGGTCATGGCTGTGCATCTACACACGTCTGCATCTCTTTCTGTCTGTCCAACAGTTTCAACTCGGGGGCAACCAATGCCAGTCAGTGTTGCTGGATTTGTTGGATGCATTTATACAACCAAGTAGGGCTGCACATGAGGAAAGTGAATAAGAAACTGTAAAAATTCGCATGGAACAACTTGTGCACCTATGCCACACCTGTGCCGAAAATTAGGTAGGGTAACAAATTTACTGAAGCTAGCGAACTCTTGGGAAAGGAATTATTGCTGCAGTTATGATTTCAGTGAAGCGACATAACTTGAACTGAAAGCAACTGAGGGAAATAGCAGGATTTCAATAAATTATGGACCGTCGTGGATTATGCGCTGTATCAAGCAATGCTAGATGCACTTCGTCACTGTCAACATCAGCTTTGCCTCCTCGTGAGTAAACTTTTTCATATGAATTTAATATAACGCGGGCTCATATGATCATGTTTATCTTTAATTGTTCCTTTGTTCCCTTCGGTGCATAACAGAGTTGATTTAACTGCAGCCATTCCAATTTATGGAAAAAATACCTTCTCTTGGTGATCATGGGTTTGCCCAAGTGAAAGCATGACACAAGTCGTCCGTTTTTTAACTTTCGCATTTTTATGAATCGTTACTTTTATGAAAATTTCCCACGCATCAGCTCACAGGTGGCTGGAATCTTCTTTCTGTGACAGTGGTTGGGTTCTAGGTCAAAACCGCTTCTTTCGGCGTTGAGAAGGTCCCAACAGTAGTGCATTTTATCATGTACTTGATTCGATTGTAGTAGCTCACTGCAGCATTGGCAGACTCTTGTCGCACTATTTCATATTCAGTGATCCCAGTTTACTGGTGAATACTCTCATCCTCATCTCTCCTTGCTCTTTCCTGATTTCTACGGCGATTCCACTCACCATTTTCCTCAAGGTGATAGCTGAATAGCGAAAGGTGAAATATCGGCTGCTTTTGCTTTGCGACTCTTGTTTATGGCAGGCACCACATCCACGAAGACGATTCGTATCTGTGCATTTTGTTTGTTTTAAACTGAAATGTCACAAGTAACCTTTTGATTTCCCTCATGTTCCTCTTTGATTATGTATTGTAACCTTACTTTCATATCTTTGCTGATTTACTTATGATATACAAGATGGTATTATGCCCGCTGCCATTTCTTATTAACTTGTTGATGAATGAACAGTTTTGCGTTTATATCTTTATCAAGATCCACAATGTAGCTGTTTGTGTCTCCGTTCATTTTGTGCTTATCACTGCATATAAATTTGTTTGCCTCTGCGTCACCGTTGTTTAGCTCTTGCCTAATCAGAGATGAGTATTAGCGAAAAACGACAATTAAAGATCAAATGCTGATAACGAACGTGCACTGATCAGGTTTTTATTGTTGCTAAGAAAAATTTCCGATAATTTCAGTACAGAATTCCTCACATCGGAACCTTTTTTTCAACAAAGACTTGTAACAAACTTTCATATGAACAGTTCAACACCTGTACATGACAACGAGAATTGAACATCGAGCCTTAAGTCACACTCAAAAACGAATTATCATTAGTCTTTCCCTATGCACCACTCACATCTTAACGATAATTTACTTCGAATACCTGTCGCAAAGTGTTATTTATTGTTTATTTATAATCTGCCGATTTTATTTAATAATTCCATAGAGGATGATAGCAAGCATTGTAGTTACTGAATTAGCAAGCATTGTAGTTACTGAATTATTTCCGAACCACTGAAGTATTTTGTTGCCAGTTACAGAGTGCTCCGTTTTGGGTTACTTTCTAAGCTTACGTCATCGCCTATAACTTACCGTCTGGGAAAACGAATTGTTCTCAGTGAATACGACAGAATAATATTGGCACGTGAATGAGAACAGCTCTAATGGTTCTCATGAATGAGCGCATAATCGAACGTTTTCTTCAAGTACATCATAAAGAGGAGAATTCGTTGAAAGTACTTTTGCATTTAATTTGCATTCATCACAGAATTTCATATCGGAATATGTAATTGAAAGGATTTCCATCCAGATTTATTAGCGCATCAGGCTGCAAAAATTCTATTGGAATAAATACGCGTTGATATTTTAACTAAGACCACAGTAATTGTGCATTGTGTTATCTTCATTGCTCGACTATGTTCGAATTCGGCGTTTAAACTTGGCAATATGACCAAAACGGCCTCGGTTATCCTTTTATTTCTTCCGGTATGGTCTGTGATTATGAGATGCAGCTGCCAAGTTTCCTGAGTTCAGCGGTGAAAAAAAGTTGAATTTTTGACAGTTTTGCTGTCATGCCAACACAGTTTAAACGAAAAACGTTGCCCAGAAACACAGTGCAGCCATTTCGGAACAACTTAATAGTCATCCATTCATCGAATTCCTTTTTCAAGATTTTCCGTAAATGCAGAATTCTTTTGTGCGTCCAATTTTTTCGGCCTCTCGCACCTATGAGAGCCTTGAGAAAAGTTGCAACGTTTTCAGCTGCAAAAATCCAGAGTACGATTAATTATGAATTCTAAATATGAGCGAAGGCGTCGCAATTTGTAACGAAGCTTAAGTTGCCTACGTAAACATTTCGACTGTTGGGTACTGCGAAGTGATGTGAATGAGAATAACGTTAATCAAGAAGTTTTGATGAAAACTTCGTTTCCATTGTTCAATATTCAGCGGTAGCGGTTTCTTACGAAATTTTTCTTGCCAGTAAGAAAGAGGCTTACCGATAAGTCATTTTTCAAGAGAATTTTCACCAACATAAAGTGAAGATTAGTGGAATGTATCCAAGGCAAAATTGCGGACGGAACTGGTGCTTTTACAATTTTCGAGTCTCAAGTAGACTGGTATATGTGCTAAATGAAGGAACTAATGCACCCCGATTTGGTTAACAGTGCATGAATTTGTCCGCGTGAAGATACAGATAACCAGCTACTATTTAACGAAAGCAAATGCAATGCAAATGTCGCAAATTGGAAATGCAACCGGAGACGCCATTACGAACATCCGCTATTTATCATCCATGTGGACTGGAATAAATAAAATGGAATAAATAAAGAATATTTCTGTAATATACTTTTGAGTGATTGGGAAAATTTTGGAATAATCTGGCAGCAATGATACCAGCGCAAAACAAATTTTCATACTCCCTCGTCCGGAGGAAGTCATTGAGCTTAAAAAGTGTATCTTTGCATTTTGAATCGAAATAATTTCTGCGATGCTTGCCAATTAATGGCAAGATCGCCGGAACTGCTCGTCGACGAACATATGCCAGCTTGTCAGTTCAATTTCGTGTCATGTTTCATCCTGAATTGCGAGAAATATAACAAGCGCTCTTGAATGGAGCCCATAATTATCGGCATACATTGGATGCTCATCCTCAACGAATTCCTTTTTGCTGCTAACTTACTTCCCTCATTAGCGAAATCCGTAGTGCTTCGGTTGCGTGATTGCTCCTGAAACTCGTAGGAGCCGTATTTTATGCTCACTTATATTTAAAGCATTTCTAAGCGTTCCAATAAAGCATGTAAAAAAAAATTGGCACGTGTGTACCCTTACTTCAGGAAATTTATCCTGAACATTTGAGTCACGAAATTTTCCGCAGTTTTTCTCATGATATAGAAAGGAATGTGCGTTATGAAGTTTGGCATTTCAGAGCAGCAATTCATCAGCAGCTTTTCGTTCATTCCTCTGAAATTTGGGCAGACCATGAGTGTACGTAGTTTACAAATATCGTATGAAAAGATTTTGGGCATACCTACATGAATTTTGCCCAATTAATTCTTTTTCATCTAGTGACATATATTGGCATCTAAGTTAATAAACTAGAGATTTCCTGTTATCCTTCATCTCATTTAGCTGACTTCAAACTGTGTTTCGCTGTGCATGGACTAGCAGATATCAAAGTACCAAATTAGTGGTCGCACTGAATATAAAATTGAATTACTATGCACTGAATTACTGAGTGAGAGATACGTCCCACGTTGTTTATTTGTTTTATTGCACATGATACAGGATTATCTTCGAAAAATAGTGATGAGAAGGAAATAGTGAAAGCTGTGAGGTATTTCAAGAATGAGAGGGAAATATTTCAAGAACGTAACCTATTTTAGACGGATGGAACTGAAATGAGTTCACAACAGTGAAAGCTCGCATATGAGGCTTGTTGAAATTAAGATTTTTTACAACCAAGAAGGTCCTGTACACGTCAACTGCTGGCGAAATCAGCCTCACTGGTAGCAACTTTGATCGAATGAGATCACTCAAGGTCAACGTTGTAAGTGCATTACGAACTAAAAACATGTCTAAAGGACGATGCTAATTAGCAGATTGCTGAAAATATGGATGTCATCAGAACAATAGCTTGATGTTCATGCCAACGACTCAATTCGAGAGTCATTAACATGTGCACAAAATTTAGCTCCGTTTTTATTCATCTTGGGGCTCCTCTTTTATCATACAGCAATGCACAAACCACATACCTCGTCACCTTTATATTTCTCTTATTCACAAATAAAGAAGTGAACAAATTAAAAAAATGAATGGATAAATAAATAAATGAGTGAATAAATATTTGTAATATGTTTCATACCAATACTATAACTGAGCGAATGAAGAAAAGTAAAGAGATAAAAGAAACATAAAGAAGAAATAAATAATTAGATAGGTGAGTGAACAAATAAGTGAACAGGAATGCAAATAAACCAAGAGATGGAATCAAAATACAGACGCTAAGAAAAGAGTGGAAAAGCAGAGTATCATGCGAAAAATTGAGAAAGAACCACTAGCTGTAGAAGGCAAAGATGCTGAAAGATGGAAAATAAAGAGGAGTGAAGAAAAGTAAAGAGATAAAAGAAACATTATTTACCTCTGGGCAGAAAGCATTTTATTTATCATCTATCAATCACCTCAACATTGCTACGCAGTCTAAAAAATGTTTTCACTACTGCGCTTTCTTTTTTCAACTCCCATTTCTAATATATTTCCATATTAGTTCGCTCTTTCACAGTAAACAGCGCATATAAACACACCAAACATATATTTATAAGTATGGTCCATCAGCAGAATTGGAAGATTTCTATACGATATGGGAAAAATAGTTCTGTTTCACTGGAAAAATTGGATGCTGTGAATGGAATTCGCCAAAAACCTTACGCTTCATTACCGTTATGGTATTTCTATGACTGCTCGTTAACGCACCAGCGAACACTGCCAACAACATGCTTCTCCATGGCAGTCCAACGTATAACACGCATAGGTATGCTTCGCATCGAACAATCCTGCCTTTCTAGCTTGGTTGATTACTGTTTTTAATGCATTCTTACACCATCATATTCTGCACATTCTTGTAGTCGCTTATATTTTCTCACATTTTTCGCCACTTTCTGCTCCATCCTCTCAGAGTTCGTTTATTTCTTCTTCGTTTTCATAACTCACATTCATAACTGCATAGCAAAGTGCATAATAGGCCGGATAATGTATATTTTAATTTAAAGTTTGACTGATGAATAACTTCACTTTCTTTATTAATGCTGAGTGATCAAATGCGAGAAGTTTCTTATTTGAACTTCAAATTAGCTCGACAGAAGATTTGTAGGTCATTAGGCACTTCCGCAGAGACATACGTGATTTTACACGAAATATTTCCGCTGAATTCTCGATAATTTTTTCACCGTCTGTGAATTTCTCAACTGAATGTAACTTTGCATATGAATGTAAAGTGAAACAGTACCACTACAAATTATTAGCGCAACGATCCGCATATGATTTCACCTTCATTACACAGTGTCCCGTCCTTCCTTCTCAAGCATCACAAACTTCATAGCCGGTTACTATGCTTGTACTTCTACAACTCTCATGTTCATGTTTCCGTCCATCTTGCGAACATATTCCTCTATTCCTTGTTGAAAAAAACCAACATCGAACTTAGGAAAAAAACATCGGCTGATAAGGTTGGTCTATCTGCTTGTAAGGCAATCCTTGGAGGTGTGATATTAGGTCATTGTAAAGAAGCGATTTTCTAAGCCATACAAAGCTCGATACCGTCACTGATTGTCATTCACTACCTAGAATAACTTTTTGCTGAATGGTTGGACACATATGTGGGATATGGCAGTTCAAACTGCGTGATTGTGCCAAGCTAACGTTTGATGCACAAGATATAGACGAGTGCACCTATGTTAATATGTGCAGAAAACGACGTTAAGTTCGACAATAAAAGTTCAGGAATTTTGCAAACATTGCACATTACACATTTTTTGAGCTCGAAAAGGATTGCAAAGAAATTGCGTTCTCTGATCTGCTTTGTGATGGCACATTTTTTCTGCTGATTGACAGCAGTAATTCGAATAAACGGTCACAAGTGTTTAGTGCCTGATTTCAATCTATGCTTTGTTCCGCAGCTATTTTTCGAGAACGCTCACTACAGCTGGCAGATTCCTGTCTAGTAAAAAAAATAAATTCAAATTTCTGTAAAACGACATAACTATAATTCCCTTTCATAGTAAGCTGAGATCTGAAAACGAGCGCATCGAACGAATAAGGATAGAAAAGCGTAATATGGAACACACATCTAGTGAAGGTAGCGTAATGACAACTTACGACTGGTAGTTTCAGGAATATGCAGTGCATATATGCCTTAGATACGCAACCAGCTATTCCACCTATCATTCATCCTGGCTGACTAAGTTTCATGGCACGCTTTCTCTCTGTGGCGTCTCTGGTTTAGAAGCAGCCATAATATATAGGAGATTGCAGTGTCGTTTTCGTTCGTTGAAATCACCCCTGTATCAGTTTATTGCTGCAGATTCCATTTCAACTTTTCTCAAAAATAAATGAAGAAAAAAAAATTATATAAAGAACAATTTTGAGTAAGTGTTCCATAAATAGGCTTACGAACGTCGTATGAATGTTGCCATTAATTTTCTGGCCTTTTTCCGCTCAGCGTTTTTTCCGAGGAAGAACGTCAACCTCACTTGTAAAGAAATATTCTACATGGGCCTACAAAATGGGCAACAAACGGCGCTTTATTTCGGGGAACGTTCATGATGGTTTTCAGTTCCGCGTTCGGCGACTCTCGAATCTTCTTTCTGCCGATATCGTTAATGCATCCCTCCTTTATCTTTTAGACGCCGTCTGAGTCGTTTCGTTCTATGCACTATTTATTGCTGTTCTTATGTAATGAATTGTTGCTTGGATTGTTGCTTGCAAACGTTTTGCTCCTCCTCGCTTCTCACGCTCTTGCAATTTTTAATATTTCTCTACATTGGGATGTTGAAATTAATTAAAATAAAATAAGCGGAACGAGTTCTTCTTCATCAAATATTGAATTTACTCCGGCATCCCGTAAAACCATATAAATAAATTATCACTGATTGATTCCATCATATTCGACAAAATCAGTGCCAATGTTGATTCGCCTTTTTCGCTTATCTGCAAATTCTGTCCGCGCTCGCATAACCAAAGGCTCACTAAGTTGCCGGCCAATCTTTTTTGTTTTGTTTTTTAACATATTTTTTGCACTCAGTTTGACTTGGTCCAATTACGCACCCAATTCGGATGTCCGCCAGTCTATATTTACGTTATGTTGGAAATGCTGCTGCCTATTCATTTGCATTTTTTGTTCCTTAATTGTTCAATATCGCGCGTTACGACTCGTTCTGTCAGCAAAAGCAAATTTGAATAGTAAATGGAGAAAATGAAATGTTCATCGCTTCAGTTTATGAATACAAACCATAACCACTCTTGATGAATTTCTGTAGTGACCGTGTCGGGCAATATCCTCCTTCCGACTTAAATTCAGTCATTGATTACTCTTTTCACAATTTGCCCACAAAAACGCCTGTGTTGATCTGTTTTGCAAATTTCAGCGCAGCGATAACTAAATATTTCTTCCCCTCTAATCGCATGATTCAAGGTAGAAATACAAATATTCTTCAGGCAAATGATACTGTCTCGACTTCGGTGGACAACTGAACAGGCCTAATGGTAAAGCCTGTGACAGCAACCTACTCACATCCCGTGTGTAGCATAAAGCAATCATTGTGATACTTATAAAATTCAGAAGTTGGCGAAAACTGCAAGCGAAAATGGACCAGTAAGAAGGTAGAATCTTATGTAAGAGATATTGCGTCATGGTGATCAACTCACTCTTTTGAGTAGGATAGTGCTGAAATCGGGGAGTAATTTCTGGAATCACTGATTAAAGAGTCCCTGAGGATAACAAATTTAAAGAAGGTACCTTCCTGTCTCTTGAGCCGTATCAGTGAATATACGTCTATAAAAATGCAACTTTTTGCAGTCAACTCAAAATCTGATACCTAATGCTGTTGAAGGATATTTCGCAGCACGATGTTTCTCGCCAAGCGTGATATTAAACTAGTAAATAAATAACGCCTGTTACGGATCATACTGAATCATTACACTGTTAGTGACTGAGTGCTTAAATAATGATTTGGCAATTCTCAGATATTTCGTATATTGTATATGCGTTTTTAGGCAACGATAGATACGCTTTATTGTTGCATAAAACGAATTATATCAAAAATTCGTTAAAGTTCTATTGCAAATCTGTCATTCTCCGGCTTTGCAAGGCACAATACCTGGCAGCATGACCTGCCATGAAACGTACGAATACATAAATAATCCTGCGGTGGATTGTTGAACATACGACATTAACTTTTTGCATCACTGCACAAGGCGTGTTTTCTAGACAGACAACCTATGTATCTTCGTATTGTTCAAAAGAAAAAATCTGCATGTAATCTTATGCTTCCCTTCAAGGCTACGGGATTTTGCGGGGGTTAGGCGTAAAGTGAACGAGAGTAAGATGAAAGAGGATCCACAAGTTGGTGTGAGAGAAAAGCTGAAGTTATAAAAATTTCAAAATGAAGCTAAACGACGCTTTATACTCTCTGTAGGGCACTTTCAATGAACTTGAAATGATGTATTGTTCCTACTGCATCGTCGAAAAATTGTTGTTGTTTTCACTGTTGGTGCGTTTTGCGTCAAATACTTCTACCGGTTTGCGCAATGCATGCGAATATTCTAAATCATAAAGTTAGGCTTGACTCTCGTATCTTACTTTTGATGCATCATGGAGTTAATAGCCCTATTTGCCTGTTCTATGCGTGGCTTGCGAAGATTGAAGAATCGATCTCCGGGCAGTAGCATTTTTTACTTCTCAAGGGGCTGTATAGTGGCAGAGGCTACAGGAGAAATGACGGCTCCTTTTTATCGTGGTACACCTAATGAATGAAAAGCACGAAGATTATTCAAGAAACAGTCATTAATGACCCTAATGTTAAAGTTATGTCACTTGTGCGCTAACTCTCAACTGCGGTAAACCACTGTAATCAGATGATGCCTCAAACTGATCCTTGAGGGTTCTGCACAGATACATCAAGGACCCAATGATACTACTTGACGTTACGTCCATGAGATCGGAAAAGGTAAAAAGATTCAGGAGTGGATCGCCAAAGAAGTGTTGAATAGCGAATGGTGTCTCACATAGGGATCTTCGCGATTATTGCGAAACACCTTCACCCTTTCTTTCTTCACACTAATAAATGCCATAAAAAGTGGACTTCACATGATAAGAGAGAATGTCGCGAGCAGTTTCCAAAGAATTGACACTTTGACACTTTTTCGCAGCGCATTACAACCTGAAGTGCAGCTGCAGAAAGCTGTGGTGACTTTGCGTGGCGCAGCACATGAATAATGCGTTACAGCTCCTTGAAACCTCACTTTGAGATACAGCAGAATCGTGCAACAAAGAACTATTGTTTTAGAAGCTTCAAAATTTGCAGGAAGCGTTGGTCAGTGCCACGAGCTCAATTCTCCTGTTCAATAATA
Source organism: Parascaris univalens (assembly GCA_037576465.1). Taxonomy (NCBI): domain Eukaryota; kingdom Metazoa; phylum Nematoda; class Chromadorea; order Rhabditida; family Ascarididae; genus Parascaris; species Parascaris univalens. Next base: position 183,413,144 of record CM075173.1, on the reverse strand, counting down.
TCAGCTCACACGTCGCAAAGTTGACCATTCAAAAATTAAACATGTCGGATATAAATGTCCTCCCTCACCCGCCATGTTCTCCTAACAACTGATAGCAAACTTTCCTTTCTTGAAGCTTCAAATAGCTTTTTCGGCGAGAGAACCTTTCAAGAGAGGAAGGTGTTGAAAATTTCTTCCGGCGATTTATAGGTCCTGAGATGGAGCTTTTATAGGACGGAATAAATTCACCGGTATTACGTCGAATTTCATGTAATGATCATCATGATGATTATCTGAAATAAAAACAGCAGGATACTGTCTCTCCGTTGTGCTGTTTAAATTACTTTGAATTTTTTGTCTTAATAACAGCGACTGTGCTTTCTCGCCTTCCATGGGGAATCATAGACAGAGGAATAAGCGCATTACGGGCTTTTTGCAGCGTGCAGTATATGCCACCGTCATTGCAATGCTTATTCCCCATTGCAAGGTGTTTATAGCGTATAAAGAAGTTATTCAGCAATTCCGACATAAATATATGACTTTATTTTTTTGCACCATTAAACTCGCTCATAAAAGTGCAAACAAACGAGCATTCGTTTTGCAAATATGGTGACATTGTCTACTTTATTTCTGCGCATTTTCTCTACAGGCAAAAATGACAACATAAATGGCGGAAAAGAACAGGGCAAGGGCACGCTGATATAACAAGCATCTGTAATGTTCGCAAATTCGGCCATTGTGCTATTTGCACAAAGCGGATGTACATCATCACTATGAAGTGGATTTTCCTGTAAACATTCTTCGTTGACATCAGCTCGCCACATTTCTTTTTTTTTCGCTCCAGATAGAGTGGCAAGACTCGCCGTGGGACTGGATCCCCATCCGCTGCCCTCGTAGACAGCATCGGAAGCTTTCTGCAGTATCAACCGTTCGTTCGCGTTGCCTCATTTCATGCGAGTCGAAAGCCCTTCTAATTAAGCCATTCATCCGTTCATCGTCCTTCAGCGACCCATTCACGTTCTCAAACAATTTTTTTAAAACTCAACCTTTTCCACTTTCAATTCATTTTGCAGTTACAATTCCTATTCTAGTGTAGGTATATACTGTTCTTGGCAGGAAGCTAATATCGAAAAAAGTGACTGTTAAAAAAACATCTTGTTAAACGAAATGCAGTTATAGAAATGATCGTTTTTCGATGCAAAAATGATCGACCGGGAAATACTATCCTACAAATTTGAGTTCATGGTGGCGTAGTTTTTGTAACTTCATCCTTTACATAGCTTGCTCAACGGTGACAGCGCTCATATTGAGTTGTTACTTGTAAATGTCTAAATGACTGGGACTGCGGTAAGCAAAGGTTGAAAACAATAAAAGGCATGCCTTTTCCGATAATCTGGGCTAAACAAATTTGTCATATAGCGAAAGAATCGAAATTGTAGCCGATCGAAGGTATTTACGTGGTCGATGATGAATGTTGCAACAATCAAGACATATTGCCGACCCGTATGCCCTTTTATCGCTTTGCAACGAAGTCGCTAAGGTTGAAAGTGTTGCCAAGCACTTTGTATTTCTTTCAATATACATAATATTCGCTCGCTGTTTCCGCAACAACGTGAAACGCCCTCGTTTATGACGAACAAGTATCTTCGTTTCCTTAGCCGTTCTCGCATCATTCTCGTCCTCTTTTACAGACATGAGGGTCCCGTTCTCTTCCCTCATGAGGTCGTCTGGGTAGCAGTTGCAAAGTTCGCCCACTTCGCTTTATACAGAGAGATCTTACCACCTTTGCAAAAGGATTTTTTTTTCCTGTGAGAAGAGGCGCGTCTCATCCCCGAAGTGCATCGGCAATTCAAGCAGCGTGGTTTGGTTCTGGCCGAATGCCTCAGTTGTGTGACTACGAACGGCGCTGGTACGTAATAGCGCGCTCTGCCATCACATGTCTACTCGTGGTATTTCGTGACCAGCAAGGGTTTGACAATACAGCAGTTAGGTAGAGCTGATTTTTTAACTAGTCGTTGACTCCTCAAATGATCACTTCCCATTTCGAAATCCTATACGTCAGAGATGGCATCTTCTGTACAGCAGTCGTTGTTGCTGTAATTCGGCATCAAGAGAATCTCGGCAAACAAAAAGAGCACTGGCGTCTCTTCATTGATGCAGACAGCCACTGAATTGTAAGAATGTTTCCGTTCATACGTTATGCTAACCTCGGAAGTAAATGTTTATCGTTCTCCGCGGCTCCTTTAATTGCTAATTAACAGCACATTTGCTTTTTATTGGATCTCCTCCTTTTAAAGCGATTCACATTAACTGCTTATAGATTGGTATTCTCACTCCCTAGTTCCGATGACTAATTGACACCCCATGATAACCAACCTAGGTTGCTTATTGATGCGAAAATGTCTTCTGCTTGATGGTGCATAAATTCGCCGATGCGATATTGCAGTGGCTTCCATATATCGGGATTTTTGTTTAGCGATCGCTGTTTGGCACTGGCGAAGTTGCTTGATTAAAAATACCGTGAATCCCATTTCCACCCGAATTCTCTATCATAACGCAAAGTCTCCCTATGATAACACGAAGTCCAGAACTTTGCGTTATCATAGGGAGGGAAGGTGGATGCTTTCCGGCACTTTCATTTTCGTAGAAATTTTCGCTGTCCCTGAAAACTTGATGATTTCCAAATTTTTTTGAAATTCTCTGAAAATTCAACTTACTTTTATTCATAAAAGCATTCATTGACTTGAAATTCAGTCTTAACTTTTATTTAGCACCGAACTTCTTTCCAACTCCGTTTAGTTGAAATACCCATGCAACCGCACTTCGACAACTGCGGCATAGAATTCCGAAAATTTGATGCGCAATTACGTGTCAAAGTGAATGGTGCAAATAAACTTTCTATATGGTCGCTCAGTGAAAAAACACATGTATTGGACTTCAAAATCGTTCAAAGTCTCTGTCGTTCAATAACTTCGTTGTCTGATTTATTCTTCTAAGCCCATCGGCTTTGCGCCTCGCAATCCTTATCCTATAGGCACGTTTTCTTTTCTCATCCGGAACACCAAACCAAATTTTCGCTGCTGCAACCTTATAGTTCGATGTAAATCTAACGGTGACGGTTCGGGTCTGAAGTTGTACGCTGTAAATGAAGATCAATCCTCAATTTAGAATATGCTGAAATCGTAGCTTCTCCAATAGTTTAATATTGTTTCTGATACTGGAGGGACTTGCAAACGATGAACTATAGAATTTAGAATCTCCTAACACAAACGTTCCCGAATGCAAGTGATAAAATTTAATATCGAAGTCAGTTGAGTTTTTATCGGAATCAACAGAAAGGGGAGGATGGAAAAGAGAGGGAATCGAGAAATTATTCAGCATGGCGACCATTAAGGGGAAGATGCCAATGATAAACAAAAAGGAGATGAAATTGGTGAGAAAATATTGAGGGTGGAAGAAAACATCAGGAAAAATGAAATGGTAAAGGAAAATACAGAAACATTAATTTCACTTAATCCTCTCTGGCTCGCAAAATCACGCACATTTCGAGAAGTGATGACAAGGATGACATTTTTTAAAGCTCTATGCACAAATCGAAATCTCTGAAATGGTCGCATTAAAATTTTTTTAATACAGCAAATGTTGTTATATTCTAAGTCCAACAAATACGCATTTCTTGTTGGCACCATTTTTGGTTTCCCACAGCGGATCTCATCGATGCCCTAAGCGATTCCTAATCTGATGTTGCCGTCGCTTATTGGCCAGCCACGCAGTGTGGCCAACCAAACTTCACAATGCTTTCTAAATTCTGATGGCTAAGAGGAGTTTCTTGCGGCGTCATGTTTTCAGGGAACGGAATGAGCTCCCATTTTGTTACTCCAGCATTTCTGTAAAAAAAGAACCAAAAACAAATCACTACCTGCTGTCCGCTCGTTTTTCATACTTAAGGGCCCAGTGTCTTCACCTAGAAATTCACACAGAAAATGATATATGTGTATTTAGCCGTCTACCCTACTGATTCAATTATCAGCCAATTTACATACATACGAAAAATTCTGATTGAGTTTCTTCGAAGTTCTGTAGTTACCTGTCAGGAACTGCAATCAGCCAGGAAGATACAATGAGGTGTTTGTTGCTTGTGAACGTTTCGAGCAATATTGAGAGGAAAAATTGATAATGAATGTCGAGTGCTTATTGTTCAATACCTTTTTACGTAAACTGAGTTTAGAACGTTGAAGGAAATCTCTCTGAATAACTGCAAACTGGAAAAGGCTTCCACATGGAAATAAATGATAGCTTGAAACCATTTCATATTTATACAAAACTGAACATGTAGATGAATTCTTCAAACGATGCATTGCTCGAAATGGGTGGACAGAATGTAGTGATTTGTATCGAAAATATACGGAAAATGCAGATCCGCCCTTTCCAAATTTTACTGCTCCCTCCCCCCTCCCCACCCCCCCCCCCTCTTCCCCCACCTCATCCATCTTATGTCTATCCTCTCTGAACTTTTAAAGTGTTTTAACTGATGCGTTTTTTTCGTACCATTCACTTATACGCTCAGTTATGCACAGCAGGTTACTACACCCTAGTTTCCTTATAAGCGGTCTGCTCAAAATTCTAGTTTTCAGCTCTTATTTGCTTCAAAATTCCTTTTTATCCTAAGCTGTTGGTTTTCAGCCTGTCTTTTTTCAACTTTCCTAATAAATAGTTCACCGCAATTCACAAAGTTCAACTTTCATTTCTTTCCTTCATGCAGTTTTTCTACTAACTGTTTTAAACTTTCCAAATTTTCGCTTCCGTCGTTTCTGAATAATTATTATTTCCCATAGTTGGCGATTTCTGTAAGCGAACAGTCCAGGCTTAGAATTCGGAAGAAAAGTTCAATGAGTGGATATTTCTTTGACGTCAAGTCATCCATCTGAATATGAAGTCATCCATCCTAACCTTACTCGGTTTTCGCTCTTTGATATGTGCTGCACTAATTTTTCAACGAAACAAATATTTTTTTCATGTACTGCAAGCTGTGATCGCTGATTAGTTTTAGTTCATTCTGTGCTTTCCACATATTACATTCTCCCATCCTTCTTAGTTTTCGTTCATGCATTTCATTATACTTTCACCCACTTTTTATATTGCACTTTTTTGTGTTAATTTTCCTCTTACTCATCTAACGCTTATGTAAGCGATTATACACTTGGCACCGTCGAATTCTTCGCAGCTACTCTCTTTACTGCCTCACGCCATCAAATAGAACTTTTCGTTGCAGTTTTCCTTCAAATTGAATGATTGAAATGTTCTCCAAAAGCGCTCCATTCATACCGACCGGAAACCTGCTTTGATGGACGTTTGTTAACCGTTTTTCAAGGCCCTTTATTGATATTCAAGACATTCAAGACAAACTTGATGAGATTATTTTGATGAAATATTTTGTCAGATTAGCCCGCTGATGTTCGCCTTTTGACGTTTTCATCACTTTAATACAAAGTGAAGACAGCTAAATTCTTTGAGGACAACAACACACATTTTTTAAAGTTATGCGAACTTCGTTAAGTTTTTCAACTCATTGCTTAATGTCCTAATGGGATGCAAAGACAATAGGAATTATGCAAATTGGAATGAAGCGCACATAACGAAACTGCAGGAAATTTTTTGAACACACAAAGGGCTCACTACTTCTTTATGAATTCTTATATTTCGTCAGTTTTCTTCAGCTCTCTTTCCAAATACTTAAAGTGATTCAGTATGCCTGTATGCATAGATTAGGTTCCATTTGATGTTCGTTTCTTTTCATCTACTTTACACTCCTCAGGTCAATGCTTTATGCAAACTCTAGTGTACATGTTCAGTTGAAACGTTTGTGCTGTTCACATTTCCATATTTTCATGTGTCGCACAATTCTGAGAGTTATCGCACAATTCAGAGAGTTAATACCTTCGAACGGATATTTGCGCAGAGATCGTTGACAACAAAACAGTGCCACATTTTTATTACATTCTATGGCTTAATATAAAATTTTAATAACTAACTTTTTGTAGAACATAGAACGTTTTACTTTCACATTCTAATTTCCTGCTTCTTTTCAAACTTGCCACTCACAGATTTCAAAAATATGCTACATACAAGGCGTAATAGGTGCGAAAATTACGCAAATTGAAATGAAATATGCATATGAAATTTGTGAGGTACTCCATCGATGAAGAAGCGGAATTAATTTAGAATTATCAAGCGCATATTAACAAAATCATGCGGATAAATTAGCTAACTTCAGCATCCATCTACACAGAGATTACAGCTTGTATTCTAAAGGCAAGTTATATTTTCGCTCACCTATATATCCTAAACGCAACTGAACAATTTCAGGACCCAATATCTATGAGAGGATTTTTTTGCTTCATTTTTATCGATCGCCCAGTTTTTTGAACCTTTCATATAAGGAGGTCAGTTATATGATGTGGCCTTCTGCATAGATAAAAAATTCGATTTTTGAGCGAAAATAATGAAAGTTGTTTCATCTTGGAATACCATGGTGCTCTACTGTTAAGCATTTTCAGGCAAATTAGTAACGATGTCTTCAGAAATACTTTCGAGTAATTAGATGACAAGTGGGTGTAAAAAAACTGAAACGTGTCTTGCTCAAAATATCGATTTGCTTCGGAGTATTGAGTTAAAATACACCACCACCTCATTTATTGTTATTAATATGATAAATCGTAGGTCAAAACTTTCAAAATGGCATTCCCAGTGGGATCTGCATCTAGAACAGTAAGTAATTGTCCTCTCACCTGTTACCACTTAGCAAGGACCATGCCACTATTTATAGCTGAGAATAACTCTGTACCTTCTATGTTATTTTATAAATTAATGCAAGAAAAATGAGGATATGTAGAACGTATCAACTGACCCATCGAGAAAAAAAACATTCGGGATTGCCTGTAACGTTCCAGGTTTGTCTATGTGGCGTAGGGAAACTTCATGGATGCAAGAGAGAGTCAATATTTCTCATGCGAGAACGCAGTCGCAGTTCATTCCAACCTCAACCAAGTATCTTATGGAATTTATAGAAAATGTTGGGCACGTTTTGGAATCTATAGTCTCGAACTAATTCGGTCCAGACCAAAATGTTGCAGTTCAAGCGAGGGCTAGAATCTGGTCATTTCCTGTTCTCTTTTCAACTGGTTGAAGTTTTTATGACAACGAGAAGCACAATTGCTTTTCCTTTTCTTTGCAAATTATTTGAAGAGTCTGGCGTTCTTTCAGTGCTCTTCTCTAAAAATAAGCAATAAGTGAACGAAAAAATTTTTCTGAAACATTGCAATGTTGATAGTTCAACCAGAACAATAATTCAGTTCTAAAATCCTCTGTTGATTTATATGTAAGAATAGAGGTCCTTTTTTTAATGATTAACTCAGTGACATGAACGTTTCCCTTATTCACTGAGAAGGATATTTGAACAATTAATTATTTAAAACACTCAGAAGGGGAAAACGTTCTGATTTTCGGAGTTTCTCGTGGCAGATCACATAAAGAGACAATTGGTGGTCACTGAACGCAAAGAAAAAAACAGTTCGCAGTTGTATATTAGCACTCGTTAGAAATAACAATGTTCGCGAGCAATTATCGAAGAAAACTGAGATGAAAGGTCATCTGATGAGTCTATAAAAACTTAGTATTTTCCGCTCGATACTGCTTAGCTGCTCAAGCACTGTCTTTCAAAAAACTCTTGTGGCAAATAGTAAATACACGTATTTTGGATTCCGCAACAAATTTGCTGATGCACTTTCCAAATAAAAAATGTTGCTCATGAACTCATTATTGTTGGCGATTCGTTATAAGGAAGTGAGAAATCAGATGACGCGACATTCTCGTCAACAGCTTGAATTTTTAAGGCATTCACCAAAGCGCTTAGATTATTGTTGTTTTTTTGCACTAATGAAGCAACGTAACATGGATGTTATCTCCTCTATTCGTTGTCGCTATATTAACCAGTATTTTCACTTACAATTTAGAGATGATCACTGCACTCATATAAAAGCAATTATTGCTTTAGCGCAACGTCAATTTCTTACTGCAGATTGTTCACAGTTTGTCAGCGTACAACTTCTCGAAACGTATATTCAAAAGCAGAGCTGTTTTAGCTTAAAAACTCTTTCCCCCAGCAAAGGGCCACTGAAAATGGTAGTCACAGATCAACTTGTGCTGCACATCATAGCTGAAAAGGATACGTTTCAGATGGAATTGGATGCGGAGTCGTTAATCGCCTTTCTTTGCAGTCCAGAACTAGTGCGCAAAGCGCTCGCAGATTCACTTTCCGCGGCTACCGGATAAACTGGAAGCCGAGTTCAGAAAAAGCTTATCTTATCAGCAACTTTTTTAGCGAGCCTTCCCACTTAACAGCCTCAAATTTGCAGCACTAATTTTGACGGTTCAAAACAGCTCTAGTTATTTGTCATCTCCGATGCTTCAAATATTGACTTCTGTCAGTGAGCATCCACAATTATTTTTCTTGTGATGTATTTCTTCAAGTCACTCTCTTCCCACATATTATCTGAAAAGCAGACGTCTTCGAGTAAACATATATTTGCAAACGAAAGCTTTGGAAGGCACATTATCTGGTACATGTCCGTTGCTCTCCTTTCTTCTTCCAGTGGAACTAGGCGGAAGTTCAGTGATGCACTGGGAGTAAATGGCTCATTGAAAGTAATGGGCCGCAAGATTTTACACCACCAGATCAGTTCATACTCAAGGATTGTGCACACATACATGTACAGTTACGCTACGAGCTAAAGATCGTTCCTATTGCTCTGGCTCGAAATCGTGAGATGTATAAAACAAATAAGCTTATTGGCAACGAAGATATGGTTTTTATGTTTCAAATAGGTATGAAATGACAGAAAGGAGTGGAGGCAAACAGAAATTTACTAAGTATCGAAGAAATTAAGTATGCCATCAATTGCAAGCACTTCAGCTAGCTGCAATTCTAACTTCTAATTCTACATTAGGCATATTTTTTCGAATCATGCAGGCACACTGGCAATAAATCGGTGACTTTCTTACACGCAAGACATTTCGAACCATCTGTCGGTAAGATTTCTTCATGTGGTAGGAGCATTTTACTGAACATATTTATTTGCATTTGTTCTTTTGCATTTGCATTTGCTTTTTGCAACGAGCATATACAATGATTTACAATGAACACCAGTTTATTGGTACTGGCAATATACGTTAGCGAGGCTTCTTATATGTGTATCTTCACCTGTATATTATCATCAACAATGGGGTGTTGACAGCTAAATTTATGAGATCTCATTGATGTGATGAAATTTTGAGAGGAACTTTTATGTTGGCTTCAACGACGATTAATCGATCTCAAATATGGCAGTTGCCATTCATATTTGTCAAAAAATTTGTATAGATTTCGCGACCGGCTGTGCTGTACACAGAAAGAAGTCTTTTTTATGGCAGATTTTTCCGGATATTTGATGCTGGTGAACGCAGTTGCAATATTTTTGGACTTTTTGTCAAATCCTGTAAGTGATTGGTCTAAAGAGGAATGTAGAAACGCGTATAGTATTAGCTCCATATCAGCGTTTTTGCTCCTCATTGTGACTTTTGTGACATTTATTTAGTTTGTCTTGCCAGTTTTACAATGTCTTGAGGAACTCTCCTTTCAAATCCTGACACCCACTTCTGCCAGCTGAAAGTTTTCAGAACACGTTTAGGAGACACATATTCGGCAACAGCTTCTGTTGATGAAGCATTTTTTTCCACTTTCAAATCTAGTCGTGGCCTGTAGGCATTTTCCAAACCTTCTTACGAAATAAAGCAACCTTAAGCGAAAGAGGAGTCCTGAGGTACCTCCTTGGTGAAGAGAGGGCATTTATAATGTTTGCAGGAGAGGTGATCGAAAATAGTTGTTGATTTTCTTCAACTGTTTTTTCATCCACACGTTTTTGCCGCAGCTATCAGTTCAGTTGCATTTTTTCAACGTGTGCTATTCGCAAGTGATCGATTTCGCACACTAAATAGTTGGCTCGCATTTATTATGCAAACTGTTATGGTTGGAACCACTGAAAGTGAAAACGAGTGGAAGTTAATAACTTAAGCAGCGACGTTCTGAATTGTGAAGGGCACTAATTAATGGATTAGTTGAAATTTTGAATGCACATATTTCGTGGAAATTGACGGTTGTTAGTTGCTTCTGAGTAAAATACCTTTTTCAAATGTCATATGAAACTGAAGAAGTACGCTTGCATTTTAAATACATTAACTTCACAGCCTGCTTTTATTTGCATTGAATTTTGCAGTTTTTTGTGGATTTCCACCATGAACAGACCACTTTTCATCTTGTCATTCCTCTCTTTCGTCAAGATTCTGTATTTAATTGCCGATTTCCTCACCATTGCTCATTATGCTTTTTCTATTTCCTCAAAACTTCTCGACAGATGTTGAGCCAAACGTTCTGCAACAATAAAGATTTATGCATTTCATTGTGCTATCAATGAAGGATTTGCCTGTGCCTTATTCCTCCTAGAAAGTTCGACTTTTCTTCCGCTCATATATTTGTAGCATAAATTAGCTGATATTTTCTTGCAGGCTGACTAGACCAAAAAATTTTAAACGCTGTGCCCTGATGAGATTGTTCATTTTTGAGACGAAAATAGCTGTTGTGCTTCAGTGGCATTTTGTCGTCGCTTCACGCATTTCTCGCAGCGGTCACCTATAAACCGTAGCTGCGGTTTCTCCTTTCCTATTACAGTCGACAGCATCACCAGTTGTCAGCCTATTATATCAGACTTCTTTAAAGCTCCGTGCTTTCTGCTAATAAATTCCAGACGTAGTGTATAAATAATTCTGAAAGTTGTGAATGTAGGACTTTCATATTTTTGCGCATCTGATCGCACAAATGGTCCCACTGGGAGGAAATAGAAACGACGCATGGCTTTGAGTTGTTACTATAGCTATTTTCTCACTGAAAGATTATGAAATGTTAAAAAAGTTGTCATAAATGTTCCGGAGAGAACCAAAACTTGTACAACCGTGATTGATAGGTGGAAATGTGATTGGATCAACTATTGCAGGCGTTTAGAGAGTTGGAACAAATCAGTGGCAGATAAAGGATTCGTTTACAAATTGTATACTGCCGTCTGTTAATGGACGGCTATTAACTTGGCTCAGCTATGAATCGCAGGACGATACTCGACCCACTACTAATTGCGATCATTTTACTGTGAGCAGCCTCACATCAAAACTTGTTTAATTGCCCCTTTCATCTTTTTCATCCTCTCATTTATGCTGATTTTGGCAAAGAATAAGAGTTTTTATGGAGATCATAATCTACGGCACCCAATTCTTGTGAAATCCGACGAATTTTCAGCTTTAAATTTGCAGTGGTTCTATTTAAGCAAATATTTTTTTGTAAGTGAGGAAATAAATTATAGAGACTTCCTCACGATATCTGTTATGCAAACTTCACTGCTAGTCGGAGCACACGCCTAAATAACTATCAGTTGGTTTTAGCCTCTAACCGATCGGTTTTTCTGGTTAAGATTTAAAAACCTGTTTTTTTCACATTAGTATCCCGCAATTGTTCATATCTATGCCGTGGTTTATAAATCGATGCATAAAAAGGAAAGCGCTTTAGTGATATGAACTTTCTGTTTATTCAAAGGACATGCATGATTTATTATCGCTCATTACAAAGCATCTTCAAGCTGGAGTTACGGAACACATCTCGTAAGTTTGAGGGGCAGAAAGCGTCTCTTGTATGCGAACTGATTTTTGTGATTTCGCAAAAATGAATTAAATTAGATTATACAGAAGTCACTTTTGAAAACAACAGCCCTTTGAGCTTTTCATGGTCAGTACGATAAAATCGTCAAATTTTCACAGGTATAGTGTCGCTTCTGCAGTAACACACATCGGAATATATCAAGCGAACTTCCGGTTTTTTCCAGCAGATTCTGAAAACGTTCTCATCGGAAGCATTCAAGTTTAAAGATTTTGACTCAGGTCGATAGTAGCAGAGTGATCTCGAGATTTTGAGCAATTAAAACTTTAAATTCTTCCATTATCTCATCCCAAATTACGACCCTTATGAGTTATAGAGATCTCGACGGAGGAGATTTAACACAGATGGAAACTCGAGTTCCCTAGAAGCGATGCCGAAAATACGCATGTCCACTTTCCGAGTGATTCTATTTTTAATAGAGCAAGATGCGTACTTCGACAAGCAAGTCATTCAATAAGCCGCATCCATTATGCAGCTTTCAGAGCATCAAATCTAGAGGCAAGCGTATCGAAGAGGTCGTTAACGGCACGTATGAAGCAGCGTAGCAGATTCACAGATGGCATATCAGACGCATCGCACGTCGATGCACACAATCGCCTCCAACCTTCCGCCGATGGCTACAACTCTGACGTATCTGAATAGCGCATTTGTGCTTATTTATTTATTAGCTTATAATACGTGTATCCCTTCTTAACTATTCTCGAAATCGATTAGACATCAAGGCAACACTCTAATGAAAATAGCAGTATGATTTGTTCTTATTGCTTGGTAACAACTGCAAACTCGTTGAAAATCTTTTCAATGTGCAACCTTTTTGTTGAATTGAGGCTTGGAAATGAAACAGATAAGCCGAACAGGTTCAGCTGGCAGAGCAACGAAAATTGTTGGTGAAGACGGAATTTCTCATGTGACTATATTCCTCGCATAATAGACCTTCGCTCATAACGCCATAAACCTTTCCTGAAGACTCTACACAACTCATGCCAAATGAAACCGTTCTGGGTTAGTAATCAGTAAAATTACTTACCCAATTACCTTGCAGCAATATTAGATGGGAGCATTAATATTACCAATCCTTTACATGAAAATTACCGATGTGGTAGTATCAAACGCACTGTAGAACCCGACTTTTCAATTTTAAAATAAATCATTGAGTATAACCTGATGTCCCTCAGTGCCAACTTGAGCCGCTGACAGAATATTCCAAATTCCTTAATAATCTTCACAGGGTTTTATATGAAAAGCATAGAGCTTTAATGGTAGATTCGCCTCAGGTGCAACAAATTCCTCGCCATATATAAAGAAGGTCACAAATTTCTGTGACCAAATAGAAAATGGTTTTTAGAAACGTTTTTTTCGAACGGAATCCTCATTAAGATGGCAATATTTTTCAGCAATTAGAAAATGACTGTCTAGTTGAGATTCCAATCAGACACGAAACATATGGCAGCAATATCGATACATTTAATGAATAATTTAGTGGGACACCTTTGGCGTTCATTGCTACGAGACCTTTCCAGTTATTTTTCCACGAAGACGAAAAAGAGTCAGATTGAAGCAGCAAATCTTTTAGGATCATACCGATGCTAATGAGAACGAACAAGACGAGAACTCTGATGAAGCCTATGAAGACGATCCGATAAATATCGATGATGAATTCGATGAAGAGGAAGAAGCTGATGACGTTGACGACGAAAAACTTACAACGTAGGTTTCTTAGGCTATGGTAGTATCTTCAATAACGCATCTCGCCTCCTCTCGTCAGTATATCTCAATCTTTCAAATTTCTTGCTCCTTTCCTCTCTCCCCTTCAACAGGGCCTTCTGAACATAGTATACCTCTTTTGCACCAAACGACTTAATCCTCTATCATCGTGCTCGTCAGCAATGAAGGAATAAATCCCCTCGTCATCCGCCCGTCTTTCAGTGGAAAAATTCTCATCCTCCAACCAAATTCTTTTCACAAATCTTTACGGACGTGGAACTCCGACGTTGGCCATATAGGCCAGTAGCGTGCCAAATTTTCTCAACGACAGCTTCCAGTTGCACGGAATAATTTCATCAGATTATGAAATATCGCATGATTTCAAAGAAACACTGCTTTGAATAAACTCCCCCCCCCCCCCCCCCAACCCGAAAAAAGTGAGGGTGGGATTTCATCTTCAAGAAAATACATCATATACTGCTTAGCCAATGCATCGTTATTAACATTTAGCACACATTTATGGTTGCTTTACGCTGCATTCACATAGGCTCCACCCCATCATCTTCAAGCTGAAACTGCAAGATGATGATGCAGCGATGGGGAGCGTATTCTTTTAAAATGAATGGGCTCGGCACAATTGAATTGCATTCATCTTAAAGCGGCTCATTGATTCAGGCAATGAGTGCGCGAAAATTTATTCAACGCAAATGTAGGCTCAAAAACAAGAATGTTCACGAGCATTTTGGCTGTGCAAACACGATGCCACTCCGTCTCTCATTTTGCTTAGCAGCAGCTTTCACTCTCGAGCGAGCGTTTGTTTCTTTGCCAATTATGTGTCAACACTGTGTGTGGAGGAGCGCTTGTTTGTCGGCTATTTGTCTATCGAAGGACGTTGCTAAACGCTTATACATCGAAATGCAATACCCTATGAAATGAAATGTACACACACAACAAATTGCTAATCCACATCGTGGGATTTGCAATTAGGCATACGAAAGAGCTAAACACAAACTTCATCGGTGGGATATCATCTCGGCTTACACCCTCATTAGTGAGGAGGAGAAACAAACGTGTTCTCGTAATCTCTATATTTGACTGCAAATGGAAGAATTATGGGAAAAAATATCTGCGAAATTGAAAAATTACAATCGAGGTTAAGTGCAGGAGAACTACGTGACAAATGACTGCACCTGTTGTCGGATGTTTTCGTTGTGCAACAATGGAATTACAATGGAGTGAATGCGTTATGCGGTGCAGTGGCATGAAATCAACGATGGTAGTGCATGTGACAAAATGCTTCTAAGTGCTTCTTTCGCGTTACAGTGAAGCTGCCTTGGAGATATTTGTTGTAAGCAAGAACAATTTTGGTCACCCTATATGGTAAGGCAGTGGTATGGGGAGCTGCAATGGAGGACTCTGACTCGAATATTTGCTGAGTCGTTGAGCTTCAATTAAAAGCTGCAACATCTGCGTTTCGTAGTTCTTATGGCGCTTTCAGCAGCACCGTTCAGATAAGCGCAATATCTGAACGTTCCAGTTTTCACTACGCTTTTAGTAGTATTTTTCCTTACAAATTCTCTTCCCCCATCCTCCAACACATTGAATGCATTTATCTGAAATTATAGGGGGTGCCATCTTGCTGCTAGTCTTTCTCCATTATTTGCCTTTCACTTGTACCAAAGAAACGTATAAGTAATGACTATTTTATCCATATCAAATACTTACATCAAGGAAGAGACGTTAGGGGGATTTTTGTACGACGACATTTGTGTTCTTGAGGAGCCGAAAAAGTGGAAAACGCGTACTTCTTTATTTTCATGTAATTTTTACCAATTAAGCTGTCGGAGAAAATTCAACGCATAACGCAGTTCATGTGTGTAAACATAACTGAAGAAATTGCAAAAAACGTTAGCATAAGCGCAGTAGCGACATCAAATGCAATAAAAAAAACTACTGCCGATCGTTTAACGCGCTGCAGTGGAGTTGTCATTTCTGCAGTTTTTTCCGCCCTTTTTGAAATCCTCAACAGCTTGGAATGCAGCTGATTCGGCAACAGCTAGATGGGATAGCCTGAGATAAAGGTAACGCTTAACGTTTTACTCTGCTCACTGACATGCAGCAGAGAACCATCCTTAGCGAATTGCTAATGAAAACAGTTCAACCCGCAATAAGCATTCGAAACTTGAGTGGAAAGTTAAATGTTGTTTTGTTCGATCGAGAAACTGACAGCAGCGAACATCACTGGTCTCATTAAACTTTTCATTTGTTTTGTATGCTGTCTGAGTAAGATTGATGCAGTCATATGTCACTTATAACAAATCGTTCTAGAGAAGTATTTTTGATGTTTTTGTGTCTATGCACTGATTTCCCTTCATTTTGGCAATAACAACCTCAAAAAGTATACTTATTTTTAGTTAGTGTCCTTAAAGAGCGCAAGAAGTCACGTCGAATATATTCGAAAACAATAAAAATACACAAAATACTGTTGGTCTTGAAAATGTTTTAAATTGGACAGCGCTGGGAAAATTACATCGTTGGCCAACTTTCATGCTACCAGTGAGCGATTTTTCCCTGCTCAGGCCTCTGACTGACTTGTAAAAACTGTAGAATACACCAGTTTTTGTTATGTGCTTCTTATTCGTTGAGGTTTATAATTTTCGATTCTGTATAAAACCGTTTATTCGCATATAATGGTGCTTATTTCTGCGTGAGATTGCCTGAAATAACATTGGTTCATTTCTCACGGTGATTTTCTCAACTATAGAAATATGTTCAGCAAAATGTTTGAGAGTGATGCCTTCACCATATTTCTTTCTCTGAGATCCATGCGTTCAATGATTCCTGCACGTGTCGAAAGTATTCTTGCAACAAAATAATATGTTGTAGCTTAATGATTGTAGTGCCGTTAGTTTTTCAACTCTGTCATCTCATTTATGGAAATGCACGTTGTCCGGAGGAATTTTCGAAGATTTCAAGTCTTTTCCACAATTTCACAGTTCTAATATCCTTTAGAGATGTAGTCGTATGGCATTTATGCGTAACTCTGTGTCTGTGCGTCCGTGCATCTCATTCACTGGTTCCCTACTTCCATTCTTTGCAGTGTGCCGTTCATGGCCTATTCAACTTCTTTCGAACCCTTTTGCAGTACTCTTCGAGCCAGTTCATCATCTCTCGTTCGCTATACCAATAATCAAAGCTTCTGAGAGCATATCAAACCAAAACAATATAAGTAACAAAGTACTGCTATTGTTTTTTGAGCACATCGCCACTACAATGCTTCATACATTCGCCGCACAGTAATTTATCCTCTTTTGAACAATTAGAGAATTGCTTCTTGCAGCAGTGTTCGGTCAAAACTGTAATGCTTGTGCCATATGTTGGGAAAAAAACTTAAAGAAAGTGTCTCATCAAGGTTGGTCATCATAGTATGACTCTAATTTTCAAACATAGGTTTTCATAGCTTTTTTCTTTTTCATCACGCTGTAACGATAGCTTTGAAGAGCTTTTTTGATTTTGTTGAGATCAGTTTCTCCGATTAACTCACCATTTGGAAATTTCGTGTTTATTAACGTCTGTTAAAAATGGTTTCCAGTTGGCCATCAACTAAATCAGTTATGAAAATCAACTCGAAACAGAAACGGTGAATTCTATCAGCGACTTTTGAGAGTTAAACTTGAATGTTGTCTTAGAAAGAAATATGGTTTCGCCAGAAATTATTCTATACGTTAAACGTGTGACATCGACTTCTAGCTGCTATAGGGCAAAGGATAAAATCTTGTTGCAGTGAACACAGAAATTGTCTATAATATTTGCTGTTCGTAGTTAGGATGATGGACTTACATCTTAACTATCAGTTTTGAAACATATATAATGTTGTAGGATGTTTATGCAATTTATCATTTTCATCAAGCTTTTCCTGTACAAAAAATCGATGGATTAATTGTGTCAAGAACGAAAAATGCGCATTAGAATTTCGATAAATATAGTGAACGGTCGTCTTCCAATGCATATAAAATATTCGTTGCAAAGGGATAGAATGTTTCTTGCATGATGCGCTGAGTCAATATAGGATTCAAAAATCCACTGAGGCCATCGTTGAGGCTTATAAGTGGTAATGACAGATTGGATAGGTTTCCACTGGAACCTTATTGTCTCGTGAAGAGATGCAATTGCATGAAGTAGAGGGGATCCATGAGGGGCTCTTCACTCTGAATGCGTCCATAGTTTATGTGACCAAATTAAAAATAATTTAGGTACATTATAATAGAGCAGATAAAGGATGAAATGTGAAGTAATTCCTTGTGAGGATTAATTTAGAAAAGAGAAATTTTTGGTGACTTTCACAAGATTCACTCGCAAATTAATGAAATTTAAACGCATTTCAATAAAATTGACGACAAAGTCTCCTTCTTGCCTAATTTCAAGAATAATGACGTTCAAGTGTCGGGTTACGATTCAGAAAACTTCCAGTCACCATCCCAGATGCTGAGCCATTTCATATCGTTCTTAGAAATGTCGATTGCATGCTACAGAAAATTGCCAACAACGCACATGTGAGTGTTATTTTGAAGTAGAAATACAATAACTAGCAAAGGAATATGTCTCGTGGAATTCCGCAAATATCTGTGCCCTTAAGATACTCTGTCTGAGTCGTATTCCACTCTAAGCTACGCTCTTAGAGGCCTTACACCTTGCCTTTACCGCTTATTGATGCAAGAAGCAGTCCTTTGAAAGAGCACCGCTTCGCTCCACACCTCTTCACCTCTTTCCTTCCCTCTAGTCCACTCCTTATCCCTTCCTTTACCCTCTTCCTGATGGATTTAAATGGAAGTAAATACCATCAATCCCTAGTATCTGCTGAGGCATCTTTTTGTACATTCAGTATTTCAATGATTTTAGTTGCATACGCTCCTTCGAGGAAAATACACAATTTTTTTTAAATTCCACTTTGTAGAATCTTCTCCGAAATCCCCTCTCAGGCCATTGCCGTACTGAATCAGCAGCCCTTATACATAGAATTTTTGTAAGAATATAAATATGGTAGCATCACTACAACACTACAATTCTGACGAAGCAGTGCTGTCTTCTCGCTTTCATATTTTGTCGCAAATAGACAGAAGATTGAATGGCTTGGATTTCACATCAATAAAAAAGGCCGAAGCACAAATAAATATGGAACAAAATTTATGGATGAGGTTTCTTGGCTGAAATAATTCAGCACGTTTTCATTTGGTCTCTGAGATAAAAGCATTTCGCTTATATTTTACATCTTGCTATTTTATCAAAAGCATGATTTGGTGA
This sequence comes from Parascaris univalens, assembly GCA_037576465.1. Taxonomy (NCBI): domain Eukaryota; kingdom Metazoa; phylum Nematoda; class Chromadorea; order Rhabditida; family Ascarididae; genus Parascaris; species Parascaris univalens. Next base: position 183,394,366 of record CM075173.1, on the reverse strand, counting down.
TATCGGCGTTGGACCAGTGAGGTGACAGCTCTAAAGTTTCTTTTTTAGACACACGTATGTTTAGTTTCCGTTCTCCCATCTGTGGTAAGTTTAAAGGAAAATGCATGACGAAGAAGCAGCTGCTGCATGAAAGCGGTTGCGCATGAAGTGCGTTGCTTACGACGAGTGTGCTGCGTTGAATTGGCACTGCCACGCCCATTTTGCCATATGCTCATAGTGTGACGCAGGCAGTTTCACGAACAAGCCACCTTTCAGTAACTAAACATCTACACCAGCTTCCAAGAAGCCTTCATCGTAAGAGCTGTAATCCCTGATAACGTTCGCCTACCTGAATGTCGTCATCTTTTTTTTCCGCCTATACCTGCCTCGCAATGCACTGCTAAACTGTTAAGCTGCAAGTAATAGTAGCACTGTATAGCAGCTTCCTGTACACCGGCTCACAACGTACATATCTGAATGCCTCAGTCGCTAATGTGGTTTCGGCGAGGTAACGCTGCAGCAACATAGCTTGACGTGTCGACTGTGGTACGCGCTGGATGACCGATATCCTTCATGACGTCATTTATGTTTGCTCAATTCTACTGCTCATGCTACGGTGACTTCATATTCTTCAATGCTTGTTTACGTGGTTGCGCAATAATTTCATTCCAAATGGAGCAGACACCGTTTTTATCTAAGTGATGAATTAAGTTGACTTTCTCTTACGCTTGGAAGAAAACTCGAATTTTAATGCGTATGATGTCGATCGTAAGTTACTTTTTAGTACTGCAGTTGCATGACATCAAGTGGTGTGTGAATGAGGCAGGAGGGAAGCAGGAAATGGTGCCGACGCACATTGAAGGCAACATTTCGTTAGTGATTTGTCGCTTAGTAGGTAACGAAAGTACTTCGGCACTTGTGGATTTGCATTATGATAAAGAGCGTTTATGGAGATTATTGGTGTCTGAGTGAAGCACGCTTTTTAAGCTTTAAGGCAACTGAGTGACTGTCGAATGAAGTGCTCAACTGCTCAATCCACCGTCCCTTCCCGACTGTTGTCTTTATTGCCTGAATGTCTTCCCAGATATTATCTCCGCTTTTATTGTCTGTGTGTTTGGTTGATATAAATAGTGAAGAAAAAGAGTGCCGAGGAAACTGCGCATGAACAATTCCAATCGTTGATATGAACGTGCACAATTAACTTATCATCGTGTGGAATGTGACTATTTTTGTGGGTCAGCTTTCACAATTCAGTTTATCTCTCGGAATGTTATGCTCTGATAATGATGTCATTACCTCCAGAATGTTCATGACAAATTTTCTTGTCCTCTCAACAAAAAAAACTCGTTTTCCGCTCTCTTTGCATTGCGCAACAGAATTGAATTGAATATACGAATTTGCTTCAGATAGCGGCACTTCGGCTTAATCCTTACTTCCTTTCTACATTATTTCCGTTCATTTCACATGCGGAGTTGGGTGCGACGAAGTATATCCAAAAGCTGCGACCCATGGAAATATTTATATACGCCGAGGAAATATGTTGATAAGCTCAAGTGACAAGCTTAAACGACACACCTGTATTAATGCTCCGATATTTTTTACGAATACTACTGAACAAAATCAAAGATTTCTTCGAAATCCTTCCAGAGCTTTTCATGAACAAAAAAGTTGCCAGATTTCAGGCTGTTATTCAACGAACTTTCTCTTATGACAGTCTTTACACCTCACATCATTCAGTAGCGTTTGGAAGCGTTCATTTGTTTCTTTGACCACATAAAAAGCAGTCTAAATCCTCTTCTATTTCTCTCCGCATATCTGGTGCGATTCCGGCTGTAGATGTAATTCGTCACATATAAAATGTCCACTTCCTACCCCGTCAATTAGCGTTTATTAAGAACATCGCTCCACTTCCTTTGTCTTTGCAAAAACGTTTGGTGTAGTCATCATATCATAGCTAGAAGGGTATTTAATATTGAGGAAACCAAGTATATCCATCGTTGATGAGTCCAAAAATGTATCAAAAAAGTTTGTTAAGATGGACTGAAACAGCTTGTAATATGGGGTGCGCATCTCATTTCATTATTAGTTAACCATCCGAGCAGTGTTTCACTCGGTGTTTCGAAAGAAAAAATCTCGAAAGTAACTCCTCAGTGTATAACCGACATCAGTGCCATCGTTTTCGTCATCAAAAAACTCTATATACAAATCTTTCGACGCAAATTTCTGAAGGAAACTGGCAATTAAGTCATCGGAGGTACAAATGAGACTCCTTAAAGGGACTCCTGTTGTCGATTTCCATTTGCAGAGACATTTTAGACTAATCGTAGCTGACTCAGCAGATCAATTTTTAAATGAGATCGTTTGAGAGGATTTTTTTCCGCATAAATAGCAGCTAAAGAATTCCTTTGCCTCGTCGGAAACGAATACGGTGAAGTGGAGCTAATATATCGTGCTTGTGTTCGTTTAGTGTTTTCGTGAGGGTAATTGGTGAAGAATTTCTTCCCTCTTTGACTTTAATTCACTTCGTTCTTATCATAGATGATTAACCGCTCACACTGACCTACTCTATCGATTTTTAATTTCTGAGCATTATTCACTTCATATATTCCACGTTTTATCAACTCTTTTTTGCTTCATTGTACGCCTTAATTCCTGAGGAAACGGTCATTAAGCAATGGCGCTCTACGAGCGCAGATGTAATGCTGACTTCTATTAATACGAAAGAAATTAGCTGCGAGAAATTCGATGAATGCAAACTGAATAATCCATTGATATCTGAATGAAAAAGAACGATTGCGTCAAAAATGAGTTATTGAAATCAGCACATAATCTCTACACTTAAAAAGTTACGGACAGAAAACCAGGTGAAAACCGCAAACACCGGCATACGCTGTGTACTGCCTGTTCATTGGAACCATGAATTATTCCTTATACGAGCAGAATATGCAAGGGGTGCCGTGTGCGCGTCATTCAAGTACTACTTTGAAACCAGGAGATAGATAACGTTACCAGTAGGCGATGAATTTTGTCTCATTTCGGTTTATTGTGGATGTTACATAACGAAAACAATTGCTCGACCAAATTCGAATTTTGATGGCTACAAATTTATTCCATTTTGAATAACTCTTCATTCACAAATAATAATATAGGAACCCTCTATGATGCGATCAATTTCTTCTGCCTCTTTTGAGGGAGGTAATGAGAGTGTTGTCACAGCATGCTAGCGACGAAATTTTAGAGAGTAGGGCGAATGGCATTCTTCGATTAAGGTCAAATTCAGATTTGTTGAGAAACTTGAAGAAAACCGAACTTGTGTAAATTATTGTATCGTTGTGTAAAAATTTCCATAGTTTGTTTTGTAGAAAGCAAAACGAGTCAATGCACATTTAAGTACTGAAAGATACGCATCAATAGTGTGAAGAAAGTATTCAGCTGAGTTGTTGCTCGGGTGTGAACTGCTTTGATTTCAGTTGGGATTCATTATCGTCACTGGACGCATCTAATTTCTGTGATACTTTTTGGTGATCATTTTTTATGCGCTGCGAAAGATTTATGGCTTGAGTGCATCATTAATCAATGGAACATTCAAACGATTCATGCGTATAAAAATATAGAGAAGCATACCACACAAGCTAGCACGATATATGTACCTGCACTCTGTTCATTTGACTGACTGGTTTCATAAGTTCGTAATTAGTAACGAACGATGTTCAATGATGCCTTAACTTTTGAACACTCCTGCCGCTCACACAAATATCCTCCAAGAGATTCATTATCCTGCAACCATGACTAAAATGTTGTGGAAATTTAACTCTCTAAATGTCAAGGAAGTCATGCTATGATGTTTGCAATGTTCGTCAAATCTTATGATCCCAATTTTAATGATTACCGCAGTCGTAAACCACGCAGACGCACTTACCTTAATACGAGCAAATATAAAGGTATAATGACGCTACAGTGATGGTGGCGCTGTGATGTTACGGTGCTCTTTTGCAAAGTAAACTTCTAAAAGCTAGAAAAATGGCTCGGTGCATGAAAACACTTGAGAACAATTTGGAAAGGATTTTTACGAATCGTTTTCGCTGCATACATTTCCTTGATCCTTTGGAAAAATGTTTCTTTAATAAAAGACTATTTTCCGCTATTTTACCTGACCAGACGAAGCACAGAAAAATAAAATAGGCGTTAATTAATGTTTTTTGGTGTCTATTTCTGAACGGAAAATGAGTGCTCTACCACTGAACAATAATGTCCGTACCGAATTCGGGTGAAAAGGAAACCGGAGATCCGTTGAGAATATTTAATAAGTTTAACTAAGAACGACTGCGCTTGCCAAGGGTTCTGAATAAAGAGGCAAGCAACGTTTGAACTTATTACTAACGTCATCACATGCATCACTCTAAACTCATGTTGGCGATGCCTCAGTGGGATCGTTATGGATGTTAAGTCTCCTCCTTTTTCTCTCATCAGTTAAAAATATTAGTGACAGCTGAGAAATAAGAAGAAATCAATTCAGTATGATGTGAAATGAATAGAAATGGTTTCATTGATTTCAGTCATCCGACTTTCAATGTGCGCAGTTTATTCATTTGAGACGATTTCGAAATGGAGATTCATTCATCATAAACTGTGCAATAATCTTCGATCTGTAAAATTATCTCCTCACAACTCGACTAATCAGTCAGTATCTGAAGAAAATCAATGAGGCACAACCAAAATGGGATTAGTTTCGTTCCATTCGATTCTTTCAGAGAAGCTGAACCCTCAACAGATACTGAGATAATCAACAAATTGCTTGGTAAGGGCTACGATTGGAGAGTTCGTCCGCCGGGCACCAATCTAAGTCTCCCTGGTAAGATTTAGTTTCAGTTAATTTCATTAAAGTACGGTTCAAAATGGCGGTTACTTTTTGTACGAATTAAGTGAGGCGGACTGAAATCAGGGCGTAACTAGCAAAACGAACTTCATGCTGGTTAGTTAATTTCGCCTAACAATACGCACTGAATATCATCTCAGAAAAAATAAGGCGGAGAGAATATCGAAGTTATGTAGAACGGTAATAAAGCTGATCTGACATGATGCGACCAATGAACGCCTATTCCTCACCTACTGATTGGATATGGTCGTATCAGGAAGCTAACTTCATATTTAAATTCTCGTTTACTAAAGGGAATCTTGCAAGGTATTATGCAGCTTTCAACTAATAATAATAGTAGGTTATTTCAAAACTCATCACATTCATCTAGTCCACAATCCGTAAAAGTTCGTAGAAAGTATTTTGTTTGACGATTTGGAGTTGTTCAAACAACTCGCTTACGCCGAGTTCGCATAGTTCAAATGAAGGGTGAAGAATAATTTTCGCTGCTCAAAGCTCGAGATGACGGGTTGAAAGAAGCTGGAGGAAATTTTGAGAACGTTCTCGATTTGTTCTGCAAAAAAATTCCTTCAACGTTCACCGGAAAGTGTCGAGTGAAAATTCGCCTGCGCATAATGCATTCACCTCCTCAAGTAATCTTTGTTTACACTATCGAATGACAATAAGACAATTCAGTCATGACGTACTTTTGTGTCGCATATGCGCTCTGTATTTTTTATGCGAGAATGATCAATAATTCTTCGTATGTTCCCATCCTGGTGTGTTGTTAGTGAAGCAAAGGCAAAAAATGAACAGCTTCTAGTTTGCTAATTTAACGAACGCTTTCCTTTGCTTACTTATATTGGTGATCTCAGAACTTAGAAGATGAAATCATGCGGCTGGATATATGAGCAATCAAATAATCGGATATCAATCGAGAATATGAAAACAAAGTCATATGACAGTCTGATCAATTAAGCGCCACTCTTTATCATATTAATGATGATCAGAATGAGAATTTGGCTTAGTAACTGCGAACTTTTCAGAAAGTGGCTAGGTGAAAGAAGGCAACTAGTTTACGCACTCACAGTTCCTCAGTGAACGATCATTTCATAGAAAACATCGACATGTTTTGCAGTGTCTTCAAACTAGACATAAAAATAAACTGAGAAGTGCATGCGAGCTTGAAAATTTTTTCCTCTACCTATGAGCGTTAACGGAGGGGAGCATTCCGTATGTTCAAATGCAGTTCATGCACAAAACACCATATGTTCAAAAGCCCTTTAACAAGTGTCTGTTCTTTACCACCGAATATCACTTTTTGAAAAACTCGGCCTTAATGTGGACAAGTGAGCTCTTAAAAGTGATCAGTTTAAATCAGAGGCAAACATGGGCGATACTTATCTTGGTGAAACCTAGAACGGTTGAGTCATTGCTCCGATTTTTTGAAAAAGCTATCGCAGAGTTTCCGAATCTGAAATTGCGTAAGCAGGGTTTAGAGGTACCACCAAGGGCAGAAATGTTCGTGAGATGAAACGGGTGTGCAAAGCAAATCGGACATTTCGGCACTGGGCATGAGTTGCGGATGAGTTCGATAGACCGGAAAATTTAATGCGCATTCATTTTCCGTAACCTCAAACTTAAAACATTTTTCTCGGACACTTCTCAAAAAGCGTGCCCGTTTCGAAGCAACAGCGAGCGCTTACAGAATAGTACGCAGTGAGTGGGAGGAGAGTTTTATTATAATATTTCCCCTTACTTATACCCTTTTTAGTTATCAACTGTCTCCCCAGTAAATTACGCTACTTCCAGTTCAGTATTTTCGTCAGTACATAAATGACCGTGATTTCATCCTTACACACTCACTAGTTTTTCAGGAAGTCATGGTCCAGTCGTCGTCTCAGTCAACATGCTAATAAGAAGGTTAGTTCTGCTTTCCTCATGCCCTTATGGAGCATTCGATGCGGACGACTTGTTTTTTTGCCACACTGAATCTCTTGGAATTAATCACTCGATTCTTTTCCACGATATCAAATTCATTCGCCACAGAACTGATGCATTTATTGCGAGATATCGGACATGAAAACCGCCTTCGACGAGCGCAACTTGTTAAACGTTGTTGAACGTTCCGTAGTCCTGTTTGCCTTATATTCATTGCTAACGATGGTCAATTCGCTAATTTTAATACTGAAAGTTGGCACACTGCCCGACGCCACTTTCAAAGTGTGGGCGCACAAAGTCGAATAATTCACACGATGAAATAGGTGAGAACGAATGCGCGGTTCAGGAAGCGAACAGAAGGAGAAAGTAAACATCGCGAGCTAGCCCAAGGCAGGGAATCATTAATTGTGTACGTGCGATTCCTTCGATCGACTGCAGCCTTCTAGCAGTATCGGTCGATTAGCATTGGGGATAAAGAAGCACTAATGTTCAATGGTGCACGGAAGTACTGATATGATGGGCTTGTCAAAAATGGCTTTCAAATCCAACCGAGGCAGCCAATGAGCACACTATTTAAGAATTGTCTTGCTATCGGGCAGCTGAAATGATCCACCCTACAAATGCATTGATAGTGGCACTGGGAGAGTGGTAGAATGTCGAAGGTCACCTTTTCGATGATCGCGGCAAACGGCACAAGGTTTACTCGCAGGGGGCTTCGAGTGCCACAAGTGATATTGCTGCACTGAACACTTGGTAGTGGTAATTTTGCCCAAGTTTTCGATTTTGAGTTTTTGATAAACCTTTACTTTTCTAATGGAGATAGCTAGTCGGTGAATAGTACTTTATGTTCAGTTCGCTTTGCATATCCGAGACATAACCACATCGGTATTATATGAGGATTTGGTGAGCTCAAAAAGTCAGTGCAGCAAGCATGTAAAAACGCCTGCATGATCACAAAAAATAGTTTGAAATGAGGCTACGCTTGTGTTATCAGTTGACGAAATTGAGGGGGTGTGCAAGCAGAGGATTATTTCGTCTCTTTGAGGCTAACATCTGCTAATGGTCAAGTCTATATTAGCACACAGTGAGGTGATATTTAGTAGCGTCTCAGGAATTTTTCTATTAGCAAAGGCTGCGTCGCCAATTTTCTTTGTTTCGAAAAACTAAACCAGCTGAGAATAAAATTTGTCCTTGATATTTTCAAACAGCTGTCACTTTTTAGTATATCAAAAATTGATGACGTCAATATGGAATATAGCGTTCAACTGACGTTCCGCGAGAGCTGGGTGGATGGTCGTCTTGCATACGGCTTACCTCGCGATAATAAACCCGAATTTCTAATTTTAACTGCCGGGCAGCAGATCTGGATGCCTGATTCTTTTTTTCAGGTTCGACTCTATTTTTTCTTCTTACCTTACCTAGATGCTACCTTAGCTTCGGAAAGTGTTTCAGTTGAAGCTTTCAAGTAACAGAAAGTCATCACGTTTGCACAGATTAATAGGCGAATTGTTGACAGACAGAAATTTACAGCTCCTTAATCCCATCCTGCTGATCTGCGATACTTCTCCGTCATAGTTCTCTACTCGTACCCCTATTTTTCTTAGTCAGTGCCATTTTTCTGTCTTGCAGCCGTTTGGACATCCCTCATAATTATTTGATAACCGCATTCAGAGTATTGAATTCACAGTTGAGTTTCAGGTTTATGCTCAAGCTGATGGAGGGAGAAGAGGAAGGGGAAAAAAGTCGGTGAAAATTTTGCGCACGCTGCCATGGTAATATGGTTCGTGCAATTGAAGAACATGAGCTTGTTCGAAAAATTTTTACTGCACTGAAATTTCTATTAAATTAGCTATGCGAGGGATTGTTGGAGAACATTTCTTTCACTGAGCCTTAAATATAATATGCAAGCATGAGGCGAGCACTCAGCATAGATCTCTGCAGAGGTTTTACAATCCCATTTGCAGAACGAGAAACAGGCACAGAAGCATATGATCGATAAACCAAATGTTCTCATTCGAGTTCATAAGGATGGAACTATCTTATATAGTGTGAGGATATCGCTTGTCCTTTCTTGTCCAATGCACTTGCAGGTATTTCTTTAATTCCTTCACGTTTCAACTTTCTTATAGTCGAACAAGAACTCCGTTCTGAAACATTACACTAGCAGCAAGAGGAATTGATCGCATGAAATTACATAATGCGAGTTGAAGATGTCTTATGTTCATAGTGTACTTTCCTTGTCATTCCTTACACAAATTTGTTTTCAATTCGTTCCATAGAAAGAGTGACTGTGAACTAAGAGGCTGATACGTAAATATTCCTACTATTTGTGCAGACCTTTTTCACCGAAATGCAGGCCGGTGAAACTCAAAAATACTTTGGTTGCGATAAAACAATGAACTTGATAAGGTAATTCACAAAAGCGGCATTTCACTTGACTGACTATTTCTATGAGCCTGACTGGATATGGATTTCTGTCCACCATTGAAAAGTCTCTGGGTTTATTTCTACGAACTGATCTCTTTCACTACTCCCGAATTCTCATCAAAAGAATCTCTTTCTCACAACGTTCTGTCCATCCATCACTGAACGAAACATTTATATACATACATATATGGTTTCTTCTGCATCATGCTCCATACTAATTCTGCAAAAACATAATTATTCCATTATCCTTTTCTCTGCTTTCGGTTTCTTAGACTTACATATTTTTATCCTCATTCACTTTTATATTTACGTTCGCGCGGCTTTGTATATTACAAATGTTTATCATGTGCGGTGTCTCCTTAAGGTCTAAAAAAAGCCTCTTTTTCGATAAAACTTTCTATGTGTTTTATCCTTTTGTCTGCCCCCTTACATTATTTAATGCTCCAGAAAAGTGTACTGAAATCAGCTGATATTTCATCGAGTTGGTTTCTTTATGCATATTCCTGTCAATCGCTTCCTAAATGTGACGTCGGTTTTTCTCAGAGAATCGTTCTATTCCGGGTACAACCACTTAACGGTCACTTAGCAAACGTGGCTTTGCAATTTTATTTTTCCAGAAGTCTCCTTTACACGTTGAGCCACTCCCACAGCTCTTTCTTCATGTTTTTTGTTTGTTGTGAATTCATTTTTCAGTACTATCCCATGGATATTCAAACGTGTCTCATTGACTTGGCCTCATATGCATATACAATGGACGATATTGGTATACTATTATTTATAAATTCGTTTTTCTAAATTTCAGCGAAGGTTTTTTGTGGTAAATTTTATTCGCTGCAAACTCCAAAATCGATTCTTTCACCTCCCAATTCACCGAATGTTGATGTCGCTTCATCCTTGCTTTTCGGAAAATTCTCCTCAAGCGCCGACATAGCACTGAGATGAATCTGAGGAGAGAAGCATAGAATAAACGTTTCGTTTATTTTGATATTTTTGCCCTATTTCGCAGATGACTCTGAGCTTTTCACTGGTGATGCCAGTGGGCTTTTCGTGCACATATTTTCCTCAGCATTTTATGTTCTATCCGCTTATAACGATGTTCGTCAGCTCTCATGATTGAATGTATGTTAGATATGGCCTACTTTTGAAGTTGACACTGAGAGCGACATAACAGCTAATGACAGTTACTGTTTACTGGCGTTGCATTCAGCTGCAGCAGCCATCAATTCTTATGGTCACAGTAGTCGTGGCTTCATATTATTTTATTGCATGTTTTCGTAGAGTCATGCGTTTGTTTGGACACATAGCGAGTCGAGAAAACCACCTGGATCCAAAGTTCACTGCTGTCTCCGTGTCTCTTTTTTCTTCCTTTTTTTCACTTGCTCTTTCCAGCAATTTCAGGCGAAAAAGGAGCAGTTATTGTAAATCGCTTTATTATTTCATTTTAAGAAACTTTACTTTCTTTAAACTTGCATTCCTTTTAGGCTTTACTTGAACATTTCAGTCAAAGTAATGCCATTTTCTGAGGATTGTCGATAAAGTAAACCATGGCTGGATAGAAAAATATTGGATAATTGAGTCCGCATAATCATATGAGCACCATTATTTCTTCTTCTCACTTCTTTTTCAAATTTCGGATGGTCGAATGCTATTCCTCGTTTGTTTGTTGATTTTCTAAAATACCTTCAGGATTTTCAGTAACAGTCTCAATAGTGCTTTCGAGTGATAAAATTTCGAATTATGGAAAAACGAAAATGTCGACATGCAAAATTTAGAGATCTTTTGCAGAATATGTATGGAAGAGTACAGATCCGGTACAGCTCAAAGATGGCCTTCACTCTTCACTGCCGAGTTTTCAGTTAAACAACGTAACGACTACATATTGTACGAGTAAAACCAATACGGGCACTTATTCTTGCCTGAGGACCGTGCTCGAACTTCGACGGCAATTCGGGTAATCAAGAAATGTTGTTCCTAGTTCCACCGAACAACGCTATCTTAAAGAGAAAACAATTGCTTCTGAAAGTCAATGCTCCATTCCTCGATATAACTGCAGGTGTACCTAGATGCACCTATCAATAAATCTATCAATACGCTTCAGCATGAATGTGAAATAAACAGAAATTTAGAGAACTGCTGCAAGCGCAGCTTTTGACATGAAGTCAGGTATGCACGACATATCGAATAGAGATTATTTTGACTCAACGAATGAAATGTGAAGTTATCTATGCGAGCGCAAACTACAATCCGTTCAGAAAGTAACAATTGGGGAAACTGACTTCAAGTTTCGCCTACTCATTTTGCATGAATTTTGCAGTTGGAGGTTCACAGATACCCAATAAACCAGTCGCAGCCTTCATTCTTTGGTCGGCCGAAGTGATACGACTTTTCAATTTGGTTTCGGTTCCAGTCCATAAAATTGATAACTATTTCCGGAACGGACGACTTAGTACGGATTGCAATGAAAATTTTGTATAGTTGCATCGCCTTATTCTGCGAGTTTAGTATGTTGCAGGTTCTTTACGCCATATTTTGCAAATCCGAGTCGGCTGAATTCTACCATCTGTTGAGTTGAGCTATTCAAGGATTTCTGACGCAGTAGGGCGTCTTTAGTTGCATACTCATGCTAAACTGTGATATGGCTGTGCAATGCATTCAACGGGATTAGTAGCTAACGGACTAGGCATTGTTCTCTTATTTACATGTTCTGATTAGATCTCAAGAATAACTGCCAACCACAAGACAAGTAATCTGCTCTAACATTTGTCCGTTAACTGAAATAATAGTTACGTCCCAGAAGGTCCCCCCATTTTATCATCAGTTTGACTATTTACGTAATTATGCGATTATTTATTTCGACGAGCTCCATCCCCTACGTGTATCCACATGTCAAAATATGAATAGCATATGAACTATGTTCATCTTCATTCACTCTCTTCTAGTTACTACCTTCTTCAACTGTACGTGCCGAGCACAATGCTTGTCATTGTTTCGTGGGTCTCATTTTGGCTTGATCGAACTGCAGTTCCAGCAAGGATTACCCTCGGTGTAACCACTCTTCTGACTATGACCACTCAGGTAAATTTATTCATAAAAAATTTGCTCATTTAAAAACTTTCCTCTAAATATTTTTGTTCGATAAGCTTATGAATCGGCTACATCTTGAAGCTATAAAAACGTAGTGTTGGTTTCAGGCATCTGGTATTAACGCCAAATTACCACCCGTATCATATACGAAAGCAATCGATGTTTGGATTGAAGGTGATTTTAACAAATTTCCAATTTTTCTGACCTACAATGCCACTGTTTTTTACCGAAGTCACCTCTCTGTACGATATTTTCTTTCCTTACCCCCACGACGTCACCAGCGACCATACTTCAGAATCCCTGATTTATTTATGGCTTACTGCCGCGAGGTTATCAGCTAATGTCAACTTTGAAGCGGCTTTATATTGTTGGCTCTTTCTTTGCTTTTCTGCTTTTTTTGCCACCGGTTCTCATCGCATTTTATAGGCAGTGTAATACAATCAGTATGCTGCAAATAGTCATAGGAATCTACACTAAATAAGTGCCCAAAAGTCGCGTATAATTGTGACTATAGTTTATAATCGTGGGCTGTGAAGTACATTTGAAAGACTCTCGAAGGGTCGTTCTTCGTTCAAATGAAAACCAGCTTCCCTTCAGTTGAATTCTTTTGAGAAAGCAGAGTGAATTTAGGTACTATTCGCTTCTTAAAGGCTTGCTCCCCTCGATACTACTAGCTTCCCGTCATAACCAATGACTAGTTTTACTGCGTTGTCTTTATAAGAGACCCCAAATGATGGAATAGCATAGAAAATGTGTTCTAACAATTTTGTAGCCGGTGAACTCTTTTTGAACCAGTAGTGCAATTTTTGTTCCGAGTCATTCCTACCTTCGAGCGATAGTCCACCATTTACGTTCACAACTAATTAATTGGCCGTCTCCTCGAACGTCATACAAAAACTTTAATAATAGCAGTATTGAAGCTGTGACAGGAGAAGTAATGACTTTTCCAATTTCCGGCTTACAGTGCTATTCTTCAGCTATCGGAAAAATGTTTTTTTCAATTAACTGCAATATTCCAGCGTGTCTGACGTTCATATTTGGTGCATTGTTGGAATTCGCATGGGTCACTTATATTTCCTCCCGTAATTTCTATAAAAGTAAGCAATCCATTTAATTATCAAATAGGTGAGTCTTTTATTCAAAAAAACTTCCCTATACTCACAGTTAATTCTTTTCGTATTCCACTTTTTGATTTGTTAAGCGCGATTTATTCAAAAATTTCACCTTGATGCTACTCTTTTCATTTAAAATTCTGAAGATTTTAAGGCTATAAAAAGACTGATTTTCGAGCGCTACTTCCAAAGAGCGTCCGGGTGTAGCTGCTTCGCGCACGCTTGCTATTGGTTAGCTGCACCCAGCTGCGAACTATCTCAACAAAAACACTACCGACTTTCTTTCAAGAGCAGTATAAAAGATCTTTTGCTGTATGTTTCTTCAAAAATAGTCTATTTGAGGTAATAAGGAGAGCAAAAAACCGGCAGTTTTACTCTCCACTCAGCCACTTCCTACAACACATCTCCTCATCGCTAATACAAACGCCGTAAGTCTTCTTTCTTTGTTTCAGCAGAAGGAGAGGGGAAGAGCTAGCTGCGAGGGATCGGCGGGAGGGTGGTTTAGTATGCCCAATGGAGAGTTTTTTTTATAACTGTGGATCTCGCATTATTATCCTTTTCGATACTCTTTTTGGCCACAATATTAGTGGTGACTGAAAAGAATCTTTTCCCATATCGCCGAATTGCAGTAACTTTGTTGCCAGTTAGGGAACGAAACAAGCGAACTGTAATAAGCCTTCCGCTGTGGGAAAGAGGAGCACTTCTAAATGGTGAGGCAATCCGTGCGGATTCAATGCCCTTCCTTTACTCTTTACATCGTTTAACTTTACATCTTTCCATCCTTTACTCTTTCCATCGCTTTGAAAAACCCGCTCAGGAAAAATCGATTGCCATGGTGTCGTCGACGTCTTTGGCGGGTCGCCAATAAACGCTCAACTGCTCAAGGGGTTTCACTTTTTTGCAATTATAAATAATCATGCGGCATGTTTTCTAAGGAGTACGTTCATTTTGATTGCTGAAAATGAGGTCAAAGAGATAAGACGTAGCTGTTTGGAAGGAGAAAGGGGGACAGAGAGTTCGAGAGGGTGGCGATCGTCTGAAAATGTTGCAGTATTTCAGCTTGAGTGTGAGCAAGAGGAGCCGTGGCTTCGATTCGGAACCAACAGCTCCACCAGTTTACTTGATCGAGTCAGTCATCCGTTGTTACGTGATTGAAAAGAGTGCGCTTCGTTGTCGCCCACATTCTGCTCAGAAATATCCAACTCCCCATTGTTTGCATATTTCGTCGATTGCATGCGTCTGTGATTGATTGAAACTAACGATTTTAATATCACTTTCATCCTAAGCAAATGAAGTACCCTGAGAAACCTTAGACACTGCTGTCAATCATAGTTTAACACATTCGGGGAAAGGTTGAGCGTCACCAAGTTGGGATAAGTGAAAAAGGTGTTGGGGGAACCTGGCACGACTCAGGTTTTTGAGTTCGATAGTCACACCAAATCGCTCGATGAACTAGACCAACAAACAATAAACCTACGTAATGAAACAGTCTGCCACCGCATTTTAAGCGTTCTGATTGCTGGCGCGAATCTTTTGGGAAAGGATTTGCTGCTTTTTTCGCAGTGAGTCCATTCCAGGAAGAAAGCTCAACCGACTGCAGTATAAATGGGGTTTTTTTTTGAAGCTTTGGGTGATGACGACTTATTTCATCGTCCGCCGAATGACTTGAAAAGTGATGCCGGAAGCCATCTTCCATTTAACGTAGGTTGCAGATTTCGTGGATAGGTAAATTTTATGTGGATTATACCCACCATAGATCACCATAGCTCATTAACTCCTAGCAACTCCGGACTTGAAACGTTGATGAACGCTGCCTGACATGCTGTCACCGACCAGCTTTTCGGGAAATGAAATAGAAGGTTGGCAGATTTCGAGACGCAAGGAATAAAAGCGATTCCATCCGTTGATAGCTTGATCGTTACTTGCAGAGAAGAGGGGTGACCTCTTCCATCAGTATTCGATACAAAAATGATCTGACTCATGAGGGCTCTTCGATGCTGACCCTTAAGGACGAGTAAATTTTGGTGAAAATTCAGCCAAAAAATACAGCCAGTTTGAATTTGCTTTTAGTTTTTCCCACTATGTGATCATATTTTCGATAGAGTTCTAATCTCATTTCTACCTTCAGTTCCTATTCACTTAGAGCTCCAGTTGTTCGCGCTTATTACGGAGGAGAAAAACAGCTTAACTTTGGACATTATTTTTCAGCTCGTTTTAAAAAGAAAATGTTTTGGTTGCTTGGGAATGTTGTTTGTTGTTGTTGGGGCTATTTGGAATTCCAGTCTCGCAAAATGATGACCCGCCGTGGTATATGCAATCTACGGGGCTTGAACAGTGCTCACCAAGGAATGAAGAGAATTAGAAAACATTTGTCCTCTACGGAGGAAAAATTCTTGAAAATATTTTCCATTGGAAGTTCAGTCATAGTTCACGACCTCAGAAAATTCACTTCGAGAGTTGTGCACATACAGCTGAGCTTTCTTCGTCTTTTCTCCCGACACCTTGCTACCTAAACTCCATTCTACCATATTTCATGGGTGTTCCCTGCGGGAGGAATGCATTTTTGGAGTGGAGTAGAAAACATATTTATCGGCAGCGATGCGTTATTGTACGGATGTTCATAGATAATAAAAGGGGAAAAATATTGTGATTTAATTGCTGAAAATGAATGCATTGCACAGTGAAATGATTCGATTCAGCGGTGTTAGAATTCACTACGGTCGATTCCTGAAGAAACTCGGCGAAAAGATTTGAATCCACTGATTGACGACATTCATGCGTTCTTCAAGTTCCTCTCGAAAGTACAAAATTCGATATTCAAAAGTTGTTGACGTGTACTGCCTTTGCACCTACTTTAACTAGCGAAGTGTAATCGCCTACACAAAGTGACGATTCAACAGGTGGCAAAAACTCATTTAAATTGCACAGGTGTAAGTTTTGTTTGCGCAGAAGAGCCTGAAATAAAACAGAATGAAACGAAATGATCAGGATAGGACAGAATAGAACAGCATAACACAGAATAGAGCCGAAAAACCTAGTCAAGGGCACCAATACATGCAAGTTGGACGTGGCTGGTGTAGATGGATGGATGGTGGTGAGCCGAATTGCTAATAGACTTTAATTGTTAGCATGAATTTTGCATAAATCAAGCGCAAAAACGAGTTCGTTCGTTGTGGGGCTGATCGATGCGTTGAAAGCGCGTAGCGGTCGAAATTCTCATTTTGTTCTCCAGTTAATAACTGTAGAAATCGATTTTATCCCAAGCATATTCCAAATTAACATTATGATTCGAAAATGGTGAAGAAGAAAAGAATGCTTTGGTGATATTGCAAAGAATTTTCCCACTCTTTTCATTTGAGTACTTATAAAAGTGAGATGTTTTGCGCGATTTGTTTTCATCATACGAAATAGCAGTTTTGATCCAGAGAACACTTATTTAATAATAGTTGACAATTATTTACGCTTACTCGGAGCTGAAAGCGGTAGGCAGCTCTATTGAGAGAATCTCATAAAGCATGTCACAATGGCTTTTTTTGCATGCTTGCTGATGAGTTCGTCACTTCTTTGAACAGCATTGCCTGCCGAAATATTATTGATCATAACGTTGACATTTTTTCGTCCGTCGATAATATCAGTTTATGATTATTTAAACCCCCTCGGTTGATTTTAGACGCACTAATAACATCCGTAGAGAAAAATTTTCTCGCCAGATTCCTTTGGTTTTACCCAACGACACTGAGCAAACGTTGTGGGGAAATGCTCATTCTCTATATTTATTTCATGCCTCTATTATTTGATTTAACAGAAAGTGTCACTCGTTGCGGGCTGACCGATGTGCTGCAAACGAGTGACGGGCGCAATTCTCGTTTTGGTACGAAGTAATTTTCCATTTCGCATTAATGGGAATAACTTTAAAATAGAAAAACTTTTAACATTACAATCCTTTTATTCATTTTAAAAATATGAGTTCGTTATTGGAGCGGTGAATGTGAACGCTTGCGTCTGACCTTGCTCTTTCTGAATGGTCATTGTCTCTTCCTAGAGATAATCTCAGCATTGCTTGAATGTCAGGTGGATAACTTCTCCAAGGATTTTGAAGATCTGTGGAAATCTAGAGAAAATGTAAATTCAGATGGAGTGTGGCGAAGTTTGGGTGAAACAGAGGAAAACACTGGAAGATTGTGGTGAAGTTATTGTACTGAATGGTGGAACTATGAGGCGACAACCAAGAAGAAATCGGCTTCATCAGCTCTGGACAAATGCAGTTTGCTTCAGGTGGATTCGCAACAAATTCGATATCGAAGATCGGGCGAAACGTGCCGATTACATATCAAGTAAGAGGCGATAATTTTCTTCCTCATAAATGTTTTAGCAGTTTATGAGTCAAACCTATAGTCTATTTCATTCAGTTTTTTTTTCGATTTCAAGCACTGAATTTATCAAATGGCGAATTTGTTGTGTCAAGTTCTTTCAGAAGAAGTTTTGTGGTTTCATGGTGGATTTTTCTTGTCTGAATGAAGCGCTTTTTTGCACGTCTTATATAAGTGAGTGGCTCCCAGTCCCGTTTATTGCCTGCTCGAGTAGCTTTCAACTAGCTTATTAAGGACCTAAATTTCTTTAACTCTTTTGCTATTTTAGCAAAAATTTGGTCCTGGTCCAGCTCTTGAGAGCGATTTTAAAAGCCTCTGCGGCGGAAGCGGTGCTGGTGCACGGTTCAAAAGCTCGCAATAGAAAGATAGCTTAAACCTTCTGCAGGTCCAGGTTGCGTTAGCAGTGGTGATTTCATCGAAACGGAGATAAGGTTTGAGCCACTACCGTACGGCTGATGATCCCGTCCCTGATATCGACCGCAACCTAATTAAGTCTTCGTTTATCTTAATAACGTTTTAAAGATGTAGTTAACAGTGTGGGCAACTTCCGTTATTTGAAAGGAGATATTTATAAATGAAATGCCAAAATACATGCTTTGCGTAGTTTGTTGAGAGTGCATAGAAGGGCGATGTTCTTGAGCGACGATGTTAGTGAAACCAATTTCCGTCGGTTTACTATTTGCGCTATTCAAAGCGTCAAGTGACGTGCGTTATTTATTCTCATCTATAAAAATAATCGAATAAATATTATCCTTGCGAGATACAAAGAAGAGGTGCTGAATTTAAACGAAACGAGCTGTTTATTATGCGATGAGAGCACTTCGAAACGGAAATTCTAATTGCCCTTCCACTTATGTTTGACGGCAAATTGCTGAGAAAAAAGACATCTTTTTTTCGAATATAATTGGCCAAATCTAAGCGGACACTCGATTTGATTCTTCGACTCTATCTCATCACGCACTTGCTATATAAAGGGAGATATTACTTCGAACGAAATAGTGAGCCTATGAGATAATGAATATTTAAATAGAAAAAAGCGTCAAGTACCATATTTTAAAAGAGTTCATCCCAGTTGGTCACCAATTTCTGAATCTGAAATGTCTGAACCATTTTTGACCTCCTACAAAAATGAACTGCAGTGAAAAGCATGAGTAAAAAATTGAAAATTTTTCGCACTCAATAAGAAGATATGGGAGAGTGAAATGTTGCGGGCACTTTCTTCTTTTCTCATATTTTGGTCATTGAATGTTCAATTTTGAGATTGTGGACCATCGTTTATCATTGTTTCAACAGTGAATCAGTCTATTTCTTTCCGTTAGCTCAATCCAAGTTGATACCTCTCTCTGAACGAGAGTGACATTAATAGCAATTATTTTTCGACACGATATGAATCACGTCGATTTATGAGCAGAAGCTGTTTAAGTAACACAGTCATATCGACTATATCTTCTAAATTACTATTTCTGTATGAAATAATCTTTGTGCTAACTGATTCCAATTTTTGTTAGGTGGTAGAGTTGCTCGGCTGTATTACAAAATGTCATGTAAGTGAATCGTTGGACGCTCGTTGGAATATTTAAAAGAAAAAAGCCTAGTAGGACACTCTGCAATATTTTTCTGCATTGTTCTCTTTGATTTCGTTTAGAGCAAATGTTCACTCACTTATGTTCCTGCTGCACTCTATCACTTCAAGAGTAATAGCAATCTACTGAGACACTCTACATGTTTATTTTGGTTTGGCATTATAGCTCACCTTAACAAGAAAGCCTTTTCATAATGGCAGCGTGTGAACGACTTGATTTTCTTAATAAAGTTGAATGCCGTCGAACAAGATCTGTTCGATTGTAGAAAGTGTCGTAACTTTTGAGATCACTGACGTCAATGTAAAATCGCCCACATAGTGGATAAACAATTGAAATTTCTTGTAAATTCTAAATTATTTCTAGCAAAAGACGTCTCCTCTTTGCTGTCATCTGCTTTAGCTCAGTGAATTAATGGCTGATGAGAATAAATAAGGCGCGATAACTGCAAGACTAAAATTTGGCGCAGCTAATCACATCCAACTTCGTTTTTTTTCGCATTTGTTGCGAAATTTTCTGGAGAAAGTCTACACTCACATTAAACTATGTTCGAAGATTCGGAAATATCACAGAGTAGGATTTGGAGCTTTTCAGAACAAAATCTGCCCATGATAGTTAGACGAGAATTCGACCAGCTCGTCCTTCTTGTTTTTTAGAGTCCGTGAAAGCGACGATTTTCCCTACGTGAGCACTTGAATTGAAATGAAGAAGAAATTAGTGCGCACGTTCCTCCAGCTAACAAAATTGCAAATTATAAATGAATCATTAATCAAGATTCGACGTGAAATTTAATAGCCATTTGTTTCGATAGTATTAGCTGTTGACTACAAATCCTTTGAAATAGTACCGCAATCATCGGAAAGAGGATTGCACTATTCACTTGCGAATGGTGTCCTTAAATGGTCGTTCGCTCTCAGTGGCTCGTTTAGGTGGCCACAAGAAATGAGTTCGATCTTAACGAGCGGAAATAACGTGGAATTTCGTCTGCAAGAAATTGGAAACATTTTTAGCTGATTGCCATCCTCTGGACTCTTGCAGCCATTTTGTGCGGACTTATGAAACGATAAAGTCCCCAGTCAGAGGAAGCCTCTTTAATTTGCTCTGAGATTCACTGAAAGTTGGTGTTTGGAGTTTTTAGCGGTTATCAGATCTTCTCGCGACAAGTCTGTGAATGGGTATTGGGTAAATATTTCATAGATATTATATGGGAGGCACATGATTGATCTTCTATACCAGGTTGAATAAATTCTCACTTCAGAAAAAAAAAACGCTTTTGGGGCACCGTGAATATCACAAGTCCTTTTTCTATTGCTCGCTCTCTCACAAACGTTATCTATGGTTAAAAAGGGTTTTTATAGTACAGAGCTCTCTGTTTATCTATATAAAAAAACCTAATAGTATGAGACATCAGCAAACAACAGGAGTTATAAAAATGAATATGTGAAGTTATAAAAATTGTGTCATGAAGATTCTACGGCTCAAAGAATAGCGGATGTAGAGGAGGCGCACTTCGGTTCAAGGGAATATGGTAAATTAAGGTTCCAAAGACAAAAAACTAGTAGCTTTACTTCACAGCTTATATTTCCATTAAGGATAGACCCGAGTCTGTTAAACTGTAAAATTGATACTTCATCAAGCTAACACACTTTGGGCTTAATACATTTATTCTTTTTTTTTCTCCAAACAATAGGGTTTTTCTTGAGAACTTAATGGAATATATTCCCTCTATACCCATTCGATTATGACTCAAAGGTCACGAACTTTGGTAGGCAGCTGAAACTTAATGAAAAAATGAAAAATCGGAATCATTATTTCAGGATTCGTATTTCCAGCTTGCTTCCTAATCTTCAATTGTATCTACTGGTTGCGTTATTCGCAATATCGAGTGTCAATGCCTACGTAGGTGTGCCTCACCACGACGAACATATATATGCTCAGCCCAAAGCCAGTGAATTTCATTCACGACGCAATAATTGCAGCACGCTTCCAACAGACTTTGTTATGTGGTATTGCCTCGAATGGTTACTCTCGATCTAACCCTCACAATAAGCCTTTTTGAAAGCATCTTTGAGCGTTTGTCCTCACTCAAAGTTCAACGCAGCTTCAAAATTCGTCGTTCTTGAGTGTTTCTTATTCAGTCCACCTGAGGCTATGAAAGATTAAATTTATTCGGCCTTCATAAGAACTCTTCGACAGCAACGCAGTTTGAAGTAAGTGCGGTTTAATTTCTTGTGAAAACGAGATAATTTTACGCGTGCAAATTTCATTTAGCTGGTGGCCGACGAGCATTAAGTGGAGGTAGGAATAAATAGGGTATAATTGTGCAGAAAGAATAATAACTGCTTATTAGTAGTGACGAGAGCAACGAAGTGAGATTCTCGTTAAGTAGAGAAAGAGGGTGAAAACAACGCCTTTACTGAAAGTGTATAGTGAAAGTAAGAGGTTGCACTTCTTTGTTGCAGTAATTTTGCTTGTATAACCACATTCTTTGTAATAAAGGTCGATAACAATGGTGCACTTATAATGTTGATCATTCATTATTGCCACTGTGTGCTTCATTTGGTAATGCCTTCTCTTTCGCTGATAAATTTTTATGTAAACGTTAAATTCTCAATCGCAGATGGCGTAATTAATCTGAGATTAGTGGCTAATTGGTTGAAATGTGCAGAATGCTTAAGTTCAGCTCTTGTTTATGTTCATACTGGCGTCACATGCAACATTTTTGAGCGAAACATGAATGGCTCAAAGAGAACAACGAATAAAGATGATGGACATAGGCAGAAATCGATTAAGTGATGAAGGTTTCCAGGGAATCTCTTATTAAAATAACACATAAGAGAGTAATGTTAACAAGACTCAATCAAATGAAGAGAAGACGACGTTCGAGCAATTAAACGTCCGACCTCCCCACCTCTGTTTAGTAATAGAGGTAACTGGCTGTCTTGAGGGGTCCTGCTTAATGGTTTATTTCACCGTAACAGCTGTTTGCTAATATCAAGCATTTCGTTCAACTCAAAGTATGCAATAATTAAATCACTGAAATCACATAACACATGATATATAAAATATCTAGCAAGCAACGGTTATATTACAGGTAACACAGAAAATATCCAGCAAATAATATCTAACTCAAAGGTAATCCTTCTGAAGGGCTCATTGAAGAGGAAAGTCATCAACAAGGTTATTGTTACTATTCAGGTGCAGAAATGATGTATAAGGGACAGATATGCAACGCAACATAGAAAATCTCGTTAATTACGAATGCATTATGTTCGCCAAAATATGCGTCTGAAATGTTAATGAATAGAATGCTCACGGCGTTACGGCTATCTGATAACGCTTAATAAGCGTCGGCCCACAAGGGATGCAAAGATCGTAGTCTCAGTTCCCATGGAAATCGACGATCTGCGGTCGAAATCGTAGTGATGACACGGATAACAAAATTCGCAGCACCGAACTTGTCCATGTCTTTAGTGAATAAGAAGTCCGGCCACAAGGCCGTGAACATTCTACCGACTGCCATTTCAGACGTGCATTTTTTTAAATCATATGAGGTGATCCACCCATTTCACCTCCTCATAATTCGATGTTTGCTTTTTGGGAAACAACCCCGGAACTGTGTCACACGATGGCGCAATGCGCGCTTTTGCATTTCGCACAGCTGATTCTGACAGTGTAAAATGACGAGGACTCGAGTTCACAGATGCTCATATTTTCTCCGAAGTGGATTGATCCATTTGAAGTATGATGCCACGCCAAGTATTAGACCGTTGATAACATATTATCTTTATGATAAGTGCTGTATCTACCAAAATCGCAGCTTTACCTTCAGTAAGTTCCAAGGTGAAGCTGTCGGACGGATGCACAGACATATACGCACGCGCACATATGCACGGCATGCTCAGAGTGAGCTAAACAAATTTACTTTGCAATTTTGCGACGACGCTTGAAAAGCACTGAAGAAAGCTAATCTGAAAAGTCGAAAAATAACGTTTACTCTTCATCGCTGCGGTTCTTCTCGAATTCATTAACGCATCATCATATTTCATGTGTAACTTCGAGGACATTGAACGCGGTCACGTTCTCTTTATTTCACCTCAGAAGAATCACTGCACTTTATGTTTTTTGGCTTGACCTGATAACGAAATAGTACTGCTGATCAGGAAACCAGCAAAAGTACCACACCAATTGTCGGCATTGTTGTCAGCTTACCAAGCTCAAATTTATTCAAAATGTCTGCAACTTGGTTAACTCTGCGAAAAATAAACTGCTCTTCCTGGTTTTTGTTTATACCTAAATCACATCATCCTTGACCCGCTATGCGAGACAAGCATTTCAGCGTTTTTTATAACAGTATTATCGCCTCGCAGTAACTTCCATACATAAATCAGCCCTTATTGGCAGCAATCGTCCGATGTCATACTTCCAAAATCAACAGCAAAAAAATGAGAAAGATGGAATTCTGAAATGCTATAAACATATTTACATAGAAAATTTCCGATCTTTGTCTACAATGCAATCACTTGTGATTTCTTGCATTTCTTCTTCTTTCCCATTTTCATCGCGCACAGGTTCCTCGTCAATTAAAATGAGGTCCTTCGCAAAAACGAACACCCAAACATCTGATATCAACGATACCAGCCTGCAAGTAATATTCTTCTACCTCAGCTTACTCTTTTTTGTGAATATGCACAGAAAAACTATGTCAGCATGTTGAAACAGCTTAACCGATTATGAGATGTATAATGTTTAAATGAGGTGCAAGTGGAAGAAAAATTTCGCATCAAGAGCAAAGAACTGCATTTTCAAACACATTACCTGGTGGATTTTCACTGAATTCTAGATCATCTGCTTGAAATTTGCGAAGCATCTTTGACAACAGAAGATTGTCTGAGGAAGTTTCAAGAACACGTAAAACAACGAAATTTCTCAACCAGCCTATTTTATTCGTTATGAAACGTCAAATCTCAAAATCTGAAGTTACGTAGCGCTAGAACTTATTTGGCAGATGGAGACAAAATGGGCAACTTTTGAAAAACATTCATGAAGCGTTGTGAAAAAGGGAAATCACAAAATGGGTCGGAAATCAAAATCAAATGAGGCTATTAAAGGTAAATTATCGACTCACCGCATGATACCATAGGTGATATGGGTCCTTAGCCGTAGACGATCTGTATCGTATATGGAACATGCACCTCGAATTGGATCACCGCAAACGTTATTCCATCTGATACATGCACTATCCACAATCCAACCCCATACAACCGGAGAGGGTAGCGTCGCTGAAATCGAAATTTTGTCTGCGCCAATCCCCTTTATTCTGCACTTTATAAAGATCCGCAGCATCAGCAGTGTTGAATATGCCATACAATGACAATAACAAATTCTTAAACTAATACTTTTAGTGCGAAATAATGAACGCATTACTAAAACATCTGAATGAATATGTTTAGTACGGAGTTCTACATGACCGAAATATTAATGAGTTTTTGATGGGAGTAATGCTCTTCTCACTAAGAAAGCTTACAGAGAGAGTTGATTAAAACGTGAAATAAGGTGAATTTTTGTGAAATGAGACCCACCGAAAGCACTGGAAACCATATAATTTAAATGGTCGTTTTTAATCAAATCTGGGCACCGATTTCTCGCTAAGCTGTACTCAATATATTCTCTCATATTTTGGAATCATAACGTACGTAGCTGAGCACTCTGCGTTAATTAAAGATACATCTAGTGTGAAAACAAAGGATTTGAAATAATATGATCGTGTTTGATATAGAAAGAGGCAGACTGCTAATTATCTGCAACTAGTTGTTTGAAGTGCTAACGAAACAAGAACAGTGACATCACCGGTAAATCGAAGCGATTATTTAAAGAGGCAAAATTTAATCCCAAGACTCCATCTTAAAAGATTACCACCAACACATCACAGTCGGACTAAAACAGTGCGTACAAAACTTATCGAAGTATACAAAGAGATAAACTGATTTTAACCACTGAAGGTATTTACTGAGGGTATTACTATCAAATTACGTATGAGCACAACACATTACTAACCAAATAAGCTGACAAGAAAGCCTTGAAAGCCAAGCGAAATACTGCGATCGATCGGTGGTACAGATCTGCAAAACTATAGGTTTTTCTCTACTTCTCACCAAACATTTAATGTTTACAGAACGTAGCAATTCTATAATGTAGCAGCATTAATGAAGAGTAAGTGAATAAGTCGAGGAAAACTTTGCTCATCAAAATATCGAAAAAACAATTCAAGGATAGTTGAAGAGAAAGCAAACTTTAACCAACCGAAGTATGATTAGAATAGCGGGAATGACACCCATACCACCGAATACTCCCGAAATTGCCATATTGATAAAGTACATCACAAACTTCGATTCACATACACTTTCACGACAGAAGTCACGTGATACCAACATATCAGTGGTATTCGAACAAACGCATTTCTTGAAAATCTATAAAAATTTCAAATTAATAAAAGAATGAAATTAAAATATGATAGTACTGAGCCATGATATATCATTAAGTAGCTATTGAAGCGAAATTCAAGCTACTCAAATGAAAAATGGCTATAAATGCAACTGCAGTTCAACATCACCTTGGATATTATCGTTGAAATCATCCCAAGTCGGTGAGAAATGCATCAAAGTGGCAAGTTTTTGCCACTGTATTGTACTAAAAGTTGCGACGCGATGTTTTGTGCATATTTCGTAATCAGCTACTGATCAAGCAGAGATATTGCCCTATGTGAAATAAGTCAAAGAAGGTTAAGAGCACGCAGATGGATCAAACGAGTATCCAGCACGTGCTGTGTGGCTTGACTGAGGTTGAATCGGAGGGATATGAAAAGAGTTGATGAGCTCGTAATGAGATCGGCGGCAGCGTAGAACTGGACTGCAGGAACCTGCCGGCGGATCTAACTATCTTAATACCACATTTTTCTTGTCACCTTATCGCACAAGTGTGATGAAATGTTTGCCTCTCTAACTTGCATCGCCTCGCATTTTATTCGACCACATCTCGAAAGAAGCTGCAAATGCTCAAGAAGACCTCGACGACAAGAGAAGCTAACGTGAGCTGACTCTTTGAAAATCAATCGATAAACAAATAAACAGCGGATGAGTGAAATAACAAATAAATATGAAAAACTATGCGAAAGCTTTTTGGTTTAAAGACGTTTAAATTAATACAGCATTCGAAATACCTCCCTAAGAACTTCGATTCAAGCTTTCAGTTGAAGATTTAAGTCGGCATGATTATGTCACATAGGGCATTCCGCTACCTTATGAGGTGAGTCAGTGGCGAGAGTTTCATCAAGTGGGCAGCCGGCTTGACACGGTGAATAGAATACCTCCCCAAGCTGATTGCATACCGGATACAACGGCATTCCATCGCAGTTGCACCCTTCATTGCACGTGCTGTTGAATAGGCCGTTATTTGCTCTGCAATTATACCACCCCAAAGAAACTCATTTCTGAAACGCTGACGGCGAAAAAATAATATATAAGTTAATGAGGCTCGTGGAAGGCTAAAGGTAAGGTGGACTGCTTACAGATGATAAGTCGCAACTCGTTCTTTATATGGGATGAGCTAGGAAGAATTTACCATATCATTTTGACAGTACTCAGTCGCAAATGAGCTCTTCAGCTAACAAACTACTTCGAGAAGGTTTAGGAAGGCTTAAATTCACTTAAAGGAAAAAAGCATCAATGTGAGCTCAGTGCTGATGCAAATTGGTTCGATAGCCACGACTGCTCAAACCACCTATATATATTATGTATATACTTCTGGTCATTTAGAAGGTAAAACTCAACACGTTCACATGAGTTATTCAAAGCACTCACACTGAATAATCGGCAAGATGGCTGAGCACAGACTTACAACCGACGGCTGCGTTTAGGAATGAAAGAATAGCTGCCATAGTCGAACACACTGCCACAAAAGCTGCTGCTTTACGACCTGAACTTGACTGCTTTATCTATGGGATTATCCGCTGAAAAATTCTGCAAAAAACATTGCAATTTCTTTTAGGGTTTAGAAAAGGCTTAACAGAAGCGTGGAATATTAGCATGCCAATGTATTCACCACTGGAAGACATAACAGAACGGTGGAAGTGTGTACTCACTGTGCTGTACTATTTTCTACATTTAAGCAGTAACCTCTCCTCTGCCAAATAACGTTCACTGTTGTGAATTCTAAATTCCATGAACTGCCTTTGTCGCAGAAAATCTCGAAGAATGCCATGCATTTGAAGTTTCGTCTGAAGTTTGCACTAAGAAAATATCAGATAGCCTGAAATTCTGGATAAAATGTCCAGCAAGCTGCCTTCAGGATGAAATATTAAATCCTGAAGTACGTAGTAATCTGGACGCTTCGTAACTGGAGAAGATGATGAGGCTCGCGACTGACTGATGCGCAACGCGGTATTTTTTTATGGCCATACCAAATCGGGTTTTTCCGAGCCTCTATGAACGTCAGCTATGTGGTGGTGCATAAAGCGAGCAGGCACCACCTGAACATTGTCCAGTGCTTCCAGTGTGAGGTGTGCCTGCTGCTTATGGTGTGCATGCCGTTGTCTGATTTTCGACTTGCACAATTCTTTCTCTTTGTGGAGAAACGCAAAGTTAATGATTCATCGGCAAACTAAGTGTTCACTTGGAGAATTACGTGAATCCCTTTACTTAGGATTTCTCGGAGGCATTTCGATATTCATACAGCCTCTGTTATATTCTGATCGCTTCTCTCATCCTCTTAAAAAAACTGTTTGCCATAATAAGGTGCGCAGAACGCTGCTCATCGTGCCATTTGACAATTCTACACATGAGGAACTCCAAGAAGGTGAAAAACACACAACTATTCATTTTCAACGAAAAAATCGAATCGGATTTCAACTGGTGACCATCCTCGCTCCCTAATCACATTCACAGATTTCGGTACAAAATATGCATCTTGACGGAGAAATGCTTGAAATTCTGTTAGAGCCAGTCAAGTTAACGACCACAATCTACTTGGCCACCAATAAAACTCGAAAAATGCACCTAGAGTCAGCAGTTAAAGCAATGCAGAACTCAGTGACCAGAGTCGCCGTCTGTCACCTATTTCAATTAGCAGATTCTAAAATTACTCACGGCCCCTTTCGAGTCGACTGCAACGCATTGCGACCATTTTCTAATCAAATGGGAATTGGATGCTAGTTGATCTTGTCTAAGCGCAGACCCTAAGTGAAAATTCGAAAGTGCCGGATATTTGGTCTTATTTTAGAAGGCCGATTCGTCTGAGGGAACGAAAGTTTAAAGTATGTTGTGAATCTGTCAAAGAAAAAGAATGTAGATGGTGAACCTTGTAACTTGAATTTTCTCATAGCAACAGACCCGATTAGAACGCCCACTGCGAAGCCAGACACTCCAACAATGCCTGCAAACTAATTTTATGAAAAGCAGTTCACTTAATTGCATATTTAAAAATATAGCCAATATCAATATTTTAAAGATATAGCATTACAGACTTACCACTTTTTATCCTCCTTATACAAATTCGCCTTGAGGAAACCTTCGCAATAATCCACCACTTCTGTTTATGTTCCATTTATGTTTATGATGAAACACTACAACATCAACTTAAGAAGAAAAATCGGACACATAATATGAATTAAATTAACGAAACGTTCATTCATTAAAACGTCAGCGAATGGCACACGAATAAATCAACTCGAAGCAAAGATCGAAGCCGCTATAAATGCTCAATTTTTTATCTCTAAAAGGAACAAATAAGATGCAAATGAAACAAATAAATCACTACGAACCCATATAAAAACTAATAACGTGCTGAGGTAATCCGAACTGCACTTCCAAATATTTCGGAAGAAAGATGAAGAATCCTTTGAATGCGAACACATCAAGAATTCGACCGATTAACGCACCCGTATAGACCGGCGCTCTTATGATTGTCTTCACGGTTGAGATGAAATCTATGCAAACAGCAGTTTCGGTTGCAAATAACGAATAATTGGAAATATTTGCAAGCTGCAACCACTTGATTTATTTGGATGAAATATTCCGAAGAAACCGTTTCTATTTGTTTATTTCATGAGAGCTAAGCAAACCAATTAAGAAATAAAAGTGTGCAAATATTTTCTGCGAGCTTTTGGGAAATTTTTCAACGAAAATCCGAAGTATTCGAGTTAAAAGTGAGGATTTCAGCTGAAATTACTCTTACACATTAGAGTGCGAACTTTAGATGAAACATTGACGAATGTTTAATATCAGTTCATCCAGCGATTACCAAGTTGCATCTCCATGGTGCTGATGCCTGAATCTCGTCTACGAAATAAAATCTTGCACATATCATTTCGGCTAGAAATTTTGTGCACAGACGAAATAAAATTATCTCAAATTCAATTAAACATAAATTGCTGTCGGTGCAAATATTGTGTTGGTAATAGATAGGTTAATTCCAATATTACAATAACTTTGAACAGCCCTCACCATCTATGCATCTCTTCGAGAAATTCCGAGAAAGAGATGTTCGCAATACTTCATTTCCCATTCCCTCTACCTTTTTCTATTTTCGCCTCCTCTCACCGTCATCGAGGTGACACTGAAGAGCTCTACAGTAATCTCAAAGAGGTTCTCACCATTCACTTTTTCATCAAAATTTTTGGGTACGACCGTATTTCCATCCTTATCCCGAGTGACGTTACGGTCCACCAACGCCAAACTGCGGTTTCTTTTGTGTGTCGGTCTGAAATTAGAATATTCCTCATCGACGGAATGTCTAGTTGTGAAGTTTCGAAGAAATATTCCGACTTATATAAATGAGATGGAAATCTAGTCGTAAATATGAGAACTGATTAGTGAAATAATTACTGAAATCAGATAAAAAATATGGTCAAGATGTAAATTTACTTTGCTTTTTGAAGTGGCTGCTGTTCGACTCCCATTTCTGCTTTCAAACTTATCTTCACTCCCTGCAACAAAACAAGGCTAGGGAGCATTCCACTGTTCTTCCAGTTATGAAGAATTATACTCTTCAAGAATAATATGATTCACTGCAGTATATGCAGCAATACAGAAATTTATCAAATAAAAAACCACTGTTTCAGAGGCAAAGTGACGCCATGAATCCAATGCCTCCCCGTCCCTCGAGTTACTAACATTCGAGCTTGCGAGTAAATGAGTAACTTTAGACGTAAGATTGAACTTGAAGTGATGATTGCTGAGGTGTGGTTCCAAAGATGGGGATTGGATCCAAGGAATGAAACCGAATCTCATGAGAATTAATGCATAAGGAATTTAAAGTGGGCTCCATTTGATGGATCGTGTTAGGAGAACGACTAGGGGATGACGAAATTTGGGAAAGGTGCACTGAAGATAGGTTATTGAACGGTTAACGATGTTGAGAAGACGAGGATCAACATGGTGGTCTTTTTTCGGAGATATTCTCTCGCTTGTAACAAAACACGAAGAAAAAGTTCAAAAGTTACTATGCGAGAAACGCATTTGACAGTGTCGCGCTCTGCAAATTATTCCATCGAATACACCAGATATGGCTCTGAGACTCCATTATTTTTGGCGTAAATGTCCGGATATGAATTACTTTATAAATGAATCTCTATATGTATGTTAAAGTTGATAGATGAGCCAATAAAAAAATCGAAGAATCAAAATTTTAACTGAAATGGACAAAGTTCAATGAGAATTACATCTCCGTTTTCCAGCTCTGCCGTTTCGCCGACTGCTTTCTTCTTGCTCGGCGTCGGGAAGAGATAAAGTGCTAGAGAAGGACCGAACATTACAACACTAATGCCCAGAAAGCCAGCCCACCATCGACCGATCCACATCGGATCACGAGGAGACAGGCCAGGAGGTACTAAAAACAGTTATAGTCTGTGAATTATTGCAAGGCACACAAGTTCCTGTTATCTTAATCGAGAAGCAAATCCAGCACGAAAGTGACTAAAAACACTGAAAAATTATTCATCCTTGACATTTAACATGATCGAACCTACTTCCACTTGTTGCGATATAAATGTCGAGGAACATCCCTTCTTTTGCAACATAAATTTTATGTTATTTAAGTCATTTCCGTAGAAAACTGCGGAGCTCAGCTTGGAATAATATAGTCTGTGAATTATTTTGCAGGGCACACAAGTTTCACTGCAGCTGAAAATGAGAGCTGACCACACTTCAGCAGTACTTTGCAGTAACTTACCCTCAAACGAGTAGTAGTATCTGTTGGTGATGCCACCAATCATGAAACCAAGTACTGGACCAAGAATTCGAATGAAGAACATTCCAGCTGCAAAAAAAGGCAGGAAGGTACACGACACTGAAATCTCCTGTTGAATAGTAAATGGTTTTATATTGGCAGTGAGGTGCGATCATCGAAGACTGCAGCTATGAATCCTCTCAAGGCTTTGCATATGAAACTTAGCTGACTAAATTTTTGAAATATCCTTATGTCTCCCTCAAAAATTGCTAACGTCATTACTTAATTTCCCAATTTAATACATAAAAAACTTAACCTAATAGAATTAAAAGCGAAAAGGTAAAAATCGTCAAAGCTAAATGGATGTTTATCAGTTAGAAGCAAATTTCGGCTAACTGGGTGGGTAGTCGCTCACATCTATCAGATAGGCACTGCAGCCCTGAAAGAATGGAAATAACTGAGTGATAGTTACCAAAGTAAACTGGTAAATTCTTTCGCTTGACGTTGTCATCGATAAGTGGGAGTCCAAGGGAGAAAGGCATCGTGCGTCCAACACCCAGAATCAGAAGACCACCAAATATCATTATGAATGGACCCAAATTCGATGGGTCTTTTGAGCACTTCAAATACTCGATCTGAAAGGTGGAATGCTGATAAATCTACTTCAGCATGCGACAACCAGAACATGTCAAAATCCGATTAGCATCGCGGATTGACTTATACTCTTCAAGAACCTCCGCTGTTTATTTGGAGGAGGGCAGCTTGCAACTGGTGGTCTGATTATGGATCTAGATGGCAACTGGCTTGAAACTAAGAAGCAAAGATAAAGCGAAGTGCAAAAGAGCGGAAGCAGAACGTCAGAATAATTTTCGGAAATCATAACCAAGTTTAGACTTTTTCTTTAAAAAGTAAAGGAAAGGGTTGACAATTGCCTGAGTTTCAAACCTTTAGCTTTTATAAAGCTGTCAAATTTTAAGTTAAAGTTTCACGTTCTAAATTCAGGTAATGAAGAGCGCATTCATAAGAAATACACCTTCATGAGCTGTATTTCTTGTGAATGAATGTACCTGATCACGCAAACTGTTTACAAGCCGACTGCAGAAGGCGAATGGCGCCCCCATAAGGATACGTATGTTGGCGATATCGCTCGCAGTTGGTGCCTTCACTTCACGTAGATAATCCTGCATTGGTGACTTTCAGAACTTCATTAATTACTCAATTACTCAATATTCATGAAAATCGTGTTCGAGTTAATCGTTTCGTTTTATTGAGCGATACAATGGAAAGGATGTTTTGATAAATATTTGTAAATAATTCACGAAGCTAAAGATCCAGTCGTTTAGAATTCATTGAAACAGTTTATATAAAGGTGCTTCCAAGGCGAATTCTCAGCATTACAAGATGTCTCTTGCGTTAAATGCTAAAAGTAGCATCTAATATATGTACGTTATGCTGAGAACATACGTAAGGACGTAAGATACGAGAGGACACCTAATAATACGTAAAATACGGGCACTTACCTACTGAGCAGTGTACTTATCACGTTGATTACTATCCGAAATATTGTTTATTCTAAGGTCTCCGCAAATAGTAGTTCCCGAAAGAAATACTAAAACTCACATAATATCGATTGCATATGTTCATCGATTCATTTTTGGGATAGCAGAAATCGAGGTTCTTTTGTGCAAATTTCTTCATTGATATATTCCTCAAGTTCGCTGGCAATTCCACCTCAATCTGCAAATAAAGTGAATTCTACTAGACCCTTTTCTGAGATTAATGTAACATATCCGGTCTCATATCAATTATTTTCAACCGATTCCGCCTTTTCGACGCTATTCCTCACACAACAAAAAAGCTACTATTTCTATAATACTATGTACCAATATTTTGCTATATTTGCATAACTAAAGTGAGATATTTAATACTGGCTGCGAAAGGAACTGAGGAAGTGGGCTACATAACAGGAACGGTAAGCGCCACGCTATTCTGCCAAAGACCTGTTGCCGTTACAGTGCGAACGAAGTTTTAGAGGAAGAATAAAAATTACATTGTGCTATGCTGTATGATGCGCCTCAGAGCATACGTACATTCTCGTAGAGATAGTTATGCTATGCCGTAATGGACTGCGCCGCCCCTAAAAATCTTTCAGACACTATATATGAGCATTAAAAAAACATTGCAAACTGCATTTTCTATATGGAAAAGCACAGTGATCAGAGAAGGAAATTGATATTTATCATAATGCGGATTCATATATCGCACGTCGGTAACTAGAAGCGATAAAGTTGGCTGAGAGGAAATGAATGCTAGCAATGAAAGCAGAACGATCGACAAAACAGCGATAAGGAAAGAGATGATTACGCATATTGTTATACAACGTTTTCTAAGGGCAGTTTCAGCTATAGAGATAGACAACGAAATGATAATCAGCAAGTTTCCTCCACCTTGGTAGACTCCTCCAAAGAAGTCTACCAAGGCGGAAAACTTTGGAGTGCGGTTGAGTGGAGGGGAGGAGGATGGTAATAGAAAGCTGGGAGAAAACCTTCTAAAGCTTCTCCTTGGTCATGTAATAGCTGCGCAAAAATCCTTTATCCACATGTAAAATTGCTTTCTTCGCTCCCTCACTGTTTCTTAACGATCATTAATATAATGGCATATTATCATAATACTAGAGTCAAAAGGCCCAAACGACTCCACTATGGCTAAATTTCAATGACGGTATCGTATGAGCACTAATGTTATGTGGGTTCGCAAAATCAAGGCACTTCTGCAGGCGAACCATATCAGTGAAGTTTGTAGCTGCAATGCTCTTTGAGATGTACTCGAAAAACGATTCAGCAGTTGTGTCATCACTCAGTCTCTCGGAGTCGATTTCTATTCGTTGTTCTGAAAGAAATCTCACTTAATTACCGTTGTAAAAGTTCGTTTAATATATGAGAGGTGCACAATGCGTGTTAAATATATATTTTTTAACTTTTTATATTTTTTTGTATTTTCAGGTTCCATAGCAAATGTCTTCTGGTTACGGTTGAGCCTCACGGCATACAGCGAAAAGGGTTTTAATCACAAAAACCCTCAGTTGACTAATCGAATAGAAACAAGAATTTTTAACGCCGGACCTAGGCACTTACCAACAACGGATCCGTTAAGACGAATACTCTCAACCGGAAATAAAAAGTTGGACATGCTGATGAGAAAGTTGGCGAGTGCAATCATCAAACAACCACCACCAATCCATCGAGCACGATTACCCTGAAAAGTATTTCGACTGCTATCACCTCAGGAAGTCTTTTGGGTCTTCTCTTCAATAATGAAGGAATCGTTGCGTAACAGTTTCATATCAGCGTCCAAGCAACTGAAGAATATTTGCAGCTTGAGTGGCTAGCTGTACGTAGAAATCATGAAGGAGATATAATATTCGTCGCACCCTTCTCTGGCACCCTTTCCCTCCTCCACTTCCGGTCGTTATCGCATCATTTAATCGCAGCGAAGACCACCTACCGAATTTTCACCGCCCACACAGATGCAGGAAAAGTGTGTGCTTAATGTTGACCTCGAAAACTGAAGGAGAACGAAGTATGGGGAAAAGTTTTGTTGCTAAAGCTTCATTTGACTGATTCGTCGAGCAAGAAGCACAAATTCCCGAGCGAAAACAACCTTAATGCAACGCGAAAGGGAGGAAGAAGGAAAGGAAAAAAGGTTCTTTAATAGCTTAGGGCACAGGACGCCACTTTCCTTTCAAAAAGCTTCATCCCCCATCCTAAGTGACACCTCTCCGGATTTGAGGAGCTGCTTGACGTAGAAATCATCCACACTTCCTGGAGTCTTTATCACTTCGAATAAAACTCTGGAGATTACAGCGTTCTTGGTACTTTTAAAGAACAAGTTTCCGTCACATTTGTGAAATTATAGCAGCAGTAAATAACGCTTCAGACACATCTAGGACCTATTCTTTTTTTCCGAACTTTATAATTCGCATGAACGCGAATTACTGACAAAGCACAACTTACTCCTTTCATCTTTATAAACACTCTTCAGCTAGGCTGTGTTTTGTGATCATTTAGTTTGTTGATTTGTGGCGTCCCTTGTTACCCATCTGAGGACTTCTGCGAATATTTGCTGTACATTTCATCACTTGTATTACTTTGCAAGTTGAGAGTATGACTGTGAAACGCCGCTTCAATGTCACAAATCAAAGCCCCCTATACGGTGATCTTTGAAGGCATTTTGAGTATCTTGTTATTCTCGTCACTGCGCT
Source organism: Parascaris univalens (assembly GCA_037576465.1). Taxonomy (NCBI): domain Eukaryota; kingdom Metazoa; phylum Nematoda; class Chromadorea; order Rhabditida; family Ascarididae; genus Parascaris; species Parascaris univalens. The sequence continues at coordinate 183,358,535 of CM075173.1, read as the reverse complement.
GATGATGTGCTTTTTTTAATCTCCGCCACCTAGGCAAGTGGAGCTTTTTCACCTACTGTGTTTTATTGGTCTACTTTTTCCTTCAAAAAGCAAGCCTTCATGTGCGTATTGTGGGTGCGCTCATTACTTCCGACCTCAGCTCGACCTTAAAATATACATTGCATATAATTGTCTAAGCTTAAAAGCGTTGCATGTATCACCGAAAGTAGATTGCTATGGGCGCTATCTTTTGAAGGAATATATTAAAGGTCAATGTTATTAAAGACAGTTTTATTTGAAATATGAAAGAAGAATAATTTCAACGAGTGGAGAGTTATCAGAAGTCCGCATGCAGCTCATAATAAAATCCTCATACTTTTGAAGACCTTTTTTCCCTTTATAATAGAGTTGGCAGTTAGGAGCACCTCATCGTTTTAGAGACCACGTTCGGGACTCAAATCACACAAATATTTTCTCATCTACAAGAACTCAGCTTGAAAGGTGCACTCTACGTTGATGCTTCAAGTAACTACTCCCTACGAGATATCTGGCGCTGCGCTTTCTGCTGCCCTTAGACATATGGTTGACTACAATTGAGAGCGTCAATAAATGTGTAATTTTGTTCTATAGGAACCTTTCCTCCGAGATAGCTGACAAATACGACGGATGGAATATAGCCGAAATCACCCGCCGAAACCATAAGACCCGACATGCGACTCGGAATTTGAAATTGCTTTTCTATCGAGACAACCGCACTGAAAGTAAAATTGCCATTCATTGTTTATAGTTTCGTATTATAGCATTAGGACTATTAAAGAAAGCCATTACTTAATATAGGTATAACACTTAATGAAACTGAGCGGACGAATGAAAAAACTACTAGTAAATCTAGAATAGCTGAACTGTGTAGGGCTAATTTTGCGAAATAATTGGCAACGAAAGATCTGTTTCAGCGCACAGAGTAGGCAAGAAAGAGGTGACAATTTTTAAGAAACACCCGCCCATTGTTAAGGATGTCCTCTCTTTGAATTTCGGAGGCATTTAACTGTTAGCCAAGAAGTGCAGCCGTTCATTTCTAACACCAGGTAACGATCATTGTAGAATATAATTCAAAATATCTCTTCTGATGTTGACATCAAGAATGGACTCTAAGAATCTTTTCAAGGAGATTTTACTGAGTCTCAATTCACTTGCCTCGTCATATAGAATCCCCCAATCGCCTCCAGAAAATATACAGTTAGGAAGAGTACAAAGAAGCAAATTACCTGAAATATAAAAATACATTTTTAATTTATACCATAGCAATAAATGTTGCCTTTTTCCATGACTTCATGTCAGGAAAGTTTAGACTCGTTTCTTCTTATCATCCTCGGTACTGAGAGAAGCGAACGATGCAAAATCTCCTAATGTTTACAAGAAACCTTCGAATCTTACAAAAGCACTTTGCGGACAAGAAATCTTCCTGATCGACGCAAGTTTGTGTACATTTTGGTGGCTCATATGTCTGTCGGTCTGGTAACTTGAACAAGCGAATTAGGGAGGCTAGGGCAAGTAAATCTTGCACGTATGATTTACATCAGATGACTTCTATTGCACCTGCGTCCCGAATGATCCTTTATAAGTTGTTGATATTGAAAGATATCACTTAGTTTATGCTTCAACTTAAAGGTGGTTGAGCAAAAAGTTCGTTGCTTCCCAGAACTTAAGCGAAGCGAGTAATCTACTTTCTTCTTGACCGGAAACTTCGAGCGTTTTGAATTGTTGAAATCTTCGCTTACTATGCAAGTTTTTAAGAAATCCAAAGATCCCCTCCTTCTTCTCCTATAAACATATTAGCTGCACATGCTTGGTCACCAGAGCAGTGAAATGAAAAGAAATATCGCGTGTGAAGAATGCACCGCATGGTTGTGTTGCGTTTTCCATCTCATCCTTAAAATATATGACTACTCACTGCGGCCATTAATGGATCGAACAATTGTTTCGTTCATTGTGATCCGAGAAAGTGATATCGTGTGTATGCCGACAATATTAGGCGTTTAGACGACATGCTAAGAGCTACTCGGTGTTTGCGAGCGAGTAATTTAGAAGCTCGGCGCCTATTCTCTTCCCCTCGTTAATGCTAAAAATGATGCGCTGGGGGTGTTTTGTGGAGGTGCTCGATCTGTGTTACATCGGATTGTGAAACCATAAGCGAATTGGATGGTCGCAGCGCAGGACGGGATGCTTGCGGTGCGACAAAACAGAAGGGTGCTGCGACTTTATAAAGAAGTGCTAACAAAATTGCTGCCAGACACTTTCCAGTCGCTCCGGCTGATGCTTTATTCGCCACTGAGTAGAAGGAAATGCTGGAGGGACTAGCCGTGCTTTTTAACAATAGAGAGTCTATCGGTCACTTTGGTTGCGACCACGTCGCTCCTAAGAAGAGACAGAGGGACTCCTCTTGGAAGGAAAGGACCGCAGAAATCTCTCGCACCAGCGACACCATCATCGACATGGGACGCTAGACGCATGACAGCGTATGCGTATTCCCCATCAAAAAGAAGCGCTTGATGCAAACCTCTGCTCCCGTCTCCTGAGAAAGGTGGATTATGCCGAAGAATACCGATGGCAGCGGACGCATGGAACAGCGCATTAGTGTTCTCCTATGTTTCTATTTCAGCAAACTGCACTGTCGACAAATTTCAAGCGCCAAAGGTTTTCCTAATCGGAGCAAACCTGACACGTTATTTTTTTGGTGCAACGCCCAGTTGCCTCTAAATCTTTCGGTCTTTGTGTATATCGAGCACTTCCCATTTGTGTGCCTGATTATGAAAAATTTATCTGACCAAGTTGTGGTTGTGTATTGTGGATCATACGAGAATCTACTTTCAGGCTGAAGTTTTCTCTGTAAAAGATGAAAAGGATGTCGCGAAGAGCCGAGGTGAGAAGAAACCGAGGTTATGCCTGTTCGGCATCATTGAAGTGAATACTTTTCAGGTTCTCAAGTGTTTTTACAGAGGAGAGTGGTTTGCTGTGGGAATTGCTGGTGTGCTGCAAGGAGCATCCCTCGTTTTGTTGATGCTACTGCGGCTCATGTCTCAAGGCTAATCGCGAGCTCAGCAAAAGTCCGAATAATTTCCTCATACGCCATGTTATTACCGTTTCTGAAACACCACACAAAATCAATCGTTCAGTACAATTTTCCTATTTGCATTTGCTCTAGATTTCCCTCCGTGTTAAATGTGTGTGCTCATCTTAGCTATGCGAAGAAAACGCCCACAATTGCAATAAAAAATAATAACCCGACCAGATTTGCTTCTTTTATTTGCGAGGGTAGCGAAGTAATCGTCAAAAGCACGATGATGGATCATTTCACACTAAGCGATCTTCTAAGTTCCGCAAGTTCGAAATTCGTCTGTAGTGGGTGTTCGATGTCAGAAGTTATTTCGTTCTCAAGCAGCTTGATGTTTGCGTTAAACATGTGAGCTCAGACAGTAGCTGTGTATGCAAGGATGTTTGGTATGGTTTGTTTAAAAAAAGTTGCTTTAGAAACTGAAAAAAATTGAGTAGTCATTGTTTATACACTAGGTCATAGGGATGAGGTTTCATAGTAATCCCCAGCAATAGCCACTCCTTTCTTTCCTCAGTGTTGCACTACTGACATGGTTTGTGGTGTCCCACAAACGACGTGTTTTATTTTCGAGGATAATTTGCTCCTCGTGCATGCTGACGAGATTTCTGGTAATTTGTTGATTGTGCTCACCCATCTGACTCTAATGCTAACCTCAAAATTTATTGTAAATTGCATGATCCTAAGACATGAAATTTGATCTTACAAAAGCGCCTCACTGCACTCACCATCTGTTCAGATTACAGCAGTTGGACGCTGCACATGAAAAAATATCACGTAACTGGTAGCGATTTGCGGCATAAATGTCTTCTCAAGCTGGGAGGTCAGCCTCTTTCTACTGGTGTTCGTGACCTAAACTTCAGTGGAGATTGCAGCGTTCCGCCACTGCTCAAATTGCATTCTGTATTCTTTTGCGCGTTGCAACATGGATATGTTCTCGAAATGCTTTCTTTAGTTACTGCTCGCACGTAAGACGCACTTTAATGCCGTCTGATCTTTTCATCTGTTTTTTTTGGCATCCAGTTGCTAGCGGTTGTCGAGAGCGCTTCACTTGCAGTGCGCAGTTTTTCGCTATGAATGTTTGGAATCGCATTTCTGCCTCTGTCACTAACGCACCTAATGTTTCGCTTTGAAATCGTGGTTGAGGCACTCCGATCTTCCTTCGGGATCTTATTAATCCAAAGCCCTGAATGCCTAGTTGCCTCAAATATTGCTTTACGAGCGTTTTGCTCTTTCTCAGTGTTCGTATTCATATACTTTCATTTGTTTCATATTTTAGGGTAAAGGGAAGGGAATGCAATTGAAATGAAGTGAACAAAGTGAACAAAGAACTTTTTACGCATCTCTTTGCTCGTAACCATTTTGGGGCTGGAGAGGAGGAGACATTCTTCTCATCCGAAGCAACTCGGATCGATCCAATCTTTATATTGCCTCGAAAGTTTTAGTTGAATGGAAGTCTACAGTAAACTTGGAAGCCCTCTTGCAGTGTCATCTTTCAAAGAATCCTTTTTGTGCTGTTTTGAGAGAAAAATTGCCGTCATCTCAAGAACTCCTCTTGTCTCATAAAGTGAAGAAAAAAAACGATTCAATTCTATAAACGAAAAAGTTGCTCGCCGTTGCTGAGGCTTATTCAAAACTTGGGGAGAGACGTATCCCACCCTCCACCCCTTCACTTCATTAAAAGTTCCCCTTCTCAAATATTTTTGGATTTTTCTGCGATTCACGCAACCCTTCCTCTGTATCTACCTCCTGATTTTTAACCTCTGAGGTATGTAACTCTGAGGTATTTTTAACTCGAAGTAAAACATTGCATTCGTTCTACCAAGACAGTATGTAACTTACTGCTTTCCGGCCTTCCATTGCAGGGTGATATTAGCAATGCAGCAATGGCCTGAAAGTAAAAAGTAGAGGGAGCGCCGATCTTTTATTCGCGTAATTGTTGCCACAGTTTTCAAACAGATAAAGAAAGAAGTGGAGAAGCAAACGAGATGAGTCGAGACAATAGGAGCTATCACATCCCGCTCGATCGGCACTTCATTTTCACGTGCGACCAACGAAAATAAAATAAAATTTCGCTCAATATTTCAACTTTTCGATTCATTCAGGAGGCATAGAGGTAATTCAGATGAAATTCGTTTTTTGCAGCCTCACTCGCGCCACATGAAGAACCAATCAATGCGGGAGATGTTTCCTGACATTCCTCAATGTCCCTAACCTTATTTGAAATTCAACACAAATCATGCAGCAAGAATTCATCAGCTGTTTTAAGCAGCATCGAGCTTTCCTCGGATTTAAACTCCTTCTTATGACTTTTAGGATTAGCAGTTTCCCATTACCTTCGGTAAACTGCTCTAATGCTATAATTTTTTTTGCAGTGGTGAAGACTGAACCGTTTTGAAAAGCTGCGGTCGAAATCCCCTTAATTAAGCTCACTTTATCGAAATACAGACTAAGGTAAGCAATAACAACATTAATGGGAAACAGGCAAATGTCCACTTCATTGGGTGAATCTTGTGCGCCTAGAAGTAGATTATAGAAGTTCATGATCATAGGCACTGGTAGTATTAGAAACTTTGAGGCCAAGACTGAGGCAGTAATATTGCTCAGTACAAAACAAAGCAATTTATGGCAACAAAGATGATGCGGAAAATGTTATTCTCAGGAATAATCTCATCGTCGGCACAGGTGAGAGAGGGAAATACGGTCGAGAAGAAATACAACGATGAACGTACTGAGTACGGGCACCTAACTCCAAAGCACGATAAGATAAGCATGTGCGTTGTAGTGAGTTGATTGCTGATGAGTTGATAATGTTGAAGTCGACAGACGATCGATTAGGAGCAACAATTTTTGATAGTAGTCGCTTTTAATTCGATTATGCCGTCTTCATAGAATAAAATCAATGAAAGAGTCGGTAAATGAGCCATTATCACTGAGCGCGAAGAGGATAGTCAATGAACTTGCCTCTTAATGAATTCAACGGGTTCTATTTGAATAAGCATTGAGCGAAGAATTCTTAACTTTTTCCATCTTTTGTCTATTTAAGTAACACCTAGCCTATCATTTATTCATTTCCCGCTTTGAAGAACTGAAGTTTTTCCAAAGTTTTTTGCGATTGACTGCTTATTTAATTGTTAAATCCACAATCATATCATTGATGAGGTCGTCAAAGATGGTCGATTTATCAGGCTATCATTAAAAAACACCAAGACGGGAATGAATGCCGGCTGAATAGAAGACCATCTTAAAATAAAGTAGCTCAAGGTAGAAGCGACAAATGAATTGATAACTGGATTGCCTCGTGATGTTGAGTACTTATCAATTGAACAGATAAAACTATGCTGAGAAATTTCTCATCGGATCATCTGAGTGGAAATGAGAGAGAAACATTTAGTCGAAAATTTTTGCGCAAGAAGGGAGAAAACAAAATTTAAGAAAGCCCTAACTAAGATTGGTTTCCAGAGTTCACTGAAGTGTTTTCTAAACTGCTCTCAGCAATGGGGTGAGAGAATGAGATCTAAAAAAAGAAGATGCCAATCGCGGCACCACTTTGATATGTTCTTTTCACTATTATTTAGTAGCAACTTTATTTGTGATGTTGTTCCTCCGATTACAGAATTCAAAGCAGTCATTTTCCTCGTTCTCAATTTTAGTTTTATATGGCACCTTTTCTCTCATTACCACTTCTGTAGAGAAAGCATAAGACTAGCATAAGGGAAGACAACTGAGGATATCAGAAGATGCTCTCCTTAAGTGAATTCATCATAAATAGAAGACCGAAATGATGTTGCATGAGGCAACAACGAAATACCAAAACCCACTTAAAACTAGCGACATTCAGTTGCTGCCGACGAGATGATAATCACTCATCAACAGAAATTTTCCGACCCATCCAGATAACGACAGCACACATATCAACAGTTCAGCATTGAACACACTCTAAGTTTCGCCTTTCTCACCTATATAATAAAATTCTTGGCGCAGTGAAGAAAGGCAAATCTTGTTATCACTAAGCCCGTCAATGGAGTTGAAAAACGCTCATGTTGATAAGAAATCTTTTACGTTCAATCAAGAGAGTCGCTTTCAATGACAGAAAGACGGAAACGCACCCGCCGATCACTCACAACGGTGGAGGTGATAATAATAGTTGTGGTGTTAACAGTGGTCTCATAGTTTTTGCAATACTTAATGCCGCTCACTGCAAAGGAACATGATAAGATATGAACTTCAGGCAGGCTCAAGGGCCCAAGCAGTGCCAACCGCTATCCACTATTTGCTATTTTCACAGCTCTTCATTGGTCACCATTCCAGTTTCAAGAAACTTCGTTGACGTGAGGAATTATTCAGATGGAAGCAGTAGAAGCAAACTGCTCAAGCACCATCTCATGTGAAGGACAGACGGGGGAGGGGAGAGGGTTAGGAGGATATCACAAAAACCACACATTTTCTTGAAAGGGAGACCAAATGGAATTCAGACCTGTAATGTTGCAGTAATTCCGAGTTGAAGATTTTTCAGTCTGATGGTCTGATGATATTAACTGGTTTAAGGGCTGCAGTACGAGTTAAATGCTTCTGAGCGTCTTCAAGTGTATCTTCATATTTCAGGATAAGTTCCGAGCATGCAGCGACAAATTCATGACATCGCAACAGTGAAATTTGAGACATAAGCGACGTGAGATATGAAATATATTGCAAGATGACTTCGTAGTAAGGAGGAGCAGGGTGACGTACAGCGCAAATTCGAATCTACTATGGCACTGCAGCAACCATCAGCTGCAGAGATAATCGCGCGATCGTCACGACTTATGTTTGCAGTTTTATGCTTAACAAAGGGCTATCATTGTTAAACTCGATGTTGTTGTAAATTCGAGGAGTCGTCCGAAGAAAGACTCTAGCCGCAATCAGAAATCGCAAGCAGAGTCCTTCAACTGCGCTAAACCTAGAGCTTGCTCGCATAGATCTGTCTGGTGTTTTATCTATTGCTCGAAACGTCACTTACATATTCGGGTTCGTCACGCTGCTTAAGGCAAAATGCTGCAAACTCGAAGCGATGTCCTCCCGAATTCTAACTTGCAATATTTAATCCAACAGAAATGTTTTAATCATTTTGGTAGTAATTCTTACTGCAAACGATGTCAACAACGTTAGTTTAATTAATACTAGAAAGTTTCATATTCACTGTCATCGTCGAATCATCAAAAAACGTGGAGATCAGAAAGGAATCCAAACTTTGCACGATTAAATGGACTCTTCCGTGTGATTCGCACTAACAAGATAACTTTGACGAAGAGTCAAAACTTGCACACAGCGAAGTCATACCAACAGCGCGGTAGTTTCTTACACAGTGGTCAGAACTCGTTGCGCAACGATGCAACGAAGGATCACTTTCGTAGCGAGGATAATGAAACAAAATGAAGTCCTATACACGACGAGGAGAGTTCTAAGATTTTTAGATGCGAGAATTTTGTTGCAATCCGCTTTATGAATATCGATGAAGTGCCATTTTTGAAATTCTTACAGTGAACAGAAAATTCTGATAGATTATCTCTATTTTTTGCCAAATTCTAAAGAAGATGTGCGCAAAACTGTTGCATTTCTACGCATCCTCTGCAACAAGATCATTTCCGCATTTCTTATTTAGAGGACCTATCGTGACGGTTTTTTTAAGTTTCCTAGCTTACCTACCTATAAAGCACCACATTCTTTTCACGCTCCATGCATTATCTTCATTTTCCAGCGACTTTTATGTATTGCGGACGGCAATTCTCAGAACGCTAGAACTCTCTACGAAGGCCTCCCAGTCGTCAATAATGCCACAGAAAGTCTTTTTTGGTGCCAACTGTGAAAATACCTTGCGATTGCCCCATTCTGTCTTTCTCATCAGTGATCAGTGAACAATGATTAAACACTTCGCGTTGGTACATTCGTCAGTCAGCAGAGAAGTAAATTCTACGCAACCACTACAGCTCAGAGGATGCTCCGATCCCGTGCTCTACACATTGTTTAATCGCCGATATCGCCCAGATCGCATTGAGCCGACCATGTAACTGCGATTTAACTTACTCGTGTTGAACATAAATGAACGCATGCTGATTTCTCTTAAAGGAATAACTAGATCGTGGAAATAAAAATAATAATCAACTGCAGCAGTAACAGCGATTCGGCAGTATTTAAATAGATATGTTATTATTAACTAACATTTATAGAGGGAAATACTGGCAGCGTTCAAAAAGAGCACTCTATCTAAACAGATTTATAGATATCAGAAGAAGGCATTAACAGTAGCATTGAGAAGTGCTATTAAGAGCCACATTTAAGTAGTGTTGGTGGTGGCACTACGTGCTATTGACAGTGGGTACTACTGGAGGCAAATATTGGTTTACAGTAGTCCTATTGGTGAGTGTTGATGGGAATCGCCATTAGGAAATGTGACTTGTGATTTGGCTATCTATATTTTATGAAATGTGACTTGAAACTATCGATACCTGCAACTTCCCGAACAGCATTCACAGTTATCAGCTACATACAATGAAAAGTGTGGAAATAAAGCCTCTAGTATTAACGCATCAGCTACCACTATATGTCATCAGTCCATTCAATAACACCGGTTACCCTTGAGTCTCGAATTGACGTCGAAGATAATGAACAGCACTCGAGCAGATTGAATATCGATTTAGGAATTTGGTACCTCACTGAATTTTTCGAGGCCGTTTTCAGGCTAATTTGGGGATTTTTACGTTTTATTACTGTAACTAGTGTAAGTTTGGATTTCCTGTCGATAACAGTACTACAACGCTTCAATTTTCCGATAGTGCATGAAATTATAAATCGATCGCATTATTTTATTTACGAATTGTTTGACGTCCACAAATTCTTTTCTCTGCTAAGTGCTCTCTACTGAAGACGTCGCTGATCTTATCTAATTGTTGTTTTGCTGCTTTAGTTTGAATGCCCGACGAATGCCTTCTGCATTTTTTCCGTTTCAGTTGAGTACTGACGTCCGATGCACTGCATCGTTACGCATCATTGCTTTCTCGAGCAGTTTTTAATTGGAAGAATTGCAGTCGTTGTAATGGATGACTAAAATTCGAGTACAACCGAAGCGTTTGAACTAACTTTAAAAATCTACAATGTCCAGTTGTAGCCAGCTCCCGCACTTATAAACATTAAGCTATAGAATCCACTAACGATTCTATTGAAATCCTTTTCAAATTGCTATCGGCTAGCACTGAGAACTCTGTGTATCCGTCATCCCATTCATATTCCTTTGGCGCCGAGTGGTTGACCAGCTCAGCGACCAGTCTGCAGCAAGCTCTGCAAGCAGCCGCAAATGTGGATGCACTTTCACTTCCTTAGCTGCCAACCACTTAGCCAGCGCTGTTGTTCCTCATCACTGCACTTCTGATAATTGCTCTGGGATTCGCGCAGCAAGATGCACCATTCCAAAATGAGCAAAGCTCCGAGACGCTGACTTGTGCACTGCATTATCATTTTCTTTCTTAACCACTACATACCACCCAATGCATAAATGGTAACAAAGACAGCAGCACCTTTACTAACTCGAAATTACAAGTTCAGCATCACCACTGTTAAAGACAGTGCAAGTGATGCAAACTACAGAAAACGGGATCAGCGGGTATTTTATGGGCTCCTGGCCCTTTGACTTATGTGTCGATGGCCATTTTGATTACCTCCTCAAATGCTTTAAGGTTAATTTGCATGCCGATGATCTAAAAATATATGTAAACTATTCAATTCGTGCTAATAATCTTACTACCCCCGAGCAAGTCCTAAATAGCGGTTCTCGAATGCGCTTTTTTCCATGGTGATCGGTATGATGATACGCGTCCGTGTATGGACATATCATCCACGTGAATGTATCGCACCTCCTGAAAGAATCGATGGATTAAGCGTCCACCATAGCCTTTAACGTGATCTATACTACAGTACCCCCGTTCCGTGACTGCGTTATCTGCTTTAATTTTTTTCGCAAGAAAGACGTTTGTGTGCAAGAAATAATACATGGGAGCACATGAAGAGTTGAATAAAGAGCACTGATATATGTATAAATAAAGCAGGCAAAGTGAGAAGAGCGTAGCATGTCAACTTAGAGATAACAAAGATTATGCAAAGTGTCCACATAGAGAAAATGAGATGTTTAATAAAAAGAAGTGCTTCACATCGGGAGAGGAAAAAAGACAGCCATGACAAGAAAAAGTTGCGGGTCAATTCGAATAAGACTGCTCGGTGAGCCCAAAGAAGGTGCCAATCTGCCCAATTCCGTTTTGAAATACAAAGAAAGTTGAAGTAATTTAAACAAGTATACTTAAACATCATCTCAACGGAAAGTGAATCCCACTCAGTCAACTAAACCCAATTTTTAAATGAATTACAGCCAGCACTATTCGCATGGTGTTTTTGCGCACGTACTTATCTTCAGGTTTTCGTTTAGTGATCGCAAAGTGTTGAGCTCGATCTAGGCTGATGAGTTCGAATAAGTTCCCACGCAGAGTACAGTTTTCTATTTTCACACAAACCCGTGTAGCATATTCAATATTCGCGCTATTGTCCGAAATGAAATGTGTTTTTCTCTGCTCTGTTATATCGCCCACTTTTCTCAGCTTCTCATGCTGTTAAATCCACTTCGCATTACGTGCATTCGACATAGTTGTTTGACAGTTGCGCCTATGCTTGTGATTTGAGCGTTGCGTTCAAGTGTCTGTGAGGAGCTGGGAGAGTTCTGTCCTCGTGATGTTGAAGTTTAGTGGTAGTTGGATGTTGGGTATTGCAGTAGGGGCGGAGATGTCATGTAAGTTAGCGATCGTTGGGGATGATGGCATGTGTTATTATAATAAAGGGGTCCGTGTTGCAATCAAACGTCTACGGCGAACGACGGCCCAACAAGCAGTTTTTAATGACCCTCTTCGTGATAGAATGAAAATCTTCTTAGGAAGTCGAGAAAATGGATCGGGAACTCGGCACAGCTAAATGCTCATGAAATTAGTGGCTCTGGAAGGAGCTTGGAGCTGCATTCGACAAGCGGCTTCTTTTTTTTCTGCGCCATTTTAACTCCTCTCCAATTTCCTCCACGGTACTTTAAGAGTTACAGGCTTTGCCTATGATGAGGTCGGACGTTCCTTCGATACTTTCACGAACTCTATTTATTCAGCCTCATGTTGTGCTCTCAGATGTCTGGCAGCATTTGTCATATCCCAACCCATCTGCCCATTCCCTTCACGTTGTGAGCACTTCAAAGAAATCTGTAGGAAGGGAGCCAGCAATACCGAAGACGGAAAAATACGAGCAGAAGATAGTAATTTGAGGAAAATGCTATTCGTCGCGCTGTATACTCTCACTTCTGTTCATTTTTCACACGAAAAAACTTTTTTCAAGTTATTAATGAAAAGATCGCTCTCCAAAGCAGCTCAGTTTTATCCATAAAACAAATTGGAACTGCGCGTTGATTGCTTTGTGCCGAACGATTCGGACCAAAAGATCACAGATACTTCGAAATTTTCTCGAATTTCGCATATTTGAGGTTTCCTTTGCTGAGCGAACTTTTATGAAGTGCAATTAAGTAGAGATTAAAAAGGGAAGAAACAAAATGAGTAAAGAAACAATAAAAAGATCAGTGCAAAGTAATCACCTATGTCTATTGGTGCTATTGAAAGTCTGAAACGTCGAATTTAGTTCGTGATATTCAAAGAAACATTTTATTTACTTCAAACACGGTTTGCGGGAACGCTTAAATTTGCAACTGAATAAGCTCGATGCTGGGATTTATTGCAAGAAGCTCAAGTACAAGCATGACTGAAAAATGGGATGTTATACGTCTATTTTCTCCCAAAAACGGCACAATACTCAACTCGTCCGCCTCTCAGAAGTCAGGTGTGTTGCACTCTAACCACTATTTCACATTTTCACCAACCACTTTACAGCACTCAACACAGAGCATTTCATTGTGCTCGGGAAAAGTACGCGTGTGCATATTGCTTCTTCTCACGCTGAAATCACTGATCCGCCATCATCAGTTATCACATTCAACGAGTTCGAAGAGTATCGGAGCACCACCGGTGAAATGCAATTTAGGGCGAAAGACCTCTTATGACGTCAAGGAATGCGGTGATTAGGAGGGTTTCGCTATTTCGATTGCGAAACTTTCGTTGGAAGTGCTCTCCGATCACATCTATACGATCATCGTGCCATTTATGTTCACTTATATGTGAGATGTTCCTTTGGCATTGCAGTGAAAGCCGGCACAGTGATACTGTTGGTACTAAGTCTCTGAAACAGATGGTTTGGCCTCCTTTTGACGAAGGGGATCATATGAATTCACTAACAAAGGAAGGTCACATGAACGCACTCAACTACCATCGATAAATGGTGATAAGTGACTGGAGATAATCGCCATTTTTATTTATAGCCACATTCACGTTCTATCGATATGCAGTCGTTCTATGCCATCTGTTTCTATGCATCGACGGAGAAAAAGGTTTTGATAGACATTCGTCTGCCATTGCCGATCCGCTTAAATTGATTAATAGGGCAGATGACGATGAAAATTTGAGTGGATGAGATTCGACGGGAACGCCGAGATATTTACTCTAAGTAGAGGCGTGAATTTTGCATCGAGAAGTGTAGATCGTGGCATGACTTCACTTTCTGCGGTGAGCTTGATGAGGGTTTGTAGCTCTTTCAGACTGCAACGACGAGCAACGTCCGGCATGAACATAACAGCGAAGGGAACTCGTATTTGATTTGCATGCCGTCGAGTGCAAAATTAATTCACATTGCAAATTTCGCTATAGAGTTTCTTCGAAAGGTGGGCAATGAACACTGCATTTAAGATAGTATCATTATAGCACTGCAAACTATACTCGTGAGGCCGTTGTAATGTTCCGAACTCGTTTCCGGCCACCCGCTTCCTTGTGAGCCCTTATTTCCCAACGAAACTTTATTCCTTACGTACAGTCAACAGCGACAAGCCGCTATCGCATACATCACCAGACAGAGCCTCACCACCACAACCTTGTCCACATAATACAATGACCATTCAATTGGACATTGGCTGCCCCAATATCACCTCCTCAGAGTACAACAGTGATTCACACATAAGCGTTTCGCATCAAAGACCATTGTCCACATAACACTCCGACTGCTGCTTGGCTACCATCGAGCAAGCAGCTCATGCACAAAACCGTCACACTGTCCTAAACAAACGTGATGAATGACACTCATATATCCGAGAAACATTCTTGCGCGATCTGCAATAGGTGCATGAACGCTTGCATATTATGCTGCAAGTTTCGCATGTACGGAACCGATATATGAAATGCGCAGTCGATGTGCTTTTCGAATCAAGACGATGGCCCATAAACACGTTTGAACGAAAATTCTAGTCGCAACCAAGAAATTGAATTCCTTGCTGAAATACTATGCGAATGCTTGAGGAATTGATATAGTGCGAGAATGAGTGAATATGCGTCGTCCTATTTCCGTCTCCGAAAACTAAGTGAGCAGCTGAGGTATTAAGAAAGAGGCCACTTTGAATGTATACCAGCACGCCTATGTCCGATTTTGCTACTGTTAAAAGAGCACCTCCTCGGGGCTTGCACTCCCCAATGCTCCCTATGAACTTCGTCCTTCAACTATTGGAAGTATCGTGCGCCTTTGTCGCCAGTGCCGCATTGTTGTTTGATCGGTGATATTGAAATGAAACGGACTCATGTTTCAAAAGCTCACCATTTTGCATATCCCGCACTGTATGTGGACGTATGCTTGTGTGGTTATTAATGCGTCACCTAGGGGAATGTTGGTCATCATCTCTCTCATCCACCTGCGAGCTTCAACAAAATAACACGTTGCGGTCCTTAACACCCACTGTGATACTACGGGCTGCAATAACGGCATCAGAGATTGCTTGTTTAGACACTGCGCGATCTTAAGTAGGTTAACGATCTTTCCGTAGGCCTTAACCTACATCCTACGTTCATAACGAAAAGATACGATAGCTGAAATGTGCTTCAACATTTCACGTGTGCGTCGAGGAACGTCAAAAGGTGGCACGAGAGAATTTCGAGAAATATTCCTCTCTCGTGACGCTGAAATGTCTATAAGAAGGCTCACATCTCCATGACGATGTTGTTTGTCGAAGTTGAGTGACGGCTTGAAAGCCATATGGTAGTCATCAAACGTGTCGAAATTATATGCGGGCTTACAAGGTGGCCATCGGGATAGTGGCATACGATATGGTTATGCGTTTCGTTGTGACGATAGTCGGCGCATAACCCGGGTGACACATCAACGGATAACGTCGAAAGTCGATTCGCATACTTATTTCACTCATACATTGTTTAGCATTTCATCTTCTAACATCGGCCTCTTATGTTTATACTTGACGTTTATCATATCATCCTCCCTATCTCTATAAAAATAGCAACACTATAACGTATGAGTGGCTGACGTCTACTCGTTTCAACCGCAAGCAGGTAACCTCACCTACCGACGTTGTTTGGCACCATCTGAAATTCCAAATGGAGGAAGCAGCTAAAGGACCTCACATACCTTCCCGAATCACGCCCACTTCACCGGCCGCTTCCTACGCTTACCGACACGCATAGAACGCCGCGCTTCGTTTGTTAACTCAACCACTGACGTAATTAGTCAAAAAAGCAGACTTCCACCAAGCCAACTAGCATGAAAGCGCACGCAGTTTCCTCCACCCGCTTCACCGTGAGTGCATCAAGTAGGTTATAAGAGAAGAGGTCGCACCTCTTGCTTAAACCACATCCTGCAAATGCTCGAACTCGGGTTGCAGCTGCTCGCGACTACAAACTGCCGTCAAGTCTGACGGATCATCGAGATGCAGCCGACACGCACACACCGACAGACAAACATGAAAATGGCGCGTTTGTCATCATGGGTAGGGGCTCCTGTAGAACAAATAGAGTACAGTATGTGACGCGAACACAGCAACAATAAGGCTACGCGAACGAGCGAACACTGAACCCTCGATGTTGGCAATTGTCATCAACGTTGCCCGAGAATGAAGGCGACTTTAGTTCTTTTTTTAATGGTTAAGTGATGTGCGGGGTGATGTGGTGAGTTCCTTGTTGGGGGTCATGCAGGTCATGCTACGGGTGTTGCTTAGTCACTTAACTGGATGCTTACCTTCTTCTCATACCTTGCTTATGCGTATTTCCACACCTTATTTCGCTTTAAACTGTTGTAACAATAAACCATTTTGCCTCCAGCCTTCATTTATTACTGATGGATTGAGAGATTCCTTATGTTTGGAGGCTTGTCCGTGCTTGGCAGCAAGACAGCGTTCTTAAAAAGCCCTAAAAGGATTCAAGGAGAGTGAGGCGAAGGGTCATAAAACGACGATGTGCGGACCTCGCGCTCACAAACCGTCGAATAATGCCATCTCCGTGGCAGCTCGTCATGTCTGGGTGATTTCGCGACCGGATGGCGCACCGCTGCGGTCGGAACTCGCCCTCGCAACGATGACAGCTCCACCTAAAATGGGAGAAGCACACACACACACTCTTGTCAGCAACTACGCCCTCCTTTCATATGCATCTATCCTTGCGAGAGTGTACTCGTAGAGAGCTTGCCATTTCTCTTGATGAGCGCTTGGTCTCTTCGACACTAATGCCGTGATCATCGCTCTGCGGTAGACGTCAAACGGTGCAGATGACACCTGAGGTCATTTTGTAGTACACCTGAAATAGCCGGAAAGAAGTGCGGTTATTTGCTTGCTTTAGAAGAGAGAAAAGAAGCAAATGCTTGCATATATGATGTCAGAAGCTGTCATATAGCATCAATGAGTCGAAGAGTGGGGGGGTTTTCTATTGGATTCGAAAAGAATACTGAGGGAAAATGAGATTCGGTGTTGACTATGTTGAGAGGGGAGACGGCAACGGGCGACATAAGGCTGTTGATATCGTTTCCAAGAAGATTGTAATTTTCTCCTTTTCGTGCCGAGTATTCTCGATGAGGACATTATTGACGGGAACATGAGGCACTTCGAGTTACTTGTGCTCTTTGCATTTGTGGGGGAAATGGAGGGCCAAGAAAGCAACTGAACCGCTAGCAACAGCCGATGAGTTCGGCACTCGATCGTGACTTCATCCATGGAAATTTGCAAGAAAAAGGAGGTAATAGTTGAGTTGAACGCAAACGACACTGCATTTTCATTGTTCTTCTACGGCTATTGGGGTGGGTGGTACGCTATGAAAGGCAACTTTGACAAGTGGGTTATTCTCGCTCTCGATTGTCGGCTCAAAGAAACGGCTTCCTGGACGCTACTTGAGGGCTTCCTGGACGCTACTTGAGGTCTTCCTGGACGCTACTTGAGAATAGGGAATGAGAGATAGGGTAGGGTTCATCGATAAAGAAAACCAATAAGCATAAATTCCCACAAATCAGACGATCTGCGAAGTCCTTATTGAATATGTTTTTAGGCGAGCTATTCTTCCATAGAAGCGCTGATTGTAGCAAACGATGATGGATCACATTTAATGAAGTGACAACCGAGGAGTTCTTTCTTCTTTCATACCTCTAAGCGCCTATGCATTCACGCATCAGACAAATTCGCCACAAAGCATGGAAAGAAGTAATTATTGTTAAATGGGCACGATTTTAAGATAGTATGGGGACGAGCGTATGCCAAGGTCTGGTAAAGTATGGGGACGAGCGTATACCAAGGTCTGGTAACGGAGAAGCGGGGATGCGTGGGTGGGGGGGTGGGTGGGGGTGGGGGATACACATTAATAAGATAAAGAAAACGTCAAAGAGCGTAAACGAATAGTGCCCACCGAAACGTACATAATAAGCACTGATATCCGCTCGAATAGAAGTATTAATTTCCCCGAAATATGGCCATTTTCTACGTGAAAATCCACGCAAAAAGCGCACAAATTCAGCTCAAAGACAGCCAACGGAGGTATCTTCTACGCCGAAAGCTATTCATTACTGAGAGGAGGTAAGGGGATCGAAACATGTCGACGATGATTTGTTTAGTCTCTCCATCAAGTTCGCACTCACCGCCTTCAAGTGTAGAGAACTCGAAACATTATTGTTGCCCCTGAGAACAGTTATATTTGACTGGGAGTGATTTAGAGGGATTCCTTTCGCGTGGAGGGAAAAGGTTTGTGAAAGAGAATATGGGGGAATTTGTTACTGAATAAGGCCCGATTGCTGCTTCTTCGCCCATCTCTCAATCCAAGAAAGCGTATATGCAAAAATGTCCCTGTCGAAAGGTTTCCAAAGACTTGAAGCGTCTTTAATGCGCAATTTGATATTTGTCGTTGAGATACTGAGTTTACAAATCGTTTGCTCATTTGATTAGAAAATAATGATAGAGACGTTTTATGTGTTTAATTTGTTTTGTATGGCGTTCGTTCAATAAATTGCTGTCAGAATGTCCGATTCTGAATGCAGCGAATCGGACGTATCGGTGGACGATCGGTCGTTGAGTGACGTCGATATGGTGAGCAACGAGGATCAGCAACTCTCCGAAGCTGAAGGAGACGGTTAGAATCTGATCTTTGAGTTGTTATTAGCGTTATGAGTTTTATAAGTTATCGCTCAAGCAGTAGAGTATCGATTCACATTGTCAGTGATATATCTCGAGAGGGGACGCTAACCTTACGCCTACTTTCATGGCGTTTTGAACGTTTTTGTTCAGTTGGTCCATTAATACTTGCCACTTTATTGTTTTGTGGTTCTGTTCGGTAGGAGTGAACTGTCTATCTCAGTTACAGCCGTTTGATTGCCTCATGAGATTGCTTCGAAGTGTCGAGCATCGAATTAGCTAAAAAATGTGCAATAACGAATGTGCGTTGGGATTTGATTGAGGGATTCCTGCAACTTAGCTAGGCTCCATATCGTGAAATGGTGGAACGGGATCGGAAGGGCTGCTGCTTCTTGTTGCTCCTCGGGCGTTGGTTTATTTCACAGCCTGCATATATTTTCCCCTCCTTTTCTTCTCCTAAATGTCTACTCTTTCCTACCGCCCTAAGTGGGCACATTCAGCTGATAAAACCAGTGATGGAGCATGTCTATATAACATAAACTCTTCATTTATGGGGTTTCTTCGGTACTCTTATACTAGGACGGATAAAAATAGAGACAATGGGAGCAGTAAATTGATATTATACTATCATTCGCGTGCCGGACATGACCAAATTCACCATTGAAGCTGAATCAGATGACGTTCCTTGCCAGGCAGCCGTTCTCTTCCCTCCGACCTTCTTCTCATCCTTGACTCTCCTCAAATGTCTGAATCGTCGAGTGAAGTAGGTTGATCGGGATAGTGCGAACATTGGCTTGCCGGAGGTGGGAATCGATATTTTCTAAGTTGAAATTCGCTGATAAAATATTTTTTAAATGCGAACTAGCCGGTTTTTCATGAAACTATTTCTTGAATGAAGCGAATGAGAGCATCTCATGGAAATGAAATGTACTGAATTTGTTGTCCTCTTGGGGTCGACACTTATGCCCTTTCATTATTTGCTTTGCTTTTCAGAGACATCGTTAACGCCATCGGATGTTCTCATAGTATATTCCGGTATCGGTTCTTTTTATTAGGCAGGATCATACAGAACTTAACTAAAGACCGACATAGACTGGGATTGGCAGGAAGGGAAACAGGATTGACGGAGATTGCGGAGGTGATAAAGTAATTGTCTAGGTACTGGCGGCAATCTATCACAGTTTTTCAAGTTCGCCCATTGCACGAAGTTCACTCACGTTGCATCATCGCATTTTCCTCGTATATCCTCGGGTCTTTGCACCCGAAATTTGAGCACAGTCTCTCATCATGCATTCTATGAAATACGATTGCATTGAACTTTGTCGAACCCGTTAGTGTCAATATTATTTAAGTCTCAGATCTTTCGCATAGTTAGTGAGGTTATTCTGTAGAGACGCCATTCGAGGCTGATGAAGACGAATGTCCATCGATATGGCAAAAGGATATATGGCAATTGAAGTATCTGCCTTACTTCGACGAAATGGAGAAAGAAGCCGACGATCACTTCAGGTTTGCGGGACGGCGAGGAGTCGTTGAATTTTTCATTTTCTCATAAAACGTTTCATTTACGAAATGTTGAGTGAATTATTTCTAAGCTTAGAGAGCAAATGTCTTTTCGTGGATTTGCATCACTTTTGAAGATCACTAAGTTCCATATGCCTCGGAGCTTATAGACATGAAATATCGCTAAGGAATCACTCGACTAGTTGTTTTTGGACAATTTCTGAGGAATGTATTGAGTCTGGCGGATTAATTGTGTTTCCTGAACGTCAATGAAAGTTTTGTGGCATTGCAGGCACATAAAGGCGGGTCTCGCTCATGCGGTTATCCTTCGAGATACACGTCCAGGACTGGTACACTGGATATGTGAGCTTGACAAGTCAGTATCTAACGCTATTGTGTTTTTTTCACATCCACTAGGAATATTACTTTTTTCATGTCGTTGTGTTATTTCTCTTGCTATATTATAATGTTTTTGATCAGCCACAAGGTTGGTCGAACGAGAGAGGCCAGGATGAGAGTTTAGTAAGTGCTGATGGGGGGCTCTGTCGACTTCCCTTGCAATTTCTAGACTCCTCACTTCGTTCTTTAAATCCCGGAAAATTGTCCAGTTAGCCGTCTGTGCGCTATATATTTGAGATGTGGAAGTGAAGCGTTCATTTCGAATCTTTGTACCTTTTTAGTTCTCTTTTTGCCTTATTGGAGAAACTCAGAAATTGTGAACTTCTCTATCATCTTTGTGATGAAAAATAATTTAGCCACGTTCGCAATAGGCAATAGTGGAGGATTCTCGTGAGCAAGCTGCTATTGTGGTATATCTCTTGGCAGCTGAAGGGAATGATGGAAGGAGAATTAACTCGAACATCATATCTCTATGGATGTGTTGTTGTGCGATCAATTAGGCGGTCTAATGGTCGTTGATTTCAGATATATGAACTTGTACTCTCGACGTTTCATAAAACAAGACCACATTCTGCTGGTGAAGTTGATCTATTCGTGTTTGACAATGAAGGGTGCGGATTTTCGTCTTGTGAAGATCTGCTCACATTCCCTATCGAATTTGCTTTTGTGAGTTTTAAATGGTGCTTTCATTATCGGCACTCATGCACTTTGAGAATTTATTTATGTCCATCGTAACGATACGAGAGTCCAACTGGGACGGTCTTTGTGGCTCTTCTTTCCTTGTGAGGCTCTTCTTTCCTCCACAATTCTCCGGCTGATCTCATTTATTTTAGCTGAAACTGTCGATAATATGTGATCGATGCTTAATATTCGCAATTGTTATGTGTGGATTTTGCCCTCAATTAAGCCGATTGGAAAGGTTGACTCAAAGGGGGAGCACAGCTAAGTTTACTACAATGACGTTAACTTATTCAACGAAAACCGATATATGATTTTACGGGGAAAGGAATCGCTTGTAGTAATCCGGCTAAGTATTCATCTAGTTGGAAATGAAATATATGAATGAAGTTTCGGATTTCGAGGTTTTCATCTCAATTCCCGTAGTTTTTTTGCAGTAAAAAAGAACTGCTTTCACGAGATGATGTACAATTAGAGTGGAAGCCGTTGCATGACATCTACGTTGAGGTGTCATATAAGAGCCTCGAAGAGGATGGTCTTTTATTGCTTCCCGATGGACTTAAAGTGGCTCTTGAACAGGTGAATGCTTCGTTCTTCTTGCTCATAGGTTGCTTATCGTTCTCAGTGACAGCGTCTTCATCGTTATTGTGTTTAGTCGAGAAAGGGGGGAGGATGGAGAGTGAGTATGAGCTGGTTTCCTTAGTAGCGATTAGCTCTACGATGTGAAAGGAGTGCCTCAATGCAAAGCCAGTCATATAGGGCGTTACCAACAATTTCTGGCAGAGAAAACATTGAAAAGGTTAACTTAAACGTGACGTTTTTGGCAGTTGTAGATTATAATAAGAGAGATATTCCTCAAAGCGGGTCACTTTACAGTGAAATAATAGCGTTTTATGGTGGCGAAGAATTGCATCGGCATTTTTTCTTTAGTAGACTATAGAGCACTACAGATTGCTAGGTGCAAATTGTATTTTGTTTTGTTTTATTGGTGATATGGGCGAACTGTTAAGTTCACTTTAAATTTCGTTAGTTGCGATGGCCGAGTTCACAATCGCAGTTTGTTTTGTTTTGAAGTCCTTAACTGGGAAATCGATGATGTGCGGAGTGGATGAAGGGAAGAAAAGGACGCTAAGAGTCTTATTTCACCGATAGTTCGTTCTCACATCGTCGATTGATTTCTCTTGCCTTCAATATACTCTCGATGAATCATTTTCGAGATATTATCGTTGTTATTCTCGTATGTTATTTATGTGATATGGATATTAAAATAATGTGAAGCATTTACGATTTTAGGTGATAACGCATTGTCGGACATATTTCCCACTGCAAGCTACTCGGGAAATCCTCGATGAAGTTCGTTTTTATTGTTATTTATAGATATTTTCTTAATAGTTATTCAACTTCATCAATATTTCACCTAATTCCTTTAGTGTCGATGGTAATCGTGAGATTTACCCGTAGAGAATGGGAATACTTCATACCTCGTTCATGAACGACTACGCTTCTTTGGTTTTTTTATGCCTTTGAAGAAATTTGCGAATGAAGTGAATAAAATAGTCAAATACTTTTGAATACATCTATAGGAGACAGTAAAGAGTAATGTTAAAGGTACGGCCATATATGTGTCCATGGGATGAGAGTATGACACGTGCGGTCACGCTTCTCAACCTCTTTCTACCGACTTGCCTCAAGCAGAGCGATCACGAGCAGTTCGGTGCGGCACTTTGGTTTGATGAGATGTGGCACTGGTTCGTACGTATAGAGAACAACTCCACCTACGAATCGAAGATCGAGAGCCTTTTTATGCGGTGAGCGTAATGCTTCGTGTGGCGTCTTTTCTTGCGTTTTCTGCCATTCGTTCATTGCTGACCTTTTCGTTAGGATATCCTTTGTTGTACGAAGTTCGGTGCTTGCCACGCTCAAAGAGATTATCGGGGAAGTTGCAGTGAATTTGAAGAGCTGAAAGGATGCAGAGCAACACGGCCCTAAATTCTGCTCTTTCATCTGACGAATGATTAAACTAGTGCTCGTTATTTGAATAAAGCTCTCAAGTATAGTCCGATAAAGTTAATTCAGGTTGGCACGTGAATGCCCAGGTTATGTAAATTGGAGCGATAAATACGACGTGATAATGACTCGTGTGTTACGCTCGCTAAACCTCGATATCGGACAAGAACGAATTCAGATTGGATGTGGTTCGACGACCTTCAATCTTGACACGGCTGCTCTTTGGATCGCCTACATGCTTGGTGGACCTGATGATGGGTGCGCATTACAACTTACCAATACCATTGGTTTTTTCATACCCAAGGGTAGGACGAAAGAGGGAGGTCCGTGGGATTCAAAGAAAGCTTTTTGGAGTGACAAACCAGGCATTAGTAGGTTGTTTCTTGCAGCGAGGTAGTTGCTGGCATAACTTGTGATGTTTTTCCAACAGCTGTATCAATGTCCATGCAGCCGTTCACTTACATCGTAACATCTATGCCGCTTACCAAGAATGCGCCTAGAAATTATCCACAGCGATAATATATGTCGTGGATGGGTTGAGTTTGTAAAGCCAAAAAAGGAGCGATGTAGTGAAAAAAGTTTAATTTCACAATTATTCAATGGTTTCAATTCTGGAAGGATTAAGCCTCGTTTCGTGGATTTAATAATCTGCCTCAACGTCTAAAAATGGCAGAGCACGAGCGTCGGTAGCAGGGAAAAGCGAAAGATTGATCAAAGTGGCGGCCCTGACGAGGAGGTATTCACCGTGTAAAAGCAATAATATTTTAAAGCTCAATGGATTGGAAATTGTGGAAATTAGTTGGCAGTTATTAATTTAGATTGATTCATTAATAAAAACAGAAGTAATTAAAAGAAAGCAAAAGTCCGAAAGGTCGAAAAGGCTGAGGTGAGTGCTGCAAGCTGAAGCATTGTATAATAAGGATATTGGCAGCAATCAGTTTCTAAGCTCTAACAGCACGTAATTGAGAACTCTGCATAACATTTCCTGCATTGTAGCATTTTTGGTGAGCTGGGGAGACTGAAGCTCACATTCACTATAGGGAGGAGCAAAGCGAAGTATTTCTGAGATCAGGAAGTTAGGAAGTTTAAGAACAACTCTCTAATAAAGAATGAGTTCGAGCTTGAGCCGATGATGTTCAGGTGGTTTCAAAGTGGTAGCGTGATGTGGTTGCTTTCTAGACAAGGCCACTGCAACGCATATAAAATATGCGGAAATAGTCAACTTTCTGAAAAGTATTGGAGGTGAAGTGCTTTCGAATATTTGCGTCTCAGAGGTATCTCATTAGGAACCGTTGTCGACGTTAAACGTGTAAGTTTTTTAGCGCTAATGAGGGGCAATTTTACTACGTTTGAGGCATCACAAAGGTTCCCTAATACACCGCTTAACTACTCTGCTGAAGCTTTTGGCCACACTCATTCTTCGGCTTCAGTTTCGTCATACATCAGTGGGGACGACCTGAGTCCATCTTCGTCGGAATCGAAGATAATCCACATGGTTGGGCACTTCGTTGTGCCCTCTCTATGCACCGTTGCTCCTTCCCATCGCTCTCTTTCTCAAGAAAACTAATGTGTCACAGAAGGAGACATCTTTCGATACATCGATCTTTGTCCTTTCGTTCAATTTTCTGCAAATTTTATATGCGTTACAATGGCGTTATCTAGAAGGCAATCATTGATTAGATTTTATCTCAGAGGTGGAATGTACGATTGCTCGACTCTCGTGATGGAGTTTTCAGAGTACAGCATCACCTGACGCGTTTGTTTCGCTCCCTCGAGTCATATTATCATCCCTCCAACTATGGACACCATTCGGCGGTTGTGCTCAACTTTCTCATGAAACTTGTGAGCGCCGTGGTGAATCGACTCCATAAGGAGCGCTATCAGAAACCGAGCTCTCATCCACAAGTAATATTCTCATGTATTTCTCTTTCTTGTCTCCGTCCATGCTCGTAGAAGACTTCTGAATAGCATTGATGGCTGTGTTGTTGAATTGTGGAATGATCTTGTTGGTGCTCTTTCACATTACACATTGCTGAATTCTCAACTCATTATGTCGGCGTGCTTATCTCTTCTTTTGGTGTTTGAAAACAGCGTAGTAACGTTTCATTTATTAATTTCCTATGATAGGCTCTTCCACATCTGCAGTTTCCTTGAAGACATTTTGTTTCAATCGCTTTCAGCTAGCAAGTGAGGTGGGAGAGGAAGGGGGAGGGATAACCAAGGTTTGAGAAAGTATTTGCTTTCACTCGATGAGTAGGTACCTCTTCTCTGTTTTCCTTTGCTTTTTTGTCTCTATTTCTGCCTTCCTTGCCTTCATTTTGCAACCTGTGGTCGACTTCAAATGCTGAAAATGCTGGCAAACAAAGTCTCAGTACTTGATGATCTTTACTTGAGATGAATTCTAGACGTCGTGTTTTACTCATTACTCAAATGAGGTTGAGCGTTGCTGATGATTGTCAACGGTGGTTTATTGACCGTATAATCGTTGATGGGGTGATGCTGCGTGCTTGATATGTACAGCTGTGAGGTCTCTCTCTAACTGAAAAGGAGAGCATCATGCGGATATCATTCGATGTGAAGGAAAGCCCAATCATTCAATGATCTGGACGAGCAGTGAGAAGCTGATCGATAAGAATTCGTTTTAAAGTCGTTGAATAAGGAAGAAGGATGAGTGAAATGCGTGTTTAGGATGTAATCATGTGATGGATGGAATGATTTTCAGGTGCCTGCATATTTGAAGCTGACAAATGTTCAGCTGGATGCTTTTGTGGAGTGTGTACTGCCATGTGCCCTGCTAGCTGTATTCTCGAAATATAAGCCCGAATATGCACCTGCGATTATGCGTTATCTTTCACAGATAGCGCCTCGAATCGTCGTTCCGGCCATTCTTGATTTGTACGTCACTTCATCCTAATGTGGCCTTGTGGCTTGCTTCATTTCGTTCTGTAAAATGCTTTAAGTGTGAAAGTGCCTTGAGCTCAAGATTTCTGAATGAAGGTGAACTTCGCGGCAACCTTCGGAAATAGATTAGCTATTCTTTTCTATCGTCCGCGCTCATTTCTGAATCACACGAGGATGATTTTTGGATCGAAAGCGAAGAGCAAATGTGCGGTTATGAGTTAGTTAGGTGGTTGTAGTGAAATCGGAAGTATCCGTGCTATAGCAGAGCCGCGACCTCGAGAAAAAGGTCCATAGAATGTTGTTGGTTGAGGGCTTTGTAGCTTTTTCTTTAGATTCAAATTGCTGTTTGAGTAAAAGCAAAGAACCACATCTGACAGCTTAGTCGTTTCTCGAACTCGAATCTCTTTATTATTTAACAGTGGTCACTTTATGATTCTATAATGGCGAATTTATCTTTAGTGGTATTATTGTGAACGTAATGATTATTATATTCAGATAAGAGTTGTTCCCCTCGATAGCTTAGATTGGAATACGGGGAACGGCGGATAGTTTCTAAGGGAAGGTTGTGGCGATACGAAAGCGATCGAATTGACACATACACATCGTCGACTTTTCTACTGGACAACTTAGACATCATTCGCCATTTTCGCACTGATATTTCATCGAGTTATTTTCGACCTCAATAGACGATATTTAGTGGAGCGAGGAGGTGAGGGGTGGTGAGCTTATGTGTGAGTATTCAGGGCTATCGAAGTAAGATGAAAGCCAAATCGACAAAGGAGGTGCTAGTCCTGAAATCGTGATCCTTACGGATTGCGTCCAGTTGCCATCAAATCTTAACGTCTCTCGTAGTTGTTGATTGTTCGTCGTTCTTTCCGCAGTGATGATATATAATCTCGTGTGTGTATTGAATTAATTTGTTTAAGAGTGTATCCCGCATTGGAGACATTGGTAGAGCCGCATCGACTGATCCAATCTCTGAACGCGTTAGTAGCTGTATGCGTATCGCTAGTTCGTGATGACTCAAATCTCGGCAACCGAAAGCGACGGAAATTGCAGACAATGGAGGAGCTGTCAGGAAAGCCATATCGTAGCCACGCAATATCTCTTTTGCATGCCGTATTGCCTGGTCTTGATGCGAACGATATTGCCAAGACAGTACTCACATTCCAGGTAAGGTTTTCGTCGTCTTCTTTCACTCTATGAGTGATTAAGTTTCTGATCTACTATCACCGGAAAGTGCTAAGTCGCGGTGTTAAAAATATTCGTGGTATAGCGTTTTCCTTCTTCTCTTTTTTGAAGGTTCTACCGAACGACGACGTCATTTATTCGGTCTCTCTCCTTCGTCCTCCCCTTCTGAATTTTCGTTCCCTTTGAGTATCCTTTCAGCACAACGATTTGCACATCGTATAGGCGTTCGCCCCTTTCATCAGATATAATTCTATGCTCAGTAGTCGTATGAATTTCCTTTAGTATTATCTTCCAAGAAAATTGACTAGTGGGTTGCATAAGATGGCAAACTTAAATTGTCATATTATTCGTATCGTACCTCGAAGAATATCTTCTCAATATTGGATTATAGCTTCGTTGCTGTTCACGTTAAACACGATACTCAAAATATCGATAGTGCTTTTAGACGATAAATGTGCTGGTGACATTGGTGCCGATAGTTGATTGCTCAGACGCGATTCATGTGAGGGACGATATCAGCGAGGAAGAGATGGAGGTGTGCTCAGCGACTGCCAACTTCGAGACCATCGTTGAAAACCTCGTTGACAAGTGACTCCTATCATTTCCCATTTTAAGCATTTTCAATGATTCGGCAGAACCCGATTCGCTTAGGAGAGGGGGCACCTGCAATGAATGCTTACGTGGTACATGCAGTACGTTTTTATCGTTTGCATATGAGCAGCAGTAGGGACAGGTCGTATACGTAGTGGATGATGCGACGTGCCCTTCTTCCCTTTAAATGTGGGCCAGTAGATAAAGCTGAAGTAAAAGGAAATCGCTTTTAGTCCATTGGATTTGATCGGGAATTCGAAGGGTTCTTTACACAATTGGCTTGTTATTCAGTTTTCTCGAGGTTGTGGTTGGCCGCTTTGCCTGTGATCACTGCAAGTAGTTCAGCATGAAGTTTAAATGTGGGATGTTCAACGTCGGGTCTCTGATGAAGTGTGTCTTTTGGCATTGTTGGTAGAGAGGTGTAACACTTGCTGGGGTCAGTTGAAGAAGCCCGGCGAATGTTATTTTTGAAGAAATTAATTGGAAGAAGAATAGATCTTAAGCAGTAAATTCGAAAATTATTCCATCTGAAACGATGAAAATGGGAGTTCATTTCTATTTCCCTTTGGCAGGATGTGAGCCGTTTCGCTATTTGTGATGTCTGAGAGTGTGCGAGATTGTCATTCACGCCTTCCGACCATCATTCTCACCTTAGAATTTTATAGTTTATGAGTTTGCTGGTGCAGTCGCTTCAGTTATTAGAACGATCTTGATTCCGCTCATTGATGGATTGTTGAAGTGGATGCAAATGTGGGTTGTTTCTGTTGGGTTTAAAGCTTAATCGGCTTTATGCGCAATCCGTGAACATTGCTGTTATTGCTGATATTATAATTCGTTATCGAAAGGAGATGGGAGGCAGGGATTTGGGTTGAACTGCATTTTCAGATCTATATGAATATATAGAGTTCATATTCTCTTACAAACGGTGCGGGACAAAAGGATTGTTTTTACTTTGAAATAAGCACTTAGGAGAGCCAGTTGTACTTGAATCGGCTTATTAAGTAGAGCGGCCGGATAATGTAATAGTTTCCATAAAGCATACACTTTCAAGGATGCTGTCAATGATCGGAACGTACGCAGGAGGTGCACCGACGGTGACCACAGTGCAAGGCTCGTTGGCTGCGAAATCACAGACAAAACTTTCCATAGAAGAGAACATAATGAAGAAAGGTATCTTCTCGGTGTTCAGAGCTCTTGTCGGCAACTGCAGTACGCCCATATATAAGGTGACTCTCACAGACTTGTTTATTATTGAAGTAGTGTCAGTCAGTTTGTCTTAGAGTAGTAGTATCTCGTTTTGTGAGGAGTGAAGAAGTGTCGATCTCGTTTGGTGATTATTGTTTTAATTATTGTGGCCACTGGACGGAGGCAAGTGATTATTCTCCACGTGATGTGGATTCTGTTTGAACAAATCAGTCATCTTACGAGGCTTCTAAATCATCTCAAAGCAGTTTTTAGTTTTGCGAAATGTTCAGCAGTCATTGTTTCGTTGAGGATAATTGATGGAAGAGAGATAGTTCGCTTCTCGTTCTCGATGATCGCTTCCAACTGTTTAGGAATTTTATGTGTTAAGTACGTCTCCAAAGATGCTTTACACTGTTTGTTGTGGGGCACACGATGGGGCATAGTTGAATGCTGTTTCAACGGATCGGGAAAGTTTCAAGACTCGTTGAATCTGCATTTTTGTCTTCAGATCGCGTCGACGTGCCGCTGTGATATCAATAGTGATACATTTTCAGATTGCAGTCGACAAACTTTACGAGTTCATATCGGAAACGATATACGACAGTCGAGTGGCTGCAGATACAATAGCTGAGATGGTCTTCTGCGCTGTGAGGGTAAGCACCCCTCTGCTCTCAGTTCCGACTCGCATGAGCTATTCTGAACACCTCAGTAAATGCAGATTTCAGATCATAGGGTTTGTCGTAGTATGAAAAAGAAACGAAACTGTTGAATGGGAAGACCTCTGTAGTATTTGATGGTTAAAGTTGTAAAAAGACATTGCATCTTTCCTCAAATTTCAAGATGCTCGAGAAATTTTGCTTAATTTCCGCCGAGAATCAAGCGTCGAAGTTCTATAGTTGAACCCGGTTAGTTCTGGAAAAAATTAGGCGCTGGGACGTTTATTCTTCTCTTATCCTCAATACGTTATAATTATTCCCTATAGTCTAGTTTAATTGATAGGGGGGAGATTGTTGCTTTATAGAATCATTTGTGAGTTATGTTATTATGGGGATTGTATTTCATTTCAGACATATCCAGCGGAATCATTAGAGCGTTTCCTCAACCTCATCATGCGTAAACTCTCTGTGTCGATTGGTGGTAAGTTGGCTGCTGAATTGCTTAAGGTGCTCTAATGATCGCGTACCCATTTATTCTGATCGTTTTACTAATTGTCATAAAAGGTTCTGTAGTTATCGCGAGTGGCTTTTCTATTTCGAAGTTGAGTGAGTGAAGATTGCTTATCGTTGAGTTTATACGTCTATAAAGAAGAAGATAAGCGAAGAGAAGGTTTATCAGAGTCGAAAGCGGAATCTAAAGCGTATATTCAACGAATTTATCTGGGAAGTTGTGTGATTTTGAAGCGAATGGAAGAATAATCTTCATGTAAATAGCATCGGTATCCTAAATTTGAAGCTTACTATCAGCGATGATTGTCGTCGCGTTATGCACAAGTAGACCTCCTTCGTGGCTTTACATGACGGAGACGGACGATCGCACAATCCGTTCGGATAAGTGAATGTGACATTCCGTACTGTGGATATTTCACGTAGTTTATGTCCGAAATGAGCCTGGACGTCGCTGTAGGTGAGGGATTGAGGTGGGGAGGGAGGAGGATAGTCGTCAGTACTTTTATTTAATAATTCAGTAAAAGGGGTGCTGGTGCGGCTCTTTCACATCGGGTCATGTTCATTCGTTTTTGTTCTCTTATCACACAACACCGCTGTGAATTTACTGATAAATTGGTGGCGTTGTGAATTAATTGGCTTGTAGATAGGGGATATTGAAACAGTTCGCAGTGCGTGCGTAATGATTGATAACCGTCGAATGTTTGCGATAGCGTGTGGTCACTTATGAGCAGATAAGGAGGCGATTTGTGTGTGTGGGAATGTTTCCCAGGCAGTAGGAACGTGATAGCAGTCTTCGCTTTTATCCCCATTTGATCTGCCTGTAGATATTTTAGAACTTTTTGAAGAAGCAGTTGTCTCTAATAATGTTAGAAGTATGCAGAGGAGACGTACAATGAGGAGGAGCTTGACTCAACAATTATTTGGTATTTGGTGTTGGCAACGCAGTTGGTACGAGTATCGGGCATGTATATTGTTAGATATAAGGATCGAGTACTGCAGCTGCTACGATTGATTGTTCCACTTAAGTGCAGAAATGCGTACGAGGTGAGTTTTCTGCTTCGTTTCTTCTCTGATTTACCCTTTTTTTCCACAATTTCTTACCTGAAAATGTACAGAGAGTGACTAAACAAGATGAACTTGAGTAGAGTTAAATATCTTTTGAAATATTCGATAGTGAGATTGAACGGCGGTTAAGTGTGGACAAGAATTGAGCGAAAACTGAAGCATAAGCGATTTATAAGGTGATCCAACGGCTGTACCATTCAACGTCGATTCCCATAGCACTGTGGGTTGTTTTTTGAAAGAAACCCTCTCTGTGCAATTTCAGATGATATTATCAATAAGAAATTCTTTAAAAAATGTTTTATTAGGATTTTGCTTTCTCTATTCTTCTCAGCCCCATTTCTGATTTAAACATAAGCGACCATTAGATTTAGTTCAGTCGATGAATTTATACTTAAATTATTCTCATTTCTGATCGTTCGTTGAGTTGATTTCCTTTTTGTTGTTTGCAGCTCTCATGCAGTGCGTTGGAGAACGTGTTGGTAGTGCTGACGAGCGTTTATTCGGACAACAACGAGCAAAACAGGGAAATCCTCGATCAGCCTCTCGAGAAGTATCTTCCTATCAGAGTTCGTCTTCTTATTAATTAAGTTTCTTTAAGAAGAGAAGATGGAAGACGGAGAGTTGCTTAGTGCTTACTTTAGCGAAGATGAGGGGATTTTTCATGAAACGATCGCATATTTTATGTTAATATAAAACTTGAGTGACTGCAGAATTGGGCAAGAACAGCGAATCGCAATTCAATGTGTATGCGATGGCATATACCCACTGAAGAGGAGATGCGCTTAGCTGAAGGGATACTCGACGAGTTCTTCTATCCACAGTTGGACAAACTTGCCACTCCGGATTCTCTCTCCAAGTAAGTGTTGCGTTTTTGATACGACGCCGATCGTGTTTGAGGCGGCTGTAGGGTTATTAGACCTCAGCAGCTATAGTAAAGTTTGCATTGAAATGGTGGTTTTCTGAGTAAAGCTCCATTCAGCTGGTGTTTATTCCATACTATACGTGTGAACTTATTCAGTCTGGGTTGTTTCTAAAGTATTGTCTATCGAATGAGGGGAAGGCGGAAAAGGGAGGCGAATGGTGGAGAAACTATTTAGAAGTGATTATGGATATAGATGTCATGAGAGAAGATCATTAAAGAGTGAAATGAGGTCTAGATAACGGTTCTGACGGCGATCCACGGTTTCAGGTTGCCGGTCGTATCTCAGTTATGTCTGGAATGTATGTGGTTTTGCGTTGTAGGCGAAGTACGGAGACACAGCCCAGGGCATCGGTCTCCTAATTTTGACCGTTTTAGAGGTATTGTGAAGCCCTCTGAGGGTTGAATCAGTCTGACTCATGAGTTGGTTTTTCTCCTTCCACTTCTCACATCGATCGCGGTGGTCATAGATCTATAGGTGCACATTTCCCTCCATTAGAAGCGTTCAGATGTTATCTGTGATAGCAACCTTAACGAGGAAAAAATTTAATTTCCATAAAGCGATGGCAAAATATGTGAAAGTCGATAGAAATTCGTTGTAAAACACATAAATACTTTTCCTTAAAGCGCATTGGACGCATTTCATTGTAGGACGGAGATGCTGCAGTGTTTGGCAATTGTTAGCAGCTGTTTATCGGGCATCTCGGCCTCGCTGCCAGCATTGAGTGGCCCTTTGGTTAAGTTGGTCAAGTCGCCGGTCAAAGTGTATCCATTTCAATTCATTGCTGCTCCGCCATCGCTTAAAGGTTCCTTTTTTTTGGTTTTTCAAAGATCCCGCTTAGGTATTTGATGTTTTCTGAGGACGTAGCCCATTTGTTGAGATTTCGGGTTATCGTTGCCTCAGTCGATCTCCCGTAGTTCGCATCTCCCACTACACATCGATCCGTTGATTGCGTTGATGTTGGCCGTTGATATTCTGCATTTTTTTAACGTCAGTCGTTGAAATAGGAGTCTTCTTTAGTTAATAAGTTAGTCTTCCTTTCAAAAGTGCATCAGCTGAAGTAAAAGGAAATTGCTTTTAGTCCATTGGATTTGATCGGGAATTCGAAGGATTCTTTACACAATTGGCTTGTTATTCAGTTTTCTCGAGGTTGTGGTTGGCCGCTTTGCCTGTGATCACTGCAAGTAGTTCAGCATGAAGTTTAAATGTGGGATGTTCAACGTCGGGTCTCTGATGAAGTGTGTCTTTTGGCATTGTTGGTAGAGAGGTGTAACACTTGCTGGGGTCAGTTGAAGAAGCCCGGCGAATGTTATTTTTGAAGAAATTAATTGGAAGAAGAATAGATCTTAAGCAGTAAATTCGAAAATTATTCCATCTGAAACGATGAAAATGAGAGTTCATTTCTATTTCCCGCTGGCAGGATGTGAGCCGTTTCGCTATTTGTGATGTTTCAGAAAGCCTGTGGTGAGGATAGTAGAAATTTTTTGATTCAGCACCCAGCCGGAATGGCGAGAATATTCGTGATTTTGCGTTGAATCGACTGATGGCAGTTGCGGATTATTTGCTGAGGAACCGAGAAGAGGACACAAAGTCGTTGATTGCGGTGTGCCGAATCTTGCATATCATTATTTTTCAAAGGGGTATTGACAAGGTTGGCTATCGCTGCATTCATTTTTACTCAGATTGAATCGACCCTCAATCGCAATAGTTATTTATTTCCGCTCATTGCGGAATCTGATGCATTGGTGGGGATATTCGTCATTGTTCGGTTATTTCAGTTGACAGTTACTTGTCCTTTATTATGCCTATTTGGTTGGAGTTAACGAGTTTACAGTGACGTTAACCCGTCGTCCATATATTATCTGCGAGAAATTGCTGTGGCCTTATGAAATTGAAGTTTATGATCGAATTGGAAATTTGATGGTGTTCTTCGCCCCATTTAAAAAAATTTCATGTTGCATAGTTTCCTCACTCACTTTTTGGTGGTTACCGCAAGTGCCTATATAGGTAAGATAGATAGATGTGCAACTTTTGTTCGTGTGTTCCGTCTTCGGTTCATGATTGGAGAGCTCAGATTGTTTGAGAATTGACGAGGTCGAGGTCGAGGTCGAGATTGGGTAGTCGTTGGGGGGGGGGGGGGGAAGTTAGAGGTAATAAGATTCAGAAAATTAAAATGTATTGTCAGAGGCGAACCCTTAAGCAGAAACCTCCGATTCACGTGAGTGTAACGTAGTTCTCTTTGATAGCAGTCATTTGAATGAATGAACTAACAAAACCCGCAAACTTTTCGAAAGTGAAAACGATTGGAATATGATAACGTTTATTTTCAATAAGCGGTTATTTGAAACTCTCTTTCAACTCTCCTAGTTGTGTTGAGGAGGCTGAATCGCTGAGCTCTTTCTTCTTCCTCCGTCGGGAAAACTCTGTTGCCTCGAAGTTGAGTGGTGCTGATAACTGAATGCATAGGAGGACAGAGGTTTTATTAAGTATTCGGGGGGAATAATTGAATTGCAGGAGAAATACGATGCCCAAAATCAAAACTACAGTGTTTCGAAGCGAGTCGTGGGCGATTCGGTGCGGGGTAATAGGGCCAATATAGAGCTTGTCACATTCGAGTATATCCTCTTGCAACATCATGTATGTGATCGTTTTTCTCTTCCGGTTTATAGTGGTCCTTTCTGATTTTCTCTTGTGCCTTCAGAAGTTGAAGGTTTTCATTGGCGACGACGTCTCATTGCTGTCGTTTGTGTGCTTTTGGGATCACTCGTTCCGTTTAGAAGAACGCCGTGTAATTTGAGGGAGGCGAGGTGGCGGGGCGCTTCATGTTCACGGAGGTTATGATACTGCGTTTACTTCTCTCAAAAGAGGACTATAGGTTGTGAGTGCGAACTTGACATTACTATCTAAAATATTATTCCATAGACGTCGGTTATCATTTCTGAAAAATTGCTATTGATGCGATGATTTATTGCCGTTCGCCGTTTCTACAATATGTTCTCTTTTCCATTAATGAGGCTCAAGTATGTTACATTATTTCGAGTAGTTATACGGGGAAATTTTGTGCTTTTAGAAGCGATTGTTGGCACGATCGGGATACTATGTCACCGAACGACATATGCAGACGATGAAGCTGTTGGTTCGGCTTTCGACCAGTGCCTATAGCGCTGTATGTTTTCGCAGCAACTACGTTCAATTTCCTTGAAATTTGGGTGTTTTTTACTTCGTTTTGTGTGGGGTGTTGCATTTTTCGATCTATTGGGACGTGTACTTAAAATTGCCCGAAATCTTAACTTTCTATTCTATTTTATGTTAACAGTGTGAGGTGGGACATTCCATAGGAACAGAGAGCTATTTTAGTCTCTAGTCGGATAATGGGGACTATGGGAGAAGTGCTAAGATTGAAAGAGCGCCTAAGGAGAGGGCAGTCTCAAAGGAGAAACATGCAACGATTCTCGATCCTCTTTCGTTGGTTGGAAGGTCATATGGAATTTCCAGCAATCATTAATATTTTGTGATGATTTTCTCGTTCAATTGTCTATTAATTTCAGGTTCGAATAGAAGCACAACGCGTTTTGGATAGCTGCATACAAAGTTTCCCTTATGCTTACCTTCATATAATCGATGATATTTTACCTTTGTTGAAGGAATCTCCCGATGTAACGCATAAACAGTTCAAGGTGACAGTTACTGCAGCTATCTAAATTAGAGTTCTCCCGGATGGTTTGGTTGTTTCGATCTTCTGCCGTATAGTTTTTCCTTGAAAGTATTCTCATTGATCTCATTTTTCATGCTTGACTCATGCGGATATTTCCTGGAAAGTGAAATTCGTCTATTCGAAGATCTTAAATGCTTCTCGAATGTGAGTATGATTGCAGGGTGCATTGTATATATTGCTGAATGGGAAGCGTATGTCGATATGTGTTCGTCAGAATTGGGAGACTCTTTTGCGGGTTTGGCCGGCGATGGTTGAAGCGCAACATTCCGAGAAGCCCTCTATTATCGGACTTCTTGAAGTCGCGCAAAATACAGTCGTCGATAATTTCGAATCCTTTCAAATTAGATTCAAGGTACTCGGAAATATTTACTTCTCTTGACTTTTCATTCATTGATTGGACAATGTAAGAAGGTTTTTGAGTTTGAAGGGGAGAAGGAGCAAAGAGGGTGTCTTTCAGTTTCTAGTAATTAATTAATTTAGCACATTTGGGAAGATGAAGTTCTCATTTGGGAATTTCAGAGTGTCTCTGGTTTTTTTTGCACTTTTATAGTGCCATTTGCCATTGCAGCTTGATGTGTTTATAATTTCTGTGTAACTGTTGGGAGGATGCTTTTCTTCTATCACCTCCAGTTGTCGTCCCAATTCCAGTTCCCCGAATCGGTAGTAACCGTGGCAAAGGAGATGTATCGTGCAGATAGTGGCGAGTCACCTCATCCACCTGCATGGCCGATACCGACCGATAAGGAAATAGAAGCAGCTATTCTGAGAGAGGAGGAAATGTCAGACACTAAGGAAAAGTCAGTGCCATCTCAGATCTCTTTGAATTATTTTTTATCATTTCACAACTTCCCCTTTGAGTTGTTGCTACTAGTATTACAAGAAGTCGGGACGAGGGGGGGGCCGTCAAATCGCATTCCCACTGCTTCTCATTTCGGAGTAAAGTAGGAGCGGATCAGCAGAAAATGATCCAGTTTCGATGAGGCGGAGTTTGCGTTAGTTGTCCAGAATATTTCTTTGTAACTTATTTAAGATCTTGCATTAGTATATTCATATATTGTGCATACTTCTCCAAAGTGAGGTGCTTTAATGGTCCTCTTTTGATTGGACCATCTCCTTCATAAGATAGCGGTAGACGTCACCACTTTATGATGATATTAATATTCGCAGACGAGAGTTTTCTAGACCGCCCACAGTGTATATGGAGAGGGAAAGGGACGCATGAAAGAGAATAGTATAAAATATTGCTCTTTGCAGACTGTATTATTCCCTCTGCGACCGCTTGATAGCGCTGAGTACAGATGTGAATTTACATTGGAGACACGTTGATATGGCTCAGTCACTGCTGTCACTTCTCATTCGCAGAGATATGCCATTTCCGAGTGAAGCTGTCAAGTAAGTGTCCTCTATAGCAGTCGTTACTATTGTTGTGGATGAGAAGTGGAGTTCCGCAGAGAGGTCTAAGAGTGGATGGAAAGAATCTCGAGAAGTTCCAGATGAGAATACGAGAGAAGGTGAGGAAGAAATGAGGAAATACTGTGATTTCAGCGATGCGCTTAGGAAATATTGTGTTCGGTATACCTCGAAACACTCTGTGGCCATAAACTCTTATGGGGGTGCACTTTCGTGTGTTCTTCGCTTGATATCGCTCCGGAGAACGATATCGTTTGGATAGTCTAAACGAAGTGGTTATTTTTCACTGTGAGCATTTCTGCAGCGTTGTTATTTTTATTTATTACTCTCTAAAACGTTACATTCGAAGTAACTGTGGAGCTTTCTGCTTGTGCTGTTCGAAGAAGGATATACTCTCCGCATGTGATCGACTCTCTTCTTGTGGTTACAGATTATTTGTGCGTCTCTTGGTGAGCGATACGGTGAAAACGCGGCGTATGGCGACCGGTTTAATGGGTGCATGGATGAGGATGACGAAACCGAAGGCTGTTAAAGTGCCGTTCGAAAATCCAGTCATGGTGAGTTACCGGTCTGGTTCTATTGTATTGGTATGCCGTTTTCGACCGTATTGGCTTCTGTCGGCCAAATGATTCTGCGGCTGTCGTTCACTCGTACAGCTGAGCATCTTTTGTTGGCTCGTGTCGATCTATATCTTTCGTTGATTTGTGTCCACCTGCACCTTTCCCTCTATAAGGTCGGTCTATGTGTGCAATCGAGTTGTGTTGATGTGTCTTTGTTGTTTTGCAAATGTTGGTAATAATAGGCTGTTGATGGTTTCAGGGACTTTTTTGAATGAATGTAGGTAGACCTCTTCTTGGATGAGCAAACAAGTGGATCCTTTGATAATTTGCGACCTTTGCGTTCATCATTGTGTATATCCTTCCTCTCTCTTCTTTCCATTCGTTCCTGTCTTCGCCATTCGCAGCTGTATTTCGGCCCAGCCTGCAATATCGCTTTGCTGTCTCTAGAATTAAAGCTAGAATGGACATTTGTATCTTTCACAACCAGTATAGTTAGTTACTGCAAGTGATTCTTTAATATTTACCCTTAAATATTTCAGTGTTGACAATATTGCAGTTTTTAAATGTTGGCCCCGGTGCATCATGGCCCATTAAATATGGATTCCGACCGGATAACCTCATAACGATGTACGATTCGGAGAAAATCCCCCACACTGAGAAAGAGTGGAACTCGACGATGTTCTTTGGCAAAACACATTGGGGCTTTTATACATGGCCGAAGTGAGTCTTTGCATTGTTGGCATTAATTATGATTGATTTCTGTGAAGAGGTTTTTTAATTTGGGGGGAGACGAGAGAGGAGAGATCGCCATGTTGAAAGCACAATTCGAGATAGGAGGAGGAACCTGCTACAGCTAGAACATCGCAGTGTTTTTCTGCTTAGAGTGGGTCCATATTTGCGGCAAATGGTACTGCGTTTGAATTAACCTCTATTTATCTATGCGATTATATCTGTGAGGTGGTGGTTTCTGTTTAAATTCTACTTCTGCTAGAGATTATCGTGTGATGGCAGTGGTTAGTTTATGAGAGGTTATTTTAAGAAATGTGCAGAGAAGTTGAGACAAACGAGTCATCTGGGTGCTTTTGGAGAAGTGCTGAGTAGTGCATTAGAGGTGCTCATTGTAGAGAGAACTATTCCCACTTATTAAGGCTCTTAAGTTTAGTTGGTTGTGTCTCGCAGTTTATCATTCGAAGAATGGATTTCCTTACTAATCAAGAATATATCTTTTATCTCCATTCGTTTTGATGGAGAATGCTTTTATAAAAAGTTCAGCCATGCGGATAGTTTAACCATGTCGGCAGTTCTAGGAACGACCGGGAATAGCGAAATCTCTCAGTCATATATCATATTATTTATAAGCGATCCTTGTGGTAGTGGGACTTATAGCCGTAATGTTTTTCTGCCTTACGGATCAGTGGATCAAGAAGGAATTAATTGGATTTTGAACTGATTCGATCGTTTTTAAGGACCAAATTGGTTCGAATTCCTACGGATATCATTAAAATAGAACGGGTCATCATATGAGGCTCATGAAATGTGAGATGTGAAATATTGGTTATAGGTTTGCGAAGCGAATTTTGCAGCAATCAGCTGCTGGAGATAGTACATTTTGCTAATTCCACGTTCAGATTTTCATCTTCAGCGTTATTTTGATCATAGAGACAATTTTAGTGTTGGATTATACTATGCGTTGCTGTTTGTAGTCGATCGGCTATTCAGTCAACACTCGCTCACATATTTTCTTTCTTTGTCAGTATCCTGAAAAATCCCCAACCTCCTGGATTATTCACTTTAGCCGTTTGGAAAGGTGTTCAAAGTTGTGAGTGGCAGAACTTTTTAAGTCTTCGATCTTGCTGATAGCTTAAATTTTTATTGAGTAGAGAGAGAAGGTGGTTTTGATTGTTCCTATGAGTAGTTATTACTGGATTATATTGCGAAGAGAGTGGGACTTTCGGCATCGCAACCTCTCGTGTGATATTGTGTAGAGGATCTTTCGACTGTCACTGGTCTTAGGTTCCCGGGGTAGGAGCGAGTTTTTTTGCAGTTCTCGGAAAGTCCTTCGAAATGCTTCCTCACCGATATTTTCATCAAAATGTTTGTTGGTGGTTTCTGGAATTAATGGAGAGAATTACGGAAGAAGCAGAATTAACATAAATAATTTGACTATGTTTTATAGAGAGTTGAAGATATATGCGCCGGCATGCGAGCAAGTAACGGTTAATCGCAAATTCTGCGAGTTGAACGATACGGAGAGAGCGCTAATAGAGATCATGCGCGAGGAGGAGTTCGCGTTGAAATTTCGCCACTATATGAGTGTGGAGGAGAAGAAAGGAGAAGATCTCTTCAACGCTGTATCGTTCACGCTGTTTTATGTTGGTTTTCCCGTCTAATATGAAAGCACTTCATGAGGCTGATGTCAGTGTCGTTTCGTTTGAATCGTTATGATTCTCACATAAAGCGATTCCGTGGAAGTTTTTAAGATCAACTCTTTATATCGAGAGAGATAGCATAGTTGAGGGTTTGTTCAGGCATCGGCTTCTATACTCACACCTCATCCTAGCAGGAGGGATTTCAATCGTGCTTGGGAAACGGTGCAACAAATATATTGAGACTCTCCCACTCGGCCACGTTGTGTAAATATGCTTCGTGCTCAGACTTTCAATTCTTTTGCATATTTGCCGAGAATAATTATATTAATTAATGTTCCTTCGAAGGCATAAGATCGTTTTCTCAAGCACTCAGCATGAATTATCGGTGAAATCGTACCTGAATGGTATTGATTCGCCTTATGGCTTTGTTGTCTTTTCAGGGATTATTTCGTAATTATAATGACCTCTTGCTGCCGCAGTTCAAACAACATCTGGACGCGCTATTGGCTAGTGATAAGGTGGGTATTTTTGTTTTCCGCTGACATAATTTTTGATCTGATTCTGAATCGGCTGATGGATCTGCCTACAGGTTGATTCATCTCATGAATGCTCCAGATTTATAATATTTGGTGTTTAGGACTACATAGTGTAGTAAAGTGCACATTTAGACTGTTGTGTTAATGTTATTATGTTGAAGGAAGGTGAGCAACGACTTGCATCTGAGATAGTGGCCGGTCTTTTGAATGGAAGCAAGCTATGGCATTACGATAAGCTAAGGTCGATGTGGGAGTGGCTTACCCCGTTGTTGAGCAACTGCTTCGAGAATATTAAGACCGAATGCGTGAAAAACTGGGGTACTGCCATCGCAACCGTCTTCGGATCAGTGGATCCTCGTATACTCCACTGGTTTATCGACTTATTGTTCAACTTGTGCAGTAAGCCGACCGAAAGCAGTTTCCATGCTACAACGTGAGTTTCGATGTGGGCTCGTTTCGTTATTTTGGAGAGTGAATATCGGACGAGAATGGATATGTTGCAAGAGAGTGCTTTCACTGATTGATTGTGGATGATCCATAGCTGCCGACACGCTCTTAAAATTATATTTGAATTTGTTTTATTGTGAAAATGGTATACGTTTGATTCCTCGTTTCTGTGTCGTTTCGATTAAGGTAATTTTTGCAGTTTTATTAATTAAGGCTTAATTTTAATTTTACGGTAATTCCTCTTGTGTTTTGTCCTTTTTTCGCATTTTTGTATTAGCATTCCTCTCTGTTCTCAACTATATTCGCCACTTACAGCCTATTCTTTCAAACGAAAGGTGAAGCATTGACAGGGGAGAGGGATAGGAAAAGGATTGCGATAGCTCTCTTAAAAGTTTTATGTAATATAAAGTTATAAGGGACCTCAAGCAGGGAGAGAAATTACGAAAATAGATTCTGAAGGAGCAGTTGGCATACCTCGTCCCGTCGTATGCTCTCGTACGGCCTTCCTTTTTTAGAAATTCTTCTGATTATGTCGTTGGAAGAAAATAACCCGCCGGTGCTGATATCTTAGGAATTTAGAAATTTAAGTGGCTACGAATGTATACTGAATAAAATCGTGATTGTGTGGATTTTGCAGACGTTTATATTTACTGCAAGGTGCGTTGAATCAGTGCGAATGGAGAGTAACCGAGTTATGGAATCGTTTAATGGAGCTATGTCGTTCCACTATGATGGAATCCTATCAAAATCTGCGAGAACGGATCGGCTCTTGTATTGCGACGATTGTTTGGTTCGATTTGGAGCATATGTATATCGATCCGAGCTTTCCTGCCAAATTCAGGCCGCCGAAACTGTCTAGCATTATGTCCGATATCAACCCAATGGTACGTATAGTTAGATTGAAAGAGGCATCCAGATTCATATCGGAGCTTCGATGTTAAAAAAAAAGTCGTCGAACTTTTTTACTCATTCTTTGACTATCCAATCTATCAAGTCGTTTTTGGGGCAATTTTCCAATCAAATAGAGCTTTTTTCATGTCGTATCGTTTCGGCATTTTCTACTTTTATATACACTCCTAATTACTGCTTTGAAGATTGCCTTAAAGAGAACGTCGGGGATATGCTATGAAATGTTAAGATGGAATGTTGGCATTATTCAGAAAATGGGCATTATTGTCTCGTGGATTTAATTTGCATAGAAAACTTATCTCTAACAACTTCGTATCTTTCCTCTTCGTTTTTTTTCATATTTTTAAGTGATCTAAGTGTATAAAGATATTGTTTAGATGGAAATACTATGGTCGGAGGTGGCTGAGGCAAAGAAAACTGAAGAAGTTGTGGAAGTCGATGATATGGCAGAAAACAATCATAATTCATCGTCTGATGAAGAAGGCGATCGAAAGAAGGTCTCTCATCGCGAAGTTTCGCATATTTAAGGCGCATTTCGAAGTTGTTTGCAGTTGCAAGATGTTGATATGATCATTACTTCATAGCTCTAGATGTGTAGTTGATCATTTATTACTTACGCCTTTCGGCTCCTTTATAAGCTCATCTAAAATAGATAAGAGCCAATCGGCAGTGTTTATGAATGAGGACTTTTGTAAGAAATCGATCATTGAAGAGATATGAGGATAATCATAGGTGCAGTCGCACTTCGAATGGCTCCCTTCATGTTGTCATGTCAAAGGCATAAGACTTGAAGCTTTAGGCGGTGATGGTCTTCAAGACGGTATTGAATTATTTGAATGCCCATTGGATTCACGCATTCACTGCACTCCCACATCCGATCTTCAATCTGTTGCCGTTATTGATTCATTTCGAGAATGAGACAAGGTTTGCGATTAAATAATTAGAATCGTTGTTTTATTGTATTCGTGAAATTTGTTATATTGAAAGCGATGTGCATTCTTGTCTTTCGGTTTTTTGGCCTCAGGTCATTTTGGACAGGGATACTGCTTGCAGATAGCATCGATCCACACTTTAGATATTCGGCTGGTTAATCTCCGATCAGCTGGGACTGTTGCCGCAACTAGAGTCTCGCTTCATTGTCCATGCTGGTGGATGGTATCAGATATCTGTCTGTTTAGGTGTTGGTTGTAGGGCTAAGTCGTTGGGATTTTTCTGTATTTTTTCGCATTTTGGTTGCTCTTGAAAATGCTTTTTCGGGCGTCTCATTCTTTTGTATCTGTTTGTTTCTAAAGCATAAAGTGGAGTTTTGTAGTATAACAGTACAAAAGAGGGGAAATTTTCTCAAGATGCTGGCTCTACTTTATCTCTTGATAATAGAAATTGCCCCTATTTGGGCTTTTAGGGACTATGCTTTGCAGATGCATTATGAGATCGTAATGGTTAGAAGTGGGGAGAGTAGGTGGGAATTGAATCGATGTTTCTTAAGGCGTACGATGTGAGAGAAATATGCGAACAATCGCAGTCTTGAGCGCTCTTGATCGTGTTCCGCTGGCGATGTAGCCAATCTTCAACGTTCGATAGTTTTTTTCTTTGAGGGGTCTAGCGAGAGATTCAACTCACTATACTCAAATGCTTTGTGAGTAAGTAATTCGTTTATTGAATTGGGAAGTAATAAGGGTGTTTTATAGTGACGATGAGCTAAAGAAGAGTTGTCGCTATCAACTGAGACAAGGAATGTCGCAGTCGATGATTGTGGCGAAGAACGTGCCGATGGTTATTAGTGGAGCACAAGAGGTAATGCAATTGGTTTTATTAGGACAGTGGTAGAAAGCACACGTGAGCGAGATTTTTTGTTCGATTAGTGGGAAGAGGAACCGAGTTGCCTCGCCTTTCTCACGTGCAACTCAACGAATGGCTAGTTGAGTGTTCTCGAATGAGAGGTACTCGTGGAGACGCGTTTCAACGCAAATAGATCTATTCAATCGCTATTAACTGACTGAATAGAGGAGTAACCGTCTTTACTACTTCACACAAGGTTACTAATGAGGGAATTCACATCGTCATAAGAGGTCACACGCTAGAAGGAATTTGGAGCACTCTTAGCATATGGAGCCTCTTTTGAAGGCACGCTTTGTAGGGTTTGCTATGCTCATCTTTCGTATTGTTCTTTTCATTCTCAAAGTGATGGCCTCACCATTGTCGGACGCAGTAATAAATAATCCAC
This sequence comes from Parascaris univalens, assembly GCA_037576465.1. Lineage (NCBI taxonomy): Eukaryota > Metazoa > Nematoda > Chromadorea > Rhabditida > Ascarididae > Parascaris > Parascaris univalens. The sequence goes on along the minus strand of CM075173.1, from coordinate 183,314,133 downwards.
ATAATGAATGTTGTCGAATGCTTTCCTCTATTGAATTCGGCTCGATTTGAGGTTCATCTGACGTGAAATTTCCAGTAGGACATTTTATTGAGCCGAAGGGGGAGAGTGCAGCACCACAAGCTTGTTATGGTTGATGTTTTGGTGAGTGCCGTGGAAGAGTTTCGAGTTGCAGTTGGCTTCTTCGTCATCGTGTTGGTGGAAGGCGAAGGTTTCTTTGCTGAAATATTTACAAGTAGCGATCTTCTCGAATCTATTCGTATTCGTCGATCATCGTCCCGCACTTATGTCTATCCTTTTCTCGTTGCTTCTTGAAGAAAGATTGGAAGTTAGGGAAGCGGCTGCCGAGACTATTTCCGGTCTTTTGCACTGTCAGTTCTTCGATGTCGATGATGCACTAATTGTAAGTCATTGAAACTTGTTTTATAGCATTCATTAGTGGGATTTTTTGCTTTTTATCGTGTCTGGACGCACACTCTGTCGACTGAATGGAGAGGAGACCAGGATTAAGCTAAGTGCTTTATCGTTGATCCGTAGTCTTGGCAATTTGTGCTAGGAACGACGATTGCTTCATCACTTACACAAATTTACAACTGATAAGAATTGTATTGTAGTGGAACGGGGAATTGAGATGTCATCTCATGTTTAAACACTTGCAGAAGAAGTTCTGTTCGTGGTCTCGCGTGAGCAACGGTCCAAAACGTCATGCAGGTGTTTTGGCGTTATCGGCTGTGGTTCAAGCATTCCCATATACTGTGCCACCTATATTGCCGAATGCGCTGATGCAGCTCTGTCGTCATGCTACTGATAAACAACCTATGCAAGTAGGTGCTTCTTTATTTTTCTACCAGCTCGCCTTTAGAAGAAGGGAAATTTAAAGCTAAGGTTTACGCAGTATTGCTTTTCGTCTCTCAGTTGTACAGCGTTGATTTACTAATCTGGATAGTTAGGAAGTGGTGGTAAGGGATGGTTGAAAGGAATTTGAGTAGTCGCAGTTCTGTCGTAACTGATTTCGAGTGACATGCAGATAGCGACTTAATGGTGGATCTCCGTTGCTCTCCGTAGGTCAGGGCTTCGAGGTGAGGCTTTCTTTGAGTTGGTTTCTTTTTTACTTGGAATAATTAAAGTCTTTACTTTTAATATGAGTAAGAACGGTAACAAAATGAACACTGCACAGGGGACAGTGAAGAAGGCGCTGAGTGAATTCAAACGAACGCATCAGGATTGTTGGCACGAGCATAAAACCCAATTCAGTGAAGATCAGCTTGCCATACTCACTGATCTTCTTGTATCGCCCAATTATTATGTATGAGCGTACAGCGATTGGACACTGATCTACGAAATCAGCCGCGTTTTAGAATGTTGCAGAAATCACCTAAATTACTGCCAAAAATTAAGTTTGTTGTGGTTTTCAATAAGAAAATAAGTAAATTTGGGAATTGGAAGCAATTGGTTTGTCTGATGGAATGCAGCGTATAAGTAACAGGAGTGTTTTTATGGAGGAGAAGGGGTGGAGGAGAGAGGCCCTGCAATGGAGATGGCCGGATGTCCATTACATCCTGGCAGGATTGAATGTTAAGGAAGCGCTTACTGCAAGCCGTAGTTGCGCTTTTAATCCGTTTCAGTGGAATGCTGTCGAGTTGACCTTTTTCGTTGTTATAAATAGATAGTTGAGAGTGATGCTCATATTGTACGTACTCCTGCGAACATTCAGCACCTTTGTTTCATTGTTTGATGTGTATCCTTTGACGTGGATGGATGATCCATTTTCGTCGTTTTTGTCACAGAAAATGCTTCATACTTCTTGTATAATAACGCTCTCCTCCTAATCGGTAGCCGAGAAGTCGTATACGAAGAGGAGAGATGTCGTGCTGTTTAATATGTTCGCATTCTAGGTGTTGATTTGGCTCTAGAGTGTCTCTGAAAGGACATACCTTCGTTTTATCAGTTATAAAGAGGCCCTTCCGTTGCGTGTTGAAAATTATTGGGCACGAATTGTGAGCCCTTTTCAGTGCTTCATAATGTCAATTGTGGTGTTTCAAGATGAGTGGGTCACTGTTTGCTTAGCTTTTAGTGTCTGAGGTGATATTCGAAGCACCAGTCGGAAGCCACAGTGACAGCCGCTTTGTTGAAACGTTTGCCTTATTAGAAGTTATATAATCGATTTGCTTATTTTGCAGTCGAGAAAGTGTTTGGGCGAAAGTAAGTTGCATTCAGTTGCCCGTGCTATTTCAAGTTATCACTGTCGTTTGTATTGTTTTCTCAAGTTAGATGGCCAAATAGTGCGGGCGAACGTCTGTCTCCCAAATAAGTTCTGAGCATTTCCTTCGTTTAGTTTTTCGATTTACTTCAATGATATATAAAATGCCCTTTGAAATATTACCCTCTGCGCATTGCCGCCGCTATTGTCGCTTTATATTTTTATCTATAATATATTGTTGAACCTTAACCGGTTGTTATTATTGCTCGGTGTGGTCGCTTCAGCATGCCTCCATAGTTCTCGATCTCGGTAAGCGGGAAAGCGCATCACTTTCAGTCTTTCTACTGATGAGCTGTGCAGCCAGATCTGACGAGGGACCTGGATTTTTCGACTCTTCTGCCCTCTCCTTTAGCATTTGACAGCTCTCTCTTGGGCAAGTTTTCTTCGCGAAAATGTTTTAAACAGTATCATCCAATGCACTAAATTTAAATATGGCTGTCGAATGTATTCGATCGGCGAGACGGCGAGAGAGAGCCTCCGTCAGCGTTTTGACCGAAAGTGCTATTGACGTGCTGCATAACTGAAATAGAATTTCCAGATATTTTTTGCTTGGATTAGCGGATTCCGTTCATCGCTCCGATTCTAAGTTGTTAGGGAAGTTCTGACGACTAAAGGATATGGACGAATGGTAACCCATTATTGTCACTGATATCTCAATGGTTTGCTGTTCTTGCGTCGCGTTTTTCTCATTTTTGCTCAGTTGACATCCAGTTGATTCATTAATTGATTGTAGAAATAGCGTTCAGAAGAATTTAATTCATTCAGTTGGGAATGATAAGTTGTTACAGTCCGGGACAGCAACTTTTCATAATAGAATTTTCAACGTTTTGCGAACGAGAGTCGTGTGACAGTACGGGCGGCAAGCTCTATCACCCACCTATCGTAGTCTAATTTTATGCGAAGACTATCCTTGAAATCGGAGTGGAGGTTTTGGTGGATCGATTCCTTTCCGGCGTCATGCCGTCAACAAGAGCGTCGAATCTGAATTCTCTGCCCAGACGGAACCACTCATCCATCTCATTATGCAGCCGGTTTTTGCACTGTGCTGAAGGTTGGTTGAGGGATTTGTTTTTGCCGACATGCGACTGATTGCTATTCCGCCGACTAAAAGGCTGCGATTTGCTTTGCTTTCCGATTCGACTAATGGAGGATTTGATGAAATTTCGCATATTTATGCTTGCAATACTGTGAATTATTCCTAATATTTTCGCTATTCATGCAATTCATAGGTATTTTTGATGAATGATTACATATAATAGAGGTGGGAAATGAGTCTTTTTCTTTCTTTGTAGAGGAGTTTCAGCGCAGACGTCTTAATTCCCTCATGTTTCCTAGTTCTTTGAGAGAGACAGCAAATTGATACGGAGAATTTTGCGCAGAGGGTATATGGGTGTAATCTTGCTTGGCAATCAATCAATAAGTTCGTTTGACATTTCGATTTGCCACTATTTCTGCGATAATGATGTATAATTTGCTCGATACATGTGTGAGATATGTTGGCAGTGGTAATTGAAAACTCGTGGCCGCAAGTTTCACATAGTTGAAGTTCATGAATTCTATTGATTGCAGCTGTCACATTTGATGATTATGGTTGCCTTGGTTTGTTTGCACTTCTTGATGTTGAGATGTGTTGCGCTTAGGTGATACTTCCCACTCGTCCTCTACTATCTCATCTCAATAAAAGTCGATATGAAACGTTTTCTTCATACACAGCTATATTTGTACAAATATCAACCAAACTTGTGGCTATCTAACGTCGAAAGGCGAGTGAGTTTAGTTGAGAAAACGTTTTACAGCAGTAAAACGTTAAAATGCCCGCAGAGGGGTTGGATGTTGTAACTGTGTCCAGGAATTTAGTAGGAGAGGGACAACACCTGGAAGTATTTGGATATAAGCCGACTGTCCTGGAAATGCTTCTAAACGATGCAGCTATTGCGGCAATACCGGAGAACTTTCTAAGAAGTAGAATGTCGCAACAGTACCCGAATTTCTGCTGCAAGATCGACTCTGGAAGCAATATTGAGAAGAAAAGTCGCAATAGCAGAAGTAGGCGAAACTTTGTAGGTGGGAGTCCCGCATAATCATTAGGTTAATGTACCTTTGTTTGGGTCAGTTGGAACTTATGGAGTGCATAACTTCTCTTACGCAAGTATACTGTGATAAGTTAGATGATGAGGGCTTTCAAGAATTTCACGCCGACCGGTTTTAAAAATGAACTTAAAAGAGAATTCAGCCGGCGAGCGCAAAGGGTATCCCTGATGGCGATGGATAAGCGGACTTTCGTACGAACTTGGCTGGCATTCACGGTGCTGCAGCTGATTGGCAATCTTTGGCAGTGCACCAATTCGAAGGGATTCCCTGCAAAAATGTTTCGTGAGCACGCTTGGAATCAAGGTCGCATCGTTCTTTTCGATTTCTCATTGATCTCGACGTTAAGCCGCGTGGCCGGCATGTGGTTTACTTCATAATGCGGTTGTGATGACTCTCAGCGATGCCTACAATCAGCGCTGTGAACGGGCGACAGGCAATGATGCCCACTCTAGAAGCGGGTTTCTTTACAGACTGAAGCATAAGCAGCGCTAAAGTGAACCTTAATCATCTAACGAGAAGATATAGCCCGTTGATGAGGATATTAATATAAAGGCAGATGAAATAAGTAAGAGTTTACGTTATCGATGAAGTCTGTAGAACGAATGATCATTCGAAATCTACGACCGTTATTGAGTGGCAACTGACGAGACAAATTGGTTGAAACGGATGGGAAAGAAGGAGGATGAGGCAGATCTGTTAACGATAGCAGGCATCAGTCTACTTAAGGCGTTTATTGCAGTATCGCCGATAGTGTCTCGACTGTTCTTCGTGCATAATCTGTTGATCCTCGTGCTACGATTGTGTCTCATTTTCTGGTTCGATTCTCGCCCGCTACACGTCTTTCATTTGGCTTGCTCCACTATTTCGATGGTGTATCTCGCATTGGAAGCATTCTATTTTTTCTCATTGGACAGCTGCGTTCCGGTTATATCGCAAGTTGTACTTTCAGGTAAAGATCCGTTTTTCTTGAGGCAGGAAGCATTTGCGCTCGAAATAACCTTCAGCCTGAAGACAAGGTGGGAGAGGAGAGGGGAATTCGGAACGTAGATCATTAGACTAGAGATACGGGGATTTAATCGATTCAACTACCTCGGAATCTCGTTGCCTTGTAACCCCGAACAAAACCTTCATGTGGAAACTGTTGAAGGTAGCTAGCCAATCTAATAGCTCATCGCAGCACTTTTCCTAGAGCTAGCCGATGTGGTGAAACATTAATTCAAAGACCATTAACATTAACTGAAGCTTCATTTTTAGGTGTTTCGGTAGTGATGGTACTCGCTTGCAAAAACGCAATTTTTGATGACCCACCCTCGATGAAGTCTGAGAAGCGGAAGCTGACGTCGAAGCACTTCCTCACACCACTCGGCGGCCTATCTTCTTTCGAGGAAACGAAGAAGAAACAGTAAATGGCGAATAAAATTTTTAGGAGCATAGTGGCAAAATTGTACTGCAAACGGTTTTCTATTTATCACGACCGGCACTCGAACGTCTTCGCTGTGCGTCTGTTAAGGAGACTCTTTGGGGGAAAGGAGAGGAGATTGGAGGAGCGGAGAAGGGGTAAAGACACTCCATGACAGAGGACTAGGGTAAGGGGAGAGGGATGAATGTTGCTCATACATAGATGGATGGCGTTCGGCTAAAAACAAAGGGAGAAATGCGTGCAGCTATCGGGTTTGTTGCCGTGATTGTTCTCATCCACCTGCAGTCGGTGAAACTTGCTCAATACTATTTTCATTGATTCGCGCTAATATTGTCAGCTTTCTGAAATTGCCATCGATGGAAATTATTCGAATCTCCTAACAACATATTCCACTGGAATTGTCCTTGCTACTTGCATCAATGTTTTTATTCTCAAATCGCCACGAGTGATATATTTGTTATTACATAACTTGTATGTAGTCGTATAAGTTAAGGAGAATTTGTCATAATGGGATCGATTAATGTCTAACTTTCCTCGACGATGAACTCTTACTAAAGTGAGACGCAAAAGGGAGGCGTTATTTCAATGAACATATTGGTCACCTATTCAATTCTACAGCACCAAATTCCAAACGGATAAATCAACTTCCTTAGTTGAGAATTATATTCGTCGAAGGACAACAATGAGTGACAACAACCTCTTCCCTTATGCAAGTTCCCTGTTCCCATATGCAAGTTCAACTCGACAGGTGAACACGACAGCAGCAAAACCGATGACACGAACATCGCTGGCGTTGTTTAGCACTTTATTCATTAACAGAACGTAAGAAATTAAGAACGGAATATGAGCAATAATTCATCAACCAATAAAAAAAGTTCGGGCGATCCTACTAGAATTTTCCAATTGGATAATTATAAAACAACCATCCTCAAACAAAGCACCTCGGCTCCATCCCCTCTTTCCCTCCCACTCTCCGATGACTGCATGAAGTGCACAAAACGATAGGACGAAAATAACCATAGGACTCCTGTCTATAGAAGTAAACATTCTGAAAACATCCCATTGTTCGCTGCTTCCAATCTTTTCAATGAAATTGATCTTACCACTCCATATTTTGGAGGAAACGATAAAACGATGTATCTCACCATCGGAATCCACTGCCATCCACACATTAATAGACTTTGACAGAAGAGCACAGAACGAAATGGCAACGCTCTCTCAGATGAGATTTCAGCGGTGAACTCATGAAAACGTTTACTGAAGAAAATAAACATAATCCGGCCACATTCACTCAAACATTTTACACTGCTGTCTATATGTTATATTTCACTTTCATTTTTCCGTATTCTTATGGGCACTGAGAGAGGAAAGACATAGCAGTATTTCCACAACGATCCTCCAAGATTCAATTCGTCTTTCAAACTACTATCACTCTTCCTTCCCTCTCCCTTAATTCAAAAATTGCCCGCAAAGTCCTTCACTTTCGCCCCAACAAAAAATTTCAAGACGGATCATCTCTGATGTGAAAAGTTTGTTGAGGCCTGCAAAACCCCAATTAATTTATTTCTTTTTCAATTCCGCTATCACCACGTACGTCCCAAAATTTCCCCTCTTCCTCTTCTAATACTCCTGTGTCTCTTCCCTTCCTCCTTCCTCTTTCTTTTCAGCAGGCCGAAAGAACGATCGAAGTGCCCATAGAGTAAAATACTGTTTAGTGAAGGAGCATGTATCATACCTAGCCGGAACCTGTGGAAATCATTGAATCACTGCACGGTTTGCTCTTCGGCAACGATTATATTCTCCTCGGGAATGTTTAATTGCGTCTGCCGAACTCGTCGATCCTTCAAAGTGTTTTCATTACTAACGAATTCCAAAAGGTAGCGTCAAACTTAAAAACCGTCAAGCAGGTAAAACGCTTGCTGCAGGACATAGCCACAGTCTCACTACCATATGTATACGGAAATTCTATACTGATGAAAGCAATAAGGTATGTTTCGAAGCAATAAAGCGATTGATTAATGCTTTCTAACGAACCTCGAGCGTTGCGGTTTGCATCGATTGCAATGTGGTCCTGATTACTGGAATGCGTCTTTTAATGATAACCGTCTGACCGGGCTTCAAGCCTGCCGCCTCAACAATCGGTTTCTGAAGCATTTGCAGCTTGACGCGTTTCACCTGCCCCGTCTCGGGCAGAGTAACTGTAAGCACATTACGTGTCGCATTTGTGTTTGATGACTCCTCTTGCCGCATCGAAGTAGTGGCCACTCCTAATGGCTTTTCCTGGAAACACTCCACGATGGCATTGTTAGAAGCAACGGTAGCTGAGAGGAAAACGAACTGCTACTTTCGAAGGTAGATCACCGCTTACGTATTTGCGAAACATCCATTACGCCTTATTCTCCTATGCACCCGTTTGCATCTATCGAAATTTGCGATGTACGACGGTCAAATCAGAGATCTCTCGTGTATGCTGTAACCCCTATCTCTCATGCTCCCCCATCGTAAAGGTGCTCTCTCAATGGGCATAGAAATCAACAACCGTGGCGAAATAAAACAAACTTCACAAGTACCGAAACAAAAAGCTAACCTCAGAAACATGTTTGGCGGTGAGTTGTGCAGAGGTGGCCGGGGCACATGTGGTGGTCAATTTACGCTTCCTCTTCAATATTAACGGTTTGCAGGTACGACCGTGTTGCAACCTCGACGACCTCATCAATTCCTCCAATCAAATAACAATTAGTTACCCGTGAACATCGCAAACATAAACATTCTCGAGTTACTCGCGAACTCCTCACACTGCCACATTCATCAAATAAGACGATCGCTTAATATTTCCCTCTATTCCACCAATCAGGTCATTCCTTGATAACGATTATTTTCCACTAGTCAAGGTCATTCCTCCCCTCTCCCTCCTGTATCAAGCATTTTGCATATAAGTGATCGTCACTTGAAGAAATATTTCGGAGGAGCAGTGCAAAGATAAACGCATCAGAATATAGCAACAAGTATTCTTATGAAAACCCGCTTGCAATCCACTGTGAATTAATTAAAATTCCTTCAATGACAGAAGTAAACGAGTATCAACGAAATCAACAACTGTCAAAGATTGAGAAAAGGCAACCTCATAACCGATCGCATATGGATCGGGCTTCATTTCGGCGATCTCTTCGAGATATTGCAGAACTTCCGGAGGTGGTTCGCGATTAAGGAAAAGATGTGGTACAAAATCCTCATGTGACGGATCACTCGATGGTCTACCTTGTCGGAAATGTACGCTACACACCTTAACGAATAATCGTTTCAATAACGACTCTCATATCGGATGGAGAGGATAGCAGAATGTTTTATTCTTCGAAAAAAAGAGTGTCGTTTTGCCAAACAAACTATTAACTTCCGGTGTAATAATTAGCAGTTAGAAAGCGATAAGAATTGAGTAGAATTAAAGTGACTGCGAACGTCTTCTATACGCTCGATTCCGTATAATTCATAGACGCGATAATCTCTCCCTCTCCCCACAGCCAACGCAAAAAATCTCCACTTATTATTCACTATTGCAACTGCAATTTCCCAACCTTCCTCTCCCTACTTCCCCTGCCCGTTTCTTGAGCATTTTGAGCTTGAGCACCTCAAGTATTCATCGAGGTTTTTCAATGAGTGCAGCTTACTCGATCTTTGTTAGTGATTTCGCGATTACCAATTGCGTAGAGCCATTGAACACGTTTCATGCCCGGCTCCTTGGGAATTCCGAAGAATCGAATAGCCGGATAGGCAGCCCTCCGTGACCATCCACAAAACACACACTTATCCATGCAGCCAACAATGCCCGCACCGAACTTCAAAGAGAAGATTACTGCCGATTATTTCGCCGAGCGCTGGAAGATCGGCTTCTTTGAGCTCGCATAAACGCCGTCACTCCACGACAAGAGAAGTTAAGTGCCAAACCGAGCGCCGTTCTCTGTGGGACACAAGGATTATATCCTGAGAATAACTGAGGAATATCCACGAATTGGCGCTGACCACTCCGTGAGGAGAGATCTAAGGAGAAAGTGGGAGACCCCCCGGCGAGAAGCACTCCAACAACTGTCCCCCAACTCAAATCGACGATCGCCAACGAAACGCGTCGCCCGATCTGCCCTCCCGATGGGCGTCACACGATATTGGGTATGCTTCAAAAGCGGACAGCGCGTTCGCTCTCGGAAAGAAACCTCTTGGCAACGTGCCAATATCCCGGCGCCTATTCAAATTCTGCGTGTTTCTACTTTGCGTATATTTGATAAGGAGTCAGTGAATGTGAAATTAGTGTTTCAAATTTTTCTGCGTCGGGTCGGCGGAATTGTGACATAAATGGAGTGTTGAGACATCCTCTCGGAGCAGAATCGTTTAGGTTAGCTCTTCAACGGATTGACCTCAGGTAGAGGTCAGTGAGTTGTGTGTCTTCGTTGCACTGTGACGCAAGTTCAGGTACGTGATGTTGAGAGGAGGGACGACAAGTAGTGCTACTTCAGGTTGCAGCTCTTTTTAATAAGTGCCCGCAATGTAACGTCTCTGGAATCTGTCGCTCACTCGATCGTAGAGCTCTGTCGCCGCGTTGGCGATGGTCTCTAGATTGGAATTGCGCTTCGTCGAGTGAGGGGCCAACAAAGTTGTGATGAGGCGTTTGAGGTTGTCGAATTTGGCGTGCAAGTAGAGGCCGATGAAATGCACTCGAAGGAGGGACATTCTCGCCCTCGAACTTCATCCAAACAACATCTAAGTAACGTTGAAGCGAGGCGTTCCATACACTTTGAGAGGGAGAAAAGAAAGGCGATGAAGTGATGTCCAACTCCTCTAGAAGCTGAATATTGCCGCCCCTCATTCTCATCCCGTAGAAAAAGGTTTTGCTGCTTGAGCGAGTTCTGCAGTAATTTCGCCTCTCCCCTCTCCTCCTATGCTATCCGAGAGCCTCAGAAGTAAGCAGAGGTCCACATTCCAAATCCCCTTGTAATCTGCTATATCCTCGTTAGTGTTGTTTCAACTTTGTGAGGTGTTCTTTCAGTCGAATTCGATGAGCAGCATAGGTGAGGTCATCAAACCGAGTATTTGATTATATGGCAAATAATTCACCTTTCCAGTGGCGTTGTTTCAGCCAGGGGAGAGAGATTCGCTTCTTCCAGGTGTCCCCATAGAATTGTTTATTCATTTCAGGCGTGAGCGGGGTTCAAGGTGAGGTTCGGGAACTCTTTGAAGTGACAACCTTCATCAGAGCAGCGGCATTGTCCACGTTGGGTTATGAACGAAAGTCCAGCAGACGATGACCAATTTGAGCGAGGTATCGGTTTTGCATACTTCCATTGTGGTGTTATACTCTCTAGGATAGATGAGTCCAACTGGAGTAGATATCGTTCGCATTACGTCGACGATCCATAGATGCTAAGAAATCGTAGTTTCATAGGAAATACTATAGATTCGATAAGGGAGTATTTATTTGCATCGTATTTATTCAAATAAAACCCCTTAGAATCTACTTTTTTCCGCTTCTCCAGTAGAAATATTCATTGAATATATTGAAGAGGACTTTTATAGCTTTTCCGCGGCGTTCCCAATTCGGCCGTCTGTTATTTTCTCAAATAAAATGATTAAATACTATGAGTCTAAGGCAAATCGAGTGCTATGTAAAACGCAAAATAACAGCGTCATCTTATAGAGCGGCTAGGAAAGGCGATTAACTGAAAGGATTCTATTGATGTATCGTCTGGATAGAATGGAACTGAAGATTCTAAACGCGCACAGGGGTTCTCTTTCTTCTCTTCTTTGGAAGCTGATTTGTGTGATTCTGAAGAGTGAATTTTGCATTAATTTCTCGAAAATGACAGAAATCCAATGTATTTCATTGTTTTGCAGGAAATAATCTATCCGATAGTCCAACGGGTGTGATCGGGACGAATTTCTCCGATGTCCTTCATAATCGCTATCGTAGTGCGAATTCTGAATCGGGTTTCTTTTTTGCTATTTTCCCTTTCAAAAATAGTGTACCGCTTAGTATTTTAGAGAGGTTTCCTTGCAAACTGACTAATTACCTCGTTTTTAGAGAGGTTTAATTGCAAACTGACTAATTACCTCGTTTTTAGAGAGGTTTAATTGCAAACTGACTAATTACCTCGTTTTTAGAGAGGTTTAATTGCAAACTGACTAATTACCTCGTTCAAAAGTTCATTTGCAACATTGATCTCAATATTCGGCAATTATTATGCGGTTGCAGTTGACTCGCCCACTTCAACTGAGCAAATTCTTCAACAATCTACACTCCCATTGCAAAGCTCACAATTTAGTAATCTCTTTTGAGTTATGAATTTCTCTCCTCTTTAAGCGTTCGCTATATACGAAATTATTGCCATCACATGCCACTTTTGCTTTTCCCGACTTTATCAATGATGCGAGGGGAATTGCTGCCTATTTTGTAGTGCGTCAATTGGTGGTGCGCGTGAGAGTTGCTGAAGAGACGGCTCAACTCTATCGATCTGAGAATCTACGTCTGAAGAGTGAAGTGGGAAAGTTGAAGAAGGCGATCGAAAAGAACGCGGCCGTAATCGACGAGCAGCGAAATGAATTACGCTCCCGTAGCAGTGCTCTCGAAGAAGCGCTTCGCGAGAAGGTAAAACTATATTCTCACCTCAAATTTCGTTACCCAAATGTCCAAGATTATTTGCGAGCACAGAGTATGAGAAGGCAATTATAAGTTCAGTTTGAATTTCAACACAATAATTCCTCTTTAATATATCCTTTGAATGGATGAGATAAAATTGAAGAGTTAAGTGAATTACTATTGAAAGGTAAATCATAGAAAATGGTTGTAATATTCGTAGCAGAGGTGCAATTGCAGTTACTCGGTGCCTCATGCGAACAAGGCCTCACCACTCTATGCACCTCTTTGAGAAACGTTCTTTGCTCCAGGAATTCTTAGAGATGTTTCTTCTTGAAAAGTATCAGTATATTTGTGGATATATTAGGAGGCATGATAAATTAGTAGTTCTATGAATGAGAAGTATACGTTCTTGGAAGTAATATTCTTTAAGGAGAAGCTTGCAAAGGTGGATCCCGTGAGATTGGCTTCTCATCTACTCAAAATAACAGGTTTTTCTTTATTTTTATACTTATGAAGTTGTCTGTTATCAAGTGCATTTAATAGGTCTACTTAGTCATATTCGTGAGTAACAATGCCAGTTTATGTGCAAATTTGCTTCCTGATCACTCGTCTCAAAAGATTGGTTTTGCCGTTAAGAGAGAAACTCCGAGAGAAGCAGTTTAGTTCCTTCGAGCTAAAAATTCATTCATTTTGTCTTTGCCTTTTCAGAGGCAGGCAAATTGAAAGAGAAATCATCGTCGTTGGAAGCAGTACGGCTCGACGCATATACGGAAACGGATCGCGTTCTACTAGTTGATGGTGTGTAATTTGTTCACTCTTAAAGGGGTGGAAGGAAATGACGGCTCGTCGCTGTGCCACTCTTTAATTTATCAGCAACATGCGGAAGCGATGTCTTTCTTCCTTCATCTCTTGGGCTGCCTTTCTTTGTCGAAGTACCTTATGTCATTTGGGTGTTGGGAATTATACTGTGGAATCAAAGGAGTAAAGGAAGTGGATAGGAGCCGATGCAGAACTAACTGGTGTAGTGTCGAAGTTTAATAGTTGAAATGTTTTTTTCCCAGTTTATGTTGTTGTTGTTAGCAGTATTGATGAGGTTTCATTAGTGAATGAAAAAGGTTCTTATAGAACAAGTGGGGCCATCAGAACGATTGCCGCAAGTGGATGCGGTGATGAACGATCCAATGGATATTGTAACTTTTAATGCGATCGCCGAAGAGAAAGCAAAGTTGCAGAATGAAGTCTTCTCGTTGGAAACTCAACTTAAACTTGCTAGGTTCGGATCGTATCCATTTATTTGCATTTAAGTTGTTATTCACTGTCGTACTCTCTGAGGAATTAAAGTATTACCTCATCACATCCAGCTTTACATTTTTGTCTCTTTATCTGTCTGTCGATCTGCCGTCCATCCCTCTCTGTTAATTAACGAAGATTAATTAATTTAAGAATGTTCGTTCATTGCAAAGCGGACAAAAATACGCTGGATGTTTATTTTCGTCGTTGTTTTTGAGAATTTCAAATTTCCCATTTTTAGATCCAACCCACTTATTCTGTTAATATAATTTCCCAAATAGCTGTGCAGTAGATTTCAGCAAGAATAATTTAGCAATTGAAGTAATTTGGGCTCATTCTCAATTTAAGGATCAAAATCGAGCAATATACTCTTCAGCAATCCCGGTTGCGAACTTTAGAGAGTCGCCTTACGGCACTTTCCGAAATCAACGATTGTCTTATTGTGAGTTTCCTTCAGTCACGATTGTATCTTTTTATGTGCCCGTATATACTTGTTGGTTTTCATATAAAAGTAGCTGTTATTTATGCATATAAGTGTATAGGAATATACGGAGTTGGCTTACATTTAGAAGAGCACTTCAGCTAATCCTTTCTCTCGTTGCGTCATTTATGGCTGTTTTTCAGAGCACTTGGGATTGTTTTTGCCACAGATTTGATTGTTGCTATATTCTGTTGTTTATGGGGGAGTTGCTTCCATGAAATACGTATCCACACACGGAGATTCCGAAACTGCCGTCTATCAGATAGAGGGAGGATAGATCGGAAGGGTTTCTTTTTCTCGATGCTGCGTGATCTAAGCAACTCCAATTTATAGCATCGCTGTAAGGTAGAGCATATGCATGTTGATATGTTTTCTTGAAGACAAATGTGAATGTTTTTTCACGAGCAGAGAGAGAATCAGTTCCTGAAGATTGCATCCGAGTCACCGTTAAACGCCGATACCGTCGATATCGCATTTAATTGTGAGACTAAGTAAGTGTTTTCGACTCATCTCAGTTTATTTCTTTATTCTTATAATTGACCATTTCTTTGTTGTTTACTCATTTCATTGTTTACTGATGTCTGCTTCATGAAAAGTTGAAGTTGTTGGTGCTTTGTGTGTTTATTTGCATTCAGTGGTTAGCTGGAAAATTGTCCTCTTGTAGTAAAACAACATGGCATTAGTAGTAATGGTCTATTGTTGGAGATGTTTCATAAAATCGGCTGAGGTACCAAAGTATGCCCAAATGGCTCATTGTGGAATGAGAGGAATGAGAGGACAGGCAAGATCAGATTTTCGATTTGAGCAGAGAGAGGGAAAGGAGAGAATTTCAGTCTTTTATATATTTGAAAAGGTTTCTTTTTCACAGTCTCACGATAGGATTGTCGTGTCATATCGTTGATCGTCCTTCTTTGTCTTTCATGAGAGGCTCTTGCTCACCACTTTTCACTTACGAATAGGTACTATGAAGAAAGGGTCGCAATGATCTGAACATTTAGTTAATCGGATGGCCTTTTGTAGTTGCGACTACGGCAGAAATGCACGACGTTCGTGAAGTGTTACTCTCTTTAGACTTCCTTTATGCCTTCTTTACAGCTATATGTCATAGTTTAATAGTCTGTGGTATTGTTGAATAGAATAATGTCATCTGAGGAACTATGTGGCAGAATATTAATTAACTGACTCTTAAGGATTGCGGAATTACGGGCAGAATTGGAGTGCAAAACGAGGCAACTCGAAGAGAACTGTCGCATGCAGCAGCAGCTGTTGGTTATATTTGTTCTTCCATTATGGCGATTTTTACCTTTTATGCTGTTTAGTTGATCGGGTGTGGTGCCAGTGAACGGAGATGGACAATGAACAACCAGTAGTAAGCACGTTAAGGCTGAATAAAATGCTTAGCAGGCGAATTTGTGTATAAGTACATATAGCATATTTTCCTACTACCGCTTTGGCACAGGAACGTGAGCTGAAATCTCTTGCAGTTGTTGTACTCAATCCGTGGCTGTTGAGACCTACTCAAGCAATAGCCTCTCTATACTGGTTTCCTTAAAGTAGTGGCACTGGGAATTACTGGTTTATTTTGTACGTCGTCCAGTCTTTGCGATTGTCAAGTAATTGTGAGCTTCGGTTTTTTATTTCCCGAAAATCTCGTCTTCAATTTTCTTTCCCGAAATACTCAAATATTCTCCCGTCGCAAAAGTAAATGGTTATAAAAGGGTGGGATCGAGTCCAGCATACTGATAAAGAAGATTTATACGAAGAAGTCCTCCAGAGCAGGTATTTATGAAGCGTTAATAGATGGTGCAGTAGCAATATGAAATATGTGTGGAAATTTTTGTTGCAGCACTGCAACTGTGGAATCGTTGAGGGGAGAAGTAGAGGCGATGAAGCATAGTCATGGTAATATTTCGAATAGCAGTGGTGTTGAACGGAAGACGATGGCCGTGGAAGAGAAGCGTATATATGAAGATGAAATCGCAAGGCTTAGAGAACTTCTTAGCAAATATGTTCGTTTGCTTTTCGATGAAATTGGTTAAATTAAATTTGAGTAGTCTGGAAGAAATTTCATGGAAAACGCTACATATGGGGATATTTTCATCTTTCGGTTGTTCTTTATTAGGTCTTGAAGGTTGTCTTTTCAAGCTTACATCGGTGAAGCGATTCATTAAATAGAGCCCCATGTTTCGTTCTCTTTCAGAATAGGCATGCACTCATGTGGGTTTATGATCAAAGAAGTACTGTAGTGATGTTTATTGTTTGCGATTATAGGAGGAAGGAAATGCAGCGTCGGATACGACAAAAATCATTCATTTTCGATTAAACCCGCTGGATCTGGCACACGCCGAGTTCAGGGAACTCGGGAACATTAGGAAAAGAAAGCAGGTGAGGTTCTGCAAGAGTTCGTTTTTCACTGCTTTCATAGGCGAATAATGTTTCGTTTCTGTTGAATCTCTAAAAGAGTGAAGACTATTGGTGTTTCTTCTATGAAGCGAATGTTGCTTGGATAGTAAACAATTTTTCTGAATTCTTGAAAGATTGCATCGATGTGGACGTTCAGTGAAAAACGCCCCACATCCAACCATTGACGACTGATAAATGCCTAAAGTAATTGTTGTTGTTATATTTATGTGGACGAGAGAATCAGGCAGGAATCTTCTGTGAACGTTTGCTCGGAGTGTGAGCCGTTCCGAATTCATTTCATCCCGAATCTTCTCGTTTGTTTGTTCCGTTCTTGGTGCCACCTAAAAGTTATCAAATAGCATTTCGAAGGATGGTTCGCCCAACTATCAGTGCAGCATCCTTGCAGTCACTCATGTTTATGTGCACACAACGTGTTCATATCTATATATATTTTCACCTATAATGTACATACATAACAGAAAACATCAGATTTCTACAGTGTTTCTGATTGGTACATAGGAAAACGCGAGACACAAATTCTAAGCGCAAAACTGATGGAGATCGGAATCGATTAAGAGGAATTTTCCCTTCTCAACATCTACTCAGAACTTGCGACATATTGAAGATCTCACCTGATTAAGCTTTATCTCTTCCGAATAGTTCCCTCAATTATATATACTTGTTATTGCCTTAGACATTTTGATGAATGCAGTCAGCACCTCGATTGTTTTTTTGCAGTCCGAGTGCATCATAGCCTCAAAAACCTTTAAAATACTCAGTGAAGAGATCTCTTTCTAGCATAATTATAATTTAAGCTGAGGATTGAGGTGACAAAATCGAAATTTTGCGGAGCAAACCGCTCTAGGATGATGTAGCTCTAATTTAGGAGGATTCCTTTTACGATATGGATGATCTGGATGCAAGTGCCCGAAAGCGACATCGTGAAGAACTCGTCAAACAAACTGCAGGTATTCATCGTTCGATCACTTTTCCATCAAACAGTTTCGGTGTGAGTAATAACCCAGTTTTGCGATAGATTGTGTTTATACGTTATTGACGGCTTCATGAACCGGAAAGTTAGCATTTCTCTTTGAGTTGACCTTTGAACTCAGATCGAAAAAACCGAAACGAACGTTGACAACACATCGCTGATCCCAGCATGGTTGCGCAGTTTGAAAATTGTTACAACTGTCAAATAGAGTGATGCCTCTTAACCTTGCTTTGAGGTCACATGATATAACAGTGTTGATCGGTCCTGTGCATCGGGTTATTACATATATCCAATATTTCAGACTTACAGTATCAACTGCATAAACTGCAGAAGGAGAAGGAACGTGCAGTTAAAATCCAGAGTGACCTCATAAAGAAATATCGTGCCATCGTGACGGCACTATCCGGCTTGCAGTTCAAGATGAAGGGCGAGGATATTGTGCAAGTGGAGAGTCTCTTTGATCCTGGGCAATTTTTCGTTTTCAAGGTATTGCTGAGGCAGATATATATATATATAATCTGCCGGAATGCTATAACCCTTTTTCTGCAGTATTTTGATAGTGTCTGCTAGCGAATATAAGAAGTCTGCTTTGGAAAGTGTTCCAGTCAGATATTCAGAGCTCGTTCTTTTTATTCTTTTTCTAGATATTTTCTTTGGATGTGAAATAGTTTGGTTTGAGGTGCAGCATCACACATAGAAACGATCAAGAAGAACTTTCTCAGAGGAGAATATCTGTTCGTTTATATGAGTGCGGCGGCGCAGTGGGTGGAGAGAGGAACACCTTTATTTTAGGCGATTGAGAAAACTTGCGGAACAACCGTCAGTTTCTGAGGAAGGGTAAATCCATCCGATCGATTCCTTTGAAGTTCCAGGTCTTTTTTTCTGAGAACTCATGGCTGCTGACGTGATTTTGTTGGGTTTTTATTTTCACTTCTGAATACAGTCCGATTATTGACTTATTAAGTAGAATAAACGTATGGCTCCAAATGAGACTGAGAATGGTTTCTTAGGTTTTCGAAATTTCTTTGTAGCATTATTCGGCAAGTATTAGATAATAATTTCAGGTAGAAGATTGGGGAAAGTCTATAAGTTTATTGGAAACGGATTATGCAAAGAAATGGTCTCATGAGATTCGAGAGTACCTCGAAGGTCGCAATTCAACGCCCGCCTTCCTTGCCGCAGTCACGTTGGTACTCGATCAACGAGCGCAGACAACTGACACATTTGTACCGTCATTCGATTCCTCTGAATGACTCAAAGGCTCATTGAATATTGCCGTTGAGATGAGCGCTCGCCGAATGTTTGTATTGCCGTATGGACACTGCATTTTGCAGGTTATCTCATTGAATCTCCGAGGGAGGTATTCGGGGTGAACGTAGATGGAGACGATGCCATCCTTATGCTACTGTGTAATTCGGATGCGGAATTGCATTCGTTGCAATTTTGATAGGATTTTGCCACTGTTTGTATCATTATATCATTTTGTATATGAATTGTTTGGCCTTTAAATTCCTCGCGGGGGGAAGTGCTGCTTAAAAGTCGGTTAGAGCGGAATTTCCAGGCAAAGTATGTTGCCTTTTCAAGAAGACTCCAAGTAAACGGTCGTAGAACTTTTATTCTTTGGAATTTCAGAATAACGGAGTTCCATGTATTTTGAAATCTTTGGGGAACTTCTTATCCATGAGGACGTTTTATTTAGTGAAATATTCTTTGTAACGTTTTATGCCCGTTTCTTCGGTTCTTGAAAAATTGCCCTATCTTATGTATATATTGGGACTGTTGTGTCCATCTTAGTTGAGCTGATCGTTTTGTGAATTCATTGATCTATCAGTAAAATTCACAAACAGTTCGATACGTGCCCACGGCAGCAACGTTCAAGAGAGAAAGCCGACGTGTGCTGATACTAGTTGGTGTCACAAGTTGGTGTGCCGATACTCTCATAACCTTTGTTTCGAACGAAATCTTCCGATTACGTTCTCATTCAATTCCACAAAATAACTCCCTAATAGAGGTCATAATCCTAACTGCAAGCGTAAATTGATAGCTTTACTATATGAGTGACTCTTCCGAAGGATATTAAAGCGGGTTTGGAATTGCAAATTCGAAAATATGGCCGCCGGTGAGAACTCTGTAAAGGCAACGGGCAAATCGTCGATTGTGTTGCTGATGAAACTCGCCCACTTCTCAATTACGATGGGCACATACCGTTACGACATTAGTCTAAAGATAGTGCAGGTGAGGTGCAGACTCTATCGCTATCACACCTCTATGATCTCGTTGTTTAGTGGAAGATAAACTTTGAAAAAGATGACGAACATGTGTGAAGGTGACGGAGGCTTCACCAAATATCAGCAATATAACATCAGAGGATGGGGGAAATTACTTTACGGGAAAGCAAGGAACAGTGCCTAAGGACTACTAGTGGGGAGGAAAGGAGACTGTAGGCTGCTTTTTAGAATCGTTCGTTGGATGGCACTACTGCAAGCCTTATGTGACATGTGCGATGTTTTACCTTAAAACATGGCAACTCTCGACGGATGACAAACGTAATGTCATATCCATTTCTATCCACTCTTGTGATGTGACCAGTCAAAGGTAGCAAATATATCTGTAGCATTGTCGCTTGTATGAGATCCTCTGATTCCACGATGTTCACATCGCACTTCTCAAGCGCTTATATCGTTTCCGTTCTCAAAGTGCGCTAAATGGATTCAAGCAAGCACTCCAATGCGAGGGTAACTTCCTCCTGCCCCTTTCTCCCCTTTTTTTTCAGTTCAACTCGCCGAGTGAAAGTAGATTCTGCCGAATCATCTATATAAGACACCTTTTTGACCGCATAGGGCAAAAAACGCCAATAAAAGCAAAATAATAACGTATCCATGCAGATACCAACGAAAACTCCACTCTACCTCTCATTGGAATTAAGACAACGAACAACAACGGCCAACTCATCATCTCACGACAAGCCCTCCCCCTTTCCTCGACACTTCACACTCGCTCAGCGACCATTTGTTGCGTCGACCTCCATGAATAATATAGAGCTGCTTTGGTTTCTCTCGTTTGATGCTCATGAAATTGATGGCCCTCATCCAACTTCTTATTCGCGCCGTCTATTGTCGGCTGGCGTCGAAAGGGAGCGGTAATCGGAGATTGTTGAAGTTTTTGTCGGATGGTGGGGGATTGCAGAGGGAGGGGGGGTATTACGGATTTTGTGGGTCTCATATCATTTGATGTCCGATGATGGTCAAGTTGTAGTTCGAGCTAAGTAAGGTGGAGTTGCGTTTCCACTCATGAGCGCTAATGAATTCATTTTGAGGCGTATATTCGAAGAGCGTTTAATGAACTCTTTACGTTGTCTGATTTTCTCGATTGTCGCTAATGCTGTTGTCGACTCATCTCATTTCCATGCTGCTATCGACTAGATAATCAAATTGTGGCGAAATTTGTGCTTACGGAGTGTGCATATGACGGACTGAGCGACCGCTTTCATAAATTACATCTTTAGAGGTGCTCGATGAGTGCAAAAATAGCGTTTTCACGTTCTCATTTATGGTGTCGATTTCGAAACCGAAATGCGATTATATTTTCCATGAAAATTTATGAAATATCACAAAAATTGAGATTTCAAAAAGATTTAATGGTGTTATTTTCTTAGAGACTCTTTTAACCGGTCGGTCAGTGAATGGAGTCTTTACCAGCGTATTTAACTTCCATTCCCGTGTTTATTATTGTTTTCGTTTTTGTGCGCTATTATGTCCTATAGACAAATTATAATGCCGTTTTATAAGCATTTGTGCGATATCGGAAACGTCATTGAGAGTTTTTTTTATAGATTCGCGCTCGTCGACTTGTCGGCTGAGCGCTCTTTGCGGGGAAACATTTCATCTTCAAAGTCTACGATGCGTAAAAGGTTCCTCTTCTCTTAATCGACTATGTTCTATGCCCAAATTTCCCGTTATTACCAATCTCAATGCGATATATTAACGGAATATTTGTTTGCGTATTTGCTCGTCTATAATTAAGGATCACTGCAAACGTTGAGACACAACCTGAGGGGTGGTGATGTTTGTTGATATAACCGTTAACTCATATAAGCAAAACGAGGTTGCATTATTCATCCCACTCTCAATGCCACCGAATGTCTAGCGTAAAATTTGGAAATCCGTTGGCATAGTGTTGCTTGAACACTATCCTAGAGCTAAGCTCACAAAAACCTCAGGTTAGAACTGATATGGATCGTTGATGTTGCCGATCCTGGAAGACATCTGATCCGGCATTTCATCGTTGTTTTGCATAATGCTTCAAATGTTCACATTAGAGGGGATCGCTGCTGCAAGAACGTATCGCGCCATCTTTGATAAGATGTGGAGGTGAACGATCATTTTAGCACACTTGTCCGAGTAGTTCATTAGAAATTTGAGCTGCATGATCTTTCATTGTCGATGGTCTTTGAGAGGGAGCTTCAATGCGAGCGGCGTATCGGCTGAGCGAAGAGAATACCACCATCGCAAGCAATATTTTCTGCAACGTTCGATATAGTCAAATCCAGGCACGAATAGTTCTCACTCTGAAAACGTCAGAAAGAAAATACCCTCGAAATCTTTGAAGAAACTAAAGTCGTCGTAATATTCTATCGATCGCAGTGCTCATATCCTCGACCTCGTCGATGCGATCGTTGTTGCGATCGTTGTGCCACACTCCGTTTTTAAACCCTCAGCTTTGAATTTCTTTGTGCAGTCTCTCTGTTCGCCACTAATCGTACGTTAATTATTTCCCCAGTCAGTTATTGGTTAATGAATTATCCCATTGGTCACCACTCTATCAGTTTTATATCACCGAACCAAATTTATATGGTTGTTTCTTGGCAGATGGTTTAAAAACGAATAAATAAGTAAACACTGAAATATTCTTAGCTCAACGAAACGTAAAAGAGAGGAGGACGATTCGACGTCGATTCACGATGAAGAAGATAGCCGCAGTGGTCTCACCATGGTCAGTGTTCCTAAAGGTAGCGTTTTTATTTGCATTTCTTTAGGTGTGCTCCATTGGAACGCTGAGTATGTGTTCCGTAATAAATGGATACGTTATTCTGTAAGATCCTTATTGCTTGGAGTGTTTTGGAACCTAAAGTGGTTAACCCATTTTTGGGCTTTTCTGGTTAACGGAAGAGTGGAGACACCCAGGTAGAGGCGTTGAGAGCTGTCCTTTTTCTTCCTCATTAAGAATTCTCTTGATTTCGGCAGTTAGCAAATAAGAAGTTTTCCTCGTCTTTCACAACTTCCTTTTTATCAGCACGATCTATTGAGAAGGAGCTCTCTCATTAGGTGGACTTATTATTTCACCAACTTTTGCTTTGTTGATGGATCCGTCGCCGCTTAACCTTCTTCACTGAATCCTCAAATTCGAAAACTTCGGTCACAGTAGCTTTGGTGATCACGGGATTTGCTCAGATACAATTAGCTAACTCTTCACATCCCAGTCAGAGAGTGAGGATTCCTCGTGCATAACTACTTGGGAAGTTTGACGGGAATGAATATGGCCAATATATTAGAATGAGCATACATATAATTTTACTAGCTGCGAGGTTCGCATATTTCCCATTTTTCTGGTGGAATACACCACATCCTGATCACCGCACAGCGTTTTCCGTCGAAAAGATGTATTTCAGGAAAAGAGAAGGATGCAGAATACACGGCACCGAAATCGCAGAAGTTAACTGACTTGGATGAGGAAACGGCCAAAGACGGCAAAGACTCAGAAGTAAGTATGTCTTGTGCTTGCGTCAGCGAAGGTGCTAGTGGATTGCCGCTTTGGGTTGTCACATAAGCAGTCGGAATTTCGGTTCGCTCATTCGTTTACCGGAATTCCATTGTGAGTGTTGCTGGTTATTTTAAGCGAAAGTCGGGAATCGCAATTTTCCCCATGGGATACCACTTCCTTGTGATGTTTGGCTTAACAGTACGAACTGGATGCGTAGTTGGAAGCAAGTGCGGGTCCTACTTCTCTCATCCCACGCCTGGTTTCATTACTAATTCACCGTCTTTTTATTGTTATCGTGTGTGGTAATCGGGATTTGTATACTTATCGGATTTTCTAGGCTGCATCGTTATATGCCCTCGACGAGAAGATATATGTGCAAAGATGATTGAGAGGAGATCTCCTTTATACGATTTTACTCATGCAATCGCTTGCATATTTATTCTGGCCAACTAATGTGATGATTAGCGCATTGTGTAAAAAATCTGCGAAGTGCATTCCAGAAATGGAATGGCCTAGCTATGACTCCTCTGTATTCAGGCTCCAGGTCTACGAAGGAGCCGATATTGAAATTTGCGTTTGATCGATCGGTCAATCTATGCGCCCCTCAATTTGGGGTGGAAAGTTCTCAGATCATGAAGCGGTTATAAAAACAGAGTATTTGGTGCTACGGCAGTATTCCAGACAAGTGTGCCATCATGATAACCATTTCTATGCTTATTATGTGTTGTAATTTCTGAGAATTAATTTTGTGCAGTTTAAGGAAGGGAACGTGATCGAGCAAACACATTACATCATAATTCCGTCGTATTCGTCATGGTTCGACTATAATGCGATACATCAGATCGAGAAGAGAGGATTACCCGAATTCTTTAATGGACGCAATAAGAGCAAAACACCCGAAGTGTAAGTCTATTCATATTATTCTATCTTGAGCTCAGATAGTATGGAAGATAGTATGGATGTTAGAAAGCTGATTTCTTCGAGGTTATGAAACGTGTATATCGAACTGCATCTTATTGGTTATGTTTGAATGCAAGAAAAAGTAATTTTACGTTTGTTTCGATCTATTCATCGAGGAGAGTAGCTTACTGACACCGTGATGTAGCGAGATCTTTTATTAAGGAGTAGATGAAGTGCTCAAGTTTGTGTTTTACTTAAACGGTTTCACAAATTTTCATAACTATTTGAGGCATAAAAGTTATCTTAGGCAATTTTCCGGCTGCAGTCACTATGGGATTTTCCGGATACGATTGTCTCTGTGGTCGACCATGAAATTTTATGATTAAATTTCAGAGAAATTCCATTCACATCTTGTTTTCTTAATGGTTCATTCCCGTATCGTGAACGTGTGATTTGAGGTATGTTGCGTATCGCAATTTCATGATCGATACATATCGTCTGAATCCATTTGAGTATCTATCGTCGACAGCATGCCGTCGTAATCTTGGAGGAGACGTATGCGCTATCCTCAGGTTCGTATGTTCATCTTTGTTGGGCTTCACTCATTTGATAGTAACGGCGAAGAAAAGCGTTTAAATTATTTTCATAGGTTGTTCTCTTGTTTATCTGCATTTAGCTTTCATAAAGGGTTTTGTGGAATGACGAGCTGACCTCTCTTCAGTGGGAGATGGGGGTAAGGTGTTGAAGGAGCAACTTCAGAGTATTCACAGCCACGACTTAATTTCGAGTAGATAATTATAAGAGTACCATTAGTCTCACGGCAGTGTTTTCGATCACTTCTAACTGTAAAGCATTTGAGAAAATTTGTGGGCATAATTTCTATCAAAATGTTGAAGCAGAGAGGCGTGCTCTGAATCACATCCACTTGTTAACGTTACTACCCCAAATGGGTTTATGCAACATTTCGCTATGGTATTGTGGCTTTTGATGATGTGAAACACTGCCGTTTTTCTTCTTTCAAATGATTTTATTTCATTGTGTGATGCACCTCATTTAGGGTGCATTCATTCTTGGAGCAGTGGGGTCTGATAAACTATCAGGTAGATGCGGAAGCGAGACCAGCGCCGGTCGCACCACCGTGCACTTCTCACTTCATGGTACTCGCGGACACCCCCATGGGGCTACAGCCAGTACAGCCGACGCCACCCTCTTCACAAGTATCTTTGTCGATTTGTTTGCTTTATTGTCACGTGACCGTAAAATTGAATCCACTTACGGCTGATTGCTTTTTGTTTAACATTGTGGGGGATTTTAGATTGCAGAAGCAATAATTGTGTCGAGAGTTGTGAGGATGGCTGAGTGGTTATGCCGTTCGTATAGGAGAGAGGCGAGGATTGGTCGTTCCCGTGCAGTGAAGTCCTGTGATGATAGACACGCGGTCTGTGCTGATGAAACGATGATTGAAGGAAACTTATTCGTACTACCACTGAGGACTTCTGTAGTTTGAAGGGAGGAACATAGAGTGTGTGTCAGTTCGATGTCGTCGCAAGTTAGAGAGGAGAAGAACACGGCTTGACAGAATCAGATGTTGAGTACATTTGGAAATGAGGTATTGGAGCTGTGATCTTTGATCGAGAAACGCATTTCAGTTTCTGTTCCTTGTTCCGTGCATTTAACTAAAATGGAAGTTTTTTGTAGCTTGATGAGACGAAGAAGGAAAAGGAGGACGAGAACACTAAGGAGGAAGAACGTACATCGGTTAAGATGGAGCGATTGGGCGATGCAGGACTCAAAACGGATCAGTATGCGAAGCAGTTGACCGCTATGAAGGTTGGTTGTCGTAAGTTGTTGTCTGTGAAAAGTGCCTCTGTAATAGTGGTTGCTAAGTCAATAGTGAAAGAGGAGAAAGACTAATGAATGTATTAAGTTGGTTGGGAATTTGTGCGTTGATTCATTTTCTTTGTTTTAATTAAAATAAGTGTTACTACGAGGT
Source organism: Parascaris univalens (assembly GCA_037576465.1). Lineage (NCBI taxonomy): Eukaryota > Metazoa > Nematoda > Chromadorea > Rhabditida > Ascarididae > Parascaris > Parascaris univalens. Next base: position 183,287,925 of record CM075173.1, on the reverse strand, counting down.
AAAATCTCCTAGAGAGAGTGTTCCGTCTTCGCCGTGTAGTACTGCAGGTATTCGTTCCATTGATGAATGCCGGATACATGTCTTCAATATGAAAAAGACGTTAAGCGATTGAGTTTTTAATGTCTTGTCAGATCCTCCCTCTTGCAACATACGTTATGGGAAATTCGGCATTACGTCTCGAACTCATCCCATTTGTTAAGTTGAGTAGAATGATGCCATAGGAACCGTTCTTATTTCCCTGGCTTATTTGATGTCTGACTTTCATCGTTGCTATGATACTTCTGTCATTTATTTGAATTAGAGTTGATGGTTGAGACTGGATTGTGGTGTTAGCGTTCATATTTATCGGTGGTGTTATAAGGCGGTCAATGAAACTTAGTAAATGTTTCAGACCCGTGGAGCAGCACCGGGCAGAGATTGGACAGATCAAGAGACATTGCTGCTGTTAGAAGCGCTTGAAATGTTCAAGGATGACTGGAATAAGGTAATTTTACTTTTCAGTTTAGAGCATCAAATCCAAACGAGTCAGTTTTGTTGTCTTATTTTCTGCAATGAATGCCCCACAAGTTGCTTATAAGTGAGATCTTGCATGTATGATTTTTGAAAGGGCAGAGGAAACGACCCGTAGCTCTTGATCGGTAAACTTTGACGGTCAGGTCAGAACGATTCTCGTGGTTTCATGAAGACCGAGCATTTAATTCTGAAGTTCTTGCACCATTCTCCTACTTTATCTTATGAAGTGTTTTTTCATGTAACACACTTTTTAATATTGCAATTCTATAATTTATTGTTGATGTTCCACCCGACTTGCAACTTTTCGAAATTTGCTGTGTTATTCAGAGGTGAGGCTCTCTACGATCCCACTTCTAAACATAAGGCTACTTTGATATTTACGTTATTTGCGTTCCATGCAGGTAGCGGATCACGTTGGTTCTCGTACACAGGACGAATGCATAATGCGCTTCCTACAGTTACCGATCCAGGATCCGTATTTGGAAGAGGGAGGTGCTGAAGTGGAGATACTTGGTATGTTATCAATCCCCGGTTTGTGGAAGGGAAATTGCTCGTTTATTTATTGATGGAAGTTTTTATTTTTACAGATCTCGACTGCTTCCCTTCCATTCATTCTTAGCCAACTTTTTTTGCGATGGAAAGATTGCGAGGTCTTCAGAGGGTATGTATTGGAGGGGAAAGGCCGGAGGGGAGTGGTGAATGGATGGCATGATGGTAGATGCAGGGAAATAATTGAGACGTTGGAAGGTTTGAAATATGATGTGACAAAATGTAGTTTGGTATGGGAACCTAGCAACACAGTGAATATCTTATGTTAGCAATTGCATTCAAAAAGGTAATATTTTCACATATGAATTCGTAATCTTTTAGTTGAGAGAAGTTAATAAATAGAGAATATTGCATTCTCTTTCTCACTGCATGAAGGCACTTGCTTTTCGATCGTTTTAAAGTGATACATCGTTAATGTGCTTCCCTGAGATTAAGATGGAAATGGTGGCAGATTCGTTTGCACGCTTGCGACAATATCACGTTCTGCAGCGTTCAATCTCCTTAATGTTAATGAAATATGCGTTCAGGACCACTCGCCTACCAGCCGATTCCATTCAGTCAAAGTGGTAATCCGATTATGTCGACGGTGGCTTTCCTCGCATCTGTGGTAGATCCACGTGTAGCAGCTAGTGCTACTAAGGCTGCTATTGGTTAGTACTTATTAGTGTTGTTTTTATTGGTCATTTGATATGTTTCTTATTGCAGCAGTTGGTCGTATATGTTCGTATCCCCATGGTCAATTTGCTTTCGCATTTGCAACTACAGGGCGTGTCAGAGTTAGATTGCAGTTATTCGTGGAGTGCATTAATACGACCCAATAAAATCTAAGTATTCTCCCTCTCCCACTTCAGACATAGGCCAGTCATTTGGGTCGTTTCATGCCACTCTTTATTCACCTTACTGTTTATCTGACGCCGCCCGTAGTCGAAAGTCGTTTATTCGTTTAATAGTCGTTATGTGGCAGTTTTCAAAATGTTTAGCGATGCCACTGCGATCGCGGAATCGTTTCGGTTCTACAAGCTTCTGCTACTTGATTGGATTGCATTAGTGTTGTATAATGTCGCATATGTCGTAATTTTTTTGCAGAAGAGTTTGCGAAAATGAAGGAGGAAGTCCCACCGTTGGTGGTCGAGGCACATACTCGCAATGTCGAAGCGACGAGTGCCTCAAGAGGTGATAAAGTCGAAGGAGGTGTGGGACTGAATGTTTCAGGCATCGCTACGGACGATAAAGGCATGTTAATTTTATTTATTCATTTGTTTAATAACATAAGTTGAACGTTCCTTTTAGGATACATCTTAGCTTGATGACAACTGTGAGGTTCTTTAAAATGGTTTATTTTCAGAGAAGAACAAAACTGAGGAGCAAAAGAAGGAAAATGAGGAGCCGGTGGGAACAACTGAGAAGAAAAAGGAAAACGAGACGAATAGTGCGGAAACTGCTGATAAAGAAGAATCTCGATCAGCAATTAACGAGAATATTCAGGCAGCGGCTGCTGCTGCTCTCGCTGCAGCCGCGGTTAAGGCAAAGGTCAGTCTGGCTCATATATATTGATAATTATACATTGTTTTACTATTGTTAGTAGGTATTTTCACATGGAGAATTGGAAACCTCTGAGTTTCATCGATTCAGTTTCCATCTGGGATTTTTGATCGCCGTTGGTACTTTCTAGGTTCAGAAGGTGGCAAGAAGACTCAGTAGTTTGTCGTCGAGCGGATAAGACAGATCAGCAGTGTTTCTGCAAAATGTCCAACGTGTGCAGATCCATTTATTTGTAATTGCAAATGAGCGCAGGCATCCATATCATTTGTTATTCGAAATGATTGCAAGCATTGCTGATTATTATTTATATTTGTAATATTCAGTAGCTAATGTTTTGCAGTTCGCTAGCTATCAGATATATTATTTAGCATTTGGCAACAATTGAAGAGCGACGTATAAAGTCATTAGTTGCGCAGTTGGTGGAGACACAAATGAAAAAGCTCGAGATGAAGCTGCGACATTTCGATGAGCTCGAAGCGATCATGGACAAAGAGAGAGAGGCGGTCTGTCGATTTCTCGCGTTCGACCTTTTAGCATTCCACTGATCCAATTCTCCTTCGTTAATACTATCGATTATTAACTCTGATGTGATCCTCTATCAACTTTTCTTGTAATATTCATTGCACATCCATTTGCAATTGCGGTAAGAAGGTTTTATTTCTTGAAATCAGCTGCAAACTGGAGGACCATTGAAGAGTTAACTTACGTTTAGCTGAATTGGCATTATCGTTATTCTTTCCGAAGTATAGACATTGCAAGATATGAATTGGTTCTCGGAATTTCTTGAAAGATCGGCTGGCTCCGAATGTAGTATAGAGCGCAAAGTGCTTTGAATATTCAGGTTGGAAAGTATCTTGTCGCTTATTTAGTATAGGTATTTGTTATTGTGTTGGAAATTCTGTTTAGCTGGAATATCAGAGGCAGCAGCTTATCCTCGAAAGACAGTCGTTTCACATGGATCAATTGCGATACTTGGAACAACGAGCGAAACACGAGGCCCACTCGAAGCTTGTTTCATCAGGTATGTTGATGGTTGGCGAGCCATTTTTGCTAAATTCTTTTTTTTATTGTGTTCATCTACTTCCGCTGATGATTAGCTTATGACTCAGGAGAATGGAGCTGAGCGTTACGAGCAGAACAATTGATTGTTGTTTAGCAGAGTCTGAAATTACAGGTGGGGTAGTACAGGTAGCCTGAAGTACGTTTTTTTAACCGAACTGGTTAAGAGCATAAATATAAATATACTCAAACTCAGTCGTATTTAAACTAATATGAGGAAATTGGTTGTGAAAAATGTGCGAGAAGCTTATCGGTGGGATGAAAAGTAAGTTTTAATAGGTCAGCTACCTCCAACATTGCCGCCGGGCTTCGAAGTTGCTGGACCTCCTCAACCTCAGCAGCAAGTACAGGTTGCGGTTCCTCCAGCTCCGGCACCTCAAACAGCAGCTGCCGGAACCCCAGCTGCATCTGGAACAGCTGGAACTCCTATGGCTGCTCCTACTCCCCAGTCGCAGCAGCAAGGTGCCGATGCTGGTCAGTGTCATATTTCTTTTTTTCACTAGGAGTAGTCGAATGTCTGATTATTCTGTTCACTTCTTGTTGTTGAAAGAAGATGCTAGTAAGACCGGCGAACGAGCTGAGCATGGAACATTTGATCTTCTAATAGGGAGTGTGGTTGGTAACCAGAATCGCCCTTTCAAATCCTATACAAGAGGGATTCTTGTCACACACCGTTCATTCGCAATGCAGAGCATTTCCCTTTGACGTATATTATGAAGCTGTCAGTCACCTTGAGAGAAATTTAATGTCTTTCTCCCGGCTAAGCACTGACAGTTTACTCCCTGCGCAATGGTGAGGACTCCCTTTCTAACTGCTGTAATCCATGATGGGGTGTGCTTATAATTCGGGATCGTGTGCTTCATTTTCAGAGCAAAAAATGGACACATCAGAGCCACCAGCTGCTGCAGCCACACCAACTCAGCCTCCATCTACAACTGCTTCAGCCCCGACTCCTCCAGTATCAGTACCATCGGTACCTCCGCAGAGCGTTGTTGCTGCTTCCCCAGTGCCACAGCAACTCCCTCCCGCTAATGTACAGCAGCCACCACCTCCTCAGATTGTGCCACCTGTCGCTGTTCCACCCTCACAGCAACCGCAGTATCCACCAGCTGCACCACCTCAGGCTCAGCCGCAGCAGCAGCAACCTTATCCTCCACAATCCGTGTATGCTCAACAACAATATGCGCAGTACGCACAGAACGCTGCACCCCAGCAATATCCTCAGAGTTAGTGATTTTCATATTGTTTTTTAGGAGAATATTTGGGGAAAATGCCATGCCTTGGTTGACGAAGTGACTGATTTATGGTCTAGATGTAAGATTATCTATAACGTTCGAGGAACACGAGAGGGGAAGGGAAGAACAGCAAGGATAGATTTGGCTGTTTGTTTAAGAAGCTTACGGAAGTGGATAAGCAAATTAATTCTGTTATACTGGAATGATGGGCGGTTTTTCGTGTTTGAGATTTATGAAGGTCGTCGTATGTATTCTTCGCTGAATCGAGCTGAAGCGGGCTTCTTTCTAAAACGGCTTAGTTCTGAATGATTGTAATATGATGGCTTCTAATTTTGATCGTATCATTGGAAAACGAAGACGATGCAATTGTTCGATTGCGCTGAGAATTGGAAATCCAGTGGCAGAGGAGCTCACTCTGCGGAGTTTTCTGCAGTTACAGAAGTATTCGAAGAGTTTTCTTTGAAAAATGTTCTGCCTAAGTTATTGTTTCTGCGAAATTTCTCTTCGTCAGATGCGGACACTTAGACATTTACACGAATATTTCCACTGATACAGCATCATAGATGCTTATCGTCAAGTTATCATTGAATAATCAGAGTCCTTATTAGCTGGGCAGTTCCACTTACTTCTTGCTACAGTTAACTTTACGGTCTCATTTATATAAGTATCTATCACATTGAAGGCCTCTTTCTTTTATTTGACCTCATCATTGATTGCACTCCCCTTCCTCGTCCCTCCTTCCCCCACCGTCTTCCTCCACGCTTTGACAAAATTTCCGATGATGTCTGAATGAGGATTTTTTGCAACTCACTGACCCATCAATTTATAGATCCACCACGGTTGGCTGTTCTAAAAGAAATCGCCATTCTTTTCGTGCAATTAAATGCCTTGGAGCATCAAGCGTACTCTGAATCCCGGGTATGGGTGGCGAATCTATCAGATGTTCGATGAGCCGTTTTAAAACCTGCTGGGCGATTCATTTTTCTTATCATTAGAATGGCAATAGGTTTAAATCTTGATGAATGGAAGTGTGGATAAGCAGTCCATATATGCGTTGATAAGCACATCTTGAAACAACGGATACTCCTCTGCCTCGCAAGTCGTTTAGAATGAAGCGTCTATAGAAAACGGCAATTTTCCATTCTTCCTAACCAGCTGTAATATGATGCCTTGTGTGGCCCATATTCGAAGAATTTTTTCCATGTTATGCAGTATTTGCTAGACCGTTTATCGTTACCAGACTGCTCCCATTTGTCATCAGAGGTGAAGACAGGGAAGTCAAATTCTTCACCGCGTTTTCCTTAAAATGCTTTAAAGAGGAGTAGGATCTTCATTCCTCTTTCCTGTGTATTTTCCCCTTAAATTATGCTATTCACCTTTTATTCCATAAGAAACTTGATTCTACGATCTCAAGCTTTTGTTGGAGCTTAGGTTATAATACTTGGTTTATTGCAAATTTCGAAAGAGAGCTGTATTTTATTTGTGTCATGTTGAAGGTTATCAAGGAGGTCCGGCGCAAGCGTATTATGGACAGCCTGGAACGCGACCACCATATCCTCAACAATACGCACAGAGACCTCCTTATCAGCAACCAATACAGGTATGCGCTGCCTCATTCGGCAGAAGTGATTTGAACTGCTTGTTTTGATTATTTGAATCGAAGGTTAAGGATATTGATATTTCAATGTACATTTTTTGGGGAAGGGAAGTTGCAGGAATATTTTCCAAGTAATTTTAGACGTCACTTAGAGATTCCGCTTGAATGAAATTGTTGCGATATCAGTTATTCCGATCTGCGATTGCGTGGGGCTAACGTGGTCCCCCTTACGCTTTAAAAGATAAGCACCCGCATAATCTTTGTGTGGCAGATGTTACACATATACGATTACGATTAATGAATACGATTAATTCGGTCATAGGGGGAAGGGGTATGTTATGTTTTTCGCAGTTGAAAACGAAGGCTTGCTTAATAACTTCCTCTCTGTAGGTGACCATCTTCGTTGACATTAGCTAGCTTAGATATGTGTTTTTTATACTGGGTAAAGCAGGCTTGCGCACGGCACATGCTTACAGGCTTATGGTCAACCTGTAAGAGGTGGTGGCTTCCCACCAGGTGCCGCAGGTGCTGCTCCTGCGCAATCTTACGGATATCCGCAGGGCTATCCTCCACAAGGAGCGCAGGTGATTTCTTCAAATTTTCCAACGATTTCCATAATCGTTCTTCATTTTCTCTTGCACCCTGATGTGCTCTTCGATAAGCACCGATGTTGGATGGATTACAATTTGTGGACTCAGCAGAGGTATCGTGGAGTGGGAATGAGGGTTTGGAAGTGGCTTTATACGAGCTCTGGCATATATGAAAGTTTGAATGGCATGATATCCAGAAGGAGTTAAAACGGAGGGTTTGGAGGTTCCAACCATGCGCAAGACTGGAAATCTTGTGGATAGAATATCGCTCGAGGTTTTTCTGGAAGAATCCGACTTGGTAAAAAAGGGGAAAAAGAGGGAGTGAAGTACACACACGGCTGTTTATGAAAGGTCGGAGATTGTGGCAAGGTGTAAATGTGCTCTTGGGATGGCGTCCACATTTTTGTTTTGTCTCATTAACTTTTTGTAAGAATATGGGGAGGAAAACATGCGTTCCAATACGTCAGTAATAGCTAAGTTACCGCGGAGTTTATCGGAGCTTATTTGGTTCGGCCAATGAATTCGATCTTTGAGTTCTTAATCCTTTATTCTGCGCTGTTTAACACCTCTGAAGTTGTTATCGGTGATATGCTATCGTGTATTTAGTACGGTGTTCCACCTGCTGGTTATGCTCATGCTCAGCCTCCACAACAGGCACCTCCCACTTCGATACCACAGTCGATGGATTCGTCGGACGCGGCTACGCCTCCAATGCATCAAGGAACACCGTCCGCGCAACAGTAGCGCTCGCTAGTCGTTTGTTTATTTGTTCGTTTTGCACGAATTTACAAATGAGCACTGCAGACGGACTATATATCTTGCGATCTGTTGCGTCAGATTAAATATTTAGCTGAGCATAGATAACTTGATCGGAAGGTCTGAATGACGAATAGATATTACATCCACCTTCTTTTAGGTGTCGCAAATGCTGCGTTTGTGGTCTGTCAGTGATTACGGCGGCAACTCACTTCTTCCGTTTCCTTATTTATATTCTTGAATAAAAGTTAGAGGATGTTACATTCCGATAAAGGCTGCAGATGTACTCGCCGAACCGAGAGACTTCTGAGCTGCTGCTCTGAAGTGACTTTTTTAAAGCTCTCTCTTCCATCTACCCTCCTTCTTTCTTATTTGCAACAGATTAAGCTAAACCTTCTAGGTAATTATGCGGTAAAATATTACATTGAAACATTCATCAGAGGTCTTCGGAAACATAACTGAAGTTTATTATTCTTCAGAACGCTCTTCAGAAATGGGCGAGCTCTTCAAACTTTCCAAGAGAGGTTTAGAGGGAAACGTAACTGAGAGAGAAATTTCGAGGGTTTTTGATGCGATGGCCGTTTTGATTGCGATTTTTCTTTCGAATATAGCAACATCGGCAACAATTTTCAGGTGGAGGTGGTGCGGGGTGATCGTGCTTTTGGGGTTCGTTTCACAGCAAGTAAAACGCAGCCCTCAACAACAACCCTCATTCATTTTTATCTCGTGCTCCTTTACGATTGTGAAGGGTTGATCTTGTTTTCGATTGTAAAACTTCACGTGAAACTTCATCTTCAAAATGCTACCGATCGATTTTTAGGACTAAAAGATGGGACGGAGAGGAAATAAGGGAAGGTGCTGGGTGAATTTTAGAGCTCTTTCGGAATGATGAGTGGAAGAAGTCGTGAATTCCCAGCATTTACGCTTAGTCTGGCTTTAAACTTGTGCTTTGGGATATATGTTCGTCAAATGATCGAAGAACCCTCTTATGATCTCTTTTTTCGTGTTTTATTTATTGTGAATTTCTGCAATTCAAAAGAAACGCCTGTTATGGACATAAGCTGTACGGAAACAAGAGAATATCGTCCCAAAAAAGGATGGGCTTCTATTCGCAGACGCTACGGTATTTGAACTGTTTGTTGATTAAGATTGAATCCTCAGATGTAATTGTGTCTCAGCTGTTGCAGTTGTGTTTTTTGTTATTGCTTTCTATGAGAATTCTCTGTATCTTCAAATACATTCTCTCGCTTTCGTCATATTGAATGGTAAGTAAACGTTTTCTTTGATCACCTCTTGTTTCTTGACACACTGAATTTGGTTGTTCCATTTCATATATTCAGGGCATTGAATCGAGATGAATCTGGAGAAATGCAATGGGCTGAGCGAATTCTTTTCCAGATACTACTAGAAAAGTGCAGGAGGTCGAGCCTGTCAGTCTAGTGGGTTATAGGTGGGGTGTTCTAGGGGAGAAGCGAATGACCTTAGAAATGTGTTAGTTGGTTGTCTGATGGGGACGTTCGTGTACGCATATAAAGTAAACGTGATGAAGTGGAAACGCTTACTGAATGTGGCTTATTGACCAGATTTCGATATATAGGATTTAATTGAAGTAAGAGGCAAATTAACTGTAGTTGCATATGGAATGAGTATCGATAGCTGTGATCGCGGAGTGGGCGATTTCCACTTTCGATTTCTGCAGTAGATGAACGATTGAAATCTGTTGCGCAAGGGTCGTGCCGATCGAGTTTTTAGTTTTCTTCGAGATAGTGTGGGCGCATTTGACTGAATTTGTGGGCACCACCGGCAAATTGCCGATGCTGTGACGAGTACTCTCATTCAACCTTTGGAAGACCTTTTGCATTTTAAGAACTGTTGGGGGTTTCCTCTGTTCCCGGTAATAATATGTAGGTGTTATGAGGGTAGGTCTCCGCTTTCAGGATATTTCGGAAGTATGGTGATTTCATCAGTACCAGGTTTTTCCGTGTATGAAATGGCAGCATTTTGACGAGGTTTTATCCTTATGAATATCGTCGACTGCGGTGTTGTCCATAAGTGAGGTCTGCGCACCGAGGGCAGTAACGCTTGACGCTCGATGACGGCTTGATGAGAATCAGATCGTCGCTGCAAGGGAGACTCGGCGTTCCCTTTTTTCGATCTAAACTGTTCTTGCAAATTCGAGGTGTTATGGCGAGCGCAGGAACTGAGGACGGCGCATCTTTAGAATTGGTGAATCTTGCGCAAGGAAGCAGCGTGGTGCAAATTGATGAGAGTGACGAAGAGGCGGTGACGCCAGCCGAGGTGTTGGCCAAATTGACGGTTGCATGGCAAAATGAGGTCTGCGCACCGAGGCTACTTCCTCACAGGTCAGTCAGTTCCTTAACGTTCATCATCTCGCAAATTTATTTGCGGTTGGTGGTGCATCTCGCCTTCTAAACGTTGAAAATAATGGGAACTCATGGAAGCCTACGGTCATATGGAATGGGTCTGTCGGCACAGGGGTACGCGTCTTTTCCTCTACGTGTCTGCAGATCTGTTGATGAGAGAGGCCTTGAATGAGGACATTTCGGCGGTCTGGGTTGATTTCGCTAAGATTTGACGACGTGTTCCTCGACCAGTAACATTCTGTGATCATTTTGAAGGCAGAGGGTTTATCGAAAAGTGACCAAATAATCTCGGATTTGACCGGTGCCAACTTGTTTCCTTACTGGAAATATGCGAAGAGAATCATCGAAGATGTTGTTTTGTTGATTTCAGATGTGATTTGTTGGAATGTATAATCGATCAAATTGAGGGCATGGAAGAGAATATAAGTCGTGCTCGCTCGAAGAATCAATTAAAACTCTCATTACACAAGATGGAGTTGCATCGTGTCGGGTACATCGCCAGTCATTACATGCGCAAACGATTGCAAAAGGTGTATATTTTAAGTTATCTCCATTGCTAATGAAATTAATTATCCTCACTTGTACGTTTCAGTTGCGGTGAATGTTTAACCCTTTAGTTATTCATGCTTCTACGATTCGTAAATTTCACTAGAACAATTTATATACTTCTGAGGAGCACTCATAAAGACTGACGTACTTTCTGTTTCAAATATTTTCAGATTGAAATCGACGCGATCAACTACTTAGCAGAGGATAATGCAAGACGGAGAGATGGCAAGAGGGAATTGCTTAGCGAGCAGGAACGAATATTTGCTGAGAGGTTAGTCTCGCATAGATTTTCCTTATTAATACCTTCACATTTGTGCACTAGCCCACCTGTCTTCTGCAAAAATCGTTCAGCGCATTAGATGCATTTTGGAAAGCCGTTCAGAAGATATCATCATTTTATTGGAGAACTGAAGGGAAGGTCAGTGTTCTTACTATCGTTTATTCGAATGAGGAAAAGAAAATGTACAGACTTGGTGGTTGTTGCACAAAAGTCGGGTCGGTATTCCAATTAGAGGGTGGGGGCTTTTCAGTCCACTGCGGAGGTTGCTTACTGCTTCGTAGGCTGAATGCTAAACTAGCACTGTTGACTGCTTTATAGGGGGACTTCTTGTATCTGTGGAAGTATTTTTACGAGTGAAGTACATTCCATTCGTATTTTTAAAACTACTTATTCAAAAAACCTCCAAAGACAAATTTTGTTGCTACCCTCCCTGTCTCTCGCTCCATCCCTATATATATATATATGTATATATAATATATAGAGCGGGAGAGTTTTTCTTATTGTACAAGTAAACATTGAAGATTTTTGTTGTTATTGAAGAACACTTTATCACCACTTTTTATATTAAAGCTTTTTTTTTCAAATAAATTGGACTATTCGTTTCAAACAGTAACGGATGTGGTGAATTGCGATCCTCTGATTATGTTGGAATTTTCTTTGAAGAACTTTATTTTTTAGAATATCCACCCTTCAAATTAAAGAAATTTCGACCACGAGATGCACAAAACATTAAAAAATTGATAACCATTTCTTCATTTTTATGCGACATTTCAGGTACGCTCGTTCGCAGTCAACTCTTCAAATGAAATGTGCTTTGAGTCGTTTGCCACCCGCTTTACAACGTCTGCCAGTCACAAAACTAGATGTTTCTCGGGAGAGAGTATTCATCGATGTAGTCGGAGATGAGGTTCAGGATGTTTCCGTACCAGATATGACCGACCCGCTGTCCGAGCTGATCATCCAACTTGATAAAGGTTCTACCCATTTAATACCCTATCAGAGTATTGCGGAGCATCTTTCTAATGATAAGATTCGCTTGTTATAGCTGTATGTGCGCAGTGGAAAATGGGATGGTCTATTGTTTATACACATACATGTATAAAAATTTACATATATGCATCGTATGTCGTACGAGCTTCATCTATTAGTCACTTTTTTATATCCATGGTCAACTTGCGAATAAGCAACAATAAATTGGAGGTAGGGGATGTGATTTTCTGAGGCCGACAGCGCTTCTTTGGCTGTTTTGTGTTCTTGTGAGTACTATAAGAGACGGTGTAGTGTGGGTTATTCCATGAAACTTACCTCCTCAAAAAGGGATTTTTAGATGAAGTGTTCTATTGTACTGACTAATTCTGTATTAATGATTCACTTTTCGTTATTCTTTTGTCTTTAATGTTTTCATATATCGCTCAGAAAAATGCCTATAGGCCAGCGGGAAATATTTATTTTGAAGCATTATAAACCGTTTTCACCAAGTTGAATTTCGTTACCATATATCTCCTCATTTCCATCGCACTTAACCCACTGCAAACCAACCCTAATCAAGTGGCCCATTACTGCTTTCCGTCGTTCGGCGTCTTCCTTGTCCTTACGAGCACTCAACAGAGCACCGGCATGTCTCGCGCACTATTGTCGCAGCAGGTAAGCTGCATTACTGTGCTGCATCGCGAACCATATCGTCGATTATCGAAGCTGTGCTTTCTCCTCTCCGTCAATTCATCGCGTATGAAATCTGTCCACCTATGCAACTGAGTGTCGCAGCGATGTTCACAGCATTTAATGTTGCAACATAACTTCCAACATCAGCAAACAGAACTATAAACTCAACGTTAAGCAGCAGAACATAGTACATCTAAAACAATCATAAACAGTACTTCCGGCATGCCGCGACAGAACATTCGGGTTGTTGGTTTGCCGCAGGATGGTGAAGGAGAGAGGAAAGGGACAATACCCTTGTTTATAAAGGACCCGTGGGTGATTCAACATTGCAGTTAGTTCTTTTCTTCATTCGCACATCCACCTCTCTTCTCCACGCTGGCAGCAATTCTAGTTAAATAGCGTGCAACGGTTCCCCCAAAAATAAAGCAGTTTCCGTGGAAGATCTCTCCTTCAGGACAACAAACGTAAAGAGAACGAGGTCGCTCCATAACAACTACACTTAAAATACTAAGATCTGCTCGAAAGAGTGACACTACAATGGAAATGGTCATAGGATACTCACTACTCAGCGAGATATTAATCAGGCAGAACGAACGGAACATTGAGACGCAAGAGTCTCATTTTCTTCCTCTTTTTAAACCTTCTTCATATTAATTTACCTGTCCAGATCTCACTCGTAAGTAAGCGGAAAGCAGGAGCTATATTTTACCTATCATTAAAGGGTTTTGAAAAAAAACTAATCCAGTCACTTCGACATGGGAACTGATCGACTTAAGATTACGGACTGTTGGAACTTCTGACCCCTGAAACGTTTGGCAATAAAATATTTTGTTTAAGGAGCCGACGTATAAAGGAACAACTCCAAGATCAACGTGCGCATCTTCCAATCTTCGCTCTATTTATTTATTCATTTTAACACAATAAAATTCAGCTGATGTATCCCCTCCGTTCCTCCATGGGAAAATATACAAGCAACAAGGACAGCCGTCGCCAAACGAACTGCCAGCAGATCATCCCAAACCAGCTTTTTACATCATAAAGAAACCTCTAAATTGCGTCAGCCAAACATCATGCTGTAAAACAATAAACAACAGGTGAACCCTACGTAACATTAACAATAGTAGAGCGGAGCTCTTAACCACGACTATCATACAGCATGCCAATTCGACTTCAAGAGCGTAACATCGTTAACTTAATTGGCAATGAGGTACTATTGATATGGCAAACACACTTTGAAGCAACACTTCACCACTTCTCTCTCATATCTTTATGTTCAGGTCACTTCACTCACTTCACACCTTCATCCATACTAGATTATTAGACAAACGATGATCAAAGATGACGGCAGTTTTCACTTCAGGGATACAGAACCAGATGGAGTTTTTAGCTATCGCTTTGAAGTATATTAGTTTTCAAGTTCCAATATGGATATACGTGTCCACCTGTTTATTCCTGCCTCTGGAGTTGCACTGATTACAGATGATTATTCAAGAAGGGAAACAAGAGTAAGACAGAAACGTCAAAACAACGATAGACAACTGCATAAACCAGTTTGATGAGCACTTCTATCTCACACAGTCCTGGTCTTTCCTTCGAGCTTCCTTCCAGATAAGATCGGAGGAAGCTTCTGGAACAGCAACATTACGAAAAAACTAGCATCTCGCCACCATGCACTTCTAGGTCGGGAACTATGTTAATAGCTCAGCGCATTACGATGATCACACAGAACGTTCACCGATCGAAAAATAGATTTTGATATCATTTTGCTACCATTCAATGGGTGAAGTCTCGTACTGACGTTTACTTTTTGAGTACTTTACATTGCTGATTTCACTAACTTCCCGAATCGCCTCCAGTGTCTTGTCCAACATTGCCTTCGTATGCGCCGCACTTAAGCAAATGCGTACGCGACTTTCGGTTATTTCGGTTGCCGGGAATGAAACCACAACCACTCCGATACGTCGTTTCAGCATCTCGCGACCCCACAGCCTAAATTGACATGCGAGCTCAAATAAAAGAATTCCCGTCAGCTTGGATGTGAACAACAGAGCTCTTTCCAGTTAGCTCGATAAATTGTCACCACAAGGGAATGCGAAAACACTCCTCCCCGTAGGTTTTGAAACACAGAATATTACACAATTAGATGGTAGCTATCATCGGAGGATGCTTGCAAATATAAAGCTAAATCAACACATACCTCACTAAGCACAAGCACAACGAGGCTACATCTTATACGAACGATATTACTGGCTATAAGAAAAGATTTCGTACGATCTTCACAAAATTCTTCACCTCCACTTGCACGAATTCTGGCAGAATTATTGCCAGCAGAAAAGAGAAGCGAAAGGAGATATGTTTCATAAGGCATACCTTACCATAAAGCCATGTGAAGCCGACTCACCCGCATTTGGTCGGGTAATAGATGAGAATGGGCACAACAGGACTGTCATCCGATCCATATACGATTAGACCCATTCGTTTGAGATGCTGACGAAAATATCGCGTATTGCGGGCTAATCGCTCAATTCGACGTTCACCTAAAAAATATGCAAACACTGTAATGAAAAAACAATGATACGTCTATACCTCTCACTCTTTTTTTGCTAGCCATCGGAAAAAGAGCCCGATTCTTGTGATTTTACAGTTTTTATGAAGAATTTACTCATAAAGAATGAAGAGTGGCAACGACGGTATGAAATATAGAAAGAAAGAAGAAACTTAGGTGGAAGCAGCGAACTTTGCAAACGATGTCGCCTAAAATAGCAGCAAGGGACGATTAATTCTCTAGTTGCAGAAAAACATCGATTGCAATATATGCCCTATGTTTGTTGGTTCATTTTAGCGGCTGCTTTACACTTGTAACTGCCTCCGTCCTCCTTCGAATCTGTAGGCAAAATCAGTCTGGATATCTGAAGATAATGTCCTAGTAAAGCATGTCTTGCCTGCAGAAGCCAGAAGCCAACCGGCTAGGAAATTTAGTCGCCTCGACCCTCCCTCTTTCTATCAACCGGTACTGCAATTGGAGGTTTTGGAAAATATGATTTCTGAAAGAAAAGAAATAATCAACAGACCATCGCTGGTACCATCCAATCCCATAATGACCGACATGCAACTGTAGATTTGTTGGGCGACTGGAGGAGACATAGGCAGTGCGTATACACCAGTGGGAGTGTTAACACGTATGTGGTCGATGGTCTTCTAAAATGAACGGAAAGCTCAAAGAGGACCTAATATCGACATCTTTAGCTTTGCTTTTATCAGTTCAACTCGGCGGTTTGAACCATATTAGAAGATGGAGGTAAAACTGTTAAATCTACAACGAACCGTTCAACAATTAATAATCAGTGCTGCGGAATAATGCAATGGGCGGAGTTTTTAATCGAAAGGAGGCGACAAGATGACCGCCATTTAGCAAACGCCGAAGCTGACACTCCCCCCACCTCGGCATCCACGTTCACTTTCACAAGAGACAGCAAAGAAATCATGCGAGCACAGATAAACCAAATTTTTTGCCACCTGGAAAAAGAGGCTCCATAGCACTGAAATAATGCTCAGCTCTAAAGCATTACCAAAGCCCTCAATATGTGAGGAGTAAATTCAGAATGCTATTTCAAATATCAAATGAACGAAGGATGTACCTTTAAACCGGCTATGTAGCCTCCAGCGGCTCCAAAACTCTTCGTAAATGTACCCATAAGGATGTCAATATCTCGAGGGTCACAACCCCAATATTCAACCACACCTCGTCCTGTTGCGCCCATTGCCCCTTAAAATTTATTTCTTTCCAAAAGAAGGAAAAATTCATCGATTAAAAGAAACAGCTAGTTTTTTCGCAACTTCGAAAGCAAAGTTAACACCCACCTATTAGAGGCAGCGGAAGCGATGACATAAAGTGACGGCAAAAAGTCTTAAAGACCAAAGAGTTCTTTTTATTTACCTCAAATTCAATTTACTTTCCTAGTTTGCTCGAAATCTGCACGACGTTGCCAGGTCCTTGAAGAACTTCCATTTCAGAGAAAGACAATCTTATACGAGCTTAGTTTATCTCTTATTTGCATCCGTGCATGGGTGGACTTTAATAATAAATCCCACTAGATACTGAGCCCATTGAACAACAACATTTCTAGTTTCTCCAAATCTTATCGATCTTCGTTGTCTGAACATCCAGTTCTTTTTTGCTCAAACATGCAAATCAATCACGTTCTGCTCACCGAATGAGAGACGAACCTCACCTCGCCCTTCTTGGGGAATTATTGCAAGCGTAATGTATGTCAGCAACTCGACACCAGATCGCAACAGCAAGAACCGCCTTCAGATTATAAAACATGATATATAGACATATTTTGGCACGTCTGATTTGATCAGTAATAATTGGACGGAGTAAAATGATTTGCCTACTGAAACCTATAAATACTCCTCTTTCAGAGGGTTCTGCCGCTTCCCTAGAAATATCGAGTTTTCCCTTTTAATCGTGAATATGAATACCGATGGAATGTGCCTCGTCGAGATATACATATGCGCCGTATTTCTTTTTAAGTGCAATGATTTCGGGAAGACTGCAAATGGATCCCTCCATTGAGTATATACCCTCGACCACGATCAAAATCTTTCTGTAAGGTCGATGGGTCAGTGGATTTCCATATGCGATTGCGTCGCGAAGGATATTTTCCAAACACCGCATATCTAAAAATTGAACATGAATGTTCTTCTTTCACATAGAGTCGTTAGACAGCGTTAGGATTTTTTATACACAATCGTCCAGTACCAGCCAAACATAGCTCACTATGACTGTGGACCCAGTGGAGCGGAGGTATACCTGGAAACTAGAAATAAAGTGGGAGAAGGAAAAGCAGAGAAGACAGATTATACGTCAGTAGGAGCAAGCGGTCTCCGACGTAACATTCAGTAATTATGAGGGCAAATGCCGTGAATAGGACCTTTTAATTTTTGCGTGCTTTCAAAAGTAGCGTATGGATGGGAGCGACGTAATGAACAAAAATGACAACAAGTGAAAAACCATTTTCAAATCTTCGATGGAAAACGAACATAAATATATTGCTGGAGGATGATGACTGCATCGAACTTTTTTCGGCTCGAAAATGACGACTGATGTTGTGACGTGAAATAAGAATTCTTATACGAGGCCAGGGATAGCTGGGAAATCAACTATGGAAATGCCTCGATGACACCACCTACTGCAAAAGTCAACACTAAAGAAAATTAGAGATATCTAACTACTACTGACTACTGCAATATACTACCGATGATACTGACAGTTGCAATTTTTAAGAGGATACAAAACTGAAATATTGATAAGCAAGAAGTACCATTGTGCCGGAATACTTTAATTGTCGCACCGGACATTCGGCATCCAAGAATGAGTGATGCATGATTGTACTGATCACTGACGATTAGTGAGTCCTGAAACCGACTTAGTCAACTATCAATGTTTTCATAAAGCAACTTTGATATGATGCTTTTTCTAGAAAATTTCAACACGGCTTTCATATACTTTCGATAACTCCACAATATATGAAAGCTGGTTTTCAAAAAATCCGAGAAGAAAATACCGTTTGCATAACTCCAATTTGCATAAAAACGCACTCCTTGCTAGTGTCAGGTTTCCGCGCAGCCAATCACACCATCTGTATTCGTTTACCACTAATTCTTATAATTCTTTGCAAATTTTGTTTTCTAGAGAGAAGGCCAACGATCAACAATTCAATAGAAGACCTAATTAATAAAGAAATATTATTAACAACGTGGAAATTGTATGGCCATAGTCATTAGCGATGTTAGTCGTTCACTGCGGAAAGATCCCTCATATATGCTTAACTGCGGCAACTAAGACAAGGATGAATTGCAACGCATTAGCAAGACAATGTCTGGAGGAGTGGTCAGGAACGGCATGGAGTGTGGATGCGGCAGCACAATCGCTCTTCAAAATGTTTCAGGACAGCCGCACAATCGCTCTTCAATCGCTCTTTCAGACAGCGCTCAAAGTAAAAGACGTCGTAATATCAAATAACATTGCTCAATAATAAACACATCTCTTTTAGATTTAAATTTGACACAGTCACGATCACCATCGCTGTATTTCAGTCAAGCATCCACCGTTCTAAGTATCATCGATAACGACCGTGGCCACCACAGAACTAATTCAGAATAGGCTGCACTAACCACCCACAAGGAACGACGGTCAAAAGAAAAAGCAGGAAATATAGTGAACTTACTTTATCAGCCAAACACGGTAAATTCATCGAGTTCGTAGCGAACCCCATACTGAAGCATATTGCCTCTTCGACTCCAAGAAAACGAGCCACCAACTTCTCCAACTCATGTTGCGACTTCGAAAATCCTTCAAACAATCATTCACTTACGGTACACTCCAGTCTCGCGATAGGTACCACAGGATTGCCCATCGTTTCAGTGAAAGGAAGAAACGAAGCCAATTTTCAAAGAAAGCTCTTGGCGTCCCCCCTGTAGAAACATCGCCTTTATAAACTGTCCAAGTATTAGCCTTTCCGTGTTCTTAGTAAAATGGTCCTCACGGATAAGTAAAGGCGAAAGGGAAAAGGAGGGGAGAAGGGTGGGCAAAACCTCAGTTGCAGTTTCTCATCTTGCAGACTAAGTTAGGCAGTATGTGTGAAAACCTAATTTTCTCTTCTCCACCTAGCAATGAACATCCACGGTGCTTTGGAAATTCAGTACTGTTGAAGTTCAACCCTGATTATAAAGAGTTTTCACTGAAATGAAATGACGGGATTGTTTTTTACTAAATTATCTGTGAAGTGCAAACTAATCAACGACGAACCTCTTTCGTGAACTGTGGTGCACACTGACAAGCCTTGATCGGCAATGACATTTGAAGCTGATATGGCACATGGCCCATCTTTTTCGGCGAAACCTAAATAGTTGTATGATCCCATGTTGATCACTTCCGTCTGCGTACCCGTAAACCTGAAATTTCGATTTATTCAAACTGTAAGACTAGAGAACTGATTTCAGAATGGAGTATTTTTCCATAAAAAGGCTGCAGGCAATACAAGTGATAGAAAAAATATATTGCAGGAACGAACAAGAAATACTCTACCAATAAGAAAAAAGAAACGTCGTACGTGAGAAGAGACAAAAATATCTGCATCTATACAACAAACTCTCCGCAACTGCACTGAGAAAACAGCATAACGCAGAAGCTCTAATAGGTGGTACGACAGTGCAATGCAAATCCAGCTCACTTTCATTCCGCTTGCACTTCATTCGTTCAATAAAATTCAGCAGATATTCGAGGGCTACTTTAATTATCGCGCTATTTGTCGTTGGTCTCTTATGATGTGATAAGAGACCAACGACAAATGAGGCTAATTTGAGCGCTAAGCTTGACTGCGCTTTATGGAAGAGACGGAAGTGACAATAAATAGAAATGCTATTTGAAATTCGCATTCTTTAATGAGCGAAGAGTCTTTGTTCTAAGCTAGTTAACGAATAAAAATCTGTGCCGAATAACACTTTTCGTCAAAGAGTTTCACCAGTAGCTGGAAGTTCGGAGAATGAGAACAATAGGAACACCAACAACACTACATCAGTTCTATTGTGAATTGAAGCACCGCAGCGATCGAATGCATGACGATCACGCCATAACCGCGAACTGCAGAAAAACTTGTCACATTAAGCAAGCCATCGAAGTGGTGCATAAAAACACGATACAACCACCTGGCGAGTTAATATGCACCAGTGGCAATAACTGATTGCAGCGACTCTCAGCGGATCTACCACACAAAATATGTCACGCTTAAATGATATCATATTGAAATCAGCACAAGCGCTGCAGACGTAATGTGGTGCAAACTTAAATTTTTTGAAACCGTGCGGTATTTATTTATTTCGATCAGCACAGCACTCGTTACGCATATCTCTTCATATCACTTCCACCTGCTCCGACCCAGTGCCCTTCTGATGCAGTTGGCTCCTGCCGACCTCTAGTTCTTGGAAGTCGATCGCATGAACGTTAGAGCTTCTGCTCATCTCATTTCCGTCCATGCTGGAACGCTGACTCACCGTTTCCCCTCTTATGCCTCTTGGCCACTATTCCGCTGCCCTCGTCTCGATGGGCACCCTCGGTCGGGTGGCTCGCTTGAATGGAGCCAACAAGTCCGCTCGGAGCCTACTTCTAGCCGACCGCGCGCTAACCAATGCAAAACGATGACTGAGTTCACGACAGCAGATGCTAGAAAAAGGCTACAAAGCGGCAAAAAAATCAGTGACATTATTTGATGGAATTTTCTGACACAGTACTTCTATTACAAATTTCAATATGGCATACTTGAAAGTCCAGCAATAATCACTGGTGTAACGATCGACGAGTTTCACGGTCGCTCCTGGAACGCTACCAATTGGCCGCTCGAAGACATCCCTCACTCGCATATAGCAATTGCGAGCGTATATTGCCTCGAATTCGGAGAAGAGAGGTACGAAGCTCTGAATTGAATGCTATTCCTACTTTAAAATGACTATATTGAAATTATGAGTTTAAAACGCTCATATAAAAGGCAGAGTTTAAGCAAAAATGCTCATGCGGAGATTTTGCGCTCAAAATTCGTTTAGAATTCTGTGAGTATTTTTTATCCTAATCAATAAAACGCGACGGATAAATGCATATTACGAAAATTCGGCGTATATTTACGAATGAGCAAAATAAGTGCTTCGAAGCTGAGAAATGAGCTCAATTTTTGTCTGAATATTCTGGATTTGATGGATAAACGGACGTTGTGAGCTTATAAGCCGGCTGCATATTCATTTCAATCCAAACATTCTCTGAATAAACATCATTTGTGCACAGAATTCTTAAAGCTTTTATTTGCAAAAAAGGCGTTCAAATTCTGTACTTATATAAAAAACTCTCAATTTCCTAATGGAAGCATAGCAAAATCCACAATCAGCGCTACCGTTTGTTCGGGCAGCTCAACGGCAGCAAGATTCTTCTCCAGTCCGTATTTCCTCAAAAATTCCCGAATATAGGCGAAAATGAGCAAAATCATCCAAGTGAAATAGACACACCACGCAATGAATCGATTTGTCTGAAATCAATAAAAACAAAATAAATTTTCCACATATCATTCGAAGATGTTTGTCATTAAAATAAACGACAGAGAGGGCAGATGATGAGAAGGAGAAAAGTTAATGCTGAAGAGATAAAAGTTTGCAGCGTCAACAATGGAACTTATTATCATTAACGTAAAATTTGCAAAGTTTAGCCATTGAGTCATCATAATCCGAGCGATTCATAGAAGAAACCTTTTCAAATTCGTTCGGATATCTGACTGTGATATTGGCATTTTCGTCCTTTTCCACAATACTCTCCGGCTGATCCTGAAATTATTCGTGTCATTTCCAATGAGAATCCACTGGGTGTGCATTCCTCAACTGATACACTTGGCGATGCGACTGATATGAAGCTGATAGGTGATGGCGTCTTTGCACTTATCAGATTATTATCAAATCTACCCATTAAAGGTTTTAAATTCGTTCGCCCTCTATACTTTCTTGGGTAGATGACTAGAAGTGTGCGAGCAAGAAGTTGGCACGACATGCGCCTCCTCATCGCTCTCATTTGACCCGCGGCCCCTCTGAATTGCGAGCGGAGAATAGAATATCTCAAATAACGTCTTTTCGTTTTCCTTGACTGAACAGTTAGTGCAAAATTCCCTTCAAAACACTCATCTTTTGCAACTCGAGCGCTCTGAAATGAATGGAAAAGATCGCCGCTGGTGTCTTCTGTTGAGATAGTTCCATGTGGTCTTACTTCTCGCGGAATTAAGGCACCAACATAAATGATGTCAT
This sequence comes from Parascaris univalens, assembly GCA_037576465.1. Lineage (NCBI taxonomy): Eukaryota > Metazoa > Nematoda > Chromadorea > Rhabditida > Ascarididae > Parascaris > Parascaris univalens. The sequence goes on along the minus strand of CM075173.1, from coordinate 183,265,369 downwards.
GGAAAATCTCAGCTCCCATCTGCGTAACATTACAAAGTTTCGCAGCTCTCACGTTTTCCGCTCTCCGCGTTGGTATTATTTCAGATACGCAAAACCACTCATACAAAGAAATAGTGGCAATAAAACCTGATGGAAATAAGCTACTCAACGACGCCGCAAACAAATGGAAGGGCAGTCAGCGTTACTTCGAGACGTTTGATGAAGTGGCAGGGAAACAATGCAACACGGGGTTGCAATGAATGTCACGTTTGCATAACAATTGCTATCGGTTGCCATTGATGCGACGGCGAATTACTGCTAGCTAAAACGCGCCCATTAATGCATGCATTTGCCGCAATGAAAACTGATTGTGAGAAAGTTTTGCAAGCACTCGCAGACGAGTCGAGATGTTTGTTGCAATCAGCGCACGTGCAACGCATGTGGAATCACGTACAATCAGCGCAATGTGCCACGTTTATTGCATCATCACATCACTTGATGCATCACAAGCAATGCTTGCTAGGAAAATGATGTTGCCTTTTGATACCACTTTATAGCCCTGATGCATTTTATCGCCTTACGCTATTCTTGTGGGCGTTCAAGTGTTCGCTTTGATGTATGCAGCTCGGCCATAGTCCCTTATAGCTTCGCTGGAGACACTTAAAAGACTATTCAGCAAAAACCGCAAACTTGAGAACATTCCAAGCACAACGTTTTCAAATCGGAACCTTCGCATTGGCACTTGAGAGCAGCAACGATCAGAATTGCTATCACAGCCTACGTAGGTGAATTCAATTCAATTCACTGCACTAAACGCGGAATTCAGGAGCGGATTTCCTCTGATTGTGAAAGACAAAGCAATGGATAAAATCCGCATCGTGAGTCGCATAAGTTTCCATCTATAAAAATTCTCCTCTTATATTCCACTTTTATTTTAGCAAATGCATTTCGAAACCCTCATATTTTCAAATTCCCTAAAGTTAAATTAAAAATTCGCATACTCGGAACCAACCTCTCGAAGGCAACTAATGCTTCCAGTATACTTGAATTGATTGCTTATGAACGTTAACGCAGCAACAGTTCTATCGTTAATAAAAGTGCAGTTAATAATGGTAAAATGGATGATGGATCAGACTATTTGAAAGCAAAACGAACCTTCACAGTTACCCCTTCGCTATTCGAGCTCCCCTGAGAAGGCGAGCGTACGATGTCTACGGCCTCTTTACCCCAGGCCATATTCAGCTTGTGGTGCGCTCTTCAAGCTGTCTCAAAAAGATCACTGTAATCAATGATAAACACGGACAACATCATTAAATACGAGCAGCAAACCCCACCAACGGTAAAATGAAACCATCGAAGCGTATACAATATCTCTGCGGTTAGCATATCACCTTCCTGTTACAATAATATTAGTACCCTTCCCTCTGTTTCGTGAGCTTTACGCTGAAGATATTCGTTCTGAAAAGTTGTGAGGCGTTGAGATCTGGACAATGTGAGGAAAACATTCATCGAGAATGCATGTGAACTTGATAAAACATGACCGCTTTTTTCGCTCAGTCTGAATATCGGAGATATTAAAAAATTGCTGCGAAGAAGGGGAGGAGAAGGGTAGGTCAGGAGGACAAGGAGGGGAGAGTTGGTGGTGCACTCCCCAGCAAACTGCGCAATAATCGTGCACGAACGCCCATCACCGATATACGCAAAACACACTGATAGCAATAGGGAACGACATGCTGCTCCCACTGCACGTGTGCGTCTCAGCATCGAGCGCACACACCCTACCAGCGTCTCTTCCTGCAAAGCAGTGCACCATTTATTTCCCTACACTCTCTCAATAGTGCAGTATCGCTATCCCTTTGGGCACATGGACTTTGGTTGACGAAGTTCGCTCCACAGTGATTGCCAGCTTCAACTACAAACTCCGAAGTTTTTGTGAAGGCACTTAAATTCTTTGTGAGAGCACTTAAATTGTTGAATATGCTTTGCAAGTGTCACCTATTTTATTGCTTTGTTGGAATAACGATAACGAGTCAACCAAATTTCACCTGCACACTGTTACTTATTAACTTTGATTCGTATCGAGCTGTCAAACCTATATCTCTACTCTTCGCCATGTGCGGCTTACCTCAATCACGTCAATGTTCATTTCATCCTCACCTCTGTCCTCTAATGGAAATTTTAACTCACATTTCGATTTAAACGTTTAGTCGAAGCAAAGACGCAATAGTTTACTCAATATTTCACAAGTTTTGTTCTATTATGAGAGCGGATCTATCCTTAGAGATATCTGTGTGGTAGTGAGACTTTGAAGGGCTCGACGAAATTAAAAGCAACAGAATGTGCGTTCCAAATTATCATCGGAAGTCATTCACGGCCCCTTTAGCAATCTGAAGTGGGTGTGCACTAGAAACTCGTTGTTTTTCAACCTCCCACTATTTCTGCGATTACCCTTGATGTTATTTATTGACAGATTTTGAGCAGAAAAATTACTCTTTACAAGAAATTCACGTACTTTGTAAGTTCCTTTTTTGCAAGGAAAACAGAGTTCCTACCGTGAAGTAGAGGATTTTATTAGGCGACATAGGAATTTCACTGTTACCTTCGGAAACGATCGCTAAGACTTTCGGGGTTTTTATAGCGATACCAATAATGGTATGGAAATTTTTGAAATAATATAATTTTTTTCCACCCACTGATGGGATATGTAATTGTTATTAAAAAATAAGTCAGAGACTCCTTGAAATTTAATATCAGAAACTCTTTGAAGTGCAATACTCTCCATTCCTTGGTTCCACACGATTACTTACGGGAAAACATTTCACAGACCCTTCAAATCTCACTTATTATTGCAAAAGCCAAAATCTAAAGGAGCAAATTTTGCAGACAAGCAGATGAGTCAAACGAGAGACGAAAGAGCTAAGTGATTCACGACAATGTTCACAATCAACAGCAATTTCGACAGCATATTTTATCGGTTTTCAAATGAGAAACGCCTCAAACGTAACATTTGATGTATGTAAATAAACCACTACCAGAAAATTAAGATGACAACCGTTTCGATGACGTTATGCTCAGTGAAGGGCACTCAAACGGTGAATCAATTTTGTTGATGCTTCGCCCAAACGTGATATTAGCTGAAGCATTTATTGTGCTTAATGTCGGGCGGAACATTGTGAATGACGTTTGTAGGCGATAAAGTATTAATATATAAAAATAAGACAAATATACTTAGCCCAATAGCGTTGTTGATGAAAAGGGGGGTGGGCAAGGAGGGAGGTGGTGGATTTAACTCGTATTCGGAAGAACTCGAAGTTCCACTTTGCAAAGTTATCACCTGTTCGTATTCAATGTGCAGCATATGCCACATAAACATTCAATTAAAGAGCAGTAATGAGAACGCATTAATCGTGTTTCTATGCTGGGACGCCATGTGAGCTTTCAGTCATTGGCATTGTTGCAGAATAAACAGTGGCGACAAAACACTGCCAAAGTTCAGTGAGAAAAAGTTTCACTATGATAAGTTGATAAGTCAATACAAAGGAGGAAACCGACTAGGACCGCTAAATATTCCCTTACTGTTGATGAAGCGAGATGTGGATTTATCGTTCGAAAGAGCTTTCTCAAAGGGTGCATTCGAGCACTAAAAGCATGAGCACTAAAATTAGGATGCACAATTGAAACCAAAAGAAATCAGTTCTGAGCACTCATTATTAATAATATTCTTCATTTCGCAAAAGAATATCGGTAAACATCATTGTTCTAAGCGCGTGGCGTGTAATTAGGAAGGAACAACCACATGAAATGGTCCCTGTGGAAACAATGGAACCGATCGACAATCTTCCCTGGATGACTGACATATTCCTATTTGCTTGGGTCAAACTTTGGGAAATAGAAGCCTACTGACGCAATTTCTCGACGTAAAACATTTCAGAAGTTGTTCCATTCCGTTGATCATGCAAGAATTTTAGTCATTTTTGAACATTTTTGGCCAGAATGACCTATTTACGTGATTAGACCTCAACTTTTTTCCCCTCTTTTCGTGTCTCATTATTCATGTTTTAGGGAAAAGAAGGATGAGGCTGCCTCATGTGAGTTTCAATGGTTACATTTAACTGTGCTTCGACGTAGTCGTCCTCCATGATAATTAAACGGTTAGGGCTTTCCGGTGTTCCGGAATCAACTTCAAATTCTCCCTTCTCTCTCTACACCTCCCTCTATCTCCCCCAATTTCCTTCTCTGTTTCTGTGTTTGACGGACGTCTACGAACAATTCGTAGCATGTATCTGTTTTATTGATCCACATGGATACACCTGTTTTATTCAGAACAAACTGTGTTGAATAAAACCAGTACCAGAAATATGCATTAAATTCTTTTGTTCACAGTATAATCGTTTACTGAAGTGATGCTCGCGTGTTGAGCTATAAAATTCGAATTCCTCTCAGAATTATTCCTCATCAGTCAATTACAGAATCAAAAATTCGCAAGTGGTGTCATTCATGACTAATACTGTATGAATTTAGGGCGATAATTTTTGAACGCTATGAGCGATAAAGGGTATCGATAGAAAGAGTAATGCTTTGTGGTCATTGCCGCGATGTTTGAGTGACGTTCAATGTACCACTTATATAACCCAGTGGGACCACGGAGACGATTCAAAAAGCTTTTTTGAGCTTCTCATTTTACTTGTGAAGACACACTCAATGCTCACATCATGACGAATAGTCACAAATGCACGTATCGCAGCAACGCGAAAAATGCTTTCCGAAATTAGGAGAAAATATAGAGGATGGATGAGCGAACCTGTAGAGCGAGAATAAGACAAACTTCAGTTAAGACATTAACAGAGTGCAACAATTGGGATATAAACGAAGTGATAGGTTATATAAAGAAATGTCAATGACAGCTGCTGAGGTGCGACTTGCAAAGTTTCAACATTCGCTATGTTGGCTCCACGATGTGCCAATTAGAGGCAATTAATGACGACGATACAGTCGTCGCTTTGTAGGGTAGCAGATCGCCAATTCGATTATTTAACGGAAGTTTCGTATTAAAGTGTAAACTTCAGTCGTGTGAAAATTATCTGAAACAAACGATGGAAATATTGCTTTTAGGAAGATTTCTAAACGGAAATAATTCTCACCTTAAAAGGTCAACATGAGAATTCATATGCAATATCGGCTATGTTTGCATAAATACTCTTTTAAATAGACATTCATATTGGTGTTTTTCATCGAATGCCTCCGTTCATCGCAGCACATATAACGTCCTTTCAATAGTTACTTTTTAACAGCTCATTTTCTGCTCGCACATATTGTGCTATGCAAGAACGGATGGGCTATGAGAGAGGCGGTAAAAACTTGCAAATGCAGCATTCCCATTTTGCGGTTAGAATATTTTAACAGTGCGTATCTAGCTAGCTTCCATTGCATGAATATTCTTTCAATGCATTCTGAGAGATGAGAGAAATATTAACAACTGAAGGTGTGACTTTGAATACATCGGAACAAAAAATGGAAGACTAAAATTACATCGAAATTGCGTCGAATTATTACACTGCAACAATCGCGGCGCCTTCGATTGGTGCGCACATTTAGGAACTACGATCTTACTCCAACTGCCAATATATTTGCACGGACATTTGCAGAGTGAAATAGTGGAGCACTTTTTTCAATGAGGTTTCCTCCACTAATTGAACTATAGCACTGAAAACTTGCAAAAGAGTTCCCGAGCAACCTTTATTTTCTCCAGTTTCGCTAAGAATGAGAAAAAGAAGGGAAAGAGATGAGCGGAAGAGAAAGAAAGAAAGAGTGATGAGTGGAAAATGAAAGTTGTTGCAAGCAACGTGGTGGTAAACGATGTTTAATGTCTTGTTTTTGTACCGCAGCTAAAAATACAGCAAAACAGTCAGCGAACTCTGTGAGAGTAACTTGTATAAACTTTTTTACATATTATAAAATATATTTGCAAAGTATGAACTACAGCGCAATAACGTCTCCAGAAAGGATAAAGACCTGCTCTTATTAGTGAAAAATCGTTGAAATTAGAAGGAAATATGGAGAGTAAAGTAATTATGCAGTGACTTCTGCTCTTCAGCGAGATAACGGATAGAGCTGACTTCCGCCACAATGGTGTATTTTCAAAGAGAAAAACTCTCTTACAGAAGATGACAAGACTAAACCACGTAGTAGAAGCCGTCAACAAAAAACGGTTACATACACATGTCAGTTTGGCACTCCGCCTATCCCACTATGCAATTTCATCAGTTACAATAAATACACCATCATGCTTTCACGTACCAACTGATCCCATCTCTCTTACAATTCTTCCAAAAAGAAGCCTTCTGCGAGTCGATTGGTACAGCGTAGAAATCCGATCGCAGAAAGATTAACTAGGCTGCTCATTTAATTTTCGGCATCTTTGAGTGTCAGTGATTTTTTACGGGCCACAACAAACATATTCCAAAGGGTCGCTTTATGGAGGCGTTTAAACTCATCAACTCTCATAACCGAAAGTTGCGGAAATGAAACCACCAAACACATACATACACACTATGTGCAAAGGCAAACACACTGCGCCACTACGGGCTTTCTCAGTGGTACGTTGCAAAAGCGCTTAACGATAAACGATGTTCTCTCATAATCCAATTTTGCATTTAAGATACAGAGGCCATTTAATTTTTATTTAGTGCCTGATTTATCGTAAATCGGTATTTTTGGTTGTTTTCCGTTTGTGAAATCGATGAAATGAGAAGAACAACTAAGGAATCAGAAACGATTAATTAGTGTCAATGTGAATACACAAGAGGTGAAATGAACAAGATCAGTGAAGATATCATTTAGCGGAAAAGAAATGGACGAGTAAAAAGTGTATCCTATTTCAGCGTCGACCGGATTCATCTAAAAAGGAGCGAAAATGCGCCTAGATAATGCAGAACGACAAAAGTAGAGAGGGAAATCCCCATTATTTCTCAAAAATATAAAACCGATTAGCCTAACGGCGAGTGGTTTTTAGCAAAATCATTTCCAAATATCGAGTGTTTTCGGTTGTCCAAGCATGGAGAAAAAGTTTCACGTATTTCATACTTCTGAAATTACTTCAATCGTTTTCACTTCACACATTTGGTCGTTAAATTTAAGCCATCGGTGATATTTGCTTCAAAGTGTTTTCATCGCGCATCTCATCATTCACTATGTTATCAATGCGTTCTTCCTTCGTTAAGTAATTTTACTTTTCGCTCATTTCGGCCACAGCTTTTTCCTCATTCCCACCATCAGCTTCATTTCGTCACAGCACACCGAATTACTCGCATCGTTCCGATGCGATTGCGAGCGAAGACTGCTTATACAGATAGCGGATATAAGCGACAAAATGACAACAAAAAATACCCAAGTTTTTCAAATTCATCTACAGTAGCGATGAATCCCCAATTCATAAATAAATATTCAAGGCGAACAAATTTTTAATTTATTATCTGACGGAATGAAACTATTAAAAGAAATAAATGAACAGAATTTATCTATGGGTCCCGATGACTTTTATAAATTCCATTTGAATGATCGTTATTGCCAATCAGTCAGCTGGAATAATGGTTTTGTGAGAACGAAACGCCTCAAATTGCTTCAAGATCGAAAAGTTATTCGCAGGTCTGGTGAATTTTCAAGAAGGCTAGGAACTTACATAACTGTTGGCTACGGCTTTCAAAACATCAACACAGCTATACGGATAGAAGAGCTCGTCGAACGAAATTACAGATCTCTTTGTCGCTTTTTCCTCCAGTTAGCGATTGATACTTAACCAACTTTCATAATGAATTGGATTTCTTCCGGTATCATGTATACAAAAGCTCGTAGACGCAACTATGCGATATGTTGGTTTCACAGAAATCTTGAACCACTGGAAGCACTGAACAGAATAAATTATCCCTGTAAGCCTCAAAAAATATACCGTAACATTATTCGGAACGATTTTTAGCGAATAATTGAAATGAACGACTCTTTTCCTATTTATGACCTAGACAAAAACTAATTATAACTATGTTCTTCAAAAATGACGGCACAAATATTCGCTACTGAGAACAGACAATTTTATTTTGCTCCATTCAGCGACCGATTGAACAGATCTTTCAGGACGCACCGATGTTCAATATATAGGTTTTGACTGAATAAACCAGTCATATAGGAATATAGAAGTGACAGCTGAAAGAAGAGACTGCATCAATTCTGTTAGAACTCGCTTACTAATGCTCTTTTATCACCTTCGGAAGGACAGCGTCGAAAACATGTGGCGCTCTAGCTGAAAAAACAAGTGGGAGGCTGAATTCACTTCCATCCTCTCTAATAGTCTATGGTTGGAATCTATGATATTTTTGATGTGCCTGATTAAAGAGTATTTTTATTGTAAAGTTAGGCGGTAATGCTGCAAATTCTTTGAACATTCGGAGCGAACTCTCACCAGTAATATCTGGAATCCGCTATGCAGAAAGAGGGTTTCACTAAACGCAAATGAAATGAGGAAGGAGAGGACGAAACGGGAAAGAACGCCGCGATAGCACATTCTGGACTGATACGGAACGAGGGGTGGATGTACTGCCTGCCAATATTTGCACCGTGGATTAGCAGTCGTTGTTGAAATAGCGTCGATGCTGCAGAACATCCTTCGTTTTTGGTCACAAAAACAAATCATGTGCAGCGTTTTAAAGGCGCAATGTCGCGTCACTTTAATCCAGACAGCGCTTAAAAACCGAAGTTATCCGTGACAGGAAAAGAATGTCCGTGAGTGGCACTTTAAACTGAAGCCAGTTGGAAAGCAACGTTAGGTTTATTTGAGCTTAGGACCTGTGACCTCGCAAAAATAATTTGCTTTCACAGTATTCCAATTTTTAATGAACAAGTAGACAATCCAAGTGCGAAAAAGGCTTATTAACATCAGATTGAAGAAGTTCATAAATACAAGGCAAATGCAAGTACTCTGGGAAAAAAACATGAGAAGAGAAATGCACGCAAAAGTCTCAAAGAACAAAGCGACTCCTCACTGGGGATTTTCGAGACTTATAATAAGTGATGCTACATCTAAGTAGGTGAAAAACAAATCGTCGTTTATAGAGACAGTTAGCGCATTTTAGCAAAAACTCTTCAAAGATCAAAATTAAAAGCGGAATTTGCAAAGAAGTTCGGACTTTTCGAAAGTTAAGTCGAGGATTTTTTAATCCTTCTGATCCTTTTCCAAATGGTTAATTACTTGCAAAGTTAGAGCTTTGAAGTAAACGGCAAGAATGTAAGAATGTCAGCGGATAACGTCAAGTTCTTTTTGCTGTTTCAGCTGTACTTACGAGGAAATTCTCGGCAACTATATTGCGCTCAATATACTAGCCAAGAAGCCTCGCTCTGTGTTTCCGGAAACAATACAAAACAGTAACGGTATTTCATAAATTGCGCTAAATTATATAGGAAGTATGAAAATGACAATTTTACGCTACATAATGAGGCGATAGCACAGCAACCGTGTGATGAAGGCATTTGGCGAATTTCTTATCTGTTAAGAACTAAAGGAGTAAGGTAGCAGTTTTATCGGAAAGAACCCCTCAACCCTGACGCCAACAGCGGAACCTAGAAGCGAAAATTGTTGAGAACTCCGTGCATTTTGTCTGCGACATTTTGGTTGTGGGTGAGAGCGATCATGCGTTAAACTACGGGGTGTAAACGTTTTTGAAGCGCTCCTAAACATTATAACTGAAAAAGAATTGAAAGCTAAGATTTCGTATCGTCTGCAAAAACTCTTCCAATGTATCACAGTTAATTTGCGCAGCATTTGCACGAAATCTCCGCACTACGGAACCAGCTGCAAACACGACGCAACGTCGGTGCATAGAGTCCTACCTGTCCATTCCGAGGCAACAAAAGTGAGTGGATAGATGCGAATCACAACCCGAAAGTTATTCATAACATTTCACTCGCGCAATCTAACCATCGATGGGCATTTTCCGTTCAAAAAAACTGAATTTAGTTAGGTTGTGATCCATATCTAAATTTATAAGTGCAGTTTTAAAGGCACCAAACGACAATTATTATTATACGATATGCATTTAGATATAAGAAGGCGAATGTCGATGAAATTTTTCAGTCATCAGGTGTTTTCGGTGAATTATTGTCCGCTGATGAGGGCAATAAGGCGGTGCAAGAATCCATATCAACGATAAGTTCCTTTGACCTCTTCCTTTGCCGGAGAAAATTACTCTGGTTTTCCATACGATCCTCTTTTGAAGTACGTCCTTCGGATAGCTGGAAACTAACGAAATATACCGTGCTTTTCAAGGAAAACACCATACGATGTTATGAGAAAAAGAGTGAGATTTAGTTGAAATGGTCTCTGCTTCATTAAACTTTAGAGCTGTTTATTATTTCCAGATGGCCAGTCTAATGTGAAGGTAATCGTTTACTGCGAAATAAGGCATATGAATGCTTCTTTTCCAAAATACAGTTATGACGAGTTCCTTAACGCAATTTAGGGATGGGAATATCGTTCGGCCGGAAAGAGGAATCACGTATGCTTGTGAAAAGTTGCACTGCTTCATTCTTTTAAAGATCGTCATCCAACGCAACCACGCAAATGTTATGAGAACGAAAAATGCCATTTCCTTGCAAATATAAAACAGCTTTTAGGACTGTGAATTTCTACATACTGAACAGTGGAAATGCAAGCGATATTCCTTCAACATAACTTTTTGACGTACTCATAACCAGAATCCTAGCAAAGGTAGTTCCAATCCTACGTGTGCTGACTTACAGCTAAATTTGCATCTATATATTACTCGTTTTAGTCACCAAAAAAATCGAGACTCACAAAACAGTCACTCGTCATGAACTGATTTGGAAGCAACCTTTTCTTCGATACCATAAAACGCATTCCAAAGTGAAAGGACCAGATCAGTGCCAAAGATGACGCCTGCATGAATAGTGACCATTCGAAGCACAAAGATTCCATCGTGATGTAGGTAACATGACACGAATCGATCCACTTCTTTTGCACGTGCTCAAACATTCCACTTGATTTTACAAACAGGAATTTAACTTAGGAGCGGAAAGAAATCAAAGATTACAGTTGCGCTGTCAGTTTGCGCTTATAGGGATCAGGACAAATCATACGTACTGAAACAAACAAGTATTATCATTTAGAAGGCGATTAGAAAGGCATTCTGGCGTTAATTTGAGCTACGAGTAACTTCTTACAGGTAAAAGTTTCCACGTCGAGTAGCTTTTAGCATTCTTATTCACCTCCTTTAAAACGTCGCAACAGCAAAACGGAGGCAAGATCCCCGTTTGTTCGGTTTCTCTCAAGAACATACATTCAACCAAATCTGATTGTTACGAGAAAGCGGATCATGGAGGATCCATATAAACATACGAATGAGTAAACAGCAGTGAAAGACATACTGTCTGGATCGAACTTCATCTCGGAAAGTTCAAGACTGTGCGATATAAACCATCGACTGAAGCAAGGGAATGTGAGGAGGATGAACCAGTAAAGAAACGAAAAGATCGTACAGACTGTAAGGATCATGAACCAGAACCAAAGTAAAACGAAGATCTTCTCGTTGAACATATTTATAACGAGGACACACTGCACCGAATATCGCTGGATATTACCCACTTGGCGAACCTTAATGCAACATTTATATTCACCTTTTTAACGGAAATTCTGAGTATTTAGAGAAACACCGTCAGTATGATGTTTTCGCAATAGGTATTCACAACAGCAGCAACAACCATCAGTCATGAACCAGCACAATCTCAAAATTATCATAGCAGGAGTCGCTACTGCTGGACCATTAAAGCTACGCCGAAAGCAAATCAGATTCAGTGCTGACAATTTCTGATGCAGACGCGTTGAAGCATGTGTCGATTAGCGAATGATGCAACTTGGAGCGTAGACTGAGATACATCAATAACGTTTCTCTTTATTAAACCAAGATGAGATTATCCCAAAATCCAAATTATTGCAGTCGTATAATTTTAGTGGGAAAGTACCGTGAAATCGCAAAGAGACACACGGGGGAAATAACCGGAAGATCCCCATTCACTTCCACTAAGAATGTCTTGAATAACACCGATTCCATACCACTGATATTTGTCCGTGCGAAGAAACCTAAAAATGGCTTATCAGGATTTAATCATTTTCAACTGTCTCAGTTTCAATTTAATCTACAACCTAGCTGGACAGAGAACTTAAACTGACGTAGAACGCATACTAATGGCTGGAAATTAATTGCTGCGCAAATTACTAAGACCACAGAAAAAAATTAAATGGTTTTAGAACCATTCTAAAATTAGATGGTTTCTAGGGTCCTTACGATTGAAGCTACTTGGCACAGATTTAAAGGAACGCTTGAGAAGTTTTGAAGCAATTCTAGACGCTTATTTCTGTGAACGTTATGCAACAAAAGTATATTATAGCCCCGAATAGCCAATAAAATTTGTATTATCCTTCGCAGCAAAACACCGTCAGAGAGCAAAAAAAAATTATGGCATTAAATGCAAACTTTGGTTTACTCTTTTCACGCTTATTGGACAGTTTGTGATTTAGAGATAAACAGGACGAACTTGTTCAGAATATAGAGTTGGAGTATCACATTGATGAGATAGAGCGCTTTAGTCACCAAATACATAAGTGAAATGAAGAATGCTGAATAACGAATATTTAAGAACTTGAACGTCTTATGCACCTCGATGTGTCGCCTGAAAAGCCATTTTTATGCAGCACTTTGAGTGAATGTGAAGCAAGCCACAAGCATCTTCTCGCTCGACAATTCGTGGCAGCGTTCAGCGGAAAACAACTGCTTAAAATTTAGGAAATGAGTTTGAAAATTTGCACAAAACGTCGGAAGAACAAGTTAATGAAATTTTGGTTCTTTTGTTTTCTGCAGTTTTGCAGTCACTTCCACATAATTAAAACCACACAGAACGTCTAGAAATTAGGAAACTATAGCAGCCTCAAGCTTCATAAAAAATTGCTAGAAGGCGAAAAAGACCAACGCAAAGATATTTCTCCACTTGCCTACCTCTGCATTGTAACTAAAATAACTTGTTCCAGTCTGCTTTTAACATTAGGGCGACCAGGTATTATTACCGAGCAGAGTACTAGAATTTTTCACTTTTCGACGGGAAAAGTTGGAATATACCACATACCACTTCGATAATTTGAGTTCAGAGATATAAAAAACCAAAGGCACCGTCGCGCTAAATGTGCATGCGGATTTCAGAGCACTGTCTCTCCCTTTCCACACTCTTCTCGAGCAATAAAAACGACCACGTTACTTAGCTATAATTGTTAAATGAAAACTACTTCAATATTCTGCGATGAAATTTGAGTGCGTTTTGCATATGTCTCGTTAGTGCCTCAATATTGCGTTCTTTATTCGACTCCTCCATATTGCCCGGATCCATCGCCTTTTCAACGACTTCATGAATTCGAATGCCTCAAATAACCGTTTCTTTTTCATAAGTGCGTACGCGATGTTTTTGAACATTTTTTTAAATTAATCGCCAGTGCTTCTGTCAATCGACCACCGTTTTTGAGCATATGATAGAATATGATGATTTTTAACTACGGATAACAATACTCTTTTTACGTGCATTATAAATGGCGTTTGCAAAGTGGAGCGTGACGGAGCCGTACGTATGGTGGCTGTGTGTTTACACGTCCATGTGCGTACGTCTCTCTCGTGATTTACGTTAATAGACATTGAAATTGACGTTGTGCAAATCCACGGTTAAAGTTTAAAACCTACGTTGAGCCATCATATCAACACCCATCCTAATTAATCAATTTCTGGAATGGACAGGAACATTCAAAACTGCCTCATTTGCATGTATCTTTGCAAACATTATTTGTACAAGCGGTCGGTGCGGTTCAAATGTGATTGCAGAACCAGTATTTGTGGTGGATACCTTGAATCAGCAGTAGAACAGCAGCAATGCTCATTGTGGTAGCATTTGTGGCGTGTTTTCCCGTTTACTTAATCCTACGACAGGCTCGATATGGGCCCATCGATATGAATTTGCCCTTTTCCGTTGCTTTTGAACGCGCTGTTGACAAGGGTGGATTGACAGATGGCTCAACGCAACAGGTGATCAATAACGTGTTTAATCAATACTAACGGTTGAGCAAATGAAATTGATAGATGGTGGCTGAATGGCTGCCACTTAGTAGTTTAACGCGTAGCCTATATCACAATAGCTTTGAAGCATTTTAACGCCATTACTGCAGAACATGTAGCCCTTTAGCACACCCCTTTCCTGTACTCAGTTCCTCTATGTAGAAACAGATTTCAGCAGTGGAAGCCACACACCTCTGCTTGCGAATTTTATTCTCTCTTTTCTATCTATCCTCCCCAACTTCTGCCTCTATCTTTGTTCGGCCTTTTTTTAAAGTATAATTTGGAAATGCTTCCGTCCCTCAGCCCCCAGATCCAGTTGAACTCTCATTTTAGATAAATCCGTTTCTCAATGCAGCCTCCACCTCAAATTTACCTCTCTCGTTTTACATGTCTCTCTCGTACTAAAATATTATATCTTTAGACTTATAACTAACCAGAACTCATCGACAAATATTTCCAAAAAATGCTCGGCAGACGAAAGAGTGCTGCTTCGAGAAGCAGGAAGAACGGGACCCACTTATAGTATGAGAGTTGTCTTTCTGGCGTATAACGCTCATCCTCTCGTATACTTGCAACGTGTACATCAGGCTGCACATAATACGTATCCTGTGCCCAACAGTAGTTCTCCGCATACTATAAATATACTTATGCTCAAATTAATACTGAAATGAGTTATAAATGATACATGCAAAAAAGTATGTAAGATGGTGGTTTTGATGCTTATATGGAATACAGTGGAAGTTGAACTTGAGAGCACGCAATATCTAAAATGGCAGGAAACCTGTGTTATGGATGCTTTATGTGATTCACGGAGTTGCCAGTGAAACTTGATCAGGCGACCTCCGCAGAAGACCTCGAATTCGCTTGATGCTAATTAGTAAGTTTGGAAATAATACTGAACATTCTGTGAAAACATAAGAAGCCGTCATTCAACCTGATTTCTAAACTTGCCTAATAAAAAAAGTTCAAGACCAGGGAATATTTTCTGGAAGACGGCATTCATTTTTATACATGTGTCACACTTTGAGAGCTAACAAAATAAGAAATAACAAAGGAATAATTGAGAAATGCAGCTGAATGCAGACTTGTTCCCATGATCCGGGGAACTTATTAGGGAACATGCACTCGAGGGGATGACCACCGAATTGCTTGAAACTGATAAGCACGGCAAATGCGAGTAGAATGTTCGGCGTATACAGATAGTGCAAGCGATCAACTGCGTCGTCATCCTGTCGAGGCGACAGGTAGCGAATCATCGCCATAAGACTTTCGATCATCATCCTTGTTTTCTTCCTATATAGCTATGCTTCTACTTACCCATATTTGGAGACATGAGCGCGGTTCGACAACATGAAGGAGGAGAAGTGACATATACGTTAATGCATAATGTGGTTGATCCACCTTTATGCAGGATTCATAGCATTCGTAAGCCTATTTATGGATTTTATTTATAGAACGACCAAAATTTTGAGTTACGTTATATGCTTATAAGAACAAGATATGTGTGCATTCGAGTGAGGCAAATATTTGTTGAATAAGTTTACTGCAAGGCTTGCCTTAAAAATAAACCACATTAGGAATGGAATCAATTATACGCGTCATTTTAAAGGTATATTGATGAGATCTAACGAAAATGTGCACGACGAGATGCAGACGGTTCTACGGATAGCAACAGCTATCGTCGGTGAAACATTTGGGCACAGATTCGCAGATGGGAGATCGGACGCGAACAGAAGACATGCAGATATTTTTGCGAGTCCTTGAAAGCAAATTCATTCGTGCTTTTACGCTGCTGAGAAATTAACAATATTATTCAATTGATCATACAAAAACAGTGATAAAAATCGTGAACTCATCACAATAATCGTTTAAAGCAAAGAGGTTTCCAGGATAATCACAAATAAGTAATGAGGTTATAAACAATGAACGTAGTAATTCATATTCTCACGAGTGTCGAACGAGATCGACCACAATCAGATCGCCGATATTATTAGTTTTGATAGTGTTCATAAGGACTAGAACTTTGTTCATTAAACAATAAGTTTTAAAAAATGTCACTCGACCTCATTGTACTTACACGTCCAACCTTAATTCCCAACCTTAGAAGATCACCTTTTCGAGTATTTTTATTCCTTCTTTCCTCTGCTTAAAGACTCATACGATTTCGTTGGTCGTAAAAAATATATAAATCGAAAGGATACAAAGAACATGTTCAAAGAAGTAATTGCTACTAAGGCAATTGAGAGAACGAAAGGAGAAGAGAACAAGAGGTTAATTTCTTTCGTCTTTTTGCTGTTTGCCGCTAAGCTTTCAAGGTGAATCATTAAAACCTGACGATGGCTCATTACAATAATTTCGAAAAAAGAACCCATACATGATGCTTCCTGTCAATTCGTGCTGCAAAAACCATTTATTGTTTTACGAAGTGGGGAGGGAGGGATAAGTGAGCAAATAAATCATTTTTAACTGTACCTTTTTGCATGCATGCTTTGGCTCCTGCAAAGTTATAGACTTGCATATAGTTATAGACATAGATGCAGATGTGAGGCAGTTAAAAGCAACTCGAGCACTTCAGGGATGAGAAAAGCAGCGTTGAGTATTCATCGCGAATTACATAAAACATGGATGTAGTGGATTGAAATGAAGGTGGAAAAAATGCGATAAAAGCGCTGAAATATTCCAAAGTTTTGAAATATAAGAGAACAAAATGTGATGTGAGTTAAAGAGAGAAATATATTCGAGAAAACTTTGCATTTCAATCTCTGCGATATCTACCAATGTTACTTGACCAAAAGCTTTGAAGTACGGAACACAAATATTTATGCCACGTAGTATTTTTTCGGCATACTATTGTGGCACACGAATTACATAAGGATGATGTAAAGAGGATGTTTTTAGGTAAGGTGGAAATAAGGAATTTTAAGGACGATCGCATGCTAAAGAAGGGAATTCTCTTCGGGCGAACAACCCAATGACATTATGTCTTGATTTGATCGTTGTGAGTATAATAGTCCTACACAAACGCCCCTGTCGCTTGATGGTGAAAACCGAACGACGAGCATTGTGAAATGAAAGTAGTTTAGCAACAGCAGATGACTGCCGAAAGCTGACACTCTTCACCCGACTAAAGTTGGAAATATTAATTACGGTCATTGTTACATTCCTTCACCTTTCACCTTTACAATAACCTCCCTCACTATGTTTGAAAAAAATTCTGTTAAATGTAAACCATTTCAGTTTCAACGCATTCAACCATCCCACCTCGGCAGACACTCTGCACCGATGTGCATTAATAAATTTTAGCAAAAGCGCGGCACGAGGAAAGAGAAATAACCATCACTGTTCCGTTTCATCTTGAGAAAGCAGAAGTGCGGTTACAACGAAGGAAATGAATTCACACGATGAGTTAGTGCTTTCTATCTGCAGAAGTGCTCAATTTTCAGACAGCACTGTATTCTAACAACACAGAAGGTTCTTCTTAGGCGACGATGTTTACTTCAAAAAAGAGTTACCTCCGAATCTGTATGCATAAAGACGAGTTTTATTCACTCTTCTCTCAGTATACACGCAAAATGTTGACTGCGAAGCTTTTCGAATCATTGGACTGAAAAGTTCTCAGAAACCGAAAATAAATAAAACAACGCAAGTGAGAATAAATGTTTCCTGTAGGATGTCTCGTTCAATCAAATTTATGTGAAGCGAAAGGAAACGGCTCCAGATAATTGAAGAAATAACTCAAAACAGTAACCGATGGCTAACCTTTTTATAAATTTGAAAAAAATGAAAACTGTTTCCTTTCTACTCAAGCAATAGAAGGAGAATCGTCAGACTTAAAATGGTAGTCAAAGGTAATGTCTAACCTCTAAGAGGTATGAATACCTGCATGCAAAGAAGCGTAGAGCATGACCTGATCTTAGACTATGAAATACTCTATGAGTCTTGTATCTCCTTCATCTATCGAAGTCGATGTTGTGGCAAAAAAAGCTTTCCACTGAGAGGTTTTGATTTTGGTACCTAAGTGAAATGAATGAGGTTTTAAATAATACCGCTCATAATTTACTGAACCTTCTAACGGCTGTTCTGTTTAATGTGTGATGTTCTACTACAGTTTAACTCATTCTCTTTCCGTATATTAGCTGTGAAAACTTATTGATTCATAAACTAATTTATTTACATAGTTAGTTGAGACAGCAATGAGGATTCCCAAAATTCAATGGGTTTATGCGTCATTCATCAATGCAAACTGCAGACAGCAAATACAAAAGTTACAAAGATTGGTTAAGCGATGTTCGGATGGTACAAAAATTGAGCCCACCAACAACCGTTGATTTCTAACACTTAGGTTCATTTAAAGGTATTTAAGCTCAAATTCCGACTTTCTGTACAAACTATGGTAAATGAGCAGGTCTTGAGGCACGACCATAATCGAAAGATTGCTGTAAGGATTAAAGCCTAGATGTCTTAGGCATATCGCTAACATCTTGACGTGACAGAGCCTAAATTTTTACTGCACTTGCTAAATGGTGTTTCATTATAAGTTACTGTTTATGAAATACAACCTTAGCGATTTTAAATAAAAAACCTGGTTCGACGGGATGATAACCGACATAGTGCAAAAATAAACAGTGAACTGAATTTAATGATATTTTGGAGTAAAAGTTTCATTTTCGCAACCGAAAGCTGCACAAAGAATTAGCTGAGATAAACATTGCATAGTAAAGACGAATATTACTTTTAGTGCCTAAAATCCCCCCATTCGCTGAAACCTTTTTTGATTAAATATTAATTAAACAGCGTTCCAGTTGAAACGTTTCATAGAGAAACAGAAATGTTTGGAAAACAACAAACACAAGCTACATGAAATTCGCATCACTATTGCTGCACTAGAGACGAATGAACACATTGCGGCCTAATAGCTGAAGTAGAGAAAAAACTGGAGGTTGGGTGAGCTTGGCAATCGGATTCTTTCCGCGAAGTTAAGTCACAAAAAATGGGTTTCTTTTTATCTCTTCTCTCTTTCTACTTAATCTCAGCTATTCTGAGATGAAAAATCTTCTATTTCACTCGATATCCTAGCGAATGGAGTGTCATCTCCGCTCTCCCTTGTCCCTCCGTCCCTCTTAAAAAATGATCGCTGTTAATAAGCCGTGAAAATTTTTCATTTTCTCCTCATAGCATAAAGCAATCAGTCACTTGAAAATGTAAATGCTGTCGGATCAAGCGAGTGTCGGAAAAAAGGAAAAGATAAAGCTACAAGAGAAGAACGCCAAATGCGTTAAGGAGAGAGTAGAGAGAAATGAATTCGAGAGGTTACAGATAATGGACAGCTCTAATTTGAAGTTAGTTTCGTCATGTAAAAACTGCCGTATAGGATGTTACTCTAGAAGTTGCAGGAACTCATCTCTCAACAAAACTGTAAAATCTAGAATTATCAAGGGAATTCGAGCAAAAATTTCGTTACGCAAACGTCCGGGGATCACTAAGCGAAACACAAACCGTTTCGTTATTTAAGATCACGAAAGGATTTCAATAAAAGCATACCTCTGCATCATAATAAACAACCCATATGACAACGGACATCGCCGTAGACAAAAAATACCTAAGGAAACAACGAGACAAAAAGTTGCATGAAAAAAATGAGACAGCTATCACACTGGATGGTTTAGACAACCACACTGTGCGATAAACACTTCGGTGAAGAATTTCTCAGTCGTAGCGATAAAACTTATTTGTACAAGTTCCACGAATTTACCACCGTAAACAAGAAAAATGGAAACAAGCAAAATATCGACTAGCAGTGACGTTAGTGAAGCGATATTCGAAATAAATACTGCGACGCATTAGTAGAGCGGTGAACGAAACGAGACTGTAAACATCACTGCGGTTCTCTTAATGCCGCTTAGAGTAATCAGGTGAATAGAAAAGCGCTGAAATAAACTAAACTATTCGAAATGAAATTTTATATGAAAAGCAGAAATTGAATTATTAAATTAAAGTACCGAATTTTATCTAGTATTAAGATGAAATTATTCTAGAGAGGCGCCAAGCAAGATTTTCGACTACCATTGAATCAAATCTTCCAAATTACTTGCGGTGCTTGCGAATGAGAATCGGAGCACGGTGAGGGAAAAATATGCAGATCATAAAGGATAAATAAGCGATTGGGTTCTTTCTTCGAGAGATGTGAAGTGTGCGATGGTGAAGCACGAATCTATCGAAGGCAGAAATAAATACCGCTTAATTTTATCGGAATTGAACAGAACGTGACGGTTTATAAGGCGATTTTTTGGGAGGAAAAATGCAAAAGAAAAACAAGAAATTATTTCTGATCGAAAATGCAGTTTGAAAAGTCTTTATACCGAATGGATTTGAAGCTGAAGATGAGCACTGAAAGCGCTCTTAAAATTCATCATGAATGCTCATCCAATAATGACGGTTACATCAATGGCATGAAATTTTTCGTTAAGAGCAATGTACACGTTAACCATAATGTGACTGCAATTGCTGCCGCAAGCGAGGCAAATAACAACGGCGTTAATAGCATTCTCACAAAATCCGAGTAGAGAGTCATTTTTGCGATCAGCAAACTTGCGCCCTAATTTATAAACAATGAGAAAGTGGTATTTTGCAGGACAATGTGAAACATTACAACATAATGTCTTATGAAGTAGCTGGAACTATAGTAGAGGAAAACTGACGAAGTGTAAGTGCTAAAATACCTTCCACAACACTCGTACTCTCAATTATCTTCCAATAAACATTGGTCGATTATCAACGAAATGACCGTTTGCATATAAAACATTCGATTTTTTCCGTCCCCACTTTCTTCCAATAATGAACTGTCATTTTCAGCGCACAATGAAGTTATCTATACCACTGCCAGAAACCCGCGGAAAATTTGCTGCAAAACTGCAAATGTAAAATAATTTCCACTGAAAGAGGTAATTTAAGATGGTATACAGAGGTTGGCTGTGGGTGTTTCTGATAGCAACGTGATGGGTGTGTTAAATGTGCGCACGTTCGATTCTCTAGTGACGGTGCGGACTCTTCGCTCACATTAGGGCATTCTTCCAAAGAATAATTCTTCAATGACTCACAGCGCATCGCTTGCTGCACAGTATAGTAGGAGCTGCATTAAGGTTGCTTAAGCCAAACACGTTAGTGCTTTCAAGCTTTGTAAAGCCTTTAAAAGTACGTTATTTGTGCCGTGGAAACAAAGGAACCAGCGGGTTTGCCGCTAGCTTTCCTCTGTTTATCTCTCTCTCCATTCCCTCTCCTCACCTTATTCGAGTAAACACCTCACACTACATGCCCATTTTCGTCTCCTCTACTTGCACACTTATTGATAGCACAGATGAATGCACATGTGGAGGCGCACACATGTTCTGCACAAGTTAACACCTTTTAGAAGACTTCGTAAACACGTCGAGAATGAAAATATGAGGATAATGAAACCCTTAGTTTACTACAGTTTGCGAAAATGAGAAAAATGTGCAGGATGCAGGAGGGAATGACGAGCGTATAGTCGCTATAAGTGGATCGTAAATAAGCGTTCATTTGACGCATCGATAGGAACGTTGCCCGGCTAGTCGGTGAGCAGCCACAGAAAACAAGATGGGGCAATTGAGCGCAAAATGTCGACGAGAGTGAATATCCTCACCCTTCAAAAAACTCATGCAGTATGCGGTATTAGAAAGTTCCGCCTGCCACGTGCTCTGCTCCACTTCCCCTCCTGCAACCTTCCTTTGCTATCGGTTGTGGGCTTTGAAAAAAATTGTTGTGGGAAAAGGATTTGAGAAATTATGGCCGCTACTCTCAGTCAAATCGAGTATCAACTTTTTTTATTCCACCAAGGTGAAAGATATTCTTCATTCTTTTTGAAGCCAATCGAAACTAGTCGACTTCGAATTTCAAGCGTCGCCTTAGAGAAACCACCTGAAATTCCATAAATGGTTGCAACTCCCAATGACAAAACGTAAACTCATAATAGAATGAGCAGTTTTCTATTTAAAAATGCTCTTCTTCTTCTACGATGATTTCCACACAGCAACATTTTAAATGAAAGCTTATCCTCAATCAAATATATCAGCAGAACAAATCACCGTAATCCATGATTTAGGAAAACTCGATGGTGTCATACATTCCAGTGCCGAGCTGTCGAACGTTTTGTAGGTACATATGGAAGCGGCAACAATTAACGCATTAGAGGTTATAAAGTAGTGCAGACGATCAGCCAAATCATCGTCGTGTCGAAAGCCAACCTTCTTCACGAAATATAGTGTTCGTTCAATTGACATTCTTTATGAGACCAGTAAACATGCGATCCTGGATGGCCTCATGAACATTACCAGTTAGGCGGCAAATACTCTCGACTGCTTGAGGTGCTGTTGGACGGTTGATAGGGACTGAGAGAGCATCTTCAAAGCTTCATGAGTGTTCATACGAACGGTTAAGCTACCACGCAGGCGTCTGTGGTGTTCATTAGGTATGAACTCAAACGCAAGTGAGATGTAGGTAGCAGCCAAATTCCAGACTGAGATTAAGAATTCCACTTTTTGAGGTGAAATACAAACTTTGATGGCGGAGTAAACACGACCACAAGAAGAGTTGGGCGCACTCGATCGAGGATGGCCTGTGCGCTGATCGTTGACGCACACAAACGCATCACAATGTGTTAGCGGAAACCGGTTGAATGCACGGTGACCAAATAGTGGCATTCGCTGAGGAAAATCTTTCAGTGCGAGCCGTCTACCCCACCTTTGTTTAGACTGCCGCCCAGGAGGTGCAAGATTTTATAAGGGGATGGCACTGTGGCAGTTTCATAAAATTTCTGAAACTTTAATTGGGCCAAAACCACGAGATCGTACTTCTCCAGAATTTAATTACAATAACGGTCCTGTCGCATATGCTTTGTGTGTGAAAGCAGCTTAAGAGCAGAAGAGAGGAAAATCCATAAAATGAACCCTTAATACAAAATATGAATACGTAAACATGTGAAATATTAGGGCTTCGAAATTATCAGTCAGATGCTGTAATATATTCCTAATTTGAATAGGAGAGGGAGGGAGGAATTACCCCTATATTATTAAATACCTCTTCTGATGTGGGCGTAATGAAATTTAAGCTGAAATTCATTTTAGGCGAATAAGCTGACAAAAATTCTAACATGTATGCCCATAGTGCTCACTTCATCTACATCTACGCAATGGACTCGCCTCATATATCAATCATACGTGCGTTTCGCGTACGAGCATTCTTCAAGCTGGAACTGCACATGACAAACGTCAATGATCGTAGTCTGCCATCAAATTTGAATATAGTTATGACCTGATATGACTGAAAATTTTAAGCATATACAAGATACGTTGCTTTGTTATATATATATTCCTGTTCATTTGTACTGGTCGGTGTGGAATTATTTCGCAGTGTGAGAAATCAATAATAAGAAAGCCTTGCAAACATCGTATAGAGCTCTAAAACTCCCATCCTTTTCCTCGAAAATAGTTTACTGAGGTTGCAGAATTTTAGACTTCCCATCTTGTTCGACATTTTATTTGAGATCCTATATAATATGATATCTTACTCCCACTAACCACAGTTCATAAGGCATTGGGCATGAAATATTTCAAGGATGTTGGTCTATACGAAATGGACGATAGCATACCATGCCCACAACACCCTCCAATTCGAGAGCTCGCTCGTTTCCTTTCAAAAGTCAGAATGCAGCTCCGGTAAATTGTTCTCCGGTAAACTTGTTCTCCGGTAAATTTCATTCTATTTCAGTGCATCCTGATTTTTATGATAAATCCGATTACATGAAAATGTAAACCGACCATAAAAGCGACAAGGTACGGCGGCATTTCTAAGCTGCTCGAGCTCAGTGGAATGAAGCCGTAAGCTTGTAAACCTATGAACATCACCTCGTTCAGATGAAAGTGCTCTCATTGAAAGCAGAATAAAAAGACAGTAAATTTGCAATCAATTCTTCCTTACGAGGGCTGAGCAGCAGATAAGGTAACGAAATATGGTTATGCATCTTTTTTGCTCACTAATAGACGCTAAATGAAGAGGTATAAAATGTGTGGAAGCTGTTATATAAAGTGCTCACCTTCCTCTCATTTTCTTTAAACGCTCATGGATATGAAAGTCAAAGTTAACATGCGAAGTTTGTTCGTTTACTTCAAACTTTACTTAGTATTACTAAATTGAAAAACTGACGCAACTGAGTTGAAAAATTCGCTCACACCACCGGTGCCCAGTCAGAGTGCAACGAAGTACACATATCTACCGTGCTAGCAAATAAATCCTCTCATGCTGAAAAGTAAGGAGATTACTAGAGAGTAAGGAGATGAAAAATAAGGAGATTGGAGAGGTCTTTGAGGGAAATGTGTCATATTCCAGAGCAGAATTCTGATGCCACATTGAAAATACTTTGTTCCCACAAATGCTTATTTAATTAATATGAGAAAGATATTTCCCACCACAGTGACTTGTTGTTTGAATTGTTTCATTGAGCCAATGAGGTATTTTAATACTGAGGTGATTTCAAACTGACCAGCTGAAAGAACTCCTCGGA
Organism: Parascaris univalens; assembly: GCA_037576465.1. NCBI lineage: Eukaryota > Metazoa > Nematoda > Chromadorea > Rhabditida > Ascarididae > Parascaris > Parascaris univalens. The sequence goes on along the minus strand of CM075173.1, from coordinate 183,240,661 downwards.
TTTCTTTGGAGTGAGGCATCTGAGAGCGCGACCGAAGATGATCATCGCGAATGAGGATGCCGCCATTGCCAACAACAAGATCACGGTTACAGTCGAATGCAGACGTTCAGGAAATTGCTCAAAAGTGTACATACTGCTAACAGTATATTTGCTAAAATAGATCTGATATTACAAAACATCGCTTCAAGGCAATGTACTTCACTCTTCGTTGATATCTTTTTACTGAAGGATATACAACTGCAGAACTAGTGGTTGAGTAATAAGGGCTGAAATGCTGAAGATCGTCGTTCTGATATAGTCACTTCATGAACCACACAGTGCTCACATTTGCACATAGCTAAACTTAAAAATAATGACAGCACGTGCTGGAATAAACAAAGAGATAAACAAAATAAAGCGCTATCAAATATCATTCGGTGTTGCGCCTGATTTTTGGAATAATACCGAAATGTAGCAAATAATTGAGATGATATTCTACTGCTAACAATAGCAGTGATCTACCACCCATTTATGTATTTGACGAACATTCAGCAACTTCGTTCAGCAACGTTCGTTCCTCAACATAATCTATCGTAACGAATGTTTGTGTGAATTTTATAGCTACTGCATTAATTTAAAGAATTCAAGTCGATTGCATTAATAAACGGTTACTCGATAGAAGGTACTTCAGAGCTGCACCACTTCAGCAGATAATTTTACATGAGTAGCTTCTCATAATAATGGCGCATGTTTAAAAACTCCCTTGGTATTTCGTCCTAAAAACTGGTTTGGAAGTTGTGAAAAAATTGACCAGAAATGAGGTCTTTTCAACCAATAACCATTAATGTGATGAAGCTTCAACAATGAGAGGCATTTTTGTAAATTATGAATATCGAACTGAGTGTAGCAAATCGGCAATTATCGATAAAGACGAGGAACTGCTTGAGTGAGAGAGCTGTTAGCCCATCCACAACTGATGGCAACTTTCCTCTCTTCGCACTTTCTTTGCGAACTAAGGCCAAAAGGGCAGAGCGAACGTTGGGAAAGCTGTAAAGTGATTGATAGCAAACCATTTAGTCGTCCGTCATCGCTCGCACTTCAGCATTTCGGTCGTTGCCGACTTTAAGCTGGAAAACGTAAGAGCTAAAGGATTCAAACGGCGTATCAAAGCCATTATCGTCCCTAACGTCTAAATTGACACGATCGCTTCACAGGCTAATCCTAACGATTCAGCTCATTAGTAGGATTCATATTTGAAGCTATAAACCTTAAAATTAACCGTTAGTGATATAAAATGAGCTAAAGTGAAAGCAAATAAAAAAATGATGAAAACTGAGGAAGGGGAAAACCCTCAACCAACAAATAAACCGTAATTTTTCAAAAAACCGTCTCTTTTATAATACACATCGTAAACTGTTCACGTTGACCGCTTATATGGACGCTTCTCCTCAATCTAAAAATATTTTCCACATCATTCAACAATTTTCTGTGTACAACGCATTTTTCCCACCTTCTTTACGAGGAATTCATTGGCACCTCTAAGCACAGGTGGTCACTCGCTTTTGTGGCCAAATTTCGCAGAGGAGGTCGCAATCTCTGCAAAATTTTAATTCATTCGAATGCGGACTGAAGGGAAATTCCTTGATGCAAAAGGACGTAAATGGAGGAATAAAAGTTGCTACTGAATTCCCTCCTCATATTTTTGTGAGGATTCGCCTTTTTGGCAATGCATTTTCCTCGTTCTCATCTTGACATTATAAATTGAAGCAAACAACTTCGCAATAATCAGTGAAACCGTTCAGCTAAATCATTACGATAATTCCGACTCATTCGACGACTCTGCTCATATCGCCGCGATATCATTTGGATATCATTTGCAACATTATGGCTCCGATCGTTGCTGTATCGCATGCTTCAAGCTTGCCGTATGTTACAAATAATAAGTTGTGTTATGACGAAGCAGATGCAATCGGTCGCAGATAAACGTACACCATAGCCAGCGATTTGCAGTAACTTCTGCCTGCAACTATTACTGCAAAACGTAGAATCTATGATCGAAAGAACGTGTCGAACGGCACACGAAATGCCTTTGCAGAAAATCCCCCGACGTCTCAATTACACCGCAAGTCCACGCAGAAACTGCAAAGAATACAGCAATGCTCCGAGACCAGTCAATAAAACTAACTGCAATGTTGCTGTATTCACTCAGGATTAAACACATCGGATTCGAATAAAGCATTGCAATAACGCCTAAGCACCCATTTCCCGTCTCTGACAACGTTGATTTGCAAAAGTAACATGGGAACGCAGCTGCGAAGCACTCTCCCTCATAGCAAATGTCCATCCCACGAATGAGTTCACTTCATGTCGAAATATTGCCCTATCCGTGGCCCTCACTCACTAACATTACAACTTAAAATGCTCAGAAAAAATTTTCTAGCGACCACTTCTCGGTGCCATGTAGTCTACTTTAATTAATTAATGGCTCCCAGCATCCTTTTTTACATATCCCCCTTCCATATGTCAAAATTTCGAAGCCATACCAAACAGAAGGGGATATTTATATCCCTTAAATTGGTCTTCATTGTGAAAAACAAACTTTACAAACCTCGTCAAAGCATCGAATTCGAACTCGAAAACGAAGAACAGACTCCGAGTGGATTTCGCCTATCTAGATTTAGGGCACAAACACCTGCAACAAATTTGCCTTGTTGGACGCAGTTTTGAATTCAAGACTATCACTTCCATTCCAAGGATTTACCAGCAGATGACCAACTGCTGATGGAATAAGCGTGAAAATATCTATGATGATGATGACTGATAGCTAGTGGCTGTCAATAAGGTTATATGACCTTAGCCACGTTTGAATGTAAATTATCCATTTGCGCTCAATGGTGCGTTTTAACGATGTTCACCGTAGCGAGCTATTAATAATCCGATAAAAGCATTTTATCTCTTGTAACGAAATATGAAATAAACAAAAATCAGCGATAAATTAAACAAAAGAGAATTGCCTTTTTTGTGACTCTTTTACATTGAAAACAATAAAAGAAGAAAATGCATGCGAATAGTGAAAGCGAAAAGAAACGAAATCCCATGGCAATCGTCCCTTTAGAAACAATAACCCAACGTGATAATTTCCTGCTATCGCTGAAACAGTTAAAATCAAGGCTATTCTCACCACAACTACAAATCTTCCTCCGTATATTACAAGCGTGTCCTCCTTTCCCCCTCCTTTATAGTCTTCCTCTCGCAATTAAGCGTTCCCAAATACAAAATTCATCGTCCTTATAAGGAATCTTTAAGCATGATCACATTGAAGACAACATCGGCACCTCAGAGACAAATTAGCCTCATTTGTGAACCAAACAACGAAACGAATAGCACGACAGAAAACAGGTCATAAATTTAATTACTAGAAATATTAAAAAAAGAAAATTACAATCACGGATCACCCGGAATCACTACTAGAATTCCAGTAAGTACGAACTCAACCTAAGTAATTCCTCACAGAAACAACGAAAATGCATCGAATGATACCTGCCACTCACTTATCACCGACTGTCCTTCCTTTCTTCATATTCTCTTCTACCTGCTATCAATTCACTATTCCCCTGATAGAAATACTCCACGATTTTGTTCCGCAAAACCAATAAAACATCAAAAACTCTGCGAGCGATTCCATTGAAAGTTCGCAATTGCTAAGCCTCTCGTAGAAAATATGGTGATCCGCCCGTACGAAAGAAAACGACTATATCTGAAGAATATCACATAGTTGAAAATATAAGAATATCGCATATCGATAAAACAACTTATTTTCCACCAAAAAAATTGAAGACATCGAGAAAACATCAACTGAGGATTCTTGCACCAACCGACAAACATCTCTAAACGAGGAAGTTAGGTACGCTTAAATAATGTTACGAAATTCCCTATTCACGCCCATTCATTCTTCTACTGTCGAACGAATTCTGCTCAACTTCCAGATTTCCCCTTTATTTACTGTGGACAACGAGGTCTGGTGGTTTCAAATTTTCCACAGAAAAGATTCGAACTACCGGTAGATTCGATCAGTGCACAGTAGCAAGCAAACTCCAACCTGTCCCCTTAATTAACACCTGACTACATGAATGTGGCCAAAAGAAAAGAACAACATCAACAAGGTAAATCTTCAAGGCCTCCATATGAGCCGAAATTGAAGTGGACGGATGAGAGGATCTTAACAATAGATAGTCTTATTACGATGATGCAAATCAGCGAAGTGATTCTTTTAGAAGCATAAATACAGCAAATAACAATTCCAACGAAGTATTCCTCACTCCAGAGTCGGATATATAGGATCTTCGTCTCTTTTTGATGGCGGAATAAGATGCTTAGGTAACTCAGTTGGTAATTCATGACCTGAAATTAATTAAGCAACTATAACTGTGGTAAAAAGCTCACTCCTCCAGAAATTAGCAAGGAGCAAGTAAAAGAAACAGAGTAAAACGGGTAACTACAGGAAACTTCGCTTTGACGGGATAAAAAGCAAGTAAAAGTTAATAATTGCTATACTTTTGAAAGTAATCACTGAAGGCCAGGAATCGAGAAACTGGTCTAAACATTTTTAGCATTAAGAGGATCGATTATGCTAAAGTGAGTTTCAAATGTAAAATGCAGCTACTAAGTATTTTTTATCAAGCAGTAATAACTTTAACAGTGAAGCTATTAAGCCAGTCACTGGTATTCTTGCAAATGAGAAGTCGTTCGCAGAGGGCCTTCAAGAAGCATTAATATTCCCATGGAAAGTTGGTTTCATCCTAGCCCACTGCCACGTCAAATTAACATCCGTTTCGAAGAAAACAACCACTGAAAAGGACCGAATTTGAGGCAACCCAAATTGCGTGAAAAAGGAATTAAAGGCTGGCTCATTCTATATTTCACTAAAACCTCTGAAACAGCTCTATTACTTCGAAGAAATATAATAATTCAAGCTGAATAATCACCCTCAAGTTTGAGATTGATAAGATAGTTGGCAAGAGCAAACTCATCCGAATCGAGCATGCCGTCTTTATCAACATCGGCCAATTTCCAGATCTTACCCAGCACCGAGTTCGGTAGTTTCGACTTCACCATGTGTTCCTTGGCTGCACGACCTACAATACCGATTCCACATCAATGCCTAATCCAAAAAGGCGGTGCTAGACAACATGAAATACAGCATGACAATATTGGACAAACTTGCTTAACTGGCCAATATAGCTGATTTTTCGATGGAAAACCTTCACCGACATTAAAAAACAAGAAGAATTACTTCAACTACAATCTCCGATTACTTGCTAGCTGAAAATATTCGTAACACCAGGCAAAACGACAGAAAATCGATTCAGAAGAGGAATTAAGCAAATCCAAACGAAGTTAAGGCATGTAAACAGCAAGTAAACAACAACCACTGAGTTCTTAGCAAGGATTCCACAAAATCTTAAACTTGAAAAGCTCAAAGACCAAATAAATAAGTTGAAAACAAAAAGAAAAATTACCAGTGATCTTTCCATCTATCGGCTCCAGAGTGTCAAACAGCTCGTCGGACTTGTACCTCTCCCTCGCTACCACCCATTCGTTCTCATTCGATCCTTTGTCGAAACCTTCACCCTTACCGAAACCAAACGGTGTCTCCGATTCGACCGTCTGATCGAACGCTCCCCCATGTACCTTGAACTGAACTTTAACACTTCCCGGTTCGGCAATGCAATAGACACATCGAAAATGGCAAGCAAGCACCGGGGAAAGGAAGGAGGCGGTAAAAAGTCATAGCAGACGCTGCACTAAAAATACTGTCATTCTGAGAACAAATAAGGGAGACTGATGCCGCTAAATTATGACAGATAGCGGAGCTCACAGCAGACACCGATCAGCTCACAAGCAAACAATGCATATATATGTGTGTGCGAAGGCAATTTCTGAGCAATGGAAAATGAGCAGAATGGATCGCAAACGAAACATAAGACTGTGTATCGAATTCGAGAAACCGACCCACCAAATCGTTCACCTTCCTAGGCAGGTAAAATATTAGGTCGATTTCGGCTTATAGAAGGAAACGGATTTGGACAAAACTAATTGCCAGTATCAAGGAAGCATAAATCACCAGTAAGACAACAAAAAATAACGCTCACTAATTATCACGTTCTTCCTCCTCCCCCTTTCACCGAAAGTTGCCTGGAATATACTTCATTCGAAGCATTCGACATAGTGAATGCATCACTTCAAAAGCGCACAATAACTCGCCAGTAATGATATCAACCAACGAATAACCTGTGCAGCTGTCGCAGATGGTGGCTCGCCGTTCATTACCACACCAGTTGCTTCCTCCTTCGGGATTTGGGCCATCAACCGTGCTGTAATAATTAATTTGCTAACAACGAAGGACTCACAATAAAATTAAGTTCGATCTGCATCCAAAAACTTCAGATGTGCATGCATGGCCGCATTAAGTACAACATCTAATTGCATCTCCGATAACGGAGAGAGAGGGAAAGAGAGCGAAAGAGAGTGCGGGATAAGAAATAAGATTCAAGGAGAAGAACGTTATTTGCATGGATGACAAGGAATAGTACCATCAACCTTATTTTCACAAGTGATTTCGGCGCGAGAATCTTTGAAGATGTTATCGACAACCACAGATTAACAGTTTTGGACGAAAAATGACGTTATTCAATAGATTAGATCAACGTTACAAATATCATGCTAAAACGTGCGAACATTTATCCGCATTGTCGATTTTGCAAACGTTCGTGGAAGTTTCCATTTTCGAGATACGCATTATCAACAAACCTGCATGCATAAAAAAGAATCGCAGAAACTCGTTAAAAAACCGACCAAAATTCAGATTTCAAACGGAACGCTCTCCAGCGGAAATCCAGAAATTTAGTCAACATAGGCAATCTATTAGTAGCTAGTGACAATTCTTCGTTTCTTATAGTCACCTCTATTGTAACACTATCTCCCCTTCTTATAAACTTATTCCATAATGTGCGATCGGTGCTATGAGGAGATTAGAGAAACAGACACAATCATCGGACACAAAAAAAGAAGCCGAGCTGCGAAAGAATCAACTGGAAATCATTATTTTAATTTTTGGAGCTCCTCCCTCCCAGAACTAAAAAATCTCAAGGTTGCATACCGATGTCGGAAGCAAGCATCCCATCAACAACTTCCAATAACCTCGGTTTGATCGGGTTAAACCTTGTAAAGTCTTGATTTTGAAGATGATCCCGCATTTTGTTTACATCCGGAAAATCGCCAGGAGAGATGTTATGCTCGCGCTGAAATAAAAACCTTAAGAACATCAGCGGCAATAAAATTATTAAGAAAAGAAAATCCTCCGAACTGCGAAGATTTTAAGGAAAAACTCTATCATCGATATCAATGTCAATGCGTAAAAACTTATACAAATTCCATCACTCCAGTGATCAGCCCATTGATTCAATGATTTCGACATCAACGACGGCGATCCGCGCACAAAACAAGAGGTGATTTTTGTTACTATAAGCTATATCTATTTTTACAGCGATTATCAATAAATAAAGTGACTGGCAACCAAAAAAAAAAACCACATTAAAAAGCATGTTAAATGCAACAAGCTTATATTAATAGTGAAGCAATCAGTGCTCGAAAGAGGAAATAATTTGTAAAAAATTGCTCCTTTGGTAACACACGAGCCACAATCAACAAAAGTGAGAATTTTCACTGATTAAAACAGGAGAAAAACATAAAAATTCACTTGCCAGAACACTCACATACCTGTAGCTGTTCGAAGATTTTGTCCAAATTCTGAATGAGCTCCTTCTTTTTCTTTTCTTTACCAATCATCGTCGGCATTTGTTTACGCAATTCGGCAATTATAAACGCATGTACCTGCAAATATATAACTCATATATATCGCTTCAGTAACAGCATCACACGGCTGAACGACTGAACTCCTAGTTGATTCTAGAGAGAGGAAAACGCGCAGTACCCTTTCATTGCTTCAGTGGAAACGAAAGAACTTCCGCGAAAATAATCCGAACAAAACGTTCACATGGTTCTTGCTTCAGTTGAGCATCTATCTCTCGTGGCTGTCACCAACAAGTCGCTGGAAATGAAATCGGAAGCAATGCCTCTCACACTTCTTTCTCGCTACTCTAACAATGGATAATTGCTTTAGAAAAAGCAAATTGGTCTTTCTCTGAGGTTGTAAAACTAATCGCTCGACAGTGCGTTCACCTTGGCGAGTCTGGCGCGTTTAATGAGATCATTCAGTTTCCGGAGAGCTGCGTTCCTCGGCAATGCTTGAAGATCGGTAAACAGATCGTGTTGCTCATCTTGGAATAGCCGACGATTGATGTCGTAATGGAGTGGATGATCCCAGAACGTTCCAATATAGACGCGTGAAACTTCGGGTGTTTTGAAGACCTTAAAATTGATGAACTCCTGAATATTTCAACGAACATCTTGTCTCCACAAAACACCAAAATCAAGCAAAGCATCTCCAATTAATCAAAAAGCCATAATTCTCATGGAGTAATATGAAATGGTAAACCTTATCACCAATCCCATATGTCCTATGAACGACAATAATAAACAGGAATTTGCTTCGTTACCTACTATTCCCTTTCATTTCTCCTTATCTTTTGAAGCGATATCCAATCAATATGATAATGCTAGTCACTCAATGATGACCGATGAAAACACTGTCCGCAAAGAGGTATAAACCCGCAATTTATCGCTTGCGAGGAAAGCTTAACTGCAACATGATAAGCTGACGTTCTCTTCGACAGATAAAGTTTGAATGAACACAAATGACCGAAATAAAAGTTACAATAATCCACATAGCCAACAAATTGCAGCAATAAGAATTTATAAAAAAGAGGGGGACCTTTCCCAACGACCACATCAGAGCACCATATACACGCATCAATTGCTGGTGGTCTACCATATCTGATTTATTCAAAACGATTCGTATTTTATCTTCATTCCCTGAAAAAAAAAAAATCACTAGGTGTTACTGAATCTGCACAGCATTAAAAACTCATCTCACACGAACAGCTATCATTCAGAGTGCCCAAAAAAGGTCAAAGGTGAACCTAATTTCTAGTTTAATAAAGCGACACCTCAACAGATGTAAACGTAAACATCAAAAACCCCAAAAAAATCACTTCCCAACCAAGCGATCAATGAAAAATCGAAAAAACACAACTACATCTATAAACCAATGGACCATGGACCATGCGAAAGTCTGTACATAGACTGTCTGGTTATACGTATCTCACTCGTTAGCTAATACTCAAAATTTCAGGCGCATCTTGAAAAACTAATGAATATTTCAGAAACCTGAAATTACTCCAAAAATATTTAGAAGAGAGAGTGTAGAAAAAATTAAAGTACCAGAGAGCGCTTCAATACATCGTTTAAACTCGTCCGAAATATCCAACTTGTGCGCATCGAACAATAAAATAATGCGATCCACACGTTCGGCAAACCATTCGAGGACACCCGTGAAGTCATATCCACGATCGATTCTCAAATATCATTGCCTTATTACAAAAAAAGGCAACCGCGACCGAAGTCTTCATACGAGAAGCTCAACAATAACTGAAGTCTTTGTACAAGTAAAAAATTGATTACACACTTCCAGCTTGCTTCATTGATAGGCTTAATAGCACTGCTGCAAATTACGACATCCTATTATCAAGATCTATATCAACACCAACATTCCATCTCCCTCTCCTCTTTCTGAAAGATTAATAATCGAATGTTAGGTTTGAAAAAATTAATCAATATTTCAGAAATACTATAATGATTGAACCTGAATATATATATATTCCAACTCCTCGCATTCAGTACTTCTCGTCGCGGCATGGCAATCCGCACAAAACATGGACAAAAGCTTCAAAGCAGTGATAAAAATACAGAACGTAATTAACAAGCAAGGCAACGAGGCTAACTGTTAGGGCGACAAATGCATTCCCTTATTTCAATCTTAATCCGTCCTCATCCCTCCACCGATTCACTCATATAGAAATAAGCAATGATTTCATCTCCGCAATGCCATAAATGTTGCACCACTATCAACGACAACGAATGATATCCGCAAGTAAGCCCTAAGATGTCCTAATTCCTGCTTCTTATTCTCTGAAAACTTTAACCTGAAGCATTTAAGGTGACAGAGCTTCGGAGCGCCAATTGAAACGAGTTATGTGCGGAAATGTAAAACAACAATAACCATTTACAAAACTGAAAATGTGTATTAATTCAGGAGAGGGAAGATATTGGTCTGAAAGAGGTGAGGAGGAATTCCGCTAAGAAAACGGTTCATTGCGGTCATCGATCGGAAAACTCATCACCCGTTCGACATCACAATGTCCACAAAGAGATTACCGAGACGATTCAAAATTTGCCCGGGGAAGTGTACTTTCCATTAACTGGAGGAACTTTTAGTGAATGAGAAATATTCAACAAAAATCTGCAGAAATCTCTCGCGCATCATCTCCTAGCTGCTAATAACTCCGCACCCTTTGCCTCCCATCACAAAACCTCCCTCCATTCAATTCGACGAAGCGGCCTACATCCATCGAACAAATTGTCTGCCTTTTGATATTATTAGATAATCACCGCAAAACAATCCAGAAATGTGTCAAATGATCATGCTCGAGACATATGTTATATAACCAAACGGCGCAAAAGTCTGGAGAAAGAAATGGCGAGAACAATGATTCTGTTAATATAACAACAACGAAACAATACGGGAATCCAGATTTTCAATCATAAACATTAATAAAATGGGTGGTATTAAATTAAATCGATTTCCAGTATAAGATGAGGTTAAATCCTCTCAAAACGTGCAAGAATAGCAGACCCGTAACAATGACCGTTGTCCAAGCAACTGAAATCACGATACCTTAAAAAACTCTCCTTTAAGAGAGAAAACTGACTCTATCAAAAATTCCTGGTCAGCCTTCAATAATATAGAGATGGACATTCGAAAACGGACATCTGCCACCACTGGCTTCTTTAAAAATAGAATGCATAGGAGTGCAACAAATCTATGAAAGCATGAGCATACAAATCTGACCGCAAAAAGCAAAATAAGATAGGCGCAATGGTGGAGGGAGAGGGACTCTTCAGCTGATGCAAGTAAAGAACTCCGAGAAGTTGAGCTCATATACGAAAGCGAAGCTAATAAAACAGATACCTTTCTCGCTGAGAATGAACTGCTGCGAAACGAACTGTTTCAGGCCAATTTGCTAAGCCGATCAAACAGAGACCACATTCCAGAAAACACATTTTACAGAAGAGAACTTGGAATTCGGCTCTCAAATAACGCCATCCATAGGTGCATTTGAAATTCCAACTCTAAGGGCTCTTCCTTCAAAGAAAGACATAAGGAAGCGCAAAAATGCGCAGACAAAATCGATACGAATATTGAGCAAATCAAAAAAAGAAACTCTAAAAGCTCAGAGAAAAGAGAAGATGATGGGGATCGAGAAAAAAAACCACTTTATAGAATAAGAAATAATCAGATTATCGGCCAATAGTAACGCATCATAAAATAAGCATCTCATTTCAAAGCCAATCTACTTTTCTAAAGCTTCAGCGGAGATAAATATTCCGAAAACTACGAATTTTTAAGCCTCTGAGGGATTGTAAACGAACGAGGTAAGAGAGTTCTACTAACTGCAAGTCAATGTTCAACAACAGACCAGAACAACCACTGAAGAAAGTACAGCAATCTTTGTAAATTCGGATGATGCCATAAATTCTGCAAGCACAATTAGCCACCGAATGCAGTCAGTCCTCTGTCCCCCCATCCTCCCTCCCAACCTCATAACCGACTTAAAACTTCTAGCCTTCTAACAATTCTGTTTATTACAGCACTGTTAAAGAATTCCTATATAGGTGTTATAAGACAGCCGGCACGAATCATAAAGCAAACAACAATCAACATGAAGCACTCAAAGAACCGATTACAGCAGACGAACGAGTGAGGCGAAACGTGAAGTGAGTGGTGGTGCTGACTCAATGAGAATCTATAGGAGAGGACAAAACTGCCTCACAGATATGTGAAAGCACGGCAGCAAAGCGGAATGCTGCTATCATTAAACATTTGCACTTACACAGTATTGCGATGCACACCGTACAGTCCTCTTAAATTAGTCAACGTGCTTACTCACCACTTATTTTATTCGAACAACGATAAGACGAAACAACTCAACATTTCAAGAGAAAATCCTCGCAAAAAATATCGGAAATTCAAAATTTTTATCGCCTTCTTTAGAATAAATTCGAATGAGAATGCGCTAAATGAGATAATATCTCGACAAAGAAAGAAAACCCCTCATTAATACTATATTTAAGGTCTCCTAGTGTCACACTCAGCAACTGCTTACTCACTATTGAAAATTAACCAAAATGTTAGCATTTCCCGCAAACTCTAGAAGATTATTCTACATTGAAAAAATTCTGATAAAATAACAAATACCTTTTCTTAGTCAGTTCCACCTCTCGCCACCCACTAATGTGTCACTCTGCGCAACAGAGGCAAAAAGGTGGGGAAGTTGAATGAGAAACGGGGAAGAAAGGGAGGAGAGGAGGAGGCCGAAGCCACTATCCTCAGAAGGAGGGGAAAGAGGGGGAGGAGGAGGTTGAAAAGACCACCGTCACTTCGAAATAACTTCCCCGCAAAAGTGCTACAAAGCGCAGGAAATTCCCCTCAGAAAACGCATTGAAAGTCTGTCGAAGAGAACACGAAGCGCATGATTTCTCTTGTCGGCTAAATGCACTGCATGAGATGCCCAACGAATGAACACTTACGGCTGAAGAACTTAGGCGGAAAATAGAGCAAAGATGCACCTTCAAAACCCCGTTTATAGCCAGGAAATCAAATCATGAACGTTCGTTTCCACAAAATTCCGTGAAATTCAAAAAACAACGTCATCTTCAGAGGTAACAGTAATAACAAGAGAAAATTCGACTGAAGTCATTTGAGAAACCCTTTGATGACAGAGAATTAATTTCAACCTTCAGTTCCAGAAAGAGAGGGGGAGACAACTACGACTGAATCATATGCTAATTATGAATCTATATTCTACTGCAACCAGATGGAGAGGTCTCACTGAGCAGAAAAACTTCTGAATGCTTTTATGAAGACGTTGGCTAGCATTTATTTACAAGCGATGACGACTGAAGAAGGCATAAGAGGATGCTGGTGATGGAAACAAACGAAAGACATGAGAATAGATGGAGATAATAACCACACTTTCTGCCACTGACTGTAGTAGACACGACGTCCGCTTCTTGCATCGCCCAACGCTTAATCTCTCGGCCTTGAGCGTATCTCGCCGTGAAGATTGACCACGAAATCACAATCAAGTAAAAACTACTTTCCCTTACAATAAAGAGAGTACATTTAAGGGAAGACAACGGCATGATTTACTCCTCCGCTCTCCTCGAATGCCGCAATGTTCGGATGTCAGTAAAGCTTTTCGACCTCTCCCTTCCCTCCCGAACAAAAAATTCCTGCCTCTCACTGATGATGTACATCAAACAGTTACGTAATGCACGTTACTCTAACGTAAGAACGCAAAAAAGCTTGGAAGCTAACCTTTGTTTTTCGCCGCTCAATATGCCTGGTGTATCCACAATGGTGACACTTTTGAGCACTTCATTCTTGAGAGTGGAACATTGGAAGCGATTGAGGAACGCATTTCCAAACCTGAAATCCAACTAATTTCAACCACTACTTTAATAACCATTATGGTTCTCATCTACTAGCTAAACAATGCAATAACTCACCCTCAAAAACTATCATTATGCTGAACAATCCATCGGAATTTAGAATAAATTAGTAAATTAGGATGCCCGAGTGGATAAAATGACAGCTGGATGAGCGAGTGAACAAAGAAGCACATCAATAAACTCTTCGATATTCGTGGCGAGGAAGTGATAAGGCATGCACCCAAAGACCACCAGCCTACATTCTGTGGAACTGATGCCAAGACATCAATTTCCCGTTCAGTGTCTACTAAATGAGCTAATAAATTTTGATGCCGTACGCCAGAAACGAAGTACCGCCTACGACAAGACAAAAAACGATTGGATTGTCTTTGGATTTTTATCTCTAAATTGTTTAAACTACGAAGAGGAAAGCCTAAGCGACAATGACGATGAATGCTCCCAGATGATCAAAAGGCACGTTAATACGTATCCGGAGGGCGATAATTTCTTTGGCATAAAGCGTTAAAAAGTGCCAATCTTAGGTTCTCAATGAACGATTGCTGCTTCCAGTCATTTGCCGTGCAGCAGAAACCCCATAACCGGCAGCACTGCTACTCCACGTCAAAATGGAGCATCATTCTGCGATGATTCACCTCGTCTGTCTACTTGCAGAACTGCTCAACTCGCTTCATTGCCTAATTTTCCCTCCCGTCCTCCCCATCCTTCGATATTTCCAACAAACTTAAATTCTGTGGCGAATAAAAATTCAACTGACTTGCTGAGTGCTCTAAACTGTTTCTTGGCATCAACGACGAGTGCGTTCCCAGGTATGGAACCCTGATCCTCACCATACATCACTGCTATGAAACGATCTGTGGTCGGCTCAGGGCCTATCCTGATTCCAGGAAAATCCTCTTCCAATAAATATCGTATGAAGGTTGTTTTTCCGGTCGAGTACTGACCAACTAATAAAATCATCGGCTTTGCATCGAAGTCGGGATCATCTGAAATCGTTTCACTGAGAACAATTCTAAATGCAAGCAACTACAGTCTAAAAAAAACATTCCCACTGAAAGAATCACGCAAAGGCAATACCCTAAACAGAACACCTCAGCCTCAGATTATATGGCTGCGGTCAGATTAAACTATCAGAAAACTAGGAGCGAATGACGCCTGGGAGAGCGAAAGGAGAGAGGTAATGCTAGCAAGTACCGTCAACAATTCTCCGCTCTTGGATCCGATCGACTGTGAACGAATGATGCGCTAGCTGGCGCTTCGTTCCGCTGAGGTCAACTTCGTCTCTCTTCCTCTCTTTCCTTCATAATTGCCCACGTATGGATGCCATTTTTCGGGATAATAATAATTTGGGCATGAAAGCGGAGAGGAGAGAAAAAAGACTACTACGATGTGCGTTCTTCGACTTCGGCTTAATAATCACCGCGTGCAATACGCAACGAAATCCGGAAAATAAGAAGAATAGATGAAAGTGACGATGGACATAGTGCAAAAGACGAAAAATTTCGAATTGTGCGCAATGAAAGATCATTTTATAATGTGCGAAAAAGGATGAAGGTCCCCTTGAATAAAGAATTTCTCTCAAGGAGCGAGAAGGCGACCTTTTCGCTAAGAAAACATGATAAGATCACAAAACTCAAAAGATTCGATTGAAAAGCACAAATAACGAAATTATCACTGCAAAATAATCCGGTGTTTGAAAAAGGATCAAGGAAAAAAGGAGGTACCTAAAGCTGGAGAATGGAACTCATGGAATTTGTAGTACTCCTCCAGAGGCAGCAACTTCTGCTTGTAGATCTTGCGCAATCCCTCACTCACTGATTCGAGCACCTCAAAATCGCCTCCATTATGAAGTGCGATGAGACCCATATCGCACTCAGCAACAATCCAGCCAACCGTTCCACGAACTTGCCAACTCCACAATAATCCGATATAATTGCAGTGTTGTCTCACTCCGACTCAAACTGTCACTCACTACAGTGCTATAACTCTTTCTGTCGCCAAAATCGATCAAACACAACAAAATAACTTTTTCCTATGGAATCCAATCCATCTGTATTCAACGGCAAGTTCTCAAATGACGCACCATATAACTCTCTTCGGCTACAGATTTCACACGAATTCTCGAAGATTAGTTGTGCGGAAAGAGAAGGTATTAATTCCAAAAAGCGAATCACATTAGCAGTGCATTAATTACAATTTTTAAGCCAACTCCATGACGGGATATTCCTTACAAGTTGATTCCCCGCTAGATGCGTTACGAAAATGACCAATCATTCACTATCTTACATCAGATTCTCAAATTTTTCATCGACGGTTAGTTCGAAATGGCGGAAATGGAGAAGCATTGAAAAGAAATTCATCAGGTACGGTCTATAAAATAAAAATATTGCATATCTCTTGAGTACTTTCACCTAAACATAACGTTTAAAGCATCAAATCGCAAAGGAATTGATGAAGCAGAGCTATTTTTATATTACGGGAACGTTAAACTGCTCAACGCAGCTTCTGAATTTATCCAAAAATCAGAGATTAACTGAAGAAAAGTAAGGACAAAGATTAGTGGGAAATAAAAAATTAATAAAGGACAACGTTTGAAGCTTTAACTATCTCATCTCATTCCATTCGTTGCCCCCTCCCTGACCAATAAATTTTTTTTTTACTTCACTGTTTGAAAGAGGATAGAAAAGATTTGAAAAAGTGATAGGAAAGGAGCAAAAGCGCACAGAAACCTGCTGGTGCTTCTTCTTCGACGAATCTCCGCCAAGCCAAGAGAACATCTTGCGTGGCTTTCTCCTTGATGCCTCCGACTGACGTTCTATAACAAGAACACTTCAATAGTTATATTTTAACATCGCGGCTGTGCTGCAAGAGCAACGCAAGTCAATTTTGCAACCATGAGGTGGCGATTTGGATCGAGCTAAGCATATAGTTCCCTCAGCAGTAGAACGAGGAAACAAATAAAGTTCAGAGCATGGCAAGAGGAGCAATAAAGCACTATATGATAGATCTTAAGCTTAAATTGTGGAGAAAATAGAAGGAAACAACGTAAAAACTAAAGACGAGTAACTAAATACTGTGTAATAACACATCGTATATATCCTTCTACGCACAATATACTCCACGAAGAAAGCAATAGCTGGCAATATTCCTTAGAACTGCGAGCAACATCCTGTCGAAATCGGAATAAATCATTTTCTTGAGATGGATTCGGAGAATTCGGCAAAGCAAACTTCCGCTGCAAGTAAGCTTTAATAACAGCAAAAATTCCGATTCATCGTAAGCTGACAAATTGACAATCGGACTCGAACGTATAAACACAACTGCTAAGATCCTCAAGAACTTTCATAAAAGAGGGGGAAAATGCTGCTCGAGCCACTAAAGCGCCTTGAGACCACACTGTTCATGAAGTAGCTCACTTTACTCTCCAAAGTAGAGCTTTACCTTCATCTGGAGGTGGTGAAGTCGCAGCAGCGGTGATAGATGGCTCCACATCAGCATTATCACCACACATCACTCCGCTTGATGATATTTTAGAAGCAATTTAGGGTGAGAGCCGAATGCTAGTGAGAGAGCACGCGTGAGAGCTACATCAATAGGCGACAACGGGACGCTACGCGTGTTGGCATGCTGCGCAGCTTGCAACGATTAAGGATATCGCCTTCGTTTAGCACCGCTAGAGAAAACACTGAGCCTCTGATTGAAGGATCTTTGCAAGTGCCCATCCGCCGAACGATATCTCTCCAATTCCCTCGTTTAGATTATTAAAGCATCTGCTTTTATACTATTTCGTCTGAAAGTCACTCATTCCCGTCGCTTCTGAACCGTCGCTATCCTTAATCGTTACTGAGCGGCCGGCATACTCTTGAATGCGCACTTCACGGCGTAGGCTTTCTGATAGAATGAGAACGAATGCAGGATATCTCCTACATCACACAAGAGAGCAATTCTTGAAACAACCTCAGGTGGTCGCTCTCAGCAATAGCTCAGGCACTTACTCGAGAATCTTCATTTATCACCTGCTATCACCCGACCAATTCAAAATTAATTCGTCATCAATTTTGCGGTGACCAATTACCACGACTTACAGCAACTATAATATTCCGATCTCTCTCATCTTCTAGGAAATGGAATACCAACTACGCTTTGTGCTTCTAAACGCTTTTATAGGCTAGCATTTGCAAGGCGCGTTCTATGGATCCCACGTATGTGGGTGTGCATGACGGTGTCCCAGGCGGCCAATGAATCTCAACAACCCTCGAACTGACGCGGCGAGTGCGGCGACAAAATTATCGACATTTAAGACTATCAAAGGCAACTTTCAGACGATCCTACAAATTCAAGCACTGCTTGCTCTAATAAAACCATTTTTAGTGCACGAAGTCCGCTTACTATTGAATTTTTCGTTTCCCTGTCGCACCCACCTCCCCCTTCCATTTCAATCCCCTTATAAGGCACAACCGGCCAGGCCAAGCGATTCAATGAAGAAAGCAGCATTCGAGAGAATTTGGTATGTCACAAGATGCCTTATTCATTCGTGTTATCACATTTACGATAATGGAGCAAATAGCCGCGGAATAGGACAGACAGGTAACATATACCCGGGGTGGAGGAGAATTAGCGATCTATAGTGTATTCCTTCAATAACACTGCGTTAATGGAGGCCGGCGAGGCGGAAGGAAGTTAAGAATATTCTTTTCATTTCTTTCGATATGGGGTAAAGGGCAAATGAGGCGAAGAGACAATCAGCAGCGAAATGACGTGAGGAGGGAGGAAGGGGGCAGAGGAGGGTTGAAATGCTGTTTCTTCACGAATGTTACACCACCACAAAAGCATCTTTAAAGTCAACGTTGACGTTTTCTCAGTATTTTATTCATAAATCAAACCAAACGGAATGTGTTATGTTCTATCGGCTTGAAAGGGTGTGGCAACAGGTGAAGCATACATACATAAGGGGCACGTGATAGGTGCACAACACGATTCGCTTCATTCACTGAGAAACCGGCTCAGAGTTCTCCGAATTTGTTACCTTCGCTATGTTTAATTTGTCAGCGTTAATTATCTCTCATTCAACAAAAATGAGGAGCGATTTCGTTTCCAAAAGCAGAGAAAAATATGTTTTCTTTTGCGATAAAGCATGAAAGGTGAAATTTTTCCACTATTATTTCATCGTCACGAATACTCAGTTGTGATTATATCGGGTAGTAGGCGGATTAAGATCGAACCGATGGGAAACACGAATTCTGATTGCCTTTCAACGAGCGTAAAATATCTATTCGTGGATTTCTTTGCTTGCAAACCGAATCCCGCCTCCATAGAATCCTTCGGTGCGTAACGGAGATTTTCAAAACGCACTCGGCTTTTAAGCAACTTCCGGCTCGAGAAGATGCCTATTCAACGAGCAAATTCCCACTAAGCGATACACTTACTTGGAGATATTTATTGATTTGTTTGGTAGTGAATTTGCGTTAAAACTATGCGATCTGAGGGTGGAAAGGAAAGAAAAATGAGACGGAATCGAAGAAATTAAGCTGAAAGGATTCCTGACCGCGAAAATAGCCAAACGATACTACATTATTGGGAAAATTCGCGTTTTATTGTTCATTTCTGTTCTTCGGCTTACTATACGATATTAAAAAACAACTTACTAGAATTAAACCGAATCGATATTTATACACGTAAACGAAATAATTTCCTCTCATAGTTTCACTTGCAACAAGCAAAGGCTTGACCTCAAAGGTCAAGAACAAGCTGAAGAGGTTTAGCGTCAATGGCCGCATTGAACTGCACCTTTAATAGTGCTAGATTTTTCAAAGTAAACAAAAATGGAAGAGGAGTGACGAGCAAAATGATGGAAGCACTGCCAAGCAACCACCAACGACACGTCAGCCACGACGGCAAAAAAACATTCTCAGATACGATCGATACTCATATGTTTACGACACAGATCCGGGAAACACACCCCACTTGCACATTCACCAACTCTGAGCGACTTGAGGCTAGAGCCTCGGCATCATACACCCTTCAGTATAAGCCCTATCTCGAACTTGAACTACTCTCGCCTTTCTTGACGTCGAAGATTAAAATAGCTACTTTTATTAGGCGTCCATTAATAATGGCAATGGGGGTTTGACAAATAGCATGCGAACGGGAAGCGTCAGTAATAACTTCAAAATTGATGAGAAATGAAGCGAGTTTATAGGGGGTTCAAGAAAGAAATAAACTTTTGAGGTGTCCCCAGTGATCATATCATTTGCTTTTCGTTAAGGAATCGATCGCTCACCGCTTAATCATCTCATGCAAGCGACTACCGCGCTACGACAATTGCGCCTCGGCCAATAAGCACTGATTTAAAGCTAAGGACTCACTATCGACGTGATCAAAATTACAGGTATATGCAAAACGTTTTGTCTCATTGTGGAGGATATCACTTGCCACAATGCAACCTCAACTTTGATGCTATACGGGTTAAAATAAGCGGAAAAATGAGGCACTCAATGTGCAATATATACATTAGGTTTAGGTCAGTGGGAAATTGGGGTGTGTTGAGAATTCGGACATATCACCGAAGTTCCAACAAAATCTCGGCAAAAAATAACCGCTAAAGTGGAGAGCACAGAAATGGGGTATATTAAAGGCGTTGAGAATACGACGATGAGTCATGAGAGTACACTACCGTCGTCAATGTGGAACGTCAGAACTTGACAAAGAGATGCCGTGGAATGGAAGAGACCAATAACGTCGAAAACAAAGTCAGAGAGTAGAGGGGTCGCCGTGCGCACAACGATTCCATCTCTCTCTCTCTCCCTCTCACAAATATTTACTGCAATAGCTCAACAAACGCAATTATAAACACATCGAACGTCCTTCATTTCTTTCACATCCGTTCCAGCAGTCACCGTCAAATCGACGTTACATTGAACGTTCGAGGCTATAAACGCCGGGAGGGGGAGAAGGCTGAAGGCGAGGTGGATATCTGCTGTCTAATATCGCATTCTGTTTTTAAATGGTGAGGAAGCGAAGTAACTGCGGCCCTTCTAAGCACCCTTTCTATGGTGGGACATTAATGGCGGCCGTAAAGAGGAAGGAGCGGTGAAGAAAGAAAGCGATGTGTCCACATATCCCTCGTTGTGGGGGAATTGTTCTCAGCACCCATATGAAAAGAACGAACATCGAGTGCGCTCTTCATAAGACACTCACTTTTTGCACAATTAGATTCGCTAATTTCTATCTATAAAATCTCCCAGCAGTAAAATTCAACACAACATTGACGACTTCTTAAATTAGTTCCGCCAACATTAAAGTGTGAAAAGTCCTCCTCGAAGAGGAAAGCAAAATCCCACATAACTTAAGGATATTTAAAGAAATGAGAAGTGGAGAGAATTGAAAGGAAGTTGAGATATTTTGTAGGTAGTCTTGAAGTGACGAGGCAATTTCGATACCTCTTCGAGAGGAACTCTCCACATCCTCGTCCCCCATCTCCTCTCCTCTCCCATTTAATTCCCTTCCACAACTCTCAAATGATGCCACTAATCGTATATCACTTCAACTATTAAGTAAAAGACGAGATGTGCACTACACACGAGTATTTTAGACGCTCAGTGTTACCACTAAAGGACAAAGTGAACGTGTCTGAGGTTTAAATTTATGGCAGCACTTATTTCGTCTCAATAGTAAAAGTCATTCGGAGCTCGTTTCCAATTCACTTCCAACATCGCAAGAGTGAAGTTGCGAGTTGTATCTCCATTTGCTGAAAACGAGCTAAAATGAGAAAAAATGGCGATTTATTGAGTATTCGAATATTAAATCGGAAATTTTAAGTGGCGAAATATCGACGAATCAACCAATCGATTCTCTGCGTTGAGAAGCCACAGTCCACTGAATATTACTGACGCTAAAAGAATCTCGGAGGACAATACAACGAAGATAACACAGCACTGCTTCTCATCCTTCGATATGTGTCGACAAACATTTTTTGGAGAGCAATGGTTATTGTGCTCTAGGCAAGTGTCGGTAAAAAGACAGCGATTCGATTCGTAAAGGATCGCGCCTTCGCTATTACTGTAAAAGCGATGATGCTGGGTTATGAAAAGAAATTTCAACGACTATCCGCTTAGTGGCTGGATGATGTGGAAAGCCCATCAATTGAATCCCGCGAGAAAAGACGTTAGCGACGAAAAAAAGGACGGAAGAAGGTGAGATGGTGACGGGAGAGAACAGGATAGCGAGATGACAATTCGAGATGAAGTGCGGGTGGTTAAAGCTTCGATGTGCAGAGATCTGGGCATGAGTATCGCTGTTTGCATCCGACCAAGTGGTGCCATAGTATCTACTGTCTAAGCGAATTGATGTTGCGAAAGCAGACGCACTGCTAACGCTCGTTAGGAATGCGTTCGTTGCAATCTCTAACAGCACAACTGCACACAACGATCACACCGATTTGCGCATAATTGCACAAGCAGTCATCACCGCTCACATAGTGAGAACATCGTACGAGTGAACATCGCTATAAACATTCCACTGGAGACGAAATAATCACCCACATCAAATCCAGTATATGAGATTAGGTTACGTTCACTATCAAACGATGACTAACAAATGGACGTTTTAAAGCGGCTGTAATAGTCGAGATTTCCCTCCCAATCACTTCCCATTTTTGGCAGAACAAATTCAGTGAATTCTGATTTTTAGGTTCTGATAGTTAAAGTATTTTCGATAAAGAGCAATGAGTGCGTCACAAGAACTCCAGAAAAAAAGAGATCATCTCTAAGCAAAGCCCACAAAGTTGTTCTTTTTCTAGCCAGCACAAACCTATTGTGCTCTCTCCGATCCCAACCCCTCCCTAATTTCGATCCATTCTTTCGTAATTTCAAGTTCAAGAAATAACCTAAGATAAAACTGTTGACAAATGAGAGGAATTGATGATGAGCGGAATATACAAAATTATATGCTACTAAAATATTCGAGCCTCCTGCTGTAAGTATTCGCCAACACCATAAGCAACTAATATTCCTTTGGTATTTTGCAGCAATGAGGCGAAAACTGCGAGCTTCAATAAATAAGATATGAGAGTGAAAAACAAGATTTTAAAAAGAATAACCTCAAGTACAGCTCGTACATAATGAGCTATTACTTACTCGTAGTTATATGTAAAAGTACTGGTGATATGTAAGAGTTACAAGTTGAGACTCAAACAAACATATGATCGGCATAAACGGAGCAGAAAGCAGAGCAGTTAACGAGATGCTGTGATTGCTGAACGGAAAAATCGAGAGGCGACAGTTTCTATTTGCACTCGTTGTGTGAGAATTTGTTTGCTCGGGGAATATTCTCGTGATTTATTCGAGAGGCGCTTGAAGGTAACTCCATTCAGAGTATTTACACAGATAAATGATTTCAGCGATATGCAGACTGGCAATCTTTTATTGGGCCACTCATGCATAAGAAGGACTTAATGCGTCCGATATTTGAAGGTGTGAGAAGGCAGAACGATGAGGATGGAAGTGTGGAGCGGTGAATCACAATGCGATAGGAGTAAAATCGAGTCATCAACATCATCAAACGTCCTCTGAACGTATCACAGATTAGAGTATTCCTCCTTAAAAATAAACAAATACCACTTTTGGATTAATAAATGGAATCGTCTAAATGCTGAAACAGACGAACACATTAAAAAGAAAAAGATTGAGCGTAAGCCTAGAATTCCGCTGAAAGAGTTTCAATTATCGCAGATTATAATCTCAAAGGGACTTTTCTCGCTTGGTGTTGTTTAATGAAACCTTTGATTGCTTCAAATGGTACTCAAGAATCAACGGCGTTACCGCGTTGTCGTATCGAAACCTGGAAAACATCTATATAGCCGTCGAAATACAATGACAAAAAATATCAACGAAATACTAACATAGACGATTACAATATATACTCGGATATATAACAAAAGAAATATAACACAATACATAAAAATTTAATGCGGCTAAAAATATTATTAATGTGCGCTTCAAAAGGGCGAACGATCGTTGCTTGGGCGTGTGAAAATAAGAAGTTTAACTTCGCGCGCTCATTACTCATAGTGCGCCGTATCGAAGGTGCAACAAACGCTGAAACAATGACTTCAACGAGCGAGTAATAACAAGTCTCAGCAATTACCTGAGGTCGAGTGCACCAACATGAGAGCATCAAGAATTTAGCTCAGCTCTTCGCAGTGGCGAAATATAAAGTGTCTGCTTGTTCGCCGATGAAAATACTTGATAATAAATGAATTGTCTAAAAAACTAATCTGAGGATTCCATCCGAAAAATAATCTTGAGGTGAAAAAATTGAAATCTGAAGTAACTTTTTGAAACAACCAACAAAACAAGCGTTCGTATAAATATTTCTACCTCCAATATCGAGCCTGCCAAGTTCCTAATATGATTTTGTTTGGTCGCAATTTATTTGCTTGAGAAATTCCTGGTTAAGTTCAAACCATCAGATCTGTTGGTGCTTTGCAATGTTCCATTACTTGAACATCGAACTTAAATTTAAGAAGTTCCGATTCGTGGATGGAAGAGGAAAACACTTCGGGCAGTTTCGAAACATTCTTCTGTAACATCCTGCAAAATGAAGCACTCAACTTCTCTTTAGCTGCTCTTGGCTTCTGGCACATCAGACCACAGCTGCAGGTCTAGTTACTAACTGAACGAACTGCAAAGCGACGACTGCTTTCAGTCACGCAAAGATTAAATTCGCTTCAGTGACACCTTTCAAAAGAGAGATCGGTGGCACAGAACGAAAGGAATGCACTTAGCGAATGTTTGACCGCGTCCAGGCAATATTGATTTCTCCATTCAAGTCAGTTGCACAATAGGTAATATCCAGTAGCAGAAACATCGGCTTAGAAATTGTTGAATGGATCTCACCTTTGACCCGAGTTTATGAATAAACATCTTGATCTCCCCCCTTATCACCTCTAAAGACAATAATTAATGAAGCGTTGTTACTTATAAATAAGAGAAATATTCGAATGGAACAAGTAGACGTCTTCAGTGTGGATTCCAATAAAAATCTTGACTCCGCTTATTGCATTGTTTGCATGTTTTCAACGCTGAAGTCAAGGCCTTTTAATGTTTTTCATTGAAGGAGAATTTGTGTGAAATGATTGAGAAATATAAGTGTAAACATGAAAAACAATGTGCTCCTTTACTTATTCCATCCAACACCAATACGCTAAATTTGTCTTTGAGGTTCAAGCATTCCCTTAAATGTTCCGAAGAGAATTTTTCTAAATAATAACTGTGCCGCTCGTGCGCTCAGAATGGGAAAAACCACCCTACGGCACTGAGAGGCACTCACCTTCAGTGATTTGAACTTCGATAGGCTTTTCCGGTGATCACCGTTATCAATCTATATGTATACTGTGCGACTGTTTCGTCGTCCATTCCTTCGCCCTGCTACTGTAAATTCTTTCTTTCTTTGAAAAGCTTCCTATTTTAATTGCTTTCTACTCATCCGTAAATATTCATGGTAATTCACTAAATAATCAAATATCGAAGCCTTCATAAACTGGAGAAATATGTTATGCATATCGAGAGGTTTTTTATTGCTTAGAAGAGATTCTTGTCTTTTTTCATACTTAACATCTGCCTCATACTTCGGAATTTCCAAACGCCGCGGGGGTTAATTAATTCGGGCGGAAAAATAGAAAATCGGAGACACGAAAAAGGGAAATGGAGAATTAAGTGTTGACAGTTAATGCTTATCGAGATATATGAGTGATGGAAATTTGTCTGTGCTTAATGGAGATATATGAGTGATGGGAACTTGAAATTTCAGCAGCTTAAAGATTACTCATCGTAGGAACGAGTGGCAAAAAAGCTGGTATAAAATGAAAATTTCCTCGTCCCGTTAATTCAGACTACTCTGGTTTCATCAACTGCCAACGTATACTACCACAACATGCAGGAAGACTGATCTTCTTAGAAGCTTCGATCGTTCACATAATTCTTTGCACAAAAAATTCAATTTCTGGGCCGAAGTGACGTGAAATGAAAAGCCGCCTAATTACAACATCCGCATAAAATCTCCAACCAGACCGACTATAACGTCGTTCAACATTCACAGCTGATAAGGTAGTTGAAATGTTGACCTAGAACGCTTTCCCGCTGTTACGGTATATACCTCAAATTTTATCCCCTCAGCTTCAATTTGAAATTGCCGCATTGAGAAACGGACCCACACACCTCATAGGTAAAGATGTGAAGTGGCCATAATATGCTTCGTGGTTTAAGTTGACACATACCTGGCATGTTTCTATTATGCCTCAAGCATTGATGGATTGAACGACGAAATTCCCTACATGTATTCCGGACGCTGGAAGAGGAGATAGAAGAGTGGGGGCGATGGCTGGATGAGGGGAAGGATTTAACGAAGAACTCCTGGATCGCTCTCTGCTCATTGGCTCGCTGACCGCCTTTGAAAATCAATTCGACGATTAAGCACAAATCACTGCTGACGGTAAACTGCTCGTTATCAAACTATGTTGCAATTCGGCCCTGCGTGAAGCGGAAATTGCAGCGTCGACGGTTGATCTCTACGAAGGAAGCTTTTTCAGCAATTGCAGCACCCTTTTCTTCTATTTACCACTTCTCAACTTTGTTCAATTGCAGTAATTTGAAAATATTCCACTTAAGGAAAAGAGTTGGTGAAATACTTTCGGACGATCATATATCCTCCTCTTTATCATGTATAGAGTGAATAAATATTTAATTGTTTCGCAACGTCCGAATTAATCGAAATGTTGCAGCAGCTGTAGGCAGTGAACAGACCACTATATATACGACAAATGAAACGAAAGTGTTTATGACAGTTTAAAAAGCTGCAAATTCGGTGATGAAACCACATGAAAAGGAAAGCGCTATTATAATTCGCGCAGAATTACCAAATTTTGCGCAGTGTTGCAGAGAAGTTGCCGGAAATACTTTCCACTTGAATGAAAATATCAGCGGAGAAGGATACCACTAATAAAAGAGCAGGAGGGGGAAAGGGATGAGGAAAGGTAGAATGAGTGACCAGGAAAGGAGAAAACAGAAGGGGCGGAGGAGGGGAGGAGAGGGAGGAAAACGCATCAAACATAATTCCATATGATGAGCAGGTTATAGCCTAGTTAAGTGTGATTATTTCAAGCACTGTAGTTGAATGGTACGATAACAGTTTCAGTGACTGTAGAGCTATGATTCACAAGTGTGATGAATTTATTACGCGAAGGGTGGAAACAGGAATATTATCAAACATTTTCAGCTAAAAGAAATTATTTCCATTATCGTGATTACACTTCGTCTTTGAGGACGACCTTATGATTTCAACTGAAAGGCTATTTCAGTTATATCCATTAGCGGCTTCACTTACTTCAACTGCAGTCCGATTATCCAGTATTTCAGTGTTAAGAAGCGCATCATCGATGTTTGCAACCGCTTTCGCAATAAAAAACTGAAGATCTGAACACCTTTTCAAAAGTCTTTTGCCGCTTTTCCGAAATTCGTAACAATGTAACGGGTTTCCTTATGTCTATATTAAATGCATCTTATTTATATAAATTACGGATATTCACATGAATATATCAGAGAATGAAAAAAAGCTGCTTTTTCTACAAAGTGAAACTATGAGGCTGATTGGCACTGTTCATCATCGAAGTTGTTGCACTCTTGCAAAGGGCCGTTTGATCGGAAAACGAACCGCTCTCTCGCCACGAGGGCGACAAATGATGAAGCCATATCGCCGTTAATGTGCACACAAAACACTCTCACTAGCGACTCAGTTGACTGTATTTGAAATTTCCACGTACACCTCAAAACCGATAAAATTAGCGGCTCCATTTTAATATTTCTTTCAACGCTATACTTCGCAAATTATCACCTCATAAATGACGCTTCCAAGTAATTTAATAACAAAATCAGCATTATATTATCCGATTATAATCCGAGCAGATGCTCTCATTGAAGTTTAAAATTATATAATTAACGGCTTTCATACATTTTCATCTATCACAGCAATTTCCGGAAGAATGCGGATTTAATCCTTGAAATAACAATCACATACAAATAAATATGTCACCGACATTCCATTGTGCTATCGAAACGGAAATGCAATCTGTAGAAGAAATTTTAGATCCTGCTCACAGTTCCCTTCACATCAGTTTCTATTCGCTTCATCGATAATATGACCTCAAATAAATTCCGTCATTTGATATCGAAACATTACTGAAAACATCTATTCCCTCTTAATTAACTTTTCGATTTTTGTGACAAAATAACAGTATAAAAATAAAATGATTAATAGTAATTGTAGGAAATATATATTAACGGCGCTTTTATACTAATATTCTCAGCATTCAACATATACGCCCAAAAAATATCAGCGCAATGGCGACAAAGATCGTTGTTTTGCTGAATCAGCGCGGTGCCCAACCGAAACAGTGAGTGAAGTTGTTGGAGCCTTCTGAGGAGCTCCTGAATGGATAATAAATCATTGAAAAATCATTCGACAAGCAGAGGACAAATTATTGCAAAAAACATTTCGAGAGTGTTATAATAAATGCTGAATCGAAAATACTGCGGCGGGAGAACTCGAATAAACGAATAATTGGATTATGAGGAATGATCACTAAGAACTTAAATAGCGATTAGATAATCCTCCAATTTAAATCAACATTTTACTTCGAAGTTCAATTTTACGCTACACTTCAGTTCGCGACCAATAAGAAAAAGGAATAGTTTAGGGAAATATTCAAATTCACTCAATTATTAGATGTGGTGACATGTCGAGTGCGATGTAAAGGAAGCGAAAAATATAGGCAAAGAACGGAAAGTAATGGAAATAAAATGTCAACGACGTGGAATACAAGGAATGAAAAAAAGAATTTCGAGAAGGTGATTAAGCATCAGTTCCGGCGAAGTACTCCTTCTTCTGCTCTCTCCTATGCACAAAAATTACGCTTAGAAAGCATAACTTATACCGCTAACGCAGAATACAACCCCCCATGAGCTCTGCAATACGCATAAATTAAAAAATTGAAAAAATGGACGCAATAAATATGAAAAACCAATTGAATACGACATTAATCCTATAAGATCATTGGACTGCACTCAAACTGCATCCGAATGATCAGTTAACATAATGCAATTTGTTAACAACATGAGGAAAATGATGAAACAACTGCGGAGTGTTTAGTGCTACAGAGAAGCGATGAAATACGAATACAGCTACTGATCACTGTACACCGCGCATGGTGACTTGTTGCAGTACCACATCATATCGACGCGAAACGCCATCTTCTTATAGGCCCACCCCTCCCTCCCTCATCCATCCATTCCATATTTCTTCATTCCGGTGACAATATCGGTTTATAGTCTTGCAGGGGATGAGAACGCCAAGAGATGATTGAAGATTAGAGAAACCTCAAAAATAAATCAACTGCGTGTGCAAAAATTCGTAAGTCATCTTAAATCCTGCTCAGAAATGCCGGCGCTCGAAACATACCTTTAAATGTTTGGTGGCAGGGGAGGGGAAGGAGAGGTGGAATAGTAATGGATGCATCTGCAAGGCAATAGGAACGAATATAAGAAATAAAGTGGAAATTAGGCCAACCTCTGGGTGGTGCTCGAGGTACAGGTACAGGTGGTCGTTGAGGCACATTAGAAATAGATGAATGCGCTGAAGTGACACTAGCTATACTTGGAGAAGATGCAGCATGATTCAGTGACCCGTTCTCCAAATGCGGCGCCACCTCAAGATTTGGTGCCATCTCAAGATTTGAAGTGCTCGAGGTCACCGCGTCCTTTTTGACCTCTTCTGTTACTACCTCTGTTGGCTCCATTTTGACGCTGTTGTTCTTTCAAGGCACTAACTGTAACGATAAGAATAGTTTAAAATATTCTTTGACTAGAAATCAGTTTATATTAACCGTAGACAATAATAAATGACGGTAAACTGAACGGATGAAAAATTTATTGAAGAGTTCAAATAGCGTAAATAGAAGAGAGAGGATAGAGGTTACAAGTGGACGTGCGACAATCGTCTGTCTCATTTAATGAATTCAGCTATTCATTTGATTAAGCAGTTTATGAAGCAAACAGGTCATACGCTCTGGTGATTCTTCACCTCCACCTATTCATTTCAACTCGAGTATAAGGAAAAACGTTCTTTTTCCCCTTTTTGTGTGAATTGTGCGCTACGAAGGAACAGGAATTTATAGGTGCTACGGCATACATCAAATGACATTGATGGGCACGCATCTCAAAGGTGTCTCTTCTTGGCAACGAGGTAAAAAAAGATTACGGAAGTCGGAGAAGGCAGTGAATGATGGAAAACAGTCACGAAACGTAAAACCAATAGCAAAGTTTAGACGCTACACCAAATAACCTCTCTACAAACAAGATTTCAAGTCTGCGCCTTTAGTTTCTTTGAACTTCTTCCGAAAAGCGTAACGGCGAACCGATATGCGCTTATAGCGTTCATTAGAATTTTCATTTACAGTCGGCAGCGGAGAGGGTGGGAGTAACTGCAGAGGAACTATTATTCGAGGCTCCGGCTCATTTTTGCATTAACGGTTATGGTAAAGGAAAACTGCCGATCGCGCTTCACAATGACGAACAGTGATGTTGCTGGCTGAAGCGTGAAGTGCATTATGAGCGAGCGACATTTTCGCATTTCCTAGATTAGTGATACAACTTTGTGTGAATATGACCATTGAGTGGATAACAATTGTCGTAGATGACATTTCAACAGGCAATTAATGTTTCAGCGGAAAATAAAGCTGATAGTCATCGAATGAACTGACTGATAAATGAACGACAACGTTCTCAACGTTCAAATTCGAATGAAACTGCGAATTATCAAAGAAATTGATATTAAGCACTCATTTAAAAGAGGTAATTTTTTAGTTTTCCTATAGATGCGCAACAATCAATGAGAAAACTAAACGAATATAAAGATAAGAATATTTCAGCGCTTCGACTTATAAGAAATATTCAGCGAATTCAGCAATAAACTTCTCCATTGCTACTTTTATAGGCATAAGAGGAGGAGCAACGAAACATCCAGTCGATACAACGGAAGCCGAATGTTTCACTCATCGAATGAGTCACAAGTGGTGCCGAGAGTTTAAAAAAAGTGATGCGAGATGACGTCACCAGTCGAGCAATATAAGCAAGGAAAGGTTGCCAGACTGAGCTGGTTGCACTGGACATCGACCATATGATAAAATAATCCGATCATGAGGTGACCCATATGCGCGCTGTTTATTAATTTGCTCATCTCGTTATCGTTCATCATATATTTTTTGTAGATTTGTGCAGATGCGTGCTATGGTGATGTGATGCCTGTGCTTAATGATGCAGCCACTCAATGCCGGGTTCACGTATAACATCTGGATTAGCCTAGAGATGAAACTGGAATCAATTCGGTTATAATCGCAACCGAATACACATCCCTTTCAAACGAACATTTAATTTATACTTTTAAACTTGCATATATAAACTCCCAGTTTCTCAGATCGGAGAATGATTTTTAACTGATCGGCTGCTTAAAAATAGGTTGGAAAAACTGTTGTTTAGTTCTTTTTCCGAACATTCGGGAAGCGACTAGTCGGATGAGGTGACCGCTTAAAGGACATTGAGCACTAGCTTCACTCGCATAAATTAACGCTAGTTTGAAAAAGAGTGGTGTGAATCGTTCGTTCTCCGTGTGAATCAAATCAAATCAAATCATCCTCCGATCTGAGAAACTGGGAATTTATATATGCAAGCTTAAAAGTATAAATTAAATGTTCGCTTGAAACAACTGCTGTGAAAACCGATGCAACTGCTATATATGCAAACTGGCGACTTACAAGTGCTGCAGTGAACGGGTCGGTTGTTTGTGGAAAAAACCCGCGAAGACACAAAATCAAAGTTTACGTGGACGTTATTTCATCACTGCGGTTAGTGCATTAAGCAAACATCGAATATGCTTCGTCTAACCCTCACTGCGACGAGTCGCCCTTCAATCAATTTTTTTCCTTTCTCTTAGATAATTTATTCCAGCCGATTCACTGCCCTATTTTCATCATCTGTTAACTGCACATTCCAAATAAACCTGTCGGAGTTAAAAGGTAACGATCGATCGAATCACCTCATTCCATAAGAGTTCTTCAAAACAACGTTGCCTATCTCGATCGGAATTTTATATGAATATATAGCGTCATGCTCCTTACCTTACTTATGACAAGTTGAAAGGATAAAAAATTCACTACGGATCGGTCGACGAGATGAAACTTTCATTAACTGCTGACGTTTCTAAGTGATCAATTTCGATATTCGAAATCTTTTCTGCACTTATGTATTTCCGAAGCAATAAAACATGAGAAGCTTCTTCAAAAAAGATGTTCACAAACTGAGAAGAATGTCGTATGGGAAATGCCGCCGACGTGATGATGTCGCTACGCGATGGTAACATTAGCGATAGTGAGAGCACACAGATGGCAAGCACCGCAACAACAAAAAATCTATTTCGCAAATGTGAACTCGAGTCGAGGCAAACCACTGATCCGCACAATACTGTCTGACACCAAATGGGCATCGAAAAACACTGACGCCTATAGGAAACAGCCAAAAAGCCTAATTCACTACGACAGACCTTATTATGGGGGCTGATCAATTTCAACAGATTTGCACAAAATGCAAATATTGAGCGAGAGATAAGTTAATAATTATTACAAAAATATGAAGGAGAGTGAAAGCATTTGCTGCGACATTCTTATCGGTTACGCTTATAGAAATATTTTTCTCATCACCATAAATAATACTACTTAAACCACTGCAAGTAACCAATGAAGATATATTATCGATTCTCGAGTTCAATGTTTATCGACTGCTTGTAGAAAGCCTGTAATCAACTGATACGATGGTCTCTACTGAAGTGATGGCATGAACCTACAGAATTTCTATTTATGATATATCAGATCACTTAGTCAAAGTATGTGTTCACTGGTTAATTTCCAAAAATATACAACTGCGTTGTTAAATTCGGTTGATGAAGATATGAAATAAACATCTAAATCACTGAAAATGCAGATGGGGCGAGTTCTTTTTTTAAATGCAGATGATGCATCAGAATAAAGTAAATCGACAATGGTGACGGTGTTCCGCGTTGTTTTTGATGACATTTTTGCAACAGTGTTCTCGTCGAGGATCACCGACATGTTCGGAAGCAAAGATTGAGAATCACAACAGAAGGGCATGTAACGGCTGTGATAGTCGGATCGAAAGCACCTCATCGAAGCAGATAGGCAGAGCGTGAGCAGTGCATGAAGTGATTGGCACCCCCAGAGAAGACTGTCACCATCGAGGATACCGCTGAAAAATCACTCGGCCTCATAGTCAAGAGCAAGCTCATGACAGGACCTCACCAACGGAACTGCTCCACCGATGACGAGGCGCCATCACACTGAATACTCGATCGATAAATCATCACATCGCTGCACGCTAGAGCCAACTCGATTATCTTCGTCCTCGGCAGATCATCTGCAGCGTCGTTGTCCATGGGAACTTACCCTTGCTAAAAGAAGCAGAAGAGGGAGGGGAAAAGGGCGAAGATGTGCATGAAGAGGTTTCATCGAAAATCAGGATAAGCAACATGGTTACCCTTTCGAAACAACCCTCCGTCAACCTCCAATCACTTAGCGCTTTCCCCACGGCGCATTTTATCGGCAAAGAAATCACAAGAGATCCTCTTCGAAATTATTTGTAATCTCGTTTCAGTTTCAAAATGAAGATATTCAATAGGCGCTTCTTGCAGCGCAGCGATGAGACTCTGAATCATCGAGAAATGTTCTTCACGTTAATAAATTCTGTACTATATAGACAAAACGATTGACTTCAATTCACAACGACAATATTGGCGAATGTTTCGGCTGTAAAACCTTCAACAGCTGCTTCAATGTAAAGTAACGACAAAATATAAACAATAAATATAAACGGCACTCAAAGGGATAACAATCGATGTAAGCATTCAGAAGCAATAAACATTCATAGGGGAATTCGTGCTGCACACTGAGTGCCTTCTGATTATAATGCAAATATTTCTTGAATTAAACATCCGAATAACATAACATTGGACGAACATGACATGTCTCTCGGAACGATTAACTGAACAGCCATCTTAATGCCCTCTTATGCATTATTGTGCAGATTTTAAGCCTCATGAAACGTAAAGGTGCCTCAATGGCAACGCTGAGAATATGTTTGCGGCAAACGTACACGCATTCATTCAGCCTCTTTTTATCATACGCTCAGTGTGGACTAAACAACTTCGGCGATGACTCCTCCTTGAGATGAACGATCATATGATACAGTTGCAATTCGTGTTGCTACTTGATTACAAAGAGATTTAAGGCTAGGAATGGATGCTAGAACAAACCCTGTAGTGGTGATGGCCTAATTTCGTCGTTACTGAGCAATCTGCAAACCTACATGAACTGCTGCTTCCCTCGAAGTTAGATTTGCACTTAGATATGAGTTACATCGCGCAGCAAATCACTGCAGTATTAAATTCGATTTGAGATATCTGAAGAAAAACACCGACCACATTCAGATGATGCTGTCGGCAAATGAAAACGTACTCGCACATTTAATCGTGAATCAGCATGGAACTAATTCTCTATAAAAGGAGAGTGAATATAAACGAAATAATGAGATGCACCTTTTATAGCTAATAGCCTTCGTATAGAAAAGTGTTTCGTTAATGTGCTGGCTGACACTGTTCTTATACGCTCATGTTACTTGTAAAATTCCACCCACTCCCTACCCCTATTTCCCCCACTTCGCCCATGTTGCCTCGAAAGAACTCTGGACACTTCACAAAATGTCTCAACTTCCACTGATGATTTAAGTGGACACGACTCCGATATGAAAACGAATTTCTAGTACAGCAACACACACCATGCAATCGCCGAGTTATAGAGGACATTGAAATTTCAGCAAATAATCCACCAGCTCATTCAAAAATGAAGTTTTTGATAAGGCTTACACAATCGCACGATCGAAGAGGGAAGAAGGACGAAAGAAGGAAGTGGAAATGTTCGTACTGTCGCCACATTGCATGCAAGAAGGTTTGGCTTAGGCTTTGCATAACTCAAAGCATACTAACGAGGTTTTAGTGTGAAGATGATTAAATAATGATCTTTGATATTCGACTATCGCAACAGCTAGCCTAATTTGAAAACACGCCTATTATTTGTGCCAAACGAGATGACGCAACAAGAACTTTTAAACTCTACTGTGCCTCAACAGTCTGTTCCATTAATCTCCAATAAATAATGACTACCATTTTCTTGAATCAATTAATTTGATCTGTGGAATAAATCTTCCGGAAAAGAAGTTTCTCATGATTTGAAGGACTAGAAAACCGGGAGTAAAAATACAAGTGAGCAAGTTAATTACCTCTCACAATGGATGTTGCCTCTATTGTTTGTATCTGTACTACGAAAAATTCGGACTGAATTTGTTAGAAGCCTCAGATCGCAGCTTTCACGGGGCTGAGACACTCATCATCCACTGAATCAAGTAAACGCCGGTCTATTTGATTTGTAATGTCATACGAAGGACACAATTAGCAATGATATATTGCAAAATGAGGGGGAGCAACTGCGGTGAGCGGCAAACAGATGCTGCAAAAGTGGAATCAGCATCAATTGGCTGCGAAGAAGACCCAAAATGAATGAAAAGTGTACAGTACATAACATGTAGGACAGATGTAACAGGTGAAGTTATGATCTAAGATATACCCAAACGATGGGACCAACAGTACTATGGTGCGAGAAGGAAGTACGCCAACAACAATGGGATGTAAAAAGGAAAAGCACTAAGGGTCGATGCTAAAATAAAGGATAGCTGACCAACAAGCGATCAGCGTTTCACAGATGACTGGACCATGAAGATATTCAGTATAAAACAATGTTCCCATTCAGGCAAAGATCCCTCAGCAGTAAGTTGTCTTGCTCAGCGACGCACAGAAGGCAGTGCAATGAGAACACAAAGAGAAGGAAGCTTTGCATTTGTACATTGCAAAAATTATGGCGCAGAACTAGTATACTATGGAAGTGGCGAGAACAGAGAAAGATCGGCAGTAGAAATGGCTGACGTTGCGCTGACCATAGCAGAAGTGGAACGAGTTCTCGACTTCTAGATCGACAACTTTTAATGCGACTGTCAACCAAGCCTCTTCATGTTCATCTTTATGAAACTTCCCTCTTTTCAGGTAGAGTTCCCACTCGTTCAACTACCACTGAGCACCACCGAGAGAGGAAATAACGTGCAAATAGACAACGCTAGCGCTATGGCACAGCGAGAAAAAGCAGTCAACGATAAATAGAGGCAACGCAACGATAACACAGACAGCAGAATTGATGCGGTAGTTGTTATATTTCATCACTGCGGACTATAATTCGTTTCGCATTGGGTGATTCTCATTAGAGCGGCAACCAGGTTCGCTTAATGAAGAAATGTCGCAAGCGAAGTTTTTTGGCTATGAATGCGTGGTAAAATGAGCAGATCGAAGCGTGTGACGAGCCTAAACCGATTTCTACGCACGCATTCAAATAACTAAGAAAACACAGCACAGTGTTTGCTTCCTACCTACTAGTGAACGATGTATGAGAAAAAGCATACTTGGATGTGGTAAATAACCTTGTCGACAAGGTCAAGAAGCACAAATGTGCGAAAAACCCCCACTCTCAAACGACGACAACATGACGGCGCGTTTCGAAAGATTATCTGCGAGGGTGTTTCAAGTAGTGGAAGCGGAACTCGTTGTTCACTCATTGCTGAGAGAGGTAAAAATTAAGGTTTAATTACCATACAAAAAACTGTGTCACGTACAAATAATTTCACTTCAAACGTGTTCGCAAGCAGCTATTAACAGTGCATAACAAAGACGAACAACTTCAGAGCTCTATTTAATGAACGCATAAACAAGCACATCTTTTAGAAAACACCTCATTTTCCGACACGAAACCACTCGAAAATACATTATATGAGTGAAATAAGCGATGGTCAATTGCTGTGGATGCATAACATCGCCAGGCAGCTGAATATGACGCAGCCGCAAATCTACATCCTTCGACCCATTGGTGGATTTGAGTATTTTCTTAAAGCACGCTCGTTTGCCTCATGGCTCTACCGAGAAGTGGATACCCTTGGTTGTCGGTGTGCAGGTTTAAACGAGTGCTTTTTACAGCACATCTCCCACTTCTTGACCTTATCAACAAGAGCGCTTATTCACCGCGTTCAAGTATGCTGTTTCTTCTGCTCAATGCACCCACCACTCAATAAGAGGCAAACGCTGTACGGCGTTTTCTTGATTAACTGAATTCACCTATAGGTTGGGTGTGGCACCAAAGAGCCAACCCAAGATATCTACTTGTGATCTGACACTGCAATGATCGATTCTCACTTGTCGTCCTTCATCTAGTGTCACTGATCGAATTATACGACCTTGTGCCATCCATGCGATTTCTGGTGCCTACCTAATCGCGCTTAGCCCCGTCTAGATGAGTTTGGATTCGGTTCTATTCGTGTTTAAGGGTCGTGGTGTTCCCCAGAAACTACTCCTACCTCGCTTGTGCTCTTGTAAATGGGAGTGACAGACGGTTAACAGCCACTACTCTTCTCCCACACTCGGACCCCTCTGTCTCTTTCGTCAGTCACAGCTGAGCAATTATCAGATCAGACGTATCGGAGTGCAAATAACGCATCATGTTGCATATGATTCCACGTAACTTCACTTGCGATGGTAGAGTAAGCCATCCAGCAGCACTCCTCAAGGATCCAGCTCACAGCGGTTATAACCAACTCCGAACGAATTTTATACTTGTTATTATCGAAGTGATTTATTCTATTTATTGTTTATTGGACGATTTGTTTATTTACTTATATGGAGCGAAAGGCAGATATTAAACGCACTTAACAGTTCAGACCATGTGATGTAATCCGTAGGAAGGAAGAAGTAAACTGTCGAAGCGGCGACGAAATTGTTAAACCGGGTTCGTACAATAGAATTACCTGCGGGTGACGACCTAGCGACCTGGGAATTCATTCCATAAAGTAAAGATTCGAAGGCAGAAAGGCAAAGGGGGTTTGCTACCAAAGAACGATTGATGGACATTTCATTGGACTCGCCTCACCTATTTATAAATAAGTGCTATGTGAGACTAGCAAACCTTCTTAGTTTTGTATGGAAGTTGCAAATAAATGGGAAACTCAGATTTGGGTGTGTTTTTTGTATTCCGTTTCAAATGCCTTCACTTAGGCCTCTAACGTGCCTTTTATCAACAATACATTCAAGCAGCAAGGGTTCCGGCCGGAAAAAGTACCCATTTCCAGATTAGCCAAAATTATTTGCAGTAAAATGCCCAGGTGATGCCAAGTCGCTGACAACGATCCGAGGCATTTTTGGTACTTTATCCGTTTTTATAAACAGAGGAACTAAATGCAAGGTGGCTGTAGCTTGAAAAAGCATTGGGGCGCCGACTAACTGCGGTAACACAGCATGTGAAAACGCAGTTTGAATGGTCGGATTGCCGTTTTTGTCATTTTCATTCCTTCTCGAGGATAGCCGACGAAAGGTCAATCAGAAACCCCGAGGCCCAGCACGACTTTTCGGTGTCTTCTCGGTGTTTCGGTGTCAACGATCCACGACGCATCCCCACAATGCGGTGCTCTATCTATAACAACTGCCTTTCTACTTCTTTATGTGAGAACGCTTTAACAGCAACGGGCAGAGGAATTTAGCACGTGCAGAAAATGCTGCATAAGCCCCTCCCCGCCTCGACATTAAGACACTAAGATGAAGAACTCGACTGTCCTCTACATCCTCTGGGCAGACTTTCTAGTGCAGATGAATGGCCATTCCAATTCCCGCATCACAATTTGCCACCTGTCGTCATCATTACCATCCCAGAAGTGTGAAGAAATATTAATCCAGCGTGGAGTGTTTCACCGGCTTTGTTGCTCCGGGTTTATAATCTCACGGAGGATAGAATGAGGTTCAATTTCAAGACCTCTTTCGCCCTAAAGTTAAGTCGACCCGCGTTACTTCAACTCATAAGTGTTCAGAAAGAGTGCAGTGAAGAGGAACCCAGTATTCCAAAAAACATCACCCGGAACTCCGCTCTTCCCGCTAGCACCCATGAGCTGAATGATCGCAATGCCACTGCACTTAAGATAACGCTACGAATGTAAGTTCCTTCTTATAATAAAGAAAGTTCCATATCTTCTTATACAAACTCGCACACTGTTCGATGACAACAACTATGGAAGAGAATACTGACTGCCATCATCCCCGACATTCTTAAGACAGAAAAACGACTCAGATCAACAAGACCGAAATATATTTCTGACAGTGATAATTCTCTGCCCTTACTGCGATAAGAGACCCACCATTCGCCACATCCCCTCCCTTTTCTCCCTTGCTTCCCCACCTTCCCCTTAGAGTGATTTCAACCGCATTTCCCTGAGGTTAAAGTTTTTGGGATATTTGTATCGAATAGAAAAGGAGACTTTTCCATCACATGATCGAATGCAAGTTTTCCAACTATAGTTAGCGTATAAGACGGACAAACACCATCCTTCAACGGCCACTTCAAAAACTACACATGTAGCAATTCTCGCCAACTCGCAATCTATTTCACCGTTATCCATAAAAGAGAGCAAAAAACAACGCATAAGATTCACATAAAAGGTCGTCACCTAGTGAAAAGAGCACATCTCAGGGGCAAACGCGCAAATCGAACCATAAAGCATCCAACAGAAGGAAAGACCCTATAAATAAGTTAAGTGGCAATTCGAGTGATTCTTTATCGATGTTATCACTCGAAGTCGAAGCGACATCGTTGATAATGAGTTCGATTAAAACAAATCCACTCCCAAATTCTGTGTGTTTGCAAAGCAAAGTGTACTGCACTGTACTTCGGAAGCTCGAGTGCAAGCATATACACTTAGGTTCCCCAACCAGGGATTTCGTTTCATATAGTATTATACATTTCTATATATATAAACCACACCTCCAGCTAATCCTTTAAAGTAGCAACAACTTGGAAATTGAACAAATCTAACTGGAATAGGCGTCCACTGAGAGATGAGAAGTATAACACAGTAAAATGATCACAGCCAAATGAGAGAGAGGGCGAGAGAGAGAACTGGACGAATTCCTCAATCACCGACGATGAGAGCAATAAAAATAATTATCGCAGCATCACTGAACGGACATTTCTAAACCGCCCTATCGACATAATAACTATGAACCTATAAAGGCGAATATTTTTGAAAGGTGTGAATTGAGACAATTTAAAAGATGAGAAATGAAAAAACCCGAAACTTCACATCACTTTCGATGGAAATAATAACGAACGCAATTCTGAGGTGATCAAATTTATTTTTAAGTATCGGCGAATTTTATCACTGAAATATGAGTGAGCGTTTAGAAAGGAATAACATCGATTCGTTGACGGCAAAGACGATGCTTAACGCAGCACGCATGTGACCCGCAAATTAGACGCGAGAAGAAAACAATCGGTAACCACAGCGATATCACAAACATACTCATGAAAAGCGCACTCTTTCGCCAATATAGACAAATAAAACTGTTTAAGGCACTTCACTATCATTAACGCAGCAACCTCTTACTTGACATTCCTCGAAGTCTAACCTCATTCTCATTCATTCAACAACAGCAACCATCTCACTGAACATCGCACTGAAATGAATACAGCATCGGCTTTCCATACAGCTTCGAACTTTCAGCAATAAATAACCATCTAGTGGCCGCAAGAGGCGATAAACACTGACAACCTCCTCGCTTATCTGTTGGCCATCGGAAACAATAGCACATTGGCTAGCATATAATCCAAGTCGGGGAGACGATCATGTAGGGCACGGGCATCCAATGACAACTCGCTTGGTGGAGTATATTTGTGCTCCTGCGTCCCTTTTCTCATCAACTGTTCTAGCAGACTGCTATAAAACGAAACGCCTAAACTGCATTCACAAGAAAAGCAAGTAAAATGAACAAACGTGTAGATCGTAGGTGAGGTTCATACTATGAGAATATGAATTAACTGCTTATGGCAGAGGTACAAATAACAATTAAACAACAAATGAATCCCGATCCAGAATGTTCTACAAAATATCTCTTGTCATCTAAAACTTCACCTATGCAGCGCAGAGGATGCTTCACATCACCTATGCAGCGCATTCATATTTCTCCCTCCTTTCCTCGCCCTCACATTTCCCTGCATTGTAACAAAACTTCCCCCGATGTTTAAATTATGCTTACCTGATGAAATCACAAAAACAGAGACTAGAGCTGCTCATTAAGACGTGATCTGCTGAGTACAACGCAGTAATAACTGAAGATCCTGATCGTCACACCTGCGACAGTCAAGAATACTAACTGTTGTCTGTACTCAACGGTGAGTTAGACCTGAGGACGTTTGGAGACTATGAGTGTCTGAGTGTAGCAAAATGCAAAAATTAACTAAAATAATCAACAAACGATTATAAACTGACGCTTTATTTTCGGTGGTGTTATTGAGAGTTGTTTCTTTCTGTGTTGCCATTCCTGATGCATCCAAGCCCAACGCTGCGAGATCCTTGAAATACAAAGTATAAATGAAATTTGACGAGCAATTATCGTGCTCAGAGCGCTATTTCATCGACTGGATCTAAAACTCTTAGAAACGATACGTCATTACTGAACTTTTTGGATGTACCATCAAAAAATAATTGGGCTCAAAAACAAACAACCTTTCATCAAATTACTACTTCAACTTCTTTTCGCCTCTCTCTTCGCAAAACTTAGCAAATATGTAATGGTCGGACCTCTCCTCTACGACTGAAGAAATACTCCATCCAGAGTATTTTTTCAAATAAAACAAACCTTTTGCAAAGCAGCTGAAATATCGGCAGTTGTTGATGAGCGACCAGCGATAGTGACAATCCGTGATTCATTTGCCGTTAAGAAATCAAGATCCAACAATGCCGACGATGCAGAGATCGCTGAAAAGATACTGCTTAAAAATTCGCCTATGACAAAGATAGTTCAATATTGCCTTTGAAGCTTGTATGCTAACCGTGAACATCATCGTTTAAGATCACCACAAAAACCTGCCTGTTGCTAAACCTCTTCACTCATCGGAGATATTAGTCAAATTTCGGAAACAAACAGAATCAGACTGATCAACTTCTTTGCTGGGTGAGGAGCAACCCAATTGTGAAAACTGTTCGCGGTCTCTCTCTCGTGTTCCTTTGAGCTTTTCACAAAATCGACAGAATAAAAAAGGAACTAAAGACTTACAACCAGCGGTGAGTGGGTTGGTAAGTCCCGAATTACCCCAGTCGAACTGCGCTGGAGGAACAGCCAGTGAATCGACAGGTACTGACTTAGGTCGTTGCGCTGACTGAACCGATGACCGCCTTGACCTGAAAACAACTTCGATCAATC
Organism: Parascaris univalens; assembly: GCA_037576465.1. Classification (NCBI taxonomy): domain Eukaryota; kingdom Metazoa; phylum Nematoda; class Chromadorea; order Rhabditida; family Ascarididae; genus Parascaris; species Parascaris univalens. Next base: position 183,198,427 of record CM075173.1, on the reverse strand, counting down.
TAATATCCTCGGGTGGTTTTCGACGGAAAGAGTGAGATGAGAGGATAAAACCTATTAGGAAACAATCCTATGAGACGCTGATGCGGGCGATTCATCCTTTGATTCCCTCTAAACAATTCTTACCTCAACCGTCATTTCCTCAACCTCAGCCTCAAGCTACTTCTCTCGATGAAGTTGGAAATTATTGTAACAACAACCTACTATAAAAAGCATTTCGCGAGGTTCAACAAGAACAATAAATTTGTCAGGAATTTATCCCAGTAACTTTAATGAGCCTTTTCAGAATAATTTATCGAAGTGAAATCAACAACGACTTACTGCGTAAAATGACTGAATGCGGAATTCGAATCTTTTCAAAATGGAAAGCTGCAAAGGGCCGAGAGACCGGAAAATCTGCGAGGTGCAAGGAGGCAATACTATTTGACCATCGACTTTGACTGATTTGGGCACAAATGTTTTTCTTTGCACTCCATCGACTTTTACAATAAGAACTCTATGAAATCCAAAAATGCACTAAACAGTGACACTCGCGCACATATGGAGCGGATATAAACATGAACGCATTTTAGGAGGCCAACGCATAAAACGACAACTAAATCTTTTACAGTTCGTTGTCTTTTAGGGCGAACTGAAATTAAAAATAGTCGCTTTTCAATAAAACAATGAAACTGCTGAAGTGGAAGATCTAAGTAAAGCGAAGTAGGCGAGACAAACTAAGAGAACTGTTATGCGTGTCGCTTTAAAAGCCTCAACATGAAATACTATCGCCGCCATGAATTCGTCTAATAATTTCTTCAGACGTCGTTCAAACAATGCGAACAAGTGGACTAACTACTACGAAGATGTCGCTGAGGATAACAACCAAACAATCAATCACATTCGAAACGGGTGCTCAGTGTAAAATTAATGATATGTGGAAGTGTAGACAGCATAAAAATAATGCACGTAAAGATATTGCGAGTTTGTGATTGAGATCAAAAGTGCGCATTTAATCGAGACTATTTCAACACCACTTTTCGATAGGAGAATTTACGAAACGATTGGGGCTCTATGCAGATCAGTTGCGATCGCCGGAAAGCAACGACTCCAGCTAAACCGATATTCTGATCAGCGTCAAGGCACTGTAAATCAACTATGAAAATGGCTTCAACCGTTAAGAGTTAGCCGTGAGTACTTACCGGCGAATGGGATAACACTAAGAACGCTATCAAAATAGAAGCGAGTATGTGGCAATCTAACCCGCGTTACCAACCATCATTCCAAAGAGCTAATAATATCGAACTGTCGACTAAGAAACGTTTCTTTAGACTGCTTCTTTGAGAAAACAACCAATGCTGCCGCTACCGCAATCAAACCTTCTGATTCCACGGTATATCTCTGGCAAGTCATGATGAGAGTGCAGCCAATCGAACCAACACTTTTACTATTATTCTGTTTAAAATGTCACTCACACAGTTCACGAAGTTCGTCCAACACAATCACGGTAATCGTCAACATCACGCTATAGCGCTATCAAACAGCTGGAAATATTCGCTGCCCATTTTCTAACTACTTATTTTAGGAGCTATAATTCTAAACAAAATGAACGTTATAGAATTATTAATCGAAAATTTAATAATCATTGAAATTTTTCGGTTGCTTCATCATAAGGCGAAAACTTGTCGTGTTTTGTTAACGAATAAGCGCAACTGAGAGCGCCATCTTTGGTTTTGCCAACTTCGCATTGCCCGCCTAAAATACAACGAATCCGTTATACGAATTCCCTCAATTCCCTCATCTCCTATTCAAAATTCACATGTCCAATAACATAAAATGGTTAAATGCGTGACCTTTAGCGATCCTCGGTATCCTACTCCCTCATTCTTTCCTCCCCCACCACTCCCTCCTCCCCATCTCTCATACATGCACAAAGTATGCTCTACTTTAGAGAATTACTTGCACCTAAGAACTTCTCGGAGCAGCACTGAAACCGCATATTTGCGTGCACTTAGAACTAACTTTCCCAAATGATAAAAAATAAATTTCTGCTTCACTAGCTACTCACGGGGTACATCAGAGCATCATTCAGTGCTGCATCGAGCATACTCCAGAGAAGTTCGCACACAACATTGCAAAGATAAATTATAACGGCGCTGTGGTCACTTGCGCCTTCACCACCTCATCTCATTCTTTGAAGATGTCACTGCTTCTACTTCAACAACCATCCAGACACGCAACAATATTGATGGATTAAAAAGAAAATAGAGGAGAAAAGTAACGCAAGCATATCGAGCGAGACTGACGCTTTCGAGACGTTCGAAGGCAATCCACTTGAAGAGTTGAACTGAGCCAAACTGAAACTGAATAGATACATCATAACGACAGTAATTCAATATAGCATAGAGAACTGGTCGAAATGCAGACGACATATTTACATAACTGGTCACACTCAGATCTTTTTAGGCACTACCAATCACTTACTTCGAATGCAAGAATGCTCGAAGGAACAAAAAGAAAAAGCCTTTTATATCGTCGCATTTCTTAATTAAGTAAAACTATCAGCTCACTCATTATATGTGCGGAGAACACAAGGCCAGATCCAGCACTCCCAGCGGTACTGCGAGAAAGGATTTTTAAAATCGCCGGGTCATCAGACATTTCAATTCCTATCAAATTGAAAGACTACTAGAAAAATTCTGTTACCACATTCCTTCGTCACGGGTTAGAATCAACAACAGAAATTTGTAAAAGCACACATTTCTTCACTTCAGCAATCGAATAACCAGTTGAAAAACATCTACTGTTCAGCCGCCCTATATCACTTGGCACATATAAGCGCTATCAAGAAGTCACTGGATGCAATAAATGATATGATTCTACGCTCAGACCAGAGACGATATAACTCCAACATTAAGGTGCAGCACCTTCACTTCTACTAATCTATGGTACCAATAAATAAAACACTTAAAAACTTTACATCGACACATTACCCTTGTGGATTTTAAGTTACAGTATACATTGATTTACCGTTACTCTCACTAATCTTCCGCCAAGTTCAACGATCGCAACGAGCGGACTGCGTTGTGCCCTAATGCAAACTTTGACGAGCCTACAAATTTTTTAGAAGAGCCTCTGGTGTCATGAATATGAGAGTCTTTAACTGTATCAGAAAAATCTGAACGCTCAAAAAACGTCGTCTAGCTCTTCGTGGAACTAGTAAACAGGAAACAAATTATATCAAAACTATAAGAGGAAACTATGGGGAGTGAGGCAGGAAGAATACGGGTCACGCGGCTCAATATTATTAGTCTACTGTCACACAAGCTGACTCAAAACTAGAATTTCATATAACGTTGCAAAGTCGCATCAAGTTACCTCTGGCTTGAACCCTGTGATGTCATTCCTGACTTATCATTGCTGGCATCGATTGAAGTCATCGGCTGCAGAATAGCGCTCTCGTCTAGTTGTTGAGCAAATGCTGGCAGATTCGAATTACGCATCATTGCCTCAAAAAACCCTTGTTATGGAACGCCCTCCTTTCATCCTAACCTCCCACCTCTGTTCGGGATATCCCGGTCCTTTCTCGATGGAAAAAGCAGGCCAGGGTCGGCCGCTCCGAAGAATCAACACTCACATCTGAGCCAAGAAGATGTTTGCAAAACGACGACACTACACAACTAAGAATAAAAACCAACGCATATCAAAATCAGAGTACAGCAGTCTTCATCGTTGACGCTGGATGCGATAATGCATCGAAACTAGTAAATCCATTATAGCAGTGAATGCCATGAATATGGGCAACAAACTAAGAAAAATTCGATGGAAGTTTACGTTTTGCCATTCAGTCTCATCTCTTCTCTAAAACATGTGTACGCAAGCGCTCTCAATTTGCCTTTGTCTGTAAGTTAAGAATCAAACAGAAATCGTCTAAGAAGGCCGGCCATCTGCTCTCCTGGGCGTAACTTAGCTAAAACAGTGCGCAGGCAAATCGTTTTAGGATTCAATTTACATAAGGGAAAGAGGTGTTCAGCAGTTGCACTCATTTTGCTTACTTTTAACCATACATTCTCTTCGTAAAATACGTTATCATCCTCGAAACTGTTAATAAAACCTATCAACCTGAAACCCGAAACACCGAAAAAGCGGTGTTCAAAAAACGATGGGCAGTCCGAATTGTGCGAACGAAATACAACTTTCTTCTCAAAGCGATTTTTTAAAGAATATTTTCGTTTTTTTATTAGCAGAAAATCTTATCGACTTTCTAAAGATTTGCGAACAATGTCAACTGCAGCTAAGTGTGAATTCTTCTTGAGTGGGTCCAACCCCTTCACTCCCACCATTCAAGCGAACATTATTTAGTGAACTTCAAAGAGATAAAAAACACACCAAGTTAGCATCCAGATTCAGCGAATCCAGAAAATCGGAATAAAAAGCCGAGTGCGTCCACTGCATTTTTAATGCTAACGCCTCCTCCACAATGCTGATCGCTAGCCAAAGAGACTGCCACGGTCTTTAAATAACGTAAAATACACAAGAAACGTTATATATTCAAGGCAGCTTATTTATAAACTTCCACGTCTATGCAAACATAAAACTCCAATGAAATCAAAAAATGACGATAATAGTGAACTAGTTAAGTCAGAAACAATAACGAAAGGAAAGTCAACATAGAAGTTTTAACTGTGAAGAAATATTTATTGCAAACGTGCGAAATGTCTTAATGTGACGCTATTGGTGACCTTGTGTGGGACTTTCGATGAGTGTCATACTCGGCGACCACTGAGTGAAAACTACGTCGGAAAGGGGAGTTTGAATGCACGACTTCGCGCTGAGTGAAAGTTACTGCGTTACTTTAGGCATTCCAAGTGACTAAATCAATTATAACGTCAACTAGCAAAGTAGAAGGTTGACAGTTCAGATCCTGTTAACGGGAAGCACTCAATTAGGTGCTAAGCACAAGGTAGTGTCCGGATTCATTTATGCGTTAATGGAAATGTTGACAAGTTATTACCAGCTTATGATGAGCTTTGAGAGAAACGTCTTACTTAAGATTGTCAACTGCAACGTCGGTTCCATCGAGATCTCCCACAACGCTCTCCATCTCATCATGGGAAGATTCCGGCTCGCTTTCACTGTCATCCCAAGCGACATTATCCGTTGTCCATAATGAATCGCCATCGTAAATTTCATGCAGTGCACACAATTGCATCTACATCACTGATGATATTTTACCAGCAAATTCTACTCATGCACGTACACCATGTCAGGAAGATTATGCTACTGCGGTAAGCTTGCAACTGCGAAATAGAGCTCAAACACACTGAAAAAATCACGCTTTCGAATGGAATACTGCACGACTGGTGTAAATACATTATTATATCCCAAAACCCATAAAATGTAAGCAAATTTCAATGCACAAGAAGAACCAATTTCTTGTAATGCACGAGCCATATATCACTATGCAGTTATACAGTTGGACATCGTTCTTGGAATTATCTCGCTTGACTAGATAAGGAAATAAAATTACGGAAAACTGGGAATTATTAAGATCGGCCTACATCGGCATGTTGCTGAAGAATGCTTGTGAACGTCTGTTGTTGGACATGTGCAGGTAAGGTGGGCGCATTCGCAAAATCAGCTGCCCATCCGTTATCACCTTCATCGTTCGATTTGTGACTGCCTGATGAGGCACTTTCAAAAGCGGCCCATCCAACGAATTCATCTTGCTCTTCGTTTGTTTTCGCCACCATATCGTTCTGCAAACAAGACGGTTGAGGAAATGCAGCCACGGAATCCAATCACCATTTGAAATTGGCCTCACTTAACTCGAATTTATTATCAACAAGAACGACGAAATAAGGGATGAAAAGTGTAGAGTAACAGCGGATAACAATGTGAGCAAATACTCGACGCAAGCGCTAGCAACATCGCAAATATTTGAATAGCTTCTATTGTGACCATGGTCTGCCGGATGCACCAGTGTAAAAAATAAATGGGATGGACGTTCGGTTCGCACACCTATTTGTTCGATCTTACAGGACAACTCAAAGACCCAAAAAACTTAAAAAGTTCAATCATTCATGCAGAATTTTCTTAATTAAGGAGTGAGAATACGTATAAAGCCATTTGGGGGATCAAAATTATCTGAGTTCCCGGAAGTGTCACCCTAACCTCATAAATCTACCTACTCTTTAACGATTTCTACGGTTAATTTTTCCATACCTTTGCATGTGTTGAGGTGAATTCGACGAACTCTTCAAAATCGCCGAAATCTTCATCACTTTCTAGTTGACTTTTCGCATTTTCTTCTTCAAATACTCCGCTGAGAGCCGTTGATGCATTACCAGTTCCTTCCAGAAATGATGAACTAGCTGACGATGGCTCAAGTAATTTTCCACTCACGACTTCGACTTCATCTGCTGACCGGTTTCGCTTCAATAAAACGCCCACTTTTTTGTCGAATACCGACGACTCTTGATGCCGAGGCTCATCAGCTTGAGATTTGCTTCTGATTTCACTTACTCTATCATCGGGTCCATTAGGCTGCAACTCAGCATCAACATGTTCCTGTTCAGTCGATATCGTCGATCCATCTGGATGATCGGAACCCGATGAGAGGACAAATTTTTCTGACACAAAATGAGTTTCATTTTCCTCGACATTCCCACTCGGCCTCCTTCGTTCCAAACTCCAAACTTCTTCAGTGAGCTCTCCGTGAACGGCTACAGAATGATTCAAACTGAACCGTGATGGTGACTCAGTGCTTGAATTCCCCCGCTCAGTATTACTTCCAGCTTTAGATGTCTCATAAGTGCCATTCGCTACTGTGGAAGATGTGTCACGGACCGGTTCGAATATCACCGTCGGCTGAGCAACACCAATGAAAACTTCGGGATCGAAGTTAGGGATGCCCGGTGGAGAATAAGAAACAATATCATCATTAACGTTCACGTCATCATCAGCCACTGCTGTGAAACGACTGTCGTCGTTCAGATCAGCAAGAGCACCGTCAGCGATTACATCTACAGGAGGCAATGGCGGTGGCAAAGGCGGCGGCCCGTCTTCAAACATCTTTCTTTTACACGACGAAACCCCTTCTCGGGAAAATAAAGTCTGAAATCAGTAAAGTGGTGAGGCATATAAAGCAGTTCTAATGCACATGAACAGATATGTGGCTGGAAGAGGATAGGAACAAAATGGGCGAATGAGTGAATGACGTCGTTTCATGAAAAAAACATTCGAACATCCTACCGATACAAGTCTTTTAAGCGCTCATCTATCCGACATGGCCCAATTATGCCATTTTATGGTCAGCCAAAATCCTCGAGAGATCTGAATTTCCGAATCAATCGAAACTTCTCGTAAAAACTGGTTTGGAAATGTGTGGGGAAACATGTGGAAGCACGGAGGGGAAGAGAAGACAAAGAGGGGTGAACGACAGATCTGGTCTCTTCTGATATATTTCGATGGAACCGTTCATGCACTCTCGAATAGAAACAACGATTAAACTGTCAACAAACACAATCGACACATAATGAAGTGAGAGCTGATATTAAATGAAACAGCAGTCCTCTATCCCGAATGCATACTGAGAATGAGCGATCATTTTCCGAAGTTGTTTCAAACGTCGAACATATTTCATAATAAAAACAAACTGGAAAACACAACTGAACGAACTTTGGATAAATGGTCATTTGATATGAAATTGCCCTCTCTCCTCTAAGCTGAGATATAAATTCAAATAATTCGGGATCGACCTTATGCGAAATGCGAAGCATCAACTGGGTACCGCACGGATATTGCACAGAGATAGACAAACAACGAGTACTCTACAACTATATGTACTGATGCGTTCGCGTACACATATATGAGAGAAAAAGATGCATGCAGATGTATGCACAAACGAGTAAATAAGCAATTAATTATCAAATAAATACAGAAGCGGGAGTAAATAAACGTTTCCACTCAATGTTTTCTGCAATATGAAGCGCTCTTTTGCAAGAAAAGAAAAGAGAAAACAACCGCACAGTGGATGGCAATGAACACGACTAGGGGAACGTTACCAAAGCACCGCTCAGAGAAAGAACCTTCGATAAAACGAGCTTCACAATTTACAAACGCTATCGGCTAGCGATGCAGCAGCAATCAACGAATGCGATCATGCTGCGCGTATCGTCGTCTCACGCTGTGAACACACCACGATTCCATACGTGGAAGTGAATGAGCGACGAAACTTGTCTTCTGCATCCGAGCCGCCCCACCACACACTACCAAGTAAAATATTAAGTCTACAATATTAACAGCTCCATACTAACATATATTTCAAGTGCACTGGAGAGTGGAAATGCAGCAAAGAATCGTTGTTTTATGGTCGAAGCGATCGGCCCTCAACGAAAACTCCACCAGAGGAAAACGCTGGCGAATACTTTCGCAAAACTTTGCAACGTTCACTGCAGATGTGGCTCATGAAATAACGAGTGGCCCGTTGACGGACAATATATGCGTCGAATTCTGGAGCTCGGAGTGCCACACAAAAACGCAGACGATATGTGAAATTGCCAAAAAGTGATTTAAAAGAGCAAAATTAGAGATAAAGAAGATCAGAAAACAGAGCTGTCCGAAGAGATTACAATTGTAACCAAAGATGCAATCTCAAAAAGAATTAACGAAAAGTTCCATAAAAGACCTTTCACGTCCGTCGAATGGAAATTTCATCAAGTCGAATGAAACGAACCACTATCAAAATTTCTTCTACTCAATATGGACACAAAGAATACGCGCTCTTTACTGCAGTCTTCTCAACTCCCCTCTCCGCTCCATTCAACTATTCGGCATGGAAATTCAGTCAACTCTAATTAATAAATAAAGAAAGCTTCCCGAAAAACCCCTTTCCACAGAGAACTTTTATAATTTTAGACGACTCAACACATCGAACCTTCGAACTTTCAAATAGAATAAACCAGTGAACAAAAGAAAACTGCTGCTTCATTCAATGAAATCTGCAAAACATTCAAAGTGAGGCGAAAAAAGAAAGAATTAATTGGATAATATTATTCCGAGTATGCCGTTTCATCTCAAAAAGAAAATGGAAGATCGTTCGATTGATCGAATTGTCACTTTATTAATTAAAGCTATAATGCTGGCACCGCTGAAGTGGAAATAATTCGGCTAACTGAATCAAGTGGAGCTTTTTCGGTGTCTCAACGAAATTGACGACTTCAACGTATATTTTCAGCACTACATAAGCATCCCTCGAGACAATAACTGCAATTTTTCTTCCTTCCCATATACTCAGCTGTCGATTGCCGCTCATCGGTTGCATATTTCAGTCGACATAAACAATAAATACAACTTATTCAGCGAATCCACAACACAATGATTTCTAGTCCTCTTCAGCAGAAAATTTGTAGTTAGTTTGGTAATCTCTGAACCTAAAATTAAGAGATTTGTCGCTAAGATTTCTATTATTAACTCATAAAACGCGTTGAAATATACTGAAGCGACAAGTAAACAAACGAAGTGGAATGGCTGCGAGCGAGCACACAACGCGACGCAAAATGAGCCTTCTCATGTCCTCAAATCACCATGGTGAGCACGCAGCGCAATGCTAACAACTCATTCAGAAATATCTATGAGTCACCCTGTTCTTTATGCTGCATCCAAAATCTCATTACATGCTCCAGGAAAATGCAACTTAACAAGAAGTTTATTACCTAAATTCTGCTGAGGCTAGAGGGAGGAGGAGGGGAGGGGGTACTTCTTTTTTAAGTTCGAACTGATTGTTGGTATTATGCGCCCGTCAGGTGTGTCACATTATAAGTCTTACAAGAGCTCATCGAAGGGGCGAAGATGGTTGACAGCGCTCGCATTGGATGAGTCCCACACAACCGGCCTAACCACATGAAATGAATGGACAAGCACTTTTCACTCAACGAAAATAGAAGTGGAAAAAGTCACTAATTATTAAAAGAAATTATTTACGAGAATTGTAGAGCAGACGAGAGAAATATCTTTTAACGAATTCAGAAGGACCATTCCCCAAAAAACACATTTCTACAGACGTTATCAAATATTCCTGTAAACTACGGTCTGTGTGTTTTCGTCGGTCTGTTAAATAACTGCTGCCTGAGAACTAGTAAAATTTCGAAAGCGGTCGGTGGTCGTTGCAACTCTTCCGTTGACGTTTTGTCCAATCGTTTTCAATTCTATTATAATTTTGTAAAGAGGCAAGTGCTCGCCCATCTTTTAATTAATCGTTCGGCTGATACCGTTTTTAAATTCAGAATCAACTTGTCGGATCGAAAATGAGGCTGACATCTGAAAAAGAACAATGAGTAAAACTTCAATGAGATGAGTTCTTAAGAGAGATGAATAGCGAAAGCAGTCACACTGAACAAAATAACATCACAGCATGAGTGCGCAATGTGGGCACACTTCTGTAGATCAATAAACGCCACAATGAAGCACACTCAAGTTTCATAACTCTCCCACAACAACGTAATTTCTATCGAGTCGCATTCATAGCGGAACTCGAAATGAGGGACAAAAGGTACTTAAAGATCTACGAAAATAGAATTAACGATTATCGGCGAATCAGTATTGAAAAGAGGAAAAACCCACAACATAAACATTTAACTGTTGCTTTGTAACTTTGAAAGCGGTCAATCGCCGTTACAACTTTTCAGCCGCAATTATTCAACAGAGAAATAACACTTAGCGATGCGAAAAACTCTTTGCAAGAAAATATTTCAACGTTCTGAAAGCGTTCTCTTATTTTGTAAGCTTTGGCAAACTGAGAAATGGAGGCGATGAATGCAAAACGATAATCCCCTCACCTCTTTTCCCCTTCTTTGCTCTCTTCGGTTAGCAAGGTCCACTAATGAACAAATGAAATAACGTCGGCGATCCGAATAACAAAAATATTCACTGCCTACATCAGACGGAAATACTGAACCATGCACCTATAGGTTTCGAAAGAAATGCGAAATTCAACAAAGATGTATGACGAATGACACAATTTTGAAGCGATCGCGTGCCGAAACAATAATTTCTGTCCATCGAACAGCAATCACTGCCACTTCTTAACTTCACTCTAACGAGTAACTTATCACTGATACTTTGAAAGAAAAACGTTAAAACATTCAGAAAATATATCTTTAGGATGGCACATAAAATGACATAAAATTTCAGCAAAAAAACCACGGATGCAGACAGTAATTGAAATTTAGAGATTCGAATGTAATGATTCAGAAGGGGAGAAAAACATCAGCTGTGAGTGCCTCAAGACGATTCACAAGATTCGCTGATGGCACCCTTCGTTGTACAAATAATCTCTCAAATGAAATGCAGAACTCCATTTAGCTGGTACTCAACAACGGACATTCTAAATGGACAACTCAAAGAAGCTTTAGCTGGTAGAACATAAACGCAAAATAAGATCAGTAAAATTGAATTTTGTGAATAGCGATCGACAATTTATGCAACGAATTTGAAAGAATACATTAATAAAGCGTCGAACAACAAGTCAACGATTGGAGTCGGCTTCCAGAGTTCAAAAACTGCAGTGCCTCGCAACAGATTTAGTAGTTACTGCAAGGGTTTCCCCGCAAATATCACGTTAAAGCCCTCCAAAAGCAGGGTGTCGCTGTTCCACCGCCAGTTGACTGCTGCCCCTCAGAATCGAGCACCCATCAGATCTAGGGTCCTAGAAAGGAATTTTCTCGGGGTTTAACGCTACAAGCACTATTTAAGTGGCGAATAGCCCAAACCGCTTTTCAACAAAAATAAAGAATACTAAGCTACAAAGTAAAAGGGAAAAGGCGCGACGGTTATGGCGGACACCTGAAGAGCGTTGAAGGCGGACAGCAGTGTATTAATGGTCGCTAAAGCGTAGTACCTGGAAACCGGTTGGAAAATATGTGGTGCACAATGCACATCGAAAATTGCTATCACCACCTCTGTGCGGTCATATTTACCACCTTTAAAAAGATATTCATATAGCTGACACCCTACTTTAGAAGTAATATTAACGGAGATTGCCATCAACTTAGTAGATTGAATCAGTATGGAGAAAAACGTCTGTCGCTGCGACTTCTACTATGGTTCCCAAAAATGGCATCACATCAATATGTTACTGATATTATTAGTTCGGAACAAAATTTTTCATGTAATGAAGAACCATAAAGCGGCTTATACGAGCATCGTTCATGTTGATTCATCAGCTTCGAGAAACAATGCAGACATTTGAATGTGCACAAATTCGCATTCACTTCAAAGCGTCGACACCTTCAGCAATATGAGTCGGCTGAAACGTTGCGATACCTTAATAGTAAGTGGCACTCGCTCGATTTGCAAGAAGTCGTCGGATCATCCCCTCTACGGATGACACTTTCATATACCACTAACAAAACTCATCATTACCTCAGTCTAAGTTGTACAATGACTGACTTTAACGCATACACCTAAATCTATACGAGTTCTAAAGCGTTCGGTTTTCCATTCATACAGTCACGTTGAGAAAGGACAATTCTTCTATGAAATTTGGTCAGAGCGGTTGAATTAGCTTTGAAATAATGAAGACACCATTGCGCGAAATGATTACTTATGGCTACGTTGTGAAAGTGGTTGTTCACATTGATTCTATGCAAAAAGCACCTAGATGCTTGCTTTCTTAATGTGCTTTCCCGTTTTTTGCAAATTTTCTTTGCTGCTGCCGCGGACTGCAAATTATTCAGCACAACATAATGCACGATCGGTTTCCAAATTCTCCAACAACTCATCATCCTCACATATACCTTAGAGCGAATCAGTGTCTACATACACTATCATAGTGAAGAAGCGCCCAACTAGTGGAACCTTCGTGACTGTTTTACTCGCGAACTTTGCGCATTCAGTGGCGGATAAATATATGCAAACTTTGAAAGCACCGTTACGCTTCATCCTATTCACTTCACACCTCTGAAATGAAGCGAAATGTTAAATCTTTCGACGGTATCACTGATAACATCAATCATTACACTATAGAGCGACGGCAAAGAGCATTATAATGTTGGCTGTTTGTCTCTCTAACGTTGATGACAACGCGGAGAACGACACCAAACTTGGTCTTGTTTTTCCTATGCAAACTTTGATCACTGTTGACTTTATGGCGGTTTTGCTCGAAAATTAACGACCAATCTTCCCTACTGATAGAAACCAACAAAGAGCAATGCACTTAACAAAGGCAAACGATTTGTTTAAATGTGGTAACCGTGATTGGTTACACGTTGAAATGAACTGCGCTTCACTTGAAATCCTTCGCAGCGTGCAAGTTAATTGCTCCGGAAGCGAAAAACTGAACCGCCGTATCCATTAACTGCCAATTCGGTCCTCAAATAACGCCAACCGACAAACACAGACAGACACGACGTAATTATAACGGAATAAAGAGCGTTTCACTCATAGTGAGAGCGAAAATCCTCCTCCTAACCGCAACGCTCTTTTCTTAGTAATCATATAAAGGAGATTTTTATCGTGGCGAAATGCACAGTGAAGATGAAACAAGAAACAAGAAAAATGAGCCGCCTAATAGAGCGACTAAATAGCCCGATATCTCAAGCAAACATCCACTTCCGCAGTATTCACCTCTTCCATACCTTTCAGCACCTCCATCATAGAAACAATCAAGTCAAAAGGCGTTGAAGATTTTTCCTTATCGGCTCAGAACTACAGGAGTTAAAGACTTCTTATGAAAAACGCTATAGCAGCTTTAGAACAGAGGACTGAATTACCCAATGGGCATTTACTTTACATTAGGGATGGAGTTCGTGTCATAAACGTGGAATTGCCTCCAACCTTCAATGAAGATTTTGATGTTTCACTGCTGCTGAAATGTCATCCAAACGTGAGAACGGTATTTTTCGCGTTTTGCCGCATACGGCAATCCGTTTCCGAATAGAGAGCTCTCCCCGCCCGGTATTCCTATTCAACTTCAAATATTACATCGTTAGGGAAATCGCACAAACGTTGCACTGATATTGCTTTTCTCAAAATTTATCGTGGTTCACATCAGCCATATCGCACTAGTAAGTCGACGCCAACTCTAGTCACTAGAGTGAACACCTCAAGCTCAACTTCGATTTCATCCTTGAAGATGACTTCTTATTGTCGATATATGCGATCACGTCCATCTTATCACAAGTGCTGCACATCAAATAATGCTCGGCACCCAGTGCAACCAAGATTATTTCCACCAATATCATTCATTGATCGACCATTCAAGGTGTAAGTGAATTCTCTTATTTGCGCCATTAATGCACTCGCATGGTGAGCCTCGAGGGTTTGGCAGCTGTTTGCATTCTGTGAACAGTTCGTTTTTATTTATCTCGGAGCTATTTCCGTCCTCCCTTCTTGTTATGTACCTCTTATGTCTTTTGGTTTTTAGACATTGCAAAATTGCTTCTGGAAGCAAATTGCTCTGCACTTTTCACTATGATTTACTTGAGTTCCTATTGAGATTCTATAAACGCCACAATTCTTCCTCTCTATAAGTATTGGACTCAGAGAAATGTTGACGACTATGAGCACAAATATCCTATGAGAAATAAGAATAAAACAACGACGAATGGTAAAACTACGAATTGAGTTGGCAATGAAAGCGACTGCAATTCAGTGGACCTTTACTTCTTACGATTGCGGGCCAAAGAGATCATAACCAAGAATAGACTTCTATAAAGTGGGAAAGAGCTGCACTTCTGAGGGCTTCCCACAACTTATTCCCGGAGAAGATGTGGCAGTTAAATTACACTTGAAACTTTAAACAACGATAGCCGTTACCACACCTCCCGCCAGGATTCCAGTTTATTTACGCTGGGCCACATGTTCACAAAACTGTGCGGGAAAGAGGAGAGGCGGAGGGAGAAGATAGAGAATATGAAAGGACCTCTAAATTATTCGGTTTTCCATTAAGAAGCTCTTAGTTTCAGAAGTGATATCAAGTGGAGCGAACAGGAATCGACTCATATCCGCTCGCGGTTTCCTATAGCTACGATTGAACGTAACGTTCGCTGAATACTGGATCACCAACATACGCCGATCACATCAGCACACAATTTGATGACATTAATTAATAGCAAATAATGCAAAATCGATAAAGCAATCACTAGATAGGCGAAAGTGAGAAAAGACATGACCATAACGCGTGAAACTTGGCCCACTTTCAGGTGGAATTCGTCTCAGGAGCTTAATTGTACTTTTGGTCTCGTTTCTCATATTGCAGAACAAAAGCGTGGCTAATCTTCGTCTTTCATAGAAGAAAATAAAATATCATCGAAGTTGACTCTGTTTATCGCTCATAAAAACGTTTATGCAAACTTGGGAAGTTCATCGCCAACTAAACTCACATCACTATCAAATATGCTACTTGAAACTCATAACCGTCACCTTCAAGGAGATCATTTTTGGCTCTTATTCTACTAGAACAAGATCGCGTGTGAAACCCCCCCTCCTCCCCATCCAAAAAAACCCTCTCCGATCGTCGAATTCTCCATCATCTCTCGTGGGCGACACATCATTTAGCGAAAAAAAACTAACTGGAAATGCAAGATTTTTGAAGCTATACATGTGCATTTTGATTATTGCGCTGTTATAGATCGCATTTTGTTCGGGCGGGAAATTGGCACTTTCAAAATAAAGAGTTATTCCGACATGTTTAGCGTCGTTTCCGCATCTCTCTTGTGGGGCTGTTTCATTTTCATTTGTTGCAATTGCTTGGAAGCGAAGTGATAGAGGGCTCAGCGAAAGTGGAGGAGAGAGGATGAGTTGCTTTGGGGCAAACGGAGGAGTAGTCACCTGTGATATTCCCATCCGACGTCCATCCGATCCAGACGATCCGAAGGAAATATAAAATTCCTAACGCATTTCGTTGCTTCTTCTTTGTTCGCTTTACTTCGCTGAAATATATTGTCACGCTTTCAAACAAAAGTTGAAAATGCATTCTTATTGGGGCTCTTATGATTTGGGGGGGTGGAGGGAATCCACGACTCGGCGACGGTGTTGACTTTCTGCTGACAAAGGAAGGAGAAAGGGGGTCTGTGGATCCATGGAACTGCTGACAGAGGGAGGAGAAAGGGGGTCTGTGGATCCATGAATAAGGTCTACTATGTGGGTGGGTAATCCCTAGCTACCACTATACAGAAATGAAATCCCCGGTCTCATGAGTGTAAGAACTTCTCCACTGCATTTCGCCGTTAATTATTCCTCACCTATTGCATGCCTTCGTAATCGTTAACTGGATTCTTTCCACTGCTGTTTAATGGAGTTTTGCGGACCTTGCTTTTGGCTGATAGCGTTTTGGATTGTTGCATTCTCCCGCTCAAAGAACATGATTTCTCTCTTGTGACCAAGGGGTCGCGGATTCGCCGTTTTGTGATCGGCCTCGGAGCCATGGACGTTCCTGTTCGTGGCTGGCCCATGATTGCTTCCTCTTTTATTGATCCTCGGAGGGAATGCGATAGGATCCGATCCTGATTCTGGCTGGAATATGGGAAGTTTGTTTAACTCACGACCATTTAGCCATCGGTTAAGCTCTGTGCAGTGTGACGATTGCATTTATCCCATCCTGACGAAGTACGCATTTGGCTCATCTTTATGTGATGGTATGTTAAATGTGTTGTTTCTTAATTGAGAGCAGGATTTGAGCGAGGTCCGGAGACGGTTTTGAAGTAATATTTGTTGCTTCGTTTAGCTATCTGAAGTGAAAAAGGCTGTAGGCGTTAGTGAAAATGAAGCAGGACTTCACTTAAGCTAATGGCTTTAATTGATGTTGTACGGTAAACAAATTCGAATAAAGCTCGACGCTCACATTTTTGTCACCTTAGTTGTTAATTCAGAGATGCGAAAGGTACATCAGTGCTCACCATCCTAAAGAGGTCAATAAAGGAGCGAATGGATGAATGGCGGTGCAGTTTGTCTATAACTATTTCCTCGAGAGACACATTCCGGTGAACGATGATTGGCTTTGCGAGGCGGTTGTCTACGTGCAGTCTCAGAGGGTATATTTTTATTTTATTTTTCTTCCTCCCGGGTTAATCATTGCAGCATTTATGGGATTTTTCTCTGCCTTAAGAAGGATATATCGATTGTGTGTTACGTTCCCAAATGTAAGTTTTCAACAGTGAGTTTTGCTTGAATTATCTAAGGAAATGGAATGTTGAGTTGTGTAATTTATTTGTCGTCCATAATAAGTTCAAGAATTATTATTAGTAGTGTTATGGTTGCTTTCATTGTTTACGAATTATATAACCGACATCATTATCGGAAGGGGACAGAGGAAACGCTTCCACCATGTTGTAGGATTCGGTGGATAACGAAATATTGGCGGCGGCCGTCTATGAGCAGTGGATCTTTTCTGACATCAAAGTGTCCACTGAACCAGCGTTGTCGTTACCCGCTTCAGCGAATGCATCTAAGAAGTTTACCTTTAATGCAAATGTTGTCCTTCAGGTAGATTCATATCATTTTTTTGCAGGTCATATCTCATTTTACATTCATTTCTCTTTCAATTGTTTGAATATTTACGGTCGCTGATATAGGCGAGCGAAGTTTTATGACCGCTGTCACTTTGATTGGCGACAGAGAAATTCGTGCAAATACAGTTGCCGTTTATTAGCGTATTGTTATTTTCTTAAAGGGACATCGATGTTGGGAATTATTGGTGCATTTCATCGATTGCGGAAGGATATTTCAAGTGCGACGTTACCGTCGGTTAGAGCTAAATACGGCAATAAACTTCCATTCAACTTGTGTGTAAAATTTAGGTGAACTCGGTGATCAACATCGGTACTTCACTGCATTCTCAATTCGCTCTATTAACCAATGAATTTGAAGATAATTCGGGTTTCGATCTTGTGGATGCAGATGAAAAAGATAATAATACAATAACGGTTGGCTTCTCTACTCAAATAATTGGAATAATTCTATTTCCCCGTCATTTTTTGTTGTGCGAAAGGGTACCGGGATGTTTAAATATTCAAATGTCAAAGCACATCTGATAAACCATTGAATTTAGACGGTGCCAGAAAGTCATGGTTGCGTATGTGTTCTTCACAACCACTCTTCGTCTATCAGTTGTTAATGCAGTCACAGCAGCCCGGGTGCAGTTGTGTAGAAAGTGACACTGAAGCACCGTGAGACATTTTACGGTCACTTTTCTCACTGCCATAAATTTCGTTTGTGCAGTTATCTTTGATTGTTGCTGTTGAAAGCGACTCTCGAAGGCGTGGTGCGATACACTCGATACCTCCGAATAGTTATAGCGGCACTTTATGAGGAATTTTTCAGTTCCGAAATATGTGCCCAATCATTGGAGTCGTTGATGAAATAATACAGCATTAGAATTACTTTAATTCATCACACGATGCTGTTTTAGCTGATGATTCGTCGGATATGGCAATCCTTGTACACATCAGATTATTTGCCTATGTGATTGTATATGTTGGCCGATAAGTATATGATGCCGTCACAACTGCCTATTGAAGGATATCTTTTCAGAAGGCTCGTCGTATGTTACTTATGGAATTAACAGACGGTCATACGACGCTGAAAGCGATAGAATACCGCCCGATAAGAGAGCTTTCTCTGTTGACATGTCCCGGTTGTAAGGTATTTCAAATGATACTTGTTGTTCATTTCGTTGTCTGTTGATTGGCGGTTCTTTGTTAAAGTTTAGTTGTTTATCGTTTAGTTAAACAAGCAGCAATTTTTTAACGTTTTTATTGCAGTGTTCCTATGTTTCTTTTTTTATTCGTCAACGCATTTTAATATTCCACTTTGTTTTGTTTCTTTATACAAACGTATTGAAGAATGAAAGGGAATTAAATGCAGATGCAGTGATTATTAAAGCCCTTATTTGTTCATAATGGGGACGTTCAGTGGAGCTATTTGATATTAAAGTTAAGTTTCAGATTCTACTCTTAGGTGCAATTCTTTGTCGTCGTAATATTCTCTTGCTAACGGAATCGAACTGTTCTGTTTTGGGGGGCGATGATGAGTCTTTAATGTTGACGAATCGACCGGTCGAGGTGATGGCTCGGATGCTTGGTAAAGATACGAGTAAAGGGACCGCTCAAAACAGACCTGCAGCAACAGCAGTTGACGGACCCAGTGCATCCAGGTTCCTTTTATACATTATTCTTTTCGACGTGAAGGGAATTCTGGTTACCGATTGTGTTTTTAAGGCATGTTTATGCCTATACAATAATGTCATCCATGCATATTTGTTTTGCGAATACTCCCATATATTTTTCTTCCTTGTATTGCTTTAATTAGCAATAGGCATATAAGAATCGAAGGAAATGTTGCGTTATTTGCGTTGTTTAAAATGTTCATTTCTTAGGTGAACAGCAGTGGCGATCTATATGAGCCCTCAACTGTTTGACCTGAAATGATATGTTGTCTCGGGAAGCAAGTGTATTACATTGCCTCAGATATGTTTTGAAGTGGACGTGGCATTATTTGTGGTAGAAAATATTTATCCAGCAATCAGCTGCATATCAAACTGACGCCTTATATTTGTATTGGGGTGCACAGTGTTTTTTGATGAGCGTGTGAGCAGACGGATCTTTTGTGTTTTGTTGAGTTCGCGAACTATCTGCATGGTATCGATGTTCTGTCTTCAGTGTCTCGAAAAGTGATGCGGTGGGAAAGAGAGCTGCAGTAAACGGTGAAGCTATCCAACGCAGTGCTTTGTCCAGGTCGAATGTGAAAAGTAAGCGATCATTTGGGTCACTTAATTTCTCGAGAGGTATCGATTGCGGCAAACACTGGGCAGTGATACAGTATGGGTGCTTGAGATTTTCAGACCCCGTGAGAGGGGCGATGGATGGGTATTCCCATTGTTCCTCGTTTTTCCTATGAGTGTGGGTTCATCTTTCACAACAGCTGTGAGATAACTGAATGAGGGAGGAAATAAGGGTTTCGAAATACCAGTACTATTGTTTCGTCATTTTTATTAGTTCCGGTTACATTTTTGATTCATTTCCTCGCTTCTCTTAAATTAAATATGAGGATAAATCAGGAACCTCTCTGTATTTCGTGATATACACCTTTCCTACAGTTTTATCAGATCCAGCAAACAATGACGCGTCGCCACAAATAAAATTGAAGAGTATTGGATCATTAACATGGAATAGGGGCTGGTTTATTGATAAAATAGCTTTGAATTGTGAATTTTATTTTCCAGATGACCTCAGCAAGGATAGGTTTTCGTCCGATTGGTTGCAAGCCACTCCAACTGGGCCTTCTCAAAGGTGAATGTCTTCGTATGCGATAAATTTGTATAATTTCTGCCCGTTGCGATTTAATTTCTGTTCCATTTAGTTAAATTTTCGATCAGCATATGAGTATTACCGATGGTCACCTCATAAGGTGAAATGCGACAAGCTAATTGTTTCGCTTATCGACGGTGATGATATATGCCAGCGTTTGTGGGTATAGCCAGTCTTTCTCCGCATAATATACTCTACCATCCCAGTATGATACCACAATTGCGTGGTCGCATAAAATTGTTTTTGATGGTGACACTTCCGAGAATAGCTCGTTGTGTTTCTCGTTTATGCAAAAAACTTAAGATAGAGCCGTTTGAAAGATATTTATAGGACTGCCTTATGCACTGCAACATCCACGAGCCTGTTATCAGGGTTTTGTTTATGCAAATCTGACGGTCAGCAATTTCAGTGCATTATGTGTGGAGACTAGTGTAGGCCGACTGTGGAAAAGCGTAAGTTTATTCTAGGGGTCAGTATTAGCATCGATTAGGACGTTTTCCAAGTTCATCGTCACAGAATCTATCTCGTCGTTCTAAATAGTTAAGCTGCTGAGGCGTTGCTATGGATTTCTCTATGCTGTGGCTCCCTCTCTACTTTTTATCTATGCTATATGGAGGAATTCTTTACTTTGCTGAGAGCTTTTTATCCTCAATTTATGCTATAAGTTGAGGTTTAGTGGAAGAATGGTTTCGAAACGAGTCGTATCAAAGCGTGCGGTGGCGTCAACTTCATCAAGTTGTAAACCAGTTATGGAAGTGAAACCGCTTGCTGATAGAGAGAGGTAGGACGTTACTTATTATCCACATACGCAGCAGTACGTCTCATATTAAATTCCATGCTTTCATGTTAATGAATGCTTTAGAAACTATAAATGCTGCCGATTCCCACGAGACAATAATGCTGCGTGTGGGTGTTATATGCAGCTTTTGTATGATCGATCGCCTTACGGGAAGTGATAGCACAACAGAATTTTCTTTTATAGCGATGGAAGTGTTCTTTTGAGGTGGAGTTGTTTCTTCCTCAGCATTGCGGTTTCCTTTGCATCTTCTCTTGTAACAGATAAGTCGTAGTTGATGATCATTTACTACTTTCCACTCGCTTTCTCCCGCAGCGATCGTCCCTAGCTAACCGTGATGCGATCGTCCCTAGCTAACCGTGATGCGATCGTCCCTAGCTAACCGTGATGCGATCGTCCCTAACTAACCGTGATGCGATCGTCTACCGACGAATTTTTCTTTAGCAATGCTATGTATGGTTTTGATCTTTTCACTTAAAACTATAGGATGCCAGTAAGTAAGTGCGAATTTCTTTCAAGTTGAAGCGAATGCTACCTGAGCCAACACCTAAAACCTGCAAGAGTAGTCATCGTTGCTGTTGCGAAGTACTGATATTGATGTTGATTATTTTATTTAAACCTTATACCGTAATATCTAATTGTTCGTATCTCATCTTTTGCTCTAATTATTCGATAAATATTGAGGCGGAAGGCGAGGAAGGACGATCTGATCTCTCAGTAACGAATTCTTAATAAGCCAAGTCTGTGCTCTTGTTTCTCTATATATATGTACCATCCTTAACTTGATTTTCCGGTTCCTTTTAGCGATATAACATTTTTAGCTAATCGGCGAGATACGATGTTTTTTTGTGAAAAAGAGAGAAGTAGAAAGGATGGTAGAGAGTGGAAATATTTGAGAGCAATTTCCTCTTAATATGAGATTCTCTATCAAACAATATCGTTCTTTGAAATTTCTTTCAGAGTTTTTTACTTTTCATATCCTTCAATCGAGGAAATGCACTTTAAGGCGCCTCTAATGAATATGCGTATAATTTATAGTTTCCCAATAATTTTTGCATGGGAACAAATATCCCATCATTCGTTTTTGGTTTTTTCTTGGTGTGCTTTTGTCTCGACTCCCCTTCCGCTCCATCGTATTGGTTATTGAATGGAATGATTAGGTAATATGAATGTTTTAAGTGCGTCGTTCGGATGCTTCAAGAGGGCGTCGTCGAGCTCTGAGCCATCGACGAGATCGGCGTCGAACAAGAGAAGTCGCCCTAATAATGTGAGAATTTTTCCTTTTAAGTGCAGTGAAGACAACGTAGACACACTGTAGCATTTTGATTAAAGGTTGTGCGGAGCTATTTTTATTGACCAATCTGTTTTTCAGTTCTGAGTATCCATGGTTCACATAAATGGATGTTTCGAGGTTCAGACAGTATCGTTTTTTTTATAAGATTAAGGCTTTCATTGTTAATATCCAGCGAATTTGAGTGTTGTGAGAGTGAGATGATGCCATCTTATTTCGTGACGCTGCTTTATTCAAAATAAGTCTCTTAAAACGAGAAGCTTTTCAAAGTTGATTAATTTTATGAAGCTTAGGAAGCCTGTAGTACAACCACCAATCATTCACATTCGATATCAATCTTGCCAACCGATATATCGGTGTTTGTAATACAAAGCCGTCAGTATGTTATATTTCATGCAGTTCATGATGCTGTTGTTGTTTTTTCAGTTTTTCTTTTTTTTGCTGAAAGATATAAGATAGAATGAAATCTCTGAATGAAGAATTTAGTGATTTTTTTTTTTCACTATTTGGTCGTTCAGATTGGAATTGAAACGCCACGAGGGGTACATGTTGATTCGCGAGGGGCATCAGTGTCTAAGGTAGCACGTAAAGAATCAACGGCTTCCCAGTTCCAACCAAAACGAATTAAAGTGTAAGTCATTGTTATATTTTCTACGAATGATAAAATGATTGGCTAAAGAGTTGGATTTTAAAAAGGAGCGGGTGATCTATCGCTGTGAGTGAGGAGATGGAAAGAAAAGGCTAAGGAGAGTCAATTTCCAACGGCGTGTTTGCCATATATTATTATCTAATCTCATACTGCGCTCACCAAATCTATCGTAGATTTAAGTACTTCTGCAGGCTTATAATAGTCCTTCGTTGCGATTTTTGCATTCTGATGTAGCATTCGCAGGGGTTGAGGGCGGTGGGCGGAATTGATGTTGATATTCAGCAGTGGAGGTAATATTTATTGCAAAACAGTTGTAGCAAAAATGGGAGCGTGAGGAGTAGCAGCACCCGTTATTTTCCAAGAGCAAAATGGGGATGGTTGGAGCCGTTAGAAGCTATGGGACCATAGGTGGAGGATGGCAAGAAGCTGAAACGTTTGATTTAGTGAATAGTTGAGCGAACAACGCCACATGTGGTCTCATCTGGCGCATTTATACGTTGTTGTTAAGACAATTTTCCGAGCATTGTAATGCGATGTTATCCGAGCTCATTCAGAACGGGCCATTCCGAACTCGCTGATTTCCGCAAATGAAATAAAGTTATCCGGGATTGTTCTGGATAATTTTGATTCGTTTTTAGGGAAGTTTGTGATGAGGAGGTGATGGTGATCGGCGTAAAGCAGTCGAATAACCCCCTTCCTTCGGCGCGGTCTCCGTTTGTCAAAGGTGCTCTACGTATCGAATTTGATCTTGTAATGTATTGTGTTTATCTTCATCAGTTTTGATGCATTCAAAATGAATTTAAAGTTAATAGTCAACGATGGATCGTTTTAGGATTTTCAACAGAGCTCCTCTTTGCACTGTTATAAACTTATCAGCTGTGCAATGCGGTATTCGCTTAGAAGGATATATTGAGTACTTTTAATGCCGTTGAGGGAATTTGAGAAGTTCTGTGGGCGAAGAGGAAATAAATGCGTTCTAAACAAATATTGTGGTCGCTCTAATAAGGCAATGAGAGATTTTGTCAGTAATGTATATGTGATCGCTTTATATCGAAGGTTTGGGTAAGTCGAATATAATATGAACTAAAATTGTGTGTGGCATTGCCTGGATGTTTTCCACAGCGTCTTGGTGGGAATAATGAACTTCGAAGTGGCGTTTGTGTTATTAAAGGAACTTTTACTATTTAATATTCGTTCTTCTTATTTATTTTCGGTTTTCTCTTTAATGAAGATTTACATGTAGATATCAATAATCCATCCATTTATTGTGCCAAGAATCTGTTGGCCTTCAATCAAAATGAGAGCACGGCAGCATGAAATTTTAACCATTCATCTTCTCTCCTCATTGTTTTCCATTCATCAGAGTATGTTTACGGGTTGAAATTAATTGATTTTGGGAGTATTCTATTCAGACATATCAATATCGTCACCAGCAAATACATCGGCACCACAGCAGATATCTGCGGAGGATCAGTTAGTTGCCAGATATCGTGAGGTCGAAATCGTCTCTATCGCGGACGCTCTGAGTGCAAGTCGTTTTGCTTTGGGATCAATACGAAGGAATATCGTTGTGAGTATCGTTGTCGCTGTGTGTTTATTGGTTCTTTGAATACGAGTGAATTTATTCCTTGTCTCTGAGAAGGTAGAAATCAGTAGAAAAGTGGTTTTATTTTCACCTCCTTTTTTTCATTTCCTCAGGTATCGTTGGCTTTATTTAGTTTGTTGTTTCCTACAAATGTGCGTTTTGTTTCCCTTCTTATATTTGGTTGTAGTAGATGAAAGTGTTGAATAATTGGAGCTAATAAGAGATATCAAGGAACGTTGAGTGGTTCCTCTTTATGTTGGCCTTTCCCTCTTTGTTTCTGAAAAATTTGGGAGTATCGATAGTTGTTGAATTCTTCTGGTAGATATGGAAGTGGAAGGCTTGCAGGCAGTGATGAGAGAAGTGAAAATACCGTTGAGGATTGCTGACGATGTCTGGACAATGAACGTCGTGCTTACTGACCATAGCTGTAAGAAACTCGACTGTATCATTGCTCATTCCGTGCTGGTTCAGCTTATTGGACTCACTCCTGAGGAAGCTATTGTAAGTTATATGGCAAGGTGCAGATTTCTGTAATGGTGTCGGGACTCATTGGTTGGAATCGGTAGATTTTAGTTGATAGAAATCTTTGAATAGAGGAATCGAAATTTATCATCATATGCGGAATGTGAACCCATACTCTCTAATTTCTCGAGCTGATGCTTAAAATTAATTAAATTGCTATTTTAAGACTTATTGCTATTGTCAACATGTCGTCCGATTAGTCGGGGAAGTTTGCGATTACATTAAAAGACGCTAATCTGTATTTCAGTGTGGATGAGTAACCACTTATGTAAATTTGAGTGGTTTAAAGACTTTGCAAATTTTCAGTGCTAACGAAGGGAAATGTTTTATGCGAGGTGGAAAGGGGGGGGGGGGGAGAGTTAAATGATTGCGATTTTCAGTTATTGATTTCCAGAACATTCGGGCAAGCAAAGATAAAAATCGAAGAAAAGAGGGGACACTACGGCTGAAGTCGGTTCAGGAATCTATGCAAAGATTGGATATTGTGTGGGAGGTGGAATTCTACGCTTGCACGAGTTCGACACCCGTTGTGAGGAGGATGGAAACATTAGCGCAGAAACTTGGTTTGATTCGTTGATGTCTTTTTGTTTTCTCGTTCCATTCAATTGTTGACCATACCTCGAAAGTTGGAGAGTGCAATTTTTGTTTTATTTCTTAGAAATGAGGCGAAGATTTGATTTTTTTTAGGTGTGTAATATGGAAGTGCTACTTTAAAGCAGTGACTTTAGGATATTTGTCGAGTGGGAAAGGTAAACGGGGATGTATGGAGAGCTGCGGGATTAGTGAGTGAAAGAAGATTGGAATTAAGATAATTCAGAATAATATCAGGGAAATCTCCTCAGCAATCCACTGCCGGCTTTTGGTTCAATTCCCATTTATCCTATAGAATCGCTATAGGGATTGTTTGTAAATTATGCGAGAATTGTTGCATTATATTTTGACATTTTTTGTCCAAATTGTTTTGCATTGTTCGTAGATTATTGATGTCTTCCATTGGCTTTATGAATAAAAAGGATGCTTTGCGAATAGCTGCGGAGTCAGTATACCTGAGCATCACCTTATGGCCTTTAATAATTGAAATATGTTTGCATCCAAGGTGGGGAATTCTTTCTTTCCTGTAAATTAGAATGTTTTAGGTGCTCAGTTTATTGAGTGCAGTTAAACCTTTCGTAGTGGTGTCAACATTGAGCACATTGAAAACAGTGGCACTCTGATGACACACTGCAACAGAAATCATTCATTTGGGAAGTTTGCGCTGTGCATTTTTTCATTTAAAAGTTTTTAGGCAATGTTTCACTAAATGACGTCGTTGTGTGGGCAAAATTGTTGTGGCTTTTTTATATTACGAGGTGGAGGCAACGTTTAAAGTGGATGCCTTTGGGAATCTTGAAACGGTGCGGGTGAGGATCACTTGTGCCTGTGCCTTTATGGCTAAAAGCATCTCGAAACTGCTGAGTTGCAGTCGTTTACTACACCCTCCAGGTGGATATCACAATGAAAATAATTACTGCATGAGTGGTTTGTTTGTTGACGCGGCCACGCTGATCACAAATATTTTATTGTTTAATTTAACGTTGTTGGAAATATTTACACGGAATGTTCACAGTTGACGTACAATTTTATTGAGATATGACGGCCAGGGAATCATTTCCTTTATTCCCTTTCCTTCGCTAGATTCGTTTAATATGATTCACATAGCTAAGAAGCACCTCGTCCCATCATTTGAGAAATTATCTCAGCAATTGTAGCCGGAACAAGCTCGGAGGATGCTTTAGAAGCACATTATCCGACACACGCCGATGCCCCGTAGAAGCGGCGGCCAGAGACGGGGCCAGTGCAGCACTATCGTCACTCCTCAGTGGAGGGACATTCGAGGCGCATAATATAGACACAAACGAATTTACGAAGTGCGTGCGCATGAAAATGCGACTATGTGCTCGTTTTTAAAGACAACACCTTTATATATTTACTATTCTTTTGGAACAACCCGAAATTTCATTTCTATGGGACCTCTTTGTCCGATAAACGGCTCCAGCGGAAACGAATATAGCTTCGTAATTCAGAATTTAAGGAGGGACAGAGAGGTCTATGTCGATACTTTCGTTGGGAATGAACCGCCGAAATACAGAGATACTTCGTGGAAGTCGCTATTCTTGACCCGAATGTTTAACTATGTCCCCATGCTAAGTACAATTATTGGTACAGTACGTAAACCAGTAGCAATGTTTTTCATATTTGCTGCTTGAACGCGATCTCCATTCGCTTCTTTTTTATGCTTCACGAACAACTGGAAAACTGGACTCGCGCTTGCCTTGATGCTCAGTTTGCGTAGTGGTGGGGTGCCGCGTTTCGAAGTGTGAGCACTGGCCACCATCATATTGAGACGCATCAGAATGGCCTTCAATTACCTTGTTTGTGCCTTCATTCACTCATCAAATGCATTGAACTTGAAGTTTTTGTCATCGTCCGTTTTTACGAAAATATAGGGACACTAAAGTGATCTTTACCACTACTCTCTGTGTAAAACTAGCAACTTTTTAATGTCCACGGATTGTGTTTTGTAAAATCGCCGATATCCATACAATATACTTGGACAACCAAAAAGTGCTGACTTGTTGAGTACAGCTTCAATCCTATTTCCAGTCCAAGTCAGTAAATACAATACGGAGGTACAATCTACTACCTCGTCGATGAAAGCAATAGCTCAATTGCTGAAGACAGTTTTGCCGATGTCGCTTCCAGCTTTCTCAGTAAGTTGTTGTTTGTGGCGTTTTGCCCTGACCTCGATAAAAATCGACTAGAGGGCATTTAGTTATTGCACATCGAAAGTGTCTGCTATGTCAGTGGTACGAACGATAATTTGTAGAGTGTATAGGTGATGCAAGTGGGTGGCGGTGTGCAGTGGCATAGGTGTCAACGGGGGGATGGCTTTACTTGCATGGATAGCTGCGGCTACATATTCTACAGATGAATAGCCGTGCTATATAGGTGGTATAAGCAAACAGATGGCAGCATTTTGCACCGATGAAACATGTAGATAGTTATGCACTCGACGGGGTACAACAAGCGGTCTACTGGACGTTATACATGAGTGATATATTTCGGTAGGTGTGCTTGTTCATGGATGCAGTTAAAAGTGAGGAATAAAATATGCTCAACAAATGAGGTATGGCATGAAATTTTTCAACAAAAAAGCCTGATTGAGAAATGCCCGCAAATACAAATAAATATCACCTGTCTTAGAGGAATGCAGTAGAAGAAAGTGGAGATCGCCGGCCAAGCAGGTTGACCAAAGCTTTGCAAATAGCCCAATAAAGCGCCATTCGATGAGCACCGCTCCAATAGGTTTCTCTTTGTTGGACTTATATACACATAGACACTTAATATTGCGAATATAATATCGCATGAAAAATAGAGTGCCAGCTTGGCGAGATCATTATTCGATTGATTTCTGCTCATTTTTTCGTTAATATTTCCAAAGAACCTAAAATTCAGGAATTGCACTCTACTACATCCATCTTGCACTGTCGCGAAATATTTGCGATTTTTCTATTCATTCATGAATTATCTTATTTTTCAAACGAATATTGCAAACTGCTGAAAAAGACATTGTTATGAAGTCACCGCCGAAGCATCTCTGCGTTTGCAAGTTTGCAGATTGACTCAGTCCGCTATTCCTAAGTGGTACGCAGCTAGGAAGTGCAGATGTGAAATCTGACAGCTACAAGCTAACGACGATGTGGTCCCATATTTATTCATACTTCAGTGCATTAAAAATTGCTGAGCAAATATCTCATTGATTACGCAATAAATCTGTTCTGCTTTTCTGCAGTAATTTACTTTAGTGGGAAAAGCAATAATTCAAACTGCACTGAAAGTATAAACGCGGACGTGGTGTCAATCTCATCTGTTCGATTATCGGCCAATAAAAAAGATGAACTGATGACTGCAGAGAGAAAGCAAGCTCCAAGGCTTTCTCTCTCTCTGAATTCATCAACTTGTGCTTTGAGGCTAAGGTGTTGATTCGCATATCCACTGGAACTGCACATCAAATCATAACGCCGGTCACGTGTGTTTCATATGGATCTCCCTCAGGATCGAAAATTCTGTGAGAAAATATTATTTGCGGCAGTGAAACATGATAGCTTCTTGAGCAATTAATTTGCAGTCGTTTCGCGTTTAGCGCACCATAAAATCACTTTAAAAAGGTTAACTGATACGAGATAAATAAGGATTTCGGGACCCGATGGCTCTGTGAAGACAAGGCACCCTATTTGAATTCACACAAAGTAACTTTTTGTAAGTATAATTTGGAAAAACATCACTATATGAGGAAAATCTTCAACAATGTATTATTTGACTGAGAAATGTTTGACTGAAGGTTTTCAGAGAAGCACTGAGTACATAAAGAGTGGAAGAGAACTGATATATTCATTGACTGCACTATCTGAAACTCCATTTAGGCAAAATTTATTGGATGATTGCAGCTTTGCTTAATTTTCACAAAAATTGCAATTGTTAATGCTTCAGATAAAGTTAATTTATACAGCATCGAGTGCTGACAATTGTCCAGTAATGAATGAAGACATTTTTTAAAGAATCCAAGCCCTCACTTTCCGAGCAGATACTCTAACCGGTTCGTCGGCAGTGAATATATATCGTCTCCTCCGATGTGAGCTCTACTATGACTGTGGGCGTTTTGCGCTCATCAAATCTGTCGTACGAGACACAGAGTTGAG
The DNA here is from genome assembly GCA_037576465.1 of Parascaris univalens. NCBI lineage: Eukaryota > Metazoa > Nematoda > Chromadorea > Rhabditida > Ascarididae > Parascaris > Parascaris univalens. The sequence continues at coordinate 183,168,563 of CM075173.1, read as the reverse complement.
TTGATGGGAGTAAAGAATGGTGAACGTGATAACCGCAAATGTCAGATCGTTTGATGAGTGCAATAATTAGGGAGTGGAAGGCCGTTAACACAGCACATCAAACAAGGAAGGATTCTCAGCGCATGAAACATCGTACAAAGAGAGCTTCAAGATGTCGCAAGAATGTTTTCAGAGTATTTCACTAAAAATGACTCATAAAGGGAGAAATCGCTGAGATGAGTAAGTTCGGCTCTTCGACAAGCAAATGTGGTGTTGTGGTCGAACATAGTGAAAAACAATGTTTAGCCTGCTGGGTACTTCGATGATGAAGTGTAATTGTGTGCTCTGTTCGACGACGAAGTCTCGCACTGTGGTTGTGTGCAGCAAAAAAAAAAACAATGTAAAAGAAACTCAGCTGTTCAACGATGGAGCACAGAGCTGTGATTGAATAGAGCAGAAGAACGACAATAAGAAAGACGGTGGCGGTGATCTGGTCCTGCACTAACATCGACTCCTGAAAACCGCTCTCCTAACATTCAATGGGAATCTTTTTATGAACGTTTTTGTGCCATATTCGCTAACGATTTCATTGAAGTGCTGCCAAAGAAAGATAAGAAACACTGACCATAAAGAATTTCTTGAAAATTTGAACTCATTAGTGTAGTGTTCTCGATCGTAGATGAACAATAAGCAAAATTATTTCGGCGCAAATAAAAAGCGAATAAAATCAATTTGGTTAAAATTTCAGTTGAGAGCGAAAAAAGTTCTGTGTGTGATGTTTGTTGGCGCATCGTGAAGTATGCGTCTTATAACGAGAACCTCCATTGGCGTTTCGATAATGCAGTGAAATGCTCACCGATTTCCTCCATAGTAATTGTAGAGCATCAAAGTAAAGAGCACTATCATTTCTTACATTCAGTAATGCATCAATAAATGCGACACAAATAACCACCGCGATGTATACAAAGATCGTCGACTGCGAGAATAGTAACGAACTGCAAAAAGATCACAGCAACCGCTGAACGAATTACGATGGCGAACTGAGTGAAATTAACTTAAGATTGAAATATTCATTAAAAGATCATTAAATACAAAATATGAAACACCCGCTATGCAGTGCTTTACTACATGGACTTCGATTAATTCGTGAGGAAAACGGGAACATTTAACAGACGTGCTCGATGGAGGATGAGTTTGTCGTGCAGATTATTTGCCACGAATCATTCCATCTCTTTTGATACTTCCCGAAAACAAACGACGAAAAAACAATACTTCCGTAACTGTGAGGCAAACGAGCAAATTTTTTCAAGTACTAAGGCGAATAAACTATTTAATCAATACGGCAAACGAGGATTTCCTGAACGTATCAACCGCAGTACCGACTGTTTTCAACTTTCACGTTCCGCTTTCCAGAAGTAACGGATTGCCAACGCATTACGCGAGCAAATCACAACATTATATGACTCCCATTAGCATATCGGTAGTTGTTTCATTTTTAGTGCATGCTTAGGCTGAAGTATTTTTAATTTTTCCTGGAAAAATGTACAGAGCAATAAAAATTATTAAAAACAACCTCAACGGCTGCCAAAGTAATTCAGTGTTACGCTGAAGAATAATCAACATGTAGAAGAATGATGCAGTGAGCTGAGCGAAGCGAAGAATGAATGCGCACAATTGCATTGCTTCGCCATCAAATAGAACGTCATCAGCGATGCCTTAAATAAGCGTTTATGCATAAAGTGAAATAAAATATGCTTTCTTCATATTTGCTCATACATGTACTTGAAGAGTAATTTGTATGTGTAAATGTTGCATAGACGCTGTTGCTTTTTTATCCGTGTTACGGGGTGAAGCCTAGAGTTCCATTAGCGAGTAAAACTTGGGTGTTAATGCCTATTCGCAAAGGCTAATGAAGCAATTAACTTTCGTCATTAAATGTCTCCGAAGCACCTGCATGAGTGATCTAAACCGAGCAAACCCTGCTCAGCAGTACCCATAAGCAACGTCCCACCTGAACACAGTATCAACTCCGCAGGCGCAGACTACTCTCTTTTATGCTAATGCTTCTCCAATTCCCTTTTGTCTCTCCCCTTCCCTTTTCTTCTCCCATTTTCATTGACCAAAATTTCGTTCTAGATAGACGGTAGCGGTTGCAATTCATAAAGCGTCAAATATTTTACAATCCGCATCCATCCAAACTTATAGTGGAGGTATTAGTGACGTTATTCTTTCATATTCCGCACTCCATAGAAAATATGGCACCGTGCAACATCCATGCAAAAAAACTCGGATACCTTGAATAGTTCAATTATAAATTCGGTCGTAACCATTTCCCCTACAAATTAGCAGTGCGTTATGTTACTGGATATGAAGGTTGAAGTGAGGATGTTCAAACTGCGGCAGCAGGTTCTATCGTTTAAAGTTTTCAGCGCACAGCATCACTGAGAAAGTTGAAAAGTCTCGCAGTGTTAACGAGATTGACCCATTAATCTCTAAGTAATGCATTTGAATGACTGAAAATTCAGCATTCGAAATTTAGTTTTTAGTCGTTAGGGTTTGTTTGCATCTTTCCTCTTCCAGCGCTTGCACATGAGCATTTAGGCGATCCGCTAAAACAGCACATTTTTAACCTTGTGGAGTTCTTCTTAACCTGATAATGTATAACATTTCGAAATATGTCTATTACGATCAACAATAAACCTACTTGATTCTATTTGCCGCTGGTGATTTTAAACGAGAAAAAAGCTCATCTGCAAGAAACTCGATACTTCGAAATGAACTCCAAGAAAACTGTGAAACATGAGGCCAAATCTTTTCGAAAATACACCTTTCGTTAATGAAGAAGGAACAGACAGAGAAAATACTCAAAGAAATAGGAAATGCAATTCGCTGATGTGAAGAAAGGAAAGGCTCGAGTTGCAGAAGAGCGTCGCAGTGAAACAAGAGGCAATAAAGTGATCAACAGATTATGAAGGCAAAAATATAAACGAAAACGGATGCGTCTTCACTGTTCTCAGAAAAATTTGTTTGACCATAATGATCATCAGCATGCGAAGAAGAACTTTAGGTTTTTTACTGGAGAGAGGAACGAAAAATCTGCAGAGTAAATGAAAGCAAAAATTAAATGCAGCCATCCTTGGTGAGGAATAGATACGTTGGAGGCTTTAATTTGTGGGGTGAAATTTGAGGCATTGGAGCACCATCGAAAAACCGTCCGAGGATGAGCATTTAATCTTCTTACTCGACAAGAATTTCGTTCAGCACACCTCAAATTTTCAAATTTTCACTTTCTATGGGAGTCATTTGAAAATTGCAAAAGATAAGCGGAATCTTAAATCAAAAACATTAAACGATCGTGGAGGCAAACCGCAATAATCAACTACGTTGTTGGCAATAAATGCAAATAGTGGGGAAATTTTGTATTGCTGGCGTAATTTTACGTGGCAAAAATATTCAGACGATGACGCAATTTGAAGTTCGCCGATATTTTTATGTAAAACGCTCAAAGAGGCCATCAATTCTGCTTCGCTGAGGAAATGAGTGAAATCGCATTTGACAAAAAAATAGTAATTTATAAAAAAATAGAAAATGCGACCAAAAGAGCAATAAAGTGGGGAAAATCTTCGATATATTTTAGAGACTGAAACGACACAAAATGCGTTCACCTTCGATAAAAGAGAAATGAAACTTCTCAAAGAGAAAAGTGAATAACATTAGTATCAAAATGTTACGATATTGTTGCTGTTCTTCTTTCACTTGGATATGAATTGTTATCGAATAGTCTCTGAAATATATTTTCATTGTTTGATGATTGGATTACAGGAAATCCCATTGCAAATACTGAAATACTGAAATCACACTGAAATTTGTGGAAATACAACTTAAATCATTACTGAAACGGGATCTTCTCTAAATAATGCTCACTTAAAACTAGACAATATTAGCACATATCTCTTCTAAATATCTCACTTTCATTGCCATTTCAACCAGCAATTCCGCTGAAGTGATGAAGGACTTAGAATTGGAGAAAAAGATCGTCAAATGATATGGTTCAAACTGTCAAAAATTCCAGTCGACAAGCCCTATAGTAAAAAGTAGTTTGTCTGTTTGGTCTAATGCAGAAAAATCAATGAAAACTAATGTATCGTCAAATAATTTTCGGTTCGAAAGTTTGAGAAAAAACTCGAACTAGAAAAATATTTGCAGCATGGACTTCTGTCTGGAAGTCGAGACAGCATGTGAACGTTGCTTTCCAGCGGCTTTTTTCTTCAAGTTCCTTTATTTCAGTTGTTCCCTCCTTTCGCACTTTTTTGAGATTGTTGCAAATTTGCGGCTTCCTTCTCGAACTTATTAGATGTTGGGACAGCAGCCCATCAACACTCAACAATTAACGTCGCGTATAAAGAAGGACCGACTTTGAACGGATCGGACACTAAAAAGAACAATTTATTGTCTGAAATCTTCTAGATGAGTACCGATTGTTAGTAGAAGTAGGCACTTCAATTTATTTCACACCTCATTACAATAACTGAGCGCAGCAATACAACAATCCTCGCCATTTAATGTTTTTCCAGCGCTATCAATAGGAAGCAAATACCACGGATACCATCCCTCTCCATCCTCCTCATTCTGTTAGCTCGGAATCAGCTCTGTAAATGCAAAAGAAATTTATGAGATGGTCTTGCACGCTTCCGTTATCTCACCTCTATCAAAATGATCAGTCGCTTTATCATCTTCTGATCTTTCCATAGTGGGAGCTCCTCTGAAGTTTGGGCCTTCCCGGTTGCATTCATTTGAAAACATCAGACAACCTAAAGCTGGAAATTCTTTGCAGCGATGCACTAAAATAATTCGACTGTGAGTGGAGAAACATTTTCGATAGGTCGTAAAGGTGTGCAGCTGAACCTCAGATGAAAGGGTTTTTATGTGCACCACGACATTAAACTTCTACTATGCTCACCTCATATCGCCTCAAAAGTTCACAGCGCAAGAGGAGCGGGAAAACTATGCCAGCGCTGTGCACACATAAATTCTCAGAGATATTATGTGATCGCATTAAATTCCTAAACAATTCTGCTGCGCTGTTCGCAATCTATCTCGTTATCTGGTTACTGGACAATTTTTCAAAATCACTAAAATAGAAGTCAAAGTGACGCTTCTTACCAATAATGCACGGTACGACAAATGTGGATGGCAGCACTGCAACTGCACTTGCGAATAAGAGTGCTGCGAGGAGTGTGAGGAACTGGGGTGATCTAGCGCCAGCACAGTCGGGTATCGCACTTATGCACATCATATTGATCCCGCAAAAAGTTAAACCACTGAAATTTTTACGAAGCTCGAATTATTCTAAAAAATGGAGCATCTCGAATTATGCTCAGTGTGTATATCCATATGAGGTGTGCTCAGCTCAAAATGTGAACTTATATGCATTGCAATTTTGCTCAAAAGCAAAATTGAAGACGTTATTTTACAACGAAATTAAAAACAAAGGAAGAATCAAATTGTTGAGAGATCGTGAGACGATTTCAAAGAAATTTATTCGGCACGTTTTGAGTGAATTCATCCGAAACGGAATCATTACTCTGAATTGATGAAATAATTCAGATTCAGTGCGCAAGTTATTTATATTTCTTATTCGATATTCAAACATTATTACTACCTATTCTTTAGTACTCATAGCAAATGCTTATTGTGGATGATATAAAAAGTAAAAATTATGCGATGACCTGGTGAAGTAAATGACAGCGAGCGCAGTATTGCCGCTATTTCCTTCAGAACGAAACATCTCCGCTGCGGCACTGAAAAGCAAATCAGAGAGCATACTTTTTTCAGCAAGAATAAAGCAAACGTTTCTCACCTTGCAAACATTTATTCTATTTCAATATCATGAACCGTTATTCAGTTCTTTGATTGTTTGCAGTTGGGCAAATTTTGACTTTGGCAGTAAACAAAAGAAATTTCACTTCAGTCGATTTAGAAATGAAGTCGAAGCTAGTTAATATCAAATACGTCAAATACGTTACACCAAAAACGCTGGGAATTTTAACATATTTATCTCCGTATTGAAGCTGAAATTTTTTAAATTTTCCCAGTGAAAGTGGACAACGGTCATATATGTATTCAACATGGTAAACTTACCTACGACATTTTCAGCTTCGATCATTTTAGGAATATTGAGACGGAGCAGTGAAGGTGAGAACAGAAGAAACGCCGTTGCCTAGCACTGACTTTCGTCCTTCTAATTTTCCCCTTCTCTTCTTTCATTTTCCCGTTTCGCATCATTAAAGTAGTTGAGGTGCAAGTCTTATGGTGCACATGTTGGCCAACAGTATAAGTAAACCAACAGGCAACTAATTTCAGAATTTTGTCGTTAGAAAAGCGACTGATAAGGAAAGCACTAGGAATCTGCGAAGTTAATATTCTTTCTTAATTAAATAATATGCAAGACTGAAGGATATAAGGATATAAGGCCCAGAAGGGATGAAGATAACGATCACAATGAGTACAGTTGATGCGACGAGTAAACTTTATCACTATGGCAAAATTAACGACAAAATAGCATGAAGGTAAAGGAAAGCATATCTTGAGCTGCTCAAATGGTGCTTTTTAGATTCAGCGCTGAGGAACGCTTTTTAGGTGAGGGGATTTATGAGTGTTCCTATGAATGAGTTCAAAGTTTGAGTGCATGATTCGCGTGGAAAGAAAACTTCAAAGAAGAAGTTCGAAGAACTTGTGACTATTGGTTGAGCGAATACCTTATGAGGAGGTCTGGCAAATAAAACGTTTATAAGAATTCGAAAGAAATTTATAAAAAATTAAACATTAGCGGGATTTCGAATAGAGACGAGAGAAGAGAGGAAATGAAACCATCCAAAGCGGACTTCACTTCGGTAGTATTTTATTGGTATTTACATTTGAGGCGAATGATTTCTAAGAACAACTTTGATTTTATTGACGACGAAATGCACTCATCTGCAAATAAATCAAAAGCTGGTTAACCTTCAAATCATACAGCCTAATTACTGCACTAAGTTGTTGACAAAGCAGTTAGGTGAATGCGTAAATCAATATTCAAATGAGAATCTGTGGTGGGCACACGTTTATGGGCAATAAAAGGTAAAATTAACTTGCAAGCAAAAACTATGCCGATGAAATTTCTACGCCTGAAGCGTTTGGATGATATTAGAAGATGATATTATAAACTTGTAGACGGATAAAAAATTTCGCATTCTCTTGCTATTACAATAATGGCGAATGTTAAATGTTAATGGTTACAATTAGCAAATTGCAGCGAGCCGAGATGAGTGAACCGGAAGCACCTGATCTCCACTCAGAAGACAGCGGACATGGGAATGCGGCGTTGTGAGGAGGGCAAAGCGTAATGTGGCGGTTGCTTGCTCCCACATGTTCATTTCGTACATCGTTTGATGCTCGTCATAGAAATATCTTCACGGACCACATACATTCCAAAAGACTGCCAGCAATTGCGTGAAGAGAGAGACAGAGAGGGCGGCAAGGGATGGCTGTCTTTGTCTACCTCGTCAGCCAAGCTGAACTCCCCTCTCAGATTGGCTCAGCTCAACACCATGAAAAAGTTCATCCACGATTGAAAAAGTGGGTAATTCTGATATGAAAAGTTACTTTCCGTACAAATTTTGCCAGAATCTGTTTTTCATTATTCTACAAAAAAAGAAAAAATGTACCAGGTGAGCTTGATCTCTTCTGTGCTTCTTACCTTGATGCTTTTGGATTCCGTGATACCAGTCTTCGATACGCGAACCCCACAGGCGTGAATACACATTGCACTAATGCCTTAGGCTCAAGGCACAAACCTCCTATAGCACAACTGTTGCAAATATCCCGTATCACAAGTTTCCATTACTATAACGTCGCACATGTGTGGCGCATGTATCCACCTTCGCCTTTCTTATCATTGCATCTACTTTATCAGCATAGGTTCAAAAATTGAGTTGTGAGCCAAGACGACTGCAGAACGAGTTGATTCCAAATCATGAACTATTTCCGACGTGAAACGGCAGCGCAGTTCGTGGAAGCTACTGCTCATGTCACGATTCAAAAATCTGGAGTAGAGACTGAGGACATGGGTCAACTATTAAGAGGGCGGCCTTTAGGATATCAAGATGCATTGCGCACATAGTCTACTAAAATCATTTACATCCATTACAATAATTCTCAACTTTAAAATTTCTTGGCATATATGAACGAGCTGAGCAATAGCCCTCTCTAGTCTAGAGACATATACTGAATTTATATCTGATTCTAAGCAATCGAATTAAGATGAAACAGATGGATGTGTGTGCTGGATCACAAGCACTGATTGCGCTTTTTGCAAATCCATCGCAGACCGTGTGACATTCTGACCGACCGTACATAAACATCAATTGCCGAAAAATGCTGTTTTCGAGCGAAGAAAAGTTAGACTTGAATTTAAAAACTCTTTTTTAGCAGCCATCAGCCATCTCAAAAAGACCAAATATGGAGAAGATCAACATTTGTGGTGCATTAAATCTGCGCAGTAATTTAACTCACAAAATCTTATTTTCGGTTTTTATGTCTGTCTTGTAGCTTCAACACGCGAAGGGGGTGTTGTATGTAATGGATCAGAGGAATAACAAGAAATCGTTGGGGCGAAAGTTCAGCGGAATTTTTATTTTTATGCTGTTAACGTATTCTCAATCCTCTGAATTGCTGGCAATCTTCGGGACTCAATGTCCTCGCACGTACTCAGCGCTTGCATTTCCAAGACGGGACTGTACATGAGCTTGTGGCATCGACCTGGAAGACTGCATATTCGTGTATGGGGAGAGGCTTGTGGCATTTTCAGCTTCATAAGTAATAAGTATTTTCAAGGATAGGAGATTACTGCAGAGGGGCGATTATGTAAAGGAAACACAGCATTCCACTCTATATGCAAAATCTATAGGTTTTCAGTTGGGAATAGCGACTCATCGCAAACTTTCTGTAATTTATGAAAGTATTTAGAATTGATAAAAACAGTTTTCATAAGTGAAGTGACATCACTGGGCAAATTCATAGGAAGCAAAGAAATTTGCTGATGTTGTTGATGGAGGTGGGGCAAATTGAAGAAAATGGCGTTAATGCAGGCAGAATTGAGCGGATGTGGGGTGGGCTAGAACGATGGAAATAATAGGTGGAGGGAGAATTTGCGTTGCCCGAGTTAAATTTATGTGAGCATTTGAGAATGAAGTATTTTATCCGAGTGACGGCAGCAAAAAAGAAGTTTTGCGGCTTTGAATTATAATTTTATGAGCGGATAACGACGCGCTCTCAATGTTCTGTTGTTGCTGAGTTTGTTGTTTAAAATATTGATGTTTTGTGCTCTTCCCACCTCTTCCTTTTCCTTGGATCACACCCTTGTTGGATCACCCCGGTCGCTGATTTGCTGCCATCACGTCGTATAAATGGAGTTTTCACGCGATAGGGTACAATGAGTGTACGGTTTTATATCAACTAATGTGCAAAATGATGTTAAGAGTTCCTTCACGAATATTCGGCGAAGGCGGGTGAACTAAGCTTTGTAAGCCAACTAATGAGAGTTCTTTGGTTAGTGGTGCTATTTTTGGACTATTCGATGAAATTTGATGAGGCGTGAATGTTTCCCGAGAAAACAAACTGCACGCTTTACTTCATGTTTTCTGAAAAAGTTTCGATATCATTTTCCAGTCTAATTTTTCCACCAGCTTTTCAACGAAGGAATGCTTTAATAGTGTTCTGTGTCACTGTCAGAAGAGTAATATTTATTATTCAGCTGATATATATGCTGGTCGATATTTTTTTCACATACGTTCGGTGTTCGATTTTCCACGTTTCGGGTGTGCATCTTGATGACAAATAGTACTGTTTTGGTGCATTTTACGTGTTCGATTACTGCACAATTCAGCATACTTTTACATATATGAAGGGTAAAGAAGAATGAATCCCCATTCACGTATTATTACAATCTTCTCTTGCCATTGTTATTTTATATTTGCATAAAAATTACCTCCTTATTTAGTCGTCATTGATAGTTTTTTTGTCTCCGTGGATTGCCAAGAATATAAAATATGAGAGAATAAATACTTTTGTGCAGTTTTAGTCGATTGGTGTTGAAATGAGGTGTTTCTTTCAGTTCTAAATTAACTGAATTTCCAATTAATTCAAGCCACTGATTGAATTATGTGCTAAATAACTCACTAGAGAAAAGCAATGTCATTCATAAATAACGTCGCTTATATGGTGAATAATTCGCTATAACTGAGCATTCAAAATGGGAGCTGCATTTAATACTGCTTGAAATAAGTCATTCTGAGAAGAATTGAATGCAGTCGAAAGCAGCAATGCGATAACTAGAGGAGCGAGTTAAGGGCTATCTATTCTTCACGGGTTTTCCTCTGACTCCTCTTTTTTCTCGAATGTAAACTTAAATATTCGAGATTTTCATCGTTCTAGAAGATGTTGCCATTGCTCTCTGGTTTCTACAAATTTTTGTCGTCAGTATGCCATCGAAATGTTTGCGTTTGTATTTTAAGAAACAACGTTTCAGACGTATAGCTTTTTTACAGCAGTGCGCATATTTCCGACGCTTGATCCAATCACGCACCCAATTCTTCGATCCCAAAGTCCACTACACGTATTTCATTGAAATATACATGGCTTTATTTTGGGTGCTGTACTCTCTCTCCCTCACTCCTCTGCAATAAGATCATTTCATTGCTTCCTCTTCCCTCAAGTAACCAAGTTCGAATGCTGTCAAGCATAGAAGATAATTCTAGCTTGCTGAGTATAAAGGTTTACTGTAAGGATGCTGTGGAAGAATAAATTGAGGGGGGAAATAACCTTGGTCGCGTCTACGTGATGGAAGGCTTTCAGATCATATGCCTTTCTGCCCCAATTCTGACCCTTATTTCGTGAGCACAAGAATGTCGAAACTTGAGCATTCAAGTTGGAACTTTTGAGCTTGCGGTGATTGTCTTGTCTCTATGCTCCAACACGTGGCTTCATGTATGTTTTTTTCCAATGCGTAATGAAGCACAGCATAAAAATCGCACGAAAGCTCCTAACATTCACAAGTTATATTGTGCTAATATACATTGCAGATTGTGCCAATATCTGCGTCATTTATATTATATTTCATACAATGCCCTATTGTTCGTAATTCTACAGACATATTTTATTGTTATCTCAACAGGGATGCTGTTTATGTTTCAAGGGCGCCCAGTATACGGTAAATAAAAAGTTCGAGAGGTTTTTGAAAGAGATTTCGGGGATAGGCAGCGATCAGGGCTCCCACTATTGTTGACAGTGCAGTGATGAATGCATGTCCATTAATAATTCCTTGAAGGGAGTGTGAGAATTGACTTCGTCTTGCCTTCTTTAATTCATTAAATTCATTTGTGGCATTGAATGTTTTGAACTTGCGGAAAGAGCGGAAGAGATGATCATTATTTGTCTTCTGGAAGACTGATGATGATCTGCCAAGCAATGATGAAATAAAGCGAAAGTAAAAGCACCAATAAATGTGAAAGCAAAATTAACATTAAATGAGAGTGAATTATTTATTTGTCAGCCTAATTAACAAGCGTATTGGTCGGAGTTGCGGTTGCCGGAACAGGGTCTTAGGTCTAGAAAGTTGTTTTAAAAATATCGTAATTTCCTTCAAATAAATGCAAAAATTTGCTCTCAGGCGGTGTTATAAGCGTTCCTTTAGGAGCGGTGACTGGGGGTAGATGGGCAAAGGTCAAGTGCTTGTGAAACGTCTTACCGGATATTCGCTGTAATAGTGCTGAGGTTGTGTTTGAGAAGTCGAAGGGAAAAGGATACCTGCTTCTTGCGCAGTTTATTGGTTAATATAAATTTGCATCACTTTTGTGGTTTGTGCAATTACGACGTCTAGTATCGACGATAATCCCCTTAGCTCCCTACTAACTTTCCTGTAGATAAAGTTGAGTTATGCTACCTTTCGTGTAGGTAGTAATATTTGTGAATGGTAAGGAAAGGAAATCTATAAGTGCTAAAATGAAGTGGTAAAAAGAATTTCCTAACGTCACTATGGTTCGGAAATTGTGCTCACGATAGCCTTCTCGTTGGGTTCGGTGTTGCCATAGTTGCGCACGCATACACCCGAATCGGAAGGAAAAGCTAATTTCTTATGTTCCTTAAGGAATCAATTTCAATTGCCTTTTTGCGCGAATGTGTGCGCACGTGGAAATGCACACGGTCGCTCATTCAGACTAACAACTTTTTGTCGAAAAATTCTACACAGAAATGTCCATTTTCTTGCTAATTAGTTCGTCGTACAATATCTATCGTACTCCACTTACCCAAGGTGGTCATAGTTTGAAACGTTATTGAATGATTAATTCTCCTCTCTTGCTAATCTCAGTATATTAGGGATAGTTGCGTCAAATGTGCTTAATAAATTCTGCAGAGGCCATTCCCAATTTTACGGAGCATCTGACCTCAGTAGCAATCTGTTGAGACGAACTTGTTGTTTTGCATTCAAGAAGCCTATCAAAGCCTCATTGAAAGCTCTTTTGTCGTGAGTAACGTCATGATATGTCAGGACGATGAGGAGTGCCATAAAGGAAGAAAGACCTTAGGGTGGCTAAAAGAAATGGAGGGAAATTTCCGATGGAAATGCGGCATTTGTTGCTTCAACGGCCACCGCCAAAATGATGTTTAAGGTGAACGTCTCTGTTTACATCGCGAGCGGCCAACGGAGAGTTTAGTATGTTCATCACATGCAGCAGCCTGAACGCTTCAAACAGAGCAAGCAGAGGATATTTGGGCACTTTAAATTTCGCCCACGGCAATGACAATTGTGCACTTCTGCACGAGCGCGGTGCAGAAGTGGAACACGGTGGCAGCATAGCTGGCGTTATGCTTTGAAGTCTACTGCAATTTGAAGTAAATAAGTATGCTAAGAATCTTCGAAGAACGAAATTGACTGACATCATGCTAGTCTTTTTTCAAATGTCACTCGGCATACTTTAAAATACAAATATTCCGCCCTATGATATTTTTTCACAGGTAGCGCACGTGAGGCACCAAATATCTTAACAAGCAATACATCGCAACATGTGTAAAATAATTTGCTCTGTGTGAACATTCCGAATGAGGTAATTGTTGTGTGGCAAATTATGCAGCCGTTCATGAGAACAATAACTCTTTCTCGAAATAAACGACACGACAGTCCTCTTTCATATAGCTTCGGTTTCACTGCCGTTAAATCTAACAGTTTCTTTCAATGGGCTCAATTTTTTACAGTGTTATGTGGTGCTGAGCTGTTAGCTGTTTTCTTGGCCTTTAGTATGGTTAGCTTTGCTTGTCGTGCAGTTATTTACTCGCTTGTAGTATTGTTTACTGTCGGCCCGTACCGTCTATCTGTCTTCTCGCAGCATTGCGGCTCACTGCTATTAGTCTAAATTGGTTTCATTTCTCAAGTGAATTTTTATATTCCCCAATTTAACTTTTGCTGCGAAAACGTCGAATCAGATGCATTTGTGCGCAGATGAAAAGCTCAGCTGCAATTGGCAAAAGGCAAGTGAAGATTTAATAACATGAAGGGGAGTGATGTACTTTCGACTTAAGGTACTGAATATTGCATATAGAGCAAGTTATCACTAAATTGTAGAGATTGTTAACGAGTATCATAAAGTGAATAGTTGGCGTCATAATACCGAAAGAAAAATAGCAGAATAAAATAGAATTAGCCTGAAAAAATTTATGGAAAAATGACTCGTATTGACTTCACTTAAATATGACGCTACGAATTCCATTAAGATTATTTGATTACTACGAAAGGCTGCTGCCTTGAGGCTTTCGATAAGCGCATTTAGAGAGCAGATCATATTTCGCTCATGGAGGCGACCTTTATCACCTATTTCGGTGTCCATTTCGGCCTTTTTGACATTTGTCAAAGATGGGAAAGTTTGTGACAGTCATCTTGGAAATTTTTATAGAGAAGGAAGGAGAGATCGCTAACATTCGATGGAGAAGACAATGAAATGGTACTTTAGCTGCGCAAAATTTGAGAGTTGCGAGGTGTATTTCCAGCGGAATCAAACACTGCTTCATGTTAGAGTGCAGTTGATATGCATAGCGATAGAAATGCTGAAATCGGCCCAGATAGCCACTATATTTTATCATTCTCACAGCCGTCACATAGCATTATCAAATCCATGAGGATATTGCCCAACAATTAATTGATTTACCAACCAGTGCGAGGTGCTTTTGTTTGATATTAGGAAAAATAAAAATCGCGCGGTTACAAGAATTCCTCCGTAGAAGCTCGTTGCCCGTATATTCCGAAAATCTATCTTCGTTGCCTCTTGCAGTTGTTTTGAACATTATATAGAAGAGCAGAAGCATTTTTAGTGGATGTTGCAGTCTAAAGTGTTAGATAAATTGCACATACTAAATGAACTATTGTAGGTACTGACGCCAGCAGGTAGCACATAAAACAGCTTAAAGCCGAATAATCAACCCGTTTTGAGAGTATGGCACGTTGTATGACAAGACAGTATGACTGTACTCGAGAAATCAGTGTTTCACACACCAGCCTTGTAAAATTTGAATTACTTCGATATATTGTAATCACTGCAATGTGTTGTTGCAATGCTTGGACAACTGCGACTGCAAAAGATAACAGTCGCACAGTTTGCTACAGTGCATCATCCTCCACCTTCATTTTGCATGGACGTGATATATGATTTCAGATATATTGTCTATTCCATGTAATGATCAATTGAAGATAAACCTCTATTACTCCAGTTAAAAATCGAACGGGGATTGCGTTGAAAAACTGCTTCCATATAGTCGTTTAATTGATGCGAAGGAGTGTATATGGAAGAGTGCTAACTTCGCAAGTGACCTCCGCTTAATAAACTCAAAAAACATTTTATCATTTAACGCATTAATGCGTTCAATTTTGTCGGGAATGTTCACTCGGCTGTTAGAATGATAGAGATGAACTTCGTAATGAACTGTGACTATTCGAGATGTAGCAATGCTGTGACCGAATTGGTCTTAGTTTTCTAATTTTTTGTCGTCCAACCTGAACAGGTACACCTAGAGTTATTTTTTTGGAAAATTATGAGGTAATTCAATCGATCAAGTAATTCAAAAAGATCTGATCGAGAGGTACCTAATAATATTACGTATCACATCATTCATTTAATATAACGCATGTTTTAATGAACGGTGAAATCTCCTCTTTTTTCAGGTTTTTTCAAGTTACTGAATTGTAATTGATTGTTGGTACTACTCGGCTGACGCTTAAACAGATCTTTCATTCAGGATTAACTTAAGGGCCGTATTAACCTTCATTTTTTCTTCATTCCTCACTAACGTCGACTTCCTCAGAAAACATAATACAGTAAATTTATTATTATTATTCATTATTATTGCTGTTATTAATATGTGTTATGCTTACAGGTAATAGGATGTTGTGTTGTAAGCGACGTCGATGTCACTAAAGAGTATCCTCTTAGCGTGGATGATATACAAATGGGATGTACTAACTCTGCACAGGTTACCGCTGATTACAATTAAACTTTAAACGCATTGCTCTCTTATTCATCTTTATTTGCGGCAAAAATGCACTCAGTGTGCAGAAATGGGAAATAAAATTTCATTGAGATAGATGAACTCAGTTCTCAAAAATTACTTCTTTCATATTTACAATGTTTTAAGGTGCGCGACTGCAAGGAAGAGCAGCAAGTGAAAAAAGTGGGAGCTCAAGAAACGCGAGATGCTGCACTCCGACCTCCTGCTGCAATTCCTCAGAATTCGACGAAAGTTGAAGATTTAGCCGGAACTATTGAGGAAGAGGTTAATGAAGAGAATAGCACTATCAGATTGCTTCTTCTAGGTGGGTTTAATTTTCAGTGGTTAATGAATAGATCGCTTTCATCTGTTATTGTTGGCTTACTCTTGTGAGCGTAATTGCGTGCTGATCATTACCGAAGGGGTTTGCGACAAAGAAATCATCAGCGTTTGCTTCTGCAAGTTTAATTGTTTTTGTGGCGGTTGGACATTAATTGAGCATCGGAAAGTGCACGTAGAGGGTAATGAAACTTCATGACTAAAGCTTTTATAATACACTTTCTCCTGATGAGCTTCTCAAACAAAAATTATGAACTGAGCACCTCCATACAAATGGTAAGTACAGTAAGTACAAAAATGGTGGGAGCATATTACTATAATGCCATCTTGCGAATTTATTGATAAATAATGTTCCGCTAAAATAGTTGCTCCTATACGAAAATACCTTTTAGCACCGTACATAATGTATCGTTCATATGTATACCTGTTAAATTTTTTCAACTTCACTTCATTCGTTTTCCAGGAGCTGCCGAGTCAGGTAAAACGACAGTATTGGAGCAGATCAGGTTCGCGGAATGCTCTTGAAACGACTGCACATTCATTTAAAGAATTTATGGAACAAAAATTAAGTATCGCCCCAAACTTCGATCTCTTTTTCACGTCGACTACGTCGATTAATTATAAAACCGTTTCGTTGAAAATTATTAATTGGCACTATCGATTACGTTTACCTTTACATTATAAGATTGCCAATCTAAACGGTTTTTTTTCGTTCCATGCTACCTCTTAAAGTTCTTTGTCTTATTTTTCTTTCCTTTGCTTCACTTTAACCAACAAAATCAAAGGTTCGTTACAAATAAACGAACGTCTTTCCACATCGCTTCCATTTCCGTTTAAGAGGTGAAGATTAGGATCGCGTGAAGTAAGGATGTGAGTTCCTTGCCTATTCGACACTTAAGAGTCGATTCACTGTTGCTCTGAATAGGAAGAGAACCAGGATTTAGTCTGCTGTCTTTTTCCAGTTGAGGGCTGTGATCGGAATAGCTCGGTAGGGTGGAACCAGTAGGTCTGCGACCGACCAAGCAATAGGCTCCATACGAAGCGATGTGATAACCCATTAACAACGAACAAAAACGTTTCATACTAATTGACAAATTAATAAAAAATATATTGCACAAAGTGGAAGTTTTTAGTTTTCGAGAAAAGAATTTATTCTGCTAACTATGAAAACCAAATCACTCTGACAACTGAAACTGTCATGAGAAAAGGGAAGAGATAGGAGGGGAGAAAGAGGGCGGTTATCGGCATGACGAATGGGGAAGTTTGTCGAGAAAACGAAAGGGGCGAGTTTCACATCACAAAGTACACTCACTACGCGAGTGGACTGATCCTTCAGTCAATTTTTCATCAATCGGCTGCATCTTTTCAGGAAGTTATATCATCAGAATTTTACTGAAGTTGAGCTTATGCATAGAAAAACGTTAATTTTTGGGAATATTATAAACTCGATGAAATCGATGCTCGACTACATGGAACAAGTTAATATGCATCTCGCGGATCAGAACAATCTGGTCAGTGAGATGTTATTTTAGATTAAGTATTCATCCGCCATTCATTTTTCATATTCTTCGTTTTCATTTCATTTTCAGAGCTGTTCGACCTTTGTAATTTTATATACCGATGCATTTAAGAGGTGTTTTCAATTATTTGTGAAAAGAACATTTAAATTCTTTGTTATGTAATTTATTGTGCAATGAATTGGTGATTTATTAACATATTTTCTTCACTGTTTACCATTTTTGCCATCTTCTTCAAAGGACTGAACTATATGCAGTAGTAACAACTTAGAGTTTTTAAGGCGTCATGAAGGATGAAGTAGGAAATGCGTCCACCAGATAGTATATTTATAATCTCTTTTCAAGAATTCATCGGGTTGGAATTAAAACTTCAATAAACTAAAATTGAACTAAAATTGAAAGATGAAATTGAACCAAAGCTGACATTATTGGCTATACACAAGAGATTACTGTAGAGTGGGAAGCTTTTTTTCTGGGTAAACATCGAAACACTGCAATTAGGCGTAAGATGCTTAATGCACCATTCATATATCTGGATGGGAATGTATTTTTAAAGAAACATGTATATGGTATGCGGAAGACAGTGTCTATTTAAGGGTTTCCAATGGTTCCCTCACTACATTTTTATATGCGCTTATTCAGTCGGAACTGGAATTAACAGATGTTTAGAACGAACGTAAGGAGGGTGTACGCAGAAGTTATTATCGCATCTCACATATTCTTGAACTCCTCCCACTGCTGCCTCAGTGCCACCCCTTAACAACTTTTTCTCGAATATTGCAGTCATAATGACGCTCTCAAAAACTTCTCATTTATAACATCTTCAGGCAAATGCTCAAGTAGTAAAAGATGAGCTCGAAGGAGTATTTACCAAGTTTAACCGGCGCCAGTTTGATGCTCTTATAACGCTGTGGAACGATGCGGCTGTTCAAGAGATATATGAAAGGCGTTCAGAATACAATCTGAATGATTCGACTAAATAGTACGATTTGCTTGTTTTTTGTTCCTAACAATTTGTATATCTACTTAATGGTCGCCTCCCTTTGACTCGTTTATTCGTCCACATCTCCTTGAAGATCTGCATATTTTATCGAGCTGCTTTGCAGTAAACTGCGAGATAAGCAGGTCCGAGGGATGAAGAGTTCCTAACGCTTACAACAATAAGGTGATAAAGACGAAGGGATAGCAGGATAGCTTGAACTCACGACATGATCCCAAAGTCGAACTTTGCGTTACCGCCAATCACCTCAGGTACTGTAACTGCTACATGTAGACCTCGTTGGCCTTTGACTAGTCCAGAAGCTGGAATGAGTTCATGAGCCCATCAAGTCCTCATATAACCTCCTATACATGCCTGGCTAACCTCGCAACAGGTGGTGGGCAGTTGCCTTTGCCTATCTGTTGTTGATCTTCTTTTCACGAGGTACTATCCGCATTTGATCTATCACCGGTTGGTCTACCATGCAGTTATTGTTTAATTATACTTCAAATACGGCTGGTGTAAAAGATATGATAGCCGTGGGTATATGTACATCTAAATATCTTGTTCAGTGCTGATTAACTCATGAGAGAAGTGCCGAAAATACGAAACATTCAAGGCAGTTGTTAAAGTTAGAAAATTGGGTAAGTATTTTATAGAACAACAAATTTCCTCAGTGACGTAGAAAACGGAAATTTTTGAATTGCTTTGAGGACAAGTCTGTCTGAGCATAGACTTGTAGCTGTCACTTACCTTCTCCCCTCAAAAAAATCGTCACGCTGTAAACCATTTTACACTAAAATTGCCAAGAAATAGTGAAGTGCAAAGAACTCTTAATTTACGGTGCCTAAAGTTTGAACATCTCAGAATGGGCTCCTCATCCACTTGCGGTTTATTATGAAGCAATAAAGATGACAGCAATTCACCGCTCAGTTCCGAAACAGTCCATTTTGTTCAGCGATATGGTCATTGCACTACTTTAACCACTGAAAATTGCAAATAACTCGTTCTCAGTTTCATTCATATGGTCACTACTTTCATGCAGATGCTAAACGAACATTGTTGAAAATATTTTCTCGAATACTGCTAAAGAATCAGTCATGTTAGCTATCAGCAGCCAATTTAAAGGATTTGCTTCTTTGAATGAGTTGTTAAAGATCTGACTTTGAAAACAACTCCCCTGATTAGACATGTCATCAGCATGAAAATTTAGCCGAATATAATTGCTCTCGTCTTCTCATTGATACTCGGCAGAGGAAACTATAAGTGAATTGAAGACGACTGTTTTGCAGACGTATTTTATTTAGCATAATTGCTTGCGAGAAGGTGCGGTATTAAGTAGGAATTTTTCAAGACCATCAAACACTTCAAGGTGCATTGAAACTCCTGAAAGACATTTATAAACCGAGAATTTTTTGAGCTTTGATGTAGAGTTGGCTTTGAGATGTGGTCTGAAACTGAAATTGTGATAAAAATTTCAAACACAAAAATTTATGGAAAAAGTTCTATGAAATTTGATGACGAGACAAGCGTATATAAGGCTGGTTTCCTCGAATCGGTTCGATAATGAAATAAATTCATTGGACATTCGATTGTTATGTTTGAATTTTAATAGAGCGCGGTGATTCATCATAGTCAGTCTTTTTCTTCCAGTTTTTTCGATTCATTGGAGCGAATCAATGCACTGGACTATAGGCCAACTCCACAGGATCTTATAATGGTATATTGCCCTACCGTGGGTGTGCAAAACGTCATCTTTACAGTGCATGATCGTACCTATCAGTAAGTTATATTGGAAACGAATTATTTTTTATGCCCAAGGAAGTTGATTTAATATGTAATTTCACTTAATTTGCTCTAAATTATTTCGAAGATGGAGTTATTTGGAGAGAAACTTTTTACATCCAATAAAAGTTTTCTGAATTTCTCATTTTGAGCCGTCGTTGTTCCTCTCTCTTTTTCCCCACTTCGCTCCTCCAACTGCACCCCTCCACCTTCCCTCATCTTCTTGCAGTGAAGTCCCTCGCTTTCTTATCATGCTACATGTTCACTCGCGCGTAAGAACAACAATAAAAAACTTTAACGGTGCATCGCGTTAGAGATGAATAATCAACAGAAGTGGGCGACTACAGCGTTGCGCCATGCCAATTTCTGCTTCCTCCTCGCTAACTTTGTCACTTCAAGAGCATTAGAGGTGACGTGAACCAGGAAATACGTCGTTGGCAAGCGACTTTTTTGTGCATTGTTTGTGACAATGTGATTAGCAGAGTTCTACTTCGCCCACTTCCTGTGCAGTTTGTGTTACAATCAGGTGAATCGAAGAATTTCATCTCCTCCCAAACTCAACTTTAAAAAGAGGAATTTCTTCGAATTTATGACAAAACTTTTTTGAAGATTGTTCGACGTTGGCGGACAAAAAATTGACCGAAGGAAATGGGTATCAATGTACGATGGCATTGATGCGATAATTTTCTGTATGGCTATCTCCGAATATGACCAAAAGATGAATGAAGATGGAAACACGGTTATCTCTTTTTAACATTTTGAGAAGTAATAACAAAGATGTTGGGAATGGCGATGAAATGTTCTCAAGAAACTTGTGGTGAAAAATGTTTCCTGAAAAATTTTTGGTATTTTGTGTTGCGGGAATTTGGATAAAATTTGGGTTGAAAGTTGCAGTGCTTTATTTTTGCTTTTGAGAGAGCTGTGATCGATGGAATTCCACGAAATTTTTTCAGAATCGCCTTCATGATGCACTGAATTTATTGGAGCAAGTATGTAGCGAACCAAAATTCCACTCGACCTGGATATTTGTTTTCCTCAACGAAGTGGACGTTCTTGCTGAAAAACTCAGCAAAGTGCCTATAGAAAGGAATTTCCCGGATTATAATGGTGAAATTCGCGTTTTGAATTTGTTGTAATATTGAAGCACACTTTACGAAGTAGGCTGCACTGCAATGTGACATAATGCAATGCAATGCCCTAAGTGCATGCCCGTATGTTGCATAATGCATTTGCAGTGCATTGCATTGTATGCGCTACAATGCATTTGTAGGGTTGCAAGCAATTCCGGAACTGCAGCGTTAGAGGCAAAATATAGGACAGTATAATCGAATGGGATTTATTATGTACTGCTAAGTTGTTTGATGTTTCCAATGAAAAAAAAAAAACGATCCTTGTAAGGGGACGATGCATGCACCACTGATTTGGGGAACGCTAATAAAGTGTATATGAAGCGATAGAGAAAATTCAGCCAAAAGTATCCGTCGGTTGATTCCATTATCATATCGTCTTTTTTTGGATTACCCTTCCCACTCAGCTCCCTTTAATCACTTCTGCTAATACCCACACACACCAATGAGTACAACTGAATGCAAAAAACTTTCATAGATTTGAAGAGAAAAATCGCAGTATCATATCAAATTAGCAATGTAAATACAAAGAGTGCGATATAGGCCTAAAGGTAGGCATTATTGTGGATACTAACAAATGCGCATTTTAAACCACAGCGTTATTCGGCGGCATTAAAAACGCAGACGATAACAATTTGCTAGTGCGACGACTGCTGACAGTAAATGCTAGAAGCAAGAACTGCGGGAGAACAGCTAGGCGGTTAAAGACGATAGCTGAATTTCCCTTGTTTTCCTCTCCTCGCCGATGAGTTTATTTTTCCGAACATGATAGAGTAATGGGCGTCGATGCTTTTCATCATTTACTTACTCTCTTATTTAATTTTAGGTTCGACAAAGTTATCGGATGCGAAAGCATTCTTCGAGTCATGCGTTATGGCGAGATGCTCCGCACATCCCGATATGTTAAATGTGGAATTCACATGCGCCATAAATACAAACGAAATGGAGAAAATCCTCGAGAAGATTTTCAAGAAGCACCTCAGAATGAAATGATCTCCTGAACTGCTCATTTAGTGATGTAAAGATTGAACTACTGAGACATTTATTGTAGTTCTTTGCATTTCACGGAAAAAAAGAATTATATTGCAAATTGTATCGGCAAGATATGACGCTCTTATAGACCTCCTTCGATAGAGATTTTATCAACCTTAGGTGATAGGCTGCCAACATATGCATGTGGGCTCGAAGTGCATTTTCGATTTGCACCCGCTCTTGAATTGAGAAACGAACAAATTTCGGTCGTATCGCCGAACAATGATTACTCACTGTCTATACTAATTTTATTTTTGAGAGTTAAGTGTTCCCACGCTATATGAAACTAAACATCATCCTTCATTCCATAGCCGTCTTCTCAAAAATAGAGAAAATCAGAAATTTATCAAGATGGCTGTAAATGACTTCACCAAATTAGGTCTTGTTTAGATCATAACCAATTTGTAATGCGTTCTGCATCACATAAGAGCTTTTTGATAAGCATATTTTTTAAACGTGCTCATTAAAACTCTCTAAGACATAAAATCAATTCCACCTCAAGTGGTTGGACATAACGGATTGAAATGAGAGAGCGAAGAAACTGGATAACAGGATAGTGGGCAGGGGTTACGTTCACTCATCGTTATGACGAAAAATCCAGATCCGAGTCGCGATTTTCGACTTGTAGAAACGAACCCTTTCTTCAGCCCTTATTTTAGTGATTACTACTGAACATCAAAGGCATTTAAATCTGCAGGGAAGGACGAAGGGGCATTGGTGGGAGGTCGGGGATCAGCGCATACGGCCTCCATCTCATTATTTAAAAGCCGCCGAAGGAGAGCGGATAAGAAGCTAAACTTACACAGTTACCATGAGAGTGCAGCGAAATATCTGAAAGTACTCAATCACCTGTGTCATACTACATGCTCCTGCGAAAGAGTTCGCAACTGGCACGGTTTCTGACCAACTATACAGAAGGCATTTTAATGTTGTCATCCCACTAAATCTAAGTCCACCCGTACCTTCCACACCGCCTTTCTACCGCCCATCTTTTAGCCCTCGTCGACGAGCACTCTGAGGACTGTTCGAGAACGAAGTTTTCATTGAAGTCATATGCACCATCTTACTCGAGTCATATCCAATGCATTTTTCACCGCAGTGAAATTGCAGTCAGTGTTTCTTGGCAGCCAATTTTGTTCGCGCTCTCGCCGCATGATCCGGACATGGGCAGTACTGAAACACATAAACAGAAGTTGCCAAATAAAGATAACCTTAGTAGAAGATTTAAGTCCCTTACTGGAAATACGTCTTTCAACAATTATGCTAAACGAAGAACAAATAATTAATAAAAGGAGAGTGGCATTCTTAATGGGAACACAGTAAACAGTTTCCAGAAATTTAGAAGTCTGTAATTATCTCAACGGTGAAAAGAAGTCATCGAAGCATTTTCTCACAACTGGACATCTAACCTCAGCGACAACATCCTCTTCTTCAACAGATTTCTTAGGTAATAACCTATTCTCTGATCGCTAAATAACTTCGCTGTCTTCATAGCAATGTTTTGGATAACTTGTTCTCATCATATAAACATAATGGAACCTCAGCATCTTTTCCTGGCTTCCCTCGCCTTCCTTCTTCACCTTGCTGCCCATCAGGCCCTGGTGGTCCTTTTGGTCCTGGCTCACCTAAACATTTTACTCCAACAGATTTGCTACTCAAGTCGAAAAGGAATGAGAAGACTGCACAATGAAATAGCAGAACAGAACTGGTTATGCTAGTGCAGACATCGAGGCATTTCCAGCGAATTTTCTTGTCCAAATATCTTTTCATAAATTTAGATGATCTCCATATTTCCTATATTTAAAAAAATTTCACACAAGGTTTACATGGAGGCAGCTCTCACTTAAACACTTCCGCTTCCGCAATGCTGGCACAATCAATGTCAGTTCTCATGCTTGCAACCCTTTTAAGTTCAAATATGAGTAGTATTTTCAGATATCTTAGCGATAATTGTGTACTTATCATGGAAAGAACTCGAGAAATTTACGAATACTAGGCACAAGAAAATAAAAACTCCAACGTCAAGGCCTACCTTGAGGTCCTCGAGGTCCAGGAGGCCCATCCTGTGCATCTTTACCGCGCTCGCCAGCTGGTCCTTGGATACCTTGAAGTCCACGATGTCCTTTGGGACCTTTTCGTCCAATAAGGTGCTCTGCATCTCTTCCCTTACTACCAGGTGGTCCCGGTGGACCATCCTTACCTGTACATTGTAGAGAAATCAATTACTGACAATAAAGCCCTTTAGCAATCTTTCGCTACAAAAAGAGGAAATTTCTTGAGAAATGAATCTTATAAATAAGCTGCTGATGGAATTATAAACAATACTTGTTATTTAAGGGCCGATGAAAAATACATCACATGGGCAAAAATTTTCACAGGGAAAGACCGACCTGAGGGTCCGGGAGGTCCACCTTCGCCTGTAGGCCCTGGATCGCCGTCCTTACCCGGCATTCCTGCTCGTCCTTTCGCGCCGGCCAGACCACGTGGTCCAGTTTTTCCTACAGCTCCTGGTGGACCTTGTGGTCCAGGCGGGCAGTAGAAACAACCAGGTGCTTCACGCTGTGGCTCTACATCTTCCGCGTCCTTTCCAGGTATACCGTTAAGTCCTTTGGGGCCGTCTGGTCCTCTTGGTCCCGAAGCACCTTTTGGTCCAGGAAGACCAGCTGGGCATTTGTTGATAAGACGGCAAACTGAAAAACATGATCTTTGGAATCACCTTTCACATCTCGCATCAGGTTTTAAGAATCGCTCAATTAGTTCCTCAGCGCCCGTAGTCTACTAGTTAATAACTTGCGTCATAAAATGATTAAACAAAAAGACCCATCTCTGCAAAGAGTGTTGTGCACACAGCCTCTTTTCAGGTTTCTTTAGCGATTTCCTCTTAGCAAAAAGGGACGGCGACTTTCCGTTTCTCTGCTACAGTTTTCAAAAACAGTTGATTTCGTTAGCTCAGTATGTAAGTTGTTTGGTGCAAGTGGAAAACAGCTGTTTTTAGCTATGCAATTAAAAAAATGTAGAGCGAGCTTCTTAGTCAAACAAAGTCTTCTGATTTAGGAACTTACCGCATCCTTGAGAATCGGGCTGGAAATTTGGTCCGCTTGCGATTGATGGTGGTACACTCGGCGGTAATGCATCTTGTGGGGTTCCAGGAGCGGAACCGACCAAATTTCTTGAGCCAACAGATTCATCTCCCAAACCTGCTGAAGCACTAATAGAACCACTATCTTCGCCATACGCTCCTCCTGGGCGCACTCCGAGTCCCAACAGGCCCAGCGAACTATCAAGCTCCGATGTCCCGGAACCTTCACTACTAGATGAATCCAGACCATAACCGCCGCCTCTTTCACCTCCTTCACCACGTCCTCCTTGCTGTGCAGTTAAATTGACACCGTAACCTTGTCGACGGAGGCGCTGCCTCGTGGATGACAGACGCATCATATCTCTCCAAAGGTCGTCCGTTGTTGCCTAAACACGCAATATTCTCAACCAGCGTTTAGGGAAAGATATTCATAGACAAACGTTTGTCGTAAAGGAAATTTATCGTAAACCACATTTCCAACTGACTTTTGCCCTTCTATACATAACAACAAATGTAAACGATAAAAATCAAAAACAGGAGTAAACGATAAAAACTGCAGAAAACTGAGCATTAAAAAGTTCACCCTGAATGCGCTTATTTCCATATCGAGTTCGGACCAAATGGATTGGACATCGTTATAGATACTTGAGATGGCAAACAAACATGCCAGCAGTGTAATCCCACTAGCGGACGATGCGATAAACGTGGCGGTATGAACCTGCATTCTGAAATTTCTCTTGGTTGCAATTATCGTGTCACCGATGAGCCATTTTCGTGTTCCGGACATGTCTGAGCGGTGTAGAGGAATATCCGGACTTTTCTGGATTTTGACACTTGTCAGCATTGCCGCCTTTTGAATGACAACAGTTAGGCAGTGCGTTATTTCGATTTGAGATAAATCCGCAAGTGATTCAAAAATCGTCTGCTGCCATCTCTCTCTCGCCGTTTACGATGCAACTATTAAACGTGAAATCACATGCAAGCAGTCAAATATAGATGCACGACTAAGTTGTTTTTAACTGCTTCAACGTATTGGGGCATAGGCGAAGGAAATTCACGAAGCCTACAACGGCGGACATAAATATAAATGCAAACATAAATGTAAACATATATAAATGTGCATGCATATACAAATATAAATATAAATATATAATATATATATATATATAAATATATATACGTTGGACGATCTCCAGCACTTGTAAAACTTTTGACAAAGTTAAGAAGCAAATTTGGATGCTTGCTGGTATTTGAGTGAAATCACTTAATTGTTGAGCAATATCGAGACACTCTTTGTAATATCACACTGGATAAAAACCCAAGTGGCACTCGTCACTGCAGAACTGCTTGTTAACGATAGCTGATAAAATGATCTCTTGGAATAGAAGCGATCATTAAACATAAATTGCAAAAAATCCGAAGAGAAAAAAATTCTCTGACACAAAACGCAGCACAATGTTTGACGAACCCTTAAATGTTTGTAGAAATTAGGTCGAGCATTTTTTTCAATGAACGAACCACCACGCCTCTTTCCCGTTCACTTTGAAAGGAATGAATGCAGTCATCTGTAATATCTCATCCAATTCGGCACCTTTTTTTAAACGAAAATGCAATAGTGGACAAAAATTCCAATGAAACAAAGATTGTGAAATCATCCACGGATGTGTATCCCCGTGGAGCGTCGGACTTTTTTAAAACAAAAGCCGAGAATGCCGCTTCAATGAGTTTATTTCTGCAGCATGGAGTTTCGAATCAGTAACTTTTAAATTTGAAGTACATTTGAGCCACCGTTTCTTCTGCTGCCTTAACTTGAAACGTATTGCAGCAGATTTTCTCATTCGTCTAGAGAATGATTCATTTTCCGCTTCCGATCGGAGTTCTTTTAAGGTCACAACGTGGTGCTGAATTCACTGAAAACGCTAGTGCACAAACACGCAATGCCATGTGGGAAGTACTTTCGTAAAACATTGAAAAGTTTATTGTATTTTATTCTTTGCAAATCGCTTCTCGGTCTGCCTCCATTGCGTCAAGCATCTATACTACGCTGTGATAATTCAGCTTTTTTCGTCATTACTTAAAGACATATCAGACAAAGAAAGAGCAAGTTCTGTGCGTTTGCTGCATTATTATTGCCAACTTGTCATGAGATCCGAGTATTTAATTAGCGCGATCTTATAAAATCGCTTATATGTACGACATTCGTCGCAAACGACAATCGTTTGCAACGAATGTCAGCTTCATATGAAAATCACCTTCATATGAATTCTTCCACGTCTGGGAGGAAGGAAATTATTAATTCCATTGATTAGCGGACCACAAGGAAGGAGGTTTATTTTTGGATTGAATCCCTAAATATGAATGAATTTTCTTCAGAATTGTGTTCAGCGACCGAGCGAATAATTAATTTTAGTGGCAGCGTTGGGATAACACAATGTAATTAATTCTGGTCATTGGAATTTTCAAGCAGCTTGCTGTTCAATTTCAAAGAAAGTTACACTTTGAAGGGGGTTTCACATATCGCAAAAGCAAATAGAAGCCAATTTGGGTGTTTGCTTTCAATTCAAATATGTCATTTAGTTTCTTAAAGAGCAATTTGCGACGATTTCCGCTGATGTGAACGGACGATTCGTTGTTGAGGGTCTTCTCTCCGATCCTTTCAAGCGCCGAAAATCACAATAGGATCGTTATTGCGGTTAACGCGTGAGCGTTCGATATTCTAAGGGGAGAGCGCACAATTTGGTAACCTCGGGAAGTGACATCGTTTCAAATTCGACAACATTCAAAAATGCACTTCTATCAATCAAAAAGAGTTCGCATCTGTACGCATTTGTACGTTTCTGTCGATAAATTATGAACATTTGCAATGACTCATTGCAACCAACTCGGTACTTAAGTTACATGTGATAACTGCATTTGCTATCCATAGCAACTCAAATCTCCTAGAGCTTAATAAGCAAAATTTCCAAAAATTTACATTCTGCACCTAAAAGAACTTTTCAACAGCAATTATAGCTTGGTGCAGTATTCGGATATGCTGCTTTGGCGTTTTTGACGGTTTTAATCAGAAATAAAGGAACTTCGAACGAAATTCGGCTTCATCATGCAATTTGTTTCGCTACTCAGTGAGTGGGACTGATCGATAGATTCGCTTATTTTAATGCGCAAAAAAAAATCGAAATATTTCTTAGGGAAACCACTGAGGAAATATCAACGACCTTGCAAGATGCACATCTGAACCTCTGTGAATTTTTTCCGAATTATTTAATACCACACAGGTCTTTGTGAATTAGCATCCAAAGAGTGCCTAATATAAAGATGACATAATTTAAGCGACCACCGTGTTTTATCACATCACCAGTGAGATGAATTGAAAGTTGCATCAAGTGATAAGACTGACGAAACCTCAATATCACGATCAAAAGGAATAGCAGATCCGAAGGTAAATTGGGTCTTTATTCTTTCAACTTTCAATCCAACTGCTACGCAATATTTCCCATACAGACAACAGTCGATAGCATCGAAATTCTTGTAATGCACGAGTTATTCATCGTAATTTTCACCCAACACAACCCACAGCGAGCAAAATTCTCCTTGAACTTGAAAACTTCGGACGTCATTCAACTTGCCCAAATATGTTAATAAACCAAATGTTTCAAATAAAGCATAGATTCAATACTTCGTTATGAATTTATTTTTGAATAGCATGATGCGACACAGTTTCAATAAGCTTAAAATAAATTTATAACAAAACAAGAAGCTGTTATACAATGTTATCCAGAAGTGAGCATCTTATTCTCTTCAAGAAGAATGACTCCCGCGCGGCGATCGAGTTCTTTGCAGCGCATTTATGAGTCATATGTGCGATTGTTTGGAAGATAGCAATTAGAGGAGAACAAACAAAAAATAAATTCGATTGCCGAGATCAGTTCTCACATAGGTATTTATTCAATTAATAGTGACGAGCGAATCAAATCACATGCAAATGAGGTCCATTCGCTAAACGCAATTCGATACGATCCTGGCGCAACCTCCTTCACCAATCAATCCACCATCTCTTCTCATCTATCCATGCCTATTCCTCTCCTTCCCTGGTACGTACTTTGAGAAGAAATAACCAAGATTGTGAAATATTTAACAAATGCAGAGATATACCAGCAAAAATATCCATCAGTGCTAAACGTTTTTATAAGAAAAATTCTGTTAGCAAACAACGAAAACGACAAGGAAATTCTCACAATTGTTAGAAAACAGTGAATCTTCATTTCAGATAATCACGAATAGATGTTCACTTCTTCACTGCTGACGGTAAAGTGTTACTCAGTTTTCTCCAACTGCAAAAAAACGTTTTAAACGGTCCGTTGTGATGCTGACGAGAAAAACCCTGCGGCATGATATCGCTCAAGCAAACATTCCTCATCTGCTATGAAACTTTAAGAACCTTGCTGTCATAGTGAATGCGCAATTACTAGCTAATTTTCCTCTAATCTCCCCCTCGTCCCTCGAACCGTTGGAATCCATTACCGAATCTAAATTGTTTTCTCACCCGTCTGACCATCACTATGACGTGTGCTTGTGTTAAGAGGTGAAGCATACAGTACTGTTACACGATCACTGCATTATGGAACGTCTACAAATTACATTCCATTGATGAAGAACCACGAATGGGAAAGCGCGCCAGGCAAGCTGACATGTCATGCCATTTTGCACTATGCTCTCATCAACAACAAATTTGATATTCTAAGGAAGCACAGTTTTCGACGAAAATATACCTCCTACAGGCTGTCTGAGAAAATTTTAAATCTCGCTTTTATAAACAAGCATAAAATCAACATCTAACCGGCATATTAATGCATGGGGATTTTCTTCACCACGTTGAACATATAATTATGTTCAAGAATTCACTGTCAACTCGGGAAATAAGATAAGATATTTATTAGCCCCAATGAACATTATATACCTACCAGTTCTCGCAACTGTGCACCTACCAGATTTCTAATTACAGCTTTAAAAGTTGGTGGGTTAAAGCTGTCGGAAAGACAGACACACAAACAACGCACGTACACACATACACAGACAACACATCGTCATCAAGTCGAAGATAACTTTCATAAATTAAAAAGACTAAGCAGTAAAATAGGCCGAATTCGAGGGCATACAAATGCGCAAATATTCTTAAGGAATTAGCATTCAAAAACAAGCAAATCAAATGCACATTATAGACTGAAATGCAATTACTACTGCACAACAGCGTTTCACTTATTTCAAAGCCGAATAATAACGATCACTTTCACATGCTTTTCATGGAGAACTAATTCATTCAAACATTCATAGGCTAAACATAGACGGAAATTTATTTCACTCTATTCGGCGCTCTTCAAAACTCTAGTAAACCTGAGAGAGTGACGATAAAATGTGAAAATTTTCCAAGAAACTGTCACAACCATTCAGTGAATTTGCTTTATATGAATTTTTCTGAATTTGGGCCATACCTTTCGAAGGAATATTCCTCCTCCCCCTCTTTTTTGAATCAATGAGTGTCTCATTTTTTAGTTAGCAGATTGTTTTTAGTTAAATTCTGCTAAGTTATATTGGCGGTAATGCAATGAAAAACATACTTCAACATACTGCATCGTTGCCTGGCATATTTTATTACGAGTGGAAACGCTGATCGAAACTGAAAGAATACGCGAAACTGAGTAGAAGATACTGGGTAATTTTACTTCAACCCTTTTTCAGCAAAAAAAACGCCCAACCACCTGCCATATGCTAATATTAGACATAAGCAGAGCTGAAGCATATAAGTTGGGAGAGAGAGGAGGGAGGAGGGAACGGCCTCTAGCGAACATTACTCTAGCTGAATAAAAGTAAACGTTCCTGAGATACAGTACGACAAATAACAGATCTCCTTTGTGAATATTTCAATGTTGAAATTAACCACCATGCCATTACTGCATGTTAATTAATTTCACACCTACGAATAATTTCCAGAAATAAACATGTGAACGAACTGATCCTGGATACCATTTGGCGACAGCTGGTTGCACTCATTGCGATGAATCATCGGTGGTGACGCTTTGGTATCTGTAACATGAAGCATGTCGTTGCAAAATTTTAAACGAAACAATTCGCAGTGGGTCCATTATTAATTGAAATAATAACTCATTAACAGAAATAGTGAACTTTCCTAAAAAGGTTATGCAGATGATATCTGTTATCATGAAATGACCGAGCAGTAATCAGTTTTATTTCAAATGACCATATCTCCTGTCATCTGATGACGATTCAAACTTGCAATGTTTCGCATTTGCATAGGCGAAGTATTTAACGAACGGCGTGCTGAGATGCAACGTTCAATTACGCGACGGGAATTGGAATTGTTGACAGAGCGAATGCGAAATTCAAGAACTGCAAATAACGTCGATGCATACACTTACAAATGTCTCCCTCCTTCACTGAAAGCACCTCTCCCCCTCCTCCCTTCGATCTACAAAACTGATACGTTCACATATCGGAATTGGAGATATATTTTCCGATGAAAGTTCTTCTTGTATAGAGAACAGTTCATCTGATATGTGACGCTACACCACAAAAGAAAGATGCTTTATAACGGTTGTCAGATCACTTTTTAAGTTATTTGCTCTGAAACATCTAATTCTTTCTATGTACTCAGATTTCGTTCGTATTTTACTTTCCATCGGCAAATCTGAGTTTTGAGTCATAGTGATTTGACTTTATACGCTCTTTTATAAATCATTAAAAGAAAGAGGCATGCCAACTTAGAGGGTGACCCCTCTTTCCGCATTGTGTCGACTCAAAAATGAGGAAAGGCTTCCTCTCCTTTTCGTTCAACTCAATTTGCTTTCTTTCTCCTCATCTCCAGTATATCAGACTAAACTTTACCGTTGCAGCGCTGCGATAGCCATGACGAATAGATAAGTGTCGTGCAAAGTGTATAGTAGGTGGTGGTGGGTTAATTGGGTGCACAATGTGGACGTGACGATGAGTGTTTTGCAGGAAGTGCTGTGAATGTAGCACAACGCTCATAAGGATGCGATGACCGGCAACGTGTGCGACAGATGGCATTTTGCACTTGAGCTCTATCAAAGAACTAAGCCGACCTTAGGTCTTCCAACTTACATAAACCACGTATGGATGCATATTTATTCGAGCATTGACATTAAAGGAACGATTAATGCTTCTAAAGAGTTCAATTTCTAAGTCGTTATTGACTGGCTCTTTGTTGTGCGTGCTTGGGCCTTTCTATCAGAACTGTCAGAAGGCGATAGGAGAGGGTACAAATTACCTGCCAAGTTAAGTTATAAAAAGTTTCCGGATGAAGTGTAACACCTGTTTTTAGCAATTACTGCTATGCTTCAATGCTTTCGATCTCAGTTACCAGCCTATCCATTTTTTCTTTCCATCGCCATTTGTCACATCATATCTTAAAAAGAAACAGACTTTGAAAGGCGGACAAAGCAGCAGTCATTCCAATAACTCTTCCGGGTTGCAGTCGATTCCAAACGAACAATGGTGGTCTCCGGAAGCGGTGGATATTTGATGTGCGTTGCATCTTATCCATCACACTGTCATGAGTCTCGGGTCTTTTATGGGCGATTATATCATTTCGGATCTAACCATCCTTGAACCTTGGAGAGTTTTTCAGTCATAAATCTCACAACAAATAGGCCACAGTTAGCGCATTCCTAGAAATGGGCCAGACAGCACACATCACATCACAATGCTCCCATCGGACTAGATGCTAACCGCGAATGTACTGACACTGACAGACGAAACCAACTGATCAGTGATGATTGAGCTGCCTAGATATAATCCACTATTATTGCAAACGCACTTAGACTGCACACGGAAACAGCAGTGGCACCTCCCTAACCAATTTTTGCAAATTTCTGCGAATATTTCATATTCTTGAATCAAAGGAATGACGATTCATCCTTTGAGCCTGCATTTCGAAAGTAACACAAAGGGAGCATAGAATGAAAAAAATATTCTCTAGTAGGATAACACCACGTTAGTGAACCTATAATTATGTGTCCACCTCAGCTTTGCTCTTCGTGCTCTTTGTGAGTTAATCGCATCGAAATAACGAAGCCAGTTATGATCCATTCTATTAAGCCTACCGCTGGCACAATTTAAGTGGTTACATTAATCTGAACTTAATTAGATAATGAGTAAAGGTTCCGACAATTGAGTATGGAATAGAAAGAAAAGAATGAAAATTAATAAAAAATTCAATAACTAATCGTTCACAGCAGAGGAAAAGTGCCAAGACCACATGATCGAGCCTTTCTAGGCCATTTTGTTCAACGTTTTCTAATGACTGATTGCATTTTATTTACAAACATTTGGTTCATTTGGAATTATTCGGCTGATTTCTCCGACAGTTCGAAACAATATTGGAACTTGGATAAACTGGCTTCCTAGCATCTCAAAATAATGGTGCTGTGAACTTAAGTAAGGAAGATAAGCATAATTAACTCTACGACAATCTACTGCTGATGACGACTTCGACAGAGTGCTGTAGCCCTGTTAGCATTTATTTGTTGCACCTTCTGTATCTTGAGGGGTGGGGGGATGTGAACGATTACAGATGATGGGAACAGCAGAAGCTGTCGCTAGTGTCAACAGAATGCCTCTTGAGCTTGTAGGTGCAGGCAATTCGTTGAAGCGGCTGCATATTTGTTCAGGTGTGCACTAACCTGATGGCGTTCTCAGTGTTGTTCCCTTCGTGCGAATAGTGCGGCCAGCGCGAATGTTGCAAACGCACCTGCCATACCTGAATAACGGCACGGTTTGATTACCTTTGCACATGCATACACAGTGACGCGGTTGCATACCGTCTCCCAAGAGTCCTAGACGAAGGCCGGCTTACGAGGCAGCTGATTTGGATTAAACGACAAACAGAGCCGTTATGGTGGTCGGGAATGAGGTTTGGCTATCGCCATAATGCGTTCCGGTCAAATGCATCCATAATCGCGAACGAGCACCGCAACGTGAACTTACCCATTATGCACGCATTCGTTTTTTATATGCGACGCGAAACTTTGAAGGTGATCCCATTTATTACTATGAATAATTAGAGAAGGATATTACTTGCACTAATTAGCTGTTAACTTTAAAGGTAATTTGCCAGGAACAAATGCTTCGAAGAAAAACTTTTCTCAAAGAGGTGGGGTGGACTTTAAAAGAACGCAGTAAGTTAAATTAAATTGCAAACCGAAAAAAAAGCAATTATGGTTTTCGTGGCATTTCCTACCATAGCACAATCGTGACTACGGCTTCTTTTCTTCGAAATGATGAACAGCTTGGTAATTCCACTCCTCTAGCTTAAAAGACTAATGTTTTATTGTGACTGCAAATCCTGAGATATGATGTCCCTTCTCATTCTTAGCCTTCCTACCCAGGCATTATCGCTCTCGATCACGAATCCCCACCTATTAAACGACTTGGATTTCGATTTAACAAATCGCTGGAAGTTAATAATACCAATCATAGCTTTTAAATATTTGCACTAAAAAGACCTCTGAAAACCTTGTGGGCATTTATGTTCAACACCAGTCTTCTCGGAACTGCTCCAACGTTATCTTCACTACGAGTAGAAGTGAAATTTCGCGCCACTACGTAGCGTAGACGGCAGCCTGGTGTCACTTGATGGTCGCATGTTTTCGGTTCATGCAGCAATCGTCGAAAACATTTATGCATTATTGATAATGATGAGTCGATGCATTAGGCGGCGTTATGGCATAACGTACGACTGTTTTGAGTAAAGAGTGACCAACGGTCACTGTTAATTGCCTTGTCATCGATAAATGAAAGGACATCCCCTCGAGATATTGGTGCCCTTATAGCAACGCAAAAATACTCTAATTAACCGATAATCGGTTCGCGTCGATGATCACATCTCATCCACAATCCATTTCACATACCGCATTCGGAATGATGTTTCACAATACCCGAACTGACATATACCTCCCACCCCTAACCTAATTATGAAACTAGTGAACAAATATCGCGGTCTATTACACCCATTTCACACCAGCCAAGAAATAAAAAAGCACATAATATCAATTTCTCTGATGTCGAAAAATCTTTTCAATTTTTCTTTTATTCCCGTTGATAAATTTCTATGAAGACTTTTTTCATTTTTCGAGCAGTAGGTATCTATAAACTAAATAGTACTATTAGGTATTAGATGGAATTTATTAGATCAGATGGAAATCAAAGAACCACAAACAGGAAGCTACAGAACCAAAAAACAGCAGAAGCTTTTGTTATTATCACATTATACGCATAGTCATACATATAAACCTCGTCCAAACCTACAAGAAATACGCTCAGAAGGACGTCACCAGCGCTCAACCATAAGTCGTTAATAAATGAGGCGGAACTTACTCAGCACAGATGCAGAGTTAACAGAAGGCAGCTCGGTGGTTGTGGTTGTTGTGGTTGTAGTTGTCACCTCCGGCGTGCAGTTATAAGCTTTGCATCGCAGAATTTCAACGCCACCCTAAAAAGTGCTTCAAACTTTACTGTTGACATCATTTCACGACAGCTGCTTCATGACTGCCAAAGAGGTGGAAGCAAGTACTTAAAAACTGAGTATCGTACAAAGCTGATGCCTTCGATAAAAACGAGTTTCCTTCATGTAGGAATGAAAAGTCGACTTTGCAAGTTGTGAATACTGTATGAAGAAAGGAGAGTCTGAAAGTTTCAAAAAATCTCTGAGAATAGTTTCACTCCAATATATTTGATGATCCCTCCCTCTGTTCCCATTCGTCCCCTTCCCATACATACGTCACCAAAATGCCCTATTTTTGTTAACCCATATTACGTAAAAACGAATGCAATGTAACCGCTTCAACTCTAGAGGATCAGACGAAACTTGATTTACATTCATAAATAAAATGTTTTCCATGTCTTTAGCGGCATGTCGTACTTTCATTTCCTTGTCTCCTTCCTTCGAAGTGTGGCTCTGCCGTATGCAGTCCAACGGTCCTGATCTTTTGCCGATTACGGCTTTTGGTTATTTTTATCGCGAAAGCATGGAGCTAAAACCCTCTTGTGAACAAAGATGAATCTTCTAGACAACATTTTTATCACGAAAAGCGATTCTCTCGAGCCAATAATTGAGAAAACGAGAGAAGATGATGTGTGAAGGAATGTTTTCGAGAAAAACGAAACCAAAAATGGCTTGCGCTTTAGAACATGCCTAATTGAATTCAGCAATCTGCAAGCAAGAATTTCAGAGGGAAAAAAGTGAAAAATACATTCATTTCTTCGGAACTTCCATAGCTTATCATGGATTTTTTCCAAAGATTTGCTTTCTCCAACATTCTAATTTTTTGCTTTTAGAAATATTTTATCGTTCATGATTAACTGAGTTTCGCAAAGAAAATAAGGATAAATATAATTTCTTCGAGACATATCTTATGAAAGAATGCGGTTTAGGATAGAAATAAATTTGTATGAAAGATTTGGAAATATGATTTGTGGAGTGATTTAAGATAATTTATGAGAAAATGGATGAGGCAATTTATGAATGTGTGTAGTACAGCACTGAAAGTACGAAAACATGAGGAGTACATTCGGTTGTGAAGTACTCTGAAGTTTCACGATCAAGCTTGTTAAATGCTGAAATTCCATGAATGATGGATGCATTTGCCTTTGCGAGCGATGCAACCTAGTCTCATAAATAACACAAGAGGAATTATATTATTCGAACGCTTACATCAGTGGTGTAGAGGAGAGTTGAGGGGGAGGTTGCATTAATTACAAACCTGAAAGTTATCCCTCTCGTTCTTTGATCTGATTAAAAGAGTTAACCTCAGGTGTGAGTAGGCAGCCGTTCGATGAATCAGCGACTTGGCATTTGTCACCGTTCAGTTTATTATTGGCGTTCCTTTCGCAACACATATCAAACAGCTGAAAGTGGATATAAATCAAATTGTTTAGCAAAAGCTAATGCTCCCAAATTAAATGAAGCATTGAATGCATTATCTCTAAACAAAAACAGCGAATCAGTGCTGTTACCGAAAATGTCGATCAAAGGCAAGATTGTAACGATACTTGGTTCATCACAACTGCAACTATATTTATAATATACATAGTGACATTTGTCAGTAATTTCACTGATATATATTAGCACCACTTTGTTGAGCACTGAGACGTCAAACTCATTTCAAATTAACTGCTGTTATTGAGACTGAATAAGTGCTAAGCGATGTAGTGATTTTCAAGTACGATGAGGAGATAATTTTGGGGGAGCGTTGCTGTACATGAATGCATCTGTTTCAGTTTCTTCCTGATATGACTGGGTTAAAAAAAATTGTTTTTATGGTATGGCCGAAACCACAAGCATATATTTAGAGGCGCTATATTATTCCGGTGGTGAAAAGTGAGCAGTATGAGTGGACAAAATCCCTTACACAGTCCATCTTTAGCATGTCTGCGGAAGTGTCTTCAAAGATTTCGCAATAACATGGCATGACAAGTTACGCTTTAACAGAACCATCGAACGTTGTGAAGTATGCCGGCTACGACTGCTTCAAAATCCGGCTCTTGTGGTCGAATCCTGTGGTGCTTTCAGGCTTTCCATCCCACCTCCGGTTTTGTTCTCAATTTATTGTTGCGATGTGCATTATGGCACTGCGTCAAAACCCTCTCCCAGGTTTCTCAATGCCGGAATTCCGTTTTCTGGACGACTTTGCTTTTTGTGAAACCCATTCCGTTGTATTCCTAATTTTGGATAGGTTGCTGACCTAATATAGCAACGTCAATAAAAAAGGAAGTGTCGGATCACTCACCTGACAGTACTTATCCTGGGCGATTTCAGCGAATTCGGTGCAAAGTTCAGTGTAATCTCGTGCTGTTGGATCATAGTACTGAGTGCGTACAAGCGTGATAACACAAGAGCACATCAAACACCTCACCCAAATATCCATTATTAGCAGCAGCTAAGCAAGCTGAAGTAAGCGTCTCTTATCACAGTGAAAATTGACGAAATTCGATGAATCTAAATAGATCGCATTATAGGTGATGAATTAGTCAAAAACGCATTAAACACGTCGAAACTAATGGGGGAAAACGAAAAACCGAACGATCGCTGCTTAGCGTATGGAACAAACATAGACGTTTTCATGAGTCGAAATAACTCGAAAAAATGCATTTCTGTAGTGGAAATCTTCTCTCGTTCTTCGGAGATTCAGTCTTCTGTTCAGAGTACAAAACTATTTGAGAGGAAAATCCCGGCTAAAAGTTAGAAATCTATGTATGTGAAGTTTTCACTCTTCGGTTATTCTCCCCACTGAACAATTCAACAGGAAATTTAGAAGGCAAGATATTGGTCTTACATTGCTTACTAATCCCTTGCTCATTGGAACAGCAAAACTTCAAAATTCAAATATATATCGGCTGTGTAGGCAACAGATCGTGAAATCAACAACTCTTTGAAAGCTTCAACGCTTATACCAACCCGATCATTTTCCAAAAATATATCGAAAATAATTGCCTCAACAAGATTTCAGCAAAAGTTATATTACAACGAAAATAACCCAACAGAAACTAACTCTAATGACTCATTTCAAACGATTAAACTTGATTGATAGCCAATTCACTAATGCGCAGAAATGGCAATCACCTATTATCAATAACAATGTATTGTGATGTGGAGATATGTACATACTGTGTAATATTTCGTAATATGGAGATATGTATACTTAGACATTTATCCTGAATTCTATGACCGAGCTGAATTACCCGGTGGAATGAATAGGCTGAAGACGAGAGAAGTGAGGAGAAAAATTTATCCGCTGCTGAATACCTTATCTTCACAGATGGTTCGTTACAAATTCTCTCAAGCAGTAATTCTGAGTTGCTGTCGACAGCATTAGCTACGATTAGCAACAAACGTTCAAAAATCAGCGCCTCTTCATAGCTAGAAGAGGAAGTACGCGACTCAGAAACGATTCCATAAATCCCAAACACCTTCAAATATTATTAATCTTAGGGGTTACAATGAAATTTGTTCATTCGAGACGATTAATATAACTTATTATAACGGTTTTATAACAGCTGCTTTTACTTATTTATTTGTGCAATTTTGTTCATCGTACACACGGTAACGCTATATATAGCATGTCCGGCAATATCAATAGCCAATCCACAAAAATTGCTTCCTGAAATAGTCTTCAGCCTAATTGTGATCTGCAGATAAACACGATAGAGATAATTTCTACATGAGGCTTAGTGAGGACAATTAAAGATGTTTTTTCCACTTCGTCTTCAGACTTCAAAATGTTTAAATTTAAACAAATTTGGGTATCTTAACACTCACTTTACTTTTCGAATAGAACCTAAAGCGTTACTTTTGTTGGCTTTCTCTTCAGTGTTTTTCAATTTCACCTCCATGTAAATTGCGCTAACAAATTGAGACGTAGTATAAACTTTTCTATATTACATTGGCGTGAATGCTTTCGGTTACTCGGTTCCAAAGAGATCTATTGACCCGCTTTATTGCAACGCCATAGTATCACCTAATGCTCCTTCAACCTTCGCCCAATTCTCTCTCCCACTCCCTTCCTTCCCATACGCTGGATATTGGTGCTGTTATGATGACACGCTTTGTTTCCATTATGGCTTGCGCTTCTATGCTGCATTTTTCATTTGCCTCAGACCATACCAGTGCATTCAACAACATCTTGTGTAACGCGCTATGTCATTTTGTTTTCGAATAAATATCCCTCTCAGGTTTATGGTAGAGATAAGGAAGCAGGAGGAAGAAGATTAGCCTGATGTCGTCCCAACTTTAAAAGGGACTGAACCACGGTGAGCATAATTTCGTTGGGGACTGATGGATGATTTTTTTTGTTCACGTGATAAAAAATCTGAATGAATGCAACTGAGTGCCTTCAACAATGAAAATATTGTTTGATTTTTGGAAGAACGCTGAAAAATCCTCATTCTGCAATAAAATCCTTCCGTTCGCAAGCAGTTATATTTTAAGAAAATTAACTGATACGCTGGCTGACCGTTGGGGTTTCCCGATTCCTCAAGGAAATTGGCGTTCGCATTAGCAGCTGATGGGATATCGTGCTTGAAACCTTCACTAAATATTTGGCTGGCACGTCAGCCTCACTCCTATCGACATTGAAAAACAACAAATATAAAAAATGATCCTTGTTCCGAGAATATCCGTTTCTGACCCACACTTTAGGTCTCGAAAATCCATAATCACTTTCATTCCAATTCCACATCCGAAATGAAACTGACAGTACAAGCAACAAACGGACAAAAGAGTGCGCTATGTTCAGCGAAAAAAAAGCAGAACGCTGAGAAAAAGTCGATAAAATACTACGACAACGTTTGGATGTTGTGCGAAACTAAGCATTCAAACGGCGTGAGTGAAAGCGTGTCCTTATTGCACATTGCATGGATGCCTCCTCACATACACGCACACGTACGCACACACTCATGGCGACTTTGCACTGATGGTCTTGGATGTTGGCCAGGAATATGGACGTAATTTAAGAGCTCTAGTCAACACCGCGCTACGTTATGCCCGCCGAAAAGAAAACAATTTTCTTTAATCACATGCAGCTAGCGCCATATAAAGATATGAGCATCTAATCGATCAAGAGTGTTGAACCTAGCTGTCGTTTATAGGAATATTTTATGT
The DNA here is from genome assembly GCA_037576465.1 of Parascaris univalens. Classification (NCBI taxonomy): domain Eukaryota; kingdom Metazoa; phylum Nematoda; class Chromadorea; order Rhabditida; family Ascarididae; genus Parascaris; species Parascaris univalens. The sequence goes on along the minus strand of CM075173.1, from coordinate 183,127,465 downwards.
TACATATGGAACTCTCACCAGCTCATCTCCTCACCGTACCACAAGAACATTGATAGGAGTGCACTGTAATTTTATTTTATGGTCAGCTGTGAGTAAGCACCCATCGAGATTAATGAAGAACACGGCGTGGATTCATGAAATGGTTGCGTCGAAGAAATATATGAACATTTATTCAAACCAGCACATCTGGATATGATTGTCATCTGCTTAGTTCTTCCATTGATAAATGCTAATTAGTGAGCGAGATGATGGAGTGGGTAATTGAAATTGATATTCAGAAGCAGGGAGCGGAACATAACAAATAGTTTCAAAAGGTTATTTTAAAACACATTTTGAAACTCCGTTATTGTTGTTTCCCCTCACAGCTTTATGTTTGCTGTTGTAATGGGGCAGTAAAATTTATAAAAACTTTTACGCTCCAGTCACTACGATACCTGGATAGGGTATTGTGTTTTTGCAGGCAGCTGTTCGTTTGAGTCACGAAGTGCACAGTGGCAACGCACTGTGATATGTTTTCTTCTTCCTGTCCCATTTTAGTTCTCCTAATCCAAAAGCCTAAAAAATGACCTGAAACTACTGGAAGAAGCTTGACCTCACCCAGATGTTGGTGATCTAGTGGCAATCCTTCAACTATTTTGTTTTACTTGGATATATAGGCAGTATTGCTCGCAACTACTAATTTATAAATAAAAAGCTATTACCGAGGATATCATCGCTGCAAACATCATGGAGTAATCATCACAGGAATGGTGATATATACCTACGGACACCACCGAGATATCGCAGACAAACTAGTGGGAACGGATGGCAGAGATATGAAATAGAACTTTGTACAGAAATGCAAAGAGACACAACGAAATCATCGCATATGAGGCAATAGCAAAAAGGCAAAAAGTAAGGAAACATTCTGCTCATGCACAATATGCACTTTTGACAGCTGCCTCCGAACACAATTTCTGGCCCAAGTAAACCCCAAAAGGCAGCTGATGCATAATACTCCCAATTCGGCTCCATCCACAAAACAACCTCACAATGAGTTTTTCACAACGCCTTCACTCGGTACAGGGCGCTCCCAGTGGATCGTCCCCTGTCATGTCCTAAGAGGTGCTTCGTGCAATCGAAAAAGCCGCACACTGAAGAGTAGGCATTAACTAGTGTGGAAGTAGTGTATAATTATTAATGTCAGTGACATAGGCTGCTATCGGTTTCATACAGAATGCAATTATCTTTACCGCAGATGACAGACGAGTTCATAATGTTAAAGGTGCAATGCGAATGTTTAAGAATCAAAGATGAGTGTGAAGTCAAGCCATCACGTCGATTTCTATAGAGACACTGTATATTTTCAATGAATTGTGATTATTTTTCACTTACGTATTTAAGATACAAATGTCTTTTGATATTTTATATCGTTATGTTAGTGCAGAAATTCAACATCTTTGGTAGTAAACATATGAAATGACCTGGGAACAACATGAGCACGCAATTAGCCAGGACATGCATTTAAATGGAAAAGCGAACAAAACCGGCCTCCAGTCACAGTGGTATTCAGCCGAGCAAAAGTCACAATAAAATATTCCACTACATTGCATGTCCCGTCATAGGCACCCCACTTTTTGAACACAGCACGATGAATACATCCTCAGTTTGCAATATTTATAGGATATATATATATATATATATATATATATATATATATAAGATCAAAACAAACCGCAAAATGATGGTGGCATAGGAAAGACAAGGGAGTGAGCCTTAATAAGTAGCGAACCGATGTACTGTAGACCGGAAAAGGACGATGTTTGGTTGGCGCAACTTAAATCGTCGTCCATGACCCTTTTGGCGTCTGCCTCGTCGGTGCATATCCCTTAATGGAGTGGAAAATCGCGCGATCGTTGCCAGAACGAAGAACATCAGAAAACAATATGCAAAGCGACCGCTAATCCACCTTTCAGATGAGTCTCTGAATTGCTCTGGCATTCATTTCAAGGTCAAGCTGTTATGCTAGAAGGACATCATCATTTTGCTACTTCCTCAACCACATTCGTATATATATTTAGTAAGGACTGCTTATGCGCGATGAGGCACTTGAAAGAAGGCAGTAAGGAATCAAGTCTGTTAGCAAATCGCACCCTATATGGTGGGGGCTACAGTTAGATGAAATCGCTGTCCTGTTAGTCAGCCGAAGTAGCCACGTATCAAATACACTTATAAGTTAGCAATATTCAAGTAATACATCATATGAAGCACCGACGTGTTTTTTTAGCTCAATCAAGCTAATTGGAAAAACAAGTATTTGAATTATTTTCGAGTTCATCGAAGCGATTCTCGAATCGACCTCCTTCTGAAGCAAATAAAAGAAGAAATAAAATCGACAGAAGTGGACTGCCTCCCAGTCTTAAAAAAATAAAAAATTTCCGACAACGTAGTTAAGCACGTTTGCAGTGAAATACGAGAGACGCAACCGAGGACAGCATGAATGTTGCATTTGCATAACGCATGAGTGCAACAATTAGTAACGCAGTGCACCTCATAGCATCAATATCGGCTCCACTATTCATCTCTAATGTATATATCCATTTCAATGTGGAGTTTGCGTAAACCCAGAGTAAATTACACTCAATAAGTGATGTACACACGAAGCAACTATTGCCGTATAGAGTAAAGAGTGGAGCTCAATATGGAACGAAGCTTTATAAGTAGTACGGCGATGTGGTCACACAAGTGCTTAGGCAATATTTGCACAGCAGCTTGCGCGTAACGTCAGTAACCGGTACGCACTACTCGTGCAAAAACCATGTCCACTCAATGACACTATCTTATGCCACGCAAGAAACACATTTCTTTGCGTGCTGATGCGAAAGATGAAGAGAGGATGGGAAAGATATGAGGAAGGAATAGGAGTAATGGAGGATAACGAAAAAGCGATCAAGAAATTCCAATTATGGAAAACCTTTTTGAGTTATTGCCTCCAACTCAAATGTGACCATGGTAATAGACTACATACGTTCAAAACAACTAACTCGCTATGTCACCAGGTAATTTTCGATATAGTTTTTGTTTCAGGAGCATTTCAGACTAGCGCAGAATGTAGAATATTTGTGAAAATGGAGAAACAAAAATTGAAGGTCGTGATATGACCTGTTCCATTCATAACCTGCTCCATTTCGTTTCATTCCCTCCTTTGGAGCAAATGAACAACCATATAGTTTCTAAACTAATAATCGCACCAAAATCATGATAAAGATAGCCAGTAAAATCAAGAAACTAATGAGAAGGTCAACGAATACATTATCTGAGTGAAAAGCTCCACGACAAAGATTTGTGCACTAGACTGCTCGCTTGTCATGTACGCTCTAATACATGCGTTGAAAAGAGCTGTGATACTTTGGAAGCGAAAGAGTAGTGCTGTAATAAGTTTGAAGGTGCAATAATATTCAAATGCAATATGTGGAATATTTTCGCTGAATTATTTGACCAATCTATATCTGAATTGCATTCATTATTGCGGAACCAATCGCCTGATGGCGGAAGCAACTAACGAAAACGAGTAAAAAATCCACTGTTGTATGAGTAAAAATGAGACGAATTCATTTCTGACGAAACTGTAGCCGCAATGTAACCCGTTCTGCTTAGATCGCCGCAATATAATCCTTTTATTCAGAGCATTTTGAAAACGCACGCCCAGACAAGCGTGCTTAATCGAAATTGGCAACTTGCCGAGATGACACAATGAATTTGGCGACGGAGAAGGAACAACTATCCGGTGGCCACATACAGGACACCGTGAAAAAACACGTGATGTGCTCTTTGAGCTTATGAATTAAAATCCACACGTGGTTCAAACGTCCTGCATGAAATATGAACCCTTGAAGGGAATACTATCGACCGAAATGGCGGCCGCATTTATTCGATTACTTCGACGATAGAGATCTGCTTTGTTGACTATGGAAACTTGAGTGCAAAAAGCAATTGCTTGTGATGGTGACAAAGTTTCCCCTCAACCGACTCACTCTCTAATTAAAAAGTTTATTCAGCCATTATAACTCAAGCAAATTTCCTCGCGCAAATAGAACATAATTATTGGAAGGACAGTGTGAGAACGAAGAGAAGTAAAGGTGAAAGAAGATCAGCTGAATTCAACCTGAATGTGAAGAAAATCAGTTGTGATATTTTGAAATACTATGGCGAGTTTGGAAAAACTTATTAAACACCGTGAAAGCAAAGAACCGAATATCGATAATTTCGACCTACTGGTGCAACTGTTCCGCTTTTTCCCAAAAATTACACTCATTTTTTTGGACTGGCTACTGTGCGATCGGTTTGAAGTGACCTTAGAAAGACTTGTTGGGCCCTGTCCCACCCAGCCGCCCTTCCGCACGCCTATCGGGAAGAGGGCAGCAAAGTAAGTCCTGACGACCATAGAAGAAACAACGATTAATCGACTCGTCAGCATCAGAGCGCGATGAACGATTCTAAACTTTGACTTTCACGCTGCCTACCTACAAGGAGTAGACACCAACCTGCAAAGAGATGGAGCAAATCTTAAAAAAATACAGGAAGGAACTGGATTAGAGAGACGTTGGATTCCAGGGCACGTGGAACTAGTATGAAGAGACACTTACTGGTAACGAATGCTCTGTTGACCGAAGTAAATGAATAAATAAGTAAATATGTGTGAAAAGATTGTCCCATCTAGGGTGTAGTTGCTCTACAGTTGATGTTTGATCGTTGAATGCAAAAATACTGCCAGGTGCTTAGTTGGCAACATTAGGGATAATAGAGCAGCTTCATGAGCGCAGAAATATGAAACCGTTGGAAGTGCAGTGGCATTAGGTTTACGTTGTTAAGCAACTCGTACTCGTGCATAATTCACATCCGTTCAGTTCCACTTCTCATTGTTGGCAATTCTTACCTTCAGCAACTACTGTGAAAGAAAATGCGCACTGATTCTTGGAAGAGGAAAACATGCTGGAAATAATACAAAAACCTGGAATCATCAGATGAGATTCAGTATATTTTTCTTCAACTTGTTTCATTAAATCTTAAAATCTTCAACATCTAGAGGTAAAAAAAATCATCGGCATTTTTATTCACCGATATGATCAGTTATGCATAGCAAAAATCGATATTACAGGACTCGAGTCACCAAAGTGCAGTATTAAAGATGGGAATTCCGTACATGATGCATTCTGCAAGTGTCGCAAAACAACGCTGGTCAATGGCTGTCAATAGATTCCACGCGAATCGGCTACTCACATTCAAATTGCTCCAGGTACTGCATGCTTACTTCAGCAAGTGATTGCTTGGATTTCGACAGTGAAAAATAAATATAATCCTACGGCTCACAGCCAAGCTCACCCAATCCTTCATCGTTTCAACACATATCAAAATTTGTTTCCTCAAGAACTGTCATTTAGCAAGTAGTTGTGCTGTCATATGATGTGCGATATTATCATGTTGTCACCATTATATCTGTTATTAAATTATACCCTGTATTTTGTTATCAATTATTTTCCATGCTATCACATCCCGATACATGCCATTTCCTACATTTACATTTTCTTTTTTTGAAACAAAAGTGTGATCACCGTCTGAACTAAAATAATATTAATTAATCTATATGACAAAAAGGTGTAATTAAATGATTTTGTCTAAAAACTGAACGAAATATTCAAAACCCTTCGAACAGGAAACAAAAGTGAAGCTTCTTCTAAACTTTGTAATAACAGCTAACTGTCAATCACGATTCAATTAGAGCTGCCAAGTGATCGACGATTGGTGTGACAACAAATTTTTTCTCAGTGCGTTGAACAGACTACGCAGCTGGGGCCCATCCGGTAACAACAAAATCGATGTACGCTGCACACTGGAAATTATAAAATACTTTATGCATAATGCTTCATACCTTCGAAGCAGTTTCAGATAATTGCATAAATGAGTGAACACTCGGGCTCATCATACATAGTTCGAGAGCTCGAGCCACTAAAATATCTGATGCCAGCTCGAATTTTTTGAAACAATAAACTACGTGCGGCAAAAAGCACAATTTCATTATCTACGAATGGTAGGAAAATGAACAAGTCGAATTCGGTGCGTAGGAGTAACTGAAGATGGAACATGCGGGACGTGCTATTATTTCTGCGAGAATTAAAATTAGTGATTTGCCTCTGAATGCAACGGAAGTTTGGTTTCTTTTCTCAGATGTTCACTTTGAGAACGCTACAGCCACGTAGCTGCTATAATTCTATTTAGGTTCTAGAAAACAAAAACTGTTTCCTTAATAGTGATATCGTATTTTCTTAGCTAAATGTCATTTATCTAGAGGCCTCCGCAGGAGAAGACCCATCCTACGCATTCACAACCTAAAATGAAAACATCATTTGAATTTCATAACTTAATACGCCTGAATGAAATTTATCTCTTTCTTTGTGTGTGATAAACATCTTGGAGATAGTACATGAATTTGGAAGGTATGTAATTCTAAGTTTTCAATTTATGGAACTATTAGAACTATTCTCTGGAATCGAGATATATAATTCTATATTTATAGTGTGGGGAAGAAATTTTTCAAATAGCCACACACTTCATCTTATTTATGTTCTTGCTGACATGAAAATTAACTTTTTATCTGAAGAAATTGCTTTGTTGATATTGAACAACAGACTAGGCGAATGCATAAGTTATTAAACTGTGATGAAAATATGAAAATACGACGATAGAGTATGCATAAATGGAATATTGTTTCGATGAACATGCAAATCACATGCTTCCAAGATGCACGACCCTTAGCGTGATGCTTTTAACACGTTGCGCGATGAAACAGCTGCTCAAAAGCTTCCTTCATTGCAACCGAAAACCTTAATCTCTTCACGCTTAATGCACCTCGTCGCAGGTCACTTCGTTGCTCTAATTAGTAGTATTGAGGATGCTTCAAAGCACCTCCCTTTTTCTAGTATATTCCGAAAAATACATTTCGGGGGAATCGGTGAATGTTGGGGAGATGAGTATCAATCGGAACCTCCACGATATTTAGCCACTTTTCTCTTCGCATAACTCACAAAAGCGCAGCAAGAATAATAATGCTAAAGTTGTTGTGCATTATGTTGAGGCCAGAAGTAAAACTGCATACTGTATAGCCAAAGTAATAGCTAACATCAAAGGATCACCAGATCCGCTTAGCGCAAGAAGTCTAAATGACCCTTCTCGACTGCGAGCGGAAAAAGCGAACGCAAACAGAAGCATCAAGCAGCGGATATCACATACGTTTCACCACTCGCATTACATTCCGAAAACCTTATACACCATCCCAAGAACCTGGTATGGTTGATCTTTCCTTCTAACGTGACGATCGGATCGCCCAGTGATCATAGACTGCAAAGAGACTATTCATCCTCACCACCGGGTGTATGAAATGCGACGGATTCGCACAGAAATCGTCGCTGCAGACGGAGCATTGCATCCAGGTATCCAGTCAGAATGGTTCGGCAGTAGGATGCAAAAAATATGGCATAGAGTTTGGCAGGGACAAACAATAGAACGAAGCATAAATGGTGGTAACAGAGTGTGAAGATACTGCCCACTCATTAGTCAACGCAATTCTTCTTGGAGTCGCAACTCGCAATGTTTCCCTTTCAGCGCTTTAATGATTATGCAAACAACTTTAAGGTAGATTGGTTTATTATAAGAGGCAAAATATACTTGCAGCTACCTCCAAACAAAAGCTTCTCTTTGGATTGCGCTCAATCACACTTTAATTTTTTATTTAAGCTCTCCTGTTCAATGCCTTTTCTGTTGCCTTGTCTATCAGTTACTGTAAGCAATTAGTTGACTGCTGCTGCGAAGAACTTCATCGAATTATTAAACCATCTTCTCCAGGTGCAGGATTTGCGCGCAAGATGCCCTTCTTCCGAATTTAGGTGGTGGCAGTGAAATTTCTATTGATTTAAATTCTCTAGGTGCTTTTCTTTCCTTGCATTTGAAATCCCCTAAATCCCCTCTCACTCGCTGAAACATACTCACTATATGAAGGAATGGAAGGGTTTTTTCTCTACGAAAGTTTTCATCACATCCCCTCAGCTGATACATAGTACAGTCTAATTATTTCAGTGCTCAGTGAAACTTCATGGTCAGAAGGTGTGAAAACGTTCGTTAAGACCGGTCTCGCAATTAACGCGACGCGTTTCAGGGCGGGTAAATAAATTTTGCATCGTTTTCCACAAATGAAGTCGGAAAAACTCTGACACCAGCTTCACAAACAACAAGTTGACATGCAAACATTGCCATTACTCGCAACTTTCCTTGACAGTACGCAAGTGGCAAAAAAGAGGGAGTGAGTGGAAGCAAGGAGAAAAGGGAGAAGGAAAAAGGGAGGTTGGGGAAGTGGGAATTGAAGAAAGCGGAAGAACGGAATCTGCGACTTGTGAATAAATGAGCTCCACAAAGTTGTGACGACTGTCGTGATTTTGACACCAGAACGACGCAAGAAGCTGCCCAATTTGCAAAGAGAACATCAGCTATGGCCAATTTTCTCTTGCAACCATCGATGTTTAACTTCCTTTTGGTTTGTTTACTTGCCATTGTATTTTTTAGGGAAAAGCCAACCGGTTGAACCGCTGAAAATTATCTATAATCAAGGTGATGGATATGAAAGGAAGGAGAAAAAGGAAACGTTTATGACATCACTGAAAATGACATTCGAGAAGATTGTTTCAGCAGAAATATACACAAAATTGGCTTCTTCAACTAATCGATGTTCATCAACAGCAGCAAAATTTGCTTTCGAGATCAACATGCTGCCCTTTCATCAAGCATGAACTTTTCAACCATATCTCATCATTTGGCGAGCTGAACATTAAGCGCTCATATAGAGTACTGCATGCATCATGAACTATGGAAGCGACTTCCGAGAATGAGTGCATCAAAGGGCAATTCAGAGATGGAAGTACTAAACTAACTCCCATGAGCAGCAAATGGAAGCGGAGGAAATTGTTAGGTGAAGCGGCAAAAGCATGAGGTAAGTGTCGAAGATAGGTTCGTTGCATCAAGATAAAAATTACTTTTTATCACATCGACTATTTCGTTGCTACCAATCAACGAATATGAAATGAAGGAAAAAAGTTTTGCATATACGAGGAACGTTGAATAGTCTGATTGAGACTTCGCGACAAACTGCACAATCGAATGAATTAGTTTACGGGAACAAGCACTGTAAAATACACAAGTCATTGGCGCATGTAAAGGCTGCAATGAAACAGCACGAGTCTGCAATCAGCGTAGTGGTTTGTTGCTCGGCAGTCGAACACTACCTCGACGGGCATTTCAATCTTATTGGGTGAGAGCAATACTGAAGTGATACTCGGTAGAATGAGGACAAGCCAGTAGGTCGAGGTCAACCTTCTAGAACAATAGCTTCAATTAGGAAACACAAGTCTGAAACCCCGATGGGGCGGAGCATATCTAACCTATGGGAAGAGGACAGGCGGCGACACATGCAAGGAGGCCAAACTGTATTGAGGAGAGTGTGAGGGAGAGGAGACGAACAGGGACATCACTCATGCGAGGTTTTTAGCCTTACTGATGCTACCAGAACTGTAACAAATTAGCACAGCAAGCTGTACGATTACTTTCCTTTAATGAAGTGTTAAACGCCTAGAAAACACGAAAATATTTCGGTTATATTTACTATGCAGCTCCTTAGCTGAATTTTTTTACGAAACACCGTACATTCAACAGCAGAACATATCACATATGCAAAAGAGCCTTTAAGTGAAATAACTGAACTTAAATTTACAGGAAGGATTGAAAAGTAAGGAATATTCAGCACGTTGCCACAATTTGAATGCCAGAAACAGCTATTGAACCAATCCGTTAACCAGCGTGCACTTTACCTGTGACAGTGGGTTATTAATGAATCTTAGTAATGCAGACTATTCTCAAATGAGAGTAGAATTCTCATCAAAACCTCGCAAAGGCAGCACTTAAATATTGTCGAGCGATGGGTGGCTATAAATTGCCACGGCAGCTTTATGGGTCAATTAAGAGGAGAGCAACGAGAATCAAGAATCGCCATCGGGTACCGACGTAAATTGCTCTCTAAAATTGACGACATCGCAGCGTAACGTACATCGCGTAATTGAATCACAATTCGCAGCCATGCTGGCACGCTACCGCATCATATCAACCTCACATTCACACACCCATCCACATCCATAAGTATCAAAACACACACGCAATTAAATAGTACCCACTGAGGCGCAAACATGAAAAAACCATCGCCATATGTCGTAAAAAGAAGTCGTCTTGCTGTATACTCTAACATTCGATCTCACCATATGATAGCCGCAAATTGCACATAAAAATTACATCTAACTGCTTCATACTCGCAATTGCACATCACCTAGCAAGTCACCGTATGACTACTCAGACAGACCCAAAAACTACATTTCATTAAATTCTCAAGGAAAAAGTTTCTGTTATACAAACGGCTTGTAGGTGAGATAGTAACATAAACACCGACTATATACCTCTTTTTGCTTACGTTTGCCAGCCGAATTTACATCCCTCCATTGCTGAAATTTCATCAGTCCCCTCCCCATCCCCTATCGTTGAACTGTAGCCGTTCCTCCTCACTAAAGAACTGCGCTCCTTCTCGATCGATAAGATTTTAGAGGCCATTGTTTCAGGTGAGAATCAATGGGACATTGACGTGAACCTCCACTTCACGTTTGAGCATTTGCAGATTTCGTTCGACGAACTTATGACGCCGTTATCAAACGAAACTTCAGAAGAAAGAGTGGGAACTTCCATCAGTACCTTTATGACGCATATTAAGAAGCAAAAAAGTTCCAAAAATATAGTTATTTCTAATGAACATTTTTTTAAATGCAGATCACATTCGCATCAGTACAGCACAACAGAATTTCAGAATTTTCAGAATTTGATATTCATTTGATACATTCCATTTGATACAATTTGATACACAACAGAATTTCAGAATTCAGAATACTGCACAACAGAATTTCAGAATGATGAAATATTCAAGAAGAGCAAAAGAGCCGTATTGCTGTTCTCCAAGACTCCCCAGATTGTTTGTAAACTAAAGAAAATAAAGAACTATCCATTCAACGGCTAACATTTAATGCAAGTGCCTAATGATTTCAATTTAAATGACTAGGAAATGCAAAAATGAGAACCATTCACGGACGGCACTACATAGTGTGAAGCGCAAATATTGTTTTCTTAGCGAAGCCATTAGCCGCTTTCATGGAAAAAACGAAAATTCCCTGAGAGAGGCAACAATTCATGCCACTTTCAGTACAAAACCAACGAATCCTTTGGGAACTATAAAACATCACTTTCTCTTGCATTTTTCCCTCAAATCGGCTGAAAACGTACTTTTTCTATCCCTTTCTTCTGATGACTTCCATTCATACGAAACGCTATCCATATAGAAAAGTACAGAGGGATCGATCATATTAAACAACCAATAACAAGTTCAGTGAGGGAGTTAACGCTAACCGTGAGATGGTAGTAAAAAATTCCAAATAAATTCACATAACCCTCTCCCTCCTCCTCCCCCACTTTTAAAGAGTTGTGGCTGACACTCTATGAACGCATATTTGAAGCACTGTCCCGCAAGATTATTTGTGTGTTCTACGGCTACCCGGCCAACACAACAGGAATTAACATTTCGGCAGCCTACACGAAAGGGCACCTAACTGTTTCTCACTCGATTTTTTCTCTACCAATTTGGGAATGGGATGCGAAGGAAGGGAAAATGGACGAAAAAACATCGATAGATGAATTTCTTCTCGTAGACTACAGTAGGACGTTGAAGCACTGCAGCAATGCTTTGCTTCTTTTCTCGGATAAAAACTGCCCAATCTGCAAGTTTGGTGCCGTGATGTAGAGCGACGGAAAAGCAATTGCAAATTTATGATATGAACAAGTTAATCACGTTCATGTCCCGCGTGCAACCTTAGGCGAGAGCAATCATGCTTCCTCTCGCCTTCACTCCCTTATCTTCCATTCGCATCGGTGATTTTCCGAAAATTTGATGACGCCGACTGGTTGATTTTTTCCAGAATTCTGGAAAAAAATTCGTTTTTTTGAGTTCATTCACGGTATAATTCATGAACTGCCAGCGAGTCTTTCGTGCAAGGAAGTTCGAGGAGTAAAACTGCTACGAATAACTCTTTTTCCACTGAACAGGTTTTAGTGACTCTTTATTTTACGCTGAAAGAAAACGTTGGAAAGCCTGAACTCAAAAACGAATTTTCTCTAAGTTTCGAATACTTTCGATTCCTTCTCCATGTGTTTGCTGTACGGCTTTGTGAATTTATTCAATATGCCCAGGACAGGAACTGCCGCCCCTTCCTTCCTCCTAAATGCAGAAGAGAGATGAGGAATGGTCTCGTGTTGCGGCTGCCTCGTTTTCGCACCAGTGGAAAGCAACGCCTCCCCTGTGCAGCGTTTGTTTTTAAGTTTTGTACCCTATGAGCGCGTTTCCCACATTGCATCTCTGTTTGGAAGCAGCATTGCGACGAACAGATTGACGGTACGAGAGCGGGCTTCATGATCAATGGGACAATATGCAAATAAAGTGGAAGTGAGAGGACATAAATGTGTGAATATATCACGCAAATCTACTAACTAATGCTTCCATTGTATTTTTGCGATCTTAGCTATCAATGTGCCGACAAAACCGCGCACTTTAACGGAGAAGTTAAATGCATTTTTGCGTTCATCGATTTCTTTAATGAGTCAACAAGGAAACAGTCAGTTAAACCTAATTGCAAAAATGCGGCCACCGGTAGCGCTTTTTTTGCAAAGCGCGATTCAGCTCGACTATTTTTGTGCAATAGAGACTGTGCAAATTTCAAAGCTTTGAATAATTGCACTTATTCGGATTGTTTCCAATCAGACACACAATTGCATTAAGGCGGTGAATGGCATTATCGAATAAGCACTGCATTGCGGACATAGAACAGCGTTGCTCTTGCCGTGTGTGCTCGAGCGCCTCATGAGAACACAGTTTCCGCGCGTGTGGAATCGTTTTCATTGGAGCGCACTGAGGGAAGCAGTTGAATTTATAAACAAATGTCCACTCGTCTCCACTGCGTGACGACTGCAGTTAACATTTGCAATGTGTGATTCTGTTTGTTTCACGGTCATTCGGAATTATTATGTAACATTGGAATGAATTTTTGACAGCATCATTGCAGTGACCGGAAATAGTTAAGCTGATAGGAAAACAAAAAATAGCGGCAATCACTCTAACACCAATATTCGTTTTGTACATATAATTTAGATAATATGGGTACTGTAAAAACCACCAATAAAACGCCCATCCACACAAGTTATGTTTAGTTCCCAATTAGGAAGCAACTGTTGGCAGTGACGATATGAGTAATGTTACGGCATTAGGCGAATGTGGTTTTCGGGTGGTTTCATCAGCAACCATGATTAAATGAAATCCCTGCGAGGCAACGTTACGCACTGAGACAGCGTTCAAGTAAGGCTTCTTTTGGGTGACCTTAGTCATTCGGCGGATAACGAAGATGCGTTGTGATGGCACACTTCTTTGACAGGTTTAGCACTAACAGAGTCAAATGCTTTTGCGACATTTCGTACAGCTCACGACGTGTGTAATAAGAAGGAGACATGTACTCGAACGTTGCGAAATGCTCATTTCCAATGCTGAGCAACGATGAGAGCGACAAAGTCAGGGGAATGTCAATAGTACTCACGCACTTTTCATAGGTAGTCTCATTCGCTCACGGCGTGTAGAAAAACACGATATGAAGGATCTGAGAGAATTAATTGTGTGCTCTTTGAAAGGTCAGTTTTGACAATAGGGAGTAGTTCACTATACTGGTGAACTTTAGCCTCTCAACTAGATCTGTAAGATATTCCCATCTAAGACGAATCATTTTATGATTTTTGGGAAACTAAATACGAGACTATATCGTATATTTGCAAATATTGCACGGTGAATAGTAAGTAGTATAAACATTATAAAATTAGTATAGGCGACAATTTCTAAAAAGTTCTTCGTCAGCTCAAGCTTACCAGTTATTGCAGTATAATGAAAACGTAGTTATGTATATAGCTACGTTTTCATTGCTCTCTCTCTCCATCTCTCTCTCTCTCTATATATATATATAGAGGGAGGGAGAGATAGAGGAAAAAATACATATATGGACCGTCGCAATTTATAAAACAAAAGCTTTCCTAGATGTAATAAGTCTTATTAAGTTTACGTTTTTTGCACAAAGAAATTTCGTTCTGTGGTCGCCTCGTTAGAATAATGAGGCGACCGCCCTCTCAGTCAGAGAAAATATTCAAACGCAAAGCTGATGTGAAACGCATTACATTTTTCATGCGAAACATTTGACTGTCGTAGTTTCGACTATTTGACGAATACACCGAGGTCATCTTGCAGTATAGAGAATTTATAGGCGGGATCATGCAGCTGACAGAAAATTATGAGGCCAAAAGCGTGCTGCTACTCGGAATATTATTGGAAGGATACTTAATGATTATGAGGAACAAAACAGCACTCAAGACGCTTCCTCATATGAAGTCACTACGAACTGAGCATAAAGCGAAATGACCATTTCTAATTCCTATTTGAAAATATGATCCGCATAAGAATGCTCAGGTCTATTCCACAAAAGAGCTCAGGACGTCACATTTTCAGCAGGATCTTATGAGGGAACGCATCAGAGGCTTTAGCATGATCTTGGTCTGTACCTTCGTATCCAGCAGAGACACGCAGTCGCCTAAACACAAATTAAGTTGCAAAATTCTGGACGAAACCTTGCTCAGCAAGATTCAGAAGGCATTTGACGTAAAATTATCCGTTAGAGCACTCTAACAATTATGTTGAAGACCTTGCAATCGGTGAAGATCAGAACAATCAGATAATAGATTCCTTCTGTCCTGGTATATTTGGCTAACGTGAAACGAATACCAACACCCCAAGAAGGAGGAAGATATAAACATGAGAGAATAGAAAAACCGTGCTAGGTGGCTGCGAGATTGCTTTGCTGTGCTGTTTAGGAATTGTGGTGGACTGTCATCTGGTGTAAATGAAGCCTTATTAGTGACTTCATGAGAAGCCTTCACAAATACGTCAGCGTCTACACCAACAAAGTCGAAATACCGAGAAATTCAGCCGCATGCTTTTGCCCTCCATAAAAACACCAGAGAAATAGTTTGCAAGCGCGTTACTTCGCGATTATCACCACTGCTCTTTGCGACTTCTACCGTGTAGCAGTCCTAGATGCTAGTGCGTTTGCCAAATATTTTGGTGTTTCTGCCACACATCACATACCTCCACACTTTTCAGTGAGTTGATCGCAGAGCAGTTGGTATTGCGGTTATTCATTAAAAAACGTCTCTAATTCCTTCAAGTCATGGAGCTTAAGCCATTGAAAATGCTTATTAAGCTGCCAGCAGTACGTGTGAACTGCAGACTTTTTACGGATATTGAAATTCACAGGCATTGCAGCGAATATACTTAAATTTTACAAAACCGTTCGAGTCAGACAAATCTGAAGCGAATGGTGACGATCAGTAACTGATGTATCGATGTAAATTATTCATAAACCCTCTACATTGCGTTGTCAAAAGTTCTCGCGATATGGTTGATTTATAGGTCAGTTAATATTCTCACTAGAAAATCATTCTTGTCTATGAATTTTTTTGCATATTATCTATCTTCTTGTGTACGCCATGAAATGGGTAAATGATTTCCATCACGGTGGCGGACACCTTTCATTCCTTAGTAGAGTTGCGTTGTGAAGATCCTCAGTTAGGAGGGATATTCGAAACTCCTCGCGGGTCCTCATGGGTAGATTGAGTAGAAAGCAGCTACTTTTAACAGGAGACGATATTTCTTTCGCTCACGCCATTGCACTGTGTTGTGTTCGCATAGAGCTGTGATGGATTAGCAATTTCTGTAAGCTGCGGTGTTAGGGTAGCATTGCTTTTGAATGCAGCTGATTGCATATAGAAACTGTGGTTCACGTTGGGAAGTCATAATTGTGCCGGATAAAGTGGTGTACTTGGTTTTGCGCGTGGAGGGAAGGTTGCAGCTTTTTGTTAGTGAAAAGAAAATGAGAAGAGAATAGTTGCTAGATATCTGCAAAGACAGTACTAACGGTTCAAAAAATCCGCTTGATGGGCAGGATTTTGTCCGGAATGCTAAAAGTCCATTTTTTCCGTCGACCTATGCATTGACCTGCATTATTCATCTGAAAAAATGGAAACTAGACCATCAGAACTTATAGACGACTGAAGGACACTGCATGAAAAAACATCCCAATATTTTGCGTCACCAGCTAAGTAGCACGGCATGCTATGGGGTAGTGTGATGCTGTCGTTGTAATAAGCGCATATTTTCGAACATACATGAGCCTATCCGTTTCAATATAAGGAGTTCTTGGCCAAAATGATTGTTATTTTGGCTGAAATATGTAATTAGGTGATCGGCAGCTTGCAGAGAAATTTTGGCAATGAAATCGTTGGGATGGTCTTGTGTTCGCTGGCGTGAAGCTGCTTCATTGAACTCTGACAGCGAATTGCTTTCTCATAAAATGTGATGAGTGTTCCGAAAACCACGTTCTCGGAAGACTTTTCGTAGAACTTATTGAATCCTTTAGCTCTTCCCTTCACAGCTTCCCTTTGCAGTCGGCATTCTCGAGTTTGCAACGAACTCTCTTCGCAAGTCAGAGGGAGAGGACATGATGAAGTTGTCCGTGTTTCGCTTGAGTAGCTGCGCTGGTCAACGGCCAACTTTCATCGGTGAGGTTCTGTAGTGTGCATCGCGAGGTTTGTACTGTTTCTAAGAATATTATCACTCTAATTTCGAACTCTGTCACATCTTTTGTACGCTTGATCCGCAACGCCGTATCATTGTTTTGCATATACATGCAAAAACCCTTGGGATCTGCGGAGTCTAAAGCGTTCGAAACGATATGATCTTATTTGGAGGCCATTTTAAGCTGAACGTAATGGGTGAACACTTTTTAAGAAACTGCAATCTTGGCGTATCCTTCGTCGCAGTGGAGCTTACTCCAGTAACTCCGACTAGAGCCGAAAAGATATGTGTGGGTGAGGCACGTTGCTGTGGATATTAAGGAACTATTGAAAACTGGTTCCTATTCAGAGGGGATTGTTTTATGGATGATGTGAAAAGCGACTATGGTTATGTTGCATTATTTTCGACTCATTAAACTGCCATCATTAGAAATAGATGTGCGGCTTACTCACAGAACGCACTTTTTTTCCAAGAAATAGAGGAGTGAATAAAAGGCGAAGAAACGACGAATTTAAGGCCGCGAGCGCTTTGCACAACTATGCAGTGGAGCAACAAAAAAGTTCACAATATTATCTATATTTTAACGTTGCCAAGCTGAGTAGAGCTGATAAATTTCCGGGTATAGCTAAACAAATATCGCACAGTCTGCAAATTCATTTCGCGGTGAAGTGGAGTACAATAGAACTGACGAAACCGTGCCCTCTAATATAGTATAACGTAGCTTAAGATGCTTTTGAGATGCTAAAGCATAATGTAATAAAGATATCGAGATTTCGAAGAAAGCGACGCCAGGAACAATGAATGACTCAAAAAACCAAGGTGAAGTGACAGCACTTGTCGGCGAATTTTATGCTCTCTGCCACCTCTAATAGCAATCAAATGTTGTTTCTCCCCTCGCTTCTTGTTGCTTGAACTGAAAATAGATCATACATCACCTGTATTCGCGACTACTCCCCAGGGAAACGGCCTCTTTCCAAAGCCAAAAAGATGAAAAGCCCAGAGACGCAGGGTGGATGGGATGTTATTTTGATCGACCCTTATAAAGATGGTTTTTCCTTGAGCTGTTGTGTGGGTTATACAGGTTAAATTGGAAGATGTTTTCGTTCATTAGAAAAGTAATGTTGGGAGCTTCTTTGATATCGAAGTGAATGATCTTTTTCGTTCACGATAATCATTTCGTCTATAATTAAAAAGTCTGCGTTGGAAAGCTTTCGCGAAAAACCGTGCCATTTCATGGAGATTCCTCTTGTTTCTGCAATTCTAAAAAGTCTTTGAAGCCAAATTTTTTTTTTCAGCTCGCGATGACAAGGCGTGCTTTTTCATATCCTTCACAAAGCTGAGGAAAGACACGATATCTGTGGCGAAGACATAGAGGTCTTCGCATTGGGTTCGTTTCAAAAGATTCCCTGCGAGGCAGAGGAGAATGAGGGTCTTGTGGCACGAAATTAATAAATCATTTTCACGTGGGTCCTACAACGGGACGCCCACAGAGAAAGGGAGTAGCGAACTACGAACATTATTGTACCCAAAAAGCAAGAAATTCTTCTAAAATTAACTGTCTCCGGAGTGATATTACCTTTACACCTCGGAAATGCCACAGTAGGGCTATTTTCCGATACATAACATTCTTAGGCTTAGCTCAATCCATCTTTCCTTTCCTCATTCCCAGTGGCTCCTATCTCTTCACGTCTCTGCCTCAGCAAAGATGAGACAGACATCTTGTCACATTTCCTGTCACAGTTTAAAAAATTCGTGCAGACGCCGATCCATAATTGAAATGGAACTGATAAGTTAATTTGGCAGTTATCAAACAGGTGGATCGTTAATTCTAGTATCGTTGACGAGAATTACAGTCATAGGTTATAAGTCTGATAAAGGCAGTTTTTAATTCGAACATCTAGATTATTCATATACTAGGATTTTGACTTATAAATTTGTAGTCACGCAGCCTTCATAAAACTCCCAACGATGACATATTTTTGCAAAGCAGCGCACAGATCTATAACCACTGTAGCTGAAATTAGAAAAGAAAGTGAATACACCGCTGAATAAAAAGAAATATTGAGGCGAGAGAACTCAACAGAGAATAGCGTTGCAAGTGGAAAGAATTTCAGTTCGACACAGTCTTTAATTGATATTTGGTTTGGAGTTGTTAGGGGAAGGCCGAGAGGGGAGGGAGGAGTGGTCGTTGAAATATTATAGGTCCAAGATTTATTGCCTGCAAACATATGTTGATCTCTCCACCTTGTGATTTTACAAAAGGTGTATGGTCGCATTACACCAGATGCTTTCAAAGAGCGGAAGTCCGAAAAAGCCCTACGCAATAGTAGGAAATATCGAAGTGGAAATACGAATTCGTTTGCGCTCCCAGTGTGCTTCACGATGACACCATAGAACGATAAGTTGAAGTTCAAACGGTCACTAAAATGTAGCTAGTCGTCTGTTATTATCCGTTTCACTGTGATCGCCTCTATGCGCTTATACTGATTGATTTTTTTTTTTCTGAAATAGAACAATCATCATCCTTCAGTAGCCTTCACTGAAATTGATGCAATACATGGTGTATTATAAAATTTGAAAAAGTATATCGGACATTACTCTCCTTTCATGACAATAAGTGATGTCACACGCCGAATAGAAGAGGAAGTTCCCGGAATGAATTTATTTGTTGGAAGTCCAATTTAGCTGCATCCGTTAGCGTTTCGTTGCCATCTCGAAGAACTAAACGGGAGCTGCAACCAGCAGCTCGTGCAGCACGAGCCTCAAGCTCCGAATGGGTGAGGAAGAGTATGCTTTGTGGTGAAATTCGCAAATTCGACGCGATTTTTTTATAACTATCCGACTCCACCTTTGAACCAATCGATATATCGAAATATCCGGATATTAGCTGCAAACGAACGGTCCTGAACAGAAGGCGTAGATTTAGACCTAGACTTAATACTGGAAAAAAGTTCATTTGCAATGAATAACCGCGCGCTGGAAAGAGTCATTAATTCAGCAAATGAAAAAACCATGCCATTATGCAAAATTCATTACACACCGGAGGATGCCGAAGTCAACAAGTTTCGAATGTTGTGCAAAATGTTCGAAAATTCCGGCAATATTTTGTTGTGATCTAGTTCAGTTTACAAGTTATTTGCTCTAAATGCTTCAATTTCTAATGCACCTATACTGAATAAGCAGCTTTCATAATTCGCAGTTATAAGAGAAAGTTCTAGACAGAAATAAACGAAATAGAAGAGAGAACCGGTGTAAGATCTCCATCAATAGAATAGGTGAAGAGAAGTTTCTGTGTTAACACGGATCCTGATGAATAAATGTAGACAGGAGTAGCAGATAAGAGCCTCTTCAGACATGGTTTCACATCTGGATACATGCTGAAAACATCTCGGATTTCACAGTGAACGTGAAAAAGAATAAAGAAATATATTCCAATGAACCTTCACCATAGATATTAAAATATTAAATTTTTATTTTATTTGTCACTGTCATCATTTCAACCCTCTCGTGCTAAATTATGCCCTGAAATATTGTTGGACAAACGTAAGCAATGGAAGCGAAATTAGTTTTTCACTCACTTAGTAAAAAAATTCAGTGCTTCAAATCATAAATGTTTACGGAAATATCCTTTGAAAAAATTTAATTAAAATGCCCATAATGAAGTGTCTGAAATTTCATATGAAAGCAGTTCGGAATTTTCCTCTTTCTTAGGATTCTCGTCACCACAATGAATTTTAGAAGTCTTCCTAATCAATAATTCCATGGAAAAGTTTAGCTGTTACAACAGTAGCGCTTTTTCGAATTCTCACTTCTTTTCTATGTATTGGCTTAGTAAACTGTCTGGAGGAAGAACACGTAATGCTGAAGTTTATGGATTCTGGAAGACTTGCCTTATTAACGAAATGCTTCTTTATTCGGTAACTTCTGCGAACCTCCATCGACACCTTATGGCGTTTATATATGCGGCTGCATGTATGCACAAAAACACATACACGTATAAACAAAATCAAATGAACGACATATATATATATATATATATATATATATATATATAATATCTATGTATAATATAATTTGTATAATTTATCTTATTTCAGCAGATATGCCTATCTCAGAAGGACCGACCTTTGTCGCTCTTAATAGTTTTTAATAAACAATATCCATATTTCTTGCATCGGAGAAGAAAAAAGTTATGTAACTTACTGCCCCTTGAATTTCCCACTTTCGAAGGCGCTCTTCAGAAGAAGTCCTTGAAGATGCTTCAGAGATTTCAGCTGAAAGATTAACGAGCATGAAAGCCCAAGCGAGCTAAAAATTTTTGCGGCCAGCTAGCGTTATTTGTTTCCTCATCATTACCCTTGCCAAGCGATAATGGCAAAAGTATCTGCTACGGTGAAAGACATTTTGTATAACTGAAATGTGCTATATACCCGAAATGAAAATCTAACGTTATTAACTGTGAAGCTATACAAAGGGCTATTGATTGATGTGTTAGAGTGATCGACTTATTGTTTAAATAAAAGAAGCTCCCACCTTTTTGTCCTTGGAAATCCAATAGATTACATTAGATACTGTTTTTGAAATTATGTTCTCTTGGCTGTCCTCGTCATCGGGAACTATCGAAACGTTTTTATCAGTGCGACGTTCGATGTTCGCCTCTAAACGTATTTGATCGATCGCATTTAAGATTTCCTGTCGGTAGAAATTCTCACGAAGGAACTTTTCAACGTAATCATTGCAGTAAGGAAAAAGAGTCTCCTGAAACCATTCAGTTTCATTCGGAGGTTTTTGCAGTAAAAATAGTGAAGAAAATGCTTACTGCAAATCGACATTACAAGCTAAAAATCACTTTAAGCCAAACATATGTGAAAAACGCCATCGCTGTAAGAAATCTATAAGTTAGAAATGCACTAAAAGTTGTTTTGAAGACATAGCCATATGCTGCATTGGAAATGAAAGGTTGCATCTGAAACAGTTTTGGCTATTAATGTGAAGTTTTGGCAACTTATATGATGAATTTAGAAGAAACTATTTCAAACTAGCTGTTACCTTCACGAAAGAGACTGAAGTTGTGACACCTTCAATATCCAGCAATAGTGCTGTACACTTGACCATCTTTTGAAATATTGGTTCCAGCAGGGAATATAAATTCGGCGTTCGTTTATTGTCAGTAAGTTAAGAGTAATATCTGAAGCTATATTATCGGATGCTGGAAAAGTACGTAAACTTTTCTCACGTAGGAAGAATCAGTGGGCGGAAAGGTGGTAGGGGAAGGTAAAGGGATTTCGCGTCTGCAGCGTGATATCAATAACAAAGTGTTGTCTGCAAGCTACTATAGGCATGCCGCAAGTTCGGTTGGCACTTGACAGCTTGCAAAGCATTTGTTGAAATGGCGTTGTTAAATTGAAGTGTTTGTAAGATGATTGGTGCATAGATTTGGAGACAAAAAGGTCAGTAAACGTTCTTTTGGTACAGTGATCTGATCTGCATCCTATTTTCTGAGGATTGGAAAAGGCTGAAAGAACATTGCCACCTCATTCCAACTCCTCAATCCCGCTAACTGCCACAGAAAGAAGCGTGCGTTTTCAGACCACTGAAAATATTTTATTTGAAATTGACCTTTCTCATCCTTCATCTAACGAACATTCCCACTGTCTCTTCTCCCTTCTCGTTTATCTCCTTTTTCTTCGCTTGTAAAGAAATGAAGATTTATTTGTTTATATCCTGAATTTTACTTTGCAATCCCTTTCGCTCCCTTCCCTCTTTTAAGGAAATGACTAGATGTCTTCACTATTATTGCCACTGTCCTTTACTTGCGAGAAAAAAGGAATACTGTTCTTCGCTGGAGTATTCATCAACTCATAACCACCACTGAGGCATGTTATTATTTCACTCTGTAAAGGTTTTTTTGCAATTTCACTCCGGAAACAACGTAATTTGAGCACTCAACGGAGCAAATTATCGGCTCTTTGAAGAAATGAATTATAGAAGGGAGTGATTTTCGTTTAAAGTTCAAAATATTCCACACCAACCAACTGCTCATGCATCCCAATCAAAGCTCTTCGGTCGTGTGCTTCCTTTTTCTCCAAGTATATATATATACCTGTATACACCAACATGTACTATACATATACATATATATAGGCATGTGTATACGTATATATATACCCATATATATACGTATATATATACCTTTCGTCTCCTCCATCTTTTTTCGATATAAAATCTCCCATTAAAGCCAGACTTTGTTTCTGAAGTTTCAGAAAAACAGGGATCTTTTCCGAAGCGAAAGTATTCTCCGCGGAAATTTCGAAATGAAAACGATCAAATGTAGGTTGCGGAAATATGTTTCAAACAAGACGCTTTTGAAACAGTTACAGTCAACTGCCAAGAAACGCCGAACCGACCAACACTGCGTTATTTGCCATCAGAAAATGTTGCCCTAGTTGATTTTTTCAATGGAAAACTTTGTGACGGCGAGTTATTCATCAGCTTCTGATGGCACTTTGTAGTTTATGTCGTCTATTTGTGCTCATAACTATGGGGCAGACAATAAAAAGATGCTCATTCTCCTTCCTGTGTATTTGTTTTTGAAAACGTCTCAATTTTAGTAATTTTACGCAAACCAAAATTGGAGGTTACGTCTTTTAGAGACACTTAAAAGTGCGATCGATACAGTAATTCCATACCGTGGAGGTCGATGCGGATCACTGGGCTGATGTCGAGTTTTGTATAGTCGATATTAACGTCCAAAGAGGCTATATTTATTTGAATTTTGACTCTCCCTTAGCTTGTGTTCCTTTAAATGATTTTTTTGACCATTCCACGTTCTCCTCAAGCAACACATCGTAGTTTATCTCTTATTTTCTGGTTTCTATGAACAGACTCATGAAGAATTATCCTCATCAGAGTTCGACAGTGAAGATAGGCAAAATGGAACTTATGAGGATTTTGAACTTTGCAAAATGTTCACATTTTTGTCTAAAGGATGATACATTTACTTGGAGATCTCACCATCTGAAATCGCAATGAATTTCGGATAACGTAAAAGTGGATAATTCTCTACAGTTGTCTGCAGATATGTTCGTTTAATTGCCACAGCAATAGAAGAATGAACGAGATTCCTTCGTAAACGTTAAGGTTTATAACAGCAAACTGTAGCGAATGGAAGTGGACAGAAAAGAAGTTGAAATTTCATAGATAGTAAAAGTAAGGGGAAAATCAAGTTTAGTGGAAGAGGAAGAGTAAAATATTTGTGAAGCAGTGCACATTTTTTGGTTCATAACGACCAAAAATGTTTTCTGTTTGTTGCAAAGGTGGGTACTGTCTTTGCAAAACAATCATATTTTTAACTGTTTGCATAAATAATGGAATGATCCAGTCTAAGCTCACAGAGCAGCACATTTCTCGAAATATCAGTATATTTTGGTGAATATTCCAAAACGTTTTATTGCCTCTTAACTGCTATATTTAACTGCTATCCACTCACTTCCATGCTGTTTTTACTGTTGCTTAATTTTTAGAAGCTTAGCGGTTTCCGCTTCTTTCTATGAATTTTCGACGAAAATTTAGCATTTTCTCAAATTTCTAGAACAGTCATTCATGGTTATCGCGGAGATAGCCACGGAAAATTAGAAGCATTTGACAGTTTCGTTAGCCGGGTTCCATTTTCGTTTTAATAATAATTTTAGGCAACCTTGATATAACTTCACCCCATCTTGATGTCGTGCAGATAACTCTGGAGAAGTGCACCATTCGTCTCTCTTACTACTACTGGTGGAGTTTTGTGAAGTGATAATATCACACACGTTAGTTCACACAATTATTGCAAATATTCCGCTAAATTTCTTTCACGCGACTAATCGCAGAGCTGTTGTATTTGCAGAGCTATTTTCATGTGGAATGTATTTTTCAACAAAAGGAGTAAATACGTATTAGACAAGAGAGATCATAGGGTTTCATATTCATAAGGAAGAGGGGAGGAGGGTAACTCGCTCAATAATGGTGTTTCGATTAACTGAAGCCTTTCTTTCCCTGTGTCTTGAGTGTAATGAAAACTTTTAATGTTTATTAGTCTTTTCATTCGTTTTTCTGTGAAAGTAGAAAAATATAAATTCATTCGATGCAACAAGTTTTCCCGAAAAATTCTTGCTTCGTTATTCTAAGTTTAAGATTTATGGAAGCTGAGTTAAGTGAATGAACTTCATCACCTCTGAGATTCGTGAGCTGAACTGTCTAGCTTGTAACAGCTGCCTCGCGTATGCTTCACGACATTCGAAGAAGGTGAGCTAAGTCTGAGTTTGAATTTTGGCTAATTCTATATGAGCCTCTTTAGAACGATCAACACGATCAACGAAAGATGCATCGATAAGCAATTTGTGGGTCGTCGATGTTTGATGACAGTTCGAGTGTGTGCGTTGCGCTGAGCTTATCACGAATGTTCTGCTTAACCAGACTGTCGCTTAAATGGTCCACTCTCACCAACGTGTTTGCTCTATGCTAGTGTTGATCATATCGACTGCACTGTTCTCAAACTTCATTAGTTTTCCGACCTGATAATATCTGACCTCAGGTAGTTGACACTGTCGCAAGCTGGGTTTCCCCGAAAAACCCCTCCTGCTGAAGGAGATGATGGGAGTAACCGAAGGCATTTGAAGGTGTAAAAACCATGGTTTCAGTATTTATTATTCTGATCTTTAAAAAAATCTTGCAGTAAAGTCGATCGTTTGAAATTTTTGCATATGCCTCATTTTATCCTTTTCATTTCTCCTTTCCCTTCCTTCAGTCACCGAGATACACTATGGACATAGAACTGTAGCAGGTATGTTGAAAAGTTGGTAATTTCTAAGTCTTGTTCTTCGACATGACATTGCTACGCAGTGAGTATATTCGTGTTGTTTTGTCCTGTTATTCATTCTTGCTAGAGCAGAACTATTATTGAGGCGACCTGCTGTGATAATTTAATGTCTATTCAGTTATGAACCCCTCAGAATTGCTCATAGCAACTAACTTTTTTTTCAGTCATTTCAGCGTAATTTTTGGTTATTTTAACCATCAAAACAAACTGTTAAATTTCCCTAATATTTTAATCAAATTCTGCGAAACAATCAATGTTCTTCAGAGCTATAAATTGTAAGTGTCATGAATTTTTCTGTGAATCATATTTGTAAGGCATTTATTTGTGATGGATGCATTGCTGATAAAAACTGCGCAAAGACAACTGAGCCTTTAACAAAAACTGAAAATGTGACAGAGAGTGATTAATGGAGGCGGGGTAGGGGAGGGAGGAAAGGAGGAGGGTATGGAGACAGTACACTGGGGGAGGCAGCGGCCGTTGGTATCCTAATACGACCGGCAAAGAAGGAGAATGTGGAGATGCGTAGACTTGCGTCAACGTAGACCTGCGTCAACGCATATCTACCCTATTTAGACATGCCGCAAAAGTAGTACACACCCTCTATTCTACTGTCACCTTCCCTCTTCCATTTCGCTCCCTCCATCTTAATAGAAACAAAGAGCATTAGTATTTAGCACTTAATTGATATCCGATTTACTGAACGTTGTTTCAACAAATTAACAAGTATTTATATAATTCTTGCTCAGTTAATTTCTGTGTGCATATCGCATTCCCTCTCTGACAGAACAAACATAGCAATAATGTGCTGATCTGATGCAAAAATAAAGAATGAAATGTCAGCTTGTCGCAAGATTCGTCGCAGAGCAAAAAAGACGTGTTGTTATTGTTCTGGTAATTAAATGAACCAAGTGTACGCACTGTAACACACGAAGACAATGAATCATTACAGAGATATATATGAAAATAAGAAAGATCCGTTTGAAGAAAATTCAATTAAGGCAAAAGATTTCGAATATTCCTATTGAAAGATTTTGAATCACGTTGAATGAATGACTGACTGCACAGCCTATCGCTTTATAGTTGACAATAAGTGGCGAAATGTTGATAAGATACATGTGCTTCAATAATGCACCAAAAAACAGTTGGGAACCTTTGACGATATAATACGCAATATGAATTGCACGCTGATACCCTTAGGCATCTTGCTTGCAGGTCAACTAGTCTGTCTTATTCTTTCACCTATTTTTGCAGATTCAAACAGACTGGTGTCTGCTACAGCAATTTTCTAGTGAGCGCATCACTTGATGATTTATGAAGAAAGACCGCCTTGCACAGAAGGGTTCTTTCGACTAGGGCTCTACCTCCCAATGTTGACCGCATAGATTTGCGCCAAGTTCAATAATTGGTTAATCAACCACTCCGAAAGGCGTTCGTCATTAGATTCACAATATTTTTTATGGGCATAACCTGCGTCATATTTATATGGATGAAAAATTACTAAGGAAAATCTTTAGAAACAAAATTTTTTAAAAAGTGTTCCACTTGTGCAGAAAATCGTCTTACAAAAGTACCATTCCAGTGCCAGTCCTTAAATATGTTTCCCATTATGCATAAGTAGCACATCTTTAGCAATTTTTTCTATGAATGATACTGTTGAAAAAGTGGTGCATGGCAAAGTTCCCTGTGAAAGAAGTTGTGCTCAAAGAGGATATTACAATTAGAACATGGGAACATATAGTGAGCCGTACCCATAATGAGGTCATTGAAGAAACGTACGAAATGCTGTCATGAACATAATTAACTCATGAAAAGCCATGTGTATTCGTCACATGAGATGTTCGCTGTTTCAAGGACCTATAGGATATCCTTTCTTCTAACAACCGAGCGTA
Organism: Parascaris univalens; assembly: GCA_037576465.1. Lineage (NCBI taxonomy): Eukaryota > Metazoa > Nematoda > Chromadorea > Rhabditida > Ascarididae > Parascaris > Parascaris univalens. The sequence continues at coordinate 183,099,891 of CM075173.1, read as the reverse complement.
CATTTCCTACCACCTGCTGTTCACTGCCCATTTCTTCGCATTGGCACCTCGAATAAGGGACACTGATCCAAAGCTCGCCGACGCAACGGATTCGTAGCCAATCACCGTTTGGGTGCTGTAATATTGCTTTGTTCAATGACGCCGAAAACATTTGTTGACGTCTTTACAAATTACCGTCTTCATTCATTCAGTTGTCGGCTCTTGAGTAATCACAAATCGATGGTTTTTCATAAAAAAGGAGCACATTTCCTCTACCATATCGCATTTCCTTTGAATAATCTAGAGTGCAATGCGCAACTTATTGTACTAATTGTCTTTGCTTCCATTTAAATGAATGTTAGGGGATTGCATCATAGTTATTATCAATAGAACTGAAATTGTTTACTTGATTAGTAATTACTTGAATGACTTTAGAAGTAATAAACTATGATCAAAGGCGAATTTGCCATTTAATTTGCTATTTTATTGGTAGATGAAATTCTTGAATAATTTTTCTCGGCATTATACTAAAAAATCTCAAAAAATGAACTAAAATGTTCGTGAAAATTCTCAATGCGATAAACGAATGCATTATAGGCTCATTGAAATATTCAGCTGTCAGTTCACCGTTCAGACTTAACCGTTGTATTATTCTTACTGGCTTTTTTGTCTCGAATCACCAATTTTTGCCACACAAAATTTATCGATTTCATCACAATTTCAGCATTACTAAGATTTGTTCAGTGATGACGAAAGAAATAAAATTGCTTTGGCGAGCAATCTATGAACAATATCGCATCGATTAATCTTGAAGGTTTTCATAATTTTTAAAGGACTCATAAGAAGATTGGTTCTATTCACTTTGCGCATATTACTCCAGTGACAGTACAACAAAATTTGTGGGAATGAATGTAAAAATACTTTTTCTTCTAAAAGATCACCTGCGACTTAAAGGTTAATTTACCAGCGCATATCGTGGTAAAAATTAAGGACACAAATCGTATAATGACACATTCTTACACGCCGAACAAGTTTTGAAAATGTGTTTGCTCGGCAGACTTCAAAGTCATGGATCTTCTATCGTTTATAGTATTGAGCGATGCATGGATCTTCCCTCAAGCATGTTTTATAGCGAGAAAAACACCCTCAAAATTCGACGTCATTGCTAGACCACTTGTATTGTCGCATAACAACAAGCTCATTATTGGGATTGATTGTGTAACTATGTCATCGCTGCATAAAATATTCGATAGTGCTCCGTCATGTCTTTTATTATGGTAATGATTTGCTGCGATTATATGTCACGTTTCAGTTCAGCTAGATTTCCGTCATATTTCTCATTCTGAACTATAAGAGCCCAACTTTTGCAAATGAATCGCGAGCAGGATTGTATAAATGAGATTTTATGACCGATAAGGCAGTTCAGAGGCCTTATTTCCTGCCACTTTTTGGAGAAGAAATAATAAATAACATAAAAGAAACGCCATTTCGATATTCCAAAACATTGTAAATATCCTACATAATAAGATAATTTCGTACAGCACATCTTATGTGCTTTATAAATATTATAATTTCACATTGACCTCAACGCAGGTGTTTTCCATTGCAATTGTGTTACGTAATAATGCAACTAATGCGAGCACATAATTGCTTCTGCTACGATTAAGAGCCTTCGCAAAGTTGTACGCAAACATTTGCACATTTCTTCACGCATATTGTTTCATTCGGTTGCGAACAATCACTCCAAGTGTCCACTCTCGTCCATCGTGAGAATACTCAACGGTCAAAATCTCTTGGACAATTTTTATTCAATTCATTGTGTTTACTTAGCAGTATACTTTTGTTCTTCTGTTGTTCACTTCACTTCACTTCCGCTTATCGATATGTTAGTGGACAATATTGTCGAAATAGTTGGTGTTGTTGGCGAATAACACTAGTGAAAATGATGAATGAGCACCATAGTAGTAGAACGGTATGGGAAAGAGATTTCGGTTATGATATGCGAAATTGCCACTCAAGAAGCATATCCATCAAAAGTCAGTGAGTGCTCTTATGTATCTTATTGGACAATTTCAATCGCCTTTCTGCAGTGGAACACACTCCGCAATGCTCAGTGTTCTTCTACAGAGAATTTATGATTTGTTTAAACTCGTTAGTTGCACATTCAAAATTTGACATATAAGGAGCAATTTCATTATTGGAGGGAGTAGGAGGCCATAACTGTATTGCAGTTATCCATACACGACCTTTTCAATGCAATTTTTTGTCTGTGCAATTATTTTTGCTGATAATTACTGTCTTGTCATTTGGAGACTTTTGCGACACTCATATTCGGAATGGGAGTGAATGACAAGATTTAGCTTGAAGACATTTGCATATTCCTTTTGCGTATCGTCTGCGTAGTCTTCCTTGATCGCTAATATTCATCGCTTTCGATGCATTAAAACGAGTGAAGTCGTTTTGTGTTCTGCTGTTGATCTGAATGAGGATCTGAATATTTAGCTGCTTGGGTAGTAGCTTCTTATCATAACTGATTAAAGAGGTTCTTTCTTTTCATTTTATTTATGCAACTTATCAGCAGCCAATAATAAAACTTTGTTTTGCGTATGTTATCTCTTTTCGATTTATGACAGTCTGACAGATGACATTAACTGATAATTTTAGTATCTCTAACGGAACTGAAGTTGAGTAGGGATATTGAAATAATGAAAAAGAAAGTTTCTGCAGAGATTTTGACGCTTTGCGAGGGATTTTTTGAAGCATCTCGTGCTAATAGAAACAAATGTATGTGTATAAAATGAAGTAAAGTGCACACTTTTCCTAAAAGATACTTAATTTTTGGGTTCAGCAATAAATGGTTAATGGTTCAAAGCGGACGATTAAACAACGCCTATGCCAGCTATCATAAAACCATAATAAAAGCAAGCAAAGAATCGTCTAAAAGACCACTAAAAATGACCAAAAAGACTGCTTGCAACTGCAAGTGTGTGTTGCGTTATGGCGTCATGCGAAAGTAATACTTTGTGTTCACATATATCATCAGTTTTGTTTGCATTTATATTCACATTTCGTTTCGAAAACAAATTATTGGAATCGATTTCATTTTTTGCTTTTCTGCATTTCCTCTTTTTTTGTTCACTTTGTTCTACAATAACGTTTCGTTTCCGTTCTATTGTCGTTAAAAGTTGCTGTTCACTCGTCGATGTTAGATCATAAATGCCAAATAAACAAGCATTTAGCATTGCCGTGAACATCCTCAATGACCGTACATAAAGAGAAGGTCTTCAGAGCGTTCGTTTATCTCTGCTGCTGACATGAGAGTCATTTTCAGAAGGAATTTATGCAACGTTACGAAGACTAATTCATGCATGAGATGCGCATAGGATACGATGTGCACATAATCCTCGACGTCACTGATTTAGCTTCATTTTATTCACATATTGTGCTGTGAATGACATTTCGTCTATAATGTGGACTACGTTTTATGGATACACTACTGAGAATTACTGAAGTGAATGAAAATTATTTTTGGAAACTTGTGGCATTGATTGTAGTAAAAAATTTCCCGCTAAATGTTATCGTGAGAGTAGACTGTGGAATCAAACCGCCGTTTCTGAATAAGAGTCAGCGCTCTAAATTCTTAATGATTAAGGGCGTTTACAAATCGTTTACATATTCCGTTGTCAGTAACTAAGTCTTGAGAGGTGATCTCGATAGACAAACACTTTTCGACTGGTAAAACTACTGTTCAAAAAATGCCAAAGCTCATTGTTTTTCCAGTATTTCAAAGCAAATAGTGAAAAAAGAGAATAAATTTCTTTCTTTCAATCGCGAGCTGAGAGCGAATAAAATTTTGATTGCCTCAGAAGTTTCGTGGATGCGTTTTCAGTTTGAGAGGCATCGAGCTAGAAAAGATTTTGTATTCTTCCCACGTACATTTTGCTGTATTTTTTAGTGTTTATGAATTTTATCGCTTATGTTTTCAACCGTCTTAAGCTGATTGTGGTAGCGGCTGTCTGGTGCTGAATGCCTATACAATTATCGTTTAAGAAAAAAAAAATTCATTGCTGAGCATTAAAAAAGAATCAGCGGTTATGCAATCCGATACCGCAATAGGTGTGTTTATATTCCGTCAGTGAATCGTCAATTTCGACACTTTTGAGTGTTTTGATTCCATTATATTACCATTTTTCAATGGTAAAAATCCTAGAAAGTTCACGTGAAATAAGAAACTTCAAAATTAACAACCCTTCATGAAACATTAATAAGTATGATTTCAAGTGCTCCAGGCGATACTCGTTTAGAGCAGAGAGCGAACTGAGTAGGTTGCAATCGAAAGACGCAATCGATGAAGAGGGGTAACAGTATTTGAAATTTTTTCAGCAAACATCTGGAAAAACACAGTTGTGAAGATGAAATTTATGCATGAAACGAGCCTGCTGTAGTCATGAAATGAACGCTTTTTCGCGGTATCCGTTCCTTGAGTTTCCTTTCAATTTCACAGTCAATTGAACACAATTGCTGGTCGATTTGCAAGCCTATTGGCGGATGTATGCATTCACCTCACCAACCTCTGATCCCATAATGACTTTATACCTATTTCCATCGATCATCCACCCTATTCTCATCTTGTCGGTGCGAATTACATTAATTTTATTTAGTATTGTTATTACCCACATGGTAACCACAAATCTAACTGTAGATAGGACATAATTGATGGAATGATAATTGAGCGCTATTAAACTTAAACAGTTTACAGATGACTTTCAAGTGAAGATCTTCACAAGCACTTGATAATCGATTCATAGACTACAAAATACACAAATGACACATGTTCATTTGTAAATTATTAATACTTTCTGAACGAAAAAGTTTTATTCAGTTCCATTCTTATTTAGGGACTTGTGGATAGGATCTCGAAAGTTTTCACTTCGATGACGCTTTGAGCATTTTTATTGCAGTGAACTTAGCATGATAGCATACTTCTTCAAGCTGTTTTTAAAAATGGTTTTGAGAACTTACAGATCGTTAACTAACTCTTTCTATCATCCTGAAAGTCAAAATATGCGAAAAATGTTCCCTTCAAGAGTATTAAGAAGGTTTTGCCATCAAGTTTACCCAACTGCTTATAGCGACCATTCTTGTAAGCAGCAAGTTGTTTTAGTCAACCAGTCAACCAGCCATGGCGCTGAACACATTCTTGCCGTCTCACGAACTTTACCATTTCTTCTCATAACGAAAACGTACAAGCGATATATGTTTACATACAACAAACGATTGCTCTCTACTATTCATGGCTTTTTTAGCGGAAAATATGCGTAACAGTTTGGTTATCTTTGTTATTTCGCTGCAACAATAACGTTACGCTGTCCTTGTCGTTTATCTCTTAACGGAGCCTTTCATTGTTGTCTCTCTTTGCTTGAGATCTATCATTAGCTTCTAAAATCCTCCAGGAACGGGACGTTTTAAATCACAAATGCAGTCAGTTTTGCATTGTCAACAATTTCTTTTTCAAATGAGAAGTTCGTCTTTGTCAACATAATATAATTGGTGTCACCATCGAGGTCTCATTTCCCTCTTCAATTTCTGCTACCCAAAATAAAGCCCTTACAGAGGATTCCCGAATGGAAACTGACAAGATTCTTTGACAGTCAGTGTTCTTTGATGCAAGGGCAACACTTTTCACGCAACAGAAGCGATTTTTGAGATAAAGATATTATCTTCCCTAGCTACGGCAGTGTTAACAGCTCACACGATAGTCGGTGTTGTTTCATGTACCCATATTGACGGGCACATTTATTCAATATTTTCTAAGTAGATCCTTATCCACTGATGTAAATAAGCGAGGTTATCGATCACTTTCGCGCCACCTCCAATAAATTTTTTCGTGACTAATTTGCATAACAGAATTTTGTAGGCCTTGTCAATTTTGACGGCTTTTGCACCATTCAGTGCATCACGTTTCATTCGGCAGTTTCGCTAGTTTGTATAGGAAGAGATATCCAGTTAAATAACCGCATAAACAATCAACAATTTGTATAATTTACACACTATGGCATTGATACTTTAATCGCTTATTTTATTTTTAGACGTCTATACAGCAGTTGGCGACTGCTTTGCACTTGTTTTCTAGAAAAGAAGGTCTTCAGCGATCCAGCTGGTTTAGAGCGAATGAGAGTTTTTGCGCATCTTAAGTGCACAAAACTTCTTTCAAAGTTATACGTAATAATTAACCTATGGTGTGCACTATTCATGCTCGTTAAATGTGCTTCCTTCAGCTTTATTAATTCTCGAATTCGACCAATTAGACAGATAGACACACACTTACGCAAATATGCACACAACTGCAAGTGTGGAAGTTAGAGGTCTCCACTTCAAACACTTGCAAATAAATATGCGAAAAAAACGCATAAAAATTCACAGAAGAGATCAGATAAGTTGTTAATTCATAGGTTATCAGTTAATTGCCAGTTGATCTGCAGGCATATTATTGTACATCTTTCGTTACTTTTTATTGAACTGATCGATCGGATATGACTGAAGTGTGATTGCAGACGCACATTTTGTGCTATATTATCTATCGCACTCTCTGTATCTGCCCAATCGTGATCATAGGGTAATCGCCAAGAAATGGCATCTCCAACTATGATATTCAAACATCATTTGCTAAAGAGCAATACAGTATAGCAACTATTACAGCCTCACTTCTTCGAAGTGTTTATTCAACTTTCTTTGTTTCATTGAGACATTGCGTTTTAACATTTGTTGGGATTGTGATTGATGTGTAAAATTTGACGCTCTTTGTTACAGTTGTGGCAGCCTTCTAGCATTGCGGCAATACGCGTAGCTTCTACTCACAAACGACACCCTTTGCTGCGTTTTCCCGTTGTGCTAAAAAAAAGTACAACATTGTTCTTCGAAGATGCGAATGTTTCATTGTGCCGATAAATTATTGACCATAAAAATAAGATAAACATCTTGAAGTAGTTTTAAAAAAGGCCTCAAAACTCGAAAACAACTGAAGAGGTTGAAAGTAACTGAATAAACCTACGTGACTAGAATACTGGAGGCAACGCTGCCCTGAAATGAAATATTCTTTTCTTGGTGCAATATGACCAAATTTTATCATTCTAACGATTAGTTTTATTCTTCAACAACTTCGACACTGTGGTTTATTATCGGCGATGGAAATGTTTTTTTTTTAATTTTTCCCTCTGAGCCTCACCGGATTAATAGGCACGGAGAGCCAGCTTAATTAATTCAATTATTGTTTACTTCGGTCATGATTTCAACAGATTAGCACGCATTTCATACCTTAATGCACTTCACACGCTCAACATATTACAATATAAAAACTTGTAACGGTTCTAACGTCGTCTATTTTGAGAACTCAACACATTCTAAAGCTTGCTCAATACCCTTGTGACTTTTTGCGTCAGCTTACTTTTTCGAAAATCCAAAAGTCAGGGATATAGTTCCCAAAACCGTTTGGAGTGCACTATTCTACAGCACTGACTTATCGGAGCATTGCCTCGTGCACATAAGACGATTAGCAGATGAACGGGGGAGGGCAGGAAAGCAGGTGTGGCGCTGTGCGTTGCAAGTTTGAATTCTCTTCCTGCTCTTAGGGAAAGATAGATGGATGTATCGCTATTGCAGCAACTTATCTATATAGGTCTACTGAATAAATCTCTAGTGTTATGTTGTATGGAATCGTATATATGCAACGAAATTTGTTGCATTACCCAAAATGCCCATTTAAAACAACGATTCTTTTCTTGTTACTCGCGTAATTTTGTGATCCTTGTCGTCTAATTGTTTTCTAAATGTTACAGCCATAAAAAGTAAGCTGTTCCATAAAGAAACAAATTATAAAGTATTGCGTTATTCTGCTTTATATCTTAATTTCATCAGTTCCGACGTATAATTGCTGTGTTTGATGAAGCAAAATGGGCAGTGTGGACTTCCCTCTCGAATTCGCTTCCGCAATTTGCACATTCATTCATGCATGTTTAGCTCCGCTGTGATGCCTTGAAACAGCAGGCGTATTTGCGGCTAATAATGCTTTCGTGGAGGCATCTATAAAATTTTGTGCTCAGGTGCAGGATTCACTTGTTAGAGTAGTTTTAATTAATGCCTTATTAGGGAGGCTTTCATGTAAAATTGTACGCTATTCACTTGATTTTCTGCATCCAGCATAGGTTTCTAAAGATTTATGAATGTGTTCTTGGCATTCCAGGCCACCGCCGAAATTGACTTATAAGAGGCTCCCTCTTTTTGTCTGTCGCGTTGAAATGTTTTAGCTGAGGAATCGTGTTGGTTAGGATGGCAGCTTTAAAGGATAACAGGAGACTTTATGGGGTTACTGAACAGGACGTGTAGCAGTGTTGCTGTGAAGTGTGTGTACAGTTTTACGGTTGCAATGGCTTGTAAATCAACCTAACGAGCTAACTGGGTCGTTGTTATTGCTAGCTGAAGCACACCGCACGCCTGTCTTTGGCTGTTTGCAATGCTTTGTATTCCGAGAAGATTTGCCTCTTTCATCGAGCCGACATCTGACTCACACTGATGTTCTTTGCAGAACGAGTTTTTAGTTCATTAGTAATGAAAATTTAACTTACCACTTCGTTTAGAATATCACTTTCTTATTTAACGCAAAAATTTTTTGATTCCCGTAGCGAGATTGAACGAGAGGCAAGTGTGACCGTAAGTTTTAATGTTTGCTTTGTTTATAACGGCACATATGTAAGAAATAGTTCACGTAGGCGATCTTATACATCAGTTAGGGTTTTTAATTTGCTTCCAGTGATGAAAAAGTTGTCACCAAAAGAATATAAGGGTTGGCACCTCGGTACTACCTGTGCTGAGCTCCCAAAACAATTATCGCCAAAGCAGTTCGAATTGTTTGAGATGACGAAGCGGCCGTAATTGATTATTGCCTATATCCTAACTGCTTTTTCTAGAAAACTCTTGATCTGTCGAGAAAAAAATTTATGAGCAACTTAAGTCTTTTTGTCCAAAATAAGACGAGCTTTTTTAAAGATTTGGTATATATCGTCTGGATTCCAGACACTTTCTGTTCTTTCTTATTAATCACGAACGAGCTGTTTTTTCTTTGAAATAATCCGAGCTCAAAGTTAACTTGATTAGTAACAGCGAAGTTCGAGGATCAGTAGTGCCAACCTCTGGAATGCCCCAAATTTTCTACAACGGGATTTAGCAAATGTTCGCTTCGGAAAATCTAATGAATGCTAGCCTTTCCCTATGTTTTATTCCGAACTATATTGGAATGCTCACCTCATAAGCTTTGCATTTCTCTATCAGAAGATGTACATCCATCGATAATTGATTATCATCGATCAATAAAAGCGTTGTTGGAGTTTGTGTACGAAATAAAAAACCTCGTTATAGCATTCAAGCGAAATGTAGAGCAATAATTGGGTGTGTGCTGGTGCATGGAAAGAAGAGAATCGAAGAGCAGCTGAAACAACTGAGGAGCCATAACCGAAATGCCAGTTCGTTAGTGTAGTTGTGCTTATTGTCTTCGACGGGTTGACTCCCGAATTGAGTTAACAAGGGTGTTCCTTAATCGTGTTAATTTATCCGATTTATAATTATTTCTCATCAATGATCGTCAACCAGTGAGTTGGGTCGACTAGCATCCCTTCAATAATTGATTATTTATGTGCTTTTCTCGACACGCCATTCATCGCATACCTATTATTAACGCGCAAAAGGTGTGAATTTGTTGTTTTGTGTGTCGTTGCAATCCTCCCTAATTCACTTTTATTATTTCCTTAGCTAAATCGGTCGGCGGTCTACTCCTTGTTTTTTCGCTGGTCGGACCACTTCCTTTTTAGCTTCCGCCGTACGTCGTGCACCTGTTCCAACTCGTCAGCATAAGTTCGCCAATAATCCATCCGGCCTTTGCGTCTATTCCTGCTTTTATGGCTCTAAACTGACGACATTTTTTCTGAACCATTTTTCGCTGCGTTAGTATTTAGACAACTGCTCATTTTTACGGGGAAAATTTTCATGTGTGTATGGATCAATTCATAAAAACAGAAACCTTTATGAGTATTTTGTTTTTTTCTAGATTGCAGTTTATATGATGCCATATTAATTATGACGTTACGTGAAATCATTGTTATACATTAGTGCATTTCACGTAAACGTTCACGTACATTTAAAACGTTAGGTTGGTACGTTCATAGAAGAAAGTTGACGACTAAATGAATACAAGAACAGAATGCGTTATGGCTGCTTGAGGTGCTGGGACTCACGTAGATATTTGTCAGCACTGCTGTTATTAATACTGCTCGGCCGTCACGTTTTTGGCTGTGAAATTTTTCAGCTCAAAGTTTGAGTTTACGATGATTCGTCGAAATAGTCGTGAAGCATTTAGGGGTGCAAGTTGTAAAAAATGGAACTATCAAGTCGCTGGTAAGACAGATTTTATGAGAGCTCTCGAAACACCGAACAATTTCAGTGACGAAAATATGAAAGGTTCTCAAAAGTGCAGTATTGCCTATTGCATTTCAAGTGGAAGTTTTCGAGTGAATAGGTTTTTAAAAGTGGAAAAAGTATTGTTTAAGCACAATAGTGCCAATAAGTAATGAACAGCAACCTTGAGAGTTCGGTGTTGATAGACTTGTCGGCGACGAAGAGGTTTTTTGGGAAAATGATCCGATGCGAATTTGCCATCGAGGCGGATCGCTTTTTTATGCGCAATTTAGGCAACGAAATAATAAGGCGACCTTGCCATATGAGGTACACTGTGAACGGCAGAATGAATGTCTGTATAACTGCCTTTTTCCTTGAATCAGTCGTTGTTTATGACTACTTCTCGTTGTCTAGTACGGAGCAGAATGGAAGCGGAGATTCGAGTTTTGAGGTTACATTGGAGAAGAGAGTATGGATTGGGAAGGAGAGAGTTTCGTAGCAGTACCAATGATGTTATATTCTCCTAATAGGTATTTTGGATACAAAGCTTGGAATGGAGTTTCTGAGTCGTCGAAGACATTAAATATCAAGGACTGATCGAGAAAAGATAATATTTTCTACTAAAACAAAGACTGAAAATTTTTGAAGGAATCATAAATTAAACTCTGAATGAATTGGGAAATGGAATAAAATTTTTATAATCACTTTCACTTAGTGTCTCCATACAAGAAGGGATCTTTGTGGAAGTTTAGCAAATTGTGGAAATTCGGCTGCCACCTTTTTTCAGGCTTTTCTCAACTCCACTGAGCAAATTTCGCACTTTCCAAAATACGACCCAAATTGTTGTGTTTTCTGCACTAGTGCCTAATTGTTCATTTCCCAGCTCATTCCATCATTCAAACCGTTGCAAAAATATTTCCATCCTTTTTGTTTCTCAGAACGAATTTCAAATTAAATCGGAAATTTCTTATCGAATATTGCATTTGCTGACTAGTTCCATCGATTTTATCAAAATATTTTCGTTTTCTTTTCCACATTCTTTTCCATCTCGTCGAATGTTGTTACCTTAATTTCCAAATACGTCTTATGCACTGAATTCATTTTTCAATCCTTTTGGAATTCTTAGATGGGAACTCACAAATATGCAGTGAGATCGTTCATGAGTTAGCTGAACTTTCGCTTGCCAACAATCCATGTCGTAAGCAATTGCTACTTCCTAATTTTAGTGATAATATAGCGTTTCTGAGGTCTTAGTTCGTATATTACGTAGATGATTTAATTGAAATTTTCTATTGAAAATAGTTAGTTCATTTGAAAAGAATGCAGAACATGCCCATTTCGTATTTAAGGTTCCCACTTATTACGGAAATGCTCGTTGTCATAACCGTCTTCAGAAAGGGAATTCCATGTAGACAAAGATTATTTAGCTTTCTCCAGAAACATTCTGTTAATTAGCGCATGTGTTTTGCAGTTTAAATTAATTTTTGAAAGAATTCAAGAATACAAAGGTGCAAAAATGTGAGTGTTGCTTCATAAGTTAGGGTGAATTCAGAATCGAACAGCAGCGCTTTTAGTTTATAGCAATTTGGATCTCAGTTTTTTCCCACCTTTTCGACATGATTGGGGTGGTAAATTTCATTTCGTTCCATAAACGAAATATCGCAATGTCTTATCATATATATATATATATATGTATATATGTAATTTCTTGCCACAGGTCTCGGACTGGCCTCAGTTCAGTTATGTAAAATAATTATTTCGTGAAAGATGCAGTCCCATTAAATTATTCAAAGAATATTTTGTAGATTACTCTGCAGATCGCGGAAGCTCATAAGATGCCAATGGACGTTGCATCCGTCTCATTTTACACCGTCTTATTGTATGCTTTTCAGTTGTTTTATTAGTGCACGAGCTTGGTGAGCAGATTTATAACGGGATAATTAATTTAGATGCTCCCAATTGACCTTATCTACACACAAGTGTTTGTCAGGCATGTGTCCATCGGCTCATACCGAAGAAGCATCATACAGCTGGGATTAGACAACTCATTGCTGAGCTCCAATACTTCCGTCACTGATTAATTTGTTCCACTACATCGCTCTGATTTTTTGCATGTAGTCGTAATATCGCATTTGTTCTACTTCACATGTTTGTTGGCAGGTGCTTTTATGTCTTATCATTCCCTCTTTTGATTTTTGTTCAAAAAATGCAAGAATGTAGAGAGTTTAAATTCTGAATTACTACTGCCGCTCACTGATTTCCCCTTAAATGAGCTAACTATCGGCTGAGTGTGCAGAATATGGCCAACTGCAAAAGCAAAAGTTAGACGATTTGCCGAAAAAATGACTGCTTCATAAGAATCTCCGTTTCCGTACACGAAAAATGTGCTCAGCGCACTACGGAGCGCAAAAAAGTATTCCGCTGAACATTTTCTGTTGTTTTTGGCTATACGCAGCTGCGAAATTCCTCTAGCTTCCGCTCTTCTTAGATACACTCAACCAGTTTCTTCCTATAAGCCGAACAATTTTTATATGAAAATACGAGCATACAACATCAACTCAGCTAGAGATTGCGCCTTGTGCTTCTATGAGGAAAATTTCACTTTCTTATGAGAAGCTTCCATCCGCTCCCTTCCTCTCCCTCAAAAAATTATAGTACATTGCAGTGCGTTATCAAAAATTCCTTTCATTCGAAGGGTGCTGTACCCCGTTCTTACACTTTGTCAAATGTTCTGAAAGGAGCGTTCGGTCGCAGCTTTGATGAAATTTTCCTGATAGCAAAGCCTAAGTTGATTTTATTCGCTATAGCAAGGTTTACGCGTGATTCTATTGCTTAACGAAGCCGCTATAAATGAACGATTAAGCGGCTTGCAAAAGTGCATACTTCTCCTCCTCTATAAATCCTTCCTTTATCATTAAAAAAATTTTTTTCACCACTCTTCCATTCCTTTCGAAATTCCTTTCACCACCAATTATATTCATGGTCGCATTCAGGCATCGTCGCCTCTATTATTATTACTTCAGTACTGTTCTTTTATGAGACTACTGACGGTATTCAAAAGTGGATCACTCATATTTACGTAATAGCAATATTTATTCGGAACGGCTGTCATGAACCTTGAGCTCTTCAAATAAATCTGCTCTTAACAAGATCTGGTGGGGAGAGCAAGTTAAAGTCGGCAGCGAATTTATTAATAGATATCAATTCAGGACACTTTTTTGCCATTTGCACCACAAAAAATTTTTAGTGCATCGATAACGGCCAAAAAGAGAGCCGTCCGAATTTATCGGTGCAGAAAGTTGCGTCACCGTTCGGGAAGTTGATCTTAAATGCCATTCGTTGTGTTAACAAAGTCTTTGATTGCAAATTGGCTAAAGCTTTGCAAAGATTTCTTGAGTACGGGAAGTACGTGCAGAGAACTACTTTGGCGACAGCGGAAAACAGCCTTGAGGAGAAGTTGACTTGATTTTGCATTTTCTTTTGAAATCGAATAAAAAGAGTGCATCGAGTCGCGTAACAGTTTTTCAAAACCCGCGGTTCCAAAATGAGCACTAGAAATAAAATAGTCTATATGTTCGGCTTTTTCGCCGTCTCTTTTAGATAAGAATCTATTCGACCTTTTAGAGTTTACCTACATTTCTGGTTTTTGTTATATAGACATGTTCGGTTTGATGGGTCAATTTGCATATGAAGAGCCAAATTTGTCGTGATAAATGAGGTGAGATGGACGTGGTGAACGCCGTCGGGTTCATGAGACGACGTTGTGTCACTGCAGTCAATGTTATCGCACCTTAGCGCACCGATCGCTCGCTCACATTTGTACTGTTCAATGACGATCAGCAATTTCTTCACCTACATTCGCATTCCCTTTGTACTGTTTTTCGAAATATGAAAATTTTTACATATGTTAATTGCTTTATGCATTTTTTACTTCAAAGTCGCTCTTGCTTTTTTATGGAGCAGTCTCAATGCAATTAAAATATTGCGTATGTCTGCATAAGGCTGACAAGATTAGCAGTCAATTTTATATTTACAAGGTGTGATATATAATCGGGATTGATCAGCCTGTAAAACCGTCATAGTTTTCCATCCATCAGATGTTCTGACCGGAAAACAAAGACTTCTTTATCATCATAAGCCTTGCGAGTTCACTGAAATATTTTTTGATGTTATAGGTTTAGATTAAAACTGCTCAAATCTAATTCCTACATTTATGCTGGTACTAATATTAAGCGAGGTGTTTTTATGTGGTAAATCTTTTTCTTTTGCTCAAAACAGTTCATTGCTACTCAAAGATAGTAATAAAGGCATTGGTTGGCACGGCCTTGAGATTGTCAATTACATTCAGTTGCCTTACCCAAGTCCTAGATGCCGCCTGCGTGTGCAAAAGCCGATCCATCAGACTCACTCATTTGAATTCCTTTGGTGGGCAGATTTCCCTGTAAAGAATATTCCGCCCACACGCAATCAACATTTTATCATACAATAATGTACCATAACACGTCGCACAAATATTTGTACCTTACTGTGGAGTTCAAGGTAGGAGTGCTCTGAAGTGACACTTCAAGGCTCTTTGAAGATTTTTAAAGCTTCATTTTGTTATATTGTTTTAAAAGCGGCATTCTTCATTCAGGAACAAAAACAAAAAAACACTGGCGACACTATAATAACTCGCTAGTATTATATGGGTAATGTGCCAGAGTAGAGAATACCTTACTCAAAATTACTACATTTAGCGAAACAATCACAAACACAACTTGTCTTCGTTTAAGATATTAGTTACGTGCCATGTGTCGGCGCAACAAAAACCGGGTTGCCAACGGCAATGAATCTATCAGAGATATTTGTGCCCCGTTGCAAATCTTGATCAAAACGCTAATTTGATTCGATTATAAAGAGCTGTCGCAATGTTACAATTTTTGCTATCGTTCTTGATCACAAGGGGAACCCATATTCGTCTCTAAAATTTTATTGTTCTTCGCGTTGACAAATTTATTCACGGAAAATTTCAAGTTGATTGTTGTCATATCTTTATTTCGGCAAAGTGAATCTCTTGTAGGTAGTAATTTATGCTGCTCCAATAACTTCTGTAAATCTGCTCCCAATATTCTTCGAATTTTTATTCTTTTTTCATTTGCACGATACTTTTGGCAATTGCAGTACTGTGAACAATGTCTTACTCTCTCTTACTCTCAAGTAACGAAGAACCATCAGATGTATTGTACAGTCCGAGCGAATTATATATGACCGCAGATTAAAGTAAATAAACGAAATACTTTCATTCCTATCAGGATTTACTTTTTAGTGTTTGTCGTTGTTACGTTAACTATTTTAAAATTTGATTTGGGAGTTCGTTTTTGGAATCATTTACTTGTAAAGACGCCGGATTGCATATATGAATACGAAGTGGTACTATCATCGGCATTAAACAGATCTCACTGCGCATCTTATGGATACGAACCCTCTAATTAAATGTGCTGTTATGCGTCAGTTTATCTTCCTTCATTTACGGCAAGTTCAGCGTGTGCTGTTGCCCTTCATGGAATTCGCGCATCAATGTTTTTATATGTTCCACATTCCCGATCGGATCAACGTCTTTGTGGTTTCTTTATGGTGCAATTAAGCTGCTCCGGGTATCGTTAGAGGGCGGACCATAGGTTGCCACCTGTTGATCACGACACATCCTCTAACGACTCAACTCCCAGTATACGTGGATTGTCGGTCTGCATTGTTCGGTCAAGGAGGTCGTCGTGCATGCGCACCGAATTCGTTGAGGGTCAAGCACTATACTTCTTTACTTGAGCCGCAGCATTCCTTTAGTCTCTCCGAAATGCATAACATGCATTCATTCATTGTTTGGCGGTTGTGTCTTTGCGTGCGCGGATTGAGTTTGGTTTATTTGCCATTCTTGTTAGCACTCTGTGTCACCGAACACATTGCACAACTCGACTATTACACAACGCTTCCTCCTTCATTTTAGTATACGCGAAACATTCATGTTAAAAATTATGCGAGATTCCGTCCACAAGTCGCATTTTGTGTTATCATCGCTGTGTGAGGTTTTTATGACATAATTGATTTGCATAATCATTGTTCAAGTTATTTCTGTTTTAGTAGAGATTGCTCACTTTCAGAGGCCAAGGGGTTAACGAAGTTCAAAATTTCTTTCCATCTTCGAGTCAGCTACATCCATTCATCCATATCCCTCTCCCCTCCCTCTTCCCTCCTCACACCTCTTACATTCCACAGAACTTCGTTGGGGTTCAGTTTCCGATAGCAGTCTGCTAAGAGTCATTAAGAAAATCTATAAACAACAGTTCAAACTTATGAAAACATCAATTCCCACATATTAACATGTCAAGCTTGTGCTGTCTTACGAGCAAATGCGCCGAGCTCCAGAAGAACGGCAAGCGATACACATCGCTTCGTCGGGAATTTACTGCGTTTGAAGGATTGTAAGCAGTTTATTCACTCAAAATTGCATTGCATATTTAATAATGCAAACATAAACGAACGAATGTTGTTCATTTTTGAAGTATTTGAGCTTTCTGCACGTAGAACAGTCAGAGTTTTCTGAAATTACCACTTGAAAGTTGTCTTTTGAAAACCCGGAATGTAAAAAAATGTTGGATGCTATTCGTTGATATTCAAACTATGAATGCCAATTCAATCAGCTAAGATTATTTTCGTGAAATTCACAATCACATTTGAGCACAAAAGTCAGCAAATACGTTGCTGGAGACGGATCACTGCAAGTGATTTTTTTTGGTATATTTGATTTCCATTATAGCATAGCATCGTCAGCAATTCGTGTTGTATTTGTTGGATTAGTTAATGAGCTGTTTTGAAATTTGACACTCATCAGTGCTCCTCATATAAACAAACGAATGAGTCGAAATTTTTACGACGGCAATCCTCTCGAATGGTGCATTTATCTATGCAGCATTATGGAGAGATTAACCCCACCACAGGTAGCCGGCTTTCCTCTGTTATTCGCATCCTCTTGCTTCCCGAATATGTCAGAATGCCACCACTATGAACCTGCGGTACAACCGTTGTCACTGGAGCGTTTGAATATCTTACAGTCAACATATTGCATATTTTGTTTTACAAATATTCTGCAGTCGCAATTTTATATAGTTGAAGCGTTATTCACTAAAACTTGAAATAATTTCGTAGCAGAAATAAGCGGGATTTTTCCGAAACAGCGCTGAACTATTTTTCTGATTGTTCCAAGTTTTTCCGCTCTATCGACGGATAGAGAATACCGAAAGAGCGGAACACCCCATTTTCACGCGTTCTTGATTAAATGCGAATTTTTCTTCCTCCAATTGATACATCTGGTAAATGAATCATTGATGATGCGAATTTTAGAACCTTTCAATCCCTCACTTGCGAAGACAAAAAATTTAACTTCAGTGTCATTCTGCGAACTTTCGCAAATCTCATCCTCCATATGGTATCGTTTCGTGGGAGGATTTGGCTTATTCGTTGCCTCATAAGTTCCATTATATGCACGGATTTCGCGGCAGTCGCTCATTTACTGCCTACGATTAGGTTTCGCCTAGTTATTACGCCCGATAATTCGTGTACAATCCGCAGTAGAACGTCTTCGATTACAAAACTGCCAGTTGAGCTCGTCCCCACTAGTTTTTAGTGTACGGCCACTTTCGAGCAGCCACCTCCTTCGCTTGTAGCACTTCCAGTAGGTTTTAAGATATTTATTACCCATCACTACAAACGTAGAGAAAAGCTGCAGATGTCTCAGGAGGCCAAGAAGGTTGTTTAATGCATGCAAAATAGGAAGCTAAGCATAAGCTTAACGCACGTGTTTCATAGGTCGCCGCACTGTGATGTGGCGGTGTTGGTAGCGTGCTGCAAAAGGCATCACATCGAGGAGCAACCTCATCATAAGACGTGTTGATTGAGGATTTCTGGATTAATACCCAACGGGGCGGGTAATCGTCTCTACTGCGCCTAAGACATGATGAATGAATATTGCGCATTGTAGTGACCACCATTGCGTCCACAGCCAGCTAGAGAGGAGTGACCAGTGGTCAACACTCTGCACATGTGCTATTCGTGGCTGTGCGCAATTTGCTCATCCTCATTTCTTCTTTGGATTGTCACACTCGCAATGCCCAAGCTTGCCCCTAAATTTTTATCCTTATGTGTTGCATGACGATAGGATTCTTATCAAATGAACTAAGAAGTACTTAGTTTTCCACGACCTCATAAACTAGACGACTGCTGGAGTCTTTGATTTCATAAAGAGCAAGTTACCCAACCTTCCAGTGTTAGACGCATTTTTCCGCTTTTTTTTCCACCCGCAAATCTCCATTTTTTCATTTCCGACTTTCATTTCCATCCAAATCCAGTTTGCGGTTTCCGATAGCAACTTTTAGAAGTTTCCTAATCTGCCTCAATGGAATTTACATTTAAAGTTTTATTTAGCGTTTTCAGCATAGTCTTTATCCATAATATTATGCAAATGGATTGTACATAGTTTGATAACTTTCATATGATATGAACAAATAATGGATATTGATGATGCCTTTATGATGACCGATATAAGTGCGCATCTATGAATAAAAGAATTAACGTTTAATGTGCACCGTTGCTCGATATTTTAATATTTAAATGCTTACTTTATTGTCCAACTCTCGTGGAATTTTTTATTGCTGTGAATATAACATGTCGATAACGTCACAGATCGTTTTTCATCCCATAGAGAATAAAATTTCGAAAAGACCGTATGGAATAGAAGTATTTGTTGTGCTTCACTGCAGGCCATTTAAGTGAGATGAGTGTTAACGAGGACGATGCTGTAGTGCTGAATGAAATGGCGGAACTAAATTAGGCACTGAACGCTATTGAGCAAACGCTATTGAGCAAGCATTTGCTTTGCAGACTATGCAATGCAATAAATTTGCAATTGTTGTTATTCCAACAACTGCGTTTTTTAAACTCTCTACTGCTCTTTATCCGGCTGCATCGTCTCTCTGCAGTCACATTTTGCTGCTGCAGTTTGAGGATCTATTGATAACTGAATGAGATAGATGAATTCCTTAATATCTATTTCGCTCTCAGCCTCATTTGAGGGTTCTCGAGCAATTTTTTATTCCTATATATTTTTCCACATTAATGACATAATATGATAAACAAAAAAATCAAAATCTTTATTATGCAAATTCCCAACTCATATCTATGGTTTCATAGCCAAGTTTTCTAAAATGCAGGGGCATTATATTATTTTTTGGCATCCCGATGTTGCCCGTCCTGTATTTTCCACTTCCAGTTTTTTTTTTTTTGCGAAATGATCGAACGACTTGGAACATATGGAAATATGGCAATACAGCAATGAGTTCTCCTAGCAATTTGCTTCTGCAACGGACTGCTGCGAGGCGAACAATATTGACGATCTGCCACGATCATCCTTTCAACTGCGACCGCTGCAGAAGTTTGCAGTTTTCCTATAAATAATGCAACCTAATTTTCGTATTATATAAAGTATACTTTCACCTACTAGTCTTTCCCCTCTCCCACGATATGGGAATTGCTGGATATTATAAATTTTATGATAAGCTGCTAATCAATGTGAAGATTCTGCACTGTCGCAAGAAGTAGTTTCGGCTCCTCATCTTTATCAGCCAAATCTTATTGAAAATAATGAGAAATGTGTAGCTGATATTTGAATAATTTTTCAATTCCAACTGCCGTCAACAAAGTATTTCCAATGGATCTAATTTATTTGTGACAACTAAAAATTTCCATAATTTTGCGTTAACTTTACCAGTTTTGCACACTTAGGTGAAGAAGAGTGATTCGCAAGATAATCATCGAGTCAAGGTTTTTCTCTGAGATGAAATCTGGTTATCACAGATCGCTAAAGACTTAAGACTGTCATAGTTGATTATATTGATTTGTATGAAGCGAATGCTGCGCTCGTAACAAAGATTCGATGTGAATTTCAAATGCCACCTTACCACAGCTGTCATTGTATCCTCTTCACTGGTGGTCACTTTATCAGAAGGTTTTGTTGTCTGCGCTAAGTTATCCTCTGTATGATGCAATTCCAGAAGGCGGTCAAATTTGTTAAATGAACATCAGAAGCAGAGTAAACTGATCGAGTCTTTATCTAGGATAGTAATATGCAAAAAATCCCCCACACTCAACTGCATTTTTTCAAATGCTTTCGTTCAAATGGGTTCAGATATCCTTCCTCCTCGAGGAACTTTTATTAGCAGAGTGAAAAGTGAGCATATTGCAAAGAATCTGCCAAAACGAAGGAAATCATCAGTACTCCATAGGAAACCAACAGTTTTCATCTCCTATTTTCCGTATCCGTCAGCATTTTCCACATTTGAACTGTCCTCACGGTTCGGTTATTGAAAACGAGTGTAAGCTGACTCATAGCTTATGAAATGCTCATGCATAAAGCGATGTCTACCATCCTGGCAAGCATATATGAGCGCACGCTTTCGTTGAGTCATACACCCCGCAAAGGGAATGTGCAAGCAAAAGGCATTTTTTTGACTCTATAGAAGAGTAGGCAAATGCCGAAACGGTGCTTAGCTGTTGGCACGTCATGCGTATATTCAGCTAGCACTTCACTGTTGCCATAATACATTTCCTTCCATCTTTCAACGCATCCAGGGTAAGAAATTGTACACTTATGGTGAAATGGGCGGGTGAATAGAATTTTCCTCGCATACAGATATATTCTTTCTCATGTACTTTAATTTGAAAATGAGAATACTTGTTTATAGCGAAAGCATTTTACTTCCGCCTAGGAAGCCGTTGTCAGCAGAAAATCTATAAGACGATGCAGTATCGTTGAGCGAGTCCATTACCAAAATTACAGTATTTGGTGAATTTTGATTGAAAGAAACATATCAGTATTTAGTGATATCATTCGTACTAATACAGAAAACACATATTTCATATTTTATGAAGTCGATGATATACTAAAGTGTCACTGCATGTTGTATCGTTGGCACGTGCTATTCCCATAGAACTTAGCATTAAGTGGATTAGCGAGGTCGATTTTTGTAGTTAAGCGCTGTTTTGCATTCGGATTTACGTGCTTTCTTGCTCGCATGCCGCCATCAATTATTTGCTTTATGCATTGTCGCGTCGTGTCGTGTCTTATTTTCACCTCTGATTGGTGTGAGGGCATGAGATCTCTACAGTTATGAGATGCACACATGTCTCTCAACGAAATTTAAGAACAAAATTGTTCGGCATGAAGCACACCTATATGAGTGCATGCCGGCGAGGTCAAACGTTTGCCGAACGGCCAATTGCTAGCCTATCTATAACATATGTGCACTTATGGCTGACCTCTAATTACGTGCGCGTCATGAAGACCGATTTTGCAAAGGAACAAATTCTAAAAAGTTCTTCGCATTTAATGCTTATAAGGTAACTGAAATTTTAAGGTGATTGTTGAACCTTACGGGATAATTAAAAGCTTGGCACTCTCGCGAAGATGCTAAGAGGTTGTGACAACTGCCAATAATATCCTTTTGAGTATTTACTCGCACAGCGTCTCTGATGCAAGGGTCAGCTCCTCCAGGCTAATTTTGTTGTCCAGGTCTCTTTGAGGACCTGCACCGTCTGTTCGGCTGCGGTCGGTTCAATTGCTGGTTCGAAGAGTTTATCGCACTCATACAACAAAGTGAGAATCAAGTAGAGACTGGCTCACAAAAACGCCTTCAGTCTCTGGTACAACCCTGTGTTTTACGCTATCGACAATGTCCTCATGATCTCTCATGGCAGTGAACAATCTAGCAGCTGGAATGAATATGTGACATACCAACCCCTTCCATACGTTCCCCATTCTGTCTCAGGCTAGCCTCATGACACCGTTTTATCTGTCTGGGTGCTCTTGATCTCATATTGTACATCGCGATATTCCAGGTTCGTCTGCAGTAAATTGATCCACCTAACTCTTACCCCGATCGCTTAAAAATCATAATCCCTTCATGAACAAAACTTCTCTTTTATCACCTATGAAAATCGTAATTTCCTGTAATGTGCACCAGATTTTATTGCATCACTTGGAAGAGCATTCGAAAAGGAACATTTTCTTTTACTTTTGGGAGCATTTTCCTCTTTACTTTTGGGAGCATTTTCCTCTCCTCAATCTATGAACCTGCGTCTTATTCTCTTCAGTTAATAAATGAAGCAGAAACAATTATTTGACAATGACAACTAGCTTGCTGCTGTTGCACTCAAATTCTATAGCATATGTTCTAGGTTGATTCTTCTCGATTTCGCTTTGCATCATTGCTTTTGCTCACCGAAATATTCATTTTCCTATGCACGCATTGTCCACTCAGAAGATCTGGGTGATCCTCAAAATTATGCAAATGTCCACTTACCATTTTTAATGTATTTCGCACCACTTAAGTATCACTGAGATTCCACTGAAACGCATACGACCTTCTCCTCCGAAGGAATATATGTGAAATATTTCTGGATATTTCATACATATTCGAAAGAAATAACAGAAAACCTTACTTTCTTATATTTTTTAAAATCGAGGTCGCGTTGCCTCCTAACAATAAAGGATGAACAAAGACATTCCATATGGCGGATTACATCCGATAGCAAAGATTTTCCTTTTGCTCGAAAGTGGAGTAATTTTTAGGGAAACAGAAATTATTTGCAAGCCTTATATAATAAATACACGAATAGATCATCTGTTAAGTGCAGCAAATGAGTGCCG
This sequence comes from Parascaris univalens, assembly GCA_037576465.1. Taxonomy (NCBI): domain Eukaryota; kingdom Metazoa; phylum Nematoda; class Chromadorea; order Rhabditida; family Ascarididae; genus Parascaris; species Parascaris univalens. The sequence continues at coordinate 183,076,736 of CM075173.1, read as the reverse complement.
CACAATATTGTTGGAAATTATCGTTGATACAATAATATTAGCATCAATTACAAAAAATTCATCGAAAATGTAAGTGCTTTATTTCAGAATAAAGGTAGCTCTGTTCAGTTTCTGTTTTCTGAGGAACCGAATAATAAGAAATCCGCTTTCTCACTCATTTTATTGAGGACAAACAACAGCAATATCTAATTTAAGTGACTCATTCAATTTAGAAAATACTGCGAATTTTTTATGACGAGGAAAGTGATGGGATGTTTCAATAGTGAAATAAATGTCTTAACATAATATAGAATACCACAAACTATTAAAAATCCTAAGCATTTGTTCGGTTATTCGTTGCTGTAATTTCTCATTCCAGTTATCATATTCAGGCAAACAGCATAGAAAGATTACCCGTAAGCAGACAAATTCCAAGTGAAACAACGTTACGTGTGGATTTCTATTCACCTGCCAACAAATTTGATCGTTCAACCCTTTTCCGTGACAGGTGGAGTCAAATTTACGAAAATTACGATAATGGAAAGCCCGCTGACAGTTGAAACGACAAGAAAAATGAATTTTAGTAAAGGACGAACGCTTGACGAATGTTCAGTTGAAAATTGGCACAAGTGACAAGCGAATACGGACATCCACAGCATCATTAACTAGACCTTGAAATTCTTAAACATAATTACAGGTGGAACGTTGAGAAATACTGCAAATTGACATCGTAAACCTATAGAAAAATAGAGTTATTATATTCGATGATCCACGTACGATACAGAGTGACAATAAAGTCGCTCTCATTTCGTATAAAACATCTGCTTGTCGAACGTTGATTGCTCATCCCATCATATAGAAGATTATCTATGATGCTTCATTGTCATCATCTCACTGTGCACTCCAACTTATTCTATGGTGATTGTTTCACTAAATGTGCTACCACTTGTTCTAATCTCATCCACTTGATTCCTCTCCATATTATTCTTTTCTTTCGACATTTTTCCTAAGGTCACAATTGACAATAATAGTTCGAAAGCTCTTCTTTAGAGTACTTAACTCCGATGCTAGTGCATCTGAAGTCGTATTTGAATGTCATGGGAAAACAGAACGATTTCCATTACTAACTTCTTCGAGAGCTTATCAAGAGTTAAGATTTTCTCATCAATCATCAAAAATATTTAGCTATATCTGTGATTTATTTAAGCAGTTTTTGCTCTCTATATGTGAATTTGGTTTGCTAATTTACTAAGCGCAGTAATACACATATCGGCGGAGTAAAATAGCTTCAATATAGGGCACAGATAGTGGAATTCCATGCAGTATATGTTTTTTAATTATTTTATCGGCACTTTGGCATACGACCATGTTAAAGGCTGACTCCCATCACCTCGTTGTGCTGAAATAGTGTGGTGAACTTCTTCCTACTGTCGGTGGAAAAAATTGTTGAAACAGATGCTGTAATGATCAAGTTTTTTTTAGTAAATTAGAAAACTCTGTGAAGTTTGTTCATGTTTGCAAAGTTTTTCATATTTCAAAACATCAGAACAGAATAATAAAAATATGGGTCGAATGAGGGAAGTTAGCAGCGATGTTTTGCATAGGCAATATTGCAAGTGGGATTTCGACTTTGCCATTGGCCGCTGCCCGCTCGCTTATTGAATCTTTTCGATTGTGAGCGTTTCGCTATGTGGTGTCTCAAATCCATAAATCTTTTCTTCAAGCGTCTTCGGGTTGTGCAACAAGACTCGCAATCAGCACTTGCGCACCACCAGCTTCCAGCCTCGAGCGCCTAATTCATTCACTTCACCAACTCTGTGATCGCATCGCTCCACTTGCGCTCATCCATGTCTTTGCTATATCAGAATTTTGCATAATGCAACTTATTTTAGATAATTCAACGATTCGGTGAAAAACTTGTTGCGTACGTGTATGAAACGTTTAAAAAAGTGCACTGAAAGAGAGGTAAGGAGGAGAGGTAGATGACCATAAAGCAGTGATTTTATATTTTGGTCTATTAAAGGCGGCCGACTGCGTTAGTACGCACAGGAAGCAGCGAAATATTTCTGTGATCCCTGATCATGCAGCAACATTTTATTGATAAATTTCATGGCTTCTGTGAACTCAGTGGGTTTGGCACCAAAGCTTCGAAATTTCGTTGCCATGCTGCTCTAGTTCGTTTGTTGAATCTAGCCAGCAGATGAACGAACGTATACCGAAAATGAATGATTTTTGCAAAATTGCCTTGAAATATTGTCCGCACTTTACAACTTTATTAAATTACGCTAGAGACATTTTTTGCATTCGAGTTTTCCTTGTCTGAATGAAATTCGATTGGCAAAATTTTCAGAAAACTTCAAAATCTTATGAATATTTCTATACTGAATGTTTCTTGTATTGTCACAACTGCTTGATACTACTGTTTTGGGAATACAGTGATTATATGCACTGTTTTCTTCTTAGATAGCGTTTGGTGACGTCGCTGCTTTCCACACTGTTTTGAGGGCTTAGCTTACATTAATGGGCGTATTGTGCGAGCAGTTAGCACGCTCAGCTGCAAAGAATATCCCTCATAAGCAAAAAAATCACTATGTGTATCGAATTTAAAGAGCCCAAAGCCGAAAACTAACTTTCATTTGAGATGGATTGCAAACGTTTTGCTCATTGTTGCCGTTCGTGCTCACATGTTTCTTGAATGTCCTCTCACTACGAGACGGTAAAATGTATAAACTAATTGAGAGAGTTCATTAGTCGAAAGTTAATTAAGTTCGCAAACAGGAGAAGAGATATACGCTCAAGCGAGTGTTAAAAATATTTTGTAAGGGTGCGATTTTTCAAAATTCAGCACATACCTTTACCTTCATTGCCTTTATTTACCTCTTATCTCCATTACTGCTATAAGCATCGAAAAACTCTAACTAGAAATAAAACAGCGTTCATAATATCTCGCAGAATTAAATTCAGTGCCAAATGATAACTGAGTGTCTAAAAGAATCTTCCGAAACATTTTAAGTATGGTGCATTTGCTCAAAGGCTCAATACGCTTGATATCATCGTTATGAGCAGTGCATCCAAATTTAGTCTCATATTGTATTCTGTCGTTGCGTGTGTGTGTCTGTCTGTCCATTTATTTGCATGCTAAGTTACCATTGCGCAAGTCGAGTTATTGCTGGTTGCCTTGGTAAAAGGCGATCACACATTAAAGAGAACTTTCCACTGCCAACGATTTTACCTCATAAGCACCAAATTTGCATATTTGCAAGTGACCGTTACACGGATGAACATCATTTTTAACTGCTTCACATCATTATTTTAAAAAATTCGATCAAGCTCCTCGTTGCTCCTCATATGGTCGACTTCCATTTTCTCTCTAGTTCTAAGGTTATTCTCAAATGGAATCTGTGAAAAAGAACAATGTTAATTTTTTGATGCTGAACGCATAGCATAGATGCCATATGAACAAAATATATTAATAGTGTTATTGTTGTGGCATTCAATTCAGTTATACTCGGCCAAGTACAAGCTATAGCTATATGCAGAAAGGAAGCAGTTATAAAGGAAATACAGCAACGCAAAACAACACCAGATGTGTGTCGGGGCGATTCACAATTGTGGTTGTGGCTTGAACGATGCTGTAGAAGACGGAAAGTGATGTTGCGAATCGTTGTTCCGCCTCTTGTTGAAGCGGTTCGTCACCATGCCTCGTTTAGGCATCCCTAATTTTATTAGTGAGAGAGTGTATGTGGAATGCCGATTTGCATGACGACTCTAGCATGTGCATACACAAATCCTCCCAATTTGATTTGCAAAATTTGATTTACGCATTCGACAATGTTATTTGGTTCATTAGTGTTTTCACGCCTTTCCTCTCCCCATTTATATAAATTTTCATAATTCATCTATTGTATGAAAATAGGAGATTTTCTCAAGCGTTCTCATGCAAACTGCATTTAACATGCCTTACTTTGGATTGTTTGCTTTGCCAAAATTCTTAGACGGAATGCTCTGTTATTGTTTGCATTAAGCAGTGTAAGATGCATTTGTTCACATAATATAAATTTAGTCGGTGGTTTAAACGAACATGTTATTATATCAGATTAATTATTTGTCTATAAACTCGCCTCATCATCTATATTGCTGAAAGTGTTTCAAGCAGTTTCTTTACCCCTTTGAAGTCAATGTTAAAGGAATATGTTTATGTGATTTTTTCAACTATTCCGTCACTTTGTGTTCACGATCGCTTGCAGGTGGAATTTCTAAGCTTTCTCGCACTCAGAATTGTAACAGCTTAAACTATATATTTGAAGTAAATGGAACATTTTTCTTCATAGGGAAGATGGACGCATTTGGAGTTGCTCATTTGAACAGCTAATTCTACAAAGTCAGGTGTATGGATAATTTTATCCAAGTATATAGCTAATGCCTTTTAAGAGTGGAAGAACTGGCTCCTGCTTCGCCCATTGCCAGTGATAGATAAGGCCTCTCACTGCATAAAGTAATCGTACACTGTTAGGAATAATTCCATTCTCTAGTTGAGTGGATTAATTTGGCCGACTGAAACACTATGATACTCTGCATTACCCCATTTTAGAAACAAATCCTTTGTATCCAATTTCTTTTGTATTTGGTAGCAATATAGGTATATTTTCTTCTATATACGACAGGTTTCCTTTACGCGCCATTGTGGAATATTTGCGCAATCTATCAAACGCGTTGTTGTCAACAAAGAATAATTGACTGTACCGACTTATTGTACTCTCATATTTGACATACAAGTAAGGCGAACTGATATGCTTGCGACGTTTTCTTCGATCTAAGCGAATACTCATTTAGGAGGCATTATATTATTTTAATTTCATTTTATTATAGATATTTGTCGAATTGCATTACTTATTTAAGTTATATTAATTATATTGCATGTTACGTTAATCTGCATAAGCTAGCATATATTGGTGGAATCATATAGAGCGATAGCCTTTAGACATTTCTTTCAGAGGGAAAACCCGCTGCCAAAAAGATTTGAAAAATAGACGCTGATATGCGATTGCTTAGGACTGTTCAACATTTGGCAATTATTCATCTCGCTGTGCACTCCGATGTGAAAAAACCAATTAACTTTCACTCATGCCTAACATTCTCGCCTGTTTTTGTGCACACGCATTTCCTACTCGTATTTATTCACACATCTGCGAGAATTTTTGATAGTCCTCTTAAGAGGCTTTTCTGTGGTAACAACAACATAGCGCATGCTCTGTGACCCTTTGTGATGCTCCTGTCGCGTTTTCTCTTCATTTCCGTCGGGTACGCCAAAGCGATCTTCGCAGTGTTGTTTCTCTTGGATCAAAAATGTATGAAGTAAGGTAAGATTTTCAGGTGAATTCTGCAGTGGTACTCAAAGATAATACAGTCTGAAGCAAACAAGATTGCAAATTAGCAAGCCTGCAGAATATAAATACTGCCTCGTTTAAGAGCTGAATTGACATCTTCACTCCACGAATAACTCGAATAACTGTAATTAATTGGTCCATGAAACAAGTCACGAAATAATTTTGAAAAAAAGAATTCGACTATACGAAACGAAGATGAAAATGGACAAGTTCATTCTTCATTCTGCAATTTTGAAAACGTTCTGTTCGGTAGTCAGCTTTCAAGTCTACAGTATCTAAACGTGTTGAATGCCAAAAAAATGATGAAAGATATGAAAATGGCTCTAAGGAGTAGCACAAAAATACCTGCCCTAATAAAGAGTGTCTATTGGCAAATCCAACATTTCTTAGATCATCGAAATGAGGGATCTTTTCGAAATGAAAATGTTACCTCCGGAGTTGTAGATTATGTCAGAGAATTAGTTGCCTTAACGAAATTATACTTCTTTATCAGCGTTTATTAGTTAATTCGCATAACGAGTAATAAATTTGTAAGCAATCGGCAATGGTAAGTTAGGCAGAAAAAGATTAATCAGTTGATTATGCATTGAAGTAGGTGCCTGCCACGTATCGCTCGATCACTTTTATCGCCTTACCGGAATCAAAACTGCACATTTCAGGCCATTATTGGAAATGGTCATATGCCACTCCAAAAAATTTAATGTTAGGACTCTCTCTGAGATGACAATGTGATTGGCACACAGCATAGTGCGCAATCAGTGGTGAAGCAAGCATAGCGAAGTATTTAAGCGACAAGACGGTGACATTGAACGAGGGAGAGGAATTGGAGAGATGGAGCTCTTGTTGCCTGTTATGTGACATTTCATTCACTTTTATCTTTTACTAGTGATGCTTTCTCAGAGAACGCAATTTTTCAACAGATGCTCTAACTATTTGCTGGAACACTTAATCATTGTCACCCTTCGGCACACTTGTCGCCATTCTGTTCTTGTGAACTCATAGAGAACGGAGCGGTAATAAAAACTAACTGATTATTCCGACCGATCTGTCATACTAGTGGATTACATAGATGTGTCGACTAGTGATCGCTCTCAGCAGTCCTTTTCTGTATCGAACGAGCAAAAGATCACTAGGCCCAGATTTGATTTTGCAATCTTGTGACTGAACCATGCGATATCACTTATTTTCATATGTCGCTTTCATGATATGCAATACTCGATGGTCATGTATAATTATAAAAACTATGCTGCTAAGTTGATTGCTTTACAGGATTGCAATCGCATTTATTTTATCCACTGCTTGCCACATTTTTATATAGGTAGCTTATTTTTGGCACAGGACGATTTTCGTACGTGCATTACAACCTCATCATTGTATTCTCCCTCAGTATCTCTTCGTTTCTCTCAGAAGATGCTTTCATGATGTAAGGATAATGTATGTCACAATGAGGTTTGCGTAGAAACTGCATGAGAATGATGCTAAATGCAAATTTTCTTCATCGATTCAAACTGTTGTGTGTTCATGTTTCGCATTCCTGCGTTACTGTGGCTTATTGTTATCGCTAGCGGTGTAACTGGCTAAACTTCCAGATAAATATATCATGCTGGTATAATGGGATGTACATGTATTCCACCTCCACCAGTGTTTGATATACCGGCACCGCCCGATCCGTCTCTTGTTTGGCACCTTCTGTCCGATGAACCCATCGAACATCTCAAACAGGTGATATTTGTTCATAAACAAGTTACGAAAGTAGTTTAAACACTGATTCCAGCATTTCGAGGTCTTTACGAAATAATAGGGTTTTGAATTTTTTCAATTTTGTGAATTTCGGAAGAAGCAATCTTTTATGTTGTTTTTTTCATCTACGTGTGTAGGATTAATTTTTTTTAATGTGGTGTTGCAAATCCGCAACACTACATCTCTTTATATATCCTGTGTGTGTATGTTTGCCTAACTCGCACTCAGCTTTGGAACCATTGAAGCCAGAGTTGTGCAATTTCAGCCTCGTTCTTGAGCTAAAATTTCTTGTTAATATCGGTTTGTGCCTATTCCTTGGCCCTCTTATTATTCTCAGAAGATATCGTAAATAGAAATTAAAATTTATCTCTTCACTGAATGTTTTTTTATACCGGTGTGGTGGGAAAAGAATTATTCCATATGGTATGAAGGGTTAAGGGTCCGATACTATTAAATCAGAAAATAATGGCCTCTCCCTAATCTTTAACCATAAACTTAATAATACTTGGTCTTAAAGTTTTAAAAGCATAATGCCGTTTGAGTAGATGAATTTCAGTATAAGTGATACTGTAGAAAAAATTGCCTCAGTTCGGAAGTGTTTCATTCGGCATAATTTCGCTGAAACATGCATTAATCAGTGAAATCACTCTGGAATGGGCACAAACGAATAATATAATAGCAAATGGAGCATTCCATGTGAGCTGCTAGCAAATGCATCTCTTCAAATATATTTTTGAGCAAAATGCCTTCTGAGTTTTGTTTGTTCTGCATTTACATTCATCTCGACGAAGATTTACGATTTCTCCTCAGCATTAAAAAATGACCAATGCGCATAATCAACGCATCCTGTATCATATAATTTTACGGTCCATTAGTGCACTTGTTTGCTTGAAGATCTCTGCACACGATTCCTTCTCGTCGTACTAGCTCTATATATGAAAAGCATTCACGCTTCATTTCGGAAGAAGTGCCTGATTAAGGAGATAATATCCTTTATTTTTCGAGCCTGATGATGTTTCTCTACGATAAACTTGCGAAAATGCCAATGATGCGAAGTTCCTTCTGTATAACAGAAGGAAATATTTTTAGCCGATGTGCTAGATTATGAATCAGAATAGCTTATGGGGATCTTTTTTACTTAGCTTATCAGTAAAATTTTTGCTGAAGATTGTATCTTTGGTTGATCATATATTGTCTTCGATTGTAGATCCAGCAATGCGAATCATACCAACAAACTGCACCAGTTGGAATAACGACATTCTTTAGCGTTTTTCACTTCAAATATTTGCCTTATTTGGTGATCGCTTTTGGAGCAACGCTTTCAACAATTTTGGTAGCAATGATAATCATTCTAAGGATAAGAAGGTAATATCCACTTCTTTCTTTTATGAACCCATTTGATGTGTTTGCTAGGAATTGGTTTATTGCCACGATTGCATGTCGTTAACACACTATAAAATATGATGCATGTATCAGGACTGCACTTTTAATTACATATCTGTGGACTTTGTTTTGTCGTGATTTTTTTCACATATTATACGGTATCATAATGCCGTACATACTGTATACAAACAAAGGCTCTCATTGCGTACTGTTAAATGATCACAGCAGCGCTTCCTATTCCATGTATTGTGTTTTCATTGATAAATCAAAAATAGGATTATTTTTGGTGGAAATCTCCTCCTCGGTTCCAATCAATTTAGCCAGGAGATATTCAGCCACATGGAGAGAGAAAGAAGGGACGACAAGAACATCTCATGCACACCAGTTAGAGCTCAGCGAGGAAGAAACTAGTACAGCATTGATTTTTTTTGCAAATTTAAGTACCATCCTTATGATTGGCCGTTGTTGTTTTGAAATGGTCCACTTTTGCCAACCAAGTGTTAGGTCAATTGTTATGTTTTGCTCGTTGTCGAATTCAAACACAAATTGACTGCACTCAGTGATGATGAAGTGAAATAACGCAGTGATAGGCGAGCGTTCGTTTATTTCTATGAACAACAACTGCGATCTTCATGTAGTTCAAGGGTCAATGGATGATAAATTGCACACATCGATCATATTGCTACGGTGCCTGTCACGCTATCCAAAAACTGCTTCCGACAGCGATCATTTACAAATCTGATTTATTGACCAACGAGAATTTTTTCTTATTTCCAATCAACACACTCTCCTTGCTGCATGCCAATTTATTTATTCCTTCTTTTCTTTCAGAATTTTTCTGGATCTTCTTTAAATAATCGATTTCTCTCTTTCAAGGAGCAAAATATTTGTAATATATCACTTTCTAAAATTCCTTTCAATTATACTCTCTAATCAGAGAATAATGTAATATATAAGAGTGCATCGCATGTTAGGTGCGGCAGTGAGCATTGCATCTTCCACATTTTGAATGTTACCGAAATGAATTTGAAGAGAAAAGCGAAATACGTTCGACAAACGGCTAATGCTTAAAGTCTGCTAAAAGTTTCTCCCAGTTCAATTCCCTTCAGTGTATTAAAATAACAGCTTTTGTAGGGGAAATATCTTAATGAGCAATTTTGAAATCTATTCGGAGGTTCGTGTATTGTGTTGTTGCGACGTGCATTGCGTGCAGTGCAATGAGTCATAGCTGGTCATTAATTACTCACGCAAAGAACATTGAGTTTAAAGAGCACTCTTAACAACTTTATTGGTTGTTTAGATGCCCGCCGACCAACTATGAAAGCTTGACACAGTGCACTGCATCTATGCAACATATTTTTCAATAAGCATTCGTAAGATGTGCATCTCGCCTATTATTAACACTTAAATCACCTATTTGTTAAGTATTTACGCTTCTCTATTAATGTTATTGTGAATGAAAAACCCCTTCAAAGGGAGAATTATGATTAATTGTTATGAATGTACAACTGATTGTGTTCATTTCGAATTTCACCGTATAATTGTGAAGTGAACCCTCTTTTGGTGGAAGCGATCGCTTTCCTTGCAGTATATCACCGCAGAATAGCCGCGCTCTAATCATGCGGACACCTCTTCACGGTTACTTTCCATCTAATTGAAATAGGCGAACATAATTGAAAATTGCTTCGCCACAAGAGTCAGCAATAAATTTTAAATAGCTCAATATTTGGCCATCTTGACAGTGTTGCTTAATAAGCAGCAATCATCACTGAAGCTGATTTTCAAAGAAAGCGAAATTCTCATGCAGACATATTTACCTAATAACATAGCTTTTCTCTGAAACCTCAGAACTGAAAACTTTGTGCGATAAATACAACCTGAAGGAAGTTGCATGATTAAACCGCAATGAACTGCACTGCTCTCATAGTTGAATACCGTACTCAGCTTCCGTTCAACCATAATTTGAGCCCTAAAATTGTTAAGGACGGAATTCATCGTTGTTGCGTTAACGACGACCCTGAATGATGAGTTTTTTTGGAAGACGACCCTTAAATTTAGTACAAATCGTTGACGAAAGTAGCAGTGGAATAATGAGTGTGTGTGAGCAATCCATGCAATGTGTGATGGTGCGGTTTGAGGACGAAATTAATTGTATAATTGAACGTGAAACCAGAAAGTGTTTTGCGAGGCGGCCCATCAGCGATTTCAATTGCTTCGAAAGAACCCCCGTGGTGAATGGCCACCAGCCTGCAATTGACATGTTCTACTCTCAATACGACAAATGAGACCCTAAGAATATGCGCACACATACGTGAATTGTGCGTTTCGTAATGTCTAGAGTATCCGTGGTGTTTGTCTAACACACTGCGTGCTTGCACATCACAGCTTGTGAATTTCTATCAAATTTTAGTAGACTTTTTGGGTCAGTGCTTCTGACGATTTGTAATTGAGAGGTACGTTTCTCAACATTTCGAAGGGAAGGAGAGGGAAATCACTAGAAAGATTAGCCAGTTTGAACGTATTAGTTTCGTTCAGTGGATTTTTAGACAAATTGTTAACGAGCTGTACCACCTTAAAATCGCTTCATTTTCTCCGTCTGTGGTAATCCGAGCAGTGGGCATATCATAAAACTTCCCTAGGAGGCAGTGTTTAAAATATTGAGGCAGGAAGTCATCGTGGTAAAGTTCTCAATCTCTCTCACCGTGCGTGACTTTAAAATCCCCGGATATTAAGATACTTCCAGGGTAGTAAGTATCACTGTCCAAAGTACTAATTACGAAATGAAATTGATTAGAACTCTCAATCTAGAGTCGTTTTTTATTTCTTGATCTTGGATTTTGACGGTGTACAATAGATACAGTATAACTGTAAATCATGTTTGGAAATTTGCAACTATCCCCATACCTGCACTACGATCTAAAACCGCAATAAACAGAAGGAGAGGCGAACTGCATCCTAATTTCATTCGGTTATCTATTGATGCATCGAATAGAATGAAACATTTAAGTTGTTGCTACTGAAGTATTGAAAGATTAATTAAGTCTTATGTAGATGTGCTGAGGAAGGAGGTCTTTTGAAGAGTTTGATGTTTTACATTTCTGCAAGGAGTTTGAATCTGGACTAACATATGAAAGTGCTCAAAAGCCTGATAGCTGGCTACTGTTCTCTTTATTTCGAGAGCATCTTCCAAGTAACACGTTTCTTTCCATAATGGAACGAATGTGCGTCTTCTGTTTATTCGGCACTATTCATGTCATATTTCATCGGCAGAGCGAGAGGTTTAAAAGTCACAGTTGCAGTTCTTGTCTTGCGCGAAAATTTGCATGGCTGAAGCGACTTGAATGAGATATTTGGAGATGAGCTTTTATTTAGGGTACGAGGAACGGAAGATTGAGAAGAAGAATGATTCGGTTATGTTGACTATGGGACGTTAGTCCTGTGTTAATATGGGTGAAAGTCTTATGTGAATCAGCTTGCAAGAAAGAAGAGATGGAAGAAAGAATGGAGATTTTTTTTGCACCAGTAGCAAGTTAATGGTTTGCTGCTGTAATGGAAAGAGGTGTATGTTCCCTCTGGTATCAATATGTTATCATTTTCAGTACAAAAATATTGCCTTTAGAATAATGAAAATTTCAGGTCGAAATCAAAGGAAAGCGCGCAGTTGAAGAAAAAGTCGGACTGTTCGGCAGATGTGATATTAAGTGCCGATAGACACTGGTCATACAGTAGTATGGAGGCTGGCAATGGAAGAGGAATAATGATCTACGGACCTCCAGATGATGTCTTTATGCATAAATCACTACCTGTTACACCGTCGTCACTCAGGTAGTTCATCGTGATAGATAGTTTTGCACTCTGCGATGTTTTTTATAGATTGAGATGTTTCTTATTTTGGACGGCAATAAGTTCATTTTGAAAATCTCATAATATTTGAGAAATGTGAGGCAACTGTCGAAGTACTTCGAAGATAGCAGTCTCATTTTTTCTATTTGAAATCTTAACTTGATCCTATTCTTAAGTGACGTTGTTGATAGTGTATTCCTCAAGATCATTTGTGTGTGTGATATTTGCAAAACCTTTCATTGTCGCCTTTTTCGGAAAGCCGTATTCTCTCAAAATTGATATTGGATTTGATACTCTATTTCCTCCAATCCGCTCTCTTTGAAAACAACACGGTGATTTGGTCATAGCAATCATTTCCTTTTCGAGGGCGGAACAGATATATAAGCGCCTTTACAATCTCCCTTTCCCTCAAATTCTTCTTTTCGAATACGTTAATTTCAAATGCGGTCTACTTTTGCTATTCTAAGCTCATAATAAGGCTAAACACGCGGGGTTTAAGGAGTCTTCCGCGAAGGCCAAATAATTTTACAAGCCCACATGTGCGTAACAATTTGCGACAATCGGCAACAACATTGCGTCTGCACGGGAACGCAGATGGTTACTGTACAGTCGGAAGAACATATGAGGAGATTCCGGTTAGGCGCTCTGACTCCGAAACAATTTTTGAAGACATAAGCGCTATACATGATCGGCAGGTGCGTTTGCTATTAAAATTTCTTATAAATTTGAGATTAGCGGGCAAAAGATTACAGGTAGTACGTGAAGGCTGCGATCGCCACGTTTGCTGTACCTCCGAAAAGCTCGTCGCAAATAGGCACGGCAAAGTGAATAAGTTAAACGGCTGAAGGGAGCCATAAAACTGTGTATTCTGACTGAAATAAAAGATTCGCCGCTTTGTCTTCCTATATTTTCCGTAGCGACTGGATGTTGCAATATTTGCAGAAATGCCCATTGCTTTCGCTGTTTTCATTTAATTTCCCGCTCGTTTGCAAGAGGAATCGACACATTCCAGCCGATTTTTGGCGTTACACTGGCGAATCGACAAGTTACTCGTTTAAAAATTCCACCCTATCGTCACAAAAATAGCAACTCCGACGCGAGCATATCGGGCTCATTGCAAGCTAATCACAACAACCCATGTGAATCATCTGAACAATTGTGAGACAGTTTTTGATTGATAGCGCTATTACAGATGATCTATCAGCAGCAGGATGACCTGCAGCGGATCGATATGCTGAGGAAACCACCGCCGAACTGCCGTCCTCCACCACCGCCCTCTCAGGGATCGCCACTGAGCACCGAATCGTCGATTACCTCTTTCGATAGGGAGCTTGAACAAATTCACAACAGTCCTTCGCCTAAGCGGTAACGATCTTTGTTGCACGGTCACTTACACGGCCTCATTTCTTGCTCCAGATTCCTAGGTCTGTAGAGTTAATTACTGCGAATTAAAATGTTATTCAAGCACATTATGTTGCTGTCTCCTACACAGAACATGTTCTGCATGATAGATGACGAAAAGACTTGTTGGAATAAAGTAGTTCGCTGTTGAAACCAACCATCTGCTAAAGCCACCCATCCAAAAAAAAAAACAACAACAACAACTCAGTACACAGAAGTGCTGGTTTTCAGAGAGGACGATATTGGAGACTAGTCGAATGACGGCTTCCTTCTCCCCACTTCATATTTAAGTGAGTAGCCAATAGTCATGTTGTTGTTTCACTATTTTTACGTTGCTGTAATTTAAAATTGCTCATTTTATGCCACCGGATTGAAAATTTGCATCCAGAAAGACTTCGTGTTGGACTTTAATGAGGTATTTCATCACTTGTTTTAAGCAGATTCGATCGAGCAAAACGTGCAGCAAAAACATTTCGATAAGCGAGAGATCCTAATTGAATAAATACTACATACCTTCGTATTCAATTTTTATCCACTTCCTGTGAGAAATGCTGCGTGTTAATCGAATTTTTGAAAAAATTTCCCGCATTCTTTATTGCTACTCAAATTTAATTATAGCTTCTAATAGATGCTCTTTGTGCTATGCTAGGAAGCACACTGGGTGAAAGCCATACTTGGCAATCCTGAACATACTGTTGCGTGAATGAATGAGTGCAGAGAATAGACTTCCCCACATCATTCCTCACTATTCCAAGTCCCATAAATTCACAACAATTGCAGACTTATGCACAAATGACGTAATTATTTGTCGCCATTCGCATATGCTTGTAATGATCATGCTTTAGCTATAGGGATCTCAGCGACTAACCGGGTAGTGCTGCACCATATACTCGTTGAAATGCATGCTTTCGGTATGGTACGTAGCAAGCAAATAATGTTTACACAGTGTAGCTGTCGAGGTTGTTGCTGCGCAATATCCGGACCTGCTGCAGATATAGGTGGAAATTTGCATTTCAGGTCAATTGAAGATGATCGCAAATCTCGGCATTCGGGTGAAAACGGAAGGGAAAGCGGTTATGGCACCGCCCCGAGTAGACTCTGGAATAGCCCTCGAGCACATCATAGACCTAGGTGAGTATTGTAGCCTTTGTCTCATGAACTTCATTTTCCGTTGTATATAAAATCGTAGGTCATACCATGCAGCTTGCGTTCACCAATAAAGCAAATATTTCACCTATTTTTGGCGGTGACATCTGAAGCTATAAACGATTCTTGCCTACACAGTACTAAGCACTGTTTTGTTATTGTTCCAGTATTTGTACAGAAATATGGAAAGTTTGGGAGTTCGTGTCTCAAATGCAAGAAAGTTACAAGTGGGGTCTCGGCTAACAGTTTTTCTTTTCATTAGTAACAAGCAACTTATAATGAGACTTCATCTGAGATTAATTCGCATAACCGAAGTTGCAATGATTGGTGACCAATCGTTTATAAAGTACTGAAGGAAGTCCTACGTATCCGAAAATTAAGTTATTTACAAAAGCAAATTTGTAGGAAAGAGTCCGATATCGAAGACGCCCGATCCTACTTTTACATCCATTGTATAAAGGAACGCACGTGCACTAGGTAAACAATTAAATTTTTTCAGGGAAGTGCCGAACCGTGTGGATTCTCAGGGACGTCCTATGCCGTTGGCTGTTTTTGCTCAACAAAATAATGCTCATACAATGACCTATGTATGAGTGCCTCTGTGATCAATCAGCTTTGCTATTAACGGCGAATGCAACAAATGGCAATAGCCGTTTATGTTGATCGTGATCTTGTGCTATGCACCAGTTCTTATCGCTCCTGCCATGATGTTTTCCCAATTGTGTATATAAATATATTTCTAGTCAGATAAACATGAATTATTTGTTCTGTTAGTATGGCATAATATCTAATATTTGCATCACTAGGCACCAGTGAGTGTCTATATGCAAAAAAGCTGAGCCATAATTTCAAGATGGAGTTTTCTTTACTAATAGTATATTTTACTTCAATCGGTTGAATTCGTTGAACCAAAGTAAAAAAAGAAAGAAATTGAGGTTAGAAGATATACTAAGGATTCAATAATAATCCAATTTGGTCTCATGCAGTAATTGCAAAAAGTGTCCTTTTCTGCATCTGATCGATGATATCCTACCTAGCTCATGTAACAGTATAGCGAAGCACGCGAACTTAAAGCGAATATTTGTTGTAAAACTCGAGTGGGCTCTTATGCTTGAGAAAGAAGTGAATCAAGACAGTAATAATGCTTCCAAGGAGTGTGATCGAAAGAAGGCAGTTCACTTCAAAGAGTTAGGAAAAGAGATGACAATATTCAACACGCACTTCGGTTATAAGAGATAAGAACGAACAAAATGAGGATGCGAAACAACGAAAAAGCCAGGCGAAGACGCTTATCACCATATTTGTCTTCAGCTGTTTTTTCGCCATTCGCACGATATGTTCTTCCGCGTTCCGTTCGCATTATCAAGCAATCTGGTAAATTAATAAAGTGTTGTTCGGAAATAACGAATTGCATTTAAGCCATCCTAAACTGAGTATTTGAACAGTAATTAAAAGGCATATTCAATTTCGTTCGAGATGCGACGACTAAGAAATGCATGCACTTTTCTGGCACATTTTGACTGGGCGGTTTGAAAATCACCGCAATGGTCTTTTTCTTGATTGCATTAGGCTCATTAAACTCAGCAGCGTTGGCTTCGTCGATTTCTGATTTAGACGCTCACTCGCACGGCTGCGAACTGCAGATGACGCGTCTGGCGAAATGCAAATTTTCGACGACTCATAAATGAGCAAACTTGATTAACGTGGTTCGTCATTTTACACAATAGATCGGATGTAATCACTGAGCGGCTGACAGAAAAGCGTGGGGATTCTATGCCAGTATTTTGAGCTTGGGCTAATTTTTGGTTGCGTTTCGGACCAGTTGTTATAAAAATACTTCGTAGGTCAAGTTCACAGCATTATCACTTCAACTGCATAAACTGCGAGCGGAGATGTAATAAGGCCGAGTTTCGCTTGGAACTGTTTGAGAAGGATTTGCGATTTCACGGTATAAATTTCTAGGGTTGTCAGGTGCCTGGAGGAGGGAAAACAAATCAACCGTAGTGAAAAAAACATTTGCCCGAAGCTTCCGTTAGTATGCCTTTTCCCTTCAAGGTGCCTTTTCGCCTATTCTGTCGTATTTGTAGCCGTTTTCAGATGTTTCTACCTTGAACCGCCTTTGACAAAACGGCTTAATATAAACTTTATTTCAAACGGATTTAATCAAATGCTCTCAAATGAGCAAAAATTCCAATAGTATTGCCCGATTGGATACGATGAAAGCCTTGAATTCTTCCCATATATGGAATTAGGCGGCAGTGATGAATGGCTTAAAAATCCCCACTGGAGATTTTGCTCCAGAGTATTGCCAGCTTTGAACTCCGATTGGGAGGGATATCTTTACTATCAGTTTCAATATGGTCTAAATTCTGAAACACGATGAAGCGATTGAGAGGTGACTCTTATTAACGCTTCACCCATCGTCTGAAGCGGTACAACCTGATCGCAATGAAAACGCGGCTGCTGTTTATGGCCGAACATTTCCCGAGATGAGAATTCAAAACCACCTAATATTTCTTTGAGCATACGATAGGAAATTTTAAATGCCTAAAGTTCTGAGACGGTTGAAGAATCTAAATATTGCAACATTCTGCCAGGTCGTCTTAATTTCTGTGCTCATTTTCTCAATGTTTAGTTCAATGAAAAGCGTGTGTTGCTCATTTTTTTAAAGCAGAATATGGCCGTCATCATTCGAGCGTCACACTTTCTGAATTTTATGCTTTTAAAAGCTTTTCTCTCAGGTTTCCATCTCATTTTGTGAGTGATTATGATTACATCTAAGCGCAATATCTCATGGATGCCTTAGCTATCATCATTTTGCCACAGCTCTAATATTTATCAATTTTTGTAAAACCCTCATATACGAAAATCGCTAAATTGGATACAAAGCGAGTCACCGATCGTTTAAAATGATTTAAAACGCAACGCACGGCTAAAAACTGAATAATAAAGCTGTTTGCTACCAATCGCTCTCTTCCCCGCCCTTCCATCCTCTCACACCACTCCAAAAAAAGAAACCTATGTAGGGACGCCGAGGTTTCACGTCCAATTTTTTTGTTTACGGTTTTGTTGCTAGTATGGCTCACAGCGTTATAAATGAAAATATTGTTTTTAAAACTGCGACAGGTATGGCTGTTGTTGAACACAACTGATCAGTCGTGTTATTACAGCTATAGCGACTTCACGTTGCAAAAATGAGTATTTAAATTGATAGTCGACAGTGAATTTAGAAATTAAACTTTAAAACAGCAGATATTTATTTAATAGCTGCCGAAGCTAGTGGAAAGCTCCACTTTCGTCTCCTTACTACTTTTTGAAAGGGACCTTCATCAACTATATAACCCCATTTACTAGCAAGCGGTCTATTGGTCGTGTTTTCGGTCCCTTCTTCCTAGAAGACATATGACTTATCTCCACGACCGCCTCTTCGATATGGTCGTAGTCTTCAGACTTTTGCTGTCGCTGATGCTACTTCAATGTCCGAAACAAATGATAATCCAATGTTACGACGTCCGGATGGCATCGTTGGTGGGGTATGATCATATAACAGAATTCTTGTCGAACTATCTTCGACACATTCACTTTGTGGGGACGAGCACAATCTTGAAGAAACATGGATGTGAGAGGTTTCTGTGTAACTCTTTCGTGCTGTTGCGACCAGCGTGCAGGGTCGGTCTCTACAGACCTTGGCACTGTTAGTCCGGTTTTGTCGAGCAACTTCGAAATCAGCATACCCAGAACGCTTATAGCATCAGCTTGTTGGCGCACATAGATCGGGCTGCCACTGAGATGATCTGTGTCCGTCACGACCATATGCTCAACGCGCATCGTTCTCAAAATGATCCAAGCTTGTCCGTCGCACTTCTAAGGAATTCCTACTTAAGCGTGGAAAACCGAAAAGCTCCGATCGTGGTCGGCTACGATGTCAAATATCTATTGAGAAGCCATTTTGCATTAGCCATGTCTTGCAGCTAAGGTGCACAAGAATGGTGACTGTTTCCACATCATGAATGGTGGATTCCGAATGCTTTTCCATCTCCTGACATAAGCAACCTTATCCAGTACAAACGTCAGGCAGAAAGACGGAGGTCTTCGCAAATCGCATTATTTTTCAAAGCACGGGCGCAGCGTCTGATCAACAGATGGTGCTAAGAACGAAACTTTCCGGACATCTCCTTCGGGCTCTTTTGTAGTTCGTTTCATAGAGAATAATCTAGCACACTTGCTGCCTATTAGTTTTGATTTGCTGTTATTCCTCTGCTTGAGCACCACCCCAAGCGTGACGTTCTACGACATTTGCACTGCCTCCTCGACAATTGTCCAGTTTGAACTAGGGTAGCTTCGAATGAAGAAAAGGTTCCAAAATCTTGTGACTCCCAATGAAAAAGGGAAATTCCTCTGAGCGAAACACCGATCTTCGTGGCAACCTTTGTTGCGCTGTCTGCTGAAAACTGTCGATCTCGCCAGTTGAATTAGGTGCGCTGCACAAGATCCTATGAATCCGCCAATTTTCTGTCTTGAGTTGGGCGTTCAAAATATGATCATCGAGTTTTGTATATTGCAGTAGAAAAAAATCGAAAAATCCCAACTTTTCAGTGTGATAAATTGATCGTCTGCGGTTACGCATACCAATCGTCGTGGATTATGGCCCTGTAACATATCGCCTATATCATTAAGAAGTCAGAGAGGTGAAGCTCACATATGGAACTTAAGATTTGCGCCCTTCGTTATGGTTGATGGACCAAGCAGGTGCTTCAGTTTGCTGCAAAACAATACTGCTTGCTCATATGAACAGACAAAATATCCGCGAAAGTATTTCATAAAGTAAAACTCGCTTGAGCATGGTCTTTTCTTTACTGCCAACTATATCTATACATTTTACGAAAACTTTCATGCTATTCTCGACTGAATTTTACGTGAATGAAGACTTTTTTTGGGATCTTCTTCATAAAATACATCTTCATCTTTGGGAAGGAGCAAGAAGAACATTTTCCAAAAATTTTCATCTACCTACAATACTCGTCTCAGTAATCGAAAGTTAGCTGTGATACATAAACATAATTTCTGAGCCGTTAAGGAATCTGCACCGTTATCATATTACATACCAGAAAAATATCATCGATGTGATGATCGAGGAGGATTTTTCACATGCAAATTACATCCCTCAAGATCTTGAAGCCAAAATTATCTACATGAGAATCAGTCATGTCACAGGTAATTCAAAAACCTCTAGCACAGGCCTCATTTTGCGTTTTGGGATGGCATCATTTTGAAGGAAACGCTCAAAACCGTTAATGATCCAAGCGCAGTTCATTTCAGAGCTAGGAGCATATTAAATAGTCTAAAGTGGTGTCCATGTCAGCTTTGATAAAATATCTACCAGTGTTCCTGCAATAGCTCTACCTTCTTATAGGATCATCAGCTTCCTCGGATATTCAAAATCCTCACATTCCCCCCCCCCCTCCTCCTACCTCCCCCCCTTAATAACGAACGCAACATCGAGAATGGTGCATTGTCTCTACAGGTGATGTGATTCGGCGCTCAATACGGGCGTCAAATGACCGCATTTGGTGCGCCGAAGTGAAACGATGACGAAGGTGTGCGTCGATTGCAATTCGAAAGTTTGTACGCTTCTGTGAATATAAATGAACAATTCGACGGATAGGAAGAAGGGCCACGGATGACTTCGCTCGACAATGAAAACAATTCTAACAAATGTCCCGCGATAATCTCTCTCAATCACATCGATCATCTCCTATCAGCATGGATGAAAAAGTCATTTGAAACACTACATACTCAGTAGCTGCATCTTTTTCACAAGAAAATCAATACTCTCCAATGAGTCGTTTGTTTTCAATTTTTATTGGTTCCGTTCAATTGCGCTCTGATAGAGCATTCCTTTTATACCTCGCAACGAGAATGAACGAAACATTAAAAAGCATGAACTGAGTGGGTCATAAAATTAGATTGTCGCATATGATAGCGTTGTTGGCTATTGCCTTACCGATATCATATGACGGCAAGGTCGGTGAATATAAATGGCGGTGTTCCCTGTTTTTGACATTATTACTGCATTCCTCATAAAAGAGTATGAAACTCGATCTGCAATAACTCTCCACTCACCTCTACGGTTTGTGCTGTGTGTTTTACCTGGACAGTCCCAACCTAGTTTTGTCATCTCTACGACAACACGAAAGAGGTGCGCACAGGAATGATGCGATGGTTGTTGCTTTTTTTGCTGCCAAGAAGATCTATGAAGTGCCACCTAGACGATTAAAACAACTCCAGCAGTTGTCGTCATAAATTCTTGAGTGTATCCGAGGGCCACAAGTCTTGACGAAGTAAACGCAATGCTCCTTTGCCTTGAGGGATGAGCTGAATCCTTCGAAAGCAATTGGGCACACACAGAATACCGGCGATAATGCACAGAGTTTTTAAGAAATGTGGCATTAAGCGGTGTTTGAAACTTGTGGCAGTCGGCTGACGAGGTGAAACATCGAAATTTATGAGTGTTCCATAGAAATCACCTTCGCAGTATTATTTAACAACTTACCATGGTATGCTTAGAAGGTTTATTAAGGGGCTCTAGTTTAGGCTGCCTAGAGAAACAAAGGATCACTACGATGTGAACTTAGAGCAGTTTAGGAGCCGGTCTAGGTTGCCAACCTCTCCTTTTTTCTCTAAATTGGTCGATCCATTCCTTCGATCTGTTTTCTTGTCATTGAGAATCAAAAGGTTTCTTCATAAATCGTCAGAACAGTGGCACTAATGAGAAAATGCCGATAGTCACGGTGTACTGTGCTCTTTTGATAATTTTCAAGCAGTCGATGGACATATTTCAATCATTACGAATATCGCTTCCAGTTGTTCATATTCAATGCTTCTCAGATCCTGTTGGTCCCTGCGGTCTTTTTTAAAGAATCACTCCGTCTTACTGCAGGCCGCCACCCATTTGCCAACCCGTCGTGTCCATTCTGTTATTCTTTTTACCTAGTCGTCATTTTTCAGTGAAGATATGTTCGCCGCCCATCTAAATTTCCTCTTCCAGCCTTAGTTACCCAATCCTCTGCCTTTGTTACACATCGGACCCATTCATTGGCTGCCTCTAGCTTGTGCACTTTATTTGTTGTTACCCATGTCTCCGAACCGTAAAAATTGCTGGCATTACGCTTTTTTCAAAGAGTTTCTTCTTGTGACTAATCGGTACTCATTCGCTATAGAAGTCTTTATTCTTAAGAAATGCCTTCCACCCTTGTTTGATCCGCATCTTACATCTGCTTCCGTTCCTTCACCCATTTTTACGCATCTACCCAAGTAGATAAATTCATGTAAGGGTGAAAGCGTGGTTTCAATTAATTCACATGGAGCTTTTTAAGTGGCTATTTAGAGTTTGGTGTGAGCGTCAAAAAGAAAAAAAATCCACTTTGAGTTAAAGGCTCACCTCTCCTCTCAACCTCGTTCGGTCTTCCCCTCGTCTTCCCCTCCTAATATCCACCCGTCTATTTTCGATACACTAAGCAGCTTCTGGTGAACTAAATCAACAGTCCAAAAGCTGAATTTTAAATTAGAATATAAAAACAGACCATCTTATAATAGCTGACAAAATGTTTGCAGGCGTTCCTACGCGCAGACGTTAGCCCCACGTTAATGACGAAGAGGAAAGTTGTAAAGTTAGTCTTTCAAGGAAGAGTTTCATTCAGTGTGATAACACGTTTCCATCGGGATAATTTCTGCTTCTCCTCAGATATATCGAAAATTTCAACAGGGCAAGCTTATTCTAATTGGTCGTTTAATTTGCCCATGTTTACTTGTTCAGCTGTTTACTTTTTAATGGTGCAAGCGGAAGTTGCTTAAAATCAAGCATCGGTCGATGCCCTTGTCGTTCTGAGTAGTGTTTATCATATAGCGAAAGATATACCTATGGTTTTTGAAACATGCTCTAACTGTGTCGCCATGCAAAAGAGTATAGTGGTCAGCAGATATCTTTTGAAATGTTAATGCGATAATACTGTAAAATAATCGCAAAAAATGCTTTAAATAAAGTTTGCATATTTTGAAGTCCTATATGTGTCCTTTCATGAGCCTCTCGAACAACTTCCGGTGCGCTTTATTTCGTCACTACATATTTAAATCAAGCAATGCCATACCACAGTATGTTGTAATAAGCGTTAAATCCTATTCGCCATTACCTGTCGCAGTGTTTATTGCCCCCTATGAGGTTAGGTTCATCTATGTTAAGGCAGATATCATTGCATCTTTAATGGTCTCTGGGAATTAACTATCGAAGTCACTAACTTCAACGAAATAATAACCAAACACTTTCAGCTCTTCAACTGCTTTGTGTTTCCTTTTTTGACGTGATGAGGCCTAGCGAAGTATCCGATACTGTTGAAAGTAAATACCGAAAAATATGATATAAAAGCTGCGGAATTTTGCCACTTGCATCACATTCACGTGATTCGAACTTATTTATCTGTATGACAAATCTATGTGGTGAGAACCTCATTAGCAATCAAGGTATCCCTTATACTGAAAAGAGTTTGCAGCATGGACGCCGAATTTCGAAGGCTACGTCATTGCTTCTATGAACCGTTTCGCTGTCCGACCAGATTTCCACTGATCGTCTCGCTTTCTCATAGATTTTGTTCCCGAATGTTCCAAAAGGCATTCTGGTCCGGTTCTTTCTTTGTTTCAAACGAACTTATGGAACAACGAGCGAAGATTAAAGGGTGGGTTATCGGCGTCGCAGAGGACGAGGAATTATAGTTAATGAGATATAAGCGTTCGATAAAGAGAACCCCGATTGTTAAGATCGTGAAACGCCTTCTCTGCTTCGAGGTGTCGTCGCATTTTATATTAATATTCAAAACTTATCATACCTTGTAGGAATTCAGACGATACGCATCCCGCCAAAGGTCACATAGGAATTTTTGCGAATTTTCGCAATTGACGCTCAATGAAACAAAATGCAAGAGGTTATCAACGAAAATAATTCAGCCTTTACTTCACGCTTTAGTAAATATTCCTTTCATCAGCAATTTCAAATAGCTGGGCCAACAAGCGTTTATTTATTCAAGTCTACCTCGATAACGAACACACACTTACAGCCAGTACTGACTCTTCCTCCTAATTCATTCCTTAAATGTTTACCCTTAAGCGCGCAAGAACTCCAAACTTCTTTCGTTAAAATTTCCTTATTCAGTGTTTGAGAGACAGTAAAATCAGCCGTCAACCTCCCGTGGTAATTATGGAGTTGAAGGCGAACCTATGGGCGGAATATTACTCATAATTATGCTAACCGAAAGCGATACAGTTTTTGCGATTTTTTCGACCATAATGGTTTTTTATCACACGATTGTTTTCTTCATGCGATCCATGTGATCTGGACTAATATCCATTTTTATCCTCGTATTTTTCTTTTAAAATTCGACTCATCTGTATGCATTAAACGGCAAGTTGATCTTTACTTATTTGCTGGTCCTATTCTCTGTTTTTGGTGACCACTAAAGTTATATTAGTGAACACTGGCGGCTACCCTCTGCAGCTGCTTGGCGAAAGAAATCTTGCAGTGCGAAAATGAACACGATTTGGGTAACATTAAATGCACGCTATAAAATTTACTCAAGCCGCTTCAGTCGGAGCGTTCCGAAGCAATTTTATGTAATATTTCCTCCACAAGATAGAAAACGCTACATTTTATCATACTAAAATGCAGTTTTGGTGTTAAAAAATGATGGGTTTTTATATGAAATCAGTGAACTAAACTGTTATTAAAGTGGTACCGCAGGGGGCTGATTGAAAAAGGGGACGAGAATGAATGAGGGCAATAATTGGGGATGTGAACAAATGGTACGCGGTCATCGTTGATTTTCACAGAGTATGTTTCACATCAAATTATTGCACTCACATCCACTGCTATCGAGATATCGCTGCAACGTTTTGGGCGATGGTCGATTCGATTTGCACGTTTCGCAGCGCATCCTTCAAATTCCTAATTTCAAGAAATCAATCTTCAACTATCAACTAACAAAGAAAATCGTTAATGATGTCATGATAACGTCGGAAATTCATGTGAGATTGTTTCCGATCGCATGAAAATACTCCATTCAAATTTTAACAAATCAGATCTTACTAGTTAGAGAAGCAGAAGTTGACAAAACTGCTGTTTAGAACTTATTTGTTGAAAACACTTTAAAAAACCACAGAAACCTTCGAAGAATTGCGGAGATTTAAAAAAGGCTTTCACTTTTAACTGCACTGTCGATGTCATTGAACTGCTGTGTGATCTAATTTGGTTATCTCCTCAATGAAAGCGCCCTTAAACATACCACAAAAGCTTTGAGTGCATAGTGTTTGCTTCCGCTGTTGCCTTTCATTACTTCTCTTTCATAGTTACTTGCATTTTGTCGTTATTTTAATCTTGGTGACAAGCTATCGATGGCTCTTCACAATGAACAGTGTAACAATTCAATGGCTGCTTGTATTGCACAAGGACCTTCCATTTTTGCATATCAATGAAGAGAAATATGCTTTCACCGATGTAAATATGCTTGATAGGCTCGTAGATCTTTCAGTTAGATCACATTTATCTTCAGTTGCGCTCGCAGAGTTCTTCACTGAAGATCGAATTGCAATAAACAAAGTGAAATTTATGAACTCCTCAACAGCGTAGCAGAAAAACAACGAAAGAATAATTTTAAAAATTTATGTATATCCAAGGTGCAATAAACAAAGGCCAACGATTTTCAGTGGATAAGAAGTTTTCCTCTCCACTCCTTCCTCTCCCCTCTCTCCTCCTCCTCTCCCACATGTTCCTTTCAGGTGCTGCATTTTTGGAGACGAAGTAGTCGAAACATTTTACAGCTACAGTCTTATAATCGATACCTTCTCGCATACCACAGAGGTTTTCAACTGTACTGTTAAAATTTCAGTAATTTCTGAAACTGCCATCTTATTCAAACACCATAAATGTAGGCCCACAACAAGGATACGATTGGCTAAATCTTTTTGCCGGCTTTTCTTCGATTTATTGGTACATTTCTTATCCTCCTTGATACACATCTCTAATGTTAACATGACGCCCACCTAACTCTACACTTGACATCCTATTCCAGTTTTTGTCGCCAAGGACTGTTTCTTACACGTCTAATATCTGATTCCTTGAAGAATTAGACTGTTTCCAGAATTCATCATGCGCTTGCCCCTGGTGAAAATGCTAGAGAAGACACAGGGGGAAGAGCGATATTCGAAAGGGAGAACATTCTCGAAATGCGTTAGATTATGCGTGCTGGGGCGTCATTATCGGTATAGGCACACTAACCAAGAAGAACGTCACGACCCCTTTGTGTGCACAAAACGGACATCGTTAAGTTACTTTCTACAGGTCCCCCTTTTCGGCTCCGATCTCACAGAAAAGATTTCAAATGAACACATGCAGACAACGCATCACTGCTGATACCATCACTGAGTGATGAAGCGATCTGAATAGAGAACATATACCACAATCGGGTTTAGAGCCATGTTAACGTGATGTCTCGAGAGCGAAGCGACGAAGAATGTCGACTCGAAGCAGTGACCTAGATGCGTTCAGTGGTGGTGACCGACGCCAGATGTGGGTCGATGCTCGTGCTTCATATATAAGTCATACGACACGCCTTCAAATCAAACACTCAGACATCGTTCACTTTACCAGTGCGGTGTAACTGAGTTCAGTATGGAATCCGATGGACGCATAAAGGCCTACAAATTTGTTGCCTATTCGGCGGTCACTTTTTCAGTGGTTGCTGTTATGTCTGTTGTTGTCACTTTGCCAATGGTCTACAATTATGTTAGCCATGTCAGGCGGCAAATGCATCACGAAATCAGCTTCTGCAAGGTCCGTTGATAATTCACTGCTTAAATTTATTTCACTTTCATCTTCGTTAACTCATTTTTTGATTCTTTGGCTTAATTACATTATTTGTGCAACGGCCATTGCGTGCAAATATTTTAATCCGTTGTTTGAAGCGACTGAAATCAGTGTATTTATAATCGAATTACTTAAGCGTATTCCTATATTCGTTTATCACAGTAGCGAGCGTTTTAATCGACGGGTTGTTTCTGAATTCACCGTTTTCGTCGTCGCGAACAATGGGAACGTTAACCGAAGTTAGTTCTGCTGACTAACACAAATGAGGTTGATCTTAGTGATGCTAAGAGCGTATTTCTGGCGTTAAAAAAATAATTGCAAAGAATTTGACGTCTCATAAAAAATTTGTCATTAGAATTTATAAATCCTTAAAACGCACCTCACTTCCGGATTAATGCTGACACTTACTTTAAAATCGATTTGCTCACTCTTCTAACGTTCTTTGTTTCTGCTAAATGTCATTGGGTCAGTTCAGGGATCTGCGAAGGATATATACGCAGAAGTCAACTATATGAAGAACATTCCTCAAGGAAATCATAATAGGACAGCAAGGCAATCCTCATATGGAGCCGATGTTAATCCAGCTCCCAATTTGCAATGTGAAGGGTGCTGTTTACCTGGTCCACCAGGACCTGCTGGCCCACCAGGCAAACCCGGTAAACCAGGCAAGCCAGGAGCACCTGGAACACCAGGGACACCTGGAAAGCCGCCAATGACTCCATGCGAGCCAACAACGCCTCCTCCATGCAAACCATGCCCGCAAGGTATGTAAATCAGCTATGCTTTACATTATGAGACCTTTTCATGCTATGTTATTGTCATAAGCAAACGTGGTAAATATGTGCTGTGAAGAGGCAGAAAAGCAGGGTGCGATAAAATTTCTAAACTGCGAACGAAGATAACATCACAACATGAAGGTCAGCAGTGAAATTTCTTTCTATCTGTTCGATACGTTAATGCATTCAGTGCGAAATTGAACGTTGCCTTTATTTATTTTGAAATGTAAGCAAAGCCTTCAGTTCATGTTTTTACCAATATGTTACTTTGTTCGACGATTTCAATTACGTTTTAAAACAGACCCTTGAAAAGTGAACGCAGGCAGTAATAAGGACTGCAACAAGAGAAATATGAACTGAGTACAATTTCACAAGTATTTTGCAGGACCACCTGGACCACCAGGGCCTCCAGGTGCTCCAGGAGACCCGGGAGATGCCGGGACACCTGGGCGACCAGGAACAGATGCCAGTCCTGGCAGCCCTGGACCACGAGGACCACCTGGACCGCCTGGAGAACCCGGACCACCTGGACCACCTGGTGAGCCTGGAACCCCAGCTCAGAGCGAGCCACTTACTCCTGGAGAGCCAGGTGAACCGGGAGACCAGGGTCCGCCAGGACCTCCTGGCCCTCCTGGACCACCTGGCGCGGATGGAGCTCCTGGACCTGCCGGACCGAAGGGACCACCTGGTCCAGATGGACCTCCTGGAATAGATGGACAACCTGGGCCCCCTGGGCCACCAGGACCTGCCGGAACTCAGGGAGAAAAGGGAATTTGTCCAAAATATTGCGCAATCGACGGTGGAGTGTTCTTCGAGGATGGAACAAGGCGTTAAGCAGCGTACTGAAATATTTAGGAGCGTTTTGGCGCAACTATTTTGCCAATTATGCTGTCGCTCAAAAGCGTCGTCGATCGACGGTCAACTCTAGCCGCTGACCGAATGGCGATTCTCATATGTGCTTCATTCTTGTCGAATCTCCAAATCTGTTAGCGATAATGTCGGGTGTTCGCTCGTACCTTCCCACAATAGCTGTAAATTTATGTGCAATATGTGAAGAAGAACAACGTTGAAATGTTCTGTCGGTTGCCTCAGACTCATTCTTCCGCTTCTAACACTGTATTACCTCGTTATGAGCAGTAATTATTTTTATGGTGGTTGTGCCGTCTTGTCTAAAAGATCATTTATCGTCAATGCTCGAAGCGATTGAAGGGAAATTAACAGAAAAAGAAAGCACAACAACCGTCGTTGAAGTTTTTGTCTTGTGCGATGTATGCGATGAAAGTCCTCCGCTATTTATTTCAAATTAATAAAAGAAAATTTGTATAAATTGAAATACTTTCGTTCGCTGGTTTCTCCTTCACTTTAAAGCAATAAACAACACAGTCTCACCAATGAAGACAAGACTTCTGCAAGCGGAAGTTTTTTGGTGGCAAGCACTTTGCAACGGTCATTATTCAAAACACTTTGGTTGAGCTGGTACTCTCACTCTCACTGAAATGCTTAAATATTTCGTTGTGATGCTTCCTTCTATCGTCCAAGTCTTATCTTTCTGCGCAAGTCGGGAAGTTTGTAGTCCAATATTTTTTCCATTCAAAAGGGAAAATGAACAGCTTTACGTTGTTTGCCTGCTGTGATTATTAGAACAGCCACAATTTCTTTATGATGAGCAGAGCGGCGAATTTTTGGGACAGTTCCAAATTTCAGTGAATATTTTCAATAATATTCGAACTCAAAGATGGTACTAGTTCAATTGAAAACAACTTCTGAAGCATAATATCAGTAATTCCAGGTTTAAGAGATCAGTTACAGGATAAAAAACCACAAAAAATTTATTTAAGGATTTGTGAAACACAGTTGACTTCGTTAATTGTTTGATCCCAGAACGGTGGTCGACGCCGTACGCCAGCGTTATCACCGCCGATTTGGCGCTGTGCGCGCAATTGGAAAGGATACTTTTTATTGCGCAACGCAGATTTGAATCTTCCATGGATTTTCTTGTTTTTATTGCTTGCGGCATATTTGCAATGACCGTTGATTCAAAACTCATCCAACATTGGTACTATTTTAGAACCACTTCGGCATGGTATCGGGCGGATCTGTAGTGATACAACTTCTTGTCAGAGCGATCTTTAATTTCTTTTGTCACTAAACGTTAATGCAGAAATGAATCGGTGAACTGAAATGGTTCTTAACTGCTGAAGTAAAAATATCTGAAAAATGTCGTGGGAATTTCGAAAGGAATTTTGTTTTCGTTTTCTAACAGCTTCCCTGCAATTTTCGTACAGAGGCGTTTTTTAGAACTTCTTCATTACTCGCGTTAATGCAACAATCCTTATTTTCGTGGATTTTCGTTCGAAAAACGTAGCGAATTTCACTCCAAATTCTCCTCAATCTCAGATCACCCTCGGGAATTTCAATTTGCACGTCCAGGGGAAAATTTTTATGCTTGCAACAGCCGTTCGTAGCAAATATCGATAGTCTACTTTGTGCTTGCATAGTATTAAGAAGTTCAACAAACGTTCGCCTTTGCTAAATTTCCTACGGGTCATTTTTAGTGCATTTCTGAATGAAAAGTTTTTCAGGGTTTTCCCATAACTTTTTTTCATAATTTTATAGGAATCTGTAATTTCTCAAGGTTCCGCAACAATCGATTATATTAGTACTGATAATTCTTTTATACGACCACTTAGTTTGTTGTAAATATTTGTATCGTCAGTGTGCGTAAATTTCGCACTGATGTAGAAATACGTTTTAACAAAAAACGACACTGTTGTGCGGGTTTAACGAGCGGTACGCATTGAAACAGACAACACATCGATTGTAGAGAACCACCATTGCGCCTCAGAAAATGCTTAGCCAGCAAAAACATTGACCAATAGTTGAAGTTGCAATAACACGTAAGCTTGATTTCTAGGTATCTCATCGTCAGAATTATCAGGAAAGCTGAAATCTTTTAAAAAACAGAAATAGTTGATGTAATGATAGAGAAATACGCTTTTTTATGATGATTTTGTTTGTTGAGGTTTTGCAGATATTATCATGGCTGCGTCTAATAATCGAACGTACGATTTCCACCTGCTTCCGCTAGTGCTATCTTTAGGTACTGTCTAGACTGAGCAAGATTTACGCATGCTTTATCTGAACATTTCTCTTCTCGGCTCTTAATAGTGTAGTCAACACGTGAAACTCTCTTTTCTTTGTGGAACGAGGGCTCATCCTGGTGATTCATTCCCACAGATTGTGACGTTTTATGCTCGAAAAACTTTCTTTTCTGTTTGCTTTAAGAAGTAGATTCTATACTACTTTCAGGTGCTTCAGACAGATTTTAAAGGAGTTTCACAAGCATATTGTAACATCGCTAAGATTATATGAGGCTGGAAAGAGAAAATATGATTGAAGCAACGACTGCGCCCTCATCGTCACAGGAGATTAAGACGTGAGTTTAAAAGTGAATCGAGTGGAGAATTGACTAGATCAGCTGAAATGAACCAAAATACTGCAATATGCATGCTCTATATTTACACTGAAATTTTACTGCCAGTTGAAATTGTTCACTAACTCATTTGTCGAAAAAAAATTAAAGCATTGTAACTTAGCTGAAAGCAATATTCGACGAATTCCGTCTATCAAGGGAATAACTCAAGCATTCTATGAGGCGCTTTTCGCTGACCTAATGTGTGCTCCCACTATCTTCAGATGGCAATCTTTTGCGTTGCCCACTAGTTGTGCCCATAAATTTGAGTGTTTCGTTTTTTCAATGTTTATCGGTGCGCCATTCAAGGGCAAGTAACGAATCGCTAATAGAGGTGGATTTCATTGGAGAATCGATATAATGGACTTAATAATACATAATTGTTGCACTTTAGGATAGAATGATTATGATGAAGAGTTCCAACACTTTTTGATAATAGTGAGGAACTAATCACTCAATTTCTTTTCTCATCTCCATATCGTTCCAGGATCACAATTTTGAGGTTTCACCCTCAGTTCACTAAATATCGCCTAGTTTGAGAAGAGTTATTTGGTGTCATAATAAAGCTAAAAAGAAACAGATATTCTTTGCGGATGAGCTTTTGATAAAAAATTTTTTCACCAACGGGTATTTGCATATCAGCTTTAGTGTACTACTCTCAGTTATACTTCGACGCAAAAGAGGTCAGTGGATAGCATGTTCTATGCAAGAGTTCTATAAATTGAAAACCAATTTTATAGCAAGGAACCCTTGTTCTGGTTTTGTTTCGTCAAGGTGGCAAACCTCGAGCAGTTACAACTTGGATCTAACAAAGTATGACAGCTACTAGTCTGCGGGACAAATCGTCCTACCATGAAATCGGACAATCCATGGCAATAACATGAAGTACCAACGGTTAGGTGAGGTTTCTTTCAAAACAGATAAGACTATTTGGCATGAGAATCTAATGAATAAGCATTTATTCTAGAAGAATCATGTCCACTTTCAGTTCACATACAATTTTTTACAGATGCATTGCTGATCACTGAAATTTATCATATTTTAAGCAACAAGTCACAAAACAATAAAGTGTCTTAGAGGTTTGCCTCATTTAGGCATATTTCTGCTGAGGAAACAAACGTCTTTCATTTCACTCCCATTATATTCGATCTTATGCAGTTCACATCCACACTGTTGCTTTCCATCCTGACACACTCCATCTCATCTCATCTCATTCTATTCCATTCCAATGCATTTCCTTCCATTCATTTCCACTCACTCTGTCTCATCTCATCTCATTCTATTCCATTCCAATGCATTTCCTTCCATTCATTTCCACTCACTCTGCCATTCTATTCCACTCCATTTCACTTCATCCCACCTCTTCCACTCTATTACCTTCTATTTCATTTTGTTCTGGCCATTTCATTTCAGTTCACGCATTCCGTCCCTTCTCGTTCTATTCCATTGCACTTCATTTTTTCACGTCCACCCAATTCAGTTCCATTCCATCCTATAACATTCCACCCAATTCCATTCACTTCGTTCCGGTTCCAGTCTGTACTGATCCCTCGGACCCCATCTCGTTCAGTTCAATTTCCTCTCGTTCCACCTCATCCACTTCCATTCCTTTTCATTCCGTTCTATTACTTTCCATTCTATTATATCTCGTTTCGCTCGATTCCTCATTATCACAAGTCAGTGCTTTGGAGACACAGTTGTTGGCAATTTAAAAAAAATTGCGTCTACGAACACGTAACTACCTATCTATTAGATTACTTGAGCTGCTTGGTTGGCATGAAGCTAAATGTTGTTTCGAAATATACTTTATATGCATTTGCATAATATATATGCATATAATTTTCTGTTAAATCCCTCCTATGCAAATACCATAAGAGTGTTTTATCGTTTCATGAGTGACTCACATCGCGTTAAGTCGATTACAAATTTTTTGCACGCACATCGTTGTGGAACTTCGATTTTTGAATTTATTGATATTTTTGGTTTGACGTTCACTGGAAGCGGTTTTCGTCTCGCTTGTTATATGATCGCTGTGAAACCTCTATGAGAAATTAGCTTTAAAATTCGCCGATTAAAGCATCTTCTCACTTCCGCTACCCAAAAACGGCATAGAAGTGAATAAATAGGGAGAAGTTCCACATTTTTGATGCTCACTCTCCTGATTACAGATATTTGTTCGCTTTTGTTAATAGTATGTTTCAGACCAAAATGTTTTCTGACAAATTGATTTCAGTTTGTTCATTCCTTCGGTATAGTACAAACGTAACAGGAATGACTCAAACATTGCATTATGCATTGCAACAAGAGTATTGCAGCAAACTGCTTTGTGCATTGCAGATTCTTCTCAGTCGATATATTTCGAACGGGGAAGCGATCGCCGCTTAAAAAATCGATAAAGTGTCCCCCTCTCAAGGCTATTGCATTGATGCGTTCATAGAAAGCAACAAACGTATGCGCTGCCATCGTTTGTTGATTTCAAGTGCTGTAGATTTGGCCACCGATGTTGTGCTGCTATTATTTACACAGTTGATGACTATGCTCGATAGATGTTTGCTTTCCTTTGTCACTTTCGAGTTTTCCGTATGGAGCAGTGTTCGTTCGACTCATTTGCTTCTCATTTCAGTTAGAAACTTCGAAGTTCTATTTCTTCGATTTCACGAGAATTTGTCCGAAATGCTATTAATATCAAAAAATCGTAAATTTTTTTATAAAAGTATTTCTGAATTCAGATTATTGAAATTCGAATGATTTATTGGCGGTATGATTCTGGAAGAACCCGCAGCTCTTCAACGTTTGAATAAATTCACATATTATCAGTTAATAAAATATAGTAACCTCAATGCAATTCCTTTTCGTAGTCGTTTCGACGGCAATCAAATTCTCTTTGAGTACATTTTCTCCTCTAAATTTCCTCACTTATAATTCACGCTACTATCAAATGATTCTGGATAAAATATGGGAAATGTTCCCGGATTTTCCTTTTTGATACTCTTAAAATTTTTCCTTATGATTCAAACTAAGAGTCTATTCTTTGTTTATGGGATTTCTCATCAAAAGTGTAATGCTTGAGAGAGAATGTGCACAGATTATGACCATCGCTGGTGGCTAAGCACTCATTTCAGGTGTTTATTTTTTATTTTTCAAATACTCGTAGAGATTGAAATAATACTCATTGTATGTAATTGTATTCCTTTAGGGACCAAAAATCATCGTGAAGCTTATGGCTTCTGTTTATTTAGTGCAATGATTCCCTTTGTAATTCTAATCGGCTAGGGATTTTTTGAGGAAGAAAATAACAGGCTGAAATTGTTTTTTTCATATACTCGCTTGTTTCAGTTTGAAAACTTCGAGTGTCTGATAGGAAGCAGTCTAATTCTACCCAGGTTATTACTTGAAAAGAAAGACCTATCGATCAAGATGAGCGCTCAAACAGATGCAACAAATGGCACGAATAGCACCCAACATCCGGCATCATCTGAAGTTTCAGCGCTCGAGCCGAACGATTTTAATCTGATGCAGTCTGGCCCATCGGTCAATAATACTGGCGTAAGCATAATACGCTGTCACGACCCGCGAGAATTATGCAAGCTTGATTAAGCTATCGGGAATCCCTCAACCGGGATTATTGCGAAAGTGTGCCAAGCCGACAGCGTCTATTGCATAATTTGAAATTTTGGCTAGACAAAGCGATAATCACATTATTTCAGGAGACTAAGAAGAAGCTAAGTTTACATCTCCATGAAAAATTCAACGTCAACAAACAAGTTTATTGTCCATAATTCCCCCAGACCTCTTAAAAACTTCACTAATGATAAATCGTTTGAGTGGATCTATTATAAAATATTCTCTGTCCGTCGTGTCTCTAGAATGTCATTCAAATGAATTTTGCAATTTTTAATTATTATCTGCGTTGATTTATTTAATCAGCTCCCAACTTGTCACTCATTCTAACACACATTCTTATGAATTCTTATTATCCTTCATTTGGCATATAATCAGAGATAAGAATAAGTATGAGTGTAGGTCAGTGAGTATTCTTTCCGGCATTTCCTGAGTGACCGTTTGAGAGAATTATTCAGGAACAGCATCCGTCGGGCATGAATTTGCGTCTAACGATACCTAAGAGGGCTTATTCAATGGCACGCCAGGATTCACTGTTGCGGATGGAAACGCCGGTCTTTGATAAGGTGAAATATAATTTTGACAAGACATCGGTCATTCTCCTTGAGTGAATTTCTTCTGCAACATTCATTTGCCTTAAAATGACCGTATGTGATATACAGCCTTCGTAAGTGCACCTTTGAATGTGATATTCATAAAGGAAGACCATTATGTAGGAAATTTGCGATGTTGTTATCTGTCGGCTTAGTGGTTGAGAAAAAAATTCGCAGTATTGGGATTTTTCAAATGGTTCTTTTCGTTGCTCTTATTTTACATTCTCAGCAGGTAAGAAATTATATATTAACAGTGAAACATTAAAAATAAATGAAAGCAACACACAAGTCGGAACAAATTAGAGCAGACCGTCGCGTCTAATCGTTGCAGAAACCTATTCAGCACTGTTATTTCAACCACAGATAAAAACTTTACCAAGTACATTAATGTGAAAAATTGTTCTTTAAGGAATTTTGCCAAAGGTATTTCAACCGGCCAAAGATATTTTGTTTCCTTGTGGAGTAACGTTTAGTATAAATTTGTCTCGTTTAAAGAGGAACGCCCTTCCAATTTAAATGGAAAATCTGCAGAAGAAAATGCGCAAGAATCAAGGCCCCAGTTCACCAGGTACTGTGCTCACGGTGGCCGGGTTGTTTGTTGTTGGCCTTACATTGATTCTCAGCGGACTAATTGTCTTATGTCAGGTCAGCCTGAAAACATTTTGCATAATTTTTTTAATTCGACATTTGTAATTTGCGAGTTACGCTGATTTACATTTGATAGTGTATTAGGAAGCTCTGAACAGATCGCAGAGATGCAGTTCTGTTGCACTTTTTGTGATAGACAACAGTCGCAAATCGTTTTAGAGCCATGGAAACCTTTTGCTCAAGTATCCTTTCTTTTCTTTCGTGCATAATTGCATCATATATTAGGGAGGGAAAATGGTGAACTGCAAAAATTATATTATGTGTGGCCATTTCTAGACTGGTCATTTTTAGACCAGAAATTATTTCTTGTAGTAGGGAATACTTCTGTGTTTCTCATTAAGATCCAAATCTGCCCTCATGAGAAAGCGAGGGCAATGAAAGCATGTTGCATGCGCTACTTTCAGTGAGCAAGATTTTCAGCCATGAAATTTTAAGCATTTGAAATGACAAAGGTTGCCTCCCTTATAGTGTTGCTGGAAATTCTGTCGAATTCAGCACTAGTTCAAAATCTGAACTGATATTAAATTTTATAGTAATAACTAAGATGTTTGTTTATTTGCAGCAAATTGAGAAGCCTTTCATCATTACCGGTTCCCTTTTCGTCGCTATTGGTTCCATAATGATACTGATCAGTGCGATCCTTCAACGAAAGAATATTATTAAATTCGTGTTGGAGTTGAATCGTGACTTATATTTCCTTAACATGAGTGATAGTTATATGTGGAAATTGATGTTCGAAGAAAGGACCCATCTCCCTGAGCCACAGCAGGATGGCTTCGCTAATACCTAATTTGTTATTTCTTCAGAACTGACACTAAATACGTTCTCCTAGATGTGAAGTTTATGAACGCGAGATCTGGAAACCGTAGTTTTTCATTGTACTGTCGTGTTTAGGTATGACCTCTGTGACTTAATATGCTTCGTTCCCGAAACGGAATCAGTCCAGCTGAATTCAGGCAAATCGGCTATCATTGTTTGAGAATATGGAAGAACTGGGTAAATCTGTTTCCCTATTCGGCTGTATTATTTATCGTTCATCAGTGGTGCTAGGAGATCAACATTCATTTAAAAGGAAATAAGCATACAAAGGATATTCTAAAAACGAACTGTAAAATTGACTTTGGATGAATAATAAACGGTCATCTGTATGCTCAAAATACCTCATAAAAGCGAATGAATTATGACTGCTTCATTGACTGAGAGTTAGAAGAGGATTTCTTGAATTTAGCTAAGCAAACTGTTAAAATTTTCAACTCCATTTTAAGCAATTTGTTGACTAACCAACAAAGCTGTCTATGTGTATCGAATGAATAATTGCAACGGAATCGGCTAAATATTTATTAGTGCAAAACTGCTTGCGAAAAAATCCCAAAATCAATTATGCGAGCTTAGCAGCTCAAATGAAATATTGTATTTCAATAGAAGCCCCAGGTCACTGTGCATATTGATCAGAGTGATCCGAGTGGGATGATTGTAGAGCACTGTCGCAGAACGTTATTATAATCGCAATTACCGATTCGGAGCACGACAGATGCCGTAACTGAAGAAAATAAAATAACACGCCACGCGCAACGACCGATATTTTGCCATACAGGCTCTACACATAGGGCCAGTGCAATTTGCTGGAAAATTGTTCATGATCTCACTGCGCGATAAATAACATAAGATTAAAGAGTTCTACGATGGGCCTACAAGCAATCCACCACACCAGCATAATAAAACTCTGCTACAATTGCAGAATATTATATGGCTGCTTTATTATTTCGAGTTCATCAATTTCGACGTAACTGGCTTCGGCAATTATTTAGGCTGCAGGTGTTACCAACAAAACATTTTATTTTAATTCATTAATGAATTTATTATTATTGCATTTTCAATTACACGTGATGAGAATAAAATATGGAACGAGAGAATGAAGACAAAACCGTATTTAAACATACGCGGAATGAAGCTAAATCTGCACAAGAGGACAGCTAAGACTATCAAAAGCACCTAAAGCAAAATAGTGAAATGAGTTGTGCTCATTGTATAAACGAGCCCATCATCTCTCATATCATTTCACTATCTCATAGCAAAAGCTTTTTTCTTCATTTTTTATCACTGTTACGAAAATTTCTGAATTACTTTTCTGAGCACGAAAAACAACGATGGGGATATTTCGCGTAAAAACCGCTGACTTAATATGCCCGAGAATACGCTTTTGGCAAAAATGAGGCATTTCGAAATTCAGAATAAAATGCTGAGAGTCACTAATTTCTCAGCAAAACATGTTTTTTGTTACAGTTATGAGAGTACTCATCAGAAAAGGCGCAAGTCTGAATCATCTAAGCGCCATGAAAGTACTCCACAAAAATATTCACATTCAGTGCTAATTTTACATCTTTAACGTTACACTAACGGAACACAATTAGGACTCGACATTAAGTAACGGTGGGAACACAATCTGCACAATATGGCCAAGTATGACTACCCTGTCCTCATGCATAGCTTTTCGCCATTTTCAATTACTTAGTTCTGCGATAAGCGGCATAAGGGGTTACGGTGACAATTTGAGCGTTGTATTTTATAGTCTATAGGACTAGAAGGAGAGGACAACCAAAGTCTGTAAGAATACAGCAATCAAATGGAATTTTAACACGCTGAGATAAAGAATATAGTGAAACGCGGCAATGAACCAAACTTGCCACTAATGACAAGAACAATATGCAAAACATAGTAAACAGAGGCAGATATAAGCCAAGGAATGAATAAATACAGGAAATTTGAGCGGAGAAGAAAATCACGTCAATAAAGTCCTCTGCAAAGGGAGAAAAAAGAAAGGCAAAATCTATTAGGAATAAAAAGACGCATAAAAATGTACGGTAAAAACTGGAACAAAGAGACGAAAAAGATGATAGAAGAGCGACACACAAGGAGAACCGAATAGACGCATAAAGAGAACGGAATGATTGGAAACAGCCAATACTGCTAAACGACACTGATTTAAAAACCATTTTAAGTAAGAATGATGAGACGCAATCGTTTGGACAAATGCTTGCTGCGGCAATTCTTTTTCGTAACAACCTGGTAAAGCAAACTTAAGCTAGATTAACGTCTCAGTGCACAACTTCTTGTGAATCTATTTGGAAGGCAACGCTAAGCAAAGTTTCGCATATCTAAACGCCTAGGCCGAGATAAGAACAATCACAACTCACATTGCAGGAGTGATCACATAAGGCAATAAGTTAAAGAAATGTTGTTGTATATTGCTGCAGGACATTTCTATTTCTATCGTTCCATCAAACGAGTAAACGACGATTCATATCATCGCTTGTTTCTGGACTGTTGTTAGCACAATGAATGGACACATTCGACAGTGAGCGACTCACTGTAGACGTAGTAGCATCGATGTCTGATGCAACTGGACTCTGTTGACCGTCGCTCAACTCGTCGTCCACTTCATTCGTTTCAAGGCGTTGAACTCGTTGCTCATGTTCGCTGCTCCACATTGGCCACATCAATCGATGAATCACACTGAAAGCGATGACAATTTAAACAGAAGGAAATAGCATCTTTAGATAACCTAATAATCATGAT
Source organism: Parascaris univalens (assembly GCA_037576465.1). NCBI lineage: Eukaryota > Metazoa > Nematoda > Chromadorea > Rhabditida > Ascarididae > Parascaris > Parascaris univalens. The sequence continues at coordinate 183,037,263 of CM075173.1, read as the reverse complement.
TCAGCCTCCACTCTCGCATCAGACATCGGAGGATTTCAAAATCAGACAGCAGCCAACGCTGGGAACGTGTGGGAACGCTGAAGTTATATTGCAATTACTATTACGAATGCCCGAAAAAGCCATTAGTTTCTTTACATAGTGGCAGTTTCCGATCAAATGATTCGAACTTGCGGATTAAGCAAGTTTTACAGTGCGACACGGTAATTACAGCAGTAGCTTCATCAAACCTCACTCCTCCGCAACGTTCACCTTAGCGTCAAACAATCTCTTCCTTCAGATATAACGCAAGCAGCAATTTATGGGGGACCTTTTGCTGATCCCATTTCCAGCAGCGGTCAGCTTCATGGCTCCTTCGCTAAACAGTGACGGCTGTTTTAGTAAACGAAAAATCTCCATGCAATCCTTTCACCTCTTGCTTCCTCCCTCCCAATCGTTCTGTATTAGCAACAATCAAAAATGCTTATAAAGAGGCCCTTTCACAGTTTTTTACTGGCTGGTACGTTTGATGAAATTAAAATCCATTACTAGACGTGATTGTGATCCTTAACTATGCCGAAAAACATTGTTGAATCAAGAGGAAATAACTTCGAATACAAACATTTGTCCTATGAAGACGATCATTTGAAAAGAAGCGCCAACGAGAAATGCGAATCCTGGCCATGCATCCATTGTAGCGTTGAAAGTATTATTGAAAAGCACCGCCGATAATATCGGGCAAAATATCTGCAAAACGACCTCAGCACTAAACACCTTCGATATTTGGTAAAATGAGCTGCACCTGTATTTTTTGAAGGAAAAGTTGGCATTAATAAATAAGCTGCTTGGTCATGAATCTTTACGAGCAAATTTTCATATATCTCACCTGACTAGTGTTTTTAATTTACGATCAGCAACGAGGTAAAAAATTTTAGTGACCTACTGATGAAGAATCTGGAATAAAAAGAACCAGAGGACTAAGGAATACTTCTCGATGTTACGTCACTGAAAACTTGTCCCAACTTAACTCCTAAGATTTATTTATTGCAAAATAAACATCCCACCTGATAATCTCAGTTCCGTTCCCTAACGATCAACACTGAAGTTTAAGATTAATAGGTGAAGACTAGCTAAAAGTATTTCAGCATTTTTCTGATCTAAAATAATTTCCTTGTTTGTCAACAGCGAGAAATTGGAAACAGACCAATGCAAGAAATTCACTGATTTGCAATATTTATGGATCAAAGTTAGAATATTTTTGAAGTACCAAATATTAATTTCTTCATTAATAATGTTACTAATCAAGTGCAAATAACGATATTCAGAACAAGTAACAAATACGAAGTAATAAAAATCTGTAAGTGGAAAATCGGAAGAACACAAGCAAAGATACGAAGAGTAACAATAACAATTTCATTACATTCACAGAAATCAGTAATCACCTAAATGACACGTACCAAAACAATACTGAACGCTGTAAACAATCGTGCGGTTTCTTCTTTGGCCACCATTCGAGGTAAAAATGACCGATAGGCAGGCGCAATTGCTCCGGCCAAAAATGAAAATCCTCCCGCTGCAATGCATATTTGCAATAAAAAATGGAATTAACGAATTTAATTTCTGAGTGGAATTGCGGCAGAAGAAATTCACTTTCATTTGAAGGTTATAATTTCCATTTGCTGATTTATTCATGAGATACGTTGAGATTTATCCACACAGAAATCTACGCATCCCAATTGCCCAATAAAATACCCATCAAAATATAAAATTTTCAAAAGGTTAAAAATATTTCCATTTCCTCGAAAACAGTGATGACATTGTGGCCACAAAAACGAACGCTCTGAGATCAGCATAAACTCGACAACAATGGCAAACATTACGTAGTTATATGATCCCACCAGATAAACAAAAATCAAGCTATTTATTATTTGAAGGCAGATGAATCAGACAACCTAAAATCAAAGTAGTCGCATTAACTTCGATGGCTAGACATCCCTTTCTTCCCTTCTTTTTCAACAATATTGAAGGTTGTGATTTGCTTCTCTACGCTTCAATAAAAACTAAGAATGAAAAAGTAACCAATGAATATTAATGCTGAATTATTTGCAAATGAGAATAATGTAGATTGCACACAACTTGCAAGCACTCCAACCATTATTAATAACGAATCTGAAAGATGACATTTAAATAACTCCAATGGGCAGAATCATCAAGTTTCGCAGAAAACGCCGCACGTAAGATGAGCCACCTGACTGAAGTCTGGAGCTGATGAAGTAATTTGAGATCAGTTCTTGACAATACAATTTAGGCTCCTCTTCAACTTTTATTCAAAATTCTTACGATGCATATATATATACATAAACACTGTGCATTGTCTTTTTTATAAATTATAACGGAATATTACAACGCTGAATTAACTCATGCGTAATCGTTAAACCGACTAATTTAAATTAGCACACGAAACTGTCAACAAATTGCCTGAAAATATTACCTTTACCCAAACAAGAAGTTTTCGAAATGACAATCGGGAACAAGATCATTCCCAACGAAGAAGCGACGTTTTTCAGCAGAGAAAAATAAGTGAACATTGTATCCGACCAATCAAAAGGATATCTTTTTACCAACAATAAAAGAAGCTGATTATCTGGAAAACACAAAGAATGTATGCACGTAAATATGAAATATTCTTTCCGGAATATCACTGTTTTCTAAAAAGAAGTGTATAATGCAAAATATACCGAGGAGATTTCGGAACGCTTCCGATCAGATATTTCATGATGTTAGTGGATTCTGATGTTATAAAAGGTTATTAGGCTTACCACCGGCTAATATTTACGGGAAAAGATTGCAAAATAGCGTTGTCGAAAATGCCCAAAGATCGAAACAATGTGAACTTACTCAACAACGATTTCAGATTATGTTGGATCTCGCCACCGTGCTTTAAAAAAAGAGAGAGTGGGAGATCGAATGAATATAGTTGGCGTACCTGCGGCGAGAAGATCGACAAAGAAAAAACAAATGGAAATATTGAGGCAGAAACGAGTCCACCCAGGACGCGGTTCGACAAGTACCTCGACTATGTCATAAACAAATGACTTCATAAACTTTCGACAACTTCTACTCCCCGTTCCCGCTGGCGTTTCGCCGAGACTGCTAGCACAGATTGTTTGGTGACTCACTGACTCCCTTCCTGAAACAAATTTTTCCTGACAGACGGCCTCAAATATTTTAAATTTTAATTACACTAAGGTATTCAAAAATCGCATGAATCTACACTGAAACATTAGAGTATTGACAAATGTTCACGACAAAGCTTGCATCATTTCCCCTTAATCCCCCTCGTTCGTTTGTCTTTACATCACACACTCAAGTGAAAGGAGGTGACAATGAAACGATTAATACTCTTACAGTTCCTAAGATTTCTCACCCATAAGTGGGGAATTTCGAGCATTCAATATTTTTTGTTCCTAGACAACAGTAGGTAGAAAGAGGACTTGACAAAATCGAAGAAAATAAATCTACTCCATGAAATTACCGCGGAATTGCAGAGGTCGGTTCCGATGAGTTTCCCTTACACAAACGAACGCATAGAACATAGCTATAAAAGCGAGAACAAATTCGACGGCCACTGCCCGAATGTAACCATTCTCATGTTTCCTCACCGAAATCAATGGCGATACAGCAAAAAATGAAGCGATCAGGTTGCCAACAACAAGACCGATTGATTGCAACGCGCTTGTAATGCCGATACGTAGCGGCACCGAAGACATTCCCTCAAAATAATATAATATTGTGCTGAGAATTTGACATTCATGAATAGAACACACTCTTGCCATACTAGAATAAGCGAAGAAACGTGACGGGAGTGGGGTTAGATCGGATTTTAAAGGATAAGATTCACCAGTTCGATCTGATGCAGTTGGGGTTTTTTTCTTTGAAATCTTGTAATTTTTCTTTCGAAATTTACGTCTTTTAAGTGAGAAGAGTGAAGCGATTTTACTCGATTTCTTGTCTGCTAAGAGTTTCCTTCACTCTACAATAAAAGCACAAACTCTCATCTCCCTGTTCATAAGAACTCCTTCCCCTTGAATTATCAAATCTGGACAGCACAGCGACCGCCGTAATTGGCTTCCATATGAGGACATTTGTCTGCCTGGACACAACTATAATTATATCATTTGGAGATGTTCAAATAGATGATCTTAGGTCCTAAAGGTGAACGTGTAAACGTGAAACAGATTAACAAAAAGTGGAAGAAAAAACAGTTAAGCTACTTTTTTTTTAACCTCTAGCCCTTCACTAAAAATGGAACCAAGCATCGACCCTAACGTTAGGCTGATGTAGTTAAAAGCCTATCATTGCCGAAAATGCCGACTAATGTACACAGTAAACAACAATTTCACACAAGTTTGAAACACAGAAAGATATGCATCCACCCGAGAAGGTCAACAGTGAAATACAGTCCGTTTTGAAGTTTACCAGAAGATACCATGGTCCTCAATGAACGATGCATCCTTCACAAGTGAGCTAAAAAATGGATTATTAGACATAACTCGTTCTTCTCATCTTCTTCCGGAAAAATTTCGACTTGTGCACGTTCAAAATTTTCAAAGATGGTAAAAATTATAATTAAAAAAGCAACCGGCAACATCTCATGTCTGCAATCATCAGTGACGATCGCAAATGAAGTCATAAATAGTGACGCAATCCCACCGGTGAATCCAATAAAAATCTCTGCCACATAAAGTACATGATATACACCGATCCATTTATACGACAACGTACTGCCGAGCTGCAGCAACGTGTAAATGAACAGACCAAAGAGGCTTAACAATAAAGGTCGACGTCTTCCTAAAAATATTACCTCTCGCCAACATTTCAGAACATCAGAAAATAAAGGTTATTCCGCATTAGGGTGCTCCCCATCTACCTGAGTATTCATACGACAGGTTTCACAGGTACGATTTCATCGTACTACGCAATCTAAATTATAAAAGAACGGTGCAGCTGGTGAAATTTGCCCCTGCTACAGCAAAAACTATGTCATTTCAAAGAAAACCTAGCCTTTTTCGTTGGGTCCAGTCATAGGCAAATTTGTCACTGAATCAAAAATTGCAGTGCTAATAAAGTATAGGTTAGTGCTGACCCAATTTAGCGCTTTGTTTAAGTTTGCATTGGATACCATCTGTAAAAAGCGGACATAATTTGGCAAAAAAAAAACTGAAGATAAGCTTAAGTGACCTTAACAGTGCATTCAGATAATACCTCCACTTCCATCTGACCAGGCTCCGATGATTGGTACTGTTAGGAGAGTCGGCACTCCATTAGCAATTTGGAGGAATATTTTCGTTGTTGAAATATCCTTTTCAACAATATCCTCGTAAACGGTGTTATTTTCATAGGATAAATGAGCACACAGATCCGACACGTTATGAACGCTGAGAGCAGTGAACTGTAGAAATGAACGCTTTATTCAGTGCAAAGACCAATTTGTCTGAAAACACTCAACAAGACGAACACATTAATGGTGAGCTTAATAACTCAGCCAACTGTGATGAGTTAAGCCTGAAACATAGCTCAGTTCCAATCTCATAAGACAAGAGAAAATCTGAGATACTAGAATAACAAATGAATAAAGTAAATGATGCGGATAACAAGAGAACCACGATCACATTCTAACCTATTCCATTACACCCTCTACAGCTATACGCAGATTTACCATACATGATTATCATGTCAAACTTTATTTGTGATTGTAAATGTGATGTAAAGTTGAATTCACTATGAAGAATCATCTACTAACCTAAAGAGGTTAAGGAGTGGCTGGTAAAAAAAGGCGGTTGGGCTTGATCCTCCTGTGCAGCGAGATTCGAAGCGAGTTTGTAAAGCATGAAATAAATGCGACCGCTAAACTTGTGCAACAAGAAAAAACGTACATTTTTGTAATGAGTGAAGATTTCAATGCACCTCGCCCAATACAGAAATAACGGCTGCACTGTTGTAATTAAGCCGAATGCAATTGCAAATAGGAATATCACCGGTTCAACGTTCACTCTGCAATTTCTGCAATAAACCTGATGCAAATGTCTTCACATAGAAAGATGGGATTTCATTCAAGCGTTTATACTTCCATATGAATTTGCAAGTGATAAGATATGCATATTCTTTAAACGAATTCATTAGAGGTTAATATCTTTTCACTTCCTACTTTCCACATGAAAAAGCAAATAACATTAGTGGTCAAAATGTCTACCGTAACGGTCTAATTAAAACCCCGGTGTAATGCGTTCCGTAATGTATTCGAAACGCAAATTATCTCGGCGTGCCATTATCTCATTCCCAACCTCCACACATTAAAACAATAGGATATAAAATTTTGCATTATTCTGGAAATAATTCATTCCTTTTCACTTTAAAGACTGAAATAAAGAGACTTTATTATAGCGTTACATTTGATGTGTTATGCCGCATTATTATAGTACAAAGCACCGAAATTTGTCATCAATTCACAATTCGAGTTCAACTTACCTCACTCAAGTTTTCGTAAACGGCTATAGTCCTTCTATATGAAAAAATATATTCAACAACATTTACCACCATATAATATTGGACTTGATGAGACATTTCGAAGATTCGGCAAAATGTTAATAAATTAGCAAAAAAAACAACTCGACAGGGAGAAATTTTGGATATGAAATTTAGGCCGTTTCTGGAAAAAGTAAGAAATCTTTAAAATCACAAAACGTACTAATGCCTTTCCCACTTTCTAACGACAGCTGAACAAAATAAGTCATCAGAACATACCTTTGACAAAGATTTTTTGGTTTATCTGATCCAAAACAACACGATTCATCATTAACAGCCGGGTCGCTGGTTTCTCGAGCGAACGTTGGTTGATGAAGTTGCCGATGCCTCGGCGGAAATTTTATTAACATTAGAGGGGATTTAAAGCAAGTTTCACCTTTGGGGTCTCAAGTTCTACTTCGTGCTACTTCACGCATTTCAAATGAAGGCACGTTCACTGGAACGAGCATCCGCCTCATTTCAACTACGCCGAGAGCCTTCATTGAAACTGCTGCCGCTACAGCAATTATGATAATGAATGATCCCATCGTTAGAGGCTTACTAATTATGCGCTTCGACTAGAAGACAGTGGCGTGGTCCTAATCAAGCACTCTGTTATGGTCCGAATCCGCTTTATCAAAAACAACTTAATTCGATAGAAGCGAATAGATATTTCAAAATAGAATGACTAAACCAACAGCGAAGCGCCGCTGTTTAAACCTTTTTTGTGGGAATGACGAAAGATATAATGGAAAAAATTGTCTGCAGAGGACAGAAATTGAGCCGAAAAGTGGCCTGCTGAGACCAAATATTTATAGAGACAATCAAGAGAACTTATAGGACTACGGCCAGAGGAAATAGTGTTAAAAGGAGTGGGACTGTGGCTCCCCGTATGTGATTGCTGCTTTTGTTTCCAGGTTTCAAAGCTTTTTTGTTCCACCATATGAAATGACAAGCAACACCGGACAGCTTTCGTTCGTTTTATTCGACATATTCGGTGACTCGCTGTTCCCTAGCCATGAATAAGGCACTTTTGGTTTAGTACACCCAAGGAAGAAATAAGTACGAACCTTTGTATTTTGGCATTAAACTATGAAGGATTTAGCTGTAAACTGCGTATTGCAGAAAATTGAAATTTCGAATGGAACTCTAAAAAAGGGGATTGAACAAGCCATACAATATCCGGAATTTCGTCTGTTGCCGCAACGAACATCGAAGTTTCCGAATCGAGAGTCGCTGTTTCCAATGCCTTTTCTCTATCCACCATTCGCCTTGCAGTTGCCCAAGTTAACAGCACTGCAGATCCGACGGAACGTTTAGAACATTTATCTACTCAGTGCCTGAAACAATACTTTTACCTTCAGGTGATTCCAACTGTATCTGCATTTTAACGCAGCCAGCTAGAAACGACGAAACCTTAAAGAATGGATGCTAGCGAACGCATTATATGAACGCATGTCATGTTTTGCACGTTTTCAACGTAAGCCACCCTATACTACAGATCACTTTTTTTCGGATTCTCATTACTAGTAGCTTTCGAAACTGACTCCGCCGAATTGCTCGTACGCCCGATACTGGAATATTACGATTCACTAATAAAATAATTTCGCTTGCATTTCTTTACCATGAGCAGTAATTTGTGCTGATGAAACCAACTGTAACAACAGTCGATTTGACTGCACAACGAAATATATAAGACATCGTAATAAAACGCGACGAATAAACTTTTTAGAGTATTGATGTTGCACCTACTGCCTTAATATGAAGAGTAATATTAGCGTCATGAGGGAATTCTCGAAAACTGAGTTCGATAGAGGGATAAAAACAAATGAAAACACTCGGGACAGTGAAAAGGTCACCACAAGCGAGTGAATGCTGTCATCATCGACCACATCGCCTAACCGAATGCGCACAACGCCGAGCACTGAGGCCATCGTGTGCAACATCGATTCTCTCTCAATTCGCGCTAGAAAAAACTTCTCGATGGCGTCACGTAAATATATGAAAAATGAGTGCTGCATTTTGATATCTTTCTTCAGATTTTTGTGTAAATAAAGCGAATGGGTAAGTGCATCGCCAAGCCGCAGCTACATATAATGCTTATCACAAGCCCGTCAGATGCTGTGCATTGTGAAGACAGTACGCAGCATAGCGCAATCGCTTGACGAAAGATCACAGATACGAATAAACTTATTCACTTTCAGCTCGTTGAATATAACCGTTTAAATATGAGGCCTTTATTTTGCATTAACTTCAACGTTTTCCTTTCATTTATTCATATTTGCATATAGATTAAAATTCACTAAAAGAGTGAAAACAGAGAAATATGAAATATTTCGGAGATGTGTCCACTCGAAACTCCTTTAAGAGCGAGCGCTGTGTCCACTATTCATGAGCATTTATTTGCGACTTATTTCCCTTTTTAGCCCACATAAGCGTCACATATTTATCGTTGACGAGTTCAGTTATTGTTAAATGGCTGAGATGATTTTACTTCTGTTATCAATACTGTGATCTGATATCACTGATCCACTGCTACAGATTGGAATATTATACCCATGAGAGTGCTGATTTTTATGAATTTCTTGAATTCATTGTTTAATTCTCACAAATTTAGCACCGAAACTTCTCTATCCCGCAATCTATAGTGATAAACCATATCAATTTACTCAGATTTTTTTAAGAAAGAATGAAAATTTAATACTTGCGTCTGTGCTCTTTTATTTTACGCATGCGATACACTTCTGAATGGCTCGAACGAGGAGAACCTTCTATGTGTCCTACTTCTTAATATAGTTTTGAGGAAAAGTAAACGCAAGCACTGCTGATGTGACTCTTCATCATAATGCTATTGATTGGGCTGTTCAGAAATCAACGAACTAGAACAAGAGGCAAGTTGTGAGACATGAATTTTCATTCATTTTTATGAAATATCAGTTTATTTTCCATTCAGTTCTTTGCCTCATTTCGAATTTTTTCACCAATACTTCCGGCAATAACATTTCACCGGGCTCAAAAAATCCCTCATGTTGACCGAATGAATGTCATTATTTTTCAGACAATATTCGCTCCTAACGACGAGTGCACACAATCCACCACACAGCACAACAATCTCATCACCAGTGCCATCATCATGCAATGCTTCGGTAGCTCAACAGCACAGATGGGGGCTTAGTGCACGTCTCATTTCCCTGTAACGACATTTGAAAATTGTCTCAAGGTTTCGGGCTGTGAGATGTTCACAAAGAGGTTAACATGGCATTCGATTATGTTTAGGTAATATAGGTGTAACACGAGTAATCTTATCTGACCAAAGTGCAAAAGTAAATGATACTGGTGTAAGAAGTTCTATTCAAATTATCATAGGCCATGAAGCGAAAGTGGATGGCAATATGATTTGAAAGTCATGCCCATGGAATACTTCTTATATATGAGAAATAAACCGGACGACGTAAGCGTAGGTGGTATATAGAGAGACACTGATGAAAAGCAAACCATGGAAATAGTAGTGGCTAATGGCAGTATCTCTAATTTCACAAGATGAAAACTGCACTGAATGTTCCGTACACTGCATTCAGTGTACCGAAGATGGTTTCGCTTAGTGGTGCTTGCCAAGATGACGTGTTAAATTATATCCTGCTCAGAGGGGGGTTTCGCTCTTAAAATTCCCTCTTAGGCGAGGATTTTCGATGTCCCGCATGCTCCCGGTAGGAGAATGAAGGCCTAGAAAGCGCCCACTGTTCTTTGTAAAGTTTTATTTTCCATCCCATTGTTAAAATTTCAAAAGCCATATTCAAATTGCATGAAACATGTTCACATGTCAAGCGCAAGAGCAAAACAATCAATTCTAAAAACGACGACATGGCCCTCGCAAATAGGATTCATTCAACATGAAACAGCGTAATCTATATTTAAGAATATCGTCTGTGTGAGAAAAAATTGGCATACAAAAATCGCATTTGCACTCTTGAAACAATTATAATGTTTTATCAGTTCTTTTCCGCTCATCTTATTTGAGTGAATACCACACACTGTCTTAATGATGTCAAATCTTTTCCAAAACAATATGCCCAATAACTGATTGCATGAAGGTGACAACACGCTCAGTAATTAACTAATTAGGTAGTCGTTGCTGAATTACTTCAAACTGCCCACAGATGGGGGAATGATGAAGTGAAAAAATAACGCGTAATACGACTTCAACAATGCGAAAATTTCAGGAATGAAGAACAAGAATGGATATGGCCGAGAGAAAACCATTTCGTTTGCGCACAGCACGAACTAAATATTTATGCGGCTGTTGTTAGAAGTTTTGTTGCTCACTGAGCAAATGAAAAAGAATGTTTGTTCGTGTTGCGTAAATGTTCAAAGTTGGTAATAGACGAAATTTGATGATTTTTTAAATGACGGAGCATTTGCATTCCATACTAGAAATCGCAACTACGGAAGATGAAATATATATGAAATTATTAATTTCAACACGAAGTGCAACCGAGATGCTACAATGTGGTGCTTAGTTTTTCGTATAGTTACTATACACATCTTTGTCGATCTCTCTCATAAGTTTGCAAATATTCATCCTCTGAAGAAATACGCATAAGCACAGCCAATTGTGACGAAACTCTAGCCAAAAATATCGAAAGCACAACCTTGAGACTAAAAGTTATCGCGATGAATAGAGTATTTACCAACATAGAGTAAAAGGTCATTCTTCTTATATGTATACATTGAAAGGTTTGTTCTTTTGCATTAGAACTAGAAGAGAAACGTGAAGCTAAACTTAAAAGTAATGGTGCAATGCTTCTTGGCATTAATTCCTCCGCATAGTTTATATAGTTTTTATTGCTGAGAAAGCCCATTATTAAATAATAGAACTTTGTCTTGCAAACCTTGTCGGAAGGATAGATGCGAAGTTGTCGCGCAGTGTACTCTTTAGGATTATTGATAGCAATGTTGTGTGATGGTTGCATATGCGTTGAATAATACCACAGCTGAGGCGAAACGATTGCTGAATAACTGCATGACATTTACAATGGCTGTTATGCACAGTGTTGTTTGCAGTCATAAGACGACTGCAACTGTGCTCGAAAACCTTTTTGTTGGAACCATAAGACGTCGGTTTATCGAGTAATACCATACGAATACGCTTGTATTTTTGGTGGTTTTGTTTCTTGAATAAACTGTCTATGAAGACATATACCTTGCATAATTTTATTAAATCGCTCATGTTCGGTAACCAAAAAAGTCAATTATTGCCTGAATTTTGAGTAAATAAAACGGCAGATTATACATTTTAAGCAAAATAAGCGATAACTTCACATCTCATATTGATAAAATGATACAACGCTTTTTCAGAATCATAGAACCACTTGTTGTTAGTCTGAAAATTCGGGGTCGAATTTTTCTCGGAGGTGGAGTGGGGAGGAAAGAGGGAGGAGACTTCACGACGCGCTACAAAAACAGAGAAATCCTACTCTGATATCATAGCCTCATAAACGTTCAAGCAGGGGAAGGCATATCCAACTGCGAAACGCTTCTATGATTCCATGCAATCGATAAAAATAACAAGTGCGAAAACAGGTGCTAGAATGTCCTGGCATGCCAATATGGCGACGTAAAACACATTGCTAAAAGGATTAGTGTGGATAATATGAGATCCCTTGAGCGGCAACCTTCATTGCTCAACAGAACGAAAGTTCTCCGTCATTTCACATCAAATGTTAGTTCAACAAAACCCCTAATACTGCTGCTTCCATTCTCTTTTAATTCATAAGTTCCCAGTATCGATTTTGTTACACGATTTTAAGATAAATTTGGAAGTTCGAAATAGTTTTTCGCTGCTGTTCAGACCGCCAAATGTTTTCATTTTGCTTCATTGTTTGCACTGCTTCGCTTAAGTATTGAAAACGTCACATTTACGGAGATGAAAATGCATAAAGTGGTGTTTGTATTCCCAATGTTTGCGTTTTCCCAGGGTTATGACTTTAGAAAGATGTTTTGATCGGAAATGTGGCTCAAAACGACGATGTCACCACAAACGCTTAAAGAATTACTGCGATGTGAAAATTATTGTGACGTATGCAGTTCCGTTGACTATGAGAGGATATAAAAGTTACAAAAACCATTAAAAGTGTCTGAAATTCTTCAACTACGAAACGAAAGTCGTAGAAAATATCAGAAATTTCGAAATGGTTCGTCAAAGGGCATCTTATAGAGTGGATAAAAATTTTGTAAACACCGAATATTGCGCGAAAACGTGTAACATCCGGAGGTGATCGTATTGCCCAAAAATTTCTAAAATGGATTTCCTGCGAACAAATTCTTAAGTCATTTCATGCAATTTACTCGAAAAATGAAGGGAATTTTTGAATGTAAAATTCCAGAGAAATATGCAAAACGAGCTAAATCTCAGTACTCTCTGCAGATATCTATCGACCTGATGTCACATCACAACATTCCATTTTGAGTCGAAGATTCGAGCGCATGCATACTTCTGTGCCCTAAACCATTCGCAAATGTCGCCAAACGATAGTCGGCATCAATATAATTTGGCAAAAGCTGAATTACTAGTTAGTGGTGATCGTAGTAAAAGATGAAGAGAAATGACGTAAAAGATAGATCGAAGCAATTTTCGATTTTATTATGGTCACTCGAACATTGATTTATGGGCCAACGATGGGCTAATTCACCATATACTGTGAGTATTTTTCAGGATTTCTATAGATTTTTATAGAAAATTTTATTAGCCTCGCTTACACCATCTATGCAGATTACAACTACCGCTTACACCATGATTACAAATTAATTGGCGAAATTGGCGAAAAAACCGCTGAGTCGCTTTTCATTCGCGTCGTATTTCCCCAAAACTCCAAAATAGCCGTTCGCCTTCGGTTCCTAAATTCTACCCAGTGGCAACTATCCAGGCGCAGTTTCTGCCATTGTGGTTACAACAGTTTTTGTGGAACAGCTTGAACCATTTTTGCGTTTTAAAAAATTGCGAATTTAAATATATGAAGGGAAGAGCTCATTCTGAAAACTTTTTTGATTAAAAGCATCAACACAGATCAGAAAAAATCTCAGTTGCAATAATGCCCCAAAATAACCATATTCGATGAGCCCCGCTGATATTATAATAATAAAAACTGAAATTAAATAAGAATTTGTGATCAAAAATTGCTTGTCGCATTAACGTGAGGAAAGCATGAACTCACTGAAAGAGGAAAACAGAACTCTTTGTGTGTCACGGTATCGCGGATGTCGATGTGGTAAATATTCAGCCAAATGAATAAATGAACTGTGAAAGGGCACCAAGGATCCCAAGTAACGGATGCCGAATCCACATGATCTTACACTTTCTATTTATGTTAAAGAAATGTCCTAATGTAAAAATCTGATACGTGCATTTGCTCCCATGGTCTATATAACCCCGTGCTAAACAGTGTGTGGTGTGTGCTACTGTACTTGTTACGAAGTACTTGATACGACTGTAATTGTGGTGCTCCTATCGTTTCCTACAAGCCGATCTCTTGGGATCTTTGTTGCCTTTTCGTCGTTCGTTTCTTTACTTGGCTGAATACCTACCACCATATCGACATCCGTCGTACCGTGACACACAAAGAGCTCTGTTTTCCTCTTTTAGTGAGTTCACACTTTCCTCGTGTTAACGCGACATTGCTTACATTACACCAAGTAATAACAAAATTCAGTTGGCAATATGAAATTGTTGTTAGTGAGAGTAACTGATCAGTATATTATGAGATCAGCAAATTCAAACAGCACATTTCAATATGATCAAATCTGCAATTGAAGGTTCAAATGAATTCGTTATTGCTCTAAAAACTTTAAAATTAAATCAAACAAAAAACCTGTAAGAAAACATTTTCGGATCCTTGTAGCGGAACAGTGGTGGTAATAAAATATTTGAGCACTGATGCCGTAAAATCGCTCGCTAAGATAGGATTTCGAGCGCTCGTCAACGCCATTGTGCTGATTATTAGAGTGCTGCTGGACTTGGTACCAGCAGCTAATAAGCATATCTAACAAATCGAAGGAACCTCTCTCACAGCACAATCTTCTGAATAAAAGCCTCTCTGCAATAAAAGCCTCAGGCTGTTTTAAAAAACATTTGCTTAACGTTGTGGTCTAAATCCCGTCTTAAAGATGTCAATGAGCCTTTTTCCACTTCGTTTTTTTCGCTAGAGAGTGTTTTCTTGCGTGCTTTCGTTGCAAAATTGTTTTATTGATCGTGCAGGTAATACATAAAAATGTCGAGTGAACGTTTAGTGACGATACAGATGGATGATGCAAGGTTCCCTTTTCTTTCTACGAATAAATGGAGAAAAATCAATCTCGTGATAGATTCTTGATTTTTCCCGGAACTTCAACAAAAGATCAACTTCTACCGCACATATTGAAAGGATTTCATTCCTACTTGAGTGAGCACAAATCCGAAAAATTTGGCTAGTTCGTTTGACACATCTCTCATGTTGCATTTGGTTGATGACACATTGAGATCAACAATTCTTCACCATTTACAAAGGACTTTTTAGAAAGCGCTGATTTCTATTTCCTCAAGTACCAGTTTAAAACAATAAATAATAAGTGAAATTCTTAGTTTTAAGTGCGAAAGAACTCAGAAAAGTGCTTTGCAGTTACTGGTTAACTGAAACTGGGTTATTTTTAAGTGACAAGATCTTGAGAAGACTTGTTTATTGCTGCAAAGAACTTTTAATCGAAAGGAAGACATCAAAATCACGAAAGGATAAAGATTACAACATCGCTACTGGAAGACTGTAGACTCCTCTTACTTAACTTATGGACCATTCAGCCAATCGAGCGAAATCAAATTCACCGCCATCGAAAGGGGTCGTTAACGTCTCAGGTTATTAAAAAAGACATTTTTTAAATGATTACTTACTAAGACAGGTTACTCTATTAGGTGGTGTGATTGGAGGAGAATATACATTTCAATTGTGAACTGATAACATCGCAGTTGCTCACTTTCTTTAATCTTTAGGGTAATTTTAGCCAGTTGTAGCTAAAACTGCCAAGCCACTTTCGCTGTAAATTCTACACCTGAGAGATTTTCAGCTGAGTTAAGATGAAGTAGTAGAAATACTCTTTTCGACATCTAGTGCGCCGTCCAGAACAGGTTGTATGGATTATCGAAGCGCGATATCAGCGACGGAGAATATCACGTGGTAGGAGTGAATTACAGCGGATTGTACTCGATAATGGTATGACAAACACATTGCGCAACATTACTCGCGGAAAAATAATGACTATAACATTTAATTGAATTAACGAGATAGTACATAATTAAGGAAAACAATTCTCCGTGAAAAATCGATTCCTTCATTTCACCGGAATCCAACGGCGCTAAAATGCTTATCATCTGAGCGATCGTTTGCAGATTTGACGTCTGCAGTTCTCGTTTTATGCTGCTTTAGTAATTTTCTACTGAGATTAATTATATTTCGATAACGCTCACGCAGAACGACCACCTTTATCGCACATTTAGCCCGCTATAAATCAGGAACACAATAATTGTTCGCTCTCTGCACATTATTCTGTTTCTCTAATGAATGATATAAAAAAGCAACTAAAGAGTTTTCTTCCTAGACGAATCCACTAACAGAGACAGAACAGATGTGTAGTCGTGTGGTACTTGGATTCAACCCTTCTAGACATCTATTTCATTGTAGAAACATTGCCTGTGAACTGCGCAGTTCTAAAGTTGTAACATAGTTCACTCCAAATGCGGATTATTCACACACTGCTGCCAACTCTCATGTATAATTGTGGCACATAGAGGGTAAAGATCATCTAACAACTGTGATTTGATCTCACCTCAGCATCTCTTAGGCAAAAAACAAAATATACTCAACAGCTCTTAGCTGTTTACTTCAACACTTTCTAGCACATCCGCGATCCAGTGAGCGATGAACGATGCAAGCGGCGGCTCATATGATCTCTTCCATTTTAACACACTGAACTTGATGACCCTTGCTCAGCTATGTTCGCAACTAAAGAACAATTCAGTTACATTTAAAGGTACTCAAGGAATAAAGTGAAGAACAACCGACTTACATAACCATTTTCGGTGCGTAGAACATAAAGGAATCGGCATCTTTGAAATTAGTGGCCCTATTAGGTGACTGTAATCACAACTGTTTGTAGTGCACAGTAACTTCCGTACAATATCAGCAAGTTATCCTTAGTGTAATAGAGAAACGTATGAATAATCTCACACGAAAATACCAATCTTTGTGACTCCCAAACTGAGAAGAAAAAATTTCTTTCAAATATCTGCGACCTTTTGCAGTTTTCACTCACTATTTTCTCGGAATATCTGTGTGGAATTAATTGAAGGAAATAGGAGCGAGGGAAATATAACTTGGTACAATATATTGTTCTTTCCCGGGCGCATAAAGTTTTTAAGCAGAAATCGTTCATTTGGGAAAAGCAACTGCAATGTATGACTCACCAAACTTTCTTGGGAAATTTAGGTGAAAAGATCGATTTAATTTGAAATTATGGCAGAAATTCGATTATATTTTTGTAAGTATACGCGAGAAACAACTGTGAGATTTGAATTTGGTCGATGTTATTTGTAAGTGGTCAATTACAGGTCATTCTTATGCCTTGAGAACATTTCGTGTCGAATTTCTGCGATGAATTTTGTCAATTTTTTTGAACGACCAGCACTTCATCAGGCAAATAAATCGAACAGAAAGTGCAAAATTTATACAGCAAATATCAGACGCTGTGCATCCTCCCATACCAATTTGAAAGCGTTCGTTGGTTACGCCGTTCGACTGTCACCTCCATGAATTGAATGAATGTTGTTATTACTGCATTTAGAGAATTCTTCACACGGGCACTTCTGTAGAAATATGGCAAGTAAGAAAAAATTTGGGTAAGCCGTTGTAAGGACGATGGTCTATATGAGACGATTTTTGTAGGGTGAATGGCCGAAAGAGGGATTAAGGTGGGAGGAAGCGAACGATTGGGGACGGGAAGCTGCTGAGGAAAAATTTGTGGCGAGAAAATATACGGGAATGCGCTAAATGATTTAATGCAAAATGCTCACAGATGGTCGATTTGGCTGTAGAGGGAAGAAGATATTCCTAAACAAACAAGTCGAGAGAAAGACTACCAGCGTGATCTCCTCGTCATCGCGCAAAGGAGGAATGAGAAATATTCATAATTTTAATGTCACTTCTGCAAATTTGCAAATATACTGATGCCTATTGCTCCAACCATTTATAAATGCATTAAATGACTTCTCCGCGATTGCCCAGCTTGCATAGAAAAACGAACTCTCAAATAGCGTTTACTTGCGAATTGCCACAGTGAATCCACACTGAACAATCTGTCAAGTATCTCCGTAATTCCAGCATGCTTCTAGTGGGTTCCCTTTTCGTCACACGTTTTCTTTTTTCGAGTTCTTCAACTGCTAATCTTCGAAATCTGGGGTTTTCTATTTGCCAAATAAAGAAGCAGTCAACTGCGCAATAGAGTCAGTCCATTCGTCTTTCCAGTGCTCGAAAGCTCGACAGTTTTCTTCCACTCATTAATTCTTCATCCACTAATCAATTTTTCAAAATCTCTTTGCTAAATTTCCGTTCTAAGCAGCTATGAGGCTTCAGACATTTCTTTTCATAATGATTAAACCATCAAGGCTGTAAGTTTTTATCTTTACATCATTTGAAAATATCTTCCATAGTTAGAAAACTCCAGCTTGCTCAGAAGACTAAAAACGGCGTAGCAAGAAGTGTAATCCGAAAGGATAAAATAGTTATAGAAGACAGAAGAACTTTCCTGCTTGTTGAAAAATTGAGGCCAATATTTTCGACCAACACGATATACGCAACAAAAAAGCATAATTTTTAAATAAAGTATCATTTTTCAAGGCCCCATTCGGTAGATCTGCCAAAGACATCAAACGACCAATGGAACATTCGTAAGGATAGCTACGACTTAAAATTTCCACTGTAGACGATGCCGAAATACAACGCCACTCTGCTTATAGCACACTACGCAAACAAGCTTAAGCTACCCCTTCCACAAATCTTTCCGCGCTCGCGCTAATAGACGGCTAACAGAGAAACGTTAGAAGTCAATCTCAAGTGTCTGACAGTTTCATAAAGTTCAATGAGCATGTTGTGGTGGCCATCGTCTCGAAAATCCCTAAAAATTTAGCCATGAAAAAGTTGATGAATTCCAACGGAGAGGAGCCAATATTGGGGTAAACATTTGCGATTTTCTGTCTCTTTTAGCCTGAACTTATCCGACTAAATGACAGAAATAATTGTCTAATATTGCGTCTCCTGCGTAAATTCTAGCAAACAACGGCAACCATAAGCAACTGGAACTAGAAAGCGACTAAAAAATACAAAAATCCTTTCTTAAATGATCCACTGAACGATCATAATTGAGAATTTGAAGAAAATCTAGTGTAAAAAGTTGTCGAACAATTATGCTGTGCTAAAATGTTTGAAGGAAAAAGTGGTTCGCTTCGAAAGCTTAGCAACTCTATATTGAATTTCTTTGCTGGCTAATGTTGATAGGAAATGAGGAAGTAGTGCATCTGGGATATTTCTCGGAAATCCTCTTGTCAACTATGTTCAGCGGTGCTCATAAATGTTTCTTATGACGCAATGCTGTTGAACGGGATATCAGAGAAGTTATATTGATGGATATCGAAAGCAAGCGTAAACAGCCAGAAAGAAGCAGTACCTACGTGAACAAACAACTACGCTTTCTACTAAGTAATTCTGCGTATGCTTACACGTGCGAGTAGCATGTGCTCAAGTCTCCCACGGTACATATATATGTGCGTATTTGTATGTGTATGTAGCAAACAGCATGGAAAATTCAACAACATTCAGTTCGTTCTCAAATTCAACGAGCCACAGGCATCACCTGACCGCATGAAACTATTTTATTTAGTGTTTTCTTATCGAAAAAACAGGCGTATGCCGACTGCCGTCGAAATTATCCATAGATCAGCCGCAGACAAATATATGCCACATGATCTTTTGCTTGGATCACACCAAACACCTAATCAGCTATAGCCACACTACTCACAGCAAGTGACGCCCTGTCAGTATGCATTCTTTGCTTTTTCTTTGCTTCAAGCTCAAGTTTACAAGTGTGTGTACTTCTCGTTTTCCTTTTGATCAAATCAAGCAATCGACGAAGCGGAAGCGATGTTATCAGATATGGATCGTACCGTGAATCAATTTGGTGGTAAAAGTAAAATAATACGGCGTAGATCGAGCAGCCAATGGGAGACACCGAGGTAGGAAAATTTCATCAATATTTTATGAATCAAATTCACAATGCATTGCTTGCTTTTGAAAATAGCTGATGGCTCAAAGCAGATTTCTCATGCTGCTCATGGTGCCAAGGCTTTAACCTCACTGGTTTTGACTAAAAGATTGTTTCTTGCATTCTTTTAGTATACTCCCTAGAAATAATAATTCTCTTCAAAATGTCCGCCTTAGTTTTATTGCCAAAGTAACAGTCCGGTTTGTATTTTTTCAGCGGCGAAGCTGGGAAATTTGCACTCATCAAGAATACACCTGAAGAGTTTAAAGCAAAAATCAACCTCGGATTTTTCTCAGAATATAAGCCGGAAGATATCGATGTGAGTTTTTTTACAAAGTTATTTTTTGCACAAACCTTGGCTGCCTTTTCTCATCTGCGTCCATAAGAGCTATAAACGTTATGATTCGTGCACGAGATTGGAATTTAGCTTTCCCTACCTCATTCAAATCGTTGAAAATTATTGTCTGAAGCGTTGACTCGCTATTTCCAATTTCTGCAACCTGAAATTTTATCTGCGTTATAATTTCTGTAAAAATTTCCTCATCGAGATGAATTCAATCAGTCACTTTTTTCAATATTTTCGAACTCATTTTTGCCTTCTCATTAAGGTGCAAATACATGGTTATGATCTTCACATACACGCAGATCAACAAGAGCCGACAGTTGCAAACCTCCCAAAACGAAGACTTTCGAGGCAATATCGCCTCCCAGATGATACCGATTTGGAAACCATTAGACTGAAACGGAATCGCGACAGCGTTGATGTTGAAGCGAAGAAGGTTGATTTAAATATATTCTTCATTCAAATTTGCAATGTAGGCTGGCTCATTGCATGTACGGCTTTACGCTGACACAAAAGCGGTTTTTAATGGATGCCGATAAATTCAGGGTTTTTATATATTAAGTGAAACTTGACTTTGTCTCTTTCGTTGAATGGAAAGTTAGAAAAATCTTTCCTTGTTGAAATTTTCCAATGTAAGATTCTCATGTAAAAGGCACTATGTAAGTTTCCTGGATGGAACAAGCATCTGTTCTTAATTGCATCATTGAACCTAGATGAGCTCGTTAACTGTTTTGCATTGCGATGAGTGGAAATTTTGGAGGGAATATTCAAGATAACTAATCTATTCTCCATCGTCGAGCATCTATGCAGAACTTTGAAGCATCAATGAATATTAGACTTCAAAAAATTTCCACGACTTCCTTTTATCGATTCTCTTTCTTACTCTACGAACAAAGTCACCGAAGTGTGCAAAGTTGTGCACGATCCGTATCGAAATTCGTGCAGCCCAAGTGAAAACTGCTTCATAATAGCACTAACGTCAAACAAAGCTTAATGCTGAGAAATTGAAAGCGTGAATATGTATCCTCGAATCGCTTCCAAAAGGCGGCCTTCCCGATTCTGTTAGGAAATTGACGAGAAATATATAAAAAGTGCTGCAAAGAAATTAACTCTCAAATATCAAAAAATACTTCACTATGAGACGATTTTAGAGGGAAAATAAAACATGATTATTGAGGCGGTTTCCTATGGCAAGGATGTACAATTTAACGTTGTCGACGTCACGCAACATCGGCCAACGAAGACGATTCTTTGAATGAAACTTTCAACGATGTATGTAATTGAAGCTCACTCATCGAACGCAGTGAATTTTATCATTCAGCTCATTTCGCCGTCCGAAGAGAACTGTCCTCGATCAACTCACAACTCATGATCACATTCTCAAGTTTTTCGCTATTGAATGTATTCATAGCTGTGACAGTATAGAATTGCGTAAGATTCTACCAGAAGTCTCTTATCACACCGGTCGCTATTCATTTCTCGCTATGGCTTAGAGTGCGGCTTTAATTAAATGCGACCTAAACGAAATAATTAAGCTAAATTTAGCTACAACCTGCATACAAAATGCCTCAGACTCGGATCTTCCAAAAGGATATGGAAATTTATGAGAGAACAGTTTCAAAGAGTGCTA
Source organism: Parascaris univalens (assembly GCA_037576465.1). Taxonomy (NCBI): domain Eukaryota; kingdom Metazoa; phylum Nematoda; class Chromadorea; order Rhabditida; family Ascarididae; genus Parascaris; species Parascaris univalens. The sequence goes on along the minus strand of CM075173.1, from coordinate 183,015,415 downwards.
ATAAGTGAGGAACTTCTTTTCTCATCTATTTTCTTTGTGCGATGAGTTTTCGCATACACTGAGCACAAAGATGACATCGTGCGTGCATATACGAATCTCAACTGAATGTTTATTGATTTGGAATACGTAACTATGAATTCTGCAGGCTTGGATGTGGAAATGTGAGTGAAGTCCAACGTGCTAACTGTTCAACCTCGTTTCTCTCCTTCACGTTTAATTTTTCTGGATTTTTTCAAGTAGATACTTTCCAGTATAAGCAAAGAAGCCGTCTACACAGGGAAGGTCCCTAAACGGCATTTTTTCAGTGAAATAATTCGTTTACCCGAAGATAATGTCTTTTTCCCCATCCATTGTGCTGTGACGCCATGCTTAAAAATGAGTTTTTTCTTTATGATTCAGGCATGGATATCGCTGTATATACCTCTTTGAATAATATTGTCTCTAAATGAGTTTTCATGTATGTTTTTGTATTATTACTCAAAACGCGTCGTTCCAATATTGTTAACACATTAACCTATCATTCTCTCTGATAAAGAGTTTGATTACTGGTGATAATTCACGGGATAAATCGTAAATGTAAAGCTTCAAACACCCCAATGAAACATGAGTTGGCCGTTAAGAATCATCTCATTCCGCCAAATGAACGCATTAATATAGACACACAAAAAGGTACCAGGAAATCAATACCATCATGTATGATCTTATATAACGATGTTATAATGAGAAAAAAAGAAATGTTTGACAGCACAATGAAATGACGAGACGAAAAGAAATTAGCACACTTTTCACTTCAAGGGGGATGAAGATGAGATGAGGGAGCGAAAAAACTAGGCAAAAGTTACCGCAATATATAAATTGTTGATGCAAGATCAAAGAACATCAGTTTGGGTATTTTTTTGTCGAATGGCCTTGGAGGATCACGGAGGGAATCTTTGAAATGAGTAGCCTCCTTTTATTAAATGTTGATGAAGAAGGGAGCAGATCGCAAAAGGGACAGTCCATTCCCCTTAACTTGGGAGTTCTGTAATTTCCAGAAACCCAAATGACAAAACTGCGAGGATGATATGCGTCTTCTGTCTTCTGTATTTTTTATCGCCGTACTAGAACAGCCCACACTTTTAAACGGTCGAAGAATGCTGTACACAATGCTTTTCTGATGACAGGCTTGCACTGGTAAGAACTCGTGAGGTTGTGTCTGCGCTTGTAGGTTGGGTGTCTGTTCCTTCAACGATTGAAAGTTAAGGGGTGAAATGTGCATCAGAATGGTTTCGGATTAATCCATCAGACTTGAAATGAAATATGGATAGTTGAATGTGCTCAAAAAAGGGCAAATAATTTCAGTCAGCCAATTCTTATCTTGTAATGAATGGATGGTAAGAGATTTATAGCAGCGGTCTAGATAGAGTTTAAATATTATGGGCATTTTATCACAATTTGCGGGCAATCTGTGCAACCGATCGGCCTGTTGAATGAGATTATGAAAAGCGTATATCGCGCCAGCTTCTCATCCCATATTCGCTTTGCCATTTGCGACTTCGCACTCGAACTGGTTTCACATGAAAGCTGAGTGGCAAATTATACATCGCGTTTAACCGTTGGCAACCCATGGGCATAAAGTGCCACTAACGATCACCCGAGATAATGGATTTAACCATTATTATTATTGGGAAGTTTTATGTCTATAAACGATCTGAATTGGCAAGCACAAAAAGGAATTTATGACATAAAAAGGATTTTCCAACGTTTAAAAATGATAAGAAATGTCACGAGACAAGGAAACATTGCCCTTATGTGTTAAGTTTAGTATTTATAGGGAGGTGTGACAAACAATGCCATTCGCTTCGGCTTTCTCTTAAATAGTCCAACTTTCAAGCATATAGGTGAAGTGCACAGAAATAATATGCTGATAGTTTCAGCTTCAAGTCCTCGCCGCGACTGAAGATAATTTACAAATGAAGTCTCTTGTTCATGAGGTAAGGCTGATGTGAATATAGGCTGCTGCTAGTTCCAAGTAATCGTGCAATTTTTAACACCATAAATTCGGTACGAATTAAGCGTAGAATGAATCTCGAATTTTTTTCCATTCTCATACAATACCTTGCGTCTCTAATACAGAAAAATTCTTTGCATCACTGTATCACTGTCTGAATCAATGACAACAGATTTCGCTAAGAAATCACTTGCACAGTTAACTAACTAAGAACAAGCCTGCCGACTGTTTATTTTTAATAGCCCAATATCAAAATACCATGCTGTGACTAAGTGAACACGGATGAACGCTTTAGTGCAGCGTCTACTCCGGAGCTTAACTGTTCCAAGCCTTAGTAATAATAGGATTATGTTTAAAATTTGATGAATATTTGAAATGTGCATCATTGCAGCAGAGAATATTATGATAGAAGTTTTATATGCGGTTAGTACAATATGCTCTTATAGTTAATAAAAAGGTCTTTATGTAACCGTGATAATGGAGAACGAATTTGCGCACTGCTTGCTGTGTTGAATGATGTATGAGGGAGGAAGCAACAGCTACGATCACAGCCCTAATGGCAAATCTCTTTTGTCGGTTGGATGCATTTTCCGTTTGTCGTTTCGTTTTTGAAGAGATCCGTTCAACAATTTCAAACGGTAATTTCCGATGAACGGAAGTGAGGTTCAGAAGAGATGAGATGAAGAATGCGGCTGAGGTATTAAGGTTCTATTTTTGGCTAACAGTCACACCACTGAGCTCCTGCAGTCTTCCACAGTTAAGGTTAGATGTACTCCACCTCGAAATATATTTGACTTAGATTTCTCTTCCAAATACTTGACACCTCTATGAAAGGTATTCGAATGCACTGTAGTGACTGGGACTTGTTTCGTGTTTTCATCGAAGCCAAAGCACTTCGACAAGTGATTGTCGAAGTGTTTTGGCTCAGCATTCTCCTTCTTGCTTCGGTTATATACCTTCTAAACATCGACGCATTATCCGCTCAGCTTTCATTCGAAAAAGAGAGGCCAGAAAGAGATAAAATATTAAGCAATATCTTATTGATTCTCACAAAAGATTTTCCAGATGAGAAATGGTTGTGTTATAGTTGCCAGTTATTTATTAAGCTTGTCAAGTGACAATTTAAGTTCTTGGAAGAAATCCTTCAGATTCGAAGAAATTCTGGAATCTCGACGCCGAAGCGCCCTAAACTTCAACGGCCTTCGGTGGAGAATACTGAAAATAAAGAACATCCGAGTTGTGAACAGGAACCTCTGACTTCCAGAAGCTCCTGGATCGAAATCTCAGGAGGCCGATCTTTGAGCATTTTAACGTTAGCACTGGCTCCACTTATCTCTTTCATAAGAGGGAAATCTCTTCGAAAGCGTTTTGGAAAGAACACGTGGAATCTTCACTCGTTCATTTAATTCTACCACACACTTGCTGCGTTATTTAGCCTGAAATAAAGCCGGCTTTGACTGTTGCATCTGTCGAAAAATGCATTCTGAGATATGTCAGAGCTGTAAAGTTTTGATCAGACCTGAAGCTTTCAACGAAGTGACGAACTAACTTGTTGAATAGCTTATGATTCCCTATTTCAGAGGAATCGACGAGGGCGTCATCACCTCAAGAGATGATCGTATTGGGGGTCTTTTGTCACTTCTCGCATATAGCCATTTCAGAAACTGGGCGTGGTAAAGTTTATACTTTGCACCTCTTCGTTCATTGTTCCCATAATGGCTGAATTATTCATACGGAATGCTTCGATCGCAGAAAATCGCTATTAAAACCACGGAATGCGTCTGATATGGTATGGGTTTCAAGTACGACCGCATTCTAGACCTGGAAAGCGATCGAATAAAGCGCCTCCATATAAGCACAATCAATTAAAAGGCTGATAATACCGACAAATGAACTTAAATAGCAAGACAACGCCATTCAATCCAAAAACACCCTCTATTAGAAGCATAATCCAAGAAATGAAAATCAGTGGAAGAAGGCAAAAGCTCTAGATAGTTGCCAAGAATGAATGCGCATGTATTTCTTAGCTAACTTAACACCTTGACTTTTTATAGTGGTATAGAAAGTATTCCATTTCGTTTAATAACAATACCGTTCGAATAGGTTAATTGTAAATAGGATTTAATCATGAAACCATAATATATTTGACACTGATGAAATGTGCTGTGCTTGCTACACAGCGAAATTTCCCGCACAAATCTTACCTCACACCTGTAACATCGAGAAAATGAACAGGCGAGAAGATACACCAAAAAGGTTATCACGACATTCACTTTTACTGTTCCGTTTAACAGATTCACCGGCGATGCGAAATTTCTGAAGCAATGAAGTGAGGCTTTATAATTAATTCATCCATTTGTCCATATGACTGCTTGAATGCAGATGAAACCTTTACGAGAGTCTTTCACTTTTAAAGTGAAAACAATAACTCACCACCTCCTTCCCTCTTGATGAGCATAATGGAAGTGATCGGCGAGTTAGATCTGTGCGATTGTGCAGTCACATTGAAAGAAGGCATAATTATCGAGCATTATTATTACGGCATCAAGAATTTGCGCAGTCGTTCCTCTTCCACTTACGCACACGTTGAGATTTATTACAAACAACAATGCACTGCAACCCGCATGTTACATAGTATAAGTATGCATATATAGTAGGAGAGGAAAAGTACTGCTTTCGAGTTTTTGGTTGTTGTGGATTTAAATGGAGGACCAGATGAAATTGTTGTTGTGCATTTTACAAATCATGCAGTGGCTATTGTCAGGTAGTGATAAGTTATGCACTCAGCCAATCGCTAAACAGAACTACGCGTCTATGGTGCTAAACCGTTGGGTGGAACTGAGCACCTTATATGTAGGAGTATGAATTGCATGAATTGCTATCCAACTTCATCAGTACCAAAAAGACAATTATTTAAACTGGAAAAGTACAAATTCATGGAATAAATTAAAAAAGCATTGGTGTTTTAAAAACGCTTCGATGCCGAATTGATTTCAGTTCTGCAAACGCATAAGTTATTTGGATTTGAGCTATCCGATGAGCGACGGTCCAAAGACGATGTAAAGACAGCAGTCACTGCTCTATTATTTGCTTCCTTTTTCGCATGTTCATTTATTTATTCATTTCTTTATTTACTTATTATAATTTATTTATTTTGTTTCTACCTATTCATGTGTTCATTTATTCGTCACTTGTATTTGCTGCTTCCAGCCACAGCAGATGAAAAAGTCGGCAGTGAGTGTCAAGTCCTTGCCGCATTACGAGGACGTTTGTAGGACTATCATCAGAAGTAACTCCCAACCAATTACAGCTTTTGATAATAAGCGCTTCTTGAGTCAGTTTTTTAACATTCAATCATCGATCGCTTATCACCGTAGTTGTATTTATTTCACTGTGCCAATTATATTTTTATTTATGGTTACTTTTAGCCGAATTTTTTAAGGTTTGCCTGAAATTTTTGATCAGATATGGATAATGCAATGATTTTGCAATCTGAAACGGCACCAGACTGCAAAGGGATGAATATTCAGATTTGGTGATCAAACCGATATTACCACCTTTTGATCGTTCAATAATCCGCGAATGCTGTACCGATGCTCATGTTACGTCGTATAATTAATGGGTTAAATTGAATGAACTGAACTGCAGAGAATTCAAATTGATTTAAAAGAGAAAGGACGCTAGTTGAAAAGTGGACTGATGAATGTCGGCTCAGTATGTTTGCCGAGCATCTGTTAGGAATTCGCTAGTTCTTTATGCATATGACCTAAACTTTACGTACTTTTATAAAGATTCATTTGACTAAGCGCTTTCCTTCACACGAACAACGTTCGTTTCATTTTTTGTGTAAAATCGCTTATATTACGGAATGCATTATTAGTTATGGCGCATCTATATGCGATGAATGTTTCCGACGAGTCAATTTCGTGATATGGGGCAGCGAAGAATTTGTGAAAAACTGTGTAAAATTTTTCATACAGCTCTCCTCAAAGTTTATGGCATGGCCGTCCCCCCTCCCCCCCCTCCCGCCCTGCAAAGGAAACAAACACACATTTCCTTTTAATTGACTGTCAGTTATTTTTATGATTTCTTTGCAGAATCAGTTATCCATTCGCATAAATAATATCATTTTCCGGAAAGAATTTGAAAAATTCAATGTGTTCTTTAAACAGTTTATAGGCGTCAAAGGTGTAGAAGTATCCTGGTTTCGATTTGAATTTCTTGTTGCTTCATTTGGCGTTCTAAAAATTTCTTTTCAATTTTTCGTCGCGGCTTTGATTGAGTGTGAGGAATAAAGCAAACTGTTTTTCGTAATTCAAAATATGCTGAAAAGAGCGGAAGAAAGAAAAATTTATCGTCCTCTTTGATAGAAAAATAAGGAAGTCTGCAATGAGGCAATGGAGTCAAAATAAGAGAGCACACTCCGAAAACGTGATTTGAGAGGTCACCTTAAAACTCCACGTTTCTCGTATTTGTGAGCATTTGGATTCTTCAGGGAGTCAATGAGGAGTAAGAAAGGTAACAAGTGAACTTCGCGAATGAACACTTCCCAACTTCATTTAAGAGAGGAACGGAACTCTAGTAGTAGAAGTGCAGCAAGACTCGCAACATCGACTCGTCATAACGCTCGTCGAAAGTGAGAGACAATTCAGTTATGGATGCCACGGAATCGACACTTCCACGTTGGTTATTAATGATCTTCTTTCAGCAGGTTATAAAATTCCATCAACAATGGTGTGCCGATTGATCGGCTTCAGTCAATAACTTCCGAAGACCGATCAGTCGATGTCCCAACTATCGAAGAGAAGTTCCTGATCGTTTTTCGACATTAGTGATCATTTGATTACTAACCAGCTCGAACAACTAACGGACGAACAGTGATTTGCTTGGTGGAAATCAACTGATCCAAAACGCAGAACTTTATGATGTGCTTCTCTTTGCTCTCTTGAATAACTATGGATTGATATTGAAATTCTGCTGTTGCTTTCAGCGCATTCTCTCTTTTAGCTGCTTTTAAAATATTGTTCAAAAAAGTTAAATAAACATATATCCGAATGGTCATTTGAAATTTAAAAAATCAAGCGTTTCGTAATCACTATTTTTCTTCATATGGATGGAGCAAAAATAAAATAAGAGGAAACTTTCGGTGAGAAAAACTTCGACATAGATGCTGTGAGAAGTAAAAAATAGAATTAAGAGAACTTAGCGCAAGCAATACTTTATTGCTTGCTAAGCGCTGAACACTTCAACAAAGTATTGCTTACGCAAATGGAGAATGGCATTACGAAATTTCCAAGGGACGAATGTGACGCAGCAGTTACGATCAGTTAGGCATGTCGCCTATTGAGGCTGATATTCCAACTTACTGTCGTACACCGCGAATTCGCGATTGTGAATTCCTTGGCCACCTCTTCTTCTCTGTTATTGAAACTGATAACCAAATCATTTTTTGATTATCATTCATCTCTCCAATGACATGCCTATACCCATCTTTGCTTCCCACATTCCATTTAAAGATGGTACATTTTGAGCAGGTTTCTCTTACTCTTTTTAGGCAAATGGTTTATGATCTCGCTCGGAGTGGATCGAAACGTTATTTGTGCAGTATTTTAGGTCGCAGAACTAATCCCGCTATATGAAAACACATGAAATAATGTCGGGCATTCATGTGCAACCTGTTTGGCATTTTAGTATCATCTTTTAATTGTTGATTATGTCTAGACCGTCATTCTGCAGCTCTTTGCACCGTGACTATCTCGAATGAAGGCCTGTTCACCCTCTAGACTGCAGTTTACGATACTTCGAAGCGCAAACTCGAATGCTATATTTTAGTACTGAAACAATTTCTTATCAATGAGGCGTGTTTTATTTATCCATAATAACGTGGTATGGCAACAAACAATTCTTTGAATTTCTTTGAATTTTCTCATAAACCGAAGAATATAAGCTGTACAAAGCGCATCTTCTTGATGTATTTTCCGTCAGCAGCTTAACTGTGCACAGGAAAGGGTGGCAACGAGAGCTTTCATTAATACTGCCTTCTGCGCATAAAAGATCCGTGGCTATTGTTCGTTGCATAATACGTTTGATTTTCGAGAGTTATTTGAAGCGTGCAAAGCCTCTTTATAGCTTATATGAAGCTTATTTAAGGGGGTTGTGCATTATCTTGTTACCAGAGAATATCGGCTTGCAATATTTTCCCATCACGAGGAACTCGTCTGTTCATGTGTTGATTTTGGTGGCTACGGTTAAAACTATATATTATCGATGCTCATTTTTGAGTTTAAATTCAAAATTGTCGTTTTTTTAAACGAAATAAATTTAATATGGAATCACATATAAACATTATTTTAGTATTATGTCGTATAACCAACTTCTCAGTGGCATTTCATTGGAGGATGGTACGCTCAGTGTGCTCATAAATGTACTGTTAATTACTATAGTTCATAATTGCCACATTTATAGCCGGTTAAGATTTCGTTGGAACTCGTGTGCGCTTTCTTCTCGTCGGAGGATTCAAAGTGCTTAATAAACGCCTCCTCTATAATTCACGGTGATAAATTAATGCCAGAGCAGTTATTTTACGCGCTGCAGCCATCTTGAGGAAATTTTCTTTCTTTTGCCTCGTGAAAAGTCTGTTGCAAATTCTTTTGAATGGTTTATTCATCAGAGAACGAGTAAAACAGTTGAATCGCTCAAGTACGAAATGTTCTTTATTACTTTTCTGGATTGCAAATATTCACCAACCACTTCTCCGCCGATAGATATCGTCTGTTGTCTGCAGTCTCAACCATCATTGTTATAACAATTAGGAGGGACGTTAGTAGTCATTCTACGAGCATGTTAGCAGTTAGTAGAGTAAGTTTGCAAGGAAAAAAACGGGAAATAAATCTGTTAAAGTATCCGTGTCTGTTGCAGTATCTGAAAGATTCTTTCCTATTGGCATAAACTGGTTGATCGCTGTCTTTCCCTTCTCCCTCACACCCTCCCTCCAACCAACTCACATGTCTCATAAATTGTGCTGGTGGCATGTGAACGAAAAGATTGCAATGTGACTTTATTAGGGAAAGGAAATTAAGTACAGTAGGCTTAGGCAGACCTGTTTGTTTCATCAGCGAAGTGGTGAGTCAATCGAAGAGTCGAAAATTATTTGGCAGTTTTACGAATTACATGTGATTTGATGATTTTATTCCCAACATGTGGAAAAGCTCACCAAGGATTGGGTATAAAACGCATTTTTCCCTTCCACAACCCACTGGACGAAATGGTTGCCCGAATTTACAAACAAAAAACAATGATAATGTGCACGAGACTAAGTTCCATTGCCCCTGGCCGTCCATTTAAAAAAATTGTACGGTATTCTTTGGACGATATTTGACTACTACAAGGAGAATTTTTTCTGTGTGAATTATGGTGCCATAGCATGCGATGATTAATATAAAAAGGAATAAATTTGGTATTGTTGTTCTCCACCATGAAGCTTATGCCTGTCAGATTTTATGTTCGTTGCTTTAGTGATTCACAAGATGAAACCATCCGGCAACACAGCATACAGGCTGATTTATAAAAAGGCAATGCAGAAATTTAATTTCGCCATAATGTCTTTTGTAGCAGTCCCTCATAAGTAGGTCATTAATGCATGTGTGCACCGGGTATGTGTTTAACTTAATGAAGTGATGAACGATAAATTACTTACAGATACTCATCAGAATGTATTACTCTCTCTGAATATTGAAAAGCTTATGTACGACGAACTGGAACGATCACAGATTTTGTCGGGGGTCCGTTAAGGTAAATGCTGCTTTTTTTCAAGAGGAGCTTGTGCCAACTTAGCAATGTCACTTACCAAAGAACTTTCATCTCCCATACAATGCTTCACCTCCCGATCTTATTCAATATGTTGAAGCCTTACCCGATCTAATTGGTCACATTGCACATTTTTCATTCACCTTGATACATATCTTGAAGGCAAGGTAAAGTCCAGTATATATATAATACATGCTGAAGTTCAGTATATATATATATATATATATATATATATATATATATATATATGAACTGCATGCTGAACAATTGAAAACTGTAAAAATTAGAATTTTATAGAACTCATTGTAAGGCAAGAGATAAAAGTTAGTAACTTACACGAAATTAAAAGCCTATTTCAGATTCCCGTCGCATGCCAATGTAAACTACGGAGGAAAAGTGTGAGGATGATGATGATTAACGCCTGATGAATGAATTCACCGAGTAGTACTGCCATGCCCAAAACTGAGCGGAGTAAAGTAATTAACTGCAAGTACACAAATGCTCATGTTTGCCTTCCTTTCAGCTATTTATGACTGACAGATGAAAGAGCACTATTTCGTAGGTGTAAAAACTCACACTTCATAGAATTTCGTGTGAAATATGTTGCTTCAGGCAGTAAGCAGTCATATGAAAGAGGTCACTCAAACATTTTTAAAACTAACATCGACACTGATCACCTACAAAAGAGACAAATTTTAGGATATCAACAACGATTTTTAAAGTATGTCAGCTGATTATGAGACAAATATCGTCGATACTAAACAACAGTGAAGCTCTTTTTACATCTTCCTAATCTTTATGCATCTTCCTAATCTTTTTACATCTTCCTAATCTATCAGAGCAGGTGACTATTGTTATGTATGTAGGCGACTCTCAGAAAACCCAAAACACTCCTTGGAATAATGGGCATCCTTCTTAAAAATATGGTCGTTTCGAAGAGTATAGCTATAATGATTAAAAGTTCATCAGTAGAATCTCTCTTGAAAGATAGACCGCTCGAATTATCAGTCAAAGAATTGTTGGATACATGTGTTATAAATGTTCCTAGTACAAGAAATTAACATTGAAATAATATATTCATTGATAGTGAAATAATCTATTCATAGGTTGCCACAGTGCATATTTATACCTCGTTGAAGTAATGTCTCTACTATAGACAATCCGAAAAAGCTTTGAACAAAATTGCTGTGCTCTCTGACATTCGTTCACTGCTTTTTGAAAGTTTACTGCTGAAAATCTCAGAGACGAAACACTTTAGGACACAAACCTGTTTATTTCATACTGAAACGATTACTCTTCCTTTTCCTTATGCGCAGCACAACCACATCGAGAAATGAGCAGTACTTAGATTCGCTATAGCAAAATAAGTATATGGCAGACAGTATATCCCCATGACGCTAGAGCTAAACAAGAAGTCTGAAGCATTATACCTGTCATACATTAAAAAGTAATGAGAACTAGTATTCGTGTCCCATGACATTCGAGAATTGGGCTCAACATATAGAGAACTCTATCACCTTCTACTGTCATTTGTATTTATCATGGCATTGCATCTTTCCTTTATTTTCAGCACAGACCTCTGCTTATTATCATTAAAATGGGTAGAACAGTGGAGCACTTGCATTTATCGACTCGATAAAAAATTTTTGAAACGGCCCTTGGAACAAAATGCGAATCTGTAGTGCACTTAGCTCTTGTTTCACTCAGTGGCTGATCTTACGGTTCGTCGAATGTCCCAATGTCTGTCAACTGAAAATCCGTTTCGGCATTTCGCAATTGCCTTAACGCCTGACGTAGAAGATTCATGCATGAAGTGTCTCTCAGGTTAGTCACCCTTTCTCTTTTCATAAATTTTGAAATTACTCTTCCTTTACCCCTCCTGATGTTTAACCTCTGATGTTTGATCACATGAACATGTAAACCCCTGGGCGTGCGTTACCTCCTCGTGAAACATTACCCCCAATTGTTCTAAAAAGTGGCAGGAAGACCACCCATTGTTGATGCAAAATCTATGTCGGGACTTGTAAATAACAGAAAACTTAACTCTTCAATCCGAATCGATCTCACATTAGGATGGCAATCATTACGCACCTTAGTTCTGCGCTTTGTACATTGAAGAACTTTTGAAATCGAACGGCCTTTTTTCATCAACCCTAAATAAAATTATCGAATTACAAGTACTGCAACCTTAACTTCATTGATCAGCACCTGGATATCGAAGAAATCCAAATAAACCCGCAAGTTTCCAACACTGAAAACATCAGTTTTTGAATGGTGTTGAGTCCTTCAAGTAAGTGAACATTTGGGAGCCACAAAAAACGACGTGGGAAAGGCGCTCTTCTTTCCGGGAAGTGCTTTCAAGATCATTCCGGGAAGTGCTATCGTCATATAAAATCTAGGAAATGCTTTCAAGAAGACCTTAAAGAGGGTGCTTTTGTATTTTACTTCATCAGATATATAAACAGGCAAGTAAATACAACAACCAATGAACCTAGGGACACACACATGCACTTCCAGTGCACTCGCACAGCATTACAACTACACTCATCCTAGCATATAGTATATAATGCATACATACAACAGCGAAATCAACGCACAGACAAGAATAATATAAGTGAAACAAGGAAGCTGGACGCCCTTTTAAAACAGACTGTCCAATTTCAATGCTGAATTTAATCATAACTGAAAGCGGTAGTACTTTATTAATCATGCATTTGTTCATCACCGATGCACCAATTTGCATAGGTCACTGACGCTTGTTATGGCGAGCATCTAACGCAGATTGCATAGCCCATATAGCAAGCGGTCGCATATATCCGATGGCACGGTAATAACTGGACTCATTAATTGCTTCAGGGGTCTGATACTGCAAACCATATCGCTCCCAACAGCTACGATGCCAACCCTCCGCCGTCTTGAAAGCCAATTCGTTCTCCTCCTTAAAAGAAAATAATTTACAATTCAAAAATTAATTATAAAAGAAGAAAATAAATTCCATTCGTGTTTGAGAAAGTTACGCATTATTTATAATAGCAATAAATGCCTAAACTTCAACTGTCCACTACAAGGAAAACATTACCTAAGAAAACGAAACAAAGAGTATCTGTTTTGGTCAGTTTGATTATATTACTTGCATCTTGTTTATCTATACTTTATTAACAAAACGTAATTTCGTCTTCAAGAACGAAACACGGAAATTTTTTCCTTTCATCCTGCCTTCCTCTCCCTGTGATGAAGAGTCATTCATTGAAGCACCACGCAACATGTTGCTTGTACCTACAAACGCATAGCATGCAACCATAGCAAGATCTCCACAAACAAGCACCTGCAGCAAATTTCATGTAAGCGGGGTGTTCAAAACAATGAAATACAGTTACTTCGTATATTCACATGTATACACATTTAAAAGAAGATGGACAGTTGGAGCTTGCACAGCAGCACAGCAACATATCAGCGGTATTTGATAAGCAAATGAGTGGTTCCATTTTTATTCATTTCTAAAGTGAAAAGCAACGAACCACAAGCAAGTGGAACGAAGCAAGCGCATATGCAACTCCACCCCAAACCTCTTCACTTTGAATACCCGTTGAATCCACCACTCCAGAAGGCCTGCAGGAAATACCCTATATTTCAATCATAATTATATATGCATTTGTAAATTGCATGTAATACGTAAATCAATTACGGCATGATGGAAGCATGAGAATGTCCTAGTATTGCGACATCATCAGTGATATTTTTGCGGGACATGATAAGCAATTAAGCGATAAATTATGAAACACTGCAATCCCACCTCGTTCTCTTTCCACTTCTGAGTGAACACAAAAGTGTCCCGCATATTCTGTAAATCAAAGGCATAAATCATTGACGCTCCAGTGGTTAATTAATCAAACAACAGCCTCAGCGTCACCCACTGTAAAATGTCTTCCGCGTTTTCGTGCACAACCTCTCCAAGCGATCGATCCTTTCATGGTTGAAAATGCATTGCCAACTTTGCCTCGCGAAACTATGGTCGTGCGTTGTTTCTTTGAGCGCACACCATCTCGATTACTTCTCAGCTCTCAGCAAAGAAGCAAATATCTTAGCATAACTCGTTCAGGTAAAATAATAAGCTCCAAGAACGAGTAACGCATATGTTTCATATTCCAATATTTTACAATGTTTTTTTGCATCTTTCAATATCTCAAGATGCAACTTTCTCATTTCGATAAAAATTATATAGACAAAGAGATAGTTTCTTCGTATTATCCACCGGCTAATTCGTGAGGCGTGATTCCTACTCACAGCGCCACTCTTAGACATGAAGGAAAAATGTGGTGAGATAGCAAAATTCTTCGTTAAATCTTCAATTTGCTACCCGACTTCAATAATAAATTTAATGCCTCAGATAAAATGAGTGAAGTTGCATACAATTAAGTGGAATTTCTTCTTTTAGCGTACAAGTATCAATTAAAGTTTCGTAACTGCAATTTATGACACCACCATAAAGTTATATTAGCAACATACATCATTGCATTAACGGGTCCCAGTTGTCCATTTGCAAACTTTTCCACATTATATTCAAATATCGTCTTCAGCGAAGAGCAAATCTGCAAAACCGCATCATGCTTTGCCTATATTCAACACAGATCATAGGATGCTATGCAAATCAATTTGCTTTCATTTAAAAACCTTCATGATCATGCTCGAGTTATCGCTAAATACTATGGAATAAAATAATCTACGTAACTTAGCAGACGGTAATGTGCATGCACATTCGCCGTTTATTAGTAGTCGAGGCGAATTAGCTACACCGAAATGATGTGATTCTTCGATGATAGGCAGGCTGGAAAATCTTAATCGTAAATCACTTTTAATTAATAATCACTCGTTTTAGAGTGCGATTGTAATAAAAGTGGAAGCAACGTGCGCCACTGAATTTGGCAGAAAAAGTTGTCCGTGAGCTCCAGTTGTGCGAAATGGATAAACCAAAGGCGGTGTGTGAAACCTGATGCGGGAAACGGCGCCTACTACCATGAAGTAGAGTCCTGACCGAAAAGGTTACAAACATTGTGCGATTATACAATTTACCTGCCTAGATTAAACAGTCCTCAATGAAATAATATTTCGAGCTGACCTGTTGCCTAGTGATGATCTCATCATCGACCTTCCCGTCAGTGATGCACATAAACCAAAATCCACACAACTGATCAGCCATAATCGATTTATGGTCTGTTGAGTGTTCATCGAAATCAAAGTATTTCCCGTTCCATAATTTCCGTTCGTACGCTTTCCTTGCATTATTTAATTTACTCGCAAATTTCTGCGCATCCACGACTTCACCAAGTGCCAAAGCCATTCGTCGAACACATTCCAGTGCACATAGCCATAGACCCCCACAATAAGCGCTTAAATCAAAGGAGCCGACAAATGAGTAAATATAACGGTGTTCTTACGTTCAAGCAACTGCTGTAAGCATATTAGAAGTTAACTATCGGATCCCACTAAGCTTATAAATAATAACTCGATGCATTATTATCTCAGAGAAGAAAACTTCAACATGAAAAAGAAAAATAAACGCTAATTTCCATTAAAAGACTATGCAACGAAAACGAATTTTCGGATTGCTAGAGAAAAAGTGATGATTATTCCTCAATGTTCATACAGATCGGGTGTGGGTAATGCAAACACAAATATATGAAATCGCTTTCCACACTTTAAAATTGCCAATCAGTAAGCCGCACTAAACACGCCGGAATTCGTTCCTGCCAACATTAATACGACGACGTCATCGTAATTCCCATTTCTGTTACCTGCAGCGTCATCAGTGAAACCATTTCCATTCCCACTAATGTAGTACCATCATCGAAATCAGTCCCTCCCATACCTTAACAAAAATATCGAGGGTTCCATTTTTATTATTCCGACATTACCAATGAAACCATCTCTATTTCCTTTGCTCTAGCACGGCTGTTTTTTTCACGAAGAAGCCCCTATGGGAAATACTGTTAACGATGAAGAAGCATGCCTTCACCTGCTGCCATGCATACTCCAAACATCGTACGTTTGATCCGGTTGTCCGGCATTTTCAATGAGATCATCCCCATCGACATCCCACACTTTGGCGTCGGCAATTATTCCCGACGACAGGTCATAGAATCGTCGCAACAGACAAACCTTCATCACATCATCTGCAAGCAACAGTGCAAGTCAACTGCACCTTTTCATAAATCTCAAAAACTTCACAATTTCACCTCAACCTCATGATATCTCTATGTACCTACATAACTAATTAATTACAAACTGAAGGAAAGGAAGTATAAAACATCTAAATTCACAGCACGTATTGTAGCATGGCAATCACCTTTGCAGCACTCTGCTTTTCTGTAATCCATCATCTAACAAGAACAAAATGTCACGTGTGTTGCAACGGGCATAACTTACCTTCTAACGCACTAAATATAACTTCAACAATAAACATCCCTTTCACGCTCGAAAATTTTGTTTTCACAGCAACTGATACTTTTACTTACCACCATCAAAATGTATTTTCACGATTTTTTCATAGTCTCGATAGCACATCAGCACGAACTTCAGGTTCAGGTCCTTCCATTCGGAAGTGTCGTTTAATGCGTATGCATTTAAATGCAGCCATGGTTCGTCCACTGCAAACTCGTATTCGTCGATATTTAAGGGATATAAATTCGTGGTGCTAGTTTTTCGAAAGTCCTAAAAAACTTCAAATTCCAAACATGCTTGTTCATTCCGCCAAAAACAGTGAGGTATTCAAAAAGTTCCGCTCTTCGGCCTTCTGTTTCGACTCCTCATAACAAAGAGAGCCACCTTCCCTATCATCCCTCGCCCTTTGGTATCGAAATCGTAGACTTTCTTGGAGTCCAAAAAGTCCTTTCCATTTGTAGAACTAAAGCTTCCGTTTGGGACAGACGAAAGCATTTTTATTCTTGCCAATGAACAAAAAAAAACAATTCTTCAGTTTTCATTAAGTTATGAAATTATTACCAACGCTCAGATAATAAAATTGCGATTAATCATCCCTTGCACGAATTCATGTTCGACGTCGCGCTTTACCCTGATCCAGGGAAGGAAAGTGCCCGGAAATCTAATACCCCTCTCCAACCCCTTCCATACTCTCCAGTAGTGAAGGCAATCGTCCAATGAAATTTTGACTAAGAGGAAAAAATCCTGCGGATCTTTACGGATGGAAACTTGGCTTTTTCGACTGCAAACGCAGCGCGGTCTTTATCCGAATAATTTCGATTGGTAGCCGATATACACCTTTGCAGTGCGGTTTACTGTAAGCGAAATTTAGTTACTTCAGTTTCTGGTTGGTTGGCAGAAATTTCGATCAGCTGCCATCACCACCTTTCACCTAAAAACAAGCAGAAAAAATATCATATTTTTTAAAGACTTCACTCAAATATCGCTTTCTAAAGCAAATGCCAACAAAGGACTTTTTTACCGCACGCAGATATCAAAAAACTTGTGCCACATGTGGTGCTCGAGGTGAACGAAGAATTAGTTGCATCAACTAACTTACCCTCCTCACACAGCAATTAGAACTGATATGAGACGGCGATCTGTAGATAATAGCCGGTACGAATGAGGGAAGCGGGATATTAAGCAATGGAACACTTCCCGAACTGACCCACATGTTCGTGCTGAGACTCTGCGAGACGTGTTCAACAAAAGTACGCAAAGATGTTTTCAGTTCAGCCATTCGGTCATGCTTGTAACTAATCGACGCGAGGGAAAGCGATCAGAAGGGAGGACAACAATAAGCGAACAGAACAGAGAAGAAAATCGCTTGAAAGAGGAAGCGATAGCACCTCTCCCATCAAGGGTACTGGGGGAAGGAGAAAGAGAAGAGCGAGACGACACTTGCAGGCCTGTTAAAAACACGGGTTGTTGTTCAATGAGTAGCCCATAAGAGCCCTTCGGTTTCCACCTGATATCATCTGCAAACGATTGAAACAGCTCGTTCAGCTTTGAAAAAATCTAGGGCCAACAAGGCAGTAGTTAAAAAATTGTTCTGAGATGAAGGAACAGAGAGCTCTAAGAAAACGGTGGTCTCTACTGCTTTTTTCGTTAATCGCCCATACTTTTTTCCTCTATGTATTCTCCGGAGTACCTGAAGTGGCAAGGAGGACAGGAGAATGATATCCACCTCCACATCTCTTTTGCATACGACTTTGGAGTCAAGGTTAGATGAACATCAGCTGAAACTGACTTGGATTACCAAGATCGTGCGGCAACCGACCCAACCTCTTTACTTCCGTTCTCGTCGACTCGTTGATGTTCACTGATTTGTGATCACATGAAGCAAGCACTTGATCTGCTGCAAATTAACAACACAACATTTCTTGGGGAACAGCGTCACTCTTCATGGATTATGAAACTGCAATCTCAAGACACCTTAAACCTATTAGAGATGAAGCCTGACTACAACGCAAATATTATTTACACTTTACAAAACAATGACAGACGGCAGCCATAGACGCAATTGGCGACTTGCAGGCGACACATAGTGAATTGAAATTGTTCACTGGGTAATATATTCACCGAAGTCAAGTTGAATGACGAGCTCAATTAGAGGCCAATTCTCGAGTAGGGCGAATGATGAATAGAAATGAACGTCGTACGTGTTCAGCATGTAATATTCCCATGCTGAAATAATTCACATCAGCACCACTGTAAAAGTTCTTCAATTCCCTAAAGTGAATAATCAGATGCAAAAAAGAAGATCAAAGACGATCATTCCTGAATTCTATGTTTTTATTTTTGCACGCGTTAATGCATTGAGAAGTGATTCTATCTGATGAGAATGCCATCAGACAGAAAGTGAAACATGTCTCTGTGAGCAAGCAATTTCATACTCAGTGCCATTCATATGACAACGATTTATTTTTTCTTCCACGCAATAATTATTCACTTAATTGCAAGAAAACGAATCCGAGAACAAAATACGCTTCAGTGAATATTGCACCAGATAACTTTCTGACTAGAGCACAACTCACCTTCCAGATAAGCAAAACGACCGAACTCCTTGAAATATTTGGCACTTTCATCACTCATTTGCCTTTCTGTAGAGCGCCATTCATCATCATATTCGAACCAACACGTTCCACCGTCCGTCAAAAAATAAGACTCGTTGAACAAGGCCGACTTGTACCTGAAACAGTGACGACTTTCTCAGCAATAACGTGGATAAACAACGAAATACTGAAACATTTCTCACCACGATAAGCACAGCAGTGATGGACTGAGAGATCGGCCAGTGGTCAGCAACATTTCACTACGATCCCAGAAGATGACAATGTTCACTATTTATAAAGAGTGATGAATAAACATAAATCCTGAATGCTGATGCGGCTCTTCGCGGGTAACAACTATGTACGCAGTAATCAAATTCTACTTAATGAACTACACCACTGACTTGTTCACATTAAAAATACTGTACAAACACGTATACATGCCAATCAGGAAGGGAATCGTCACTGAGTATTGTTTGTTGCCAAGCGTCGATCTTCTTCTCCCATTCGATCCTCGACATCAGTGCGTGCGAACACATTTGCTCGACGCGTTTCGATGCGTCAGGAAAGAATCCCGCATAACGTCTATAACTGCCCACATTTTAATCATAAATACTTTTATGAAAACTTCACCTGCTGCTTTTTGTTGGAAAATGCGTAGAATCACTTCTCAATTCATTAACTCGTTGAGCCACGATTTCATCCTCATAATTCAGAAGAAAAAGGAAATGACGACCGATCATCTATCTATGACTTGCGAGTTAAAAATAATAGAAGTACAACCAGTCGATAAGATAGAGAAGGGTGGGTGGACGACCGTTTCGTTATCAACGAATCCCTCAGTTTTGAAGATCCTTCCAAGAGAAAACAAAGGAGACTTGCAAATTCATAATGAGCTATAAGCGATTGGAAGTGAAGAAACAGAACCACTTGCAAAATGAAGTTTTTTACAGAATTTAACCTTCTATACTGTCGCCTTCCACCACCAAATTTTACTACTGGCATATCCCATGCGAGGACAAACTCCACTTCCGCAGACGATTTGCATTTGGTCGGGAATTGTGCACATATGGCCACACCAAGATCCAATTCTCCTTCACTTCTTTCGTCTAAAATCATTTTCAACGTTAAACGTTCAATTGTTGGAGAATTTCTGGAGACTAATCTATACTCCAGTAAAAAAATCGAACTATAGTTTGAAAAGGGCTGATTAATATAACGAATAAAAATAAGCCTGCAAATGTCAAGAAACAAAAATTATTGCATTTATGCTACAAAAACTGCCGAAATGCTTTTCATCTTCTTAGTCACAAAAAATCGAACATTAAAAAGGCTACATTGTGGACGTTTTCGGGAATTCTCTCGCTGTGCTTCGATTTTTGCCTAATGGAACTTCATAATAATTAAAAAATCGATGGATGAAGAATGAGTCATTCAAAAGGAATAAACCCCCTTCATCTCTTCAATCGACAGAAATTGTCGCTAAAAACTACGAAGAAACGGAATTGACAAACTCTTTTGGCTGAAATTCCCATTTGCTATCAGCGGCTTCCAAATATTCTCACCAGAAGAATCTGGGTTGAAACGTGCTTTTGATATTGATATTTTATCCTGCAAAGCAGCACTTGTCGAGACCCTTTCCAGCAAAACAGTTTAAGCATTATACACAACAAACTTATGGAAAACATTACGTGAACTCATAAAATTCAAAGAGGGTGGCGTTCCTGTAAGTCCATAGTTCGTAGGGAAATCGAAAATCGACTCTCACTGAGGTAATCGGGCGAGTTAAGCATTACACCATACATCAAAGAACTTCCACTTTACAATTAAACAAGTTAATACAACGCTGAAAAAATCATTAATAGACATTCGACAACCAAGTGCTCGAATGACATTACTCTAGGAAATAGTAACGTTGTAATATTCACATTAATTCTTCAAATTATGGTATTTTGGAGAAAACCAATGTCACATTTTAAAAATGCTATACGATTATGGATGTGTTCTCTCTGTCCCCTATTAAATCCTCGAAATCATTACTAATCAATGAAAATGATTCGTTTATTTAGTAAACACGCAGTAAGTCCTTTCTTCAAATACAAATCAATTAACGTCCATGCATTCCTCATCCCTAATGACAATAAAAAGGAATTAACAAGTAATTGTAAAAAGTAAATAAAATTCCGAAAATGCAATTCGCGAAAAACTATAATCAGCAGGTGGAACGAATGTTAAACTGCCTCTTAATGCTAAAGATGCTGACAAGAACGACTAGTGAAACTACGGAACACTTACGCCATTTGAAATACCAAGAGCATAGCACACTTCAAGTGCAGATATTGAATGTTGCAATTTAATGCCCGAGCACTTTCCATGAAGAAACTCTTCAGCTCTAGAAAAGACTCATTTAGATTACACTCATCGCATCAAACTGAAACTATTCTTCTCTGAATTAATGCGGGTAAAATTTCGAGTAAAAACCATTCTGAGATATATCGGCACGAAATATTTTATTGAAGCAAGCAAACTCGTCAGAAAAGTTTGTCCATGCAACGACAACCATGACCAATCGTCACAATAACAGTGAGAGGTAATGCAAAAATATTTTACATTATAGGAAAGCACGCACCTGCACAATGATTCCTTCTCGCTTGTTCGGTTGCCGGTGCCATTCCGAAAGGTAAACACCAACGATATCTCGTAGTCGTTTGAAGATAGATTCTGTACGCTCCACACAAATAAAGAAACAGGTAGACACGTATCCTAAATGACAATACGAAAGTCGTGATTAAATATGCCGAAGCATCGTGCATCCCTTCTACTTAACTCTTTTCCCCCTTAGTTTAGAAATGAAATAAAACAGATGAACAATAAAAAACGAAACCGCAATGAATGTATATGCACCTACTGCATGAAGAATAACAGCTATATCGAATGAAGTTTCAGCTGAATCAGGCATTAAGGTGCCAACACCAATAATTACTATTAAAGAAAACCCATAATTCCATGAATGATTCACTCGAACAGTACGCGAATCGCCTTCTAAAGTTTATGTTGAAGGCTGCGATAATCGGACATTTAGTTCTTGATCTTCTTCATGTTTTATAGAAAGTCTTCCAGATAAGCCATTTGTAAAGGAGATCACTAAACACTTCACCAACTGCTTACATGTAGAGCAGAGAGATGGCTGCTACACGTCAGAGGAAATTCCCGGCAAATTTGTTAAGGCGAAGTACACACCTATAAAAAGAGAATGAGTGTTCGAATGATTCGAATGCTTAACGGAGCGATATCCCGTTCAAAAAGATTGGCTCGAGTCGGAATGCTGTACGAAGGAACTGGAGGAGCCATTCGAGCATCGAAAGGATTTCTAATGTGGAGCAGCAAGTGCACAAACCCAATCGCTGAGTGGCACTGTTCGATGCGGAGACTCTTTCGGGGCTGATTCCGCCTCTGTTTATAGCCCGTAGTATTCTGTTCTTTAATAAGGCATAATAAAACCTCCATCCTCACAACCATGCTTGCTTCGATAGTAGCTGGTCTAGTCTCAGAATGAAGCAGTGAACGGATCTCAGTGGATCAAATAAGGGAAGACTGGCCGCACATTTTATAACTTTACACACGAGTGATTTTTTCTTTCCATGTTGGGCTGGAGGCGTTCACCATCAGAATTTGTATCTCCTAAATAAGCCGCCATAATTACTTCACTAAATGATCGAAAGAGCTTATGTTCACTTAGCGTCACAACTGTAACCTCGTTATAGCTCTCAGGTTACAAAAAATGATTGAAAGCGCTAATTTTATCGTTTAAGAGCGCAGAGTTTACATATTAATAGTGAACTAATCACTTACCTTGTAATCATGTGGTATGATGGGTGAGATCTGCCTACAAATGAGAACAATGTCAAGTTCGGGAATCTCGTACTGTGTCCAAGACCTGGGGTAAAGCCCTCTGTAACAGATATTCTGTGCAGGGAATCGAAAATCCCATGAAGCAAGAGGGTTTGTCGGATGTGGCACACAAGATAGCACTTTCTGATACACACATTCGCAATCCGACGCCCTTCGTACAGAAATGATAAACTGAAAAAGTCCTGTTGAAAAAAAAAATTAACTACAACGCAATTACACGTTCACGAGTAAAAACATGCTAGCGACGCTTTGTTACGAGGTCGAAATGCAAAAGACGGAAAAGTGGGAATAGATTCTGCTGCAGTCTGAGGCTAACTTCATATACCTTTTAAAGTTTCCGATCCTATACTCCTTGCACGAAGGACGATTGAAAAATGGTTTTGATTCCGTTTAAAAATGACCGCGACATTTGCGTTGAAAATAACACGAAATGTCCGCAGCGATGCGTATACCTTCTAATGTTATGAAAGAAACTCTCTCTCTGAAAGAAAAGCTAGTGCAGTTCAGATAGGCACACTTCGTTCCTGTGGAAAATGAGGGGTACGTTGGAAGCATTGACGGAGGAGAGGGAAGGGGACGAAGTGATTCCGCTGATCCCGCTACTACATGTCACTGCTTAGGAGACAGGCGATTTGTTTATAGTATTAACTCAGATTTACCTCCTGCTTCTCATAATCACAGAAAGTGAAAGATAATTTATAATAATACGACAGGAGCGATATCGTTTGATGATAAAACAGAAGTATGACTAAACAACACGAATAGAAGGAGTAGCAGTTGCTGCAGCTTAGAGATAAACATTAACCTACGACGAAACAGTTAAGAAATGCTGAAGAATTTTAACCTGGTTTGCTTTAATGCATTCGACGTTTTGCTCGACAATACCTGGAATTAACGAATATTTGCAAAAACCTCCTCTAAAATCGCGTCCGATTGCACCACTTCCGATACCTCCACAAGGAACTCCTGAAATACGCTCTCAAACAATGCTTTCATTTCTTCTCTCAAAATAAAACTACACGCAAATGATCGGATGCAGATAAGCGCACACATTCCCTCTACACCTTTTGTTTTTCTCAACGCAATATTGCAAACAAAACATACCATAGAATGGTTTGCTTTTCATAACCTGAAATATATTAATGAACACTCGACGTCTTCGCCACCACAAAACAATCGTATATACAACGAACCTGAAATACATATGCATTAGGTGAACAATCTATTGTATGAGACATAAAAGGTAACTCCATTGGATAAGAACTCGTAGTGACATCAATTTATTTAGTTACTCAATTACTAACCTCATTCTTTTCCCACATTTTTCTTTCTATTCGTGTTTTTCACAAAGTATTTCGAAGTAAGCATTTCTTTTCACAGAAACAATATTGCGATTTATATTCTGTGATAAAAGCACTAAAACTGTCTTCTATAAAAATGGTGCAAACAATGAGGAATTTAGGTTTTTCTGCAAATTGCTTCGAGTTTTTTGCAAAACCAAAGCACTGAAGTTCATTACACCCTATATAAAGCACTAAAGTGATACGGGTTTAAGGGAATACATAGGAATTCGTGCACGCATTGTGCTTAGCAAGCTTTCTAAACTACGCCCAAACCCCATCTGCTTACATATTTTCTCCGTTAATATTTTACAGCCAAAGCGTCATGCAATAAATGGTGGATTTTCCTGCGATTTTGCACAAACATCTGAAGACTGTGTAATACAGTGCGTTTCGGTGTCAAATAAATCTGTTCTCAGATCATCTCCGGCTGCATTCATCTTCGCATATTTGCGACAGTTTCACTTATAATGTAGAAACCAGCCGTCTGCACAGAAATTCATTTAATGCACACGCAAATAAAACTGTCACTTATTTGTTGTATATTATGTCGCCGAATTCTGTTATCAGCGCCACACTTCAAATTAACAAAGCTGGCGAAACGGCGCTTCGTGTACGATTCAGGAATATATTGCAACTTCTTCAATGCTCAAGTATTCCAGTGAATTCCCCAATCAGTGACCAGCAATAGGATGTTTTCCGGGAACTATACAAAATCCTCGCCTTTTAAAATAGACATCTGAAGTAGCTGGACGAAGAAGAGTGCACTCGGAGCATTTCGGTAAAGAAGAAGCGGATATTTTTGCTGCTTTGTTCCCTCACAGCATTTTATTACTCGCACGAATATTCCACTTAAATTTCAATAAATTTAAACCAATGCTGAGAACAGAACTGTGAGAGATAGCACGTTTGTGTCTCGTTATTTATCGGCGCAAATATATGTGTTCGGAAATAATTTGTGCTGCAGTGGAAATTTTATGTGGTCACGGAAAACAATTTTATTCAATCGAACTCGGCCAATAACGGAATAAATTCAAATCAAACTTCAGTTTAGTGGCATTGATTTTTCACTCTTTAAAGTTACAATAACCGATACTGACGCGATCATAAGGCAAATTTTTTTTCACTCTTATTCAGCGTGCACTGCAAATATCGAAGGAAAATAAAGGATAAAGGAGTGCTTGCCTCCGGATGCGGGCAGAGTCGCAAACACCAGAGGGAACAGCACGCGGAGAATATTTCACTCCCAATTTATCAAGTCCAAATTAATTAAATGATCTTTTCAAAAACTCTCTGAATTCTAAAGTTTCCACTGACACTCGAAGAGATTCTGCACAATGAAAAAAGGGAATCCTTGCCCCGATGTCGTCTTTGTCGCAACTCGATCAAACGAGCAACAATGCGGATGGGTCAGATGTGCGAAAAAAAAGAAGAAAATTGAACCCAGGCCACCTGGGCGGATGATTTCAAATGATGCATATTGTGCTAGCGGAAATGCATTCTCAGGTAAGTGTCAAGCGTGATCCTCCTCCTCCTCATCAGCAGAGTGATGTAGCTGACAGTCAACCCATTAGACTGAACTGTTTGACTGACTGCACCCGCCTCAACAGCTGCAAGATCTTCCTCATTTCTGTAGGAATAGAAATTAGATTGGAATATACCTCACCTTACTAGCAATGGTAGGAACTTAAATAGATGTCTCATTCGTGGAAAAAATCGTCCTCTCGCGTGAGACTCGGGTGCAATGAAATCACCGCGAACCTTCCAACCAGGTCCATCTAATGCCGCAGAGATCATTTTGAGAGAATTCTTAAAACTGAACATCAATATATTTAGTAAATAGCTAGTGGAGCGATACAATGCACACATTAAAGGCGTGGAAGAAATCTTTGAAGTGAAAAGCACATCAAAAATTAGGCAAAACAAAACGATTGAATAAAAAACTGAGACGGAATATAACAATGATTCGTAGTGCTGTGTTGCGGGGCATCAAAAACGTTAACATAAATGACTAACGAGAAACGCGCCGTTTTTATTATTTCCCTTGCGATGTGCAAAGATGGTGTGGCCTTGCTTTTTAATATTCAACACGAAGTTGTCAGCGGAAGGAAAAATTAAAGATCCGCTGAAACGAGTGGCGCTATATCAGTTGGTTTTCTGTCGTCGACATTTCTGCTAGGGCACTAAAGTGCCACTAGAAATTGATAGAAACTGCAGGGCTCCTTAAAGCAGCTTCGATTTGCACATTCAGATCGACGAGCAAACTCCGAGCATCAACATCGTCATCCTTGCAGCTGAAGCTTCTATTTTATCTTTTTCTTCACTGCATATTCATAGATCACTGTAAATAAATAATTGCGTCAGTTGTATAATTGAAGTGATTGCGTGGATCTGAATGTGAGGATTTGCTGCGTCAACATTTATCTTAAACGCACTTTCAGTAAATTCTGAGAGTTAGACGCAATCAGCATCGAAAGGAAGAAAACGACGTCATCTTGAGACTATATTAATCTTTTCATAATAAAGTCAATGAAAATTTTTTAACCGCGCAACCATGGCAATAAACGCAAACATCACACCTTCATCACTGCAGAGCAGATGCAGGCTTACGTCGAGCAACATATGAATGTTCAATCGTGTAATATATCACTCTGGAAATGAAAGGTTGCCACTGTGTCTGGAAAGGAGGTCAGGCTGTGACCAACCCAGCAACACCCCAAAACACTTCAGTATGAGCGTTTCGACAACGAGATGCAGAGAACGTGGCAGTACAAGCTTCTCAGAAGAAACGAAAAAACATTGTCGACTGACGATAAAATCATTGTTGAAGCTCTTTAGCGATGCAGTCACATTCCCGAAAATAAGAACATCTGCTCGTAACCTTACGCCATACAGATGAAATCATCAAAAGATGTAGTGAAATCAGGCTAAGATCCGATAACTCATCATCGGATTCATCAGTCACTACAAAAAACAGAAGGCAAAAGCACAATAACGAATAACAATGAACGAAATAGTAAAGATCAGTCGACCGACATGCTACAGGAGGAACGACAGTGGAGCAATGCAAACAGCACACGACTTCGCCAAAGATGACGCAACCACGTCATTTCCACGAAGGTATTTGCGTATACGCAGATTTCCCATTCCGTCTTTATAAAACAGCTGTGCGTAGACGCCTATCTGTTTCGTTGTAGATTAGGTGCAATATTGAAGCTGCAACCACGCATCACTTGCGGTGGTGACCGATGATGGATCGTGTTTCCCTCTCAGACAAAAAACTTGTTCTGAATCAGTTCGCCTTCGACTTAACTGAAATTCATCACTTCATCTTCTTTGCTGAGAACTATATAGGAGGCAACCAAGCACCAATTCACTTTCAATTAGGACAATGACATGTGTTTTCTCTATTTCTCTGCTTCTTGTTTCGTGGTGGATGAATCTCTCTGATGGTTTTCAACTCGTCAAAGTTGTTTTTCGTTAAGAAGCAGTCGTAGTTGACACGAATCTGCCTCTCGACTGCCCGTGGTATTGGTATGACGCCTGCGCCCTCGTTCTGTACAACACAGAGGAGGAACGAGCGCATTTGGGAGCGCTGCCTCTACGTCCAGCAGATCTCGCACATCAGGCAACAACGTTATGCCTTTATGAAGCAATGATCACTGCTACAGTCAGAAACCGATGCCGTCATGACTAAGAAGAATTAAACGTGAGGTCCGTTTTCGAACTGCTTCCATTTGAAGGATCGCGCTGAATCAATGACCGCAAACTCCTCCATATGAAGTGCTATGATCCATGACTGCAAACAAGAATATTTCGCCAAGAAGGGAACGGGGAGGAGCGAATAACCTCATGCTCTTGGTCTCCACTGGTATCGACACGACGTTGATCAGTCGCATTTGCGGGTAATACATATCAGTGATGGGATCGTTGAAAGGGGAGCCATCACTACATTGTGAACGTCAGGGAATGGATGATCCGAAGAAATGTGCTTCGTCATAGGAGGCGCCGTCTAAAAAGAATACACCTCACGCAATAATCCGAAGCTGTTCCCACCGTTTATTGCGCCGGCGTCCGCCAACAGCAACAATTTCGAGACAGCGGATATCTCATTAAGATTATTATGCAGACTTCTGCATTATATAGACTTCGATCTCTAGGAACAAAAAAACTCCCTCACCCTGGATGTCTTTCATTCGACGCCTCCCAGAAGGCACCGTTTGCAACGTGTCTGCCACAACGTGGAGCCATTTTTGCGCCTTGCTCATTACACCTCTTAAGCTCATTATACCTACGTATGTCTGCTACTCCCGAGGGCATAGGAAATAAGGGGACAGGTTCCAATGTGAACTTAAGTTTCTATGCTTTCGATTATGAGTTTCGATGCTCCTCGCCACCAAGCTCTTGAGCGAGTACTGAATACTGTTCACGCTAGCGACTTCTGCTGTGTGACCGTAGCACATTCTTGACTAAAGCGGTTTGTGTCTGGCGCAATGAATAATTTACACCTATAATGGCATTAATTATCGATCGCATGATCGAACAAAACCATTCATAAATGAGCGTTGCGTATTTGATGATAAGGCGATAAAACTACGAAGAGTGGTGCGTTCGATGG
Source organism: Parascaris univalens (assembly GCA_037576465.1). Classification (NCBI taxonomy): domain Eukaryota; kingdom Metazoa; phylum Nematoda; class Chromadorea; order Rhabditida; family Ascarididae; genus Parascaris; species Parascaris univalens. Next base: position 182,986,720 of record CM075173.1, on the reverse strand, counting down.
TAGAAGAGAGAAGGGAAATATGAAGATGCTATGAATGTAAATGGAAAAATTAGACTCCAATGGTTAGTCAACGCTTTTACTTCCTCAGAAACTATCAAGTTGCTATTAAATCTCATTGCGACGGCTTTCCGAGCACATTTTCGCTTTTTCTTTTGGTAGGGACTTCACGTTGGTGAAGCCGATAATGGAACCTCTCAGCGAGAATTGAGGAATTTAAAGAAGCTCTCGCCACGAGAGATTCCCTTTGCTCCCTCTATGGTGACCGGTGCCGTCGCAAAAATGTCACGCAAAAAAGCATCAAAGAAACAGGAACAATAACAACACTTGCACAAGAGACGAGTGAGCGCTCTAGAACAGCCAAGCCATTAACGTCATTCACTTCCCGCATGACGTCATATGAGCTCGAACATAAGCGCGGCGGTGTGTTTGCGTGCTGTTGTCGTCCTATACTGCAGCAGACGCCGATAAATACTGCACGAAGATTGCAACGTCGAGCGCGGAGGTTCTTGCATCAGCTGCGCCAAGTGGGTGTTGTTCGAGTCTCGCTGATGACGAGAACAATGCTTGCAGCGCGCACTTCGAGTCTTCATTTCATTCTCTTTATAAGGTGTTTTAACGAGAACAAATGCATTCGAGAGTAGCAAGGTTGATGACCGCATACTTTACATCTGCTAATCATCCTTTCTCTGAGCGATTCATTGAAGTGATCATTCATAAAATTTACACAGCTATTTGGGTCGCCTTTTCGGTACAAGTCGAGAAGACATCATTGATGGAGATGTGAGAAGAGCGCTCCGCTTCCTTTGAAGCGCTATTTGCCAAATAAGTACTATTATAATACCCTATAAGCAGCTTATTTTGTGGAAAAAAAACGCAAATTCGCTTACTTAGTATCGTACAAAATTTCCCTCAAATGTTTTTTCTTTCAGCCTTAAATCCACCGAACCGCTCCTTCTTTAATTCTCTGACAATGGCTCAGACTACAATAAAAGCATGAACGACGTTATATTTAAATGACTTCGGGACATAAATTGTGTGGAATCTCAGACAGTCAATTGGTGATGGTAATCGATCACAAATAATCGATCACAATCAACCGAGGGATTGCCTCGCAATCGAAAGTCCATTAAACTTTTGAGCTATTTCTATGTCGTCGGTCAACATTTGCTCTTCTAATATTCCATTCAGCCAGAGCCGAATGGAATATTGAAGGAGCAAAGTTTGAGCGTAATGTAAGAGGACTCCTTTCTTGGAAAAAATAGACTGGAAGGGAAAACCTGAGGACCAAAGTGAACAAAAATCACGACGCAGAGAAATCCTGCGTTGTCCAGTTTAGCAAGGTGCACGTGAGGAAAAGTACCGTCGAGGTTTTACCAAAGGAATCTGTCATATGTCCAAAAATAGGTAAAAACATCAACTCGACTCAACAAGCCACTTCAAACGGGGTAAGAACTAAGCACCTATGAAAGAAGGAGCGTGCAAATGAAAACATTTACATCGAAAAGGCACTTCAAATCCGTCGAGAAAACCGACGAAAGAATAAAAACAAGGAACTGCATCGTCGTAATGTGGGAATTTTACAGCGACGTTTTTGTACCTTCATTAGTTCCGGTGTGATTGAGCAATAGGACGTCTGGTGAGAACTGAGCGTATTGACAACCTCGTTATTTCATCAACGTCCTCAAAAAAAAAAAAAATCGTCGATTGCTGTCTCGTGGTTATCCAGAGTTGGCCAGGATTTGACTGTACTGGTGAAATCATCGAGAAGCACAAATAAAATCGATTCAGCAAGATGACGTTGACACAAAACGTCCCATCTCAGACGTTTTTTCCCCACGGTAATCTCAAAGCGTAACAGGACGTTGTTTGTGGCAACGCTGCACAAAAACACTCACGCCAACCGTCATGTGACGTCTCTACTGTGCTGCAAGCTCTCGCTTACCTATATAGAAGGCTTCAACAAACGGAAAACCAACCAGTTTAACGTTGAATATTTTGGCAAAATCCAAACTTGTTCGAAAACTCGTTTCTTAGAGCTCATTTCGTTGCAACTTATGCCTTTCAAGTAGCTCATCATGGCTGCGATTCAAAGTTGCTTTCGCATTCATACAAACTGGGGCGTGACCATCAAAGCATAGAAGAAGAGGTGGCGCTATGTCCTTCGGAGTGATGGCTGCGACCGTGTCAGATCTGCACTAGTCCAGACGATGTCGCTGTTGTTAACAGCTCACAATAATTCAAGGCAGGGCGTTATGTGCTTGCCGCCGGAGGCAATGTCGCTGTCCAATGGAACCATGATGTTGACTCATCAACGAGACATCATAGGCCTCTAAGAATAGGATGTTTTATAGCGTTTCTGGGCAGGGTAGCATGAGTTCAGCAGTTGCATCATGTTATGTGCAGCATGTGGCTGTGATTACACTGCGATGTGAGGTAGCCGAAGCTGAGATGGTCGCACCACGTGGTTTGTGTGTCGCTAGTGTGATGTGCGCTTTCTGTGCTCGCTCAGTAAACTGGTGAAGAACCGTTCGTAGGCGAGAATCGTGTTGGGAGAAAGCACGTGATGTTGAAAGCAAAGGCAAGCACCTACGAGTCAGTCATCCGCATTTCTTATAAAGCAAAAAGGTTTTGAGTGCATGGACGTTCAACGTTGACCAGATCGAGTTGGAGAGACAGAGAACGTTCGTTGATTGAATCAGAAAAATATCTTAATTACTCAAAATGCACTCACCTGCTGCTACCTGCACCTGGCGAGTAGGTATCAGCTGTTTTTGAGTGTTTCATGCTATAGGAGTAGAGGTGAAGGAGGTGGAGGTGATGCATAGGTAAACTTTATTTATCCTAAAGGAACGTTCGCATGCAGTAACGTGAGGCTCTGAAATAACTAACGATTTATTTTCACCACCTCAGCCATTAGGAGAAAGCGTTCTATTCTAACAGCTCAGCGATAGAAAGATTAAGGATCGCAAATGTTTGCTCCAAAAACAGCCGATCAACGGCGCCGCTGCACATTTGTCACATTTTATTCTTCGACTATGTGCGAGTGTATAGAAGAAGTAGGGGTGGTGTTTTCTCCCTGAGGAGGTGTTGAGGATGAGGAGGAGAAAGAAATGTGCGAGGGTAAATAGAAAAAGAGCGACGGAATTTTTTTTTTGGTAGTTATGTGGGAAGTGGGATAATTTTTTATTACGACCAAGGGAATTTATGTTCGTTGTCTGTTTTTGCCCACACATAGCGGCTTTCAAGATGAGGTATCAGCTTTTTGCTTGATGCAGCAGTGCTTTCAGTTGCTGGTGCCACCACTATTGTCTTGTTTAGCTGTAAAGCTACCAAACTACACCGCCTGTAAGCTGTTGAGAGTGAAACAACAGAGCAGATATGAGGACGATGAAAACATAAGGCATCGTTTCTGACCCGAAGTTGGAATTCTCAGCCTCATCAGCAAGCGTGAAATTAAACGATGGCCGTCGGCTCACCACAAAGCTGGTTGTGCTAATAGGACGTGGACAATCAAAAAAAAACCAGCATTCAACATCGCTCAGCACCTTCAAGCGCAGCATGATATCTTCGACGAAGCTGACGAGCTTGGTGAGCAATGAATATAGAGGGTCGCACTGCCTATTCCGTAGTCGTCTCTTTTCTTGCTGCAGCGAAATATCCCTACCGCGAAATATCCTGACCTCGAAATATCCCGACCGCGAAAATGAACAGCCTAATCCGAGTTCGTTTCGCCTATGCGTACGCAGGCCATTCGTACTTAAATGCAATGAATGGTCGGTATATCGTGTGAATATTTTGTGCGTCGTTATATGCTACCCAGGAAGTAGACTTCACATGCTTTGCACTCATTTTTCTTGTGTGATATGCAATATTTACCTAGGGGATAAATCCGTTGACTGTATTTGCAAAGAAATAAGCTGAGACCAATTCCACGAGTTTTTTTTTTGACGCGGTCGATGAGGGTCGCTTTTGGACACAAACACACATCGAAGGCCGATGTTTTTCACACACCTAAACAAATTTGCGCATCCAAGCAAGCCGTACAAAGCAATGAAGAACTTTCTCATAAGATTTCGATATTATCATCTAGAGTCGCCGTGTGCAATTGTCGTCAAACATTCTGTTTAACTTTATTCTGGCGTACGGTTGCTCGGCGTTTGCATTCAATCAATGAACTATACTCTGGTGACATTTTCGCTGTTGGTATCTGCAAGGCACAGTTCATTTATAACCTTGAAAGATGCTTGACTTATAAAAAACACCCTGCAGTACTCGCCACAAATTTCATCGAGGAGATTCAGCCATTTTTGTTTTGCATGGTGAGTGGATTGCCAGTAGTTAGGTCATCGGAATGCCAGCAGCTGAGAGCAACACAGTACTGTCTTTGAAATATAGATGCTCGTTTTGAAGAGTTTGTGCTTAAGAAGGAAGCTCGCTGAGAGCGGGAGAGAGGTGAATAGAGAATCTTTTACTTTCAAGATTTCAAAAGGGTTTATTAGAAGTAGTGTGATGGAGTGCTGTTCTTTGAGCATATAACGATGTCATGTGTTGTTACTGACTGCAGTAATGCTTTCACAGAAAGACTCATTTACATTCATTTCTATAATCAGCTGAAAATTGTACACACAACTGACAATGTGGACGTGAGACCGCTTGTCCACTGTTCAATGCCAATTTAGAAATGCCTCTGATATGTAAATTCATTGGACGCTCTCTGGGAAGAACTATGACGATTTTGCGAGTTTTCATGTTACAAGCATTGCATCCAAACAGCTGTCAGATCTCAAGCAGACAGCTGGAGTGGAGATGTGAGGGGACGATGTGACATATCCCGGCAAGCTAATGTGTCACCGTCGATGTGCAAGACCGTGCTTCGTGGGGAAAACAAGGATTTATAACGCCACCGCTCGTTGTTTCGCACTCTCCCACCCTGCTAGACAGCCGCGTACACATCCATCTATCCCATGTGCTCCTTATCACTTGAATTTTAAACGAGTATGTTGAAACTGCTTTCTTTGAAGATTTTTTAAACATGAAATCCCATCTCCACTTAGAGTTTCAGTACGGCGAAGAAAAAAGTGATTTTCAGAGGGCCCGTCAACGTCATGACTATTTTCACGATTCTCATTTGTCCAATGTTCCATATTCTGGATGCTTTAATGTTCACTTTCTGTTGGTGATAGTAACTCTGCCTAATATTTTGCACAAACTAGTATCAAATATGATAAGCCAAACTGCAGAACAGTTAGAACTGTCATCGGCATGAAATAAACCGACTCCGACTGCTGTGTCCACGACGCATTGGTATTTCGTGAACTGAGCCGAAGGTGCGAGGTCAACGTATAAAACAACTTGCAGCGTTATCCAGACTGGCAATGCGAGAATTGTAATCTCTACTCTCCGAACACATCGGGCGCTCTATTTCTGTGGTGTGAGGAATGCGAGAAAATAATCTGTGGCGTATGCACCCGTAAGTTTATCCACTCTCATTCATTTCATGCTCGTCACATCTGACTGCTGAAATGATAGACAATATTCGTTGATTCTCTTAGAGAGAACCGTTCATTTTTAAATGCTAAGCAGTATCGTTTTGCACCACTCTCGTACTTTCAACTTTCAGTCGCCTTTCTGAACCAGTTACGCATTTTATTGCAACAATCGGGAAGAGCAGCACGGAAAGTCGCAACCAGTCTTTGCAGCCTAATGCGTCTTTGTTAAGAGGAGGCAGAAGGAGAATGGGTTGCACGACGCCAACGGTTGTAAGGTTCAGCTTCTCTTGCCTAGTCTAGCCGTCCTGGTCTCCTCGAGGATCTGCACCCTCCAGAGAAATACAGTTGAGTAAACAGCGAAAAGACACAGGTATAAAGACGAACAGTTTATCATCCATACTATAACTTGGCAAACATAGGACTTGTTCGCAATGATAGGTCCATCCATCTCCACGACCCCACAGTCGCATCTGGCAAACTCCGCGTCGCCGCCGATCTCCACAGCCACATCGGTCCACTCGGCCTTGCGCACAGCAACTGCAATGGACACATGTGCAAATTAGCGCGTTTTATACCTTTCCGATTGTGCCTCAAGCTATTCCCTCGACACGTCCTGGGCAGTTGTTTGATCAGCCTATATGCTGTTGACCTTCCATGATTTATTTAGTGCTGTGCTCCATTCCCGCTGTATCTATCTGTAGCCGCCAAGTCCATCCTACAGGGTAACTGTGCCCCACATGGATCCAAGGTAATTCTGAATCCGAATGGGTTCCTTCTTCCTTAGCTAATTGCTCAAGACCGATTCTCAGCTTCAACTTGATGAAGCCATAATAAAAACATAGAGCGGATTTTTATGCAATTGTACGCTCTGTGTAATGAATTTTGATATCAGTGTATAAATATATCAATAGTACTCGATGTTCTCGATGTGGGGACAGTGTTGACTGCTCCGGTTCCACGATAAGCATTACAGGAATTCATTAGACGACAAAGGAAGCTTCTTCTTCTGATCTTTGTGGTTTTTGTCGAGTTCAATAAAAGATGTGCTCTGATTAAGCCGATGTGCTGGACACAATTTGTACATAATACTCTTCGACAGTGAAGTCACTTTTATTTGTCTTTGATAGAGAGTGGCTATAGAATGCGCTAGATGATTTTTGCTCCTCAGACGTGGTTTCTAAAGAGGTGCAAGGTTGTGCCGTTTGCAGAGAAATGCCTCAAGAGAAAGCACAAGCCGGTCATTGCAAGCGAAATCATGTCGCAACTGAAGTCCGAGGTGATCATTGCCAACGCTTCTATCACAAAGGTACTCTGAAGTCATCATTCACCGTGATTAGTGAATTGATGTTGTTCTCTGTGGGATGAAAACAAAAAAGCCTGATGGAGAAAACTGAAAAGTGAACGACGAGAGAACTCGGAAATGAGTAATCCAAATTCAGAAGTCGAAAAATTGGACGAACAGGAAAGCTTTACTAGCTTGGAAATAAGAAGTTTTCTTTTCCCTCATTCTAATCGTAAAATATAAAAATATCTCTAAAGGGTATTATAAATCACCTAAAATAGCCTGAAAATATTAGATCTCAGGAATCGGAGATGCATTCGATGGATTCAGCGTTATTCATAATGTATTTTCACCGTTTTTAATTCGAGATCTCGCACAACTGTCCAATAGAAGTTAGCATAATAATAAAACTGAGCACTGACAGATTTTCTCATTCCATTTGTTCAGTCAATAACCGATATGCAAATTTCGAGTATGAATGCAATGCAGACGATAACTGGTCTCGCCGATACGCTCAAAGAGCTGAAAACTCGTTGCGAGGTATTACTTTAAAACCATTTTATGCATACTAAATAACTGGACATCTGCCTTGATGATCGTAGTGATCTTCTGTGAAGTATATCTTTTCCGACGAGAAAAAAGGCGATGTGGATGGGTGGGCGTGCGGGAGGGGATATCGTTGTACTGCTACTCGCACACCCAGTTCGGCTGTCGAATTTTGTATATTAGCAGCTAATTTATAACAAATACGCTCAATATCACGTCGTTTCTGTGATTCTTGTGTGCTGCAGCGGATGGAAAGGGAAAGTGAGAGAGGAAGTTGATGTGGAGTTTTCAGAATGCGCTATTTAAATCGAAAGCATCATTACGTGAGGTTGGAGAATAATTACTTGTAAACGGTTTTCCAGTAACGAGTGAACGTTGACGGCGGCCGCTAACAAGTCGCGCATTCAGGCAATAAACGATGTCACCAAAACAGTCGCTTCAGTGATGAAAGCACAAAAGGAGAAGGGTGCAGAATGGCATAAGTCGACGAGACCTGACGTACCGATAACGTCGTTTTTCGTTAAGCGAATGCGAGCACAACTTGCAGCCAATAAGACGCTTATTAACGACGCTGTTGCTCTGGTTGTTTCACTTATGCAAACTGTCAGAGGAGGTTATGATTCATTTACTTCTGTTTTGCTTGCTTTTAATTTTTAATTCCTTAATGAATAATGAGAAACAGAAGATTAAGGAAAACACCGCCTTCACTGACAGAAAAATAAGCGTTTTATGGATAAATCCACTAGAAGCAGTTGTTGGTAAGGCGGCAATTTCGATTGCAAATTCAGATTAATAGCTGGTGGAAACATTCGCCATCAACTTTTTTCTAATTTTTCTCCATCAGAGACTTTCCAAAAACTTCAAATTATATTTCTTTCTGGTGAATTAAAGCTCGAATTTAACCATCCTTTTTGAAGTCGTTTTTTTCAGCGGATGAGATTTGTTCAAAAGTGCGTGCATTGATGAATTCGGTGTCCACTGAATGGCAAATGGACGAAGAAAGAGCTGCGGTCGAGATTCTTGAACGTGCAGTTGAGGCTGAGGAAAGATATATGAAAATACGTCAGCCCAAAGCAAAAATTCACCTGAAGCGAAACGAAGACTCTCAAGCATCAATGAATGAACAGCACGAATTCATCGGATCTGATCACGCATTCAAACCGGACGATCAGTCAGTTGAAACGAATTCCATTCCCGTCGACGACACCGTTTAGATTTTCGATGGCGACCAACTGATGTGCCTTTGAAAGTGAGCAAATTGAATGAAACCTCCACTTGGGAGCTCACTTTCTAGCATACTAGCACCAGTCCTCAAAACAAACAATTTACTTTTATACCGGCGTCGATTTCAGTAAATAATAGAAACGGTCTCTTTTTTATAAAGTGCCTGAGGCAGGCGGTCAATAAAAAATATTTGCTATCGGTGTTTTCGCTGGCAACACATCAATATTGCTTAACAAAAATATCTGAGGGGAATTTTCTTGTCACAGAAATTCACATTTTTCAGTGAACTAAATGGTGAGTGCGTAGAAGTCTGCCGGATTATTCCTTGAAAGGTCTTCGATGATAACGACGATAAAAGAATTTCTTCACAATAAAAACATGAAGATGCGCTTCTAAAATTTTTCACACATTAGAAGGCGTTCTTTGGCAATCAAAAAAAGCTCTGTAGCCCTTTCATACTATCAGATTTTGTGCCACTTTTCAGGTTCGCAAAGTACTTTCAGTTGCGAAGCTGTGAAGCTGATTTTGCCAATCACTTCGTTCCAACCAAGCTTATTTTCGAAGCATTTTTTAGAAATCATGTAAGATGTTCCCATATTTCTCTTATTGATTCCCACCCAATCCTGTTGATTAAAATTTAGGCGTATAGCAAATCCGGACACCTTACATTTGGATAGGATTCTGCGTAGATTAAAGACACTTACCGGCGCTTGATATATGGTGGAACTATAGGACTTATGGTGGAACTCCTACCTGGCCTCTCGTATTTCAGTAATTTATTCTTGTAATGCCAATAATCATGAAATTCGATAGCTGACAGTTTTTGACTGAAGGAACGGGACAAGTGCATAGGATGCAGTTATGATCCACCAACTTTGTTATGGATTCGGGATCAACGAAATACATTATTTCCTGCTGGTAAGTCTCTCCGCTTTGCTTTTGTTTATTTAACGAGCAATGTTTTCTTCGTTAATGCGTTTCTTTATCAAACGCGGAATGCCGACTGACCCTCGCGTCAACAGTGTTCGTAAAGTAACACTTTGATCCCTAACAATTAAAACTTAATGACGGATGAGACTAAACGTTTGTTTGACGGAGAACGGAATGCTTTACTAGAATATGTTTGATCAGGAGATACAATTGCAATTTTTCGTTCACTTTTGCTGATGCGAAGTTTGAACTATCCATGTAATAACGTCAAGTTAATGACAAACACTTCGACGAAGACATTGTTGGGGCCGACGACGTCGTGTCTATCGATGCTCTTATTGGATCCTCAAGATATTCGAGCCACCACGTCGATGGAATGATCTGAGATCATAATGGTTCGGAATAACTCCCCATTTGCTCCAATGGTCAACACAGCCACCAGCGTATTCCAGTGAAAGAAGTTAACAAAGCGACATCACTTCGAAGGAGTTCAGTGTTCACTTGCTTCGTCGCTTGGAATGGTCGGGTTCCTAAGGAAGCTGAGAGGATGTGCAGCTGGCTACTTTAAGAATATTGGTGTTCGACGGTGGCGCATGCATCGCCACTGCGCTTCTCGTGCTCGCAGTTTTTAACGAGCTTCCAATAGGGGAGTGTCTAAACGAATGTAGATACTGATATCTGGAATACTGCGTTGCTATGAGTAGGCCTCTGCAGTTGGGAACTGTGATGGGTTTAAGTTGAGTCTGTGATGGAGGCAAACTTAGGAGCACTTTTTTCTAGAGCTTTTTCAACCAATAATAACAGTTAACGACGTCACAAAGGTATAGAAAGAAGAAAATGAGCGCTTGGAATCGCATTGCGAAGGATGAAGTATATCAAAAAACGCTTACGTTTCGCTGCGAGAATGTTGGCAAGTTTAGACAAGCGAGCGAGGATTTATTCTAGACAGTGAGATTTCGGGTTCTTCCTCTACGTGCTACAAACGATCTTCCTCTGATGCTTTTGATTAGTTCGAGCAAAACATTACTGCCGATTGCATTTTCGATGCTTTTAGGTCTTTTCGAGTGCTCCATGGCGAAACCGACTTTGGTAATTCTTTCGTTGCTCGTTTTGTTCGCTCATGCATCGCTGCAGCCTCCAGATTCTGACATCAACGGTGAAAGAGGTGCGCCACCTTCTAAATTTTATTTTATTCTAATACTTACCCAAAAGTTTAAACTGAGGTGGTATGATTTGCGAATCATTTATCCAGCAGATGAGATGAATAGAATCGGTTTTACTGTATGTGGGAAGACTTCAAAGAGTGAAGGGAAGGCGGCCGTTGTTTTTGCATCGACATTTCGTATCGTCTAAAAGGTGATGTATTTTCCTGCTAAGTAAGTATTTTTTCAACAGTGAGTTAGGAAGGTGAGGCAACTTTGAAGTAATTGTCTTTATTGCGTTTGAACATTAATAGGGTGGAAGTGTCAGTCAAATGGGTCCATAGTTCAGTGTTGGTGGAATCATAAGCAGTGAGCGGAATTCATTTAACCCGCGACTTCTAATTTACAGTCAACAACGGACAATTCTGTTTGTCATCACTACTCCAGTTGATGCCCTTTGCCATTCGCAGCTTATGCATTTCAATTCACCACTGCTTTGCATTGGATAACATCTCATTACGATGATTGCACGTCGAGCCTCAATACATCTAAAAGTTGAAATGCAGCTGAGCTATATTTGTATTACCAAATATTTCTAGTAATTAAAATATTTCAGCGAAGGCGGGCCGAGCAGACTACTTGATGTTCCTTGTCGCTGCTGGTGCTCCCAAGTGCTTATTTCCCTGTGTGAAGGATCTTGTCGGTGCTGGGGTGGATGCTTTCGATGCACGCAATACCATCACGAAAACGGAGATAGTTTGCAAGTGCGTTTTTGTGCAATTTTGGGTGGTCTTTTGCATATTAATATAAGAAAGTGGTTTAGTGCAAAACTGCATCACGCGGATCGTGAGGAGTATCACTGAAAGTGTTTTGATACGTACGCAGTTGTCAGATGCTGGTAACATTGCATGTGTAATACAACGAGGAGGTACTCATTACTATTTTGTATCTTAGTGTAATGAGTGCGGACGAAGTTTCCTGGCAGGGGAAGTTAATTGCCAAGATGTCGTTATGTTCACTTAATATGGGTTGCAGAAGGCCACTTCCCTAAAAGTCTATCTTTGGGAAATGTAATGGTGCAGTATTAAGCAGTGAAATTTATTTACCGATACCTTATTAATGTAGAGGGCTCGCAGCTCACATAGATTGATGTGATCGTTGTCCGGAATTACTGTGTTCCACGGTTGTGTTCCTTATAGAGAATATCAGAAAGCAACCGCATGCGTTAAAGAGAGTGGATGCAAGAATACTGAAGTGTATGATATTGCGACGAAGGGCATCCACGCGACCTGCGTTGAGAAATTGCCCCTCATGCCGATGGTTGCTCCGTGCCTCAAGAAGCACGCCGATAAGGCCTTGCTAGGTTCTCCCTTCGAGTTCTTTCTTCGAGTTCGTAAGACACAATTCCACGTCTCCACTGCACTGCATGTGTACCGCGATTGTTTTTCACTTTCGGATTCTACGCTTGAGTTGTCCCTGTTGGAAGGAGAAAGCTGTCTGGAGCTTAAAGATGTTTTTGGACCCTATATAAACATTTTCTGTTTACCTGCTACTTTCTGAAGTTTTCATTATGTGTGTTTAAAACTGAAAGTTCATTAATGAATATTTGGTGTGTTTCCTTCCAGTAGGACTTGGCCGTTTTTGAAAATAGCGAAATGCTTAAAGAGAACGAACTATTTTCATCTTCTTTTTTCACAAAGCAATGTCTCTTAACTTCTCACCTTCAACATACTGCCGTTAAAGAAGTAGATGTGTTCAGGATGCGACAAGTCTTGTGGATTCAGTGATGCCGTCAGTGCTTTAACGACTAGAGAGGAAGTGAGGGAGTTGGCTGGTAAAGGTGGCGACATATATGTTCTCATGAAATATGGTGGACCCGTTTGCAAGTTTGTGTTCATTATTTGGTCCATCTGTCCGTCGCTGTGCCCGCTTGTTGTCTGCTTTAATAATAAGCTGTATCAGGGTTGTTGAGTGTTGAACGTTATCATTCTTCAATGAATTCTTAAATTATTTCTAAAATCATTTTCCATCTAACTTGTCCTCACCTGTTCACAGTCGTTGCTTTATTTGCAGTAACTGATCAGTGAGGCTGTGATATTTATTCGGTTGAGATGACCGACGAGAGCTGACAAGTTCATTTTGAATCGTTTGTGGGAGGGGGGGGGGGCATCGTAGTTGCTGCTGACATCTGAAAGAAAAGATTGGATATTAATTTAATAGGGGGGAGGGGCGATGCGATTGGATGATAGATTTTAGAGTAATTCTTTTATATTCTTTAGGTTACGAATCACACCATTAACGGAAAACCTTGGCTAAATTTAGTATAATGTAAGGACGAAGGTAAAGATGCGATAAGGACATGGTAGCTGAAGACTTTTGCAGTTTCTTCTTTGACGAGTAAATGATATTTAAGCATTTTGTTTATTTGTATTTCCAATGAGAGATAATAAGGATGACATTATTGATTTGTCCAATTAACTTCAGAGTTTTGATGAAGATGTCTAAAGTTGTGGAATAATTGCAGCAGCATAACGTGCTTCCTCTCATGTGCTCACAAAAGACTCGAGCGCAAATGTCCATCGACGGGCACCGCGTTTGTCGTATGTCTTAGTTTCTTATTTGTTTGTTTATGGAAATTCAGTGTCCGCATTTTTGCCATATGAAATCTGACTGATTACGCATATTCCAACGTTCAGGAGATCATTTGAGGTCAAGTTGAGAACAGCCGCAGAAGAGATTCATTTCGTTTTGAGGTTGATTTCAGAGAAAGGGATGTTACTGCTATGATTTGATGTGAGGATTTTATGGGATTGGGACTTAGCGGTGGCCGTCTTTCGAGTCTGAGATGGAAGAGTGCAGCTTTCTAGTTTTCGTTTAGCCGTCTTTCGCTACAGGTACACAATATTATCACATTAGACGCGTTTATGACGGCGGACACTCACCTTCAAAGAGAGATGGTTGACAGGCGTACCTTGAGTGTCCATCGAAACAGAAACAGAACGTGAACGTGTAAATCATTATTTTCAGGATTCAGCAGTTCGTCCATTCGAAGCAATCGCCCGTCGCCTCCAGACGGCACCCAAGTCGACCATCGCCTCTGTTGATAAACACCTCCCTGCTGAGTGCAAGTCTTTGATCGACATCCACTACCTTGGCAGACTAAAGTTCTTCGGGGCTCTTCCTGACCGCAAGGGGGTATGGTTACAACAATTATCGGATTTTCCTTCAGAAATGTTGGTCAAGTAGTCATAACATATCGACGTAATGTCGTCTCAGTGCACGAAAATGCCAAATACCGACGTCAGCCGCCGCAGTAGCTGTGCACATCTGTATAATGAGGATGCGACGTGAATGCCTGAAATTGCCAGTCAGAATGTTTTCATCTGCTACCCGCGTATTGGAAATCCCGATCCAACCCCAACAATCATTAGCTTCGGTAGGTTCATGTGTGCTTTTCTTTGAGGTCTATAATCTAAAACTGCTGTCGGTGCGAAGGAACGCATCACTGAACTTAAACATTTCGTGGAGCTGTATGTATACTCTTTAGGGAGTTGGAAGTGAGCTTTAAAGAAGTGTTTTTCAGGAGAAGAAGCCATCCGGTGGATTATGAAGTGAGGACGAAATGACACAGCTAATGTTTGCTTCACTGACGTGATGTTTATCGTATTTTCATGTCGCATCTTTTGTTTTCTGATGTGAGTTTTACACTGCAGCGTATTTGACTGGCAATGAAAGTTTTTTAAATAACGTCGATGCTGCAGCGGTTTAAACAAAACGGTACAAACGAATACGACGAGAACGTCGACGGTCCCACGAGTCCCGCAAGAACGCTCATAAACAAATCTCCACATAAAACGCACTCAGCATTTTCGATGAAACGGGTGTTGGTGGCTGCAGAATATAGTTGCAGCGGATAACGCTTCATTATGAGCTGAATGCTAGAATGAATGCAAATGCCCCCATCACACTCCACTTTGAGATGGTTAACTCCGCCGGATGCCCGTGCGATAGAAGGCTCCGTTAGTAACAATGACTGCACCGGATGTAGAATCGATGGAATGCACTTCCGTTAGCTAAATACGATTCATCACTTGCTTGCTGCGCGGTACACTGTAAATGAGCCAGGACCCTCGGTTCCATCTTCCAGGAAAACGCCGGAAGAGATGACGTTTCTTCATCGGTTCAGGGGAGATGTAGTGAGTCCCGAGGTAAAGTAATGAATTCAGGGTGGTCATGTAGGTCGTAACTAAGCCAGGTCAAGGCTTGGCCATCAAAAGTATCAACCGACGTTCTGATGTCCCTGGCAGAAGGGTAATAATGTCATCTGAAGATCCACGTGTGCCGATAGTGCAACTCCGTGAGATTCTGTGGCACTAACGACTGTAACGCTGACTTCACACTATACTCCAGCTTCACAACATGCAGATTTACAGCCGAACTCAACATTCGCCGAGCTCTTGCATCACGAGCAACAAGACGTGCCAAGAAGGCTGCCGCAAGACATGAGTGCACTGATGCTGGCGCACTATGCCACTATTGGATGCTTCATAGAGCCGTAGGAGAAAGCAGCCTCAGGGATGCTTTTTAGAGGACACTATTAAGCGGAATAAGAGGTTTACCATTTCTCTTCTGTGGATCGAATTCCACCGTTCGAATGCTCGCTTTTCGAATGTTGGTGGTCAGTAATGATGCTTTAGACCGTTTGAGCTGTCCGGTATTTCTGACGACACAACCATAGAAGGTGTTCCACCTGTTTCCCCACCATTTGGAGACACGTGCTTCTCTTTTTTGTGGGATTTCGCTCTCGAGCCGTTCCTTCCTTGCGGTTTAAAGCTGCACAAATGCACATAACAGTGATAACTAGATTGCGGAGGGAAACTGAATCAAGTAATCCCATTTGAAAAATCCTTCGGTCAGCTCTAAACGACCTCACAGTCGATGCTTGATGTCAAGTTTGCATTACGATCGATAATTTTCGGCTAATGTACCTCACGACAACTTTGTTCATCAAAAAGAGAAAGAAGATATATGAGAGTTGCGTTTTGCGAGTGAGAAGTGCTCTAGAGGTTGCTGAATATCAGATTTCACCTTCCCCTAAGGGAATCCCCTCGGGAAATGCCGAACTGATAGGACAAACTGAAAGAACAATCCATTCGTTGAGAAAACAAACCAGTTTACAAAGGATATGAGTAGTGAGAAGTACAGTAACAAAATAAACGATTTTTTGCAACATTCTTTTACTTTGAAGCATCCAACTTGAAGTGGACAGCCTCTTGGAGAAAGAAAGAAAAAGCTTTTATCTAACCGTTCAGCCACCTCGGAACTCAATATCTTAGAATGATGCAAAAAATAGGGTCAAATGCATGGTAGGAGGATGAGGAGAAATGGAAGCTCTCTCTGAACACCGTTTAAATTTAACATCCTCGAAGGTCTCATGCAAACGTACTCCTTGTTCCAAAACCTTTAAGAAATCGTGAGTTCACTCTTTTCCTGTGAGGAACAGAATCATGGCACTGCTGTCATCGAAGCTGCCTCCTCTCTGGACTCTGGGATGAGTCCATGTCCTGCATACTGCGCTTAAAAGGTGGGATGTCTTTTCGCAAGAGGTGGAATATCTTCTCACTATTCAAAGCAGTCCAAAGAACCCTTTCCCACCACTTTCCGCTAAAAAAACCACGCCGGAAACACGTCCTGCATCACTTTTGCCACCATTCCGCTCTCCCCGTTCAACCGTTACTCTCTCCCACCTCATCCACCATGTTGCTCTCGATTAAACAACGACACATGTGCTTTGAATTGTGGTGTTGACATAGGCTCTCAGAACGAAAACGTTTCACGGATATTGCGTTGCAAAATGACTCCAAGACGCAAACTCGGCTGAATTTTTGCCACGTTTGGTTTCCGATTTGGGGACGCTGATGTGAGAGTGCTGTTGTTGCTCGATTCTAGTGGCGAGGATGTGCAGAGGCATTTGTGGTGTAGGGGGCTAGCCGGAGAGGTGCTAACGTGTATGTTGCTGCAGAGTTCGAGTTTTGAAGTCATTTCCTTCTATCGCCCTCTCATCTTGCCTCATCACAAGATTTATGCGTATGTGTCCATATTATAAGGTTATATTTTCAAGTTGCGCACATGGCAGCAGAACATGGTGGAGTGTTTTTTTCAGCCGAACTGCGTCGTTGTGCCGATTGCTCATCTTGTACATTGGTTACGCTCACCTAGAACTTTGTTGTGCAGGCTTGAAACTTCCCTTTAGCACGAGACTTTCTCATTTCAGCGATCACTGCTTTAAAAACAGTTCAGTTGACTCCGCTCACGGAGGTAGGAACGGAACGGTGATCTGAATTAAACCATGACTTTAAGAACGTGAGTTCGACTTGGTTTCGGATGGGTTAAAGCCTGTTATTGCATTAACACTAGGGCCAGGTTTGACCTCTCCACATATATGTTGTTTAAATCAAACTGCGCTTATCAAGATGACCTTCGAGAAAGTGGACACTTCCTTACAAGATAGTAGCCAGTTGGCTTACAAGCCGAAAAATGTTTCATTGTTCAGGCATGTTTGCCTCAATTAGGAAACTATAATCTGAAGTACAACGCAACAGTGGTTGGGAAAATTCGAGGTATGCCAGTTTCATGCTTGTTTTATTGCAGCTGTGCGGTCGTTTATTCACCACACTCAGCAAATCTGGTGTTATCGGAGTGCAGAGGGAAGGAAGTTGTTTCGACCACCGCAATGGATGGTAGGTCTTATAAGGCTTCATACATCTGTAATTTATTTTATTAGTTTAAATGAGGTAGTAGGACGGGAGGTTTCTTAAGATCAGTGAAGGGTGGCCACCAGAGGATAGGATCACTTGGAACTAGGTACATATTTAGGTGACCAATGTAATATGACAGATCAACTTTTGCAAGGACGTTCTTTCCACTCATCATCAGACAATTAATTCTGAGCCAAATTAAAGTTGGAATCGATCTTGCATTAAATAAAGGTTAGAGTAATGCATTCAAATAGCCCTATTGACTGCATAACACATTGCTCTACGTTGGCATTTTGATAGGTCATAAGTATTACGTTGAACAATTATGTGGACCACTGAAACGAACCTACGATGTGATTCGACTGGTGTTAAAGCAGCGATGGGGTTTCCATTCAAAGCTTCGCTTCGTTTCTTTTCAAATGATGACTTCGCTTCGTCAGCGGTTCTCGTGAAGATGTTGTGCAATATATGTGAAGTGAAAAGGGGGCGAATTTCACGAGTACGGTTTGGTTTCAGATGCTATTGAAGTGGATTTCGATCCCATTCCAGGAGATGATGATATTGTCGCCGATGCGGCACATGAATCGACCGAAACGTTCGTCCACGATCTGCCACCTGCATCCGTTGTTGAGGCACGTTTCTTATTGCACTGCTTAGTCCCTTTTTCATTCTCTTAGCAAAAGTCGTTGGGGACACTGGATTGTTACAAGAAAAATAGAAAATGAATGGCCCTGGTTACAAAACTGCACCTTGATGGCCATTTTCGAGGCCACTTAAAGCCGTTGAACGTTGGCTGGAAACGTTTTTCAGCAAGCAGGCACCATGCACGTATTGCGCAATATGGCTCAGCATGCATCGTGGGCGCGGAACAAAGCCTTAACCATAAGAGCGGAAATGAGAATGGCCCCTTCCAGAATCCCTGATTGAGCAGAGAACTGGATTTGCGTGCAGCAATCAAAAACTCCCTTTAACTTTCATTTAGCTGCACTTTCTTGATGGAGCTTACACTAAAGCACCTGGGGTACTACAACTATGTGCCCTCTTCTCTATTTATCATTGTCTAATCGCCACTCATCTCCATTTCGTCTTGTCACTCACCAAAGCGAAATCCTTCGCCATTGAAATACGATCGAAAAAGACCGCTCACTTAATAGTTGCCGTTGCTTTTAGTCACCATCCGTAGTCGCTAGTTCATTATGTTCCATCCGTTTTTTTATTATTGATGGAGTAGTTCGAGATGCTCGTCATTGCTTTAGTTAATGAAATTATGCCAGTGACATGACAAACCCATCTTGGTTACCTTTCTTGTTTTGTTCCTTTTATGCATGTGTGCATCTAGCTAAGCTGCATGTAATTGAGCTTGGCCAAGTGCACAGTTGTCTTTGTCCACACCTCAGACGTGATGTAGATGGGGATAGGAGGCGAACGCCACCTTGCACTAAGCAAAGCGCGATTAGAAAGTAAAGGTCGTTTCTGTGAAGATGCACGGGTATATTGTGAGGTAAAAATGTATCCACAAAGTTTGCAATCATTGAGGAATAACTTCGAAGTTGGAGGAAGGGAGCAGATGAGTGTAAAAGATATTAATTCGTCTCTGCTGCCTACTTGATATTGCTTGTGTTGCGGTGCCGCGCATTTCCTTCTTCTTTCTTTCTTTTACTTACCCGTTATCGTTGTTGTTAGATGCGCTTGTTGTCTTTGAATGAACAGTTTATGAGCGATTGAGAGCTCGCAGTATCCGAAGTTGTATCTGTTTTACACTTGTTCTGATTTCTAAATATTTGGTGCTCATATTTCCGTTGCCATAGTGGTACTTCACCGCTTATCTTTCAACTCACTTGTATCTCAACTACACTTGCATCTTCCATCCTATATTCAGTTATGTACAAAGTCTGTTGACAGCACTGTACTTGGGATGCGCCATCGATTGCACAGTCTGTTGACAGCAGTATTTGTGTTATGCTATATGTTGCTTTGATTAGATGTTACTTAGAAGTAGTTGTTGGAGATCGGTCGCTTCCAACGGCGTCGTTCTCAAATGTTGAGGCACTCTCGTCTGCAATTAGAGAGTTTGTTTCTTACGTGATCGCTTGGTAGATGCAGGTGCTTGTAAATCATAGGCGGCCTTTATTGGAATGAACAGAAGCGCAAATAAGTTTGTGAAGAGTGGAAGTTGAGTTTTGCACTTGTTGAATCAACTGAGAAGCGATACCTTTAAACCGAGCGTGATCGATTTTCTTTTTGTTTTGTGTTGGTGAGCGACGAAGTTTCCATCTCTCTTTATTTAATTAAATATGGCACTCGAGAGAACTCTTTATAAATTCTTCTTGACATCGGCAAATGCAAAAAGTGCAGCACAGTATTCTCTCCATCCTGGAAAATGGAACTGAATGCTTATGAGTGTAATCGTCGACATATTTTGTGCGTTGTTGATTCGGCACCATAAAACATACTGAACTGTAAAATATTACACCTCGTAGAGTGTAGAGTAATTTAGTTTTCCTTGTCATGAGTCATTCTAAGCCAACCAGAGGTATCGGCTGATAGCCACATTCGGTTGAGAACGAATTTGTCAAATGAAATGTAAGGATATAATTTGCAAAACCATATGAAAGGAGAGACCTTAAAAGTCAGAATAAGGAAAAGTATGGAGTGGGATAGTCAAGGGAAATATCACTTAGGCATTTGAATCCAAGGAGGAGCAGAAATTGACCGAATGATATACTGCTTCAAGTAGCAGTGAATGGGGTTAGATAGTTTCAAAAAAATGCTAACCAGATGTGGAACGAGCAGTTAGGTAAAGAAATTCCATCTCGGAATGCAGTTTGAATTCCATTAGGGGAAAAATATGGTAGGAACAAAAGCAGGAAGCGCTAGCGTCGTGGTGGGTGATCATTCTGCATTTCAGGGTTTTCGCGGTCTAGAAGGATCAATGTTAGACCACCTAGCACCGTTCTGGCAGTTCGATACCTCTTCAGATAGGAGGGAGCAGATAAACTAATTTAAGACTCTTTTTCTCGAAAATAAATTTTCGGGCCATAATCGCAACTGCTTAGGAGAAAAGCGCTCACGATTGCTCAAAAACCTTTCAGTCACTGATCCAGAGCTAGTTACGCCAAGCAAAGATTCCACCATGCAGCTGGTATATTCGAATTAAGTGGAATAAACTCAGCAAAGTAATATCAGTCATCGTTAGGTCATTCCGCAGCATATTATCAGATTTATTGCAATACACAAGACAAAGAAATATCGTCTCTAAAAGTGCTGCACAAAACGGAATGAGCGAAAAAAAAAACGGCCATATATCGTATCAAATTCCTAGCGAACTTGAGGGACGTACTTGTCTGTTTAAGAAAAGATAATATGCTTCGATTTGCTTACACTGAGCACTAAGCGAAGAGGCAGCAATCACTTGCAATTTAAAGGAAGCGGCTTTGCTGTGAGCGCTGTTTCACTCACTTCTATATCGCTTTCTTTCACGAGTATCTCGAAGATGATCGAAGGTGCGATGCGTTGCATGAGGTCTTGAGCGCCAGCTCTTCTCCACCATGGAACCCATCACACATTCTTCTCTCATCTTTAATGGATGGTCACCCAAATGCTTCATAAACCTTAGTGGTTGATCCGTAGTTCGCTTTTCATGGTTGCACATCCTTTGATCGAGACAAGGTAGTTGTAGACACTTGTTTATCTGTCGTCGTCAATTGTTATCCTCACTATCTGCTCCAGTTTTGCATTTGGCATGATTGTGGAGTCGTCAGTGTTTTCTCTGAGAGGAATTTCACGGCAAAAATTGCAGTGAATGGGGACAGCATTTTTTATACAGCGATATCACTGCCGAAAGGTCATACCTCCAGGGCTTTTAATCTCTGGGGATCGGCCTTCTTCTGACTTTTGTGTGTGCCCTTCGTGCAGCGTTTGAAGTGCTCATTTACGGATTCATATTCCCTCTATAAGCTCGTGGGAAAATTTCTGAATTTTTTAGGGACTTCTTTTATCGCGCTCTTTGATTGTTCCATTTTCCTATCGAACTTGTTGTTCTTGCTGAGAGTGTATATTTAGCGGTGTTGTTGGAAAGTGAGTGGATTTTTTCACGTTCTGTGGTTCGAGAGGGATGCACGCTTCTCGATCACGAGGCTGCGCGGCGAAGATGTTTCGTCACCTTTTGTGGGGATATAGCTGCGAGCGTCGTGAAATCGATTAGGGATGTGTGTAGGTTTGTTTTCATTCGGAATAGAGAAGACGCGGTGCGGTGTGCGTCCTGTTTGTCGAATCGTGCCGACCTTCGACGTTACTTCAATGGCGGCGAGCAGCGCATTGTGTCGCGTTGCACACACGCCGCCAACCTCCATCGGTGTTTTTGGAGGCAGTGGCTTGTTGCATCATCAGCGCCGTGGCTGGCTAGCAGCTAGCGGTTACCACATTGCTCTGAAGGTACACTGGTGGTACTCTTCCGTCTTCTAATGGGCAAACTAACTGCATAACTTCGACTGACTTTAGCCTTCACGAAACGGCAAGCTCGCTCCGCGGTGAGCGTTCCCGATTTTGTTGCATGCTGAAATGTTTTGCATGAGAGTGAAATGCAGATTTGATGCGGGGAGAGAGAGCAGCCACTTCATTTATGCATTCATCAAAGAACGTTGGAGTGATTGAACTTGAGGCTGTGTTACAGCGTAATTTTGTTTACTAAACTGAATGCAGCAGACGAATTTGAATTTGTTGCGAAGGAATTTGCAGTAAAGCTCCTCTATGGATGTTTCTTTTGACATATTTGCCGGTGTTCTGATCTCCGCACATGCACGATGTTGTTTTGGTGTTTGTTTGCAGTTTTAATTTTCATTGCTCCCATTGGCGATTGACAGCGCCTCACTTAGCAAGATCTATTTCTCTGCGTAGTTGGCACTCTCTCAATTGCGCGTGATGTGTACATTGGTTATTTTACATCGGTTGTGGTATAGGTTGAAGAGTTTTTTAGACTTCTCTAAGGTGGTGTAATATTGGGATTTTGATGGATTTTGTCTAAAAGTCGAAGAATGAATTGTGTGGAAATGTTCGCAGTGTTTGAAAAGAATTGCTTGAGTATTTGCTCTTCAGCGATATTTTGAAGTGAAGGTAAAACTGTGAAATAGAGAAAGCACTGCATCGAATGGAAGTGATGGAGCCTTGAAAGAGGTATTCTATGAGAAGTTCTCTTTCTTTTTCACTTTATTGCAGTATAAATGAGGCACTTATTGACTGACAGATTTAAAGAAATGCATTGCATTTGCTCATTCATTATTCTTATAAAAGCGGCGATTCGCTATGTATTGCTGCAGATTGCAAATAGAGCTCACTAGGAGTATAGTGGCACGTTAAGGATTTGAAATAAACTCGGGTGTGTGCGATCGAAGCACCACTATTCACCATTTGCATTGCAATTAAGCGCTTTACCATTCGATGCGAGATGGCGTCACCAATAAAAAACGAACGCATTTTCATAGGAGTTGTGAAGGCGGAGTGTGATTGCCGTAAAACGATCACATAGGGGCTATGGGAACAATATTTACGGTAGTTATATGAGGGGAGTGAGTTATGTCGGACAACCCTCATAATTGATGCATATGTGCTCGTCATTTCGTTGCCATAACCAATATTGGCAGTCGCATTTTGCCTTATTCCACTCTCAATAGCAATTTGTGCGCGTTGCAATTATGAAATTGGGTTCGCGTTTCCCATTGCTGTTTCCTCTCCGCTCTTAATGCTCTCATGCACACCGTTTCGTCGTTGACAGCCGTCTGTCGTTCATTTCTCTCTCTCTCTCTCACCTATTTCGACTTTTTCCCTTCGTTCACTTTTTAGCTGAATGAGCGTTTTGTTGAAGTGGTTTGTGTGTAATCCTACGTTGTCACTCGCGTTTTTTGACTGCAGCGAATATATCTCAGTAGTTTTTTGTGTTTATGCAAAAAATGGGAAACGGACAGGTGTGCGTGTTTCTGCTTACGGCTGTGCGGACTGCCCGGACGGCAGTTACTTCCACCCGTTTCATTTAAACTCCTCTTTCCCCCTTGAGTACTCGCTTCACTTCATTTCTTGACGGGAACTCTCAGTCGACCAGTTTACATTAGATCAATGCTCGGTAGTTCTGTAATTCCTCTCTTCCACTGCTTGATGTTCGGACGCACGTATAAACTTGCTCTACTCTTCTCTGAACATATGGCCATTTATAAGCCGATGGGTTTATAAATGGTGGGCATGAACGGTGTGCAGTTACGCAGTGCTGTGAGAATGCGGCATCGTTTCTGATGGCGAAGGTTAACCATCTGAAGTAGCGCCCACGGGTTTATTGTGATTCACGAACTTCTTATTGTGGCTTAAACGAGCAATTTCTTCTGATGCCGCGACATTGAAACTTGCAAACATTCTTCTGCCACGTCGACAAACGAACTTCGGGTCTGATTTGAAGTGATTTGAGTTGCGCCACCGATTCGATTTCACATTGTGATCGGATCTGGTTGGAGTCCGCACTCAGCGTTTTCCACATTCCTCATTACACATTATGATCCTATTAAACATTTTGGTCCCGGTCTGGTGTACTTATTTTTCGTATTGCTTTTGTTGTGACCGTACGGAGCACATCTACCTCCTTGCGGATTTTCCGTTGCTTGGGCGATTGGAAACGTTAGGGATATCGTTATTAAAGGTGTATGAGCTGACTCCAATTGATTTTTTCATGAAACTGTTACGGCGTTCACTTCCTTTTCCCCTCCCCTCATAGTTCCCTGGCCTTGCATTCCCTCACCGCCGCGCATACCCCCTGGGCTTAATCTGTACTTTGCTTTCCATTCATTGGCTATGTTTCTGTTTTGTGTTTGTGCAGAGAGCGTAAAAAACAAATAGTGGAGGCACTTCGCATTTCGAAATGGTTGAGCGTTGGAATTGCGGTAATACGGAGCACACACACAATGCGCAAATAACGATGAGGTGTGTTGTTTCGTAGATGCTAATGCACTTCTATTCTGCGTTATTAAACGAGAAGGTGGAGTGGCTTAAAGGTGAGAAGAATCGGTGAAATGTGAGAGGGGAGGATTTGAATGCGACGAAGCAATCGCTGCCACTGAACTGTATCGAAGTAGTGGTTGTTGATTGAAGAGCGTGCTTGTGCCTCTTGGTTGGAACAAACGAATTGACGTTGTATTGGGTTGCGGGGCTGCGCCGGATGTCTATAGCGAAATATTGCACGTGGGGGATGGTGTTTAGGAGATGGACTGCTGTTGGTTGCTTGGGAACGTTTTTCTTGATTCCATATTGGCTGATTCTTTTGCATAGCATAATTATAATGGCGTGATGGAGGAGAGAGAGCTGAGGGAGGAGAGAGTGTCCGCCGAAGGAGTTGAATTGTTCATTGCCTGCAGCTTGAAGGGGTGAGGCGACCCGCAAACGCTCTCATCGTCTAGGCAGCGCTCTATGCGGAGGGTGCGTGTGGCGCGCGCGGATCGACTAGGGTGCGCGCAGTTCCTCTCTGCCTCGCGTACCTCTGTGGGACGCCAAGCGGGCACGCGGCACGTGAGGCACGGCGCGCATTGCCCGATTCGGCGATCGCCACAATGCTTGTGTGCTCGTCGCGCACCGCTCACGCGGGCCAGATCCCTGAGGCACTCGCTCCCGCTGCGTCACTCACCGCCGCTTCGTCTCCTCGCTTAATCTGCATTGTTTACGCGTCCCGGTGCCAGCGTGCTCGGTACCCTCATCGCCTCCACTCTTTGGGGGGAGTCTTCACTTAACCTCTACAGCAGTCGGTTGCATTCTTCATATTGCTTACTTGCTTGCTGCTTCACTGTGAACCTTGAACGTACCCGCTGAAAATCTCAAAATCGAAGCATTATCCTTTCTTCCTTGCTTGCGGTCTCAACTTTGGCATCGAGGAGAGCTCTCTTCACTACTGATTCGTTTGTTTTCTTTGAATTTCGAGAAGCAATTCGAGATGATCTCTGAGCAGCAGCAGCCCGAGCATTTCGAGCCAATCTGTAAACAACAGCTGCAGTTCTTCAACCTTCAGTGTTTTTATTTTTTATACTTATTCGCTTATTTGTTGTTGTATAGAACGACGAAGAGAGTGCTCGACGCCTGGAACTTAGACTCAACCTCAGTGTAATTGCGTAGGTGAGCAAAGTTTCAGGTGTTCGAGCGCCGTCTTTCGTTCGCACCTTCCCAGGCATTTGGCACTTTTTGGCTGCCTTTCCCTACCGTACCGACAAATATACGGTACCCACATCGTTTGTGCTTCATTCGTTGCAGATTTCCCATGCTCAGTCTTGTCCTGCTGTGTGGCTGCAGTGCAGTGTATTTATTCACTTGATAAGTCGACTTATTGCACACAGCTGTTGCATTTTTTTCAATTTCTAAAGACTTTGGATGTCTGCCTGCGAGGAATTCGGGCGGCTTTGTTTCGGAAATGTTCGGGTTGAGAGACATGGAAAACGCTCACAAAGGTGTTTGCTCCTTGAGTGGTGTTGTTTGGCTACGATCTAAACAGTTTTGGAGTCCTATTTTGGTTAGCTGAAGATTTGGTCACTTCGAGTACAAAACAGTACTGCCTCCCCTCGGAGAGGACGTTAATTTCTTTCAGGAACGACTGTGCTTTCTGAGTATTTCTCTTGCTTGCAACTGTGTGCGCACTCTGACTGCATGTTGCAAGCACCGGTGAATGAATCGTAGTTAGTGGTTACTTCCATTCTAGAGGGCATTTCCGAACATTTCAGACTTCTCCGCCATGGGAAGACAAAATAAGGGAGGCTTTGTTGTGCGATTGTACCCACTATGCCAGTGATCCACGTTTCGTGAGTTATAGAGAAAGATGAAGTGAGAATTTCAGTCGAAGCTTCAAGAAGAGAAACCAGCAGTGAATCGACGCAGACGAATTCGATATCGTTCAAAGTCATCGGATAGCAGCAGGAGCGGTTCTCGTTCACCCTACTATCCATCTCCACTTCGTCTCAGACGATTTCACGATGAAAGCACAGATGCAGAAGTCAAAGAGCGTCGCATCCAGCGCGCGAAACGTTTTGGTATTCAACCGCCAACCGGCGAATACACGGTGAGAGATTATTTATTTTCTGTGTGGGAGAAGGAGGAGGACGTTTAAGTTGCACATTTTGGGTTCCGAGGTCAGTTGTCAGGTGCTAAGTACCACGTATGGTTTTTGGCATTTCGTAGCGCTTCGATAGACGCACCTTCTGTCGATGAGGAAACTACGTTTGTGGTTGAGTCTGTTTGTGTCAAAGTATGTGGTAATAAAAGTAGTAAAGTGAGCGAGTCATTCGGGTGATAAAAGTGAGAGAGTAGAAGAATTGCCTGAGATGGAGGAATGATTGCGCATTCATAAGCGATGCCTCAAATTGCCCTTGAGACATCCCATTTGCATCGCATATGCAGTCGTTTCACGAAAATATAAGGTTTTGGAGCGATGTCTAAGCGATAAGGGCATCCAATATGGCAAAGATGTCAACAAAAGAAAGGCGCTTTTTGCAGCCGCCATTCTGCCCAACTCCAAGGGAGTAATAGCGTCAAGTGTTCCTACTGTTGTTACTCGTTGCAGTATGGTATGCTGTTAAGTTTTTAGGAGAGAGTGGTGGGTGGGCGTAAAGGTTGTTGATATTGTTGAGACACTACCTCGTTTGTTTCTTCCAGTTTTTATCATACGCTGCTGTTTGTGCCCCTACAAATGTGCTGCTTGTTTCTCTCTTCAGTGCTAAAAGTCTTGGCCATTGATTCCTCAAAACGTTATCCAAAGATTAATTCCACCTGTGTCACTACTGCAGAACAACTTTGTGATGGTGTGTTACCAAACGAGGAAGACTTGTAATCTCTCTGCTTACATTGTTGATTGAGTAGATTTTCGAGTAGTGATGTTCTCTTTACATTTTCTGTCATGTTTGGCTCAGTATCAAGTTGCCAAGTTAAGGACGTTATTGAGTACGGTAGTCGGTATGTTGCCTGTTATTTACTTCTCAAAGAGCAAACAGGCAGTGCGAGGTTTCGTTAAGGTGACAGTTCACAGATATATCTTAACCAACCAGTTGTTTTTTCCGTAACGGTTTGAAGTCTGTTTTATTAATCATAACCATATAGAAACATTCGAGTATTTATCCTTATTGTTTGACGTTTAAATTTCATGATTGGAGAGTTTATATATACATATATATGTATACGAATTCGCATACGAGAATTCGTTAATCATGTTTAGTATGTCCCGGCGTGTATATCCATGTGTATATCTGTGTCCCTTTTTCTTGGAAATTGTTCAGAAACGACCCGTTATGATCAAAAAATGAAGTTGCTGTTTGGAAAATTGTTAACTTCATAGGCCAAAGCAGTATTCGGCTTCAATTCACCCCTTACATCTTGGTCGCTTTGTTTAGGCAGTATTCGAAAGCACATCATGGCAGTGTTCATTAGTTTAGGGGATTATACGGGATGTTCCACTTGTTCGTAGGTGAGATATGTCCGTAACACGTTGACGACCGTCAACCTAAGTGGGGGTATGTCTGAAAGGTATAGTGGCAAGAGGAGGGCACATTTGGGTGAGTTGATATTGAAGGAAGCGAAGTGCTGTGTGCACGAATCGTTAATTAGAGAGGGGTCGTCGTGTGTGTGCACATGAAACGAGTTGATGCGTTGCGTACCGATGAAATGAAAGTGTTCACATGCCACATAAGTGCAGTTTCATTTCCAATCAATATTATCCACATGCGCTCTCCCTTACTCTTGATCGGGATCACAGCTTTAATGAATGTCTAATGAGAAGAACATCGTAGATTAGTGCCGTAAGGTTGGTTGCTGTGATATATGATTGTTGTCCCTAAAACACTGCCGCAGCCCTCTATCAACGTCACACCTCATGGCAGGTGTTTATAATTTCTAGTGCATCTGTCAGTTTGCGGAATCATTTATCAAGGAACAGTCATCCAGTGTTTTGGGCCAGAACAGTAAGTTATACTTTATTAATCCGATGTTTTCAAATTTTATCACTCCACTAACTGAATATATGAAGGTGTTGACAGGTGCGGTGAGCAGTGACGATCCAAGAAGCATTGGCATGGTCAATGTTTAATGCCAATAAGCTCAAATTGCACTCTTTTCTTGCAGTCGATTGTCGGCAAACGTGGCTTTTTTCTTGGAGAAGGACGTCCACTTTGTGAATTCCTTTACGTAATTCAGGGCATTTTGACATTGTTTTAGTTTTATCCGCATAAGCAAGTCCGCTACGTAACTGATTTATTCTGTCTCCATTTCACGGGGAATGTTCAGTATTTGCTGCGAATGTTGCATATTTCGCAGGTTGCAGTGCTCAGCGCGAAGCTGCATTTTGCTTCTTTTGGGTGTTAGTATGCATGATTGAGATGGGTGCAACCGTATTTGGGGGTACCATTAGGAATTTTATCGGTGCAGCGAAAAAAGAGTTGGAGAACGGGAATATTGTCTGCATTTAAGGTGGAGCTGCGTGTCGTCCAAGAAGCGGGCAGTCACGGATCGAGTGTTCACTGCTTGCGTTTGTGCGCTCTTTCATAACTCTCTCACATCTGTCTTAAGGAGGTTCGCCTAAGTACCCCCAAAATAAATATCTCTTTTATAACTTTCAGTGTTTACTTCATAATTTGTGGTCAAAAGTTAAAAAAATAGGTGGGTCACCACATATCAGTCAGAAAGTAGTTAGTTGTGCGGTTCAGGAAATATAGAAGATTATTTTCGGGAGTTCGCAATCAAAAGGCAGAAATGCGCTGTGATATGCTTTATGCCAGCATATGGCGGGTCTCTGTTGAAACAGGTGATAGAAAGAGTGGCTTTTGTTATTGCAGCACAAATGCCATGCAGTGCGTTTTTCGTTAATGTTCGAATATAGCGCTGCAATTTTTGGAAACCGTTTCGTTGCGAGCACGGTGCATAATGAATGGTACTCTCTTTTTCCAATGCAACTTTTTCAGAAGAATATTGCAGAATGGTATCATTAGAGGGGTGGGGTTATGGGAGTGCATCGCTTATAGCATGGGATGCTTGTGATGATAGGGAATGAAGCTTTCAGTGGTAGTTGCAATTTCCGAGAACGTAATGAAAGAAACTGGATGGGAGCTGAGCAAAGCCTATGTGAAGTTTATCGATTGATCGCAGTTTTACTGGATATTGCCTAGTAATGATTGGCGGATGTTTTCGAATGTGTGATTGGAAGGTGCAAGAGTGAGTGAAAGGGTCGAAATGACTCCTCCAAACAATCGATCATTGCCTCTTTGTTGAAGCTAGAATATAATCACTCTCACTTCCACGTACATCAATGAACTCATGTCAATGGAAGGAATATCCGAAGAGATGAAATGAGGTACAATCTTGGTTAGACCTACTGATGCGATGTCTCGCTCTTTACATGCAGCTCTCTCTCAGCGTATATTTGCGTGGAAAATTATGAAGCTGGAAAGTCTCATAACAATGCTGTTTTGGAGAAGTAACGAACGAATGCATCGTCAACAAAGGTTATGTGGAGTCTCTGTCATGGGATAATCTGTGTTTTCGACGCCCGTCATTTAATTTGTTCAAGGATAACTTTTCTAAGGTGAATAGTGGGGCGGGTGGAATTTTTATCGATGAAGGTGTTTAAGATGTTCGTAGTTCGACGTAGAGCCGATGTAGTAGAGGAGGGCTTAGGCAGAGAGGCGGTGCTTGTAAGCTAGGAAATGCGGCGTATGGAAACGGCATAATGAATAATTCACATATAAAAGAGCGCTGTTCTCTTTTCGAAATGTCTGGTGGAAGACAGCAAAGGTTGAGAAATCGGCATCGCCTAAATGAGAGAAAAAACTCCTTTCGTTTGTTGCTTGCAAAGAAGTGTGTTCACCGTCAGTGTTCTCGACCGTGGTGGAAGTAGTTGTTGTATGGAGCGTCACTCACATTTGCGAGGATGATTGATTTGTGAGCTTGCAAACGAATTCAACGCCGTTGTGTGTCATCAGAAGCGCTAATGCAATTGATCGGGCACAAAAAATGTTAGCTGCTGCTTAACGGTGTCTCCCTTGTTGTTATTGTTATTGATGTGTAATGTAAGTGAATCGCTTGCAATTCGGATAGATGGGAAACTAAAAACATTGATGTTAATTGTTCGTTGCGAGATAATCTCACGTTATTTGCTCAAAGTATTTGGTGCTGCAATTTTGATGGGCAACTTCAGTTTACACAAATAGAAAGTGTCATCGTATTGCTCGCCAAAAAGACCGCATTTTATTCCTTGAATTGCATTTTTTAACAGGAGACATTCATTGCCTTTAATGCCTTTTTCGCTTCGCAAATTGCACTTTCTTTGTTTGACTATATTTCTGATAGGAACGGTTTCATTTCATTGCGTTGCTTCCATTGCGTTGCACAACCAATTAGGTTGAAGTTGGTTCACATTTTCTCTACACTTGGATGGGAAGGAAAAACGACCGAAATATATTTAAAATGACCTTAAATAGTGGAGTTTGTTCTTGCATTAAGTGATATTGAATGAGCATTACAATAAAATTAAAAAGTGGGCGAAATTGGATTAAACAGCTCAACTTTGTGGGGTGACGTGCCTTAACGACGGAGTGAAATCGTTGCTGATAGAGCGCTTTAATTTGCTTGCATTTATGCGAGCATAGCCGATGCGCTTTCCTACTGAAAATCGCTCTGCAAAGTTCAGTTTCCATAAATTACGCAGCGCGTTGCTTAGCAATGATCTCTCGCGATTGCTGACTGTATTATCTCTTGACGATACCCTCGTTTAGGTTCAAATCTTGGTTTAGCATAAATGGAGTCTTCATCTGCAAAGGTATATGCCGCTCTTGCTACCTATGTCTTGAACAGAAACCGTAAATGATGTTTTTTCATTTGAACAATAAAAAGAAAGAAGAAGACGGTGGTTGAGACACTCGCATGTCGGCATGATGAAAAGGGATCATATAGATTTTATCCCCCCATATCGCTGAATTTGAAAAGGGGAAGAAAGGGGAGGGAGATGGTACAGCATACCACTTGTTAGACAGTGGTTGTATGGTGTTTTAGAGGCAGAGACCATCATTATTCCAAAATGCATATGGCAGCACAGAAAAACAGGTTTTTGGCGATATAGTAAATTATTCCTCGTAGATTTGGATTTGTTTGTAGCAGTAATTCGTTGGAGGCGAAAAGTGTTTGAAGAAAGCTCTCAGTGGTTTTGATGAAGTGATTAAAGGTGATAAAGCACCAGATTTTTTCTGTGAGGTGATATGACGTCATATGATAGCTGTGCGCGGCTCGAGCTGAGGCACATATGGACACACGTACACGTGAGCAGCTAGGCAAAGGAGGCGCGCCACGCGAACAGGAGGGCGTTTTTGTTTACTAAAGGATCGGTTCTGTTGATGCATTGGAGTGTTTATTTTTGCGGAAAGCATAGAACGAGTGAGGTGGATTATTTGATGGAAGGGGTTCCCGAGATTTACACAAACGCATGGGAACTTCATTGGAATTTTTCAAGTCGAGTATTTCTCAGGTTTTATATGTTACTCTCCGCAGTGGGGGAAGTTTATCTCGTTGCATTTTCATTGAAGTATTTCATTTTGCTTTTATTGAGAATTCAGTTTGAAATGGGGATTGAGAAGTATGGCACTCACGTTAATAACGCTATTTGTTGAAAGGTTCTGAAAAGCTAACCTCAGATTTATAAGAAGACAGAAGAAAATAAACATTCGGCATCGTGCACGAGAAAGCGCACTACGGTAACGAAATTGAACTTGCATCTTGTTTTTTGTTTCCTCGTCTGTTCTGTTTGTTGTTTCAAAGGCGGAAGTGGATTTCTTTTAAGTTTGTGGAATTTGGATGTAATTTTATTGCTTGTTCGAATTTTAGATCCATTATAGTTTGCAGTGCGATCTAGAAGGTGTGGTCATTGCACATCTGTTTCGATCGCATCATCGATCCTTGCTTCTGAACATAGTAATTTTTCCGCCGCATCCGTGCAAGTCTTGAAAAAACAGTTCACATCCACTGTGGAACGAGTGCATAGTATGGAATAATTTCGTAAACGATGGGATGCATGTTGCTCGCAGTGTTGATAGGTCGCACTCAGTTCGATCATGGCGCAGGTGTCGTCCTGATCTAACGTGACGCTACTTCCAGATCGGCAGGCTTAATGCAGAAGGCCGGAAATTTGTTCTCTGCAGTACTAAATTAAAATATAAAAACTCGGAAAGTGCGTCTGGAAGTTTTGATAACATTTATATCAGAGTGAAAAATTGGTGGGAAATGCCGTCATTAGTGCTCCACCTCGTTGTTAATGTCGTCTCTGCTATTTTCAAGCCGTGTAGTCATTTGTTTATCGTTTTGTTTTGTGTAATTTTAAGCCTATTTGAAGGTTTTTTTTTCAGGACAGCGACTATTCTGTTGAAAGGAAAGTTGGATAATGTGAGACTGCGAAATTGCGCAGACCGTGTCACACTCTCGCAGTCGAAATTCTCAAGCACAATGCTCAAATTGAATGCGTTGATTTTAAGCGATCAGATTAGAGAGCCGTGAACAAACTGAAACCCTCAAAGGGTAGTAATTGATTTCTCGACGAGTTGAATGCCGGATGTGCCATTTTTCGTTTTGCATTAAATTTTAATGCTGGGTGGGAAGGAAGCGAGGTGTGACAGGCACATCATTTCAGTAGAAAATGCCACCTTCCACCATTTCCATTCCGGCAATCACCACTTATTGAGGTTGTGTGATGTCTGCAGTTGTTTGGCTTTATGTTTCGTTGACGTTACTTTGGGTACCTCATTTGCAATGGTAGCGCGTTGAGTGTTTTACCTTTGAGTGCATTAAATGGCGATATAATTCTCTTTGTTGGCAGTCGGACTAGTGTGCATTCTTAGCAAATGTGACGTTTCACGTGATTTTTTTGGACGCCGAATGAAGCGTTTTGATCGAACGTCACAATTACTGTATTACAACGAACGAAGGTCATTAGTGGACGACTGTGATGCGCTCCAGCAGCGCCATAAAAAGTTATTACAGAGAAGGGGCAACTTTGAAACTTGCAACTGCAATAATTCTTTAGGACTATTGCTCTCAAAAGGCAAACTGTCTGATTAAGTTTTTACCGACTTGGTTGAGACTAGTTTGAAGAAGATGGTCGACACCTATATTGACGTCATTGCTGGTTGTTATCCGATAAGATATTTGTATTTGAAGTTGATGAATGAGAGGCGAAGTTGTCCTACTGTTCCTTGCCGTTTCTGATTGTGTTCGTCTCTTGCCCCGTTTTTGTCGTCCAATTTAGAAAAGTTGACAGCGTATCGCAGGCCGGTTACGTTGGGTTTTCAGATCAGCCAAGATGAGTTACTCGAACTGTATGAATCGATGGGCATCGATCCGGATGACGACGATATTCGCCTTCATTCCGTATATGTTCGAGGCATCGATGATCTTTCGGAGTTTCAGATCGAGAAGTTATTGTTTTTGCAGTTATTCTCGTCTTTCGTTTCATCAACTTTAGCAGTCATTGTTGGGGTTTTTTTTCAAGTTTGGGATGAGGTTCTGAGGTATATTGCATTCACATTGTTCTAAATGCTCTGTGTAGTTGTCGCCTTTGAGCGACCTCTTCTCTGCAGATCATATGTTATAGTTTCTTTCACGACTCCTTTTGCGAGCTAGCTCGTATTGATTGGCGAATTTGCCTTTTTGGCAGCCGATTGAATTAGCCGATGTGCTTTCTGGAGTTTTCCATCAGTCGCGTTATGGGGCAATATATAGGCAGCAGTCAAGGGTCCGTTAATGACTGCCTCGTATCTGTAACGAAGAGTCAAAACATCGTCAATTCATCTTTTTAGGATGATTCAGTTATTCCGCCGTAACTACACATCAGACAAAAGTTTTTATTCATTTTTTAAATGGTTTTTAGTCATTTTCCACAGCAGCTACTCTCTTGCTGTTTGGCAAGTGATAGTATAATGAACGAAATCTCAGCACAGGTTTTTCATTTTCGTTAAATTCCGGTTCATTTCATTTGTTCACTTCGTTTTATTTATTCATCCCACATCACTCTTACGAGTAATAAATGTACGGCTGCCTTATTAAAGTTAAGAATTTGTGGAAATCTCTATGACGTGAGAGGGAATTGAGCATCATTGCTGAGGTGAAAGTTTTTCATATTTAAGCACTACTGGAGCAAAATTACTTTTGAATGGACGAATCGGGAAAGCAGAGGAACTTTTACATTCAGTGAAACTTTCAATAAAGGGAGTTTCTGAAGTTTTGTATAAAGTTTTTTCTTGTTGGTGGGGGTACTTTTATATTTTATGAAACAGCGAGGGGAAAAATCAGGAAATTTTTCTCTTGTTGTTCTAACGTGAGGAGGTGGAGTTCAGTGGCCGCAAGTCACATCTGCTGTTTTGGTGATGTGGGACTTTGAAGCTCGCACGCAATGCGTGCCAAAGGGTGCTTATGTCTCACAAATAGCAACTCGAAATTGCTAACATCCTGCAATGTTCTAAAGCATTCGCCTTATAGCTCACATGCACGAAAGTGAGGAGACCGAAAGAGGTGCATGGAAGAGGAAGAAATTAAACATTTCTCTGATTTTTGAGCATTTTGTTACTTGTTTAGTATCTCTTTCAAAAGAGGCATCAACATCAACGAGGTATGAATCATGAGGAGTTTCAAAGGAGATGTGTACGGTATTAAGGCGTTGAAAGAATTCGATTTAGAGCGACCTCAGCTAAGCTGAAGATCATGCTACCTGCGAGCCTAGTCAAGGAATCGCATGCATAGCATGAAAATTCACCCGAATCACCCGAATTTGTAGAAAAAAAAGAACGAAGTTTTGGTTATGCGCATTATTTTATGGAATTAAAAGGATTTCAGTTTGTGACGATATTAGGCGTTTCTCTCTGGATGCCCGTTGATTCGTGTTGTTAGTGTCAACCTGTAGACGCCTGTAGAATGCCACTCCTTACCTTAATTTAAGCTTTCCAGTTCAATAACTTAGATGAAAGTACCGCGGGAGGCATTTTATTCTTTTTCTTTGACAGTCGACACCACCCTAAGGGAGCTCCTAATAAGTTCGTCTAAGTTGCAAATTTCCTGTTGCAGGTAAATAAATATTTTTGCTAAAGATGGATGAGGTTCTTTTAAAATTAATTAATGATCATTGATGCTGATGGTTATTTTTATTTCTCTTAGGACTGTGGTTTTTAATCTTCCTCTGCGGCTTTTATTTCTCCATCTATAGCGTCGTAAAACGGAAACACCTCACAGAATGCGTTCTCGGTAATGGTGCTGCTTGGTTGTTTGAGAGTGCAGCATTGAGTGGGTGACTGCGTGGTGACGATCGAGGGACTGGATGACCGTGCAGGGGTGGAAGAACAAACTGCATCATCTATTGTTTTTAACAGACGGAGTTGAATGAAACATCCACAAGTTGCGCCAATGTAAACGGTACTGTACAGCATTCATCAGAGCATTCTAATTTCATCAAGCGGGTAACAAATAAATTATTTCATAAAACAGGACAAGGAAATAACCTCACAGTAGTGGACGATAACCATTGATCGAGGATTTTTACGTTCTGAATTGCACGTTTTGAGGAACTGATGTACTAGGGTTAACGTGGTTGATTTCCTAGGATATTTGCCGAATTCTCACCGGTGACCGTTGAGCTGATCGATGGTGCGAGCTGCAATGTTATTTGGCGCGACGCATACACTGCTGGCAAGGTGTGACCTCGCTTCTCATCTATAATTTCCGACCCATAGCCACCCCTCCCCCTTCCTTGTAATGAATGGAACGAAAATAATTCGTAAGGCTCTCATCAAATACAGTATTTATGTTGTGCTCATGGTTGACAGATATAGTCTGTCAGGAAATGCAGTGCAAAGTTAGGTTTTTGAGCACAGTGTAGTATAGGGGGAGGTGGAAAGAGAGCGGTTTCCTGTGAATTTTTTTGAACCCACTCTCCTTAGTTTTTCGATTTTTTTGTCTTGCTCTGAGCACTTTTCGAGAAGCATTCTCGCCGGTAACGTCTTGAAGAACGCTGGTTCAGCAGCTGACAGCATAACGCTCAGAAACGCTTCTTCGACACTTCGACCATCCTTGCAACATACTGTGTTTATTTCGGTTAATTCACTTAACTTTTGAAGCACTCTAAATTTTTCGGCAAGCGGTCGATGAGAGTATTGCTGTTGATCGATAGTGTGTCAGCTTAATAGCTGCTCATTAGTGAGGTGAATTTAAGTGGTTATTCACTCTTCCCAATGATTGATCTTTTATGGGAGAGAAGTATGAAATGGGATGGCGATAAGATGCTTCGAAGAGGGGCTGATTGGCGTTATATTTCAAAAGTGCCTATTTCATCAAATTCGCTTTTTTAGGACGAATAAAAATGGTTGAAAAGAATTGATTAGATGGCACTAAAGAGGAGGGAGAGATCTGCGATAACATCGAATGGAAAAAGAGCGAATTTTATCTTTACAAAAAGGATTGCGAAAGAGCGTTTTCGATGATTTGTCGTTCGGCGTAATTGCGGCAGTTGCGAAACTTCACATCGTTTGCAACACGACTTCTCTACTATGCAGGGCAGGGCATTTCCTTTAGATTTAGTGTGGAGGAGACCTACGAGCCTGATTTTTCGGCTTCCTCGAGTTGGGGTCTGTTCCTCTCTTCATTTGAAGTTAGGAGTTTGGGGCTGAAGTTTTTCATAACTTGTGAAATATGCAGGGATAACAAATCAGTTTGCTATTTTTTTATTGTTGAGGGGATTTCAAGGGCGCTGACGTAGGTGAATTCGAATCGAGAGGAATTTCTCAGGCAGTGAATTTAAGATGTTCGTGAGGAATAGAAAGTATGGTTTCGACGGTCACGAAACATTCAGTTTGTTTATACGATAGGTAGGCATTCGTCATATGCAGCATTATTTGGGAACTAGGGGAATTTGCACACAGCAAAGCCTCTTTACTTATCGCGCCGCTAGTAATCTCCCGTTAAGGCATAATTTCGTTAACGTTTCTTTTGTTTTTGTGAGTTCGAAGAAAGGGCTTTTTACGTTCATTTTCAGACTTCTGTGAAAACTATACGGCGATATGTTGTGTAGTTGTCTGGACGTTTTGAGCGCTTGTGAGGCCCCTGAATGAGACATCTATGAAACAACAAATGTTTTCACTGAGAGCATTCGGGCACGTGCAGGTTGCAAATTTTGCCACGAGAACCTCGCATGAATCAGGGGAGGGAGGATTGCGTGATGGCGAAATGTGATGAGGGCGAGTAAGTTGCTTAAACATGAGTGGCTAGATGTCCTTTGTTAAGATGGTGCTGGAAATGACGAAGCCGCTGAAGAGGGTGCGGGGTGGCCGAGTAATCGAAGAGGGTGAGGTGGCAGAAAGCAGTGACGAGGAGGAAGGCGAAATGAAGGAGGAGCATGGTGACGATGTTACTATACGCATAAACAAAGGTTTTCTTTTATTCGCTTATGGGTTATACACAGCTTCTACATATGGAAATGCACTCCTTAAGGGAGGCTTTATGTACTGGATGGAATGGAGAGGACAAGCACAGGTGGGGAGAGTGCATGCGACCTTAACCAACAGCTGGTAACGAGACAGTTGCTTATAGTGCATTGTATTTGAGGACGTCAGAGAAAAACGCATAACAGGTTTATTTTAGGTAGTAGAAGATGTAGGAGCTGCACTGTTTATTGTGTCTGCTAGCAGTAATATGCTGCTGATTTTCAGCCGAAAACGCTTCTAATTGAACATGGGAGGTAATTATTGATTGGGCAGTGCGGCAGCCGGCTGCTTTGCCTTCAGCTTTGCTCGTAATTGTTTCCTTATGAGCGGAAATGAACTCATGCATGAGTTGTCATTCTCAGCAACCGAGTCAATTTTGTTTATACGGCATGAATGTATGAGAGATTTCGATTGAGCTGCGGGCATCGGTCCGACGTAAGCGGTGGACTAGATTAGAGGTCACTGGAAAGGGGGAAGTAACTTCTGTGCTCAGTTCAACAGTTACCCTTCGAGAAGATCATTTTAACTTCGATCATAGGTCGGGTCATTTTGAAACCGGAACGTTAGTTATGTATGCTATTTGTGGACTGTCGAATAGGGTTGATGCTCTTGTGGTGGTTAGGAGAGAGAGCATTGTGCAGAAATAAGCAAGTGGTGCTCTCAAGTAGTCACCAGCGTTGGACGCCGCATCTATTGTGTCCATGGACGCACCGATTTGTTTACAAACGAATATTTCGCATCCTCGCATTTTTCTTTTCAGCGTGTCTAGTGTTGTGCACCTCATTGGGGAACATGGGAGATCATTGGATGTTCGTGGATAGTAAATGGATGTGCTTATTAACAACCTGGCTTCAGCAGAGGTTTCGAATATCGTTCATGGAAAAACTGAAATCCCTCCATTAACATCCGTAGGCGAATAAGTACTTTCAGCAGCGGTAATGAGCGAAGAGTGAAAATGAGGCAAGGAGTTTTCGCGGTTCCTCTTGAATTTGCATTTAAAAATGCATAAAAGTGCTTAGCCCTAGGGAAAAAAGGGTTTGGAGGAGCGCTGCCCTGAACGTTGTTGTCTTCGTCGAGTTATCCTTCAGTTGGTGTCGTTTTATTCTATTGTTTATGCGAATGGTTCGGTTTGTAGTTGTAACCGAATGGTACGCAACATTTTCATCAACAAACACAGCATAGTGGATTTGAAATTGCATCGAACCATGTCGTTCATCACGGGTGAATGCGTCGATGTGGTAGTGTGTATTTCTGGGATTAGTGCCTCGACTGTCAACATCGCACAGCTCCACTCATATCCTATTACGCTGTGTTTACTCGTTCGTTGCTGGTGGTCTTTTATGTTTTCATTGCGTCGTTCCTTTCTGCAGCCTACCGCGACTTCGGGGAGTTTCTGGCAGTGCTGCTCTAATATTGCCGTTGAAGAGGCTAGATGCGAAGTATACTAACTGTCGCCCTTCACTTCACTTGCTCTGTGACTATCGAAAGCGCACTGCGTTTCACCCGCTGCGAGATAAATAACACTGTAAAACACATCTCATGTTTTTTCTCGAAGCTGGAAGAGTGGCTTTAAATTGATTAATTACTCATGATGATTGACTTACGGTAACGAGCAGTAAACAATTTTTTAATGTCTTCTGTGAGATGAAACAGGTTGCTAAGAAAGCGGCCAGAAATATTCGTGCAAATATAGGTTGTTGCTCTATTTTTGAAAGATGCTTATATATCTGTTTTCGAGAGTTTTTAACTGATATGGAGGGAAAGGGACGTGATATTCTGGAGTGATCACTGTTGTAGGTTGACTCGATCTGAAGATTATAGGGTTGGTGCATCTTGATCGCTATCCTGGAAGCAAAGTGTGCACAATTTACTTTTGACTTGGGTGGTTTCGGTCCATGCTGTCTAAATTCGTCAGTTTTACAGCGGTACTTGAAGTCCCATATTTCGTTCTTAATCTTTCGTGTGGTTCGGCTGGATATGTATATAAACTGTTGTCTCTTTTCCTCAACGAGATCTTTTTTCTGGATGCAAGCCGTATTGACCCTATTTTAGTAATTGCTATCGTTGCAGCTCTCATCCAAAAAAATGAGGCAGCCAAAGCAACAGAAGAGTTCGTTGAAGTGGACGTCGACCAGGTGGTTGTTCCTCCAGGTAAATTGGGTGTTCATCGTTGTTTTAGTGTCCGGACCAAGAGACATTCTTGTCCATGTCGTGAGTTGAACGTTAAGTTTCAAAGCGGTGATATGAGTGCTGTTTGAAGAGAGTTAAGTGTACACAGATATAGGAAGTACTATCACTTATCTTTTAGTTTCGATTTAGTCACCCTCATCACTCTTTCATAAATACATTTTATTTATTCCTAAGCAGAAATAAAGTATAGTTTCAAGTATTAGAGCTTTTTCTTTTGCTTCATTGCTGTTAGGATGGTGGAGAAAGGAAGGGGAAAAGAGGTTGCTGCACACTTATTCCTTTCGAACTGAAGAACTGGATTTGTTAGAAAATTAGTTTTTTGAACGCTTTTGAGTGATAACTAAGTAGCGGTGGTGTCATGTTCCACTATGGAATTAATTGCTTAATGATTGATTTTAAATAACGATGTGTTTTAGGGAAGTGGCGAGTAATCACGAAGCATGTGGGGCAGAACCGCTTGATTATTTTGAGGTTCAGTTGCAGAGAAGATATCAGAAAGGTTCGAATTTTTGCGCTATTGCTTCAATGATTTTTCCACTGTTAAGATTTCTTTGTGATTAGAAAGTAATTTTCCTTTTTCTTAGCGATATAACCGGAATTTGCTGTGAAAATGTTTGCAAACTACCGGGAAATGTTTAAATTCATTTCTTACAGGGTCATGTGAGACAGTCACGTCACCAGGGCTCTATGCCGAAAGATTCTGTGGACCGAGGTTTGAACCTCTCATTTGGTTATGAAGTATAAGTATTATTTTATCATGTGGCGACTGTAATTCTCACAATCATCATTTGTTACTTATTAGCATATCTGTTTTCTTGAAACGAATTCGTGGCTCAAATTGGGATAGGAGAGCTCGCGACGAAATGAGGAGGATTTAGCTGGAATCTTCTCGACGCAAGCGGTTGCTTTTGCATATCCGCGTTGCAACTTGGTGTTGTGCAAATATTCGCACTTCGGATGTGTGGAACAGCGTCGGTGATAAAGTCGCTCAGTTGCTGGTTGTGTTGTTGATTGCGTTCGGTGTGTAGTTTTATGGAGGCGATAAGTTTTATGGTCGCATATAGTAAGTGCTGTTTACTCTTAAGATTGCGATACCAGTTGGCACTATAATATACATAGTGTTGTGTGCTTCCTCCCCATTATGGCGTAATACAGTGGAACTTTGGAAATAAATCAGGTTGGTACATGGGAAACATATTTAGGCTCTTGAAATGCATTTTTGGAGGGATTATACGCATATTTCCCTAAATGTGGGGTGGAAATGTGCTAAGGATGGCATCTGCTAGTGGGTGAGTGGAGTGCTCATGCTGTATAATGTCATATAGTTGTGAAATGTTAGAAGACTGTATTGTAAGGCAAGTTTTATAGACGCTCTTTTGGTCGGAGGAGAGATTATTCATAAAAAGTGCTTTCAATCTAGATCTTCATATTTGCAGCATTAAGTGATAGTCCTGGCTAGCTGCATTTGTTTGCTCGTTCTTAGCAATCGAGATCGCAAAATAATACGCCAAATGGGTTTATTTTCAGATGGGTATTCATACAAGTGGACTAACCGGAAGAATCGTGTTCGTCCGGGCTTGAATATTTTCAATAAGGATGGTGATGAATTGGAATGGGACTACGAGCATGATACGAGGTGTTATATCCTTGAGAATTGACGTTGGGTGGTAGTGTTTCAGCGATTACTAGCAACGAGCAGCGTCTTCTATCAGAGCAAATAAATTTCCCCGCAGAATGCAAGTTTTTACAAAGCAGTTGCAAGCAAAATGTGGGACTTATGTCAAGTATATTGGGAAGTTTTTGGGACTGTTTCGGTTTTAGAATATTGATATGCAATAAAGCATGGGACCAGTATATGCAAATTTCTGAGCTTATGGCGATCACAACTTCCCAGGATGGGTTTTGCTTTGAAAGCGAGGGCGTTAATGAAAGATATGCGGTAGGTTGAAAAGAATGGGCGTGGAATGCTTATGACCGAGCTTCAGAAGTAACGTCTGGAAAGCCGTACCAAGGCAAAGAGCAATTAGAACGCATATGCAATCGTTGCTCATCGATTTTTTTAGGTTTTATGTCGATCTTGATGCTCCTGAGAAAACCACTTCACCTGCTGCATGTGAAAAACGTTGGTCACGTTCAGAAGTAGTGGATGGAACGTCAAAGCAAGTAATTCTTGGCAAACGAGCGATAAAGAGTAGAGGAAGAGGTTCGAAGCGATTCAAGTCGCTTGAAGGAGGTGCGTCCATGGCAGCCGATGAAGAGGAAATGAGGTTTTATATTCGTTTGCTTATTATTTGCTTCGATAAGCATTAAAAGTGGTTTCAGTTTCGTAGCACTTATTATTGCCTAAGCGTTCTGGTTTGCTGTCAAGTTTCCGCTAAGAGATCATACTCAGAGTGCCCTTATGGAGGTTTATTACTCACTGTTCTAAGGGTGTTTGTGTAGGTATGACAGATTGCTGACAACGTAACAGTTGACTTGCTGTGATGACTACAGAAATATATCAAAACATTTTTGTTGTTAAAGTTAGCGACTATTTACAGCCAAGTGCAGCGTAGACGGCGTAT
The DNA here is from genome assembly GCA_037576465.1 of Parascaris univalens. Taxonomy (NCBI): domain Eukaryota; kingdom Metazoa; phylum Nematoda; class Chromadorea; order Rhabditida; family Ascarididae; genus Parascaris; species Parascaris univalens. Next base: position 182,944,091 of record CM075173.1, on the reverse strand, counting down.
GGTGAGGGAGTGGCAGGATGAAGCGAACGAGCAAAGGGACAGCGACTTGAGTTCGGATCGTGATCCAAGTCCCACCCCACAACCATGGGATGCGAGGAATACTAGTGTGCGGCTACGTACCACCAGATCTCTCTCATCAAGACGACATTATGATTAGCGGCTTTTGCTGTTAAGTGAATGAAGTGGTCGTTGGTATTTCTTGTGGTTTTTTTGAGCTATCGATATTGTTTTCTTTATATCTTATGGACGTACGGAAGTTATTATTATATTTCGTTGAGTTTTTTGCCGCAGATGTGTTTCAAGTGAGGTAATATGGTTATTTTTTAATCAAATGATGATTTTTATTTTGTTCCCTTTTTTGATGGAAAATGGTTATCTTGTTTCGCTGACGAAGAAGTCTAGCTTCAAGGCAACATTTCGTTGACCAAATTACTAGTTTAAGTTTCAGTAATGAATAACTAAGTTTTTTTTTCGATGGATTCGTTTGAATACTACTTTGTAGCCTTTCTTTTTTATTGTTTTATGTGGAAGGGCATCTTCAAATGATGCTAAACGTTTCCTCACTTTCGTTTATTATATTGTTGTTGCAGTTGTTGTTTGCTCTTGCAGGTTACCAAAGAAGAGTGAAATGGAGGTAAAAACATAGATTGGGACAGGTGAATCATTTCATCGGAATTGGTGTAAAAACGTTTAGTGAAGTTTGCTGACTTTTCCAAAGCTTTTTTAGAATCTTTCGACGTGCAGACAAACAAAATGTCAGGGATTTTAGAATCAACATCCGATTTTGACGTAATCGCAGTGCTGTAAAAATTCGATAGCAGGAATGTTTTTGCTAGCAGAGAGTATCCTTTAGGCTTTCTATGATGTCGAAGGTGTCCTGTGCATCACCTCAAACGATGAATCTCCAATATGCTTTCAACAGCACTGCACAGTTAAAATCACTGCAGCGATGTATGACATCCGTTTTTCTTGCTGCTCGATGAGAGAACACTCGCGTTCTAATGCGATATGTATTTAGCTGTGTATTATTCCGTACTTTATGATTTCATGCTCTTTATAACTTGCCATCATTTTATGTTGTCGGCATGAAGATGTTTCATGTTTTAATGGATTGTTGCAGCACAGCAAGTGACTCAGTGATGCACCTGTTAAGGAAGCTGAGAGAGAAAAGATGTTTTTTGCTTTTGTAGATTTCTGGAAATGAATGGGGTTTTTCCTACGTTGCAGAGTTTGATGGTGGCAGGTGGTATGAAAGAATCTGTTTGTAAGTCGTTGAACTGTCTAACGACGAGTTGCCGAGTCGGAGTGTACCCAACGGTTTAAAGATTCATGGTAACTCATTGGTGAACCGTGGTAAAGTTTGGTGTAACTGTATGGAGATATGTTTCGTTAGAGAAAAGTTCTTGTGAGCGATTTTGCGTTTTAGTTTTAGTGCATTTCTACTTCCGCACTTATCTTTCGTTATAGTTAAATGAAAATGTGCTATAGGTATAAAAAATAAGAACGTAGCAGCGCTGCATACTGCTGAGAGCTGCCACTCGGCAGTAAAGGTCTTCGAGTATGAATCAAGTCTCTATGGGATGGCTAGTTAGTTTGGAGTCTGTAATCGTCTCGCAAGGGGTGACCAAGCCTCCAGTGCCAAGTAGAGCAGAATGAACAAACGGGAAAGTTTTCCTTTTCTTCCATTCCCTTACCAGATAAATACGTTCAGCAGGAATACAGTCGGGAATTTGTTTGGCACCGGTTCTTTATAAAAGATCACGATGAGAAGAACAATCAGGAATGATTTAAAGCTTTTATTGCAGTTTTCTTTAGGATCAGTCATCGTGATGTGATTTATGCCTTTGCTAGGCGAGTCGAAGAGCCACGATGCCGGGTAATGGTAACCTTGTCTGGTGAGGAAAAGTGCTGGTCTTCGGCGAACCTTGCATGTAGCTTGAACGCCTTTCATGCTGTTAATTGGATGAACAATATTGATTTCACTAATTTTACCGTTGTTGACGGAGCAGCAGTTTATTTTAGTGATTAAATAGCTTCGAAATTGTGAACTAACAAAGACATCCATAAAGGTTGAGCGCCAGGACCAAGGGATGGGAAGTGATAAAACCAGTGAAGGTGAGCGGGCAAGTTACGAGTGAGGTTTTTGCTGAACAGCGAAAAGTTCTGAATAGCTAACTCCTCCCACTTCTCTCGTTTGACAAAGTAGGAAATGTCACAAACATAATTACGCAAAACTCAACGATAAAGCAGAGTTTACGCGGTATGGATGCTAATAGCAAAGGTTTATTCGCATATCAATAATGTTATGAAACAAGACTACCTAAACAAGGAGCATAATAGTCTGGTAGCAAATCTGCGAGACCTGCGCGCTGATTTCGCTGCACATCCTCGAGAGAGTGGACCCCCGAAAGCACAAGTGTGGTTATCATACCGTACCGACGACCGAAAATAATATCCGTGTTCGACCTGGAACTAAATTCAGTTTAACGAGAGCGGTCCGAAAAAAATGAAACTTGACTCTCGATGCAAATCCAAAAACTCGCGAAAAGTTATTCCCGGTCAACTCAAAGGGTTTCAAAATCAGAGGGCCGTATCGGACAAAACAATCGTCCCAAAGCAGGGAACCATTTTAGTGTTGCACGTCCCCAATAAAGCTACAACTCTACTGACCACAGAGGAACACATATAATGGAAATTGGAACTGTCACCGGTGTCTTCAACAGAATCCAGTCCACAATTTCGTGTTTAGAAATGACTCGCATTTCGAAATAAGTCGTCCTACGTCATAAACAGCTGCGGGAACATGACACTCACCTAAGTAACTTTAATTAAAGCCGTTTCTTGACCACTGCGACGGTTTACTGCAACATAAAGGCACACCTGTCACCAATCATCATTGTTCTATGCGGCTGAATGCCCCACTTCGAGCATACGAAATGGAATGCGGCGGCGTGTGGTTTCCCGACGACGATCGGCTCACGGCCAGCAGCCATCTTCACAGCTGCAAGGATCGGCCCAGTGTCCGGAATAACCGTTTTTGGGTGTGGTCCGGGACTTGTTTCATCCTCATTCGTCCCCAAAAAGAGACAATTCTCATCCTGGAAAACAACAGCCCAACCGACCTTTCAATGTCCACGACTGCACTCACGTTCCACCCCACTTCCCCCTTTCCCTTTGATCAGCAATTGTACATCGATTCGACGGCACGCGAAGAAAGGTCGCGCCCACAGTGATATGCTAAATCGATTCAACAAAGAAGGCTATTACATCGTGAACTGAGAGTAAAAATGTGGTTGAAGGCAGGTGGTTCGACTGACATTACACCTGAAACCTACAAATGTCTGCCACCAACTTTATATGATAGCGCTGAAGTCCCGCTAAGTTTAAGGCATCAAAAACTGAATCAATTTTTTCCAAAGCTAGCAGCCATACTCATTCACCAGTAAAATTCAGCTTGACGTCGTGTTATGTCACATTCTTAAAGAATTTACGAGACACCACTTTGCCGCTTCCGGTAAAGAATGAATTTTGCAAGGTGCTACCCATCAACGAAAAAGCAACCACTTAAATAAATGTAAATCAAGAACTCAATGTTACGTCGAATTCAAAAATATTTGTGGCAGTTCCATCAAATTTTACGATAAAAAAGCAGAAGTTAGTTGAAGTTTGGAAAGCAAAACAGCTCACCTGCAAGAAGTTCGCTGCACGCATCATTTTCACGCAATTAAAGTGCTTTTCAAATGCGACGATCACCGCCCCAACTTCTTTTCCCTGAATCGATGGACCGACATTAGCATTTATTTGTGCAGTTTTAATTACACTCTTAAATTGTTGAAATGTTTCAACATGAGAAAATAAAGAAAATCCTCTTTTTAATAAGGTCTGCTCCCGAAGTGATAAAAAGAAGCATTTCAATCAATAGGTTCGATTGCCCAACCTTTAGAGCATCGTGCAATACTGCAAAATGCACGTCGAGTGATATTTGAGATGATTTAACAACTGGAATGAGCAAATGAAATGCAAAAGGCAAAAGTGAACTGAATGCATTCCAGCAACATCCACGACTGCTTTTTGAAGAAATATACAAAAAACTAGAATGTAAATAAGATCAATCCCATCTATTAGCATAATACATCGGAGTTATGGTTTCAGCTAATGCAATGGTAAACAAACATTAACACTTCTAGCAACTCTAATAAAATGTTGGCTTTCGAATATATCACCGATCATTCCAGACGATATAGGAATATGCGGAAACACGCTCCACTGTTTCCAAAAAACCACAGTTATCGTCGGCTTAATTTCTATCCCCTCCATTCTAACAACTACGTATTAGAAATATAAAAACAATAAAGTACTTACTGCATCATCAAACCCCATACGATAAATAAACGCATCTTTATTTAGCAGATTCTCTTGCTCGATATCCGTTCCGTCAGGAGGATCGGGTCCACAACCGAAGTACTCTATACGTGCTTCATCTAGTTCTTCGCGGAATCCTTGAGAGCCAATCAAATAGACTATTTTGCCACTCGATTGAAAACCTCTCGAAGATAGATATTCAATTATAATAGCCGCTGGGTTGATGACATTCTCCTAAATAGCGTATCTTATAATAAAACAATAAAAGGCTGAAGATTCACTGCAGTCTCAAGGAAGTGACTGACACAAAATATTCCACCTTCAAAAAAAAAATCCACGAGTATCAAGGCAACAAATTACACTGTGAAAATGCCACCTTAGAGCAGACCTGAGAGGAAAGGGGAAGTGATAACAGCAGTCTGCATAGCCTAATGGATTTGCCCTCTTCATCTCCCAGCAAATCCTTTTCAACCTTTTTGAGGGCTACAATATGATCACCGACAACACTCACTAAACAGATTACTAACTTAGACACATTTAGCGAATAGGTGTATTTGAAACAAAACAGCGATTAAAAGTAATGGAAGGGATGAAAACTCGCTTCAATAAAACTGCTAAAAATGAATGACATATTCACCTCAGTTGTGCCAGCAAATCCCATTTTATGCATCTTTGCCACCAATGAGCGCCGTGATCTGTTTGAATTATTCGTTAGCACTATTACTTGCTTGTTCTGAAAGCATCCATCATTTACTAATTAAAATTAAATAAATTACTTTTTATCAATATTTATTGGGAATTTCAGTCCATCGACGAATAACAGCTGTTAGTGCGCGAACATCTAGCCGAACGGTTCGATGTCCGCCAATGTTCAGTGGCACCTCTTCACACATCAATATCAGCAACCCCCTGCACAAACAGCTACTGTAAGGGGAATTTCTTTCATTGGGTTCATTTTCTCCTGGGACAGTAGCACATATAGGTCCCATACCACCAAACCAAACAATACATTAAATAATGTGACTGGATGCAATGAAATCACGGTTCGGTTCAATCGACTATGATTCACCTTTTTGTTGAGGTATTCGAAGAATTCTAGAGATCCAACTATGGGCGTTTCACCAAGCCATAAAACACCATCGGCGTCGAATATAAATGTATCGATATCAGGTAGTAATTCAGCGAATGAGGTTGAATCCAGTTCACGTGGAAACTCACAATATTGCCTGTAAAAGATGGTATGCTTATCGTCAACAAAAAAGCAGTGAGCAGTAAAAAAGCAATAAAATATTGTATCTGTCTTGAGAATCGCAAAAAGAGAAACTGCTTGACAGAACTGATAACGGTAATTAAAGAGACGTAAAACACATCTGTTTTCTACTGAGGAATGATTTTGCAATAAGTTACCACATCCATCTCCTAAAAAAGGATTCACCACTGAAACCACTCACAGCTGAAAGCACAAATGTAGGAAAAAAGGAGAGCGTGCGGTGTGAGAATGCGACGAAACGTATCGACCTACAACTACCTGTACAAAGAAAAGACGATCGAACAGCTAGAAAACTTTCTCGAAGCGCAGCGATGAGCGCATCAAACTGCTCTCAGATAGTGAACCGCTCCTTTCTCCTTAGGCCCATATTACAATGAATCCAACTGAGGGTCTCTCTGAAAGCGCTACTTCAATCATTTCTTAATTTTTAGGTAGAACTCTCTAATCACCCTACCATTTATGTATGATTGTTGCGTTGCATACATTGCATATGGTTGGCTGAGGTTGCGTTGCCTGAAAAAGAAAATTACTATATGAGGCTTCAACATATTCTGACATGATTAGGCTCTAGAAGTGACAACTTACTACTGAGACATTTACATCGTTCCACAAACAATCCTCAAGTAATTTGGTGATGGTCGCAAAGAAAAAAACTTAGGTGCTTAGGTGGAGCCTGAGAACGCTGTTCAACAATGGTTACGTTTTCACAGTGGACTGCTGAGAGAACTATAAGCTCTGCAACCAAAGTCGTTGAGGCTGGATAGACGGCTAGAAGGTGTAGCGAACAAGACAACATTCACCGCATCATATTCGGATATTCTTCACAAATCACATTTACTACGATTAAAAATGAAAAGCAACCATGTCTGAATCTTAAGTAAAGAAGAGCTTAGTCGGCATCAAATATAAAAGTAAGCAATGAATGACCCTCATAGGAACGTAGTTGTTCTCGAAGACGGCCGTCGAAGGTCGCTGATTCGCAGAACCGTTTTTCCACGTCGTTGAAACTCGAAGTTGTCGGACGCATCCTCTAAATGTTCCATTTTATATTGTATGCTGTAACTGACATGTTTTGAAGATTTCTGCGTGTGCACATTTGTGTTGTGGAATCTCTATACTCACTGATCTCAATTCTTATCAAAAAAAAGACTCACGGGCACATTTAAATGTCCGCTGATTAAATGAGGATAAACTGTCATCAAATCTGTTATCAGATAATGAGCTACTGACTGAAAGCATTACCTCAAACTACTATTATGTTTCCACAAATTCTTACCTCAACGATTAATTTCCGTATAGTTGTGAGACGACACGTGAGCTTTGAGGCTCACTTGTAAACAACATCAAAACACATCGGCTGTTAATTTTGAAGCTGGATGATGGCATCAGCACAGCCCCTTGACAACAATATCAAGAATGAAACAAAACCATACTACTCAGTGCATTCTTCTGCGAGGGAGGGAGTGTGAGAAGTACTGAATTCCATCGTCAGGCGTAGTTCTGGCTAAATCAGAAAGGCGGAGAGCACTTCCGAGTATAGAGAGGCACTTATAAAGCACCAAAGGCGTGCGAGTTTTCTTGAGTCCGACCTGCATCATCTATCTTCGATCGTTATACTCTGCAGCCGATAAAGAAAATTAAGAGAACGACTTGACCCGTGGGGGAGGGGAAGGGGGTGCTTAGTTCACTAAACAGCACGAAGTGCGACCATCAGGAAGAACACACACCGAGGTCGACAAAACTGGCCGCCCCTCACCCTCCCCTTCCGCTCCCTCGTTTGAGTCTGTAAAAACCTGTGGAGCCGGTATTTAGAAAGGAAACATACTTTGCGGCGAGACACTTCAATAAGCACACTCGATCGCGAGCGAACATCGCGCAGGCGCAGGGCTGCTCTGAAAGTGGTTATCTGCACCGAGCACATGATAAGAGGGTCGTTTTTTCGGCACGTTTAACGTAAACAGAGATCGTGAACTCGAACTTGCCGACGGTGTAGATCCACATCTCGGCCATGCTCTTAGGGTGTTATTAACTTAAAAACCCATAGCGAGAACCCCCCCCCCCCCCCTCCTTTGTTTATAATGCAATTTTTGATGAGCTTTGTCGACTATTTCGTTCGATAATCAAATTGGCAAATTTAGCCTAGACGTGGGCCACGTTCCATAACAGTCGCAATAGAAATGGGCGCAGTAGTAAACATGAAATATTACCATACAATTAATTAGCACTAAAAGGAATCTCGATCGAAGAAGCGCCAATCTCAGCTGTTTATGCATAATGCGATGAAAGAATCACCGAGTCCCAAACGACCGCAGCCAGCAGCGTGGCTACGTTGCGCTCTCTTGCCCTTCGTGTCTGCTCGAATATCGATTGCATCGCATGTCTTATCCGTTACCGTTAGTCGTCTTGGTGCTATCACTAAGACCGTAGTTGAAACCTGGTATGGTATGGGAGTGAATACAACGCTTTCTAATAAGTATTGCTAAGGTGATTTCACCTGAGTTTGCAAAAATTTAGCCAATGGCCATATCGCAACGGCATGAATCAAAATAATCAGGCCTGAAAAGTGAAAGGTGTTGTCTGTTTACTTTTTCGGTAGAACGAATGCTGCAGAAATAATTTCATAAAATGAACCTCATTCGAAATGGAGACTCCCTTCCACAGACAAGAGAAATTGCAAAAGGGAATCCGTTCTGAGGGATCTCGTGATCACTCGCGCTTCACAACATTTTATACTAAACGTGAACTGCTCTTAAGAAAGAGGCATTACAGCCATGTAAAGACCTTCGGAGAACATTCATGCAGATACTCTACTTAATTTACGTGTGGCATTAAGTTCGTTTCCCGGTTAATTGATTCACTCCTGTACTACTGCAATGTTGGAAAAATGCAGTCAGTTACTGATTCCTCGAAATTTCGAAAATGAGCTGAAGTGAATATACTTGTCAAAAATTCTGACCGCAACATGAAGTGACAACCGCATTTGTGAAAAATTTCAAACTTATTTTCGGCAGTATTTATAGAATTTCGCCTGTCGCAGTCAAATCTGAGGAGAGGCATTGATGGCATCATCCTCCCATAACTTGAGACTTGACAACTCTGCCCAGATACTAAAGCATTTCCGATATAGCAAGCTACCACTGATGATCAACAATGCAGCGATGAACGAAATGCTATAAAATAGAAGGCTACTTTTTATGTGAGAAAGGTCCTGTATTCACCCTTATAAGTTGTGGAATTCAGTTCGGGAAAACCAGTTAAGAGGCGACTTCCGATTCCGATGTAATGAACGTGAATATGCAACCACACAACAACAACATGAACTGGGTGATCCTATTTTGCATCGAATTTCTCGGCAATTTGGGTGAAATGCGGCCTTGTGAAGCACTCACGACGGATTATGTGGTATCAGTGAAAAGATGTCGGGGAGATTGCTAAAAGTCTATGAATCGAAACTTCTTGCCGTAACAGCAGCTGAGGTTAGCAGCCCTGAGAACCGCAGAAAGCAAGACTTTTAGATGTCAAATTCGAACAGCGGCCCGTAATCAACTTAATGAAGCTGCCAAGACTAGTTTCGTCATAGTTATTCCGAGCATAATCAGATCTCCCATATGTGTAAAACCCTTTATCTTTATATATACACTGCAGGTGAATGCAAATTCACTGCTAGAGGAAACGATTGCTCAGCATGCCAGGAAAATAAACGTCACCCCTGAAGACGCTTCTCGGAAAGTAAATTGGACGCTTCTCTGGAAGAGATGTTTGCTGCAAGTTCCATTGAGAGAATTTGGGAAAGATATTATTGACTACTCAGAGTTCACTTCAGTATTAATTTGGTGCCAGCAGTTGTTCTCGTGGTGAAACCCTCTTTTCCTGCGGGAGCGGTCATAGATCCACGCAGCCAACCTTCGTTACCAAGCTAATGACTTCTGGTTTGCATTGCATATTGTGATCGAAACAATTTCGTCAACATTATCAAAAGGGACCGACCGCAACCGTTATTCAAAACCTGTAGGGACAAGAAAAGTCACTGTTTATGGTACATGTCGATACAGCGCCTATTCTGCTACCGGCGATCTGCTGATCCCATTGTCGGCGTTGACTGCATCTGAAGCTAGCCTGCACGCGAAGCAACAATTTATAGCACATTGTTTCGGTCGCTCTGTGCTTGCTGCGGCTTAAACAGCAATGCAGATCCGCGCTTTGCTTTAATTCACTCGTAACGAATAATTTTTCCGAACCCTAAGAGAATTTAGAAAAATCGTTCTCATCTCCGCTTTCCATCCATAACAGTGAAATTGCAAGCGAAGATCTCGAGCTTCTTCGAATCGCAGCCGCCTTAGCGGGAGCGCGTGCCGGGTTCTCTCACTTTTGCATAGCCTCTCATTGCGAGGTCGCCGGTTAAGGTTACTCCGGTGCCAGATATCTATATACAGTAATATCTCTAACCGACAGATATCAAAACTGAGGAAAGGAGAGGGAATTATGTGCAATTTTTTCAAGTAATAAGGATTTATTTTGTCACTAAATTTGCTAAAATTCGATGCGCTAACAAAAACTTCAGAAAATGAGCGACGCTACTCGATGAGCCAAACAACTCGAAGGAAGTTGCCTCGCTCGAACGCTAAAAGACTAATTGACGTCAGACTGCAACTCAGTGCTTAAATAAGCGGTAAGCAATATTGCTATTGACAGAATTGTGGGTCGGAGTTGTGTTCGAGCGGCGCATTTCATTTCTTTGGGGGAACTGTCGTCAGAGGCCTATTAGTGTCCCATAGAAAAGAATCGCCTCGCGCGACAATCCAATCATGCGTGACCAGAACGGCGGTGTGCTGTCGATGATCCCATTATGAAAATTCGACCCAAATCGAGCAAATAAGAGTTGGTGAAATTTCTTTGAAAATTTCTAGCACAACGTGATTTCAACGACGCAAACTCACGCGCTCATTCAATGACTATTCAGTGTGCACTCTTCATTCATTCCTCATAGTTTGGTGATAGGGTGGAAACCAATGTGAGCGCTTTTGCTTGCCATTATTCGAAATCAAAAACTATTCATTACTCTTACGAGCGAGGTAGCCGAAACTGTATTTAGGTATTCGTAGAGACTATCGCTGCACTGGCGCATTCCTTCCCGTCATCACTACATTGGAATTTGCTTTTAGTAACCCCTATTAAGTTTGCATCGTCGAAAGTTGAAGTATTTCGTGGAAGTTTCGTTAACAGTTGGCTTCCTTGAATTATTTGTTACGTCTCCCGTCAGAGATTTTCAATTATTTTTTGTTGTTTAAATTTCTAGTTTAGATGAAGCTTATTCTTGAATTCTTATTTGCTCATTTTACCACAGAGTGAAGTCTTTCATGCGCAAGAATGGCAATTCAAATATGCACTTCTCCATTATTGGCTGGAAACCAACAAATTACAAAGAAACAACGCTGCTCGTATTCGCAAAGTGAAGCGGTAACGATTTAGGAGGGCAGAGAAATTCACCACTCTCTAAGACCATAATGATCTCCCAATCTTTAATCTGATTTCCTGATCGAACTTGATAAGTGCCGACTTTTTGCTTATTGAATAAATCACATCCCATATTATAATAAAATTCAGCTTTCACCTTCATTAAAAGAAAGCTTATTTCTGTGCACCATTTTAGGATTATTTGAGCCGAAAGGAAGACAGGAACGTCTCGTATGAGTTCGTCTATGTCAGCTTAAATTTTGTTATGAATGTGTGAAGTTTTTTCTGTTCCAATCTTCCATTTATAACGAGCGTTACTTCCTTATCTGCGTCATCACCAGCTATATGATGCGCATCAGCCTTCTATCTCTACAAATTGCGCACGTTGCATCTGCACAAGTCAGTGCTGCTCCTAGAAGTATTCTCATAACGACGGAGGGTGAGGTCAGAATAAGGTGAGGGATGAGGAATCACGGTTGCAGAAGCTCCAAGTAGCAATATTTTTGGTTGTATAAAGTGAAACAACGCAAAGTGGCACAAACGGTAGTGTATTAGGCAGGGAAATTAACTCCTTTCTTTCCACTTGTTTTGGATTCAGTGCGACCCGATTTCGCTCTACTCTCAGTAAAAGTTCTTTCTAATGGCCCTAATTCAGTTCCTCTCGCTCATTTTTGTATATACTGCCCAAACTGGCGATGACTGTCTTTAATGACCGCACAATATTGTTTCCTGCGCCTCTCATCTTCGCACAAGTGACTTTCGTAGGATAGAAATACTGCAGAGAGACGTCTGTTGCAATTGCAGTCGTCACTGCTGCAATTTTATTGCATCTCAAGTGTTGAAGTGATTGTTTTCTTGAGTTATAAGACAAAGCAGCATTCCTTTTCTAGGGAGTATTTGACAGCTGCATTAGGTGTTGTGCGCCAATCGAAGCCACCACCAGCATTTCAGCCTTTCCATTCCGCGTTCATATGTTTAATTCATGCGATTACAACGGTGCTTGGCACAGCTTGTAAAAACTTTTTACTCTTTGTTTGCCTTTAATCTTTATTTAAATTTCGGCAGATTATTCAGCTCATATTTACTGACCAATTATGAATTTAAATAAGCTTGTGACATTTAAGTAATTGGAATACAAACCACAACATGCAGTTGATGTCATTAACTAAAGGCACAAAATGCGCTCTGCCTTCACTATGATTACAGAGCGAAATGGATAGTCGAACATTGATAATTGCAATGCTGCTTATCGTTTATACCGTTTCTGCGCAGTACATCGGTGGTGGACCTTATTATGGTGGCTATGGATTTGGCAGATATGGAGGAATGTATAATCGATATATGGGCGCATACGGTGGCGGATATGGAATGTCCCCTTACAATAATCGTTGGTGGAATTTATTCTCTAATTTTCCAAGCTCTTTCAGCAATTGAACCAGTGAACATCATAGTTGTTCCATAACTAGCAAAACCAATAGCAAGCAGTATAATCAGGAGCAAACAAAGCAACATCGGTTCCATTTGCAATCCAGTTACAGTCTGAAAAAAATCTGAGAGAAATATACATAGTGTTCGCTGAAAAAGTTCTTTAAAACACAATGCTGTTTCAGATGGGTTCTCGGGAGTTATGAAATCTCCTAAGCATTTTCGAATGTCTGCTTAGTTCAAAAAATATTTGATGGACGCCAAAGTAAAAATTTAATTTCCTGTATATAGATGGAAGCGATTTTCCCATCAATACTTTTAAACGAGCGACATCGAGAACATTAATGTTTTTACGAACACTTTGTAAGGAAGCTGAAAAGCAACTTGTAGTGAACTATGAAGCGATTAACTAGGTGTTGCGACGACGTATGTTGACGCTATAATAGCTTACGTGTCCACTCAACTGCTCCCACAGTTATTTGCATATGTAATTGGGACTCGCCTAGTTGACCAGTTAGTCAGCGACGAGTTACTCTATCTTCCCTATTTAAGCAAATTTTAATTGCAGTAAATTTACCTTCTCGACACTTCAGCCAATCATTTTTCACTGATCCTTATCAATCTGTTATTAAGTGACCCTTCATCGGAAGTACTTCATTCGAATAATTCGCTGCTGATTTTTTTTGGAAATGTGGTAAATCTTGATATTAATTTTCAGGCTATGGCATGGGGTATGGTATGGGTTATGGTATGGGTTACGGTATGGGCGGCGGTTTGGGATATCCGATGCATGGTTACGGTGGAGGATACGGTTATCCCGGTATGAGATATGGAGGTTTCTAAAGTGCATATTTATTCAATTTGCTAATAATTTTTATGACTGTTGCGCTAATGGTTTAATGAATAAACGATTCTACGCACATGATAGCAAAACCAATGGTGCGGTGCAGAGTGTGCTAACCTTCGAAAAAATAATGAGCCTTAGCCGAGATGCGCGGTCATTAGCCCTTCTTCGAAGGCAAATAATCTACAAGCAAACGATTCTCAACAAGTAACCATCAGCTTTACAAGTTACAGTATACTTTGCAAGAGTTATTACAGGTACAAGAGGCTAGCATATCCACATCTATGAGCAAATAAACAAACATGTGGGAGAGCAAATTGGACATTCGGTGGTTTATATAAGTGAAAGTTTCGCGACATGAGGCGAATAAAGCGCTGTTTCAAACTGTGTGGGTTTGCATATGAAACCGCAAGTATTATTATTTTATAATGATAAGGTTATTGAGACTTGCATGTTATTATTAAATTATCATATTTTATGATGGTCGGGTTTTTTGCTAAAATACTGCAGCAACTCGCAAGAAAAGTTCACTATCCATCATGTTTTCCTCGAGAGTTAGTCATATAGAACAAAAGGGTGCACGTAAGTCTCATTTCTTGTAGCTTCCCTTGCACTCTTCCTTCTTCTGTTTAAACTTTTCTTTTCTATTCACTGAAATTGTTTTCTCCGCTTTCGTCTGCTTAGAATAGTCAACATAATTGAATTTTCTTGTATATGATCTTGCCTATAAAGTGAAGTATACCTGGTTCGAAGTAAACACAAACTATCCTCTGAGACCATCGTTTCTTAGAGATTTTTCTATATGGCTTCTTCCAAATGAGCTCAGAATTGCATGGAGGGCAATCAGAACCAACAGGAAACCACTGAACTATGAGATTATATTGCCTCGGGCACGTTGGAATCCACACTATGGATATGTCCATCTGCAAACCCAGGACGTTACTTGACGACAAAACAATGTTGTAAAATAAAATGAAGGAATATCTCCAGATGTCAGCAGTGCGGTGCAAAAATCATTGCAAAATCATATGAAAATGTCAACAATAAATGAAGTAAGCGCTGGCCAAAAGTTACACAGTTCATCCGAATATACTTTCTGCCCGCTGGTATGAAAGAATTTCGAAGAATGTGTGGAAATAGCATAATGGCTGAATCTGAGAGTCTGCGCAGCGAAAGATCCCGGCTCCAATTTCAGCTAATCTTTCCACTCCGTCTCCCTCCTAATATACTGTTTTTCCTCTAAAGTTGTATAAGCATTTTCCTAATAAAATTATACAAGAGGAATGGACTCATTCAACTCGATAACAAGCTTAAATAAATTTGAAGGCATGTCAAAAAGTAATGGAGATATTTTATCTGACAGGCTATTGACAGCTGAACATTTGACTGAGGCAGATTTAAGCGGAAATGTCGCCTTATGGAATGGATTCTGTTAGTGGTGTGTTGTTCGGCCGCATGTGTGGATATATCCTGAAAGAAGAAATGACATAAGCTGACCGCGGCTTTGCGAGCAGGAGGAACGAGGAATTTTTGCGGAAACACCTTCATACAAACACTATACACTATTACGCGCACTGCCATCCAGTAGCATGAACGCGTGTTCTGTATATACATTGTTCCGCTTAACGTTTTATCAATAATGAGTGGCTGAAATTTGAAATTATTAGAGCTGAATTGAATATTGCAAAGAACTGTATTTAATCAAATGAAAGAAGTTTTGTTTACGTGGTGGTGAGGAAGGCGACAAACGTGGGCATAATGTGAGCAGAAAAGGCGCACAAAAACCTATGAAAAGGTATTTTCTGAAGACACATTTGCTTTGAATGAACAACCCACAGCTGCCTTGAAATTCGCTCCCATCACAAGAATTTGGAGTAAAATCGATGGCGCTCAACGTAAACTTGAAATTGAAAGATGAAACATCTAACTTTGTGTGAAACACAACAAAGACGACATTATAGTCATCCTACTAATAACGTCCCACTGCCTACCGTTATGAATTACATAATAGCTCCCTATTTGAATTATATAAATGCAGAGTCAATATCGATATCAACTTAGATGGAATGTGCGATGTGAAATATTGTATGCAACTAAATATACAACTTCGTGATGTAACACTTTTCGAGGGAAACCTTTTAGACGAGTAAAAAAACTTCGCCCATTTTGTGCAGCAGTGATTAAGAAATCACAACCAAAGGGAAAATTTCGATGCAATTGCTACACCACTCGTTAATGTTTGGTTCAACGGCCGTTCGAATCGATGTACTCGATATGGAGGCAGCAGTTGCGATCGATACATCCGAAATTACTTCCTTCGGTTGACGACTGCAGAGGCTGCTGCGTTTTTTTGTTGCTGAGAGCAGGTTCGAGAGCAGAGTGAAATTAAACTTCATGCACAGCAACCACAGTAACCTCTAAAATACACGCGAATATAGCGGTTATTTCTTAAAACTACTGTGTTATCGGACAACGTGATTATGTGCATGTGTGTCAGTACCAGGTGTGTCAGCCGAGGGAAAATAATCTTCACTTCAGTGGGCACAGAAAGTGAACTTAAATTATGGAACAATTGGGCTTCATAAGTTCACTCACCTCCAGCTGTAAAACGTGCTGGAAAATAACTTTGTGCTAATTGCTGATGCTCGTCTCGTTTTTATTTGCTGGAGTTTATGCTGCCGGCTAATACTCTCAGCTTCCACTCCTTCCACATATTTCAATTCTAATATTTCAAGCCCTTAATCAAACTAGGCCTTATTTTGAAGCAAATGCTTTATCCGACCTCTAATAGTACAACCAACAGTAGCCTTTTCACGGCTGATAATGATAGATGGCAAGACGTGGCACATAATTTTGCTTTTAACAGTGACCTCAACAAACCGGTACTAGCAGATGATGCTATGTCAGAAGTTAAGAACGTTGAAAGTAAACGACAAAGGAAAAAGGGAAATTATGTCCACAACTACATTCTGTGACGCGACCTGTGAGCGCGCTCGAGCTAAACGAACTCGCTTGGGGACGTGGGACTACTTCTTATTCAATGCACATAGACTGCTCACTTCTGCGATATATTCTGTCCACTACTGGTGAGGACATGTCTTTCTCTCCGTTAATAAAAAATACACAAACAATTATACGATTGGACATAGATGTATTTAATCAAGAGCTGTTAAACGCAGCACTCAGAAACGTGCAAAAACACACAGCTTGCAACCGTCGAGAAGCACTTTTCACAAGCAAAATGAGGGTGCTTCAAATAATTTGTGCTCGTATCATGATTCCCTTGCATGCAAAATATATCCGGAAAAAACTCTCCCATCCCCACTCCTATATGCATATTTGCGTCATGAGAACGCAGCAATGTGAGGAGTGCCCACACAACTTCCGCTATAAGTTAGAATTTTACACTTCCATCGTGAATTCCATTGCTGAAGACATAATTTCGTTTCGAGCTGCGAATATTGGTCTATGTGCATATAAGTGTGTGCACATTGTATTATGATGTGTTTGAGTGATTAAGAATCGAAGCACTATTTGATTTTCTGGCTGATGAGTTATGACATATTATTTACTATCAAGAATGCTCGTTCAAAGATGCATTCATCGGTTTAACGCATCTCACTCTATCAAAACTTGCAGCCACAAATTAAAAATAGCTAGTAATAACTTCCATAATCCCCACTGACTGAGGGAATTTTTAGTAGAGCCAACGATTAGTCAATCCAGATTTCAATGAAAATGATAAATGATAACAATGGAGATGAAAATAATATGTGATGGTGAGCGAAAGTAGTAACCCCATCGATGAACACGGCTACGGAAAGTGCTCGAATACTATACCCCTTCTACACACTATACCACATTACAGTAATATATCATGCTACGACATAATTCAGTGTAGTACAGCATGGTACACTGCAACATACCGTATTACAAGTATTTATGCAAACGGTGTTGCATATTGCTGAGAAATTTGGGTTAAGAATACAGCGCACAGTAGGCTAAATCGAATCAGCATGGATTAGATGCGCTACTGAGGCGAAGACGGAAAATTTGGACCCAGAAGAAGTGGTTACGACCATTCGTTGTTGGGATAATAATGCCAACCAAACTGGATGAGAGGCGAGTATGGATGAGCTTAAAGTGATTTTTTTTTGTTTCATATGAAGATCTGGTAAAATGGGCACATTCCAGTGATACAATTCCGTGTTTATCGCGAGCATTCTCGGCAACGATCATCAGATGCAACAGCCAATGGTGTTTTCACTCGACAGGAATCGTTACTGCTGCAGCCATCGTGAGCATCACCTCAACACATTACGTCGTTCATCTCTGATTGCTGATCTTTGTTTATAGTGACGATGCAAACAATGAAAAAACCGAGAACAGGTGAATTTGGCGCTGATGTATCTAATGGCACGAAGAGGAACATGCCAGTCGATGGAGAGGAAAAGGGTTAGGGAAAAAATATGTACATAAGCTAGTGTACTTAAACAATGATGCACTCACAAAATGGCACATTATATTCCCATTGCGCGAGGTTTACGAGAACCATTTGTGCTGACCCTCATGTGTACCTTCCAAAGTTTCACCTATGATGGATGTAGGATAGGGTCATTCAGAGACATGAATGTATGTGAATTTAACAATATATGAATTTGTAACTGCAATCTGCTAAGAATTATAAGGATATGTGAACATAAGAAGAGATGTGGCAATAAAAAGTAATATCTCAGAGTGCTACATTACAGCAACAAAATCGCTGTTCACTCTCCACTGCCCTTGAAAATGCCGGTGGCGCAAATGTCGCTGGCAGAGTTGTACAGGCATTTGGAGAGTGGGAGATTTTTGCTTGTAATCTTTGATTTTTCTGGAATAAAACACACAGTGCAATTCTCTTCGACATTTCACGGCGAACTGATTATTTTTGAGTTAAAAGTGAGCGTAAAAGCGATGCCACGTTGCACATTTTACGTCCCTGCAATCATCTCCTCCTACTTCTCTCTACAGAGATGGTTTGGCTCAGCTGCTCACACACCCATCGACCTGATAGAAATTACCCACCCAGCTTTTCATCTCAACCATACATTTGCAGCATCGCTTAGCGACTAACCCGTCACATTCGAGCGCACGACAGCTGCGAACCGTGATTCATAATTCTCAGCTGCGATTCACTGAGGGATCTGAAAGTGTGTCAACATTCAGGACGGGTGCGATAATCGTCGAAGGGCGCTTAACAAGTGATACATTTATATCTGTCACAGTGTATATGATACCTACCAACTGTTCGCCCTTTCAAGCAGAGAAGGGCGCAGGTTTCATTAATGTGAGGCTTATTCCGGTCAAGAATACTTTTTTTTCGGTGAGTGATATTGAAACGTGATGATTGTTGAAAGTTGTTGCAGTCACACTATATTTCAATGAAAACAGTTCGAGATGTTGGCGACTCCCGCATACACAACGGTACACTCAGTGGCACGAACAGTCCAACATCGCATAATGTGTTTTCTAGTGTCGCCATTTTAATATGCAAATGTTCACGCTGCAAAGAATTCGCCTGCAAATTTGCGATCGCAAGAGCGTTTCTCCTTCTTGCAACCCACGAGCGGCCTTAGGCGCTGATTGTCCTCCGCCTAATTTGCGCGAAGGGCGAGCGCGATATCCGCCTCCAATAAAAAAGAGTTGATTGATTATGCTGTGTGTGGGAATTATATATTCTTGGTTGCACAATGTGGACTGCTCTCTGAGTTGCGAAATTGGGGAATTAAATTGGCATGAAATTTGTGAGTTCGGTGGATTGCTTTAGGGCAACGATGAACCGTCACTCGTGATGAATTTCGCTGCTTGTTGTGACGTGCGGGGTTGCGTGGCATCTTTTGCATTGCTTTACGAAGACGTTGAGAAGGCGCTACGTACTCCTCTACATCCTCCCGTATATTCTAATGACAAAGGTTAAATGATGAGATACACCAAAGAAGCTGGCACGACATGCTCTTTTACAGTTACGCCTAGCAGACCGACCACTTTCCAGATCATCAACAACTGATGAAATGCACCACGACGGATTCCACTCTGCTAATTTAATCGCAATTTGAAACCTCCTCGATAAGTTAAAAAAAGTTTTTAATGACAATTAATGACCGTTTTCGAGCTGTTTCATTGGCTGTGAGTGGATGCCAAACGTACTTCGAATATGCAAGCTTCCTAATTTGATTTCCTCACCTCTTATGCAACAGATGGTCGGTTGTCATAGGCAAGTTGGCCTCGAAATGATGTGTGTGGGGATGGGAGGGGGATGGGGTGAGCTGTGAGATTTTGAAGATGGCATCAGTAGGTGGAAAGAATTGCTCTCACCGTTTCTTCTTGTCATGTCATTGGACTGTCCGCAAGTTGGCAACAGAAGGTGTTCGATGAGCCTTTAGTTCTGGAAGCCGCTTTCAGGTCGCTTTTGCAATATCGCAGTCACACTGCACCCAGCTAACCAATAAAAGTAGCGGTAATTGCACCGAAACTAGTCAACGAAAGGCTCCCAATTCTGTGAATTGTAGTGCGGCGAGCGAAATGTGGAGCACGAATAAGTAGATAGCTGCTTAACTTTCAGAACCAATTTTCATACCGAAATTTTTCTGGCGATTGCCAATTGCGTCGTCTATATTCTCTTTTTTGAAGAACGTTTGCGATATTAGGGTGTTGGGCAGTTTAATTCGTTCTGCAGTAATTCTTGACAGATGAGAAGTGGTCGGGGTGGAACTGAAGTAGTCTTGGTTGCGAATACTTACGCGATATGGAGGTCGCTTAAATGAGCAGAAGCATCCCCACATGGTAATTTGTTCAAACGTTATTTGCTTGGGGTGTTTAGCGACTGCTTTTATAAAAGTGAACGTCTATAGGTTGAGAAAATGTGTGAACAGCGTTAATCGATCACTGGGCTTAGATGTAATTGAATAGAGTTGCAATACCATTTGAGCGACCTCAGTGAGTTAGGAATTGCGGAAATACACACTGTGAGAGAATCGCGGTACGTCGAAGTGATATTTTGGAGACTAATGCTCTTTCCTCGTTGTTTGATCTTATTTCTGTGGCAATGCTTCATTTGCGTTTTTCGGGATTTTTCGCGGAATTATTGTTCCTTCGCGGACGTCAATTAAATCCTGCCTCCGCTCGAAATGAATAACTAGGCTCAATTCGGTTAGAACCGGTCGCCTACTAGCTGCTTGGTTTGGCCAATTCGTATGTAGGCTTAATCGAGGCGTATGACAGCTCCGGTGATCTCTACACATTTCCTGCTAAGTGCCAGTAGGTTTTGTATAGGACGATATTGTCTCTTGGAAAAAGTAGCCAAAAGAACTTGAGGGAAGAGCGAGAAGTGGAAAAAGGCAGTGAGCCGGAATTATTTGTTCAAACCTTTTGTTTTATAACTTGGTACTTTAATAAGTCCCATAGTTGACAGTGTGAGCGATACGCCCACCTGTCTTCAACTTCACTTTCAGTCTATCGTTGTTATCTGTCTGATTCAGAAGACTGCGATTTTTGACGACACTTCATTTGTCTTATTCGCGTTCTATGCGGTGGATATAATACATCTCTGTATAGGTAAAGTTGTGTTCTAGAGGAGGAGGTCGGCGAGAGGTGACGTGATGGAATGGCCAGATGTGATCACCTTCTGTGGCTTCAACAGCAGTGCCAACTCCTATGTTACTCGCTATATTCTGAACGCATCAGCATATACGTTAACACCGTGTGCCGAATTTACAATCGTAACCATACAGAATATACCCCTGTTTTATTTCTCTCTCACTACTTTATTCATTCTACAGGTATGTTTAAGTTTTGCTTTTCCTTTTTATTTGTTGTCGTTTTTGCTATAGCAAATCCGGACTATTCCGCGTTTCGTTGTCGAATTTTGAGGATTGTCTTTTGTTCCTATTCCCGACATTCCAGTCAACAGCATCTCTTCAAGGGACGTTTAGCTGTCTGCTTGTTTCTCTGAAACAAGTTATGAACCTGTAGTTCTATAAGTCATCACTAAGTGTTCAGCAACAAATCCATTCATGTCCACATTTGTGGGCATAGACTACCAGAGTGCTAGTGCATTTCAGAAAGAAAAAAGTTTGAAAACGTTTCTAACCGCTGGTGGAATCGAACTCTAAACACATCCCTATTGATTTTGTGCCGCTTCTTTCAAGCTTCTTGCAATTTCCTCTCATTGCGATAGTAGATATAAATACTTCCTCTTTTTGTCCTTTTTTATTTGCCTTTAGAGTTAATAATTTTAAAGGAAAAGCAAGAAAGGTGCACGTCGTCACATTTCGACAACGGCATCTTTGAATTTCAGTTATTTCGACGTATAATCACAGTAGATCTATGGTATTTAACGATATCGAAGATGGCATTGGCTATGGCTGTGGTGCTCGTCTTCGGACTTCACATAGTCCTTGGCGTCTTTGCTAAGTATCCGTTGCGAGCTGTTATTTTAATCGAGTACTCAATTGTTTCGTTGGTATGGCTTACGTTTGCCCTTCTTTGGCTCGCTTCCTTGCGTCTTTCAGTGTAAGTTGCATTTTTTATTTGCAAACCGATTTTCCTCATTATAAAAGTGGAAATCGAGATCGATGAATCAGTGTTAACGCTATGGCGGCACTTTATTGTCTCTTGAAATACCTGAAAATAGGAATGATTCTATCTTCTTGTGTCCTCCATCGTTCACTCGCGAGCTAAAGCGTCGTAGTACATCACAAATCACTTTGTTCCTGTTCTTCTATCACGTAAAGGAAAAGTGCTTCTTTAAGCCGCAATGACTATAGTAATGAGATTCGAATCTAATTTTGGTGTATGATAATTTGAGGTGGATACGCTGGGGGTTTCTACTAACTGCGTACAGTATCGCTGCTTTGTCGTTCTCATTAATCAGTTTGGAGCGTTGGCTGCAGTTTGGTATCCGTGATGTCCGTACATTTCTCCCTCTATCGATAGCGATTATTCATATTGGCAGTGCATTAATCTATTTTCTAGAATGGCGCATCTCAAAGTAAGTGTTCTCTTTTAAACTTATATCTTTGCTTTCCTTATTAATTGTTCACGATCACTGAGTGATTAATGCGGACGGAGACAGAATTTATGATAGTTGTGCTTGTTGCACAATACGCATTCCGTTCCATCGTTTGTCTATAAAATCTTTCCATCAGATTGTCTCTGTTTTCCATTTCATCGTTGTTGGATCTGAGCAGTTCAGAGAGGTAAAAATGGCATCTTGTCGGATTGCGCGATGGGTTTCGTCGACGATGAAATTGCCAATAATGTAAATTTTCGCTGCCTTTACTCCTTTTGATTTCTTTGGTCTTTTCCGATGCTCACTTTTTAGGCGTTATTCAAGGATGGCATTGATCGAGAACGGTGATTCTTCGCCTCATAACGTAGTTCATCTTTCTGAAGGCGGTGACCAGAACGCTTCATTTTTCTCGCGCATTTTTTTTTGCTGGAGCAATGATCTCATTCGCAAAGGGTATCGAATGCAGCTCACTGAGGTATGTTGATAAGTGTTGAAGCTTTGTAATGGCTCTTGAGGTGTCTTTGAATCGCTCACCGTTCAATTTTTGCAGTAACTGTTTTTAAATTTCAGTTGCGTGACTTGTTCACCTTACCGTCGTGTTTGGAAACAGCGGTAGTTGAAAAGGAGTTCATCGAATCTGCACCAACGAGATTTGTCGATGCGGAGGACTTCTCACTCACCAAGGCACTTTTAACGGTGAATTATTACACTTTGTGTCTTTATAGCTAAATTTATGCATCTGAGGCGTCTAGTGTCCTATAGTCCGTATAAGGAATTCAGTGGCATCTCGAAGGATGTGCTGTGTTGGTCAGTTACTTCTAATTGTGTCGCGTTGTTGAAAAAATGCCGATAGTATTTTGTGTTCGAACGTGTCATTAAGAGAATTGTTGGAAACATATGAGTTGCCTTTTATTTCTGAACAAGAATCTAAGATGGCAATAGGAAAGAAAGGCATCCAGTACCATACGGCTTTATTTTGCAAGAATCTTTTCCCCACCTCCCGTCTCCAGACTGTTCCAATTTCTGTTCTCCAAGTTCACGCCTTTGTTGACCTATGCAGTAGCCTAGATTTGGTTTTTCTGTGATATGCGATGGTGTTTCATTTGCAGCGGCATGGTAGTAACCGCTTGCCAGATCAACACTGGAATTGGCCTTGTCCTCCTACTTTACCTCTGGTTTCACTTCATAAACGATTATCTGATTTTCAGGCATTTGGTGCTCCATTTTTTGCGTTGGGTGCCCTCAAACTTGTCTCAGATGCGTTGACATTCGCTGGTCCAATTCTACTACATTTGTTGGTTGTATGTCTAGACGATGAGCAGTGCGAAGTAATCCCTTCCGTTTGTTTCAATGGCATCATTTTAAAATGAGAAATTAAAGAGGATTAAGGGAACCTGAGTGTTAGAGGTCGTTAATTTTTACTGTGGACTATTCGAAAGTTGTCCCTAGTTTCGAAAGAAATAGAACATAGAAGCTCGCTTTTTATAAATATTTGTTTTAAAAATATCATTAAGTTATTAAGTCTTGAGGTTTTGTTTTAATGGAAGAAATTCCCTGTAATTCGCTCCATCCTCTGGCCACTGCTGTGATGATCGTTAGAGAATATCATCGTCATTCAATCTTGTGTTTTTGCCAGGAAGATGGGTACAACTACAGTTTATTAATGATGCTTGCCACATTTCTCTCTGCAATCGCCTCATCGAACTTTAACTATTACATCACCAAAGTTGGTCTCAAATTGCGATCTGCTATTTCAATGGCTTTATACGATAAGGTATATCGTTCTTTCGTTTTTTTTATTACCATTATGGGATTTCTTCTGATCAATTTAATTTGCTGTTGATTCTCATGCGATGGCGAGATTCGTTTTTAAGTTATTCATATAGTTTTAAATGTCATCCCTCATTTCCACAAACGCTTATTGGGAGATATCAGTAGTTGTAAATGGAGGATTTGGGTTATGTGTGTGGGCAGATGGGAGGGAATTATGCAGTTGCAGGAGTTGGAGGTCTGGGTGGTATTAGGCTGCAGGGGGAATGAGAGGGATAGGGAGAGAGATGAAAGGGGAGTGCAGTCTGTGCAGTAGGTAGATGAAAAGGCGCAGTGCTGTTGAGTTCGTGAACGTGGCAAGGTTTTTTGAATGATGCGAATTACTCCGTTCCTGTGACGCATGTAGTTTTTCCTTGCTAGGATGCGTCACTTTCTTGCAGTCCTTTACGCTAGCAGTTGGTGGAACTAGCAGAATTAATCAAAGTTCTTGATTTCAAGTTGTTTTCAGTCCTTACATCCTGTTATTTTCAGAGCGCATGAGTGGGCAGCGAAGCGGTTAAGATTGGCTCCTATCTTGGTTTTTTTTGATACGCTAAATAGAATCTTAAATAAGATTGTGGAATATATTTCCCCGAGTTAGGAGAGGATATAGAGTTACGACAGTGATCAGTGAATGTCAGTGTTGTTCAATTTGTGATTAAATTTTTTCAGCTTTTGCGTGTGAGACTGTCAACATTGTCGTCGTTTTCGTCAGGGCAGATATTGAATTTCATGAGTACGGACGTGGATAGGATTGTCAATGTGTGCAGCTCTTTCCATGCTTTCTGGAGTTTGCCTCTGCAACTTGGTGTAGCGCTATATCTACTCTATCGTGAAGTGAGTCTTTCTTTGCCTGTTTCTCAGAAATAGGAAAGGAAAGAGAGAAGAAGATTTTCGAAGAATTCTATCACAAATGGACAGTTAATAATTCTTGTATTTAACTTTCATTCAAATATTAATGATACTGAAGGGAAGTTTAATGAAGCATCGACACTAAAAAATATTAACGAAATGAAGCGAAATACTAGGTCCTCTGCTCATCGAGTGTCAACAAGAGTTTGTCTTAATATTTTCATTGAATTCAATTTAGGATTGATTCCATTTGCTCTGTGGACGTTAGTGTAGAATATATGGCATCACTATCAGCAGTACTTTTATAATGAGGCATTTTTATTAAAAGAAAGTGACATTATGTACTGCATGTTTGAAGTGGTTTAATTTTCAGGTCGGTCTGGCGTTTCTGTCTGGTTTAATTGCTTCTCTTTTATTGGTTCCTCTCAATAAGTTTATCACGTCGGCAATTGGTCGTCTTTCAGAGAAGATGATGCAGTGCAAAGATCAGCGAGTTAAGGTGATTTTGCAACGTTTGTTGCATGGGATATTTGTACGAAATGGCTAGAGTTCTTCTTTGTTTGCCGAATGGAGCGCTTGCTTCGTTTCATATAATACAGTTCTTTTTGAAAGGTGCTACTCCCAACATATCACCAATTCCTCTTGGACCATCTTTAGTTTGGTTAGATGCGGAAGATAATTTTTGACTTGGTGTATGGGGGCGTCACATAGGATAGTGGAGGTTTGGTTCTGAGGGGGTGGAAGGGAAATGCTGAGAGAGAGGGTTAAATATCACGTTTTGAAGGGACTGATTTATCACCACCACCATTGCTTTGTTTATTAAAACGTGTGTGACTTCATTGAAACAGTAGATTATTTCAGTCACGTCTTTTAATAACGACCCACTAATTATGCACAATAACCCTAAAATCCACTGTTGTATCCATGTTCTTTAAAATTTATTTTAGCTTGAATTGCGGCGAAGTTCCAAAATGCCAAAATTATATTATGCTATCTTTCTCGGGCCAGGTTTTGCCGAAGTCCTTTTCTCTGTTTTTTGGCTTAAAATTTTGGTCCACTAGCTGTTTATAGTGGCATTCTTCGTTATTCAATTCAGATAAATAAATGAATGCTTGAGGCTGAAAGAAAGTGCTTTTGCAGTTGGTAAGTGAGACTGTACGAGCTATTCGAACGGTGAAGCTCTCAAATTGGGAAAGAAATCTCGAACGACGTATTTCTGCGCTCAGAGAGAACGAATTGCGCTATCTAAAAGGTCGAAAGTATCTTGACGCCGTTTGTGTTTATTTGTGGGCATCTGCGCCGATTCTCATAACAATTGCGATTTTTTCAACATATACTGTCTTTCTACATGAAAAGCTAACTGCTGCTAAGGTTGTTTATTCTTTCACTTGTGATCAAAGTAGTCTTTGGAAAACGAGTTTAAAACGTCATAAGAAGAATGGGATAAAATCATGAGGTCGCACTATTTCCTGGTCTTTGGTGCATATCTAGTTTATAGTTTCGAGTGGTTTTTTGCTTGAGATATTTTAGGGTATCACAATGGAACAGAAAGAGAACGGAGCTATGGCGAAAGGGTTGAGAATGAATGAGAAAAGAGTCAGTTACTATTAATGTTTAGATTCGCCTTAATTGGGTGATGCCGTTTTTTGAGGTTTTGCAGCAGCTTTTTATTGTACTGAATACTTGTGGGATTGAACAAGTGATCATTCACTTCCAAACGGCAATAATGCTTTTTGTGGCAGGTGTTCACATCGTTGGCATTGGTCAACATTCTAATAATGCCATTGAACGCATTCCCATGGGTACTGAGCGGTCTTGTCGAGGCATTTGTGTCGATTCGACGTTTGGACAAATTTTTCGATTTAGAGAACATCGACATTGGTTCACTTTATTCACTTACCACTGGTTCGTAGTTTTTGCCTCTGATTCGTGCACACCGCTGATTGATTGCACATACATCACTTTGATGAGAGCATATTGGGGCTGTCTTTGTGATAAAAATTTATTCACTCGCATCATGTTTTGTTTAACTGTAGATGATAAACAGTTAACTACAGAACTCGTCGAGCAAAAGCCGCTGTTTAGGTGATTTTTGATGTCATTGAGCTCCAGATCAGAGAAGACCATTTGCTTTGCAGATTTGCGTCAGCCACTTCAAATCACCGATGCGACATTCGCATGGCAAGATGGTTTTTCTGTGAAGAACGTTACGGTAGATGGGAACGCGGTAACGATTTTGCAATGTGCGGAACGCGTTTAACGGATCCATTTCTTGCTTTTCTTCCCAGCTTCAACTCTTAGTGTGCCATTTTTCAGATAAAATGAGGTTTTTCGAGAAAATATTCCCACTTTCTTCCGCTGCCATTTGTCACTGTTTTTCTTTAGCTGATTATTCTAGTTGATTATTAGAGGTTTACATTTTATATACTATTGTCCATGCTGCAGGGCACTGTAATCGGTCTAGTAGGGCCAGTCGGAAGCGGCAAATCGACGTTTCTTTTGGGTATTCTCGGTGAGACGGACGTCACTGCGAGACATATTGGAATACGGTATCTTTGAGGATTTGATGCCTGCTGTTGTTAACGCAATCGATTTTGTCTGACTTTCAGCTGTTTAGAGGCAAATTTTCGAGCACTTATTTTCTCTTGTTCTTCCCATACCTCTTCCACACTCACACATTAACGCCGCAGTTCCATCAAGCATTTTGCTCAGAACGGCATTACTTTGTTGGCGATATCGAGATAATCGATAGGACAGAATGGTCCGTTTGATATCGCTTCGCATTTCGCACTTATTGTGACTGCTGCATGAGACTTGACGTAGATGCTTGATTATTGTTCAAGTTTTGTAGTGAGTCGATGTCTTCATTGATAGTGACACGTCTGTGGTATGAATTTTGCTCAGAACAGTGGCTTTATCAGGTTTTGTGTCGTTGTTATATGAGGTTTGGAATGTAAATCCAGGATGGACTTAGTTTATGAATGAGAACTAACATTTTCGAGTAAGCGTAAGTAAAACTGTAGATGAGGTAATTGTATGGGACCCGAACCCGCATCATTTGAATCATCTGCATGTTACATTATCAGCCTAGGTACGGAGCCGCTTGCTTGACGTCCGATCGAAATTTTGTAATAAATGCAATTATATAGGAGTGTTGGAGTCTTTTTTCTATGGTTCGAGGCAGTAATTGAGATCATATAGTGCTATGTGGCGAAGGGAATGGCAGAAATGCTTATCTGCTTACAGTGCGCAAGTTTTCGGAGAGAATGACTCATCTTTTGAGTATAAATTCGATTTTAATGGCATGAAACCGATTGCAGTCAGAATACAGTTCACGAAGGGTTCGCTTATGTAGCGCAGAGTTGTTGGCTGAGAAGAGGCACTGTGCGTGAGAATATCGTCTGTGATGCCGAGTTCGATGCGCGCTTCTATGAGGAAGTTATACGGGTGACGGCTCTTAAACCAGACATACAGGCAAGCAGGTTTGCCTGTTGCTCCTGTCGATTTCATAGTGTAGTAGCTGAACTGTTCACCGGGACATGACAGAGTCAATATAAGTTAGGTGGGGATTGCGGGCATTATCGGCATACGAATGTGAAGCCTACGGTTACACTTTTATCCATCTACAATGAGGATCTCATCGAATGTTAGTTCATAGCAACTTCGCGTTGCCATGGATTAGAAGAAGGACAGGCTGTTTTTAAATATTAGATGGTCCGCAGTAACGGTTTGAACTGACGCCTAAGTATGAGCATTAAGAAAGTGGCGATGTATATTCTTATAGTGCAGGTATTCTTGCAACTCATTATATTGACACTCTGGAGAGGTCAACTGATTGATTAGTTCAGTGAAGTTTAGAAAAAGGAGCATGGCGTTTAATTTAAATCCAAGGTTGCTTCTTGAATGGGCGGCAGTTGATTGGGTCCTTGTTGAACAGTAGACACATAAGCCATGTCGCAACTGTTTTCTTCAAATCCAACTGTAGGGTTAGATTGCAACGCAACTTCATGTCGTCGCTGCTCGTTGTAGGTGCCAAATGTATGTTTTACAACAAGTGATGCAGCAGAGTTCATGCACTTAGAGGGTCTCTTTTCCGGGATTTCTCACAGTGATGAAGACTCCAGGGAACTGACACAGGCGCTCTGCAGCAATGACTGTCTTCCTGTCCCGTCCACCACTTTTCAATTGATCGGAAATAATTTTGCAGGCAATGCCGGGTGGTGACGAATATGAGGTTGGCGATGGTGGTTGTACGCTAAGTGGAGGTCAGCGAGCTCGAGTCGCTTTGGCTCGAGCTCTCTACCAGGGAATTTCGATTGTCCTCTTGCATCGGTTAACGTGGAGTTGAAACTGTCCACTTGTGGAATGTATTTTTGTGCCGACTTTAAAAACTGACGAGCTGTTTCCAGCAGATATCCGATCAGATAGCTAGGGTTCTAGGACGTTGGTCGGTGTGTAGATCTCAAGTTTTTTTGGCATGGAAATCATAGTTAACAGGAATTATAGGCTCCGACTGCTGCCGCCTGAATTCTTCATCCTGCTAGTTTCTCGTAAAAACATTAATATCTTGGGGGAGAAAATTTTTTGTATTGTTTTCGTGGCTATTACTTTACGCCAGCAAACTTTCCTCAAATATGTAGAGATGCGTCTCGTTCATTTTCTTATTCCTTTTTACTTTTATGCGTTAGAAGTGTTACAACTATATGTTAAAAAAGAGGTGCTAATGGACGCACTTTGTATCACAGTGAACGTGAGTGAAATCGTCGATGTTTTTTAGAATCGTGAGGTTTATCTTCTTGATGATCCTTTCGCATCAGTTGACGCGAAGGTGGGCAGATGGATGTGGGATGAAGCAGTGATGCGCATGTTGCGTGCTAGAGGCAAACTGGTCATAGTTGCGACGCATCACGTTGACTACCTCAAGGATGCTGATCACATCATCGTACTCGATGGTCACGGGAATATTCTTAGACAGGGTACCGCTTTCTTTTATTGATTTTTGTTTAGGATCGGATGACATGCACACTATTATTTACTTCATATACTTTCGCCAAACGGATTTCGCGTGCTCATGACCGAACACCGCTCTCAGGAAGGTAATAGGAGAGGTTGTGCTTCTAATGACGGCTCTAAAACAGTGGGGGATTTTTTGAATGGAAGCAAATAAGGTAAGTCGGCAACATAAAAGTAACTTTCAGGCCGCAGTGTCTCTCGCGGATAACCGTAGATCCAGTAGCAAACTCCACCACTAATAGACCCCAGTGGCATAGTGGGATCTAAAATATGGGCGAGGGGAGTGCTGCAATATCATCATGAAACAAGATCGCATTTAAGGTGACTTTCTGTTAGAAACAACTCAGTCGGTAATTATTTCCAACATAATGCGTACGTATTGTGGCAGATGCAGGCAGAGGAATTGGCATAGATCTTCGAATTCCTCTGGCGTTTGTTGGCCTATAAATAGGTGTTTTTGAAGGTCCTATCCACCGTGATGCTTCGTAGTTGTTGTAATGGAAGCATCCTTCCACCTGTGGAGATTTTGATGCCATTTGTACGAAACCATTTTTCGCTGTACAGATAAATCAGTACTTCGTATCTCAGCATTAGATCAGTGTATGACTTCCATTCTTCTGATATCATGGCGAATAAGTGTCGAGGTAGTTGCAAGCGAGCTTTCGGAAGCGCATGCTGGTATCCTAGGAGTATGCATAGCGCGTATGAGAAATCTTTGATGCTTCAAGTGTCGAACCAAACGTCATTTCAGCGAATCACGGTAATAGTTTTTACACGAAAGACATTGGAAAGAATATTTACAGGACCATCTTTGGTAATTCTACAGGGCGAATCGGAACTGCAGGTATCTTCACCGCTTGATTTCCCTGAAAAAGTATCGGAGACGGAAAGCGCCGAGCAAATCCCCTTAATTAATGAGGAGAAGCAGGCAAGTTTGTGAGTGTATTATACCTCTTTTGTTTGCCTTGAACTTTCACAGCTTTTTTCTTCTGTAATAATGCTTAGTGCTAAATGGGAGCAGGTCGCATTATAAATGTTCATTTTTTGCAAATCGCTGATGCTTCAAAGTAAAAAGCTGAGGCTAAAATTATTCTAACGGTGGTTGCTAGAGTGTTGAATTTCTCTATAGATGGATAGCGGCCGGTGAAGATTTGGTATACTGCATCAGTGTGCTCCAAAAACACTATTATACCAGTTGCATTTTTCGAGTTTATCGAACATGAGCGCATTATTTCAATTGTTCGGTCAGAGGTTGCGGGTACTGACTTAAATGCACTCATATCGGAACCTTGTTTTAGTTCACTCGAGCTGACTATTGCCTTATGGCACTTGCATGGAAAACAAAAATAGCTGTTATTGGCTGTTTTTATAGTTCTGCGAATATTTTCAGTGTGGCAAAGTGCGCTTGAGCGTATATGGTGCATATATGCGTGCAGCAGGTATAGTTCTGTCGATAGCAGTCGTGGCTGCGTTGGTTGCGATGCAGACATCAAAAAATGTTGCGGATTGGTGGCTTAGCCGATGGGCTTCTCAGTGCAATTTTAACGAAACGAACACCAGCGTAACTTTCGACAGGCAGATGCATGAAATCGAGCGAACAACGACAGTCATCTACGATTATCGGTAAGCTGTTGTTGATGTACTTTTACGTCTGTTTAGAGATATTTGGCAGCGAAATATATGTGGTTACGTCTGGAAAGTTATAAGGAGGTTCCTGCTATGATCCTGTTAGGATTTGTCATCTGGGCCTTGCACGTATTGTTAAGATATTTATCTGGTACTCCGTCGACTTATGTAGCGTTCATTCGGCTATCTCATATCCGAACACCTGAATTTAAGTCGTCCCAAAAGTTATGTTTGTCATGAACGATCACTCTGTCAATCCCGCTTGGATAATGCAAACAACAGATCTGGCATTACAACTACTTCCGCCATCACTTTCTTTTTTCTATAAGCAGTTTGCATTTCAACTGCTCGGACGGTGGATTCAGATCATCACTGAAAGATGTCCTCGCAGTGGTTTTGCTCTCCCAGGTTCATACCTTTCTATTTACACACTGGTTTTGCTCTCCCAGGTTCATACCTTTCTATTTACACACTTTATCTTTCTGCATTTTCTCTATGTGCATTAAATGTTATATCTTTGGCGGCTTATTTATAGAATATTATGTAGTTGATTGGGTGGTGTATAATTCCGCTAAGTGTACCCCTTCACTTATAGCAGAGCGAATCAGAAGAATAATGCTTCCCTTTCATTGGCTCACAGCGAATACGTATGAGAACAGCAAACCGGCCAGATCACGAAGCATATTCGCTCGATTTAAGGTTTCTATTCGAAGAACGAGTGGTGCATAAATTGAAGGAAGAAGAATGGAACACAACGATTTATTTTCTTGTGGTCTATGCGGCACTTGCATTCTCGAATACACTCTTCACCCTCATGCGTGCGTTCATTTTCGCATACGGCGGCATCGTCGCAGCCAGGAATTTACATCAAAGACTTCTTCATCGAGTGTTAAATGTTAGAGGGCTCCTATTATGCTCTGTAACTTTTGTTGAACGCTATAATGAATTATGATTGCTAAGGAATAGAAGCAGGGAATGTGCCGTATTTGCGAGATTTTGAAAATATGGCGAGCTCTAAGTTGGCCTAATTCCAACGTTCATAGCAGTTAACTAGGCTTAACTTGTATTTGCAGCTTCGAACAACTTCATTGCCCATCCAGTTGTGTTTCAGACTCATCGAATTCATCCGATTTTTCCACAGAATGCATTTTCATTCTTTCTAAGCCTTTGTACCGGTTGGAAATATTGTATTAGGTTTGTTTCACTAACGAATAAAAAGTTCAATTTTACGAATGTTTCATGAGAATAGTACCACTTTGTGTGCTTGTATTATATGGTTGCGGCTCCATTTGCAGGCATCGATCTCATGGTGGGAGCGTACACCATCAGGTCGAGTGATTAATCGTCTCTGTGCTGATGTGTATACGGTGGACGATTCGCTACCGTTCCAATTTAATATATTTCTCGCATCGTCCTTCAACCTTCTCGGGTCTATCGTTTTGACGTTTATTGCACTTCCATTCCTTTCACCGGTCATCGTTGGCCTTTTCATCATTTATTTCTTTATTCAGGTATTCTTTTGGGATATTCTAAAAAATTTGGTTGCTAATTATTGGATTCAGTGCGGTTGTGAAGACGAAGAATGAGATAAAAGAATGATCAGTCGCTGTTCCTTTCTTCCTTGGAACTAGCTTCTTAACCTTCCTATTGCATATATGAAAAGTCCTTTCTGAATTTCTGCTCAGTTGTGAATTCACTGGTGAAATTTGTACTGAAAATCTTGAGTGTACGAGTGTCCTTGCATTGCCAAGTTATTTTCTCTATTTCTAAACCCCCATAGTAATGCTTTTCAAATTGGTATTGGTTAGCGCAGTAAGCACGTTAGAGTACACGCATCGCTTTGCTCTCGGAATGTCGTTGACAGCTATAAAAATCACCTAAGTTAAGCGAGTTCCTATCGTTGTGCAATTCCACGCTTAATATACTATACTATTGTGTACTGAGAGTGAAGCATAGGGACGGTTTTCAGTTTTATATGAAAGAATGGATTTCGTTTGGCTATAACATCGTAGCCCCTCACTTCTCCTTTCCTACTTTCTCTGAGTTGCGAATTGTTTTCCCAAAACTTCTCTTGTGTAAATTACTACTATTTGCAGATCTAATTGTCGTGGTTGAAACGAGAAGATTTGTCCATAAATTGCACTTGAAACAGAAGTCTTTTTATTGCAGCGCTATTATCGTTATACAACTTGCGAGGTGAAACGATTAACGTCGCTAAGCCTGTCGCCGCTCTATAGTCATATAACGGACACCATTTCGGGTCTTAGTACAATTCGCGCCTTCCGTTTTGCTGAGGAGTGAGTTTCCAGAACCTGTTTTTCCTCATTACGACTCATTTCATAAAGTTCATCAGTTTTATTTGTGAAATGGTCGAGGTGAGCACTCTGGGTATCAACATATTTTATAGAGACAACGAAATGAGACCACTGACACCTTTTCCGCTTGCTTTAAACCTCTCCGTGCTTGCCTTTTCTTTTATGAAATTGTGGAGCAATTGAAGTTTCACATAATTATTTGCTCGCAGTTGTTTTGAAAATTGCCTAATCGTGCTGGAAGTTTCGTGATGTTGATTGTGCATTGCATTTTTCCCATTTATAAAGATAAAGTGATGAAGTTAAGCTTCGCCAGCACACTACGTGATCGGCTGGATGATAATATTCGGGCGCAGTTTTCGGCGTTAGCGGCGGCTCAGTGGCTCTCTGTACGTCTTCAGATTCTCGGTGTTTTCATGGTATCAGCAGTCACGCTGTCCGCAGTATTACATCGCACTTTGCACTACGTCGATGCCGGTATTTTTTCATTGCTTTATCTTTCTTGCAGTCATTTCCTTATTCGTTAAAACAGACAACTCAAAATTAAGAAGATATGAGTTAGTCTTAACATAAATTTACTAACAGATTACGGAATGTTGGCTCAGATTTGTGACGTTATGTAAAATTGAAGAGATGAGCGTTCGGTGTTATGACGATGAATCTAATAGATCTCTCATGTTGGCCGTCAAGTTGAAGTATAGCATGGTTATTAGAGCATGTTCGCTCGTCTTGAAGGAGGTTAGGATGAGCCGTCTAGTTTTATGGGTTCTTATGTACTAGGCAAATGCATTGGAGGACGAGAAAAAGATAAAAGTGCGATGCAAACACACTGAGAGATTGGAGCTGAGTCTTTAATTTTATTTAATTGCAGATTATTTATCATCTATTACTAAAATAGTAATTTTGATAATCATGTGATATAGTGTCGTTGTTGATACATTTTTTCTCTGATATAATGTTTCCGTTCCATATTTGATGTCCATATTGCTCCGGCTATTTACTGGGCGATGATTGACTCAAGCGACAGCATTTGATTGTGGACGAACACTTATTAAATGGGTTGTTGCAGGAATGGTGGGACTAGCGATAACTTATGCTCTATCGGCGACTAATCTGCTCAATTCACTGCTAAGCTCATTCATCGAGACTGAAAAGGAGCTGGTATCGGTTGAAAGAATGGCGAATACACCAAGGACATACCTTTAGAGAGTAACAACTTTCCCATTCCGGTGAGAGAACTGCCCAATATACATATGTGAAACCTATCGCTTGCGTGAATTCAAGCAGTTGTTTGTGTTGTGGTGCGTGTAAATCTTTGTGCATTGGATTTTTTGCTTAGTGGGATATTGAGCGGAGGAAAATTCAAATCTTACTGACGATGAGTAACTTTAAATGGCTTATTAAAACCATATCGAGTTCTAGTAGCCAGGCTGCGATGCATTTTACGATATGGCATCGATGTGTTAGGCAAATATTGTGATATATAGATCACTTTATGAGTCGTCAGCTTAGTGTTGTGAGATTTCTTAACTCGACCCTCATTTGAAAAAGTACTTAACACGTGATTTTTGCAGATGAATTCTGATATAAATGGGAGAATAGATTTCGCATGCGTAAGTCTTCGTTATGATATCGGTCTACCCCTAGCCCTAGAGAATGTTTCATTTCGGATTGAGGCCGGAACTCGAGTGGCGATCATCGGCAGAACTGGATCCGGCAAGAGCAGCCTTATTCAAGCACTTCTTCGAATAAATCCTATAAGTATGTCGACTTTAAACACTTTTCCTTGCATTTTTTATGGTACTAATAAGAACAGGCTAGAAATAGATATTATCAAAATCGCTCGCAGAAGGTGAGTGTTTAAAAAGCACTGATGAGGACATTAGGGAGTAAATCTGGTCAGCTGCAAAACAGATCTGAAAATCTAGAAGATCCGGACCTCCGTTGCTGGGTGATCGATTGACTTCCACCTTTGAAGGTACGAGTGCCAGTCACTGTGGATAAAAACGATATCGGCGTTGCGATCTAGGTGTGTTGCGACACATTTTCTCTCTCTACTCGGTACTTATCCCCATTTCTGTATTCTACCCTAAATTCTTTCACATGAATTATTCTCAGTATGATTGTTTTTGATTGATATAAATATGTTTCGTTATAGATTCAGGCAGGATCTTTATCGATGGAATCGATATATACTCAGTGGAGTTGCATTCGTTGCGTTCTATATTTGGAATTGTAACACAGACACCGTTTGTTTTCTCCGGAACTTTGCGTGAGAACCTCTGTCTTGAACATGACATCCCCGATCAGGAGTTGCAGAGAATGGCGGAAATCGCCAATTTCGGTTGGCTTGTTTGTTTATATCTCTGTGTCTTTTCGCTACATGAGAGTATTTTGGTCCTACACCTATAATTTGTGAACCCGAAAATCCCTTCTTTTCCGAGGCTCGACCAGGTGCTGTATAGCCTGGCAGCGAGATATGAAGTTAACTTTCTATTAAGCCGCTAAAAAGTCAGTGGTAGTAAGGACGAAGGAGTTAACAGGGCAGGGGGGGGGGGGGGGGGGGTGGGAGACGCCGCTTTGACATGAATAGTTAACTCCTCCCCACCAGCCAGTATCGGCCACACGTCCACCTCGCTGTTGGACTGCGAACCCTGAACCGACTGGCGCTAAGACGACACCTGATGTGTACAGTTAGATGCATTGGTTCCATTTATCAGCACCGACCCTTACGTGAAGGCATTTGTGAAAAGTTTGCTAGTTTTGTGGGCATCATTTCTCGGCGGTTCCTGAAGGCAATTGACCTACAATCTACTGACCGTCCATTAAAGCCAGTGGTCATCTATGATATTAGGTAACACTTTGAAAGCTTTAATGGTTTAGGATGTAGAAGCTTAATCAGCTTTTATTCCAAGGAAAGAGCATTATCAGATATTGTTCAAATCGATTTATAGTTTAAGAATCATTGTAATGGTTGTTTCTGGTTTAGAGTTCGGGATATAAATTAGAAATTTGACTGATGGACTCGTTAGAGTGAAGAATATGAAATGAAAGCTGCGTGGGAGGTTGCCTTTACACTTGAAAGCAACGACAACCGGTCTAAGGGGGATTTTTGTGTCCGTTATGCAGTCCTTTTTGCCGCACTCTTTTCGTACCTCAGAGGTCGTTTATGCATAATATGTTTTAGAGCTTTTGCATTGTTCTTGTTTTGCATTATTCATACATTTCTGACGTCGACACATAGATCTGAATTTTCTAGGCAAAGTTCGGTGAGGTTTGTTTTCTTTATGCTTTTTCTACCTGGGTTTTCACTTCACGTCCATGGCTGCATGGGAGATTTAGTGATAAATAGGGTGATGACGACTGT
Source organism: Parascaris univalens (assembly GCA_037576465.1). Taxonomy (NCBI): domain Eukaryota; kingdom Metazoa; phylum Nematoda; class Chromadorea; order Rhabditida; family Ascarididae; genus Parascaris; species Parascaris univalens. The sequence goes on along the minus strand of CM075173.1, from coordinate 182,906,708 downwards.
GGCGTCTGCTAAGCTTCAGTCACGTAGAGTGATGTTAGGAGTATTCTTCTATCCGATAATCGTTCCTTATTCGATGATTCTTTCTTTGGAAAACGTCCTTAGGTCTTTATAGTTTTGGTCTTGATTTGGTCGCTCGGTTGTATATCCATGTCCAGTGCTGCTTCATTGCCTGTGTTATGATTCAGGGTGTTTGATAGAACGACTGGGTGGTCTTGATGGAATGCTCGAGGAGGGTGGAGCGAATCTCTCTTATGGGGAGAAGCAAATCATTTCGATTTGTCGACTGATTCTCTCTCGTCCTAAGGTATCCTTTTTTCAATTTCCCTCTTCGAAGAGGTTTATTATTTTTTTACTGAATTTGCATGATAGGATGAACTGTTTTGGTAGGGTGTTTTGCGATCCTTACAGTGGCATAACGCAGAAGCGTGAAGGACTCAAGATGATAATTTATAGTTGTTTTCTTGAAAACTATGCATTTTGTGCTTTAAATTGAACAATGGAACAATATTTATTCAATGTTTATGTTGGTTCATTAGTAAATCGAAAAGTAAATGAGTATGAAAGTTGGCTCTACTTTGCTTAAAGTGCAAGCCTGCACCTCTTTAGATAAAAACAGAGATTTCCCATATTCTTTTGTAGGAAGATCGTCTCTAATAGAACCTTTTTTCAGATAGTGATCTTTGATGAAGCCACCGCGCATATGGACTCGTTGACACATACACGCATGAGTGAACTTGTTCGATGTTTGTTGCCCACCGTGACAGTCATGTCGATAGTACATCGCATAGACGACATCAACAACTACGACTCCGTAATTCTTATGGAATCTGGTAAAATAGCCTGGCAAGGACCACCTGACAACCTCAGAGAAAAATTTGATGAATCACATTGCTGATATTTAATTTCGAAATGCATTATGTATTTATGAATCACCTTGGTGAGTCTGTTGTTGAGTAATCCTGCGTTGGGATTGGTTATAGTATATTTTAGGAATTAGTTCTATCAAATTTGTTGACACGAGGTGTGAGAATTTTTTGACAGGCACCGTATAAAATTTGATTGCTCGAAAGTATCCAGGTCGGAGTATAATTATTGCAGTAATGGGACTTGGTATAGAAATTGTCCGATGTCTTCGTTGCATGCAGTCAGTTTGTGAGGGGGTCTCTGCTCGCTTTTTTCCTGGAAAGGAGAGAATGGAGAGATATGTTAGAGAGATAGAGAAAAGAAAGATGGAATGACATTGGAAGAGTGTTAGCCCTAAAAGACCTGGAGTAGTTTTTCACGTAAGGAAAAATGTGTCTCCACATTTCATCAGTATTTTCTCGGCACCTGTTGTTTTGCTTTCTGTTTTTGTCGTTCTTTTTAGCGTCTGCAGTTTTCTTTTGTTTTCAGTTTTCGTTACTCTACATCTTTAGGGTATAAACTGTACTGATATCGTTTTCGTGTGCATTCAGTCTCTGAATTCGTTTCTTTCATTTTCGTGTTCCCTCGCTCTCTCATTATGATATGATTGCACTTTGAGCATGAAAGGCAAATGAGCGTTGGTCACCCATTTTTCCTTCTCAAAATGTTAAAATATTGGTAAAATGAGCATCATTCCAGTCATTCTAACGACTCTAGCATCAAGTGTGGATCTAAATTAGATCGGGTCCTAGTCGCTGACTTGATCGCAGTCGACATGGGTTCTTACCTGCCCCACGGTTATTCATAAGTTGTTGTTATGAAATCTTCTTTATGTCGCCAAGAAAGTGAAGTGAAACAAAGAACCAGAGAGAAGTAGAGGAACAAGCAACTACGAGGTCAAAAACGTGGTGTAGGCAGCGATCGGGACTGGCTTTGATGCTGCTTCTTTAGGGTTCCACGAGGACATATAAATGAGGACAGTTGCCATTTCTTTGCTTTATTAATTTGTTATCTGTTTGTTTTCTGTATCTGTTCTGATTTGTTGACTTGGCTTCTTCGCACTGTCGAATCGTATTTGTCGAATAAGTTGTTTGGTTTATAATTCGGATGACATTACGGGTGGCTTATTGTTTTTCAGGCTCAGTTTCAACGAATTCCTTTTGTGCTGAACAAAGTAGAATGAAACTATATCAAACGAACTTTACTTACGTTCAGCAACTTGATGTGCCGATGCGGCCGTGCTCACGGCAAGTGAATATTGTACAGAGGGAATACGACGTTGACAGCGATTCAATATACGAATAACAGATAACTACGCGTAATGGAGGATCACTTGAAGGGCGCTCAATAGGGAGCTCTCCTGAGCTCCATACGAGGGGCCTGTCCCTCGTCCTTACCGCTGTCCGACTGACGAGTCTTTGCTAGGGGAGCTTTCGCCGATCTGCCTCGCTCCGCCTTCCATTTCTGCTAATGCATGCAACGTGCCCTTTATCCCATTGACCATTTTCGGTGATGTATGTAACATGCCCTTTTTCCCATTGACCATTTTCGGTACTGTATGCAGCATGCCCTTTTCCCCATTGAAACGTTTAGTTTTTATCTCCCAGTTTTCGCTGGGTGTATCATCGTTTGCACTATGTGTTTCATCGTTTCTGGTCGTCATAGGCACCTCTGAGGCGGTTAGTCTTTTTTTGCTACATGTTGACTGCAATGAGCCGCGATGACGCATCTCGCGTTTCGCGACACCTTTCTACTGGAGAATTTTGCAAAGAACAGTGGAGAAGGAAATGTGTGAAGTTTCATATCGGGGACGATTGTGTTGTCGTTGGCGGTAATCACGTTCAACATCACCAATACGCAAGTTTTTTATTGCTACGGCAATTTTTGTTTGGACATATTGTGTATTAAAAAGCCACTTATTGCCTTCGAGACGTACTACAGTCAGAGACGACGAAGAAACGCTTTTCAATAAGTTGTCTATGCGTTCACACATGGTGTTTACTGTTCAACTGCTAACTGAAACAACAACAGCGCCATTCTCTATCGCTTTTTCCACTTTGTGGAAAATCCCATCGATGCAACAGTGCTCTTTCTCCCACCTCATTGCATCTTCAGTCAGTCGACGCTGTTACATCGTTGATAGAAATTTATGCCTCATGCAATATTTTTCTATTACGTTTTCTTTCTATCTCTATTTGCGATTTACTGCTATCATATTAGCAATCATCCTACCACATTCTCAGATAGAAACGCCATATCTTCATGGCAATTTTTAAGAAATGTACTGGTATTTGCATACAGATGAGAAGAACCTCCATTAACGAGGAAGCTTCCTTCCGACTCCAAACTGCTGCGTTTCCCAGTTGTTTTGTTGTTCACTTGTGCGTTATGAGATGTGCTATTTCAGAAGAATAAACAAACATTGGAAGGCAGTTGCATTGACTTTAGTTTTTCATTGTCATTGTCATTGGTCAGATTGTTTCGGATTGAACTGCTTAGAGCTCCTTTCTCTTATTCATAAATTATTCGATCTATTGACCATAAATGAGTTGGTCACAACCTTTTAAATCTCCTCACTGTTTATGGGTGTCGCCTTTATGCCCCCAGCTTGATTAGTCTTCAGGTCTTCTTGAGGATCTGCATCTTCGGTCGAGATGCGGCGAGTAAACTGCGAGAAGACAAAGGTAAAAAGGACAGCTTCTCACAATTGCACGATGAGGTGACAGACACAAACAAGGTGACCCACGCTAGGCTAGCCTTAATCGTCGGCACTGTCCAGTGGTTGCACCAGGTGGGCTCCACGCTTCGGCTACTTCCTCAACGTCCACCTGTTAGGTCGCTCAGTCTTCCAGTATTTCCCGCCCAGTGAGGATTCGCTTGGGCGATAGCTGGTTAGGGCGGAGATTCGATGAAAATGCCACGGAGAGAAAATTCAGAACACCGGAGCAGAAACTCCTCCGTGAAACAGTCCGTTTTACATGGTCCGTTGGTGTCAGTTGCTAATATTATTATCGGAGGAACACCACCAGTAGTAAAGTCGAAAAGCGCAGTTTACTTCGTTATTAGCGGTCATGGCAGTACCTGTAATAATAACAGGCATTGAGGGCGTAATCGCCGCGATGAGGTAGCCTTCGCAATAGCACAGACAAAAATTTCAGCACCTGTGATGAAGAGTCTAATAATACGGGTGGCAGTAAAGTCTTCAGAGGCAGTAGAAATTTGCAACCCAACGTCCACAACTAGGAATTTCCTACTGCTTCGCTGCTCGTGATTCCCATCTTAGTAGCAGTTTTCTTTGGCGGCCATCTCGAAGCGGTAAATATACGAAGTTAGACTGTGAGGGAATTTCGATGGAATTCCCGCATTTTGCAATTATATTGCATTATAACAATGCACAGAATGAAAAGACACAAATCAAAAAGCAATGAAGAATGAAGCAACTTCAACTGCTGAGGTCCTCCACTGGCTCAACAGTAAACCATGCAGCCCAACAGTCACATTCCTCCCAAAACCCACTATACTGTCAGCACCGCAAACCTAATCTTTATCCTATCAACAGCCCGCACTTCACGCCTCAATTCTTCACTTGCAACCTCGTGACGTCCATTCGATTTATCAAACCAACGAGAATTATGCCATCACCTCGATCCGCCTAAATTGTCAAAAGCAGTTTTTCTCGACTCGGAATCTAACAGACATTTGGATGTGGGAGAAGTGAAAAATTCTTGAGATCTCGATCGAACTTCCCATTTGGAAAGTGACTCTGAAAACATCACCGGTTAACGTTTGACGCATTATGCTACAAGCATGAGCATCAACCGGACCAAAAGCTCAAATGACGACAGTAGTTAGCAGAGGGGGCGAGGAGCACGGCGGGACTTGGCGAGAAAGCCGGAGAGGATCGCTTGTTTCCCGAAGCCCAAATCTTCTCATTCATCTACTCAGATGAAATGCGGAACGTAGATGGGATAGGCTTACTCGTACACGTAGGAAATTCACTTCTAAAGAATAAAAAGTGAAACGTGGCTTTCATAATGTCGTGCCGTGAAAAACAAGGAAAGGGAGAGGTTTTTTTCTTCATAGAGGAGGATAATTCGCTTCTCATTTAATACGACCATAGTTTAAAAGAGCTCAGCGGATCCTCCCATAACAACGGAGCTGTAAGCGAATAATACCGCTGGCGGAGAAAACATCAAATGTTATTGCTGCACCGCGAGCATCTCTCGAAAAGTGTTATTGACCCCAGTAAAAACGCAACAATGACATTGTGTTGAACTCGGCCTCCATCGGGATCACTACCACATTTAACCCATAAGTATGAACCCTCATTGTGCACCATGTTCAAACGAAATGACTTTTGTGTAAGCATTCAACTTCGCTTTTATCACGACGGCAAAAAGCCAGATGCCAACGGGCTGAGTGGTCTAGTGGTATGATTCTCGCTTCGGGTGCGAGAGGTCCCGGTTTCGATCACCGGCTCAGCCCTGAGACATTTTCATTTCGTTATTTCTTCGCCATCAATCGTTCTTGACTGTTGGTGTCTCGACGCGTATCTTGCAAAAGTAAATTCTTGGAGCCGTTAGAATACTGCCGAATTCGAACGAATTCATGTCTGCATTCGTGTTTCTTAGTCTCTGTTTCTGTTTTTCTGTGCTACAGCATGTATTGTTCCAAGATCGGTTAGAATGTTTCCAAATTCGACGACGATGCACAATTTGCATTTAGCAGCTGCATAACATGAAGCGGTCAATTAACAAACAACCGGTTTGTGTTTACTCAATGACCCGAGAAGTCAGATGGACGTGATGATTTTAGCCCTCTTCTCCACTCGTTATTGTTATAATAGCCGCATTTGTTCCCGCCAGTTGACGGTTTGCTATTCTTTCGCTGCATTGCTTTTCGAAAAGGCTGATGCTACACGCAGCACAGTACCTGCATTTCTGCACCGGCAACTTTTTGAATCGACGACGCCAAATTTGAAAGAAACTCGAACCATGTGAAATACTATCAATGTCAAGACGAATATGCCCGTAAATAAGGTGTTTCAAATATCTCGTTGATGCATAGAACGAAATCTTTGTTACTTAAGCATTTCCCCATATATAGTGACAGAAAGCTGGTGACAGTCTATGAAGTGGTATCAGTTAAGCTTGCTTGCTCGCTTTTTGTAACAGCCGTTACGCCACCACTATCGTCGATGATGCAGTTTGAAAGTTTGAAATTCCTCCAAAAGTACAGAATGTATGCGACACGTATGTGCGAATCTCCGTCTGTAAAACTCCCATAAAGAGGCTTATCTTATACGATCCGTTCTCCGGAACATAAGCTTGAAGCACTCAATAGGGATTATGGATTTTACTTTATTTGAAGGTGTCTATTGAATGCGTGAAAGGAATACGGAAACGAAACCCATACGTGATGTAGAACACCTTTTTTCCTATTACGCGCAATGAGCCACTAATCCATTCGATTCGTTCCCACGCTGACTCTCATCTAATATTTGTTTCTTTCTTTCGAATGACACGATATTCCTCCACTTATTTTCAGCTCAGTGAAGGAAATAGGAGAGTCTGCTGAAGGTCGTGAAGGAAAACGATCGCCGGCTCGATCTCAGTCTTTCGATTTGCCACATGACGCAACTAATGCAACGCTCAGTTGGTGTGCAATTTGATCGGCTTCGCGTATCCGGCTTATACTTCCGTCCTTAACTATATTGCAACTTTTTCCTCCTAGTATTTTCCATGTGAAGGAATTTTTCATCGTGAATCAGCAAGTGCAATATAATTTATGAATAAGTTAAGCTGTATGCCTGAATGATAAATGGTCGACAACGTTGGCTATATGTTTAAAGAAGTTGGTGCATAAAACGCGGACATTATTCGTACTGTATGTTGGCGGCATATTAACGGTCATTTTCCTGATTGCCGCTGTATTAGTGAAGCAGAGATTGTCTCTGTAATCAGTGGTGTTGTTCGTTCTTATCACTGAACTTATCAATGGCATCGTTCATTGTCATCGATGGACTTATCAGTGGTATTATTTATCCTTATCAGTGCTTATGACTTTTAGCTTTTGCTAGATTGCTTAGACGACTCATTTCTGCATACATTCAATGTCAGCTACTGTATTTTGTGGTAATAGACAAAAGATCTGCTGTGTTGAGGAGGAAGTTCTTTTTCACGTGATGATAAGATGAATCCACCATGTAAGTGTCTATGTGGCATTCGTAGTGGGAACTCGAAAAAATAACATAGCACAAGAAGAGACAAGAAATTACCACCTGTAGTGTGCAAAATGAACCGGTTAACGTTACGCATTGTTCTCAGTTTTTCACATCTCCATATACGATGGCATACCATTTTCCAAGATCCATCCTCGGATCGCTGCATCTAATTGAGGTGAGTCGGACCAAAGAGAAGGACGATGACACTCAATGGCTCATCTGTTGGACAGTGTTCGCCTTCTTCTCTCCGCTTTACTTTCTTGCACACGTCATCATGGATGCCATTCCTCTGTACTGGCTCCCTAAGGCCTAATTCCGCAAGAATGTTTGCATTTTTCAGTTGCTTTGGGTTCGTTCGTCCTCTAAAAAAGCTGTCCTCAAGCTCGATGGAATTTTCTCACGAGAAAGCATTCAAGACTTAGCTCGTGAGGATGAAAAACACAGACGATAGGGGTAAGGCTTGCTCGGAAAATATTTGTTATCATCATCACGGCAGGTCAACCTTGCCGCAGAACTGCTTACTGCTTTTTTTAAATTATTCAAATCTGTGAATTCTTTCTACGGAAATCCCCTACACATTTCTTTTTTAATATCCACTTCTTACAGTTCCTACACTGTTCATCGATTTCAGATGACTTTTCTTCTCTATATCTGCGTGCCGCAGGGTTTTGGCTTTGCGGAGCTCTGCGTTCAACTGTTGATCCAGCCGCAGCGAAATTCGGAGAAACGCTCAACGAGAGAAGCACAGCATTGACGCAGGGATAATTCAAGATGATTATTTGATAATTCAGTGCTAACGAATCGCGCCATATGACTGCAGTCTTCGCATACGGACAGAATATGTTTTAAAGTCGAAAAGCACATTGTGTGATGCAAAACAGCTTTCTTAGTGTAGGCTAGAACTGTTAAGGCTGTTACTCTATGTGCTATGATGAGGACGCCGGATCAGCCGACAGATTAATTCCGTAATAAGGCGTGGTTGTCTCTCATAAACTCTTATTTTAACAGCCTCGGGATCCGGCGTGGCTTTTAGCGTGGTTTGCTTAAGAAGGTGGGGCATATAATGATGGGGGCATTGCAGATTTGCACTGAAGTGTTGAGACGACCACTTTGCCGATGAACCAAAAGCAGCAAGATTTTGTTTATGTTTTACATTACAACTATAGTGTCTCTAATGAAATGAAGGAGTTGAACTTAGGGAAGAAACGATGTTTACAAGCAAAAAGCAGACTTTTCATTAAAATCTCACGTGATATGTTCAACTGCTGTCACTACAAAACTGAAAGAATTCCTCACAAAGGCATGAGATTGCTATCTCCTAGGTGGAAATTTGCAAGAGATCTGTTAGCGACGAGCAACTTGATAAGAATCGAAGCTGTTCACTCGATTGGTGCACTGCGTTTTGTTTTAGGTTATAAATGTTAATTCGTCATTTTTCCAGTCGGATTTTAGTGGATGATGGGAATGCAGAGGGTTTGCCTACTTGACGAGCAGCGGTGAGTAATAAAAAAGTAATGGTGCTTCCGAAAGGAGAATATATTTCTTTGAATTTCGCTTAAAAGCTTTTAGCGTCCGGAACACTTTGAAGCACTCATAAACAAGATAAAAAGGATTTGATAGCGCTGAACGAATTCTCGTTCGTTTTACTGACGGAGATGAGTGCAATGAGAACCTCTTCAATGCATTATTATAAATATGGATTCGTATTTATTGCGACTATATTGAAATGCATCGCTGTCGCCCTAAATTACCGAAATCTGTCGATTTCTCCGTGGAAAACCAGTCAGACACCTTTCAGAAAATATAGTCTGAACACAACAGCAATCACTGTTGACCATTTTACTTATATGGTTCATTATTACCGCTTCATACCAGACGTTCACGTACGCATCGAATTCATTACTATGCGCCTTCGTCATTTGTGTCGTTTCTGGGAGTGTAAATCTCGCAAATAAAGTACAAAACCACTTTGCAACGAACATAGAGCACGTAAACTGCTTGCTTAGGGTAAACCTAAACTTCGCACGTTGCCAACGACGACTCACTGTGACAGCTGCTCTGATTTATCCTTACAAAGGGCGGGTGATTTCGGTCCGATTTTCCAGCAGTTGATTAGCCGAATAAGTTAATGTGATGATCAGAGAAGCTGGAAAAGAATGCTCCAGTGCAGCCTGCAGAAGAGTGATTGATGGTATGATCAGACGTCTGACTAAACTTCGTACAAGGCAGGTCCACTATTAGAGACATAACTATTTCAGTTCAGTTTGATTTAATTCCCTTCACTTACTCAGCATCAGTAGCACTTTCATATTCCCATCCTACGATCAATTCGTCCCATCGTCAACTTTTAACACCGAAGAGTAGTTGCCATTGTTCGAAGTGCCCCACTGCCTTGCTTCAAGCATTCTCTTATTGTAATCCCTTGTTTAGTGATAAAAGAGACGAACTTTATTACAGTGATTCAACAATCTGTGCTTTTCATCGCATTTGAACATTGACCTTCGATGGAGTTTCGCGATCAAGAATCCTTTAGTATGCAATAAACATCTTTTATCGGTCACTGCTTCCCGAAAAAAAAGAAGCAAAATGGCTCATTTGGATCTTCTAAAATATAGGGGCTATGAGCCTCGCTGATTCATGAGCCTTTGAATTTATCAACACATCTCTCTCATCACAAGCATCTCTGCTAATGCACCTTATCCAGTTGAAGGATATGGTTTTTCTCTATTTCCAGCATCATTTGGCATCCGAGGATTATCCTGTTTCAAGAGAATCATAATCTCGAATATGTGAAACACGACGAAAGTCATTAGAGTCGTTATGAGGGGAAAGGATGACCTGAGTAGAATTGAATAGAATTTTCCATTCGTTGCAAATACTTAGGTAAGGTCATGAAGCCGTCTCACAACGCAGATAGAGTTGCATCCTGATTAAGTGATGATACCCAATTTTTCAGAAGCCGGTTATCGGCAGCATAGTCCGAACGTGCAGATATTACAAGTACGGACAGCGCAGAGCTGACAGAGCTTTTCCGATTAAACACTGCAATGGGGAATTTAGGTTACGCAGGAAGTGCTTCGGAAGATATCGGCTGAGTCCCATGTTTCATATTATCGATGGAGTTATTTATAGAAAATCGAATTAGTGAAGCCAAACCTAAGACTTCAACCTCAGAGGGCATTCAGTCGTATTGCAGCAGCACTATGCTGTTTATCAAATTGTACAGTGGCAGCTTTTCATTCTTGAAAGTTTCAGAAACTAATGTTACTATCAGAGGTTTGAAGAAGTGATAATTCTCAAATAGTTTGTTAAGAAAACTGACTCGAAAGTCATTGGCAATTCGAAGAAAAGGTAGAGGATAGACGATCTTAAAATTTGTCCTCATCGTTGGCAGATTTCCGCTTTCTAACGATGATATATCTTGTTTTACTCCCACCTTCACTGATTATTTTAACTTAGCAGATTTTTCCTCCAGTAATAAATATGGGCTATTTTCCATTATCGACTTCCGTACGTTCATTATGCATTTTAAAGCTAACGCTTATGAATCGACTTTCAATTGTTCTTCCTTTGCGTTCATCAGCAAGTCCATTTAGAGACGAAGGATGGTGGCGCATATCGCATAGATAACTTGGGTACGAAATGTTGGGTTGTTCAGACTTGCACATCTCAAAAAAGTGTATTAAGTTGTTCGGATGCTAGCACCTCATAGGAAGCACTGATGAGAAGAACAGATGGAAGCTGACTGCCGATGTGAACCGTGTGGAAACCACGTCGGTTCCCGAGAGAAATAACAAATTTTTACATAGTTTCAAGTGAGAAGGGTATTCTCGATGCTGGAGGACAGCCTCAAGAGGCTTATGGATTGGCACTCTAAATTTCATTTCCTAAGCTTCGTCTGTTTCCAAGTTGAAGATATACAGTACCTGGGTAGAGGGGTTGACGTATAGACACCCGCACAAACGTTACCGGACGTCGTAAATGTGAACATGCGAAAATGCGTTGAAATAAACGAAAGCATTTGAAGTTACTTTGAATAAATTTGCTTCGTTTATTTGAAGGAGCGAATCGTATCATTATTTTGTTAGCGTTACGAAAGGGAAGCAGTTGCGTTAGCCTTCGTGAGTTGGCTTTCAGCCTTTGTACCGTCGACGTATTCGTTATTTCTGCTTTTCAGCATGCAAAACATTCACGCTTTTAAGTGGTGGTACTGACATAAACATTTGCGTGCATTCTCGGCCCCCACATCAAGCAATTTAAAAATTCCCAGCAAAACATTGAGCCCCCTGAAAAATGCGTTTAGCTTTCAGCTGAAAACATCTTTCACAATCTCTCACAAAAAATGCGCGCCGACTTTTTAGCACATCTAATTTTCTGGATATCGATGGATGGGTCAGTATGGAGGACCGCCTATGGTGCTGTGTTATGGCGTATGTTATATACCCCCTAATTCTTATTTCACTGGCTTCAATGATGTCTGAGGTGAAGTTGTTGAGCAGACACACACAAATCTGTCCATGAGCGAAGCCATGACGTCGGCATAATGTATTCCTGGGAGCAAATTTGCTGTGCTCATAAAAATGAATGACTTACCTCCCAGTATCATCGACTCTATGGCACTCATATTTCAACAGCTATTTCCATTTGGTAATTCTCTTTTTTTTGCTGCAAGTAGCTATGTATGGTCTCGTTTGCAAAACGCTGAATAAATGGAACAAAAAGTGGGAAACTTTCATGCACAATAATTGTCTGCAGTTATTGTGCACCAAGCTGTATGTGAAAAACTCTAAAAATGTCTGAAATGCTGCACCTATCGCCTTTAATTCTTCGCACAAAGTCTGATATCTAGAAAAGAATATATGATATGTTTATATAGTGAACTGTGCTGAAGCAAGGACTTCACGAATTTCGTACGTAGTTGATTGAGCTCATTTGATTGAGCTGCACTCATTTGGTACTCATTCGCGACTCGTCGTTATGCAATTTCTGTTTAATCTGCAAAGTATTACAGTAAAGTTAACGGCCCACTTTTAAAGTAAAGTAACAGTTTGATACCGCATTGTTTCTCCTAATAGTAACACTGAAATAATTACTGTTTAATTGCACTCGCTTTTCATAGTCGATACAAGCTGCAAGCAACGAAACTGCGAGAAAATTTTCATAGAGGAGTCTGAAGACACATTCTTGAATTTGTGGGTCACAAACAGATCATTTGTCCAACGCCAAATTAAAGCAACCATAAAGAGAATTGATAACAACGAACGGCTCAGACATGAGTGAATCCGGAGGAAAAGAAGAGAAAAAGAACTGCGATCATGAGAATGAGGTGAAGTCACTGTGTTTTGCCTCAAAGCTTAATTTTTACTCACGAATTTCACGTTTTACGGGCAATTTGGTTTACACTAGCAGCATAACCCTAAGAGAGGGCAAACACTTTCTTAAGGAGAGGATGAAGGTACCGCACATTAGTTCTTGTTTCCTCTCAAATTCTTAACTCTATATACCAACGAAATTCGATGCCCTGTTAAAAACTACTAAAACCATTAAGTTTATAATTTTTAAAGTGGTCTATGTGAGTGTTTTCAAAATTTGACCCTTGAGAGAGAGAAAAAATTGGCTGAGAAAGAGGCGCATGTCTGCACACGCCTTCCTTTTCTTTCACTCTTGTGTGCACCACTGGCCAATATTTGAAAGACTCCTGAAGTATGCTTATTTAGTAATCATTTTTCTTAAGCATAAGAATCCAGAAAACAAATATGGGACCCGCAATAACAAAGAGCACAAGAGAAATTGAAAATGCTTTTATTTATGCATCCATTTCCTGCAGCTTTTGTTTCATGCTTTAATTTTGGGGGAATGAGCTGCCGACTTTTCAGTGGAATTTTTAGGATTTTCTCTTGTGAGGTCTTCGATGAAGACTATCGATTCAAACCGAAACCCTCCCTGAAACATCTATATAAGGTAAAAAGACATTTCAGAGCCATTCAAAAAATGCTCCAGAAACAGAGAAACGTCGAAGTGAACGAAAGCCGATCAGGATGCCCCACAACGAGAAAGAAGTGAACTTTCTAGCCGATTGATGGATTCGCTTGACTTTATCGAAATAGATTTCTCATTAGTGAAGTCTCTGATCAGCAAAAATGGAGTGTGAATTCTGAGAATCTCTGACAGTGACCTATTACATTGTGACCTTAATCGTTCTTGAATTTAGCAGTAATTGATTAATTCATAGTCAGAAAATAGCACTCCACATTCAAACTTTTTTTCGCGAAATTATTGATTGTTATTGACGATATGCAGGAGTGAAATAATGATGCATCCACAACATTACAGATAACCTCACATATTGAAGGATCTATTAGCAGTTTTTAATGATCCGATCCGAGTGCGCATTTGTTTTCGTTAGCAGTTTATAATTTAATAGTAGTTGAGAAGAAAAAATGACGCTTGAGTTGCAAAATCGACATGGCGTAAATCTAGCAAGAACGTTCCTCGAAACTTGTTGCACTTGAATGCAAACATGGATGGATTTGACCAGTGCAGTCAAACGGCTTAAAATATGAGGTTTTTGTGGTCTTTGCTTTAACTCATTTTACATTATTCTGCTCTAACTTACTTTATCAATAGAGCGTCCATTACATCTATTCATACCACTCCCATTTTTTGCCCGGAAGTTGTAAGGTCGACTGAAGATTAGGAGGGGGAGTCTACGCCTATTTCCCGTCTCTCGGTTGCTGACGAGTCGACTCGTCGCTGTTTCGCTAAGAAATAGGGTCGGCACTTATTCCACTTCCTTTGTCAAGATAAAGTGACTGCTAGAAGGCGTAGCTTGGTAGGACGGAGGCAAGGAGTCTCGTCGGAGCTCACGTCTAAACGATCGTCGGTAACCAGTATAGGGCAACGAATAAGCATCGTTTTTACCCCTGCTTTACAACTCCTTCATTTCAGTCAGTGAAATTCTCACTGCGAATAAATGTCTCTTTACATTGCATCCATCGCATACCATTATTTTAAAAGCCTTAATGGACCTTTTTTTCTCGAAACCTTTCAACGCATTCGCTTCTGCAGGAGAAAATCGCTCGGGGTGATGTATGCAGACGTTCCGACTATCCGACAATGGCGGACGTAGACAGCGATTGGGGTACGGAAAATGACGATAGCGAACATGAGGATGGGGGGAGCGGCCAAAACGAAGGCAAAAAATAAGAACCCAAAACAGACAGCTAAATATGACTTTCGTTTAGTTTCATGATGAGTTCTCACGTTTGTTTGAACGCTGCGTCGAATTTGTGTTGCACTTTGCAGTCGTTATAAAAGCGATGTCTACACATTTCGTGTTGTTAGGCACTTTAGCGAATCTCATCTCCGCGCCTACATATTTCTCTGTGCAGCAGTTTCAGCTGAAGTGAGAGTTAGAGGTTGCTACGATATGCAGCGACAAGGATCTGCCTTAATAGCATCCTTCAGATTGCCCTTTCACTTTTGAAAGAAGCCATAAACGTTTGATGATGGCAAAAAATCCACGTGTATTTTTCGCTCTTAGATCCTTCATCCTGTATCGGCAGGGTAAATAGATCTTGCGTGGGGGATTAATATGAGTAATGTAAATAGGCAAAGTATGAAGATATTGTTATGTCTCTAAGTAATATTTGCCGGTATGCGATGATCAAGCGAGAGCTGATCGAGACAGATGCGTGCCGCGCCGCTCCCACTGGTGCGCTTCCCCACTCGTTAAATTTGTACATCATCACTGCGCATGGTGTTATTACCAGTCGATAAGCAGATTAGTTTCAGCTTAATTAGTTTTGTCATGAGCACTCAGTGTCCTGCAGCAATCCACAGCATCAGTGTTGGACTGGAGCGTCCGATTTATTGATGGCGTGCTGCGACGTCTTGTCGCTGTTTTGGTTCTCTCCTCACGATCCGAGGATACGCATTGGTTTCACAGAACGAAGTCATTTGGAGGTCGCCTAGGTTGGTTGCTGGGCGACTTTCATTATCACTCTCTGCCTGACTGAAACTGCCTCAGTTTCCTTTACCTGAAGCACTCAGCCGGCTTATAATTCCCCCACTGGGCGAATTATGCGGAGTGAAAACGGAACGATTGCTGCGGAAATTAATCGGAACTCTGGTAATGTTATCTATCATTCTTGCATGTTGTCTGATGGCGTCCCACAATCACCCTCTAATCACTCTACCCTAGTGTTCTAAGTCCATCACCCCCCCCCCCCCCCTCCCTAACATAACTGAAATTTTGAATTGTGTGTGTGGGGATGGGAGGGGAGGGGAGGCAGGGTTTCGTCAGGTACTGCAATGGTTTTTGTCATCTCTGTGAGAGGTGTTAGAAACGCGAACTCTTCAGTCGCAATCTGAAAAAGATTCTTCACTGAATCATAGAAAACGAGGAAACCGCTTTGTGTCGGCATGGGAAACGTTGTAATGCAGTGTGCCGCGCACATGTCACCAGAGAACAAACAGTTCATCGTCAAAGGTAATGTTGTAACAGTGCAGTGGATGCAGAGAAAAAGCGTTATGGCAAGCCCCGATGTGAAGTGGGAGCATGTCTCGAATGAACGAAAACACTCGCGACGTTTCAGGAAGCTCTCTGATAGAGCGTCAATGAAACGCCTTCATATTTACACGGTGGTCGCGGAATAACCCAATGCTACAGACGCTGGACGTTTGCTACCGATTCCCTCACCTTATACCTGCTTTGCTCGTGGTGACGAGAAAACCTCGTCTGCAGAAATTGTCGCGCATGCAGTATGCGCCAATTCCAGGAGTCGACACCCGCCGTCCAGGTTCTGAAAACAGTCCACGCGGGAGCCCTATAGAAAGGCCCACTTTCGGGCACCACTCTACTCCGTCCACTGATGGCAGAAAATTCGAACACTTATAAATGTCTGTTGAGCGAATTTATTGTGGTATGCAACATCGTCAGTTAGGAATTAATGGTTCATTCGATTCAACGCACAAACGGGATATATTTATTCAGCAATAATTGTAAAATAGTGGCTTATGGACTTGTTCATCGCGATGGCAATGTGTTTTCGTTGTGAATCACAATAAAAGACACCGGATAATCGACTTTTAATGACACTTCTTTGGCGTTTTCCCCTTCTCATCATTTGTTTGCTTCTTTTTATCTTGTTCTCGTTCATCGTCTTCTGTACCCCAATCACTTGCCACGTCGTCCATCGTAGGGTAGTCCGTCCGCCTCCTCACGTTGCCTTGCGCGATTTTCTCCTAGAGTGCATGTCAGTTTGACCGATGCTGGAATCACTGTTCCACTCATCCTTGTGCAGTTGGTGCCCTTGTCCGGGGAAACGCCTCAAACAATGGTCAAAGAAATCCGGCCTATCTTCTCCTTCAAAAAGAAACTGTTTACAAGCCAGAAATCATTCTTCAGATCTGGCTGACATCGGCTTTCACTGAAGAAAATAGGAGTAGAGGATTTCATTCCATAGTGTGACAACTGCCGTGACACAATCTCAGTTCTGCTGCTAAGAGTAGACAGTATGAGAACCAAATTTTCTCTGATCAGGCCCTAGCAGGTGTCATCTGAAATGAAAGATTGCAGATTTGAGTTGCTCAAATGAAGGAAACAGTGGGAGTGGGGGATAACCTGTTTTTCGTTAAGAGGATGCCTTATTGGCATCAGATCGTTCTTGACCTTCGCTGCTTGATTTGATGGACCCTTCGACCCCTCTGCACACTTTTCCTCAAATCGCAACTTTAGTTTACTTCAATGCGACGGCAGCTGGCACTTGCAGCAGATTGCGCTATTTCGATCGACTTCAGTTGGTGCACAGATTTTTAGATAAATTCGAAACAAAGTTCAGCATTATCACTCTCTGCTCAGTGTTAGCTGTCATATTTGCAATAGACTGCGTGAAGTGCAGACCTCAGATAAGAGCCTCTTGGCAAGGAAATGACAATACCACTAAGCATTCGAGCCAGATTTTCAAAGCGCTGCTAGAATTCCTTGTTATTTGCTTTGAAATACCGTCTTTTTTATGTAGCACTGTTAAATCAGCACATATTTCACAGATTATTGTAGAGCTGAGTGGAGGACCTCAACAATGATGCGAAGTAACAAAAGATCCAAGTGATATATTCGAGCAAATTTATCACCGATGACCGCTTTCGAGTGCGCAAAATAAGAAACCAATAGGATAAGAGGTCTTTAAGAAAAAATGAATTTCCATAGGATTTCCTGTTCATTACAAATTCACTCGATTCTGAAGGGAAGCGAACAACTCGAAATGTTCCATTTGATCCACTTTGTAAACAACTGTCCCGAAGAACATAGACAGGTAGGCAACAGGATTAGGATGTAATAGACTTATTTCCCTACGATACTCCTTGAAGACACGACCGAGCGTATGATATCGAATTGGCTTTCCTGGGGTTGGCCAGTGCAGTGCAAAATGAAACTGCATGAAATAACATTTGTAGCTTCTGTTCAGCTATGCCCCATCATACTAATCCACCAAAGTGTGGAGATTCATAGAACCTTCCATCCCCCATACCAATTCATATGGTGATTATTACCATGGAGTCTGTGAGAAATAAAATGTGACGATGATATTGATTTGGAATTGCCTACGGGGTTAGAACGTCCCTGAGTTATTTGACGGTTCATGAGCGATGTGTTTATGCTGCGGTCCAGACAATTCTATAAAAGAGTATCAGGTCTCCAAACTCTGGTTTTTGCACACGAGATCTATATTCTTCGTTGTGCTGATCTCTGATTCCCCCATTCCAAGTTAAGCTAGCGCGTTTGCTCGAGCAGTCCAATTTCGGGACCTTCATAAGGATTCTTTGCGGCATAACGACTGAAAGAAACATTTTGATGTCTACCTTCGAAGGAAAGGTTACATTCTTCCCTTTCGGGTTTCGCATAAGTCAAAAGATAAGAGCAAATAACGACCTGAATATGCTGCATGATATTTGTTCTATTACCTCACTTTTAATCCCAACATTCCGTTTGATTTCGTGTTCTTTGGGATCATCAAGTGTCTGCTCTTTCGTGTGACTTGCGGAACTTTCTGATGAAGGTCGTTGTCTCGTGCGCGATCTTGATATCGCCTGACCTTCCGCAGATGTCCCTCCAAGTCTCTCCAGGATTGTATCTAAATCGATATTATTATTTATTTCTGCTTGTAAGTGAGCCCTGATTCAAACCCAATAATAACCGAAAAATTCCATGAAATTCAGTCCGGGTCCAACTAGTCCCAATTTTATGTCATCCTTTAAGAAAGATTCAAAAAAAAAGTCGCATGCTGAGGGTTCGCATGACGAAGCTGCTAAAAACGATTATGTGACATCAAATCGTTGTTTCTAATAGTTTCAGTGTTGGTAATTCTTCTTGTTTTTTCAAATCTACAGGAGGAGCCTAACTGTAGAAATTTTCCAATTCCACAATAATTCATACAATGCCTCTATGACCGTCTGTTTGGACGTTACGATGCTGAATATGAGAATGGGCGATGGGAGGAGTATAGATGCTGAACATTGGATTGTTCAGCATGCGCTATTATCACAGGAAACAAGTCACGCACCGGACGGTCAAC
Organism: Parascaris univalens; assembly: GCA_037576465.1. Taxonomy (NCBI): domain Eukaryota; kingdom Metazoa; phylum Nematoda; class Chromadorea; order Rhabditida; family Ascarididae; genus Parascaris; species Parascaris univalens. The sequence continues at coordinate 182,888,006 of CM075173.1, read as the reverse complement.
ACGTGGCGCAGTCGTGGAAAACTCTCTCTGGAACGATGCGAACGTCCTGCGCAGTGGAACAATAATAAAATGCCGTGGAATATCGCTTTCATCCAAGGTGACAAAATTTATTCGAACTACTCATTCTCCCCGTTTGTGCATACGACGCTTTGAAGAAATTCGGAAATTAATTGACGCATTCTGTGATGCGCTGAAAAATTTGTCATTAATCTGAGACGTTCTCTGTCAAATGTTCTGAAACTGAAACTGTCCCATTAGCATTGTGAGGAATGGAATATTTCTGCTGTTATTCTTGCTGTAGTCACTTCATCGATAATATATGAGAATCGTGTGGACAGTCGTCCTGTTTTTCGATGTAACCAAGAACATGCTGAAACTTCACCGCTGCTACACAAATGTTAGATGGAAAAACGGAACCTTTGAAATTGCTTTGTAATAAAAATTGCCAAAAATTGCCAAGGATTAGCCATAGTCCTGGATGCCCACTCACGAGAAGGAAGAGGGGGGCTTGAAGGAAACAAAAAACCGCGACCAGCCGTTGGCTGTCGGTCAGTGGGGAATTTATTTCACTGATAGTATATTCCTCCAAAAAATGAAATCAGATTCTCCAAATTTCAAAGAACTCGGTCCCACTAGCTTCGAATCCCACTGCGTCACCGGTACACTCATCTCGCCGCGGGCGAATCAGAATACACTTTCTTGATTAGAACACGCCTGAATGCCTCAATCGTAAATTTTGAAAGACCTTCGTTCCTGCGCAGCAGCCAACTGTGACAGAAGTGAAGCACGTAAGAGAGCTATGCTCCGAGCCTCTAGATGTGGTGCGGTCGGAAATGGGGATAGAGGTAAAGGTGTCGCATGCTTCAAGAACCTTGAGGTCACACAACAACATGACGAAATATCATGTTCTTGTGCAACTGTGCAAGATAAATACCGTGAAAGAAAATTCGAAGACAACAATTCCATGCATCAGATCTTGTTAGACACAAATAATACTCATTTTTTCCTCATTTTTCCTCTTAACCGCATTCCAATATATTATCTTCGACCTTGTGCTTATCTCCTTAACAAGCTTTTCACTAAAAGGCAGGAGGGTTACGACGGGAAAAGTTTAGTTACTCCCTTACACAAACGTGGGCGATGATATGATCATATGTTAAAGCATTATTTGTTTTACTTATGAGTTAACATAGTTCTCAGAATACTAACTAGTCCAAACTATACTGTATCAGTGAAATAGGGTATATTTAATAGTTCTGGAAGTGCTATCATTGCAAAGCTCCAATTTGGCAGATAACAAGGTACGATGGAAACCCCTCCTTATCAACTAGTGACGTTTTTTCACCACTCGACGTCATCAATAAAGTGTAGGAGAAAAATCCCAACCGCCAGTGTAATCTAACTGCATCGATGAGGATATCCTTTCAAAGAACTTCAAAGATCCGTCCTCGATGTTCTCAGCGTCGATAATCATTGTTCAGCATTTTTTAACTTGTGGCTGTAGGTAACCACGGTAATGAGAACACGCAAAGTGGAAATTTTATTTCTGTTATCGAATTATCAATTCAAATCTGGAAGTCGATTTTCATGATATAGATCACTTTGATAATCGAAACTTGTAGTGATTATGAATGTGACTTTTTGAGGGCAATAATTCCCATAGGAATCAGTGCGAGCAGAAATCCATAGCAAAAGGCACGCATCGATGACGCACTCTGCCAGAAATAATCTTGGGAACGTTCTGAGCGTTGGCAATTACATACAACGGCTGGTCGCAACACTTCACTCTCCTGCAGTTACAGTCGCTTCTCTTGAAAGTCCAGTCATTCTGTGGATCATTTTTTTCATCCAATAAACATCGGCTGCACTCTCACTTAGGCAGCACCATCTTTTATTATAGCAGTAAGATGTATTTACATCACAACACTTTCGAGTGGCTTCTTCCGTTCTCGAGAACACCCTCACTTAAAAGCGTTCATTTCCGAAATGCCAACTTCACAACGCTATGAATAATTTTTATTACTCGTTTAATTCATCGATGTAAAGTCACTACATCGGACGCAGCCCTTAACCTATTTTGCCATCCTTCCTTACACTTCTCATATATGCGATGAGGTTTTCTTTGGCCACAGGAGATTTTGGGACCGGCAATTGCTATAAAGGGGCAATCGAAATCAATATGTCGTGCGGTGACTAAGAGATGACTGTTATCTAAATGAAGTCATCTGGTTATCTAAATGAAGTCTTCTCGTACTATCACTACTTATTATGACTGTACTTTTTAAGCGCTCCGCCAATGAAACTCACACTTTCATTTTGTCGATGGCCGTTCGAAACTCTGCAAGATGTACAAATCCTTCAATAACGAATAAGACGAACATTCTATGGCAATGAAAACAAGCAACTGTGGTACCTTTAAACTGTTCCTCTAAACTATCCCTCAAATGATGCTGATGATATGGCACTTGGTGTATACTGGATGAAGCAATATAACCCTTCTATTGAGGGAAGCCGTTTCGACCAAACACAGGCGTAATCAACTTCCCCATTTTATGAATGAAAACAACTTCCTAATTCCATCTGAAATTCATCCGAAGCTAGATCCAGCAATTCTCCTGAGGTCACAAACTAAGCTGTCGGTTATTTGGGGAACGGCACTGCAAAATGAAGGATTATTGAAACAATAGGGAAAACCTTCGATCGAATGATGTGCAAATAAAATTTTACGACAAATATTACAGTAAAATTTCTATGGATATTTTCTAAATCTGAAAAAACGCATTAGTTTTCCGGAATTCGGCACCATTATGTCTCTTTTAACTAAGCCAGATTGCATTATGACATGGATATTTCTTGAAATTAAAAGAAAGGCTAAAGAGGCACTATCAAAAGTGCTTCGGTTTCGAAAAAATGAAATGTGAACCTTTGGTAGGAAGGAATTCTTTCCATCAGAGGACCCATTAACTGAAAAATTGGTACCTTATTCACCAAGAATTAGTTTCCAACGAAATTCTCTCCCCATTTTGAGAAACATTTTTGGCCAAATTTCAACAAATAAAGTTGCAAGGAATTCATACTTATTACACCTTCGTTGTGCTGCCTTCACAGCTATTATCCCTCAAATTTTTATCGATTTCCATCCTAACAACTTTAGCACCAGAGATTTCATTGTACTTATTTAGGAGTATTATGGTTCGCTTAGTTCTCAGCCCAATGAGAAAACCTATGTTGAAAGAATTGTGCGCTGACGGAAACAGTACGACAATGAAAGTATATTAATTGCGATGAAAAAGTCAGAAAGAGAATATCCCCTCAAAGGAATTGGAAATTTTGCCGTAAAAATTCAACGGAACAAAATCAAATTTCTAGTAAAATGTATTTTCTCAAAAATCAATATTATTCCTTCAAATGCTTTTCGTTTAACAAAAACCAGCCCATAACTGAAAAGAGAAGGAGTGAAAAATATCATTGGGAGGAGAAGTTCTACAGATGCGAGGAGAAGCTGTGCAGATGTTCCGCTTCCAAAGTAATGTCACAATTGACTGAACTTTACTACTTTGCACGTTTCTTTTAGTAATTTGAAGGAAGAACACCACATCCCTGCGCAATACGAAATACTGAGAATCTCCAATGAGAATCGACGTTCACCTCAAAAAAATTAAAGTAATAAATAAAAAGTGGCGAATAATCTTACAAACTGAACAAAAAGTGGTAAGCAGTGAGACCAATATATCAACTTATTATTTTAGTTCAGTTTCCTTAGTGGTTTTGAACTTTTGGGGCTCATTGAAATCTATCATCTCCGCTCACTTCGGTGCTCCTTTCTCATTTCATATATCAGACTCATTGTGTCACACATATAGCAGAGAACAAAAGACTTTTACAATAGATGTTAAAAGTCTAAATTAAGCTTGGGTTAGTGATGATTTAGCCAAAAGTTGCAAATATTTGTTACCTCATCGTCAGGTATGGCAATATTCTTATAGGTTGGTGCTGGTCTCATTACGAATCTCCCCACTTTGACATTATCCTGGAAATATTTTCCTTCCGATGAATCGTTCTTCGGATCTCAATGAGCAATGAGCTATAGAGAATCGAAAACAGGGCAGTATCCCTCGGTGAAATACAGCCCCAAAAACCTGTGTCAACATATGTGCGCAAACGTGCGATCAGTTATGATATCTTCATCTCAGTTGATCAGTGTTCAGGAAAAAATCTATTTCCTGTGAAGCCACAATATTCAACCTAAGCATGCCACGCTGTCAACTGTATGCTGTATGCATTATATTTGAGATAGGCTCAAGATTCAACAGAGACAGGGATTAAACGAAACACAATAATAATGCAATAATAAGTTGAAGGGAAATGTTGCGTTACCTCTCTATCGCCATTTTGACTGACTGACGTCGTTGCTAGATCAGGACGTGAAACCTGACGGCGCTTAAATGAAGAAATAATGAAAAGGCTCCATCCTACACATGCAAAATAGTTTTTGACGAAGAAACATTAAGGGAGTCACTTCAGCCACATTCAGAACTTCCTCGGAGATTGAGCTCATTACCTTCACTTTCGTTGACTAAAACAGAACATTCGGCCAACAAGTGGTGATGATTCGCAATAAATTTCAGGCAGAAAGAAAGCAGTAAAAGTCAGAACCATAGGACATTGGGAAAAAAATTCTTTGCGACGGAATAACTGCGGCTGGAAGAGAATACAGAATATTAGAGGGAGATGATAAATGAGACTAATGGGGTAAATTTCGGCAGCGAAATGCTAAACAAGCTGCACAAAAGGGTAATATGGTTGTAAAACCTTTTATGCAAAACATAAAAGCTTACTGAGAAACATTATAGTATGCTACTGTGGGACTCAATAATAAACTTCTCGACGAATCCGTGAAACCACAACAACGACGCCATCATATGCCAGTAGCAACTGTATGGTTCAAATAAATAGATTATTCACGCTTTGTGGACTAATTCTTCTCCGACTTACTGATCTCATTGTGCTCCAAACGCCCATCTCCTAGTTCAGTAATTACACTAAAATGAAAAAAATTTAATTCGTTGTTTCACTAATATTTCATTCTCTTCATGCCATCCCCTTCCAGTTAAAATTCTTCAACCAAACATATCAGTTTATAAGGTGTATGCTTCATGAATTCTGTTATAGAAAATGCTAAAAGCAAGTCTTTGAATTAGAGCATGTTACTTACAACACCGGACGTAGTACTGCCAACTTGTGGCTCTGGCTCGATGCATATAAACTGCCCATCCTGAGTAGGTTTATCGGACCCTTTGTCGAACTTCTTCGAAGCCCAATATTCATTTGCTGAAACTCCGAGACCCTCGTCCTCAGCCAACGGCACAACATGATACCTGCAGAAGACAATTCCTCTAGACCGATGATATTTGCTTATCTATTTATATTGCTCATTTCTTTAAAATGTCTCAAAAATATAATACATAAGTGACAATAAACTACTAGTATAGTGGGATCGACAGCAACAATTCGAGGAGTCGCAGTGAGCGGAAAAAGTTAGAAATGTTATTTGCGGCAATGATTTAAGAGTGCGAAATTGTTTTTATTTTATGACAAGTAATAATATTACTTACTAGCCGATATTATCCACATCAAATAAACAAGCTGAAATTACAAATCGGGAGAGAATTATTGGTTAGCATCGCTCAATGAGAATCATATCGATTCCATTATAAAAACGTCGTCATGAAAGGAATGAATTCAAGGAATCCAAATTAGACATGAAAGTGTCCACTCACGTGAATTCATGCTCTTTTCCAACTTGGGGTGGGTCGTTGAGGATTGAAATGGTCACTGAACGACAAGAACGCGAAAGTAAGTAGTCGATCGCCGGACGTATCACATATTTTCTGGGCTCGGCACCTTCGCTGAATAAAAGTTTATCGCAGAAAACACATTTGAATTAAGAACTCGATTGTGCAGACTTCACTGCTCTAAAAAAACGAAAATGAGAGTTATTCAGCGAAATATTTGTAGAGGGAAATCTTTAAAGAATCTGAGAATGCTGTCAATTTTGCGAAATATTTTGGAAATAATGAGGAGCAATTGAAAGCACATTGACCAAATTCTGCATATGGTTATAGCCGCTAGAACGCTGAAACCCACAATTGCCTTCCAGCAACGATCTACACAAGAAAACATGCAAGAAATACTTGCATTTCGACTTTCGCACAATCTCGACGGGTTAAATGAGAATCGAAAAAGTAAATAGTTGTCACTAGCTCGAGCTTCATATATAACATCACAACTTCTATGAAGATCACAGAAGCAAGGATAACTGAATGTGTATATTTCGATGAAAAAATTCATAAATAACGAACCTCGGCTCAATTTTGAAGATAAGCCTAAGTGATGACGTGTTAACAAGCAAGAAACTAGCGATTCGTTTATGCGGCATTTCGGCGGAAGGGCGAGGAGCAAATACCGGAAAACCAGGCTCAATTGCAACAAGGGCCTCAACCACTGCCCCTTTACCGGATGTGGCTTTCTGCAAATCTGTGGCTTCAATATACAACTCATTGAATTTTGCATAGACCTTGAGCAGGACTTATTTAATTCTGCATGAGCAAGAGGCCAGATTTGTAAAACAGTCGCTCACTATTGACAGAAATAACCCCACTGCGTACACTAAATAACAAAAATTGGCAGTGCGACACTAATTTGCACCTTTCGGCAGTCACCTAATGAGGAAGATAGGCTTATAAGTGGTGATTCAGAATATGATATGCTTCTAAAGGATTCAGTGAGCGGACGCCTACTCGACGATAAACCTCTTTTTCGCAGTCTTTCATATTCCACAAAGATTTTCCCTACTTACTGCTGAAGTAAGAGAATAAAATGAATAAACCAGCGGCAATAGGCAGTGTGAAAGAAGTAATCTCGTTCTCTTGCGTCGGGTACAATGCAACAGAGAATCTCTAATGCTTTCTCGTAGATCACACTAATTAAGCGACTAATTAAGCGACTTACAGAAGTAAAAGCAGAAGCGGCCGTCATTCGAAATCGATCACTTAACAATAATCAGCATATGTGCAGATTTGTGCCATTGGGAGTCGGAATTTTTGCAATCGCTTCACTTTTAAGCATACTCTCAACACCAATAATAATGACAAACATGTTGCAACTTTGTTGGTTAAATCTTAAACACACAATTCCATGCTTCACTATTGCTGCTAACAACGCATGTAATTAAAACAAATTGATAACTGCATATATGGATCCGCGAGACGTATGAAATGGGACGACACCAGTCCAGGTGAATGACCAACATACAGGCCGAAGTTACTCGAGTGATATGAAGTTGAAAACGGTGAATCTACGAATGCTGTCGATGAAGTAAACCATAGATGATTAGGATGTCGAGGGCTGCAAGAACGAACGAACAACAAAGTAACGGTGGATGTGAAAGGGACCAGTTGGCTATGGGTCAAGCGGAGGCGGCGCGCCATGCAAAGTAAGTCAAGAAGGACAAGATCATACGCTCAGAACAGACGACCGCCGGCATATCCTGAGACTAGTCTGAGGCAGAATCGAGGTAGCGTAGAATGCGCTGATATTCTCAAGTATTCTTTCTAGCTTCTAGACTAGTCTAAAGGCTGCGTCGGCTCACGGATGATCATTGAGCGCGAGATGAATAAGCTTCTAGAACTCGAATTCCCAACACTGCAGTGTCACGTTGCAGCCGACAATCCCACGACATCGAATGTTGAAGTAGGTGAAAGTGGTAGGCTAAGACCCCCTTTCAACGGTCTTAGCATCAACAAGCAAGTAAATCTCCCGCACCTCGCCTGAGTTCAATTTTGTGCGAAACAATATAGTATCGTTCGAACGTAATGCGCATGAAAGAATCACTGCAGCAATGCGGCCTCCATATCGGCTACTTCCCGTCGACGGAATGAACAGTAAACATTTTATTGGTATGAGTGAAGAGAACAAAACTTTTGAGGCGATATTCAACAACGAACATGACAATATCGAGAACAAAAAGAGACCAACAAAGGAGTAAAGAACAACGAATATTAAGGTGCTACTATCATATGCTACTTCGATAGTACTCTCCGAACAAATATTTTCAGTGAAATTCCCCTCTCCATCAGAGAAAAACCAACTTCCCAACTCCTTCAAAGTGCATCTCACGGAGGCGCTTTCTAAATTTCACTTCTATCCATATCAGTTAGGCTTCCCACTGCAGTGAGAATCAAATTAAAGCTGCCGGGATTTCAGGTGCAATAAAAAGAAATACGGATTATGAAGTGCTCTTGAAAGAATAACATCATCAACTGATGCCATAACAAGAGCAAAACGCATGAGCGTTACAAATTAGAGTGAGGCGTTAGCTTTTTTTGCTCAATAGCGCACTCGCCATCCCCATCGTATTATTTCCCATTGATAAAATATGCAACTAATGAATAAACGATGCTGCAACAACTAAAGAAAGAAATTCCCCTTAGGAGGAAAGCTGAAAATGCAAAATCCTCACTCGAATATAAATGGGACGGCTACGATTCACTTACTCTCAACTTTATTCATTAAATACGCCAATCGGATGAGGAATAATTCCAAAATTTAAAAAATTCCCTAACTATATAAATCAAACCGAAGAAATCAGTGCTAACAATGCGAGTGCACAACATAAACGACGTGAACAAAGAATGCAATATTGTGAATTTCTCATTATTCGAAAAGTCATTAACTATTTCCGTAATCAATTTTTAGTGTTCTCACAACGAATGGTGGATTACCCTGTGAGCTAACTTTATCTATGATCCAAATATGAAAAGCAATATAGGCAGCATCCCACTAATATCCGTTACTATCCTTACCCAATTAAGCACTAATAACCATTACAATCTTGTCGACATCAAAATCAATTCCCCATCAATGGAAGAATCTCGTAAAATCATCAAATCCATAATAGAAAACGGCCTTGATCATATATTTCAAAATTTAGCAGGCAATTGAACTGCTTCGCTTTCCGCAGCGGCAAATTTTAGCGTTGTGGGAAAGGCCATTTGGGAAGAGAGAATCGACTTTTTGTCGTTTTCTCCTCTGCACTCAATTTTCATAACTGTGCACCATAAGAGGAATGACAAAACGCTGAGCGCATTTAAAAAAATATTAGTGAAAAATACGTTGCATTAGTCATCGAATTTCGTCTTCTTATTCTGGGGTGTCGACGACCAGTGGCTTTCAAAGGGTCGCTTATAGCCTCCACCCCGATCACCACCACCACCTGAAATCAAACAACTTCAGCTTGTGGAAAGAAAAGCATAATGATCTACTTGTAAGCGCCTGCCCAACAACCTAAAAAGGAAATAAGTGAGGGTAATAAATGAAGTTACGAGATAACAAAATTGTTAATCCATAGCTGCAGCATCGCGGCACAGTCAAGACAATAAGGAGATGAGTAGTAAAGTTGTGCTAATTCACAAGCATCTACAATGACCCTCACAAAAAAGAAGGGACCTCCATTTTCCCGAAGCCCTATGGAAAGCATAACCACTGTCCTAATCTTTTCTTATTATTAACGACCTTAAAACAAAAAACTAACGAAATCCGCCCCCCGATCTTCTATCTCCGCCACGGAAACCACCACCACTGTGACGATCTCCACCTCGAAATCCACCACCGTTTCGATCGCTCCCATGGAAGCCACGATTACCACGATCGCCACCACGAAATCCACCGCCACCTCGACCTAAACACCTCGATGGCAGCTTAAACTTACTGTTCATTTATTCAACAAGATTTAAACCATAGTTGCCATAAATCAACCACACATCTCAAAACGCACCCTATTTGGAATTTCCAGGCAAAGCTCAAGGATGACAATTCTTAGACGTGAACTAGAAATCACTCGAACATCTAAGCTAATCGAGACCCTATGTCTCATCGCTCTTCCCGCTACACTGCTTTCGAGCGGTTCAACGAGACAGCGATACAATAATTTAGACACTATCCATCTATATGTTTCCACAGAGATAAAATAAAAGTACGAATACAGCAAATGGTGATATACAAAAGAGGCATTTGCCAACCTTCAACTATGACCTCGTTCAACGCCGACTAATTCGATTTCTATTGAATCTTCCAGTATCGACCCCAATCCGAAGAGGATTCGTTTTCACGGACTCTTGAGTTTGCTCTCAGCATACTATACTGCGAAGTGCTTTTTGCAATATTTCACCATTTTCTGCGTTTCCTTAAACGTTGCTAAGCACTTATAGGTACCCATCCTTTTTATAAGTAGTACAAGTACCTTCTTTTACAAGTATCTTTCCTAAACACTAATAGCAACGCCTATCCAAAGAACAGCAGCGCAGCAACCTGTACCTCCTTTGAATCCGCCTCGATCACCCCCACCTCTGCCACCACCTCGGTTACCTGAAAATAAAATTACCTTTTTTCTATGCGGTAATCAACAATCGAAATGTAACTCTAATGTGACGGATGAAAAGATGGGAAAAGTCGCGTTAAACAATCCAAAAGAAATGTGAAACCCGGCGCACTTCATGGAAAGAATGGACTTGTCCTCATATATCAAGTTCGAGGCCACCACTCGAGACAACAAAAAAACTAGGGGAGAATCAACATACCATAGAGGGAGCCATAACAGCAAACCACATAAGAAAACAGTAACAATCCGATGAACATAAGCTTCAGATCACTTTAATACAACTAAAAAGACGTGTAGAATACTGGAAATTGCCTACCTCTCGCACCTCGATCACCACCTCTTCCTCGACCTCTTCCTCTCGCAGCACCTGATTGCGGTAGGAAACGTTCGATAGGCAATAACTTTGCCGGATCGATATACAGCTTCTGACCTTCTTTGAACGACGATGCTTTTATATCATTGCTCAATTTCACTGAGAATCCCTTAAAACAAGCTTTGAAAGCTTTTCCATCTCGAAACGTTATAAAAGAAAGTTGCTGCTTTGCAACTGTGAAGAGCCTTTCCTCCGGCAGTGTCCCTCTTCTCCTTCAAAGAAAAAGAAGAACAAAGCGGCAGTGGATCTGAAAAGAGACTCCTCAACACTGTCCAAGTGAATGCTTCAGGTGCTGTGATCACATCAACTTCCATACTTCGTAGGAATTATTTTTGAATGGTATTGTTCATATGCTCTTCGTTGTTGAATAATGCGAGTGGATATTGCGCCGAGCAGTGGACGCGAACTTTAAACAGTTGTTTTCGATACGATTTGCACGTCCGAAAATAAACTGTTAAAAGGAGCGGAGTTTTTGAGAGGAGCCAGATGATACGGCAGTGAGAGCTATCTCTTTCGAGCACGTACCCTTCATCGTGCACTTCCACCTACTGATGAAACTAATCCAAAGGAAACTATCGAACGATAATCTTGCTCTCGAGAATAATTTCTTTCCTAGTAAGGAATAATATCGGTCATAATCGAGAGGCAAAAAACGCGAAGAAACAACTTCGTGAAAGCATTTCGAAGGTCGGCATTTCGATGCAATTCGATGAGCGAATCTTCGGCGAAATTTCATAGCATCTATATGTTTTCATTGCTTCTCATTTCTGGCTATAAATGAGAAGTATATGAGAGAATGAAACGAACGTTATCTCTGATACCGCCGAAGATCTCATCAATCTTCCCGATTTGCTCCTTATTTTCGAAATAAATCGGCGCATTGAAATACGGAATCTTGCCGACTGTTGTATGACAAACAATATCGTCCTCACAAGTGTGCGTAAAATAGCCAACTTCTGAAAATCACCTCTGTCCGCATTTCAATATTATCTTAAACCCCTCCCTTCCATAAACTCGATAGAACGCGTTCAAACCACAGCCATTGAAAAAAAAAGATGTTTGATGTGGTGGAGACGTCTAAGCTTTGAGCTCTATCTGATCCAGAAACCCATAAATTAACAATGAAACATTCCGGAAACCTATAAATCGTTTCGCAGATGAACTCTATGGCCTAGGATCCACGCTACGCTTAAAACATACAGCGATAAGAGAATACTATGGGACACCTAACAAATATGAATCTGCTCACCATTCACCCAATAAACTATATCTGAGCAATTAATAAGGAAAACGTGTGTTTCTCTCTGAGATTTCTGCTGTTCAAAGCGAAGAGAGTTCCCTCGTCATCGTTCCCTCCCCTCCCTCAAATTTTCTCGTCGCAACTATGAGCATATTCGTCAGATATCCCTCACGTTTGTAGTCCATCATAAACCAGAACATCTGTCGACGATCTCAGTTGTGTTTCGAAAGAATTGGGAGCCTCGAGACATGTCCCCAATTATCGTCCCAGTCACTGCATTACCTCAACATCACCTTAACATCTTAATCAAGAAAACATGCAAACAGAGAAGTAGACGAGGGATTTGGAAAGAGTAGAGTGCACCGCTCCCGTTCCCTAATTCAAAAGAAACAATTAAAGGAGCGGAAACAAACCGATCACTTCTTGCGGTGGTCCCTGATCGTATCCACCACGAAATGCGCCACGTCCACCACCTCCTCTTCCTCCAGCATAACCTCGTCCACCCCGTCCTCCACCACGTCCACGAAAGGACATTCTAACACGAAGATTTTCGCCGTAAAATCATACAAACGCTATACGAGGAGGGCAAATTTATGACGATTTGAAAGACGAATATCGTCACCATCGATGTAAACTATACGATAATGCGGAATCTATCGAACGAATCAATATTATGCGAAAAATATGACCGTTCTTACGAATATCTCTCATGCAGAATTGCACTAGACCTTTGCATAGAGCAGAGTCATTTTTAGGCGTCTCTATGGAAGAGGCTCGAAGATCGCATGGTTGCATGTTGATAGCCGAAGACGGCTGTCTTGCTCTAGGCGCTCCATGTCCTATTTGAGGCTCTCACATAACCGGATCCCATCTGAACGAAAGTGATCAATCTCATAAGAACCTTTCTGTACAAATGCTCCCCCCCTCCTCCTCGATTAAAGAGATTTCTAGCGTGTTAGTGGGCAATACATCCTTTCCATGTATATGAATTGTATATGTGCATAGGCTCTACTTTCACAAGCTTGAGAGATGAATGTTACGTACTTTCAACATCGCTACTAAGCGTCAAAGTACTCCAACCCTCGTCGAAACAAACCGCACTTCTAACAGCGATGGCAATACTCATTGATTGAAACGTGCGAACATCCGGGTTTTCTATAGTGAGCGCAACACCGACTAGTTAAAAGGTGGCAACGGGAAATCTTGAGCTCTCAAGCGGTAAGTTAAGGTGCTCGTGAAGCCTCGACTTGACCCGACGAACGTTCTTCACGAAGGTAAAGATCTGCAACGTTCCGGGAATTTGCCGAGAAGTGAACTTTATCTTGTCGTCTGAGATCAAGCTCGGAGACTCCGTAAGTGGTGAAGGTTCATCTCGGAAAGGTCGGAAAACCTCCACATAACCTGCTTGGCGTCACCTATCTCAGCGATGCACAGGTATCGATAACCCTTGCAAAGGTAAGTATAAGCGTTGTGAGCAGTCAGTGGGTCTATTAAAAGATAAACGTAGTGGGCGTTACGATGTCCAACACAATATTTCACAGAAATGAAATATACACCCGAGAAAGGTTGATGTGAGTGTGGTAAATGTTCGCGAAGCATGACAGATTCAGAATTCCAAGGGATAGTTTGAGCTATTGCATAAGGCTTGCTCGTTTAGTTCTTCGATCGAATATTCGGTGCCGTCGAATCGCCGATTCCCTACCGATACGATGGATTGTTGCGAGATCCGACAGCCGGCATTCATTTCCACCATACAGTTCTTGATGCTTACCATTCTCTACTGCTTTGAGAAAAAGCAGTGGATTTGAGAGTACTATCGCTGACAACATTAGTCGATGAAACTTCCCCAGGTTTCTGTTTGCTGTGAAGCGCTATATGCTGACCGTGGCGCAAATGGCAGTCATGCGCGATTGAGCATTTAGTATTGCGCGCGTCGACTCAATTAAGTGGATTTTCTCTCATATTCCCACTTTCGCGGAAAAAAATCTCATTTGTTGATTTGTTTTCCCGTAAGATGGTGGTGTGATGTTAGTGGCTGATGAATTTCCGAGAATGCGGCTAAGGGATCTTTTCTTCGCATGAACGCAAAGGAATGTTGATATTGAAGTCGTTCGATGTGCTTTAATTTCCCCCCCGACATTGCAGTGGTGATTATATTTGTCAGTTTGTCTCTTCTCAGCCTCCCTCCCCCTCACGAACATCAATCACTCTCATGTTAAAGCCTACTTGATCACATTTCATCAGCAATTTCTTTCACTCGTAATCTGCGAAGCTAAAAATTAACCGCATTGCGTATCTTTCGATCGATCGATTTCTCTTCATTACTCAAACTATTGAATGATCGCTAATCATTGTAAAAACACATCATTATGTGCAATGTTTTATTCTTGACTAGCCACAACTTTGAAAGGTAATATATACTGCGCGAAAGTGCAAAAAACGCGTCTCGTGCCATTGCTTTCTACGCTATTTATCCACTATTGACGACACTCGTTGACGATAGTTATACCATCGTTCTGCTTCGTTCATCATTTCTCACATCGAGGCGCATAAGATCGAAAATTGCGACGTTGAGGTGATGAGATGCGTTTTCCCACTTCTTAATATATCTACGCTTGTCGTCGTTCCCATCGTTCTTATTGCTATTTCTTCTATGATTTCGCTTATTCGTTCTGGATTGTTCACTATCCGAACAATTAATTAAATCTTCATTTGTAGAAATAAAGAATTAACGAATAGATGAAATACCGAATCGAATGATGATATAGAGTTGGATGAGTATGAAGAGGTGAAATAAGCCATTTAAATAGTTCTCTTATAGTGAATAAATAAATAATTAAGCAGCTAATAGAGTGTAAAATAAAAGATATATATGCTGAGCAATTACCCCTAAAGAGGTTAATTTCGCCTCATTCCTATTCGATAATGCCGATAAATGGACGGCGCCTTGCCTCTTCACGGCTTGGAATTTCTTCGAAATATTTCCTCATCTATGGAGCGCTTTTGAAGCAACTTGCATTTTGCACCCATCAAATCCGCTCCATTAGAAGTAATTTTCAGCGTTAAAAGCAACAACTCATGAATTCGATTTCAAAGAAGACGATGAGTGGTGAAACGAATAGTATCGGGGGGCCGATACTGAGGAACATTTCAGCCGGTGATGACGAGGAACTTCCCGTTGAGGTGGAATCGCTTTGTACGAATTGCCACAAAAACGTTGGTTTTTATTTTGAGCATATTTGATCGAAATAAATATTCGAATTAGTGGAAATATATCTGAGCGAATTACGACCCTATGGATCGATCTCAACTGCTTTTTGCGGGCATCTAAAAATTCACTGCTGAAGAAATGATCACGATGACTTGACAGTTGTTTAGTCGTCTCGTTGAGCTGTGCGCGCTCATCTTTCTTCTCTCCGAGTATTCTTATATGCCTCTACAAAGCTCGCAGAAAGCGCACTATACTCGACCTTCTCATGTATGTATCTGTCGCTTGTGTTGCCCTCCATCTAATGTTCTGCCAAGCGATTTTGAAAGTTAATCAATATGAATTTAATGCAGTTGAAAATATGGAAGTACTGAGGAGATGACCATCAGGCGAACTCCACTTCTTCACTTTTCTATAGTTTTTTTATGGCTCAGATGCATTCGGTTTGAATGTCATGCGTTCGTTCAACCTGTGCGCCACCTTTAGAACCTAACCTCTTGTGCCGCTGCACTTGTTTCGCTATGAATCGTTTACGTAGTTATACAGGAAAACTTCGAATTGCTGCTGCCTTCTGAAGCGGAGGAGAAGGAGATGAGGAACACTTTATTCAGATCCTTATTGGTTTATATTTGGTGGAAAATTCCATCGTTTAATAATCGCAGAAAGTGTTTTATTTAAGGGCACAACATGCATCATGTGTACTCGCATTCCGTATTATCGACAAGTGATAGTCATGTCATTTACGTGCGAACATTGTGGCTATAGAAACAGCGAACTGCAAAGTGGTGAACCTGTTCAGGTATGCGACTTTATTGGGCTCGTTGATTCAAATAGGGTGGACGTTGTGGCCGAGTGAGAGTTTTTATATAAAGAGCTTTAAATATGCAGACTCCACTCGATCTCATTTTAATTATACTTAGAAAAGGGGGCATAACTTCCACCTTCACCTAACGCCAATGAGGAGGGATCGTTTGTTGCCGTCGATGTCATCACGGGGACAGAGGCGTTTCACTCATATTCGTCGGCATCTCGTAACCTTAAGAGAATATAGAATTGCTTTGATGTTTTCAGTATTTATTAGCTTCACAGTTAATTTTACAGAAAAAACTATTGTTTGATGGGAAAAGTCACTTCTGAGAAAACTTCGACTAGGTTGAGATTTTGCAGTTTTTCGATAAATTCACCTCATTGTATTTGAGGAACATGGGACCGAGATAGTGCTGCATGTCAATGAAGAGAAAGATCTCAGTCGACAATTGGTCAAATCTGAATATGCTCAGATTGAAATTCCTGAGCTTGAGCTTACCGTCGAGCCTCTAACGCAACCTGGAGGTAGCCGCATTTGCATTTTTAGAAGTTCTTTTTTTTGTAATGGCAAGAGAGGAAAAGCTTCGCAGAGCTCGCTTAGAGATGTTCGTATAAAATCCACGAAAGTGATGTTTTTTCGGAAATTTAACATCATTTCCTCAAGAGTTTTTTATTCAATGATCGAATAAGTTTTGCAGAGTACGATGTTTCATGCGCCGTTCATTGTTGGCGGTTTCATTTTCATCGTGTTACCTGAAGTCATTGTGGGATATGTGTGCGGGTATTGTGAGCACATTCTTCTTCATTCATCCGCCTTTGTATCATCGATGAGTTTCACCTGATTGTGATAAGTTGATTGTATTCATTGATGTTATTTTGTTTCATCAGCTTTTCTTAGAGGTGACCACTGTGGAAGGTATATTAAGCCGAGTGCGCACAGGACTAGAACAAGATCAGGGAAGACGCCGACAAGAGGATTCGCAAACTGCCGAGAAGATTGATCAATTTATCCGACGAATTGAACGGTTAATCACTTTAGAGGAAAAATTCACGTTGGTTAGTGTTGGTTTTTTTCGTTGCTTTCCTTCTACGATTGAAGAAGTTGGTTTTGGAGTTTCGTTGTTCTTTATGTACTTAGGGAAAATAGAAATTACTTGCTCTCGGTGGATGATTCT
The DNA here is from genome assembly GCA_037576465.1 of Parascaris univalens. NCBI lineage: Eukaryota > Metazoa > Nematoda > Chromadorea > Rhabditida > Ascarididae > Parascaris > Parascaris univalens. The sequence goes on along the minus strand of CM075173.1, from coordinate 182,870,765 downwards.
AGGTATCCTTAACACACGCTTGTAACAGTTGAAAAGAGATTCGAGTGATATACGTGAGCTATTTATTTGAATCCCATCTTGTGGTCTTTGTCGTTTGCTTTATGACTTCAGGAGAAATTTCACCGGCGAGTTATGTTGTCTGAGAATAGCAACTTCGAATCCGTCTCCCCAATTGGGGACCAGGGTTCCCAAGCATTTGACGAGCGCTGAATTATTCGAACAATTGCAGAAGCTTCGAGATGCGTCGGGGAATTGCTTTATTCAAAATCTGAATCCATTTCATGTGGATCCTCACTGCATAACGACACACTATCATCGTTCACTCGCAGAGAGGAAAATGCTCGGACTTGCAGATGATAACGATGTTGTGAGTTCGTTTACCCTTATAAGTGTGCAATGAGAGGGAAATAGAATCACTACTAGCGTATCTCTAAAGAAATGCGTTGCCACCGAGATTTTTGAACGGAGAATATTTTTGTTTGTTTATTCGGTAAAGAGAAGTTACTAGTTTCGGTGTGTTGCAACTTTACATACCGGTAAAAGGTCCCGAAAACTCGAGGGAATCGGTCGAGCTTTCGAAATTCCGCCACGGTGTTGCACCGTATAAGGTGGCTCATAGCCAAACTCTTGTGACTATTCAAAGGAAACGTTGAACTCACAAATAAAGCAGTCTGCGGGTGTCTTCTATAATCACGACATATATCACAAATGAGTGCATAAACTTAGAAACCCATTTTAGGAAAAAGAGCCGGCACCTGAATGGCAATCGTTCGAGGATGCGAAACATGAGGTTCTCCGTTTCCCCACCGACTGTCCCAACTGTGGTGCACATATCGAAACGTGTATGAAGCCTACAGGTTTCAGAGCATTCTGAATGAACTTTTCGTTTATTGTTAATGCTACATTGATGGGACTCACGTTCACTTCCTGTCCCCTAACTTTCGAACTGCCTTCCGTTGCTTCTTATTTTAGCGAGCTCTCATTTCGGAGATGCCATTCATCGCACACGCTTGAAATATAGGATTTGTGTGGCGACTGAAATACTCTAACTGCCGAAGGTTGAGTGCATAGTTGTGTGCTATAGAATTTCATTCAATACTCTTGGCGAGCTTAACATCACTTGCGTAAAACCGTTTTCGTTTACTTTCTGGCATATTCATATTGATAATTTCTTCGTAAAGGAGACTGACTGAAACTCACATTTGTTATTTGTCGCTGTATGAGTGTAAATGCAGAAGTATTTGAGGGAACGAAGAGAGGGTCGAGATAAGACAGCAGGCGAGGAGTGATTTTGTTCTGAAAAATAGCAGTTTTGCAACAGTGATGATAGATTCTTATCACTCAATCACAAGAACACACTCTTGCAATTTTAACTAATGATCATCATTATCACTGCATAGAGATTCAGCAAGATTGTGTTCTCCTTTAGATGTGCCGTATTTCTCAACGGTGATCCTAATGTCGACAACATGCGATGCTTGTGGCTTGAAGACGAACGAGGTGAAGAGTGCTGGTGCGATCAGGGATCAAGGCTGCAAGCTGATCGTTTCGATTGAAGAGGTTGGCTGACTGCGGCTTGTGGTATCGTTGTCGCTTTCATTTATTTCATTCGCCTTCCTTCATACTTTATTGCAACATTGCGGTCGTTCTTATTCTCTTTTAGTGTTTAATTAAATTAGCACCCAAATTTAGGTATTTCTGAATGATTTAATTTCTCATATATGTATGAATGAGCTTTTTTTTGCAATGCCGACGATGATTCAGTGGAGAATATTTGAAAATTGGAAATTTTGCAGAGATTAGTTTCTTTGAAAATTGCTGATTCGACTCTCTGGAGTATTTTGACTGTTTTATATAGCGACATAGATGATCTCATCGTTGAACTTAGTTCTGAATGTTTTTATTCGATGAGGTTTTTGTGGTGTGCATTGTTTTTTAAAGGAAGTTGACCTGGCTCGTGACGTTCTCAAGTCGGACACTTGTAGTATGTCATTGCCGGAGTTGGAGCTCGAGGTGGGTCCCGGTGCACTACCTAGCAGATTCACAACCGTTGAAGGTCTGCTGATGGCAACGAAGGATCAACTGAAGGCTAGTGATCACTCATCTATCGTCTCAGTTTCGTCCTATGTTCTGCATGGATGGAGCGTTCTAGATTGCAATGAGTAAAAGAAGGAAACAAGGGTGTACAGGAATCAGTGACTTCTAAACTATGATTCTGTAAGCTCCTAGGGAAGACGTAAGCAGTGATTCACGTGTCATCCGAGAATTTTTCTCTGACCCTATAGGAGTAAATATGTGGAGGCAAGAAATAGAGCGAATATATTGTTTTTAAAAAGGAATCGTGGGAGGACTATAAAGTGATGGGAAGAAGGCGACAGATGAATTGCCTCTAACGCTTTAGATGTTTGCCTCTGTACTTTTAAAGATGAAAATTATTGTAAAGGGTTTGCATTCATTCATGAGACCGTATGGAAGTTGCTTACTCGAGTTAAATGTGTTTGTAGTGCTTCATCTTATAGAAGAACTCTGTGGATAAACCTACCAAATTGAGTTAATTGTTGCCACTAGTTTTTCTTCATATGTCTGCATGCGAACTCGGGCATCACTCGCTTATTGGGGATTCCGTATCGTTGATTGAAGAGACGGAGTTTTAGAAAATAGCGGCGCTGCGGAGAGAGAAAATCGTTGGTGGTGATTGCCTCGCAGAAAGTCCTCTCTTTGTGATAGCTGTTATGTGGTAAGGGCTGTGGTCTATTATCGTTGGGTGAAAGAGTGACTGGATGAGATATTTCAGTAAGATAGTTGGATCGTGGACTTTCAACAATGACCTTCTTGAGGATGAGCTTTCTCACTTTGAACATGTTGGCGGCCGTCGTTTGTTTTCTTTATCAGGTTTCTATCTAGAGGAGGCTTTGTAAACATTGATGTTTTAAGGAACAAGGAAGTTTCTTGTTAGGTGACAGCGCCGATTCACAAGACAAACATAAGATGAGCGAATTCCTCGAGAATTTCGATGCGATACTTTCGCTTAAAAAGAAGGCTCACCTGGTACTGGATGATCCAGCAGGCAACAGTTATATACAGGTTAGCTTTGCTAATGTTTCCAACTTGACTTTGCGTAATATTTATTAAAATGAGATCAGAATTCACGCGAGCACGTAGCCGGAATTGATGTTTCAGTGAACGACGAAGGCATCCGACTGCCTTTTAGGGATTTTCACTGAATTCTTTTCATTGTTGAATAGGCAAAGCGGGTTTTTAAGCATTTAGTAGGTTTCCCTCACAAAAGTCGTTTCTCGCCTCGTCGAGGTGATGGGTCTGTGCACATAAATTCATTTTGTAAGAAAAGGAAAGACTATTTCGGGTTCGAAGTAAAATTAAATTTGGAATTTGAAAAATTCGCCTCTGCTGTATTGATATTCGACCGAAGACGTGAATTTTCGTGATAGTCTGGCTGCAGTTGCTGAACTGATAGCATTGGTCCATTCAAGTCACTACGATTGGGAAATGAAATTTTACCGTTGATGTTATTCTCAAACTTCAGAATAGATTTTCACCTAAAATAATAAAAGACCTGGTTGAGGAAAGGTGATTTCCGGGGTAATGATATTTTGCCGGTAAACGTTGAATTAATGAGCAAATTGTGGATGAATGAGCGTTTAGAGTTTGGCAGCACCACTCGATGATTCTCGATTGGAAAAGATATTCTATACGAGGAGTTTCGAGCAGAACGACGAACTCGGACTGAACGACATGAGAACCGAAAATTACGAAGAACTCGAAGTTATAAAAGAGGAGGGGCAGGTAGAAGAGGGGAACTCGTTTAGTGAAACAAGTGGCTCTTGTCCTTCAGATGCCGCACCGTCGATCACCTAAATTCTTTCATATTTCATATTATGCTAATTGTTCTTCTTTATCACCACAAACATTGAAGTCATTTGTTAATTGTGTTGTTATTTTGTCTGTGTGCATGAATAGACGGAGGCAGAACGGTGGTTTGGAGCAGCTATACGTTGGTGTGATCCCCGATGCGGACTTTTGTCCTCTTCCTCCACCTCTTCCCAGCAGTTCTCCATCATGCTCGTCGCGCATACTTCATCGAACCGATACTTATGTTTTTAATTCGATCGTTGTGTAATTAAGTGACTATGAAAACGACGCAGGCAAGCGATGAATGTTTGATGCTAAACGTGCTTAATGCTTTTATAAGTGCTGGCTTGTTTGAAGTTCTGTCTGGTCTGCTTTTGAGAAAAGTAACGACGTTTAGTTACCGAGCAGAACAAACTATTTTTGTCAGTAAGGGCGATTATAGGTTCGTTAGAGAGTTGAATCTTTTGGGGTTGGGGGCAAGGAATGAAACAATTAAAATTGGATAATATTTGCTGCCTCACTGATGAGATGCTGTCAACGATTAGTTGGACTGTTGAGCAGTGAACTGGAGAGAAGGAAGCTTCTAAGTGTTAGTGTATCAGTGGACGGATATCAGCAAATAGCGAATGATACCTTTATCTGTGCCATATCATTCCTCATCTAGTAAGCTTCCAAATAGATCAGTCAATGCTGCAATTGATTTAATGTAATCTTGAAAGCTAAAGAAAGGTATTCATTCATTCGTGCGTCTCCATTCTTTGTATTCATATCGGAGAATTTCATTTCGGAGCTCATTGATGCTTGATTTGCTTTTAATTTCCTATTGAAAGACGTAAGCCGCTTAGAAGATTTAGGAAATTTGCCGTGGAAATAAGTTGTTCCTTGCACAATATATTATCGTCAAAAGAGTGGAATCGGGATTTTCAGGTGGAATGATTAAGTGGAATGGGCGGAGAGGCCGATCGGTAGTTTTTTTTTTGATGTGACGCCAAAAGACGTCCCGAAATTTATTGCCTACGGCGAATTCTTCCTTAGAATGACATAAATTCACATATTAAGCAAAAGAGCTGAGAACTATAAAAAATTCTCAGCATTATATTCATTTTCCGTTTTCTAACTCGAAGATTTCTCCGAGGAATTCATCGGTTCCGAGAGGAAATGGAATATTTATTATAGAAAGATCGAAAACTGATATTTATTATGGAATATATTATTTTGTGAATGCTCCACCATCTAAGAGGCGGCTAAATTAACGCAAGCATATGTGCGACGAGCCTCTCGAACGGTGATCGATGTCTTGCCGGCGTCTTCGATACGTTTTCTAACTTCCTCGTTTTGTTCTCATCGACTTCCTCATGTTTGTATATATAGCGCTCCCACGTATCATTTGCTTGTGTTTCATTTCGCTTATCGTTTTCGCCCTCAACGCGTTTTGCTCTTTCAGATTTTGCACTCCAACCTCGATTTGAGCCTAGGGTTATTTCTATGAAATGCCGGTAATGCAATTTTTGAGCGCTTATCGTCGATTCCCCAATCGCCAAGTGGAAAATAGGCCGATCGAAGTATCTCGGCAATCGATATCCACCATGTTATATTATCGGATTATCGAGTCATTTTGTATTTAATAGAATTTAAAGAAATTTTTTGAAGGCTTCTTCTTGTGGGCAAAATGCGCTCTTGTCTGCTATAATTGGAGGCACTAATTTCGACTCCTTTCGAAGTCTTCAGTCACATTTTCTCATTGAAATTTCGAGAGAAAATCTGAAAAATCCACAAAATTCTTGGATGCTTTTGGAGGATTGTCATAGAAAAGAGAATAAAGGCGCGTTTTTGTTTCATAAAATGTGACAACGCATAATATGAGAGTACGCATAGGTGCATTGCATCAATTGTTATGGGCTTACCATTGTCGAATGGATAGTGATCGGATTGTGTTGAGGTGAAGGACCTGTTGAGGTGATCTCGACTCCAAATTCATTATGGTGGAATTTCTCTGTGGGATTTCGAATTTTCAACGTTGGTTTATTGCAAATGGGTTGGAGTGCCGCCTCTGCATCGGTTGTCGCACTCATTTCGTCGATCTGCCTTTGAGATATAAATCGGCGAATAAAAGTCTCTCTATGAATGAACTTTTCCATTCTTTGGCGTCGATAAACGATCGCCTCAAGTAAATATCTCTGATATGAAGTGTGAAGTGCTTTGCGGCATTACAGAGATCATTGCTTACAATTAATGAACGTGTTAACGAAACGAAGACCTTATGAGTGCTCGTGGCTCAAAAATTCTGCAACGTCGTCTTTTTTGCTCAGCTGAGTTTTTTTTTTTCTGAGACGAGGTAGGAGGAAGCGGACGGATACTTTTCTTTGAAAGCGCGATTTCGTCGACTGTATTTCAGTGATTAAGGCTTAGCTGTTACCACGGTGCCACACTTCCTCTAGTCGTTCATTGATCTCGCTTTCAGAGAAATAGCATTCACTGCAAGTCCCTCTAGAAGTTGGAGCTAACTTCCTCATCTAGTTCTCCGCCCGTACCAGTGCATCCGTCTCAAATTTTCAACGAATGCTCCATTCGTTCGAAGTGGTGCTTTCTGGCTTCTCCTTCTTTCGCACTCTCCCAAGAAGGAATTAGAAGCAGCAATTTTCACAGCTTTCCAAAGAGGCTTCTTTGTGTGCTTGAGCAGGCAGCTATATTTTATCAATGAAGTTAATTAAATGCCTTGATGGGATGTTGTGAAGTTTCGTTTCCGGGGAACAGCAGCTGTGTCGCTTCGTTTAAGAATAGCAGACAATCGCGTTTATTTGTTTAGAGTGTCAAATTTGGTCGAACATATCAACGTTTGGAGAGGCCTCTCATCGCGGTGGTGAATATTTATTCGACGTTCACCTAGGTTTTACTAGCCGAATCTTTGAATGAGCGTCGGTGATTCGCTTGCTGGTTGGTGGGACGAGACAGCCGAAGGGAATCATCACCGCTGTGTGAATGTGATGACGCCTTGCGGCCACTAAACAGTGCTAGTGCCCCTCGGTGACACGTCTTCTACGCACGCAAATACTCTTTTATCGCCTCTAACGTGTCTAAAGCCACCCCACTATAGAGTAGTCGAAGGCGTATTGGTGCACAAGCAGCAGTGGCCTCGGTGGGTGCGGCGTTGTTGAGTCTATCGCGTTTTTCCGCCTCCCTTTCGTCGTTCGATTCTCTTCGGCGCCGCTGCAGTGCCGATCGGTCGTCTGCTCGAGTGGTGCGATCGCGACGGTCGAGGGATGTGTTGCGTGCGTCCGCCTCAGCCCGAGATCTGTTTGAACTGTTCTGCGAATGCACATTCATCAAGCGGAAGTGCTCTTCACCTCTAAAATACATTAGTTGGAGACGGGAGAAGGTCGCAGATGCATATTTCTAAAGAATGTGGCTAGTTGAAGGCGTTTGCTGAAGGCGCCAAGAAGTTCGAGCACAAGCTCGTGCTCTCACCTCTGCCAAGGCCGCTACTTCGAAGAAGCGCCGCTATTCCTCGGTGATGTCTCGTTGGCATGCGTGCGTGAATTGCACGCGCATATGTCCGCGAGCATGAAGCGTAAACGCCGCCGGGCATCGAACCACGATATTTCACGGCGTCCACTATATCCGTTAAATTTGCCGATAGTTGCGGGTTGCGTGCGTGTCGCGCTGCGCGACACGCGCTCGGGCGGCAGCGTGACGCCCGAATTCGTTGGAAATGGACGCGGCCGGCGGTATCTTCAGGTCACGGGCACGAGTGCATTTCGTTTATCGAATTTGTACGTTTTATTAGTGTTCGCAGCTATCGGCGTCGTTTATAGAGTTATTAATTGGTATTTATGTGGGAGAATAGACGTAACACTCTTGGCAACCGTTAATAATTGCTGCTGTGAGACGAGAAGAAGCTCGAGAGGCCCCGCGAGGTTTAGGCAGAGACACTCTGGAAAGCTCGAGAAGCTCGCGAGGTTTCGGCAGAGACACTCTGGAAAGCTCGAGAAGCTCGCGAGGTTTAGGCAGAGACACTCTGGAAATGCCTCAGTTATGGCCCCTCTTCAGTGAGGCTAATTTGGCCGCAAGAGAGCGGCACTTGTTGGAAATTCTCAATGAGCTTTACAACTCGCCTCCGGCAGACCAAAGCAAAAGGTACCATAGAAAGTTGATTGTCGTTCCTCTTGTTCACCGTAGGGTGCATGTGAGTCATCTCGATCGACGTGACTGTCTGCAGCAAATCAACGGCTGTGCTTGTTTTTATGATTTTTAGCTGCACTGTTCGTCCAGTTAGTTCGCTGACCCAGCTTCCTGCCTCAATTCTGCCATCTACTTCATACTGTGAAGTTGAGACGTTGGGCCCCTTATCTGTCGAAAGGGGACACCGTATAATCTCCAACAGAAACCAGAGGAACCCCTGCTGATCCACATGGACGAGTCTCGGACAGTGAATGCCACTGCTGTTCAATGAGCGTTTCCGTTGCAGCGTCACCTAAGTTCTTCTTGAATCGATTATCGTTTGTGGCATGACGTAATAATTTGCGGCGAACTGTCTCCATTCAACAAGGACGCCTTGCGTTTATCTCTCTCCTGTGAATATCGGCAAGAGACACAGGATTTGCACACATCTCGAGGTATCTGCCAGCTGGCGCTACGCTGGATTAAGGGGTTAGGTCGTGATGCGAATACACGTGAGGTGGGAGATTGCGCGTCACAAATGAATTCATGCAGACAGAGGTCCCCATAATACTCTTCATCGAGTAGTGATCACAGAGCAGCATTTATCGGCGTTGAGCACAGCCATTTATAGCGAATCGAATGGGTCGGGTTGTTGTGGATGGAGGTATCAGATGCTTCTTGCGTCGTGATTAGCACGATTTGTTAATGTATATGCAGCTCAAATTTCCATGCCACATGGAGATATTCGACCTTCCTAACTTTAGGTGGGAGGGTCTTCGGAGAAGTATTGCTGTGAGAAGTTCGGTCCATGCCGCATCCCTTCTTGGCACTGATTTTTGTTTTAGTGCTGTAGTCTGCATTGTGATTAATGGTATGCGTTGAGCGATTCTGTGATGCGGATGTCTGGAGCAGTGACGCTCACTCGCAAGCGCGCATTCATCGCGACTGTCATCCGTCGTCGCGGCTCACTCGATGCGACGTCTCCGTCTTTGTTCCTCACATTTTCCGATGAATTCGCGATTCTTTTTAGAGCACTTCATGATACTTGTCATGTTTTGCCGTTTATTTAAAGGAACAACAAGTGCAACTAGAATAGATGAGAGGAGCGATCGGTCCTACTTGGGACATTAGATGCCGTCACAAAGTTCACCGATGTGGGGCCATCCTCTCGTCATTGTATAGAGTCGACGAACGCTTTTTTACTGTCCTTTTCCATTTTCTAGCTGCTTGTCTTTGCAATAGTAATTCGTCTCAGCAGGGCAACGAGAGCATCTCACGAATGAGTCGCCGGCTAATATCGTCTCAAGGATGAGCACTTATTCGAGGCGGTGATGCAGCTTTTGCAGCGTCCAGTTGTAATATGGCCGAAACTTATAACCGCTTTTATGGATCTCTTGTTTAGCACGAGCAAGAGCTTGCACAGCTGGAACCTGTTTTATGCGCATTCTTCATTCATCCGGCTGTCGTAAACTGTTGAAAAATTAGTCGAATTGAATAGTGAATGACAAGTGTTGGCTCATCTTCCGAGCTCATAGTGAACGAGCGTTGTCATCATCCAGGTGACAAGTCTAGATGGTCGCCACGCCGTTGTGCTTAACAAGATGCCTCTCGTCGATTTCACATTCGGCAAGCTTTAAGTGAAACGATTACTTTCCAGCTAAGAGTTTTACAGTTAAGGGGTTCACGAGATTGTTTTATTTATAATATTTCGCGTTCCATGGCAGTTCTCATTTCAAGGTGATGATAGACTTGACTGTGAAACATTGCAGGGATTAAGGGCGCCGATGGTGCGGCTCGTTGGAATCGGAGATGCACGCATCATCTACATCTCTCTGAATTTATAATAAATACTAAGAGGCGAACAGTTCGCTTGGCAAACGACATCAGCTGAAATCGGTGTTCGCAACGCGAATAATCAACGATGAACAACTAATTCATTGATGCGCTTAGCGCGTGCCTCTTTCTATTTGTTCTCAAAATGCGCACTGCACAAGTGATGTTTCGTCATGTTGTTGCACATATCCATAAAAGTCTTCGATTCGTTCATCCAGAAAGTCTCCGGTATCATTGCTAAGCGTGCTCGGTGCAACTTGGCATGATGTTGGAGATGGAAGTTTTTTCGTTGAATACTTTCCGGAAAGGTCTCTAATTTCCGGACAAAGAAACATCGAACAAAGAATGGCTGTGAAGCATTAATCTGTGGAGGGAAGAGGAAGGGACGTGATATTGATGGGTAGTTAATGATAGTATCCTGATGTGGTTTCTTTACGAGTAAGAGAGGCTACGCGGTTAATCTTTGCACATTAATCGGTCATCGCTGGTGCTGTCTTGAATCCTCACTTGCGGGTTGCGGCATTTTCCTTCTCTATAGTGAAGCAGTGTTTATGGCTGAGTACTGGCAGCGTTATTTAATTGTTTTCAGTTATTGCTTTCCGTTTATTACTTCATTCTCGCATTCCCTTTATAAAAATTAACAAATAAGGTCGCTAATGCTCAGCTGGGTGAGTTTTGACTTCCCAGGAGGGCAAGTAGATCGACTAATTCTTTTGTTCCGCAATATCTCTCGCAGTTTTTGTGGTCTCATTGCAGTTTGGCTGCTGTTTGAGGAAATACTTCCTCAGTCTGCTTGCTGATCGTGTCACTAAGTAAAACATCCCGTCGTATAACGTAAGCATTGTAAGTGGATGATTGCGCTGACATTTTATATTAAAAGTGAGGGTAAAGGTTTTTCTGTGGGCGAAAGTGATTTCATTGGGTGTGGGGGGCTTGTTCACTGTGCAGCATTTCCTTAGAAAGTGGGTGGCAGCTCTGAAAGAGGTTCACTGATCCAGAAAGATTTCAATATCTCGTCCACCACGATCTTGTGCTTATCCTGCAAGTTGCCTTGCTTGTCTTTCCTCTCTCTCTCCCTCTCAGCTTGTCTCTCTTTCTTCCCCCTCACTCTTTCAGTTAATGTCGCAGTGCATTACTAGAAATGGCTCAAATGCCCTCATAAATGCCACAGACATTGCTAATGAGTTGATTTACACTCTGATAATGAGATCGCTGACACTGATTCCGGAGTGAGTGATGTTTCGCAGTCACATCCGTTATCGAGGTGCCGCTTCTCCAGTAAAGCAAAAATGCTCTTTTCTTTCCCGTACGTGTCCTACTCTCTCTGCTTAGCGCCAACCGACCGTTCTTTTGCTGCTTTCTCCGCTCTCGATGCTGCCTCATCGGTCGTCTGACGTAGTCTCTCACTTGTGCGTTGACGCTTCGTGTCGATTCGCAGCTGCATTCGTTGAACACGGCTGTGACTCATCGGCTCTTTCCAATCGAGCGGTAGTGCTCGCAATGACACCAGCCTCTGCCAGCTCCCTCCATCGATCGGTTATTGCCAGTCGATAGGTGCAAACAGGGAGAGGTTCCACAGTCGGGTGCCACATTAAGTGCGCAGGTTTTTCGTTGCTTTCTTTCATCTCTTAGCCATATTACTGTAAATCGCAATCGTTGATAGGAATGGAGGATGTGCGGCTGTGCAGTTTCATTACGCAGTGGGAGACGAAAGATGTAGATGAAGTACGATGAGGAGTTGTGGAGCACTTAATTCGGGAATTCTTCAGGTTGGGCGTCGTTAGGTTGGTGCTCGTATCACATTTCCTTCGTCTCTTATTCCGGTAAAATTAGTCTATTCCTCATTTTTTAAGCTTGAGATCGGGCATTTTCGATGTCGAAATGAGGATAAAATTAAACAGAATGGGCATCTCATCGCTGACCACTAGTTCCTCTTGTCCGTCAAAGCAGAGCCCTATACGGTTGTTGGCGTCTGAGCAATTCGACCTCATTAATGCCGTACTATTCAGCCGTCCTTCTTAAATTGAATGCAACGTGTTTTTGTTGCTCTATCGTTGCCTTGCACTTTGCAATAATGAACATTGGATCTATTGTTCGGCTAGTGAAATGTTGGGGAAAGATCTTATGTTCACCATGTTCGAGCTGGCAGTAAACATTGCTACTGCAGCAGGTGACTTAAGGAATGCAAGCCGTACCGGAGATCGGTTTATTCAATGCTGGCTGCTGACCTCGTTGAGTGACTCCTCACACCACTCTCCTTAATCACCGATGTTCTTCTTGCTGCCGGTCATTGACCATTTTTTCAATCTTAGCTGTTCGGAGAAGTCCATCATAGTTTGCATTCGTATATTTCAAGCAGTGATTATTATATCGTGCGTCTTTCTTGCGGGCTTACTCGTTACCTTTCGGTTGAAAATTCGGGCAAGCAAATTGCCGATGAACATCTTTCGTTCCCGGTAGACTGGTCTTCGATTGTGTGTCATTACGAAAGTAGTGTCATCAGCTGGTTGCACTCTTCGATTGCATTATTGCTGGGGGGATTATGTCGATGTCGATTTAATGTGAGCATGAAGAGTGTGGTCGAGCTGAAGTTGGTGATTGCTTCATAGATGCCACTGCTTGGAGCGACCGTGTGAGTGTTGAGATTTTCTCACATTCAATGAATCCTCGTAAGGTCATTCTACCCTCGCGAGGTCATTCTCCACTCATTTCATATATTTATTCTCCACTTTCTTATGAGATGATATTGCAAAAGTGAAGAGGTTCAGTTGATTTCGCTACTTTGAGGTTATGTTCGCCGTCAAATAACTTTTGTTATTCTTAGAACGGCGACTTTCGCATTTGGAATTTTTGAATCGAAATCTTACGATTGGTAATCTTATATCGATAATTTGTGTTAAGTTTGGGAGAAGGTTATGCTAATTTCTGCCCTTAAAAATACTCCAAATTATGCGTCATTGCCGTTAATAAGAAGCACTATCGTCTCAGCTAATGGTTTGTTTGTCGGATGTATTCGAAATTGCAACAAATATCTGATTGATGTTCGAATTTATTCTATAATTTCTTATGATATAAAGCAGCCGAAAGGTCTCTCAATGTGGTATATAATCTGCAATTTTTATACATGATATATACTGCGGGAAGGTAATTTCTCAAGCAGTTTTATTGCGCTCATTAATTAACGTTTATCGTCGTTGTTATTTAATGATGGCTGTTGAGGGCAGTGCTGATATTTTCAGGTGTAGCTGTTCGTTGTGAACGCTTCCTTCCTCACTTGCATTTATTGACTTCTGTTGGCCTTCATCATTAGCGTCGTCGAGTGTGTTCGCTTCTAGCTTCGATTCTCGAACTCATATATTTATTGGTATGTGTTTTTTTATTGCATTTTAACTGTAATGTCTCGAGCGAATTCTGGAAATTGAGTAATGGGATAGGTGGGAGGGCGAGCGAATGGAGGAGAAGCGGGTGGAGTTCTGTTTTTTGCATGAAATGAGAATTGAGAAGACTTGGGCCTTTATGTGTGCGTGAGGGATTCATCTGTTTGTGTATTTCTCGCTGCAGATACGTTGATTAGCGGATTTTTGAAGTATTGGGTTTTTCTAAGCAACTTTCTACAGTTTCTTTGTTAATTTTGGTAGTTTTATGCAAGAATAGAGTCGGTTTTCATCAGTTTCGTTTAATTTCTTGCACAGTCGAACGGTGTGATATGATAATTAGCTGGTAGCATAGTTCTTCTAAAATACAGCATCACTTTATGCTGTTATCATCGATATGCTTATGGCTTATTGTTTTGAGCTTAAGTACTCAACCATAATGCAAAGGAGGACATCTACAGGTATATTGATAAGTGGGTTAGTTAATTATTGATTGCCTTTGGAGGTGTAATATGAATTTTTTTTTTGTTGTAATGGCTGTTAAGGATCTCTGTTGTGCAGAGTTCGCTATAGGTTCACGACGTAGGCACGTGGCGCAAGCGGTTGCTGGCATCACGCGTTCGCTGTTTTTCAGTGCTTCAGCTTGGTTGTCGTTATTTGCTGCATTGTGATGCGGCCAGTCGTTGAGGGGCTGCTAATTTTTGTCTGAAAATTTGATCCTTATTGGGGTATTTTCGAGTGATTTATAGATGGACCCAAGCAATATTATATTCTCACAATTGTACTATTGTTGCGATGGGTATTTGAGCTGAGAAATTTAGTGAATTTGTCGTCGTCGCGAGTCGCTCCTCACACAGATCTTCTTTCGCTCATTCTTATTGCGTCGAGTTTCACATAGATCTGAACTTTGAAGAGAATCCGCTTAAACAGTGATGTCGAAATGATATTCCCTCTCGTCACCTTACTCGATGGCAGACGGAATCGCAGAAATGGGCCGTTATTTTCTATTTTTTTCTCAGATTGGCCGGGGAACGATGGGAAAATTTACTTTTGTGCAGTGAAATTTACCTTCAAGATTTAAGCGCTCTGTCGACTTGTTTGGCTCTGAGCGGAGTGATCACATCGTGGTTGCAAGCGCTTGTCTTCTTCAGCATGATTCCATCGTGAATCATTGCGCGGGGATATGCCGCCGAACGCTCTGGGTGACACTCAAGTTGGACAATTTGTATAGGCGTTGTGAACGTTATTGTTTGCGTCAAATGAGTGCAAGCCTGTCTCTGTTCGTATAATTTGATCCTCGCTGCTGCGATCCTATTGTCATCGATTTTTGCTCTTTGTGCAGGTGCATTAGTGAATGAAACGGAGTCGTATTCTTCCAAGCAGTCAGTCATGTGATGATCACGCGGGCATTCCATCACTCCGATATTGTTTTCTTCGTTCCTCTCTCAGAAGAGTACTTTTATCGGTATTTGTACCTATATTTCGTCGTTGCGGACCATTGGATCGGCTTTTTCGCCCCTTCCGATTGGATTTACTTATCGGATATTTGAGTGGCGAGTACATTTGTGAGGATTTTACCTTCCGGGTGGTCTGAAAGCTTTCACTTTATCTTTCCTCCACACTTCCCCTCCTCCAAGTTCTCATTTTAGAGCGCCTGCTAATGAAGACTTCTTCACTACCCCGTGTTTTTCGCTTTACTCCGTATGCCACCTGAATGAAGTGTTTTGAATTGATTTAATGCACGTTAACAAATGCGCTGTATAAAAGCGCATTACGATGTCATGTTTGCGCCTGTCTGTGTTTCTGCCTGTCGAAGTTGTTGTCGATCAGTTCAAGAAGCATAGAAGTTAGAGAAACGAATTTTGAAGGGTGAGGTATGCTTGACGAGCTGTGTTGTATCTGACGTTGATTCGTCGAGTCGGGTGAGAGATATGAATATTTGAGGCGTCACAAATATTGGCTGCATTTTGCAGCCGTCCAACTGCAGAGGAATAAATGCTTTATGGTGGATTTATCGTCGGATGCTGCTTGTGTTGGAAGTGTGAATAATGTGGAATGCGGATGGAAGTGATTGAACTTCATTAATTTAACGAGATGCTCATGCGCAAATAAATAACTAATAAACGCGGTTACAGCGCAATGGAGGGCGCTGGGCAAGAGGGAAGCGGAGCACCACCACAGGGAGCCAGTCAGGCTCCTCGTCCATCCAATAAACGTCTTCAGCAAACTCAAGCACAAGTCGATGAGGTCGTCGGCATTATGAAGGTAATCCCCTTCGTCATTCTCTCCAGTTAAAATACATTTGAGGGGTGTTTTGTGAAGTATCATCTTTTCGTTTGGCTCAGTTTTGGCTCATATACACGATAAAAAAGAGAAAACCAGTCGTTGTTTGCATCTATTATTACTCGCCATTTCGCGTCTGTAATAGTTGCACCGATGGAAGTTCTGATCCATGGGGTCCTCCGTTCATTTGTTTGTTATCAATTGCGTTATACGACTCTCCTATTTTAGAAACTCGGTTTGTTGTAATATATTTTTGCAGGTAAACGTAGAAAAGGTACTGGAGCGCGATCAGAAACTATCACAGCTCGATGACCGTGCAGATGCCTTACAGGTAAAGCTTCATGTTTATGCTGTGTTGTGTGAAATGATGATGTTTTGAGCATCGGAATGTTTGAGGTTGCGAGATAGGGAAATGCAGAATGCTGGTTTAATTGCGAGTGAAAGGGAGAGGAGGAAGGAAAGTTTCGCTGATAAGAGTGGAGGATTTTGTTTTTCGACGAAAGATGAAGTTTTTAACATTCTTTGGACAATTATTCATCGGACCAGTCATTTCATCGTTTGGTCACTTAATCTTGCAAACACCAAAAACTCTCAGAAGTGCACCTAATGTCACTGGAGAGAAGCATTTGATTCTATAACATCTAGTATCCATCTTTTATTTCCTTCCGATTTCGCTGTTAGACTCATAAGAGACTTCCACCAAGTGGTTCATACCCGCTTGGATATCACTGAAATCATTTCGCATTTTCTACGGTGTCCGATTTGAGGAAGAAAAAAGGTAAAAATGCATTTCCGTGCTGAGTGGCTAGGGAACAATGAGGGCGGGACAGCAGTGGTGATGTGGTTTGGTGAATGGCTGTGGAGCGTTCTATTTTTTGCATATTGTTGGTCACATTTGCCTTTCGTGCTCGATGTGTGCACTGAGCACTTTCTGTGATAGCGTTTCGTTTAGAGGTATGAATCAACTTTTTCTTGGAATGTGTCTGAAAGCTTTTTGACAACTCATTCAAGATTTCAAGGTGGAAGAGCTTCATATTGCAGCGACTTTCTGGATGGAAATGAGGAGGAAGGTAAGGATTTAGGAATGAGGGGTCAAGGACATTGAATATCGGTTTCTTTCTCGAAGAACGCTCTTTTCACGTATCGGGATGACGCATCTTGCATTAATCTTTCTGGCAGCGGTGGAGAGACAATGCGTGCTGCGCGTAATGCAAAGTTAAGCCTCCAGCTTGCACCTCTCTGATACTTAAGCTGTGTTCCTTCGTTTATTTCTTTAATTGGAGCATTATCTAGCAGTTGTTGTTATTCGATCTCCCATCTCTTGGTCTCCCATGTTATTACATCAATTCATTCTCGAAGTTCCCTGCCCAAATCACTCATGCTGTATAATGGAAAGCTCCAATTGCAGGAAGGTGCGTCGCAGTTCGAGAAGTCGGCGGCGACGTTGAAGCGTAAATATTGGTGGAAGAACATTAAGATGATCATCATAATGTGCGCCATTGTTGTGGTGCTCATTATCGTCATTGTGATTTGGGCTGGCAACAAATAGATCCATCGATACACCGCATCCACTCTTTATTCATTCCTTCGTTTCGCTTCTATGCACTAATACATTTACTATCATAGAATGGGATTATAAACGGATTGAAGGATTTCTTCTCATAGGAGAGGGGATTCTGATGGGATCTTTCTTTGCAATTTTGGCATTGAAATGTTGGCAATTTTCGATGAAATTTGGCAAGTTACCGATAAGGGTTCGTAGAGTCCTTCCAACGTTTTTCTTGACAGGTTTTTTAGAGCTGTGATGGGAGTTTTAGTTTATCGCTGAGAAAGCTTTCTCGAATTGGATTCTTGAAGGTGGGCTGGTTCTTGCTTTCCTTTTTTTTCAAACGAACACATGCGCATCTTCCGATGAGAAGTCGTAGTTGGAATCGTTATTTGTCATTTCACGAGACGGCAGCACAATGTTTTGAATGCTGTTTGATTCCCTTCGTCGTTTCATCAGTTTTACGCGGTCGCCGCACTTCTGTCGTCCCCTATTTGTGAGGGTCTCCTCTGTCCGCAGTCGGGTATAGAGTGCGTCGTTCGACGACCAGCTGTTTCATTGATGCCAGTGCGCTCATTATTATCCAGTCGGCATGCAGTGCAAGTGGCCGAACATTGCGTATTTGTCAGAAAGATAGATACTGCTTCCTCTATAGTGAATGTAGTCTAAAAATGCTTACGAATTGAGACCATCTTTGAGAAATATTCAGCATTCTTTGGGAAGCGTTGGCTTGCGGCAGTCGTCATATTGATCATTTTGCAGCATTGTGATCAAATTGGGGTTAGAAGTCACATTCAGCAGTGCTATTCACAAGAACAAATGGCAGTTGAGTGGAGGAAGAACAGGTAGGTGAGGGAAAAAAGAGTTGAGCAAAGAGGTTGAAGTGAGGTGCACTTTTGATTGGCTGAATAGTGGTGTTTGAGTAGGGGGGAGGGGGGGATTTCAGGAAGTTATTTTCGCTGAATTTCGTGTTGGCACCTATGTGTGCTTTCTTTCACTGTTTTGTTTTATTTCCCTCATAGCCAATTAATTTATATTTTAGTTTCTCTGAATACATTCTCGTACGTGAGAGGATTTCGCGATAGCTCTAAATGTGACCCCGTCTCATTGAAGTTCTCTTATGGCTATCATGAAGGTTTTTATTTTGTTTCTTCTTCGAATTTTTATTAATATTGCTTCTTGAGAAGTGAATATTATCGCAGTGAATATTGTTCTCGCTATCACAGATTTTCCTTCTTTCGAGCTATATCCACTCGTATTTCCACTGGCGGCGAGTCTGCGCTCTTTGTGGAAATCGAGCTATGGAATTTGTTTGATTTGTGCGATTTCAGCTAGCAGCCACTTCATTCTTCTTAGGCTCTGAAGTAATGTCCTCTACATTGCACTGTGACCGTTGCGATACGATCATCGCCATCTAAACGTTTCTTTTTTGAAGAGTGGAACGTGTGGATGAACATTATTGATCTTTGCGGAGGCCATCGTTTCTCGTCGTTGAAGAGAGATAGGAGTGGAAGAGGGAGGAAGGGAGGGATTTGCTACAGACGTGATGGACTTTTTCTCGCTATGGGGATGGAGAAAGCTATGCGAAAGTTCTTGATGCTTCCACTTGAGAGTGCTCAGTTACTGGAATTGTGTTCGAACCACAAATCGAGCAGAAATTCGTTCTAAGAGCACGCCTAGTCGCATTGTATTGTTTCTTATGCGTTCGATTTGCCGTAGCCGATCCACCGAGACGATATGCACAGAAAATCTTTTAATGCCTATACGTCCTAAATGTTTTCAAGTTGAATAAAAGTTTTTTTTTGGGTTTTATGTGTCACTATTGGTCGGTGGTGGAGTGCTTCAGAGGCTCCGTTTATGTATTTATCACCGAATTCAAAAGCCTCAATAAGTCGTAGTTCTTCTTAAGAAGGCTTCAACATTGGTGGGAAATTCATTGAGGATTGGGGAGTTGCCGACGTTAAATTGAAGTGGATTGAATCGTTGACACAACACCGACAGAGGTGTTCGTGACAGAATTAAACGAAAGCAGCAAAGGAGTGTGGGATAAGAGGGGAAGGCGAGGGCGATGCGCTTAATGTTCACTTTACGAGGTGGGAATGAGGTGTGGGGTTGGATGAATTAAGGTGGTGTCGAGGCCGGATGTTGGTGTTCGAGTAAGGAGGGTCAGAAGTGGGAAGATAGCAGCGGGTTGGCTAATTGTATAGCAGCTCGCGAGGGGCCTTAAACAGTGAAGGTATATGGGCAATATGGAATCAATGAGGTGCGCGACGTTGGTGATATACCATTCAAAAACCATTGACGCCATCTAAAAAGCCGTCGAAATTCGTGCATAGGCAAGCGCGATAGTATGCACTTAGATAGAGAAAACGTATGGGCGAAGTGGTGTTGAGCTCAATCAATGAAATTTTCGGAAGGAATGCCGGTTGATAATACGTCGTTATTCCGTGCGCGAGCCAAGACGATCCAAATGCGTCAGGTGGCTCGAATCAAGAAAGAGGGAGACGGAGCTGTGCGTGAAATGAAGCTCAGAGGTTTGTTCTCGTCATGGGCAGTTAAGCTCTTCATCTAGGTTCAACGCAGACTTCGTTTTCGGATTTGCTGCTTATTGATGCTGATGTCCGGGTAGGCATTACTAAGCATCTTGCGAATGATCTTCACTTAATGAGTGGTGGAAATTTTAAAAATGAATCTAATAGTTGTGGCAGCTTTTATTTTCATCAACTGTTCTTGGCAGAGCGGACAAGGTCTTTGGAGGACCGGTGTAGTGGAGTCGAGGCCATGGTCTCTCGCATCCCAAAGTTTTTGGCTGCATTATTTGCCTCCAACAAGAGTTATTCACTGCCGAGTTCCGGCTTACAAAACCAAATCTGCCATGCTAAGGAGTTTTGTAATGGCCAACTATACAACATCGATTTGTGTTAATTGCAGCATTAGATCTCGAACCAACGGACTCCTCGTCGGCCAATTATTCGATATATTCGTCGAAGGCGAACGAAATTCGTCGATGTCTCACCGAACTGAAAGATGCGGTCATCGCACGCCGAAGGGAATATATCACTGCAGTTGGGCACTGTAATGGATTCGCTCTTTCGACATATAAAGGTTGCTCAGACGTCCTTTTGATGGATAATTCGCCAATGCCCACAACTTGGTCACTGTGTACATGTGTGATAGTTGGTGCATCCTTTGTTCATGACTTTGGAGACTGGCACATGCGAGGCTTTATAGGAGTGTATGTGCTCTGTGACCGAAGTTGTCGATTCGCAGTCACCCGGAGCACTGCTGATCTCCACCGAAGCAAATACTCATTGAAGGCCCCGTCCTATCTGAAACTGTGAAATGTAAAGTTTGTTGGTGCGAGTGTGTGGAATGAAAAACTTTGCGAAAATTCATCCGGGAATGCGAAAATAATGCGGAAGCGCATGCTGTTGTTGGAGGATGTTAATCGATGAATTTATGAAGATTGGAAGAATTTGAGCAGTAAATGAAGTTCTTCTCCGATCGTTTTTTTAAGTCCGCAGAGTGGGAGCAAGAGGCGAAATTGATCGCGCTATATGAGCAACGATTCGTCTACAAGTTCTTTCACCAATACTTCCAATTCGCATGGCAACTTTCACTATGTCAGAAATAAGCCTCATTTCCTTCCCCTTCCACCCATCATCCTCACCACCTTCGTTTTATGTCCTAAACTACATGTTATCATAGTCGTAGTAAGGGGTGAAGCGTTGCAGGTATGTCGGAGTGGGAGCGCAACAAGATGGACGACGAGAGCGAGCGTGCGATACGTCAATGCTCGCAACTGATTCGTTCGTTGCAGCGTCAAATACGCCTCGACACTGAGTTGCGTTCCTCAGATGAGGCTGCCCATCTGGAAGAGGTGACTCCATTTACACTTACATCCAGCATTGTTCTGTATCGCTGTTCCTAATTGTGTCCTGCATTCTCTATCGCCCTTCAACGAATGTAAGCAAAATATTTAATTTTGTTGCAGTGGTCGCGGAATTAAGGAACGTTGAGAGTTTCGAGGGAAGAGAATTGTACTCGTGGGAAATAAGATAACTGAGGACGACATCCGCAGAATTGGAGGCGAAAAAAGCGGAGATGATATTCGTAGGGTCCATAAAAAATGAACCTATCGAGAAACTCCGATGACAAGGGAATGTGGCAGTGACGAAGTCCGGAGAGCGTTAAGCGTGTTGGGTGAACGACAGATTAAAAAACGTTGTGTTGGGACAGAATCGGCTTTGAGTAGCGGACAAAGCGAATGGATTTGTATGCTGTCGATACGAGGAAGGATTCGTGCACCATTAGGGGACGGCAGGTCAACTTGCGGGATACTTGTTCAACGGATTTCAAGTAGAGTTCGGTGTTCACCGCTGTTACTTTTCGGGACGTCCTTTCTGGGTCTCCTCGAGCAAGCATGAGTCATATCCTTTATACTACGGAGCCTCCATCGCGAGTCCCTCACGCTTAAAAACCCGCACCTCCCGTGCACCGTGTCTGCACAGCTTTTCGTAATCCAACAGCTGCCTCATGGAGTCACTGCATGATCCCTTACTAGGTGGACAGTTTCTTCCAGGCAAAGCGAAACTTGCACTCTTAATGTTCCTCACAGAAGTGCGAAACCACCGAGGATTCGCTCTTTGAAGGCTGGAATAAATTGTCCATTGAGTAACAGAATATGAAATAGCTAGTGAGGCAATCTAATACCGAGCGGCAGCATGACGTGTAGAAGTGGTTGGAGGGGCAAGACATCGTTGCAGAATGTGATATCCACATATAAAGGATGTGAACAAACAACATAACGGAAACTCAGACCCGCTGTAGTTCGATAAGTTCAGGATCGATGTTTTAAAGAAACGTTCACCTACACGTAGTCAAAGAAAGCACTGCGGTTATTTCTGTGCAATGTAATTACAAACTCATCTTTGAAAGCACAGCACTCCATTTTATCTCTGGTTTTCTTGTTGTTTCGATCAGTTGACGGGAGGAGTTAAACAAAGCCACTCCCACCCAAACAAGTCACTGTATCGGCACCTGCTGACACCGTCATCAGAAACCAAATTAAAAAAATTTAGATAGATATTGTTGAAAACTTCAGTACTTATTCAAACACCGCCGTTCCTTACTTCACTTCCCGTCATTGTTGCAGCAAGAAAGTGGACTTCACACGAGTAGGTGCTCTAGCACAGCATAACGTGATTTCCCCTAAGCGATTCCTATTCCTTCATGCCAAGTTTCTACGGTTGGAAAACTTTTTTATGTCGTACTTTCTTTTTTTTGTCGATCTTTGGAGATTTAATAACTTCTTGATCATCCAACTCAGCAGTTGGTATGGCTAATGAGTTGCGTTCACTTAATGAGGCTATTGGTCTGGAAGAGGTAGCTGCAGTTGCATTCGTATTCACGTTTCTGCGTCCATAACCTTAATTCCCTTATCTGTGCACCTGCATTCTCCGTCATGCTTCAGTGAACATAAGCAAGACGTTTATGGTCGATTCTCCTTGATTCTTATTTGAGTATCTTTCTAAAGTGGCAAAGCGCTCGCTTATAAAACGTTATTCATATGTTGTGGATTTCTGCGTCAAATAATGGTATTTGTAGAATATTTAAAAGATTTTATCTGTGGAAGCGTTCGGTATGTCTCATTTTATTTACTCAAATATAAAAATGATCGCGTTGTCTAAAACTGAGCACCGTTTTTCGTTGTGAACGCAATATTGGCCAAATTAGAGGATCTCCTGTCGAGCATGATTCAATTATTGCTTTTTTGTTTGAATTTCATGGCAGTTATGTAGGTTGCTCGCATATTAGACGGCTACCTGAAGAAGATCGCCAAGATTGTCACTGAATTGCGATCAGTTCGAGTAAGGAAGACAGCTACAATGAACGAAATTACTCGGTAGGTTGCAGCACTTGTTAGAAGCATTCCATCGATTATCATTGATAAACTGTTGATCATTAGTTTCTTCCTCTCTTGTTGATGTTTCATGCTTACATGTGCTATCGGCTAGCTATTTTCGTCTTATATTTTTGGAGTGCTCGTATATAATTAATATTTTCTTTCATATTTTTTGTCTTTCGAAAACTTTGTTTCACATTTAATGCTTCATCCGTGCTCAGATCAAATGGAATTATTTGAAGTATTCAAGTCATTTCCTGTGAAAAATGTTTGGAACAGGTTATCAGCACTGGTTCGAATTCATGAAAATATGGCACGAAATACGACGAGAGAGACAAAATACGCTGAATGCAATACCGACGAAAAGAAAGGCGAGTTTGACATCACTCAAACGATTCCGTCCAACAGTAATTCATCATTTTCGCACCAGTCAACTTCCGGTATTCGAAGGCGACACACTAATGTACAAGGTACTTTTTTATGCAGCCAAATATATCAGCCTTATATAATTTATTCTCAGCAGTTAGTGCATTGTAGCTGTAGCAGACTTGATGCATCCTTTTTAAAGTTTCGTTATGTCCCATCAGCTATGTTGTATCTTTTCATCGTCAACTGGAGGCATGCATGTGCATTAATTATGAAGTGTTTTTTATGTATAACTAAAATTTTCCGCTAAATTTCATTGTTTAATTAGCGCATTGTGGGAACAAATGTCTCCTTGTCGAATGTGAGGACCAGTTGAGAAATAGAAACCCACCTAAGTTCATTGAATGAGGTGATTTTTTGCCAAATAGGACTGCGTTTATGAATACCTTAAAGGTCACATAATAGCTTCATCGTTTTTCCCTAACTTTGTTATCGTTTTCGCCGCTGTATTCATTGAGGGCTCGATCGTCCTTAGATATTAGAATAACTTACTGAGAAGTTATTATTTTGAGAGAAATACTGACGGAATGGACGTTTGAAATGACTTCAAATGAGAGTAGCCTAATTGAAGTAAACTGTTATTCATAAGGGCGGTTTGTCAAGGGACGGTCACAAAAGTCACCAACTTCACTGTGGTTGTTTATTTCTGTGATCGCTGAAAGCAGTGACAGTACAGGGTCTTTGAATAACACTTTATTAGCGAGAGTACTGCAATCAGTGGCGTACGCCGAGGAATTCTCAGAGCAGTTCGAGGAGAGCGGTTGAGCAGCGCTTCGGACCTATTGCCGGTCGCTGTAACCGCTTTATCGTCGGCTTACTAATGTTGTTGTTGTGGGAAGTGGATGGTGCAGAAATCAAGCAAGATTGCAGCATAAGAGCAGAAGAAAAGAAGTTCGTGAAGAGGAGCTCCTTCATTCTTAATTGCATTTTATTGCGTTTTAAGGAAGTGACAATTCCGAGGAAAAGAGACAACCGGAGGCGCTATCCAGTCTTGAGGGATATATGTTAGTTGATGATCATGAGGAACCACGACAAGTAGAAATAATGGAGCCGTTAAGTGATGAAGAGAGCGTTCAGTTAATGGCGGAGAACGAAAAGCTCTATGCGAAATTCGCTCAGGTCAATAGTGATGTGCTGCGCATCGAACAGCAGATGAATCATATTCATCGACTCCAGGAAACGTTCGCTGAAAAGGTGACCATATTTATCTCATTTTCCTTTCGATGAGCGATGTTATGCTATTTTATTGTTTGCCTAAATGTTCCATTGTGGCGACATATTATTTGTGCAATGTATCTATCTGTTTATTGTGGGCGTGTCGAGTGATTCCAAGTCCGCAACCACAGAGATTACAAGCAGAAAATCGTTGCTCGTGATGCGCATTTATAATGTGCCATATTTCGAGCTGATCCACCAGTTTTGAATACAATTAAAGATAGGAGAAATTGGCGTGCGTTCCGCATTTATCTTTTTTATCATTTTACGTCGGTTGGGATGGGATATAGGAGTCGAGTTTTTATAGATTAGTGCAAGTTTCCAGATTAGTTGGTTGTTTGTAGAAAGTCTTGGTGGTTGGAAGGGTCGAGTGCGAAGGTGTGTATCATGCCAGCTGCTTTCGCTGACATGAAAAAATAGTGGGTAATCGTTTTGATCGGTAAGCAGTGAGGTCTCACGTGAGTTGTTGGCGTCATAGAGTAGTTCAGTTGATCGGGAAGCTGACCTAATTGAATTGTTACGATGCTTATTAACCAGCCGATCGATTCAACATTTCCTCCTGGATAGATTTATTTTAAATATTTTGGGTTTATGATTTAGTTCTTTCGTATGAACTTATTCCAATTAAATTTTGGATTTTTTAAGGTGCTTGATCAGGAGCGGGACATCGGATTCGTGAACGAATCAGCGGTCCATACGGTCGAGAATATCAGAGACGGCAACGAGCAAATCAGACAAGCAATTCAGAATATGGCATCTCGTCGGGTTATCCTTCTCTTTTGTATTATTGTACTTACTTTCACACTATTATTTCTTGATTGGTATAATCCGTAGGGTGTTGTTGTATTGCCTTCACTGAATCGTCTCATTGATTAACTTCTTCAGCCTCTTGCCCTTCGGCAGTAGAAAATGTGCTTAATGGCGTCAACCCGTGCAGGTTGAGCGCGCAAACCGCTCGCCTAGTGGAGCTACGCGACTGCATGTTATAGCAGTAGTTTTTCTGTAGATCACGGAACGAGAGTGGAATTGGTCTCGACCTGAAGTACAAATTGAGAATTATGAGGAAGACTTGATGGCGAAGTGAGATGAGCATGGAACTTTACAGAAGTGAAAGTTAGTTTTACACACAACGCAGATCGTGGATAGTTCACTTTGAAAGGAAATATAGTGAAATAATATTTCTGTCTTTGTTCCTGTGAAATTTTTTTTTACATTGTGCTGTTATGGTTTATTCGCTTCTGACGCCTAATTTTCAACTTATTTCAGTGTATTATTTGTGTACTCTCTGTGGAAAATATTGTTTCCATTTACGGGCCGATTCCATACGAATAAACAGTTGATTATGATATTGAGATGGGATAAATAATTAGATTGGCATTATGACTCGAAGGATATGGTCTTTCAGCAATATGCCTAATATAAATTGAACTCGACGTTTGGCGCAAATGTTATAGGCGTTACAGAATCACAGCTTAATTTCGTGCTCTCTTGAATGTAACGGCTATTTGGAAATGCTTTTCCGCAAATGAAGCCTAAAAATTTTATCATAGAAAGCTGTGGATTTTGCTAAGAAAACTGTTACGGCACTCTTCTGTGGTCGAATCGTCTCGGCTACCTGCACTGATAGTTGATGTGTGCTGAGTAAACCTCATCTCTCCAATAATTCCCGAACACTTTCGTTGAGTCATATAATTTTGATGCTTTGAGGAATGTTGCTGGAATCGTCTCTAACGTGGTCCACGCAATTGTGTAATGAGTAGTACAGGCAGATATTTCTTCTTCACCTCACTTTTATTCACCATATCATAGCTCTGGGTAATAGATCGTAGTTGATTTTATCGTATGCTGCGATTGCCAATCGGAAATAATTCTTTGTTGCGCATTTTTTGCCCTGTCAGCAACGATGATTTGTGAATTCAAACTACTATGCGCGACGAGCGATGCGATTCTCTCCGAGTGATTTTGCCAGAATATATCCTCGAAAGATAGTCGAATCTAGTAGAGAATTTCAACAATGAAAGCCGTTCAATAAAAGGACACTTTCCTATGAGGTGAGATTATCATCACTCTCTTCTTTTTTACTTGCTCTCTTACGTGCGTTTCCCTCTCCATCTGTCCTTAGTCGCATGAAAGTATTGCGAATGGTTTTGCGATAAATTGTAGTTGGAATGATGCATGTGCGCAATTTTGACTAGCTGCCATCCCGGAAGTTGAGCAACATTCGCAACATGTGTTACTTTACCGTTTGTAGTGCGACTTTAGGCTTAAGTAGGAGCAGAAATTAGCCTATAGTCATGACTAAATCAATTCAGTTCAACGTACAAAACTTCAATTTATTACATTTGTATTTCCCACTTCCGTATTTCAAAGTGATACCAAAAGAATCTCTCAATGGTTATCATCGGTATTCGCATGCTAATTAAATATCTCAACATTGTTCTGTTATTCTCGCATCGCACCGCAATATGCATTCAAATTGAAACTGCAAGAAAAATTTCTGCATAATTACCGACTATGAGAAATACGGGTGACTCGCTGTTGGCACATATATAAAGGTAGTGACTATGGAGGAGCAGATCAATGTTTGGTAGGGTGAAGTTGACGAGCGGGCTTCTGAGGCATTTCACTAACATCGTTTAACGTGGGTTTGAGCTATTTCGTTCACTTTTTGACCGCCTTGTGCAAGCATTCGTTTCGAGGAGTCATAACGAATGTAGAAGGCTGGGAAACAGTGGGAAGAAAGCTTGGGGTGCTAAAATATCGCAGAGTTCAGATTCGTGGAATTTTAAAGGATGAGTGAGATTTGGCTTATGCTAACCGTGTCTAAGAATCGTGGTGCGTATTCTCGCTGAAATTCATTGTCCAGGAGAAGGAATCTCCCTAACGTGATATGGCGAAATGTGGGTAATGGGGGAGGCTGTAGAAGAATGCGTTTCCGCGCCTTCAAAATACGGGACCATTTTCTTTCTACAGGCGAGTATGATGATGCACTTATGTTTCTATGCATTTGCGAGGTGAGTTGCAGCTCAATCGAAACGTCCACCAACCTGGCATACTAATTATGAGAGCGACATCTGCTGACGAATTTGGCATTTACCCTGAAGTATCAAACGAAAGTATCTCTCGCGAGAGCACAAAACAACCATCGAAAGCATCAGACTCTTCCAGAGTTCACTTCTTCGATTTGTTCCTCAAAGACGACGACAAACAGCGCGTCCTCCTTCGGCTGCAGACGACAGACAAACTAAGCACAGAGCAGGCAGCACCTTTGCTTTAGGAATCTTGCTTCTTCGACTCTTTCTTTACGTTGTCTATTTCGCTTAAAAGTTTCTGCATCATTGTGAAGCCCTAACTCCCAACAACCGCAATTTTGGTCGAAACAAGGCTTCTTGTGAAGCAAATCTCCTCGCTAACCCGCATGATATGTATCAGTTTGAAAGGATTCGTGAAAGAATCACGTGATGCGATAAAAAATAACAACTGGAGGACTAGGCAGCAACAAGAGAAACTATAAATGACATTTTATTGTTTTCAACAAAGAAATACCGATTTAGATCACACTTACACTTCTGATCTTATTGAGTATCTACCTGACGTTCGGATCATTCGCTCAACTTACCTGCAACCTCATCGGATTTGCATATCCTGCATATGCGTCAGTTAAGGTAAGTAAAACATATAAGTAGTCCACGGAAAGTTGAAGTAGTTTTGCAGCCTGCTAAGCAGTGACGAAAACAGCCCTCTTCCCGTCTCCATTCACTTGTCAAACGACCTCTAGTCCTCTTCCAGAACAGTACCACCCTCCCGAATCCTAGGCAAATACATGTGAATTAGAGGTTGATTTGTTTAGAGGCAGGGGAGGGGAAGGCAGCGGGGAAGATTCCACGACAAACC
Organism: Parascaris univalens; assembly: GCA_037576465.1. Lineage (NCBI taxonomy): Eukaryota > Metazoa > Nematoda > Chromadorea > Rhabditida > Ascarididae > Parascaris > Parascaris univalens. The sequence goes on along the minus strand of CM075173.1, from coordinate 182,842,261 downwards.
AACCCTAGATACTAGTGTCAACGTGCTCGCATCGAAAGGAAGGACAGCATATGATGCAATGAGGTTCAAATTTCCTCTACTGTTTAAGAGGAGTTGGGTAGAGAAATTGGCGAAGAGAATTTCCCCAGAACGATGATTTTGATGTCGCAGGCGGTGCGAGCGGTGCGCAAAGATGACGCAACTCAGTGGCTCATTTACTGGACTGTATTTGCCGCATTCTCGTTCGTCGACAGCTTTGCCGAATTCATAACCAGATGCTTCCCCATATATTGGCTTTTCAAGGTAATCTCCACCCTCTCTCGTTTTCAATTCAACAACAACCCAGACGGCACCAACCTGGGACAGCATCCAAATAACAACCGCGCTCTGTGACCAGGGTGGGAATATTGTCCACAGAAGAGGTTGGAACTTGCCATCTCTTGCTTTCCGGACAAATGCTCTACTGCGAGTACTTCCACTCATTACCACCTGCCCTTCATACCGTTCGCCTATCAAAAACTAACCCGGGACTCAAAAGAAAATTGCCAACGACAGCACAAGTACCATGGTTGATACAGCATAAACTGAGGAAGCGGGACCTCATGAGTTCGTATTCCCTCGCAATCAAACATTAATTTCTCAGCCGTAAACCTGCATTTAGCTACAAATATGCTAGATGCGAAGTTCCCCTGGAAATATCTATGAGATTTATTCGATGATTGCAGTCTACGACAATATCGTAGCCAGAGCTAAGATTCACGCAAGACAATTGTACAGCCAATATATTCTTATAAGTCTTAATAAAGAAATTTGTGTTGCATTGGAAAATCTCTTGTTCTCAGCATTATTTCAGGCATTTTTCCTTCTTTATCTGTATTTCCCAAATGGACACGGTGCGCGTTTACTATATAAAATCTATGTGGATCCAGCAATCTCGGCTGTGGATGTCTGCATCGATATGTATAAAAGAAAAAGGATGACAAGACGATCTCAGCGAAGATGATAAAACTCCTTCACAGTGCCCACATCATTGACTGCTACACTTGCAAATTGATAAACAAATCGTAATTTGTATACATATATGTTTATATTTACAAAATATGAGGACTCGATGGCTCAACGTTTTCGAATAAACACGGATGCATGGACGGCACATGAAGATGTTGCAATGGAAAATGCATGCAAGCTAAACGGAGGCGAATTTCTCATCACGAAACGAGACTCGCCTACTCTCTGAAATGGAACAGAAATCGGTAGACATACGCAAAGGCGGAGAAAAGAGATATCGAAATGGAAGAACGACGACTTGAACCGTTTCTTTGAATTCTGAGACCCCAATCAGTGCACAGTCAATGCTTCAACGCACAGCTACCTACCTCTACAGTGCATCTCGAGCTATCTTCATGGCAGTGGTAGAAAGGCTAGTAATTCTAGAGTTCACCTATTTTCTGAAGCAGCGGCACATGAACTGTTCAAAGTTCCTTCACATCACATACTTTACAAACAAAATCAGCAAAGATTTCTCACTGCTGAATTCATTTAGAGACGAATCGCGTTTACTAATGAACGAGTCTGCCAACTATGGAATGGGGTCCCTTACTATGTATCCAGTTGCCGTAAAGCTCGAATTCAACACTCCGCCTGTAACATTTCAGCTCACCAAGGAGGGGGCGACAACTGAGGACGGCGATAAATCCGGGAAGGATCCACTTTACGACACCTTGTGGTACATTTGGAAGCAGAGTTGGATTTCCGAGGTTTTTCATTTCCACAGCAGATTTGAAAATATAACAAGGGAGTACACTGGAAGGCGCTTTAATCGACCCTTATGCTGCCTTTCATAGCAGAAGGGCCAAATTATTTTCTCTCAATTTGCTACGTAGTGATCAGCTCTGATCGTGCTGTTTAGACACTGCCTCTTATCAACAACTTAGGCAAAGATGAATGATGCAAATGTTCTCTAAACTAAGGCAATACCTTTCAACAGTTTTGCCAATAAATAATAGGTCGGCAACTATTAGGAAATTGAATAGTAAGTTATCTAGGCCAGCTTGCCCGTATATGGGGTTTTTTAATGAAACAGAATGGCCGTAAATTAAAAGAAAAGAATCTAAAAATCAGTAGTCCAGAATTCTTGTTCGTCACCGAGATCAAGGAAATAGTCGAAACCTTCACGCGAACATGCACCATCTGCTGTGAACACAAAACGATGATACGTACCATCAGTACATATAGCCACCACCGACTGCAATGTAAACTCACTTCAAACACGAGGAATATAAGAAGCAGAGCATCTTTGCTGCTTTCTGCTAGTCGTCTCTCAAAGGCAATATTCACTTTCATCGACCAGACTCCTAATAACCAAAATGCACTTCTTCGTGCCTCCCTCAAAAAGGATTTTCCAACATAGTTTAATCATTTTGCGACATAAACGTTTAATACTCTCTTATGTACAATTGCCAAAACTCTCACCAATTTGAGTTATACGTCGACGGCTGACCACTTACGACTTTGGTCCCCCAATTGGCTGCACTTCGCCGATTTCTATACTCAGCTATTTGCATGCAATTGTGGTGGAAGTTTAAGCGTGTCCACCGCATCGATTTCCCTTTCGATCCATAAAAAAACGTCTCAAGCAGCAGTAAAAACAGTAACAACAGAGGATGAGGCGAATAATATGTTGTAACCTGTCTGCTTTTAAGGGTGGCCGCTGCCTCTCCACCCATATTTGTACTACTGGAGCTGGAGATGAATGCCACCTCGGCGACTTGCTCACTGTCACGCAACGAAAACTGCGCACAACTTCGTCTCGCCTCTTCCGTTATTAAACCAACTTGCTGGAAACTGTAATGCCCTCCTTTTAGCGACAATACATATTTATTATAACATAGAAATTTTTCAGGAGAGACAGACGAATGTTTCTGAGCAAAGAAAAATTATTTCCTTGGAGAGAGGAGATTTCCATCGCTTTATGTTGCTTCCTCTCGATAAATCGTCCCGGAAAGACGATCTAGAAAGAGGTCGACAATTCTATAATGGACGGATTAAATTATTTTGCTGTTTAAGAGAAAAAACAGTGCGATAATGAACTTACATCGTCTTTTTGTTGCTCCATTTGTCGTCTCCTTTGTCGCGCACCGTAAATATATGGATTGTTCCTTTGTCACTTGACACTGCTAAGAATGAGGAACAAGGTGAGAAGCGTAAACTGCAAAATATCGTAATTACCAACAACAATAGGAGCTTATCAGAGGTAAAGAAGGGAGCCGAGGTCCAACACAGCCGTGACTTCCGGTTGATGCAGAAGACTGAGAAAGGTACTGGCATTCAAGGATCAAAAGCCAGTCTCTCTTAAGCCCATTAATAATAGATTATTTGGTAGCTGAAGTTTGGAAAGTGTACAGCTGGCATTCTCTCTTGAAAAACTTTACACCTTAAATTTTAATGCATTAATATTATTGGTTAGAGAAAACATAGAACTTGAAATTCGCAATCTAATTCGAATCTGTTAAAGCGTCGATGTGTACCTCGTGAAATAAAACCAACAAATCGGCGGCAAACTCTGAAAACTAAGGAAAGAGCGCCCAGGCGAACAAAGAATATCACGTTAACCACTGTCACCTTCTATGGAATAACTGTGGATGTTGATTTACGTGAGAAGATTTCACAATGAAACAAAACATTCACGACTTAATGCAGGGGGAAGGATAGGGAAAGGGAGAAGGAGGAGGGGAAGGAGGCAAGAACAGAAATTTTAGAAGTCTTCCAACATAATCAGCACATCAAACTCACCAGTGTAAATTTGCAGGATCGGCTCCCCGCCGGAATTCGGACAGTATATTTCGAGTCCTCGTATCGAAAACTCGGATCACAGTACCCTGAGAATAAATAAAACGATAGGGTGAGTCTGGGACCTGGTATTACGGATCATAGGCGAAGTAGATCATACCTACTCACGTACTCCAAAAAATGCGAGAAAAACGTCGCATTATGTCAAATCGCGACCCTGCGCCACAATGACTAACATACACAGGCCTTTTACACCGTTGGCAATTTCTGCAAAACATTGATGAGGTGACTGAAAAAGGTGGGAGAGAGCAAAATGAAAGCAAGAAGCTTGCCTTTGCGGAGCCTGTAGCTAATAATGTGGCTTGGTTGTTGAGAGCAAGTCGAACCACCTCTGACTGATGAGCGTTGATTGTTAGTGGTGACGGCGAGCTTGCCACTGTCAAACTTTGTAGATTTACTAACTAAAATAAACTTTTATTATCACTAGAAAATTAATGAAATCATTTATAAAACGGTATCTCCGTAGAACAATGAAGAACGACGTTAACAATAAATAATGAGGAGCCTCGAGTGGTTCATTTTGATGAATAAAGCTTCCCCCTCTTATCGGATACTGCAGTGATGGAAACGACAAGAACTGCTAGAGAGTAGAATGGCTCTGCTTCACCTGGGCGCTAGACGAGCAAACTTTATCGGTAACCAAGACATCACTGAATTTGACACTATATCATATCATCTCCTTTCACCTCAACACTGTAACACCCACAATCACTTCACGTGTACCGCATTTACGCAATAGTTCCACATTAAAGTGCATAAAAAACGGATCCACATAAAGCAGTGGTATAAACACTTCATTTGTGCCATTCCTAAGATGAATGAGGTGTTCGCTTTATTTAAAATGAACCTACACAAGCACACTACATGAGGTACTCATATTTCTTCGACGATCCGGATGAGAGGTTAAAACTGCACAGAAGTCGTGAAAATAATAGCAGTGAAGTTGTACAATAAAGAAAAGAGTGCCCACCTGCACACTTCCAATTTTATGACCCGGAAATACGAGGAATTCGCTTTTCGTATCAGCCGATAAGGCAGCCAGTCCAAGTGGATTATAGGTCGTCTCCTCTGTTCTTATTAGCTTACAATCGTTGGGGAACTCGAATACGTGCACACGTCTCGCTTGTACGACAACTAATCTTTAAACAAAACGCACAAAAGTAGCAACATTGGGGCAGTGGATGGGTCCATCTTCTTGGTACGGGCCCTCGATAATCCAATTACCTAGCACAAACCCTCCCCTCTATTTTCTGTTCGAAGAATGAGATTCGAAACTATCGTATTTCAGCGATCAGTTTCAATCATTACTCTCTATTCATAGAGGTCTACGGAACCGAGAGATGCCATAACGTTAGAAATATGGACGGTGGTTGTTGAGAATCAGCAAATGGCATACAAGGCCATCTTTCGATGCGCAAAGAGATTGCACAAAATGTTTCTTGTCCTCTCCCGACTATTGCTTGATAAACCTCCACATCACAGACAACACAGTTATTTCTTTTCTTCTTCGAGATAGTGGCCATGCCAAAGTTGGTTGCAACAGAGACATAAACTGTACCGTGTGTACGATAAAAGAACGTTGAGCACCGGCCCGTTCACTGTGAATTCGAGGACGAATCTCTTCGATGCATCGTCCCAAATCATCACTACAATAAAACACTCTAAGGTTTATAAAACTACCAAAAGCTTAAAAAAACCAAAGGCTCTAAACAGCGTGCAGTGCATCGGGGCGCGATCACTTCTTCCAGAATCTCGTTATTTCACCACAAAAAACTTCAGCTTCTCCATCCATCTCTGAATTATAATTTGAAACGGTGATTACTCAAAGCGGATTGTTTCGCAGATCAGCCAGCTGGACTGCTTTCGAAACATGGTACATCAACATATTCAAACAAGGATACCGCTGCCAACGTATTCTGCTAAAAAGAGGCCACGAATAATGCGAGGCATCATTAGCTTTCATAACGCAACTATCGAAGAATCTCGATCACTGGTAGAACCTCTAGACTTCTACGGATACAGCCGAAACACTCGTGCTTTATCTCTCAATTCACATGTACTTAGTCATGAATAACATATCCGTGTGGACGTTTCGTGTGCTGTAAAAGTAGACGACTGGCCGTTCCCTCCTGATCTGTTAAAAACGGAATTTATAGTCGGAACCTTACTACTGCTTGCCCTCTCGATGATTAACTGCTTATCGGTATCATCATCACTCCTATTCCTTTCACGATTCAATATTTACATAACCTTTACATAAAAGAGGAAGGAAAGGAGGAAGGGGGGAATAGGGATAGCTTGTTGCCCTTCACAAAGAAAAGGTCGGGAGGTGGGTGGAAGAAGGTGCCGAGTTGCGCTTATGCAACTCACTACGTCAAATCTGCAGTAGGTTGTAAAGGACGGCAGCATGCACCTCACTCCTCAATAGAAGTCAGAAGCGTCACTCACTCTAGCCAGAACTGATGCAAGCAAAAATTCAAAGTTATCGCAGCGGTAAATAAATTCGGCAAATGATTTTACACAGGAGAGAGTCAAACCACTGCCCCCCATAATCGCATTTTCCATATTCTCAAAATTATATAAGTTCAACGAATTTTAACAAAGCAAAACGCGATTGGTGGAGTGGAATTGCAAAAGAGAAGCCGAATGCAATCGAACGATGGGAAATGAGTGCAATACCGGTATTTTCGGCGAATTTTGGATGCGATCCACCCGCCACAATTGCGATCAGATTGCTGCGATGAAGGAGCACACATAGGGCAACGCTTCCCACTTGTGATAAGCCTTAAAATATGGCTATCTGAATGCAATAGCACGGAAGTCACACGAATAAGGCAAAAAATTAACTCTCACACTTGGAATCAAGAAGGCAAGAGATTTGCTCAGATTTGCTCACCCAGAGAGGTGATCGAGCTTTCTTTCAGAGTGATGCAGCGGACGAATAATCTATAAATAAATAAATAATGAGGCAAATAAACGAATAAATCGGTAATTAGTGCGAAAAAATAAGGACAATACCGATAATCATATAAACGAGAGTAGACTTTCGGAGCTAGAATAATGAAAACTTGATAGACTCCAGAGAGCGCTTGCAAGACTTATTTTAAAAAAGCTAACAATTGAACTGACGGATCGAAGCGTTCATAATACGGATAGACCCTCTAGCGCATCTCACTAAGCACTTTTATAGGCTCCCGAAGACTCCAGAGGGAGACTCCAGAGAGCTTGCACGACTTATTTTAAAAAAGCTAACAAGTGGACCGACGGATCGAAGCGTTCATAATACGGATAGACCCTCTCGCGCATCTCACTAAGCACTTTTATAGGCTACCGATAAAAAACAAATAGTGCAAATGAGTATCTCTGCAATCTCATAGATCCGAGCTCACCGTTCCGATAAATATAAATCTCAAGTAAAACATTTATTCAGACCGATGGAGACTTTAGACCAAGTTCCCGGCAAGCGCCTTCAAACGATCCAAACTTGATCTAGAATGAAGCATCGATCAACAAGGAATTCCCAAGTCAAGTATACTTAGATGATCTCAAAAATAAAGAATGTGCTCCGGAAAAGAATAAAGACTCACTATAATTTCTTAACTCGGCCAACGGATCACAGTTGAACACACGAAGTCCACTATCGGTCGCGACGGCGAAACAATTCTGCTCGTCATTGAAGTTGATGCACCTCACTGCACATCGCATTCCGCACACTCCAAAACCGCTGAATGAATACTTGCCGGATTATTCATTGCTATGAGGGGAAAAAAGCCATTAAAGCGGTCATCGAGTGGCGACGTTTCCGCCGCCTTCGGGCTATTTTTCTGCGAAAAATCTATGTTCATTTGTTGGTGAATGATTGAAACGAGGATCAGCATGGCGAACAACCCCTCATGATATTTCCCCTCCATATCATCTAAGTTCCAACAGAGTCTGTGTCATTATTTGCTAAAATCCACAAAAGGTAGGCTCAAAATATGTGCAAATTTCGAACTATGCTCATGAATTTGTATAGGTGGTCATTCTAGTAGCTCTAGTTGTGTTCACTACACACGGTAACGGTTTCAGCTCGAGCTGGAACTCGTGCTCATCGATAACAGACCCGAGGATCTAGTTGTGTCCACTACACACGGTAACGGTTTCAGCTCGAGCTGAAACTCGTGCTCATCGATAATAGACCCGAGGATCTAGTTGTGTCTACTACACACGGTAACGGTTTCAGCTCGAGCTGGAACTCGTGCTCAGCGAAAATAGACCCGACGATCAAATCCATCATAGACCAACAACGCATGAATCCATCACGACTACGAAGATGACCCGCTTGAGAAATTAGAAAATTTGCAAATTAGTTGTCACATGTTTTCATTCGTTTAGACTTGTTTCTTCAAACGATTCTTTGTGGCCGGATACGGTGGCTGCAGTTCTGCAAAACTCCGCTGTAGGCACATCGAGAGCGGCGAATGCTCTGTAATTTGGATAACGTGTGCGGAGCGACGTCGCTTGTTCGGTGGGGTTATTGGAGGCTCTAGCTTGTCGGGTGTTCGCTCAGGTTCTTCTTCAGGTCTTAGGTGCATTTATTTCATCGTACGAGTTGGTCATGAGTCGCATATCAAATTTCATCTGTGCAATTGTGGGGCTACAACCTATAAAAATCTCGAACTTATTGACCTCTAGTAGTTGCTCGAGCTCGAGCATCCGAATTTCGATGATATGCTTCTAGCGTTCCGTTACGGCAGCATAAACCGATATATTCAAATAATTAGATTAATATAATTAGTATAAATATCACCGTAGTAGCACCGTGCACCTCACATTTTCTTAATAGTCTAGAAGAGCAGTGAATAGAATCGACATGCCAATGTGTTCATTGAAGGGAAATTAATTGTGCGTTCGTTGTTCGTTTTAGCCCCGAGGCGGAATTGTGACGATTAGTTGGGCGTTAGCCGTTTATTTCTCATGGCCTCTTCTATTTTCATAGGAAACGTGTCTAGCGTATTTAGGTTTTCTGCTCATAGAATATTGCTGCTCGGCGTTGTGGATTGTTGTTGTGCCGGATTAGCAATGATGACACTGTGCTGCCGCTTTCTCATCCACTCAGTCTCAAATTTTCATTGACAAAGTGTGGCGAACTTTCCTCTCTCACTTGAGGGTCCTCCAGTATCGTTACTTGATAGAAGCCAAGGAGAGAACAAAGGTGGGAATCTCCGAGGTGATGTTGTACACTTGGTGATTCGGGCTTGAGTATGCACTTATTATTTCACCGAGAATGATGCGGTTGATGTTCGTGAAGTGAATTGGCAAGTATTTCTTCTAAAAGACATTTCCCGTGAAATGAGGCCACATCGGATTATTTATTTTCTAGGCGATTGGTAGAAGGTTATCGATTTAATGAATTTCAGCCGGCACTTCAGCGATCCAGTTAAGCTCTCTCTTCTAATGCTTTCATATCACATCAATATTAGACATTTGTTCTGTGTGGTCCACATTTCAATAAATCGTTTCTGTAAAAGCTCCCAGTGATGTACTACACGCTGTTTTTTCTAGATGTACACATCGCTTTTTTCTCTTAAAAGATGAACGACCGTCTAACTGTTCGCTGAGAGAAATGTTCCGCACATCCGTCACTTGCTCTCCTTCGTCCCTTCCCTCTTTATTCCCCCTGACTCCCGTTCCCCGCTTCCACTCATATTTCTCGCTTTCGCAGACCTCAAAACTAACTGCCGACGTTGTAATCAATCGGTTTTCCACTTAACTCTGCCATTTTACTGCGGATATCTAGGTGATCTATTTTGACTTTTCAAATTTTACCTTGTTGGCAGAAGAAAATTCCAAAGTTGGAATCAGATGTTGCATTATTGCAGTTCACTTGTCCGTTGTGTTGCTAAAACGAAGGATAGGAAGGTGGGTCGGTTTGTGAGCTCGTTTGGAAATGTCGGCGCCATCCGGATCAGGCGAAGACGCAGCCGATCGTAATGTGGAGGTTTGGAAAATCAAGCGGTTGATCAAGAGTCTCGAAATGGCCAGAGGGTTGGTTTATTTGCTGGAATTGCAATCGCTGCCATAAGTTGACCTCTTTTTATACGTTTCTGCAAATTTGCGTTTCCCATGATACATGGCATCGCAACGTTGTCCATGCATACACACTTGAGTGTGTTTCTTGTAACAGTTTCAGACAGCGGTCACCTATATTAAGTTGTAAAATATTCGCTGAAGATAAATTAGGGTGGAAGGAGGTTCTGAGCTTTCGTTGATTTATGAATATTTCAACTGAATATGCACCCGAAATAAAAGCAAAATTCTTTTCAGTAATGGCACGTCGATGATTTCGCTAATAATCCCTCCTCGAGATCAAATAGCCCGCATCTCAAAGATGCTAGCAGACGAATATGGTACGGCTTCAAACATCAAGTCGCGTGTCAACCGTCTTTCAGTGCTTGGTGCGATTACGTCTGTACAGGGCAGACTCAAGTTATACAATAAAGGCGAGTACACCATCTTATGCGTGGTTTTTCGCAAAAGGTTGCAAGCATCGTTCATAGTGCTGTGCATTGCTTACCTTTCATTAAAAAGGACTTAATTATCGGAGTGGATTGCCGGCTGGCTTGGCTGTTTAGCGTTCAATCAATGTGATCTTTCCACCATGCTTATTGCGCACTTAAACATTCGTTGTCGAAGTTGTATTCTAGTTGAGCTGCATTGTTTTCATGCATGCTGCTTAATTTTTGAGTATCACAGCAGCTGCTTAAATAATGTTGTTCACCCAGGCTTCTATGACGTATTTATGCTCATTCATTCATAAGCTGTTGTCTTCACTCTCTTAAAGCTGAGCATATCACTATCTTTCACTTATTTAAACACCTGAAGCAGTTTGCAGCCGTGCTGTTGTGTACTTTGAATTTATTTGAGATAATTCTGACGTGAAGGTCACTTAAAAAGCCCATAATAGAATTATCGATGAGTAGCGAGCATGAAACTTCAGTTAATTTCTGCGTAAGTAAACGCCATTTACAGTACCAACTAATGGTCTGGTGATTTATTGTGGTACAATTGTAACGGATGAGGGCAAAGAAAAGAAGGTAAACATCGATTTCGAGCCTTTCAAGCCGATCAACACGTCTCTTTACCTCTGCGATAATAAGTTCCACACTGAGGCGCTTCAAGGTTAGTGCTTTCGGATATGATATTAGCAGCTTCATCCAGAGGGATTACTTCACATTCAGTTAGCACGCCGCTGGCTATGACGATTTGGGATTCGATTTTTTCGGACTCATTTGTTCCTCAGTGAGCTTGTTATGTAGTTAGATTACTAGAAGATGAGATGAAATGCGCAGGTTTCTCTTCGCATTCAGTAATCCTCTTTAGCATTGCTGGCGGACGACAACAAGTTTGGATTTATTATAATGGATGGGAACGGAACACTTTTTGGTACGCTGCAAGGCAATACGCGTGAAGTTCTTCACAAATTCACTGTGGACCTGCCAAAGAAGCATGGTGAGACACATTAATGAGCGTCGTTATCGTTCACGTGTAGTTGGAGTCAGTGACGGTTGACCGTTTTAGTCTGCTTGCATAGTTTCTGCACCCTCTTCGTTCACTGATGATCTTCATGAAGGAATTTACTGTTGATTATCTCAAAGTGCTCATTTAAGAGAAATTCCTTTCTATTTCCTTAAAATTTTATAAATTGACGTTATGTTTGTCTTCTTGATACTTGATGATTGAGCTCTTTCTTATCCGAATTAGACGAATCGCCTTAGAATCCCGTCAAACTTCTTCGGACTTCACGAAGATGTGCGTAAAGGCTCGGTCATAGTTAGCGAGGTCTTCTTTTTGTTAATTCGAGGGCGGATTGAGAGGAATGTAGTGCCTTTAATTAGTACAATTAAGACTTGATTTTACTCCATTGTGGTATTGTGACAGGTAATATTGTCAAAGCATATGCTCATAAAGGAGTGACGATTGAAGGAAACGTAGTGCTGCGGCAATAAGTCGAATTAAGTAGAGCCATGCGATCTTTTTCTTCAAGTGTGCGTATTTTTCGTCGGCATCAAAGCCCGTTATATCCTAACGTACCTCTCAGTTACAAATCTTTTTAAGGTCGCGGTGGTCAATCAGCGCTGCGTTTTGCTCGTCTTCGTATGGAGAAACGGCATAATTATGTGAGAAAGGTGGCCGAGACGGCGGTTGAAATGTTTATTCGCAATGATAAGGTCAGCGTGGCGGGTCTTATTCTCGCTGGAAGCGCCGACTTCAAGACCGAACTTGGACAGTCGGATATGTTTGACCAAGTTTGTTGCTATTGATTATCTCGTTGTGGATTATTTGATTGAAAGACGAGGGAAGGGTGGCAACTTTTCGGGAACCCCCTAAGAGGTCTTTATTTTTTTGCACTGGGGTACGTTGCTGATTTTTCATTTCGTGAATGTTTTCTCTTTTCATTTGTTGCCGTTTCTCTAAAAATGTCGTTGGATAATGCGAACTGATTGAGCAGTTGTTAGCGCCATAGTGGTCGAAGAAGAAAGTCGCCGACGAATGTTACAATTTGGCTTGGTAGACGCGTTCGTTTAAAGGTAGGAAATTGTGGTCTGCGTTTTTATTTTCTCTTCCAACTCTGACAGAATAATCAAAAATTCGTTTTTGTATTCCCAAAGTGGGTATTTCGAACTTTTTTGACATTCCCAAAGTCATTTAGTGGCGGTTAGTGAGATTGGTGCTGTGCTGCAGTATATTTTCGCATAATGAACAACTGGGTTCACATCGTTGACTGTTGCAGAATGCAGTGAGATTCGGTGTGTTTTCTTTAAGAACCATGCTGTTTTAAGAGCAGAAGGGATGAATACAGCATTTTCATTTTACGAACTCACAGGTGGAAATCATTATATAGGTGGAGAAGCAACTTCCTGAGAGTATGCTTGTTGTTATTTCAGCGTCTGCAAGCAAAGATGATCAAGACGGTGGACGTTTCGTACGGTGGCGAGAATGGATTCAACCAAGCCATTGAGCTAGCAGCCGATGCACTTGCAAACGTGAAGTTTATTCAGGAGAAGAAACTCATCGGTGGGTATTTCGACGAAATTTCGCAGGTATGATGGAGTTTTCATTCATTTCGTGTCTTTCATTTCAAAGAAGTTATATGGGCGCAATTTGTCCAGGCAGTTTTCTTTAGTTCATATGCGAAATCTCTAATGTATACATGTATGCGTGTATATTTATATAACAGACATCTAAGCCTTGAATTATAGTGCTGTTGGCCAAAATTACGGGGTTCGTTTTAGGCTAAATCGTAGTAATGAAGAAGATGAGAAATGGCTAAAGGGAGTCTGACTAAAGCATTTCATGAAGTTATGAACTGATAGATGAAGGTAGCGGAAACCAGTAGGTGACATGAAAAAATAATAACTAGAGGCATTTGCATGATGTACTTGGAAGGGAGTAATCTGACTGATGCCTCGTTGTGGTATTTGTCAGAGTCGAACCTTCCAAAAGCGAGCTGGTGCTTCGTCCGCGAGTAGCGCGCAGAGCGCCTCTCGTTCAGGAAGTTACTAACAAATGCAGCTGTGAATAACTTGCTCTCGAATTGGACAACGTTCGCTACGTTTTTTAAAGCTTAGGTGCATTACAATCAGTGGGTGAAACGTAGGGATTTTGATGGTTTCTAGTTGTTGCGTAACGCTACTGCGGGCTTGTGAATGTCCCGAGGAAACTCGCAGAATAGCGTATTTGTGACCGCATCGAACTCTGTGCGTTTCTTCGCGAAAGAAAAGGAGGTGGGAGTGAAGATTCTCAGAAACGAAGGGATCAGAAGATAAGCAGAGTGTTCTGGCATAAATTCGCGCTCTAAATCAAATATCAGAACACCGGACGTTTCATTTTCAGTGATTTCAAAAGCATGTTGTCTTAGCAAAACTTGCGTTGTTTTGAAGAAGTTTGGCTTATTGCTTTCAGGATTCGGGAAAATACGTATTCGGTGTTAACGATACTCTTCAAGCACTGGATATGGGAGCAGTGGAAACATTAATATGCTGGGAGAACTTGGATATCACGAGATACCGTTTGAAGAATCCGGCCACTGGCGGTTCGTTGTTCACCTTCTCGTGCTTCGATTTGTTCGACCTTCCTCCTTGCCAAAGTGCATGGGATGGGGAGGGGGATAGTAAAAACGTTTAGTGGTATCGCTGGGTTTTCCAGTTAAGTGCATTTTTAATAAAAGTAGAGTTTGGGTGTGGGATTGGAAGTTCAGGTGCAGACGTACCTGATAAGTGATCGTTTTGTGGCATTTTGTGTTTTTAGTGCGCTATGAATCTTGGCAGTTTTGACGGGATGCATTGCAGTGTTTTCTGTAGATTGCGCGATCATCAGCGAACATCGATCTCTGGCCATTGCCAGGTCCGGAATTTTTCGCCATTTTATTATTTGCTTTATTTTCAGAGGAAAAGCTTGTGCATTTGCGGCCAGATCAGGAGAAGAACAAAAACCATTTCACCGATCCATCTGTGAGTCGTTTTCTTTTCATCGATCAAGTCTTTCGTGACTAGGTTTTTTGGTAGATCTTTGGAAATGGTGTCTTCAGATGTCCGTTTTTTAATTTATTGGAGCTCTGATCCTTTACATTTTTAATCATTGTAATAAAACTTCAAGCATATTCGGATCGGAATAAAATGTTTGCTAAACTGACACGGCGATTTGCGATTTTCACTTGTACTTAGTTTTTCTCAACTCATTGTTTGCGTGATGAGCAGTTGATATTCCTTTAGTAATTACGGTTAGGCAGTATCCTTAATAGCTGATCGATAATGTTGAATGACATAAAGTGCGGAGGAATTTTTTCGGTGGAGGGGAGGGTGAGATGAGAGGATAAATGGTCGACATATTTGAAATGAAGTGCAGCGTAAAAAGCGATGAATCAGGGGACATTGATGCTTGCATCTCGTCACATTCGCTGATGTTTTTTCTATAAAGAGATATCTCCATTGCGAAGTCAGCGGTTTGATCGGACGATGAATCCGCGTTACAGCAGTGGTATAGAAAGTGCTCGTGAGAATGTTCCCATCGCTCAGTCACATCAGTTATTGATGTGAAACTGCGAAGGATCATTCGCTCGCTAGAAGAGCGCGCATGACGCGGAGAGTTGGTCCCATTTTCACTATGGAAGGGGGCCTTAGTGATGTCATGAACATAGCTCGAAAAGATTGAGAACGATACAGAGAAATATAATTGCAAAACCAGAAGACTGAAATGATTGCAGCTGTTCCAACCATCAAAATGAGCCGTTATCAGCCTCACTGATGGAGAACAGTTGTTTTGTGGGCCAATTTCGCCATTCATAAGCTAGCACGGTTCAGTTGCTCATTCCTGTGTTGTTCTTCAGAAAATATCTGCTGCAAATTATATATTGCGTGAAAACCCTGAAGTGGTGAAGCAGCAGATGGCAAACCAAGCGTTCGGCCGCCCATACTTGAAACATCTAATTTTTGACCAGTTGTCTTTTTAGACGGGTGTGGAGCTGGAATTAGTTGAGTCGTTACCTCTGCTCGAGTGGCTCGCAAACAATTACAAGTCGTTCGGTGCAGCGCTCGAGATAGTCACCGACCGTTCGCAGGAGGGGGCTCAATTTGTGCGTGGCTTTGGAGGCATCGGAGGTTGATTTTTTGATAATTGGAAAATCTTTTTTGAAAGTTTTATGTAATGAGATAAATATGAAGGCAGTCGACTGTAGTTGTCGGTATTTCCTGCTCACTTTAAAGTTTTTCTGATGACTGTAAATGAATAAATTTGTTGCATTTTAAAGGTTTCATTGATTCGCCCGAATATGTCCGCATAGCCTTCAGTTAAGGCTTATTTTGCGGCAGGTTCTATTTGCATCTTTTGTTCCACCCACCGTATTAGGGCTTCTTTTTGTGAAGACCGCTTCTGAAATATTCTTTTCGATCCATTTAGCGCACTTTCTCTAAATGACCTTTTTATGGGACTCCTCATTAATGTAAAAGAGAGGCTATGTTACAGGTTTGCTGAGATATCGCGTTGACTTCCAATTGGCAGATATCAATGAGGGCATTGAAGATATCAACCTCGATGACTATTGACTATGTTCGGTGGCTGCTCGCGATCTTTCTATTCACACAACAAACTTCAATTTCTTCCTCGTTTATCGTATGTTTTATAAACTTCATGGATAGGCTATAATCGAAGCACAGCCGGTCTTGAACGAGATGATACATCTCTTACTTAAAATAATAAGGGATTGGCTTTTGCGACTCAGTGCAGTATCAGCGGCCTCGTGCAAGAGACCATCCGGTGGAATAATGAAGTGACCAAGTGACAATATCTAAGTGATTTGTGTGTTATATAATAGGAACATTTGCCCGTTGCGAAAAAGAATCATGATTGCTCCTTAGATATGTGTTATTTTGAAATCGAAATTTTTTAAGCTTTATGTCGCAACTTTTCATTCCTGCTGATAATAGGTGTCTGTGTTATGTGCAGAATTTTTTGCAATACTCTTTGAAATTCTGTCGGAGGGAACATCGTAGGAAGAAAACGTTTGCATACTCGACCGTGAATTTTATTAGCGAAAATAGAGGGCAGTTGCTTTCTGTATGTGTAAGTAGATTGCATGAGCTAATACTGCGCTGGAGATTCTATATTTTGATCATCTAATCAAGCGGTTCGTACAAATTTTGCGCGCTAACCGTCGTATCATCAGTTTTGTGATAGTGGTCTGGATATAGGAATGGTCCTTGTTATAAGTGCATTACTTTCACTGTTGCTACATTCGAGTCTGAGTAAACTGATTGTGGAAATGTTTTGCTGCTCAGCGAGGGAAGTGATTGAAGCACGTGTTTTGCGGAGTTCGCTCGTCACTGAGCATCGTATAGAATTGGACGGGAAAAGTTTATGAAAGTTCTTGAAGATCTTGCTTGCAGGTTTTGTATGGTCGATTTATTTTCGTTCAATGTCACCAAGGCGTAAGATTTTGAACCAATTAAAAGTCTTCTCTACTCCAGTAGCAACCGATGGTCTCATCATGAGCAGTCGTTTCATCCTTCTTTTTCTAATTTCTCTGAAACCGATCGCGAGAGCCACCGATTGGTCGTCGTTTGCAGCAAGGTAATTATTCTCGCGCTTTTCATGTTATTACTGGGACGGAGTTAGAACAGTTCAGTTTTCTTCGGTCGGTGTAGTTTGCCTATTTGATGATTACTGCAGCTGCAACTACACTAGATGGGCTCTTTCGGTCTGAGAGATAATTTCCGACTGTGGTGGCAGTTTATCAAATATGATGAGAGTATCATATTCGACTTAAGTGAATGGAGTTTATAGGGAGCTTTGGATACGGAGCCCATTTAACTAATATATAGAATAAGAGATTGCTAAACCAGTCTGAAGAGTGTATGGCGAGTTGACGTAAAAGTTTGCAGTGGTGAGGTACGTGCGTCGAGCGTCATCGGCACTTGGGGGCCTATTATGGAGTCGGCGACGTTATCTTCAGGATCGATTGAAGGGTTGCTCTCCGGCAAGAGCGGCTGTTTGTTTTCTGCTTCTGTCACCGTCGCAGATGCCTACTTTGAGCGCTCTCTGAGAACACCAGCGCTTACGTCTCCCTATTTAGGGTTATCGCTCCAGTAAGCACGTAGTTCTTTTAATCCCACGTGTGAATATGACAGCCCCAGAGGAGTGAGGAGACCTGGAGCGTCACATGGAGGTGGATGTGGCAGAGTGGTTAAGTTGCTGTGTTGGTGAGTACGTGAGTCAAGTTCTCTTCCGTGCTTGTGCCGGCGCATTGAAAAAAAAGGATGGTGATGATGACGACAGGGTTGGTCCGTGTTTCCGACAAGAGAGTGACGTGAGTTCAACCTCTGAACCGTCAGTGTATTGTTGCCGGCTTTACGAAAATGTTTAAGTGTGAGCAGTTGTAGTGAGCGCTGAATCGGTCAGCCGTATCGGCCCATCGATGCAGTCGTCGATGTTATCGGCAGAGCGTTGTAGGAGTTTGAACGGTGATTTTGCAACATCGAAATGTTTTGTGCTAGTTTTTTCATCACTTATCCAGGAGTTTTTCTATATTTTTGATGTTGTCGATAAAGAAGATTGTTGGATAAGCAACAGTGTAGTGTTGACGAACTTACATCAGTGGAAGTTTCGATTTTATTACAAACCATCAGAGCGGATTTGGTTAAAGGTGAAGAACGATTTCGATAAGAGTTGACAGTTTTCATCACCCTCATTTATTGAAGTGTAGTTTTAAGTGGATTGTCATCATGTACTGCATACCGTTTGCTTCTATCGCCTTCAGAGCGTGCATTTTCAAATTTGCGTGCTAATGCTGATAGTTCATTATCGTTCCACTGAAAAGAGATTAACAGCCTCATAATTTGTAGATTTTGAGGTTGGCCGTGCGATGGGATTGTTTGGTGGAGAGGGAACCGCGTGAACGGTCGGTTGATACGTGGTGAGGTATGCGCTGATCCGAGGTGCGTGTAGTGTGCTCTCCTTTCGGTTGGCACAGTCAGTTGTGCAATTGCAGCGTGAAGTTCAGCTCGGCAGACTGGTTATCAGCAACGTTTGATTTCACTCCTCATTCCAACACCTTTCTAAATGATTTGATGCTCCTTTAACGGTTTTGATGTAGCACATAAGTGATCAACATGGGAACATGTTGAATTATGGCTGTACCGCTAGCTGCACATCGATTCGCGACTCCGTTTTTGGAGAATACCGAGCATTCGCCATTTTTTCCTTTTGCGAAAATTATGGACCTTCCTTTTTGGGATTCGCTTTTTGGCTATGATGCTCAATAATAGAGCGGTTGAGGTTTCTCGGATGTGCTATTTTATACTCTTATGGCTCTTATTTAAACTCGCCCACGACAGCAGTGGATTTTTCAAGTGCTGGTTACCGCGTCGTTTCAGAAAATCGGTGAATAATTCGCACATGGTAGCAGTGGCATAAAAAATTATGCTCTGCAGAATGACTATTTCACGATTACTTATTGTTAGGGCTTATTTATGCTTCATTCGCAAACTATATCCCTCATCTTGAGATCTATCGGCTATCAATGGAGTTCTTTTGAAGCACTTTTCTTCTTTATTTGTTTTGCGTTTTTGTCGATTTCTTCCGTCTCTTCAACGTTTCGAGATTTATTTGTTTTCTCTTATGCTGTTGGAATATTTCATCCAGTCGACGATTTGAACTTCCTTCTGATAGGAGTTTCTTATCGGGCAACGGAATTGTCGTTCACGGATGCTCTTTCAAATCGTTTCGTCATTTTGTTGTGTTGATCTTCTGCGAGAAACGTTCTGTCTGGCATCGCTGTTTCCCTGCTGAAATATGGAATAAAGTTGGCTTGTTTATGTGCTTTCTCATGATAGCAGTTGCCTTTGCAGTATCATCTAACGATATTTTCACGCTCGTGGGTTGCTGGATACGGCCTCTTGATGGAATTGTGAAGAGTGAAAACCGCCTCTCGAAAGGCTCTTGGAGCAATGAAGATTAAGCTTCAAGGTTTCGAGGCACGAAATCGGGAATGTTGCACGGTGTGAGGGAGGTCCGTTTGGTCGTAAAATTTCATGGGTTGTTGCGAGAATAGAGGTTGCATTTTTGATGATGAATATTGGACATGTTCGACGGATGGGTATGGTGCATTATTTGGCAGGGTTTCATGAAAGAACAGGCAATAATTGAGGGCATTGTGCAGCAGTGGGGATAAATAGCATTGTTTTAAGGCATGATGTTATAAACGCTCGAGACTTATTCACTTTTGATTGCCGTTGCATCGAACAGAAGGGTAATCTCAATTGCGCGACTCAAGACGGCTGAGCCCTCGAGTGGAAGCCGCCTTTGGCTGGTCTGATTATCCAGGCGTGCTTGAGGATCTGCACCCCTTTTCTCGAGCTGGGTCGAGTGGACTACGATATAACACAGCTATAAGGGGCTATCACTTCATCAAATTGATGCAATAAGGTGACAAATGAGAAGGAATGGAGGATAGCTTAAATCGCCGGCACTTTTCCACAGTTGAACTCCGCGCTATCAGCAGCTACCTCGGCAGTATAACGGTCACGCGGATGCCCAGTTGGCCTTTAGTCCAGTCTAGGTGCTCGAATGAATAAATGAGGACATCGACTTATTTTACGTCCTTTCGATTCTGCTTACAGACACGTGCTGGGTAGTCCTTTGATTTGCCTATATGTTCCTGACCTTTGACTTATCTTTCATGGTGCACTATTCCCGCTCAATCCATAGCCGACTGGTCCAACTTACATGATGGAGTAGAAGCAGTCGACTCATGTGAACATCGAAATCGTCACTGTATTGGCTGAGAAGTGCATTAATCTAATAAACTTCGCTGGGTTTTAGTGGATGTTATGTGCGGCAGTGGTGGCTATATTATGATGGAGTGCATGTTGGCCACATCTCATGAAGCCATACAAAACGTCCGAGTGACCTAGTCGACGTAGACGGGCATCCGGGTTTTAGGGTTTTTAATTAAATTCTTAAAGTCGACTAACAGAGATATAACGTCGATATTGCAACATTATATGCATGAGTATTCGGGGAGGAAATTTCAATTTCTCGTTATATCTTCATTTCAGGTGGTTCCGGTTTGTGGGGGAAGCTTGCATCATTAATAATTTCTGAGAGGAAAAATAGAATATTTATTCAAAAGAGTAGAGGAGAGAGAGAACGACATGATCTCAAAGAGAGAGATATTCGTTGCGAAGGGGAAGGAAACGCGAAATAGTTGAAGAGAGAGTTCTTAGTGAAAGAGCGCACTTTGCTTTGGCTTTCGTGTTGTTGTAGTGGGTGAAGGAACCGCCGCACATCGCCGGGTTTTGTTTTGATTTTTCCACGAGCGTACTCGTTGATTAACCGATAAACTGGGTTGACTCATTTGTTTAGTTGCACTCCACCTTGCATTTATTTCTCTTTCCCATTTCTCCTTTCTCCATTTTCTATGGTCACCTTAATTATTTCCAGGCTCGCCTCCCATTTTCGCAACCTCAACAACGTCTTTTATCGAGTAGTACAATGGATGATGCTGCTCGACATCAACAACAAACATCTGCGTTTGAAAGTTGTTGCATCTATAATGCTTGAAGTGTCGAAAGTTTCTGCTATCACTTTATGATATCATTGATATTATATCCCTCTCATATCCGTTACTTCGGTGTTGAAACGAAACCAAATTTGAGCATATCCTCTTCACACATCGGCTGCCCACGTAGGAAAAACGTCTCCGAGAGGCGGAGGCCAGTTGCTCACTCGGTACATGCTCGTCCCTGTTTTGCCTCCTTTCGCCTTCACGTCTCCCCTCTTTTCTCCTCTTTTGACGGCGTTCAAGCGTTGTTGCACTTTCTTTGTTTGCATGAGCCGCTAAGGGGAAGATATAACCGGAATTGTTCGTTATTCTTCCCACCGCTCAACCTACCTGCAGTTGTTTCATGTGCTTGAAGTCATCTTCGTGTCATCTTTCATCAGCCAGATTACTACTGCACATTATAGATCCAGAAATGATATAAATAGATCTGTTTGTCCGGGATGGATAAATTACGTACGAACGATTGTTTTCCAGTAGAAAACGTTCTTATTGTTTTTATATGTATGCAGTAGAGAGGAACGATTGTCCAGATAAGTCGGCTTTTACTGACACTGACGCGTGCCGTGCTTTTCATTTTTGAGGCTTATATTCTCTCTTTTACTGTATTTCTGCTTACAACTTACTCTCTTCTCATAGCTCTTTCGTTTCTCGTCTCGTTTCTTTCTTCTCTCCATTTGCGCTCCTTACATCTCGGGAAACTTTGATCACGCACAGAAATGTTCATTCTGCAGAGTTCGCCAAGTATGGACTAACGATAATGTTTCGTCCGTTTTTGCCAGAAAATAAAATATGGAGCAAGCTTTGCTTCAACCTACGAAGATAACAAGCTACTAGGACGGGGATTCTGTTCCTCACCTTGCATGCTCGTACTGTGAAAAGATTGCTACCAGTTTTGACAGTTTCAAGGAATCAACATCCGCCACTCACTAAATGCCTTCACCTATGTTATTGCCACCTACAGAGAGGAGCGAGGACTGTGCAGAACGAGGCTACAGATCATTGCAAGGCGACAAGTCTGAGTTGTCATTCCGCAAGAGAGTATATCGTTCACTAAATAAGACACCCAGGAGAAAAGATCGTGCTGTTTTTGAGAGCGCAGTAAATGCGAGCGATGATCTCGACGATATATGGAGGCAGTTAATTCGGCTATATAGGCCGCATATAGTTGTCTGGACTATTGATACTGCAGCTCTATTTATGAGACGCTTCCGCACCACTGCACATGTTGAGATTTTATTTCGATGATGATGGCGTCGAGGATATGAGATGTTTCCTGCTCTCGCAGATTGAAATTCTCATCGCTGGCCGCGCTCAAAAGGGGCTCCCCTCTGCCGGCCGCTATGCGCGCGTGTGTGTGTGGCAAGATCTCTCCACACCTATTGTGGTGACATCATTCTGCAGCAACATAGAGTGCCTGCAAAATGTCCTCTCCACTAAATTATCCAATATTGAATGTGTCCACTATTCCTGTAGGTTGCATTTCAAAGTTGGAACTGTCTAAAGAAATGAAGTAACGAATGTGATAGCGATTTCATTCCATTGCAGAAACGGCACAATAAATCTAAGAGTATCTTGTGAGGGGACGTAGTTTTTGGATGCGGCTAGGCATAATTCAGTGTTCTCTCAGGGTCAACTGTGACCACATCCCTGTATCATACAGTGCAGTGACATGAATTGCTCGCTTGCCGATACAAGTATCGTACAGCTGGTGATCACCGAAGGCAAAGAAGAAAGATGATCGGCAATTGAAGTGCTAGGAAATGAGAGGAAAATCACGAAACATAGGGGCAACAAACCTTGACCAGCAGCAAATATTTCAGTGATGAAGCAGCAATTATAATTAGGGCAGGCACCTTGATTGTAACACCGTTGCCCCAACTTGTGGCACTGGGAGAGTGTCATCATTCTTGATGATACACGTGAACACTATATAGCAACGGTTCTTCGTACAGCGAAGGTTCTCCCTTGACGGAGCATACAACATTATTGGCCCAAACGTGGCATTCTCCGCTCATTTCGAGCACTCGTTAGCTGAATAAAAAACTTCGAGGTGACGTCTTCTTGCAGGTGTCCTTATCGCACGCAGTGATGTTGTCGTCCGAATCGAACGGTGCTCTGCTTATAGCAGCGACTGCAGGTGTTGTGGTCGTGTCGTCGGTTGCCGTCTACCTGCTTATGAAGAAGAGAATCTGCCGTGGCTCTTGTACAACTGACAGGGTACGTCATTCTTGTCCAAAATGTTTATCCCATCTACAACAAGAGGTCGTTTTCTAATGCGTAGAAGAAGTTTTCGCTGTCGATATCTTTTGAGAGAATTTCTCGCAAAGTGATTTTCAATTTCCTCCTCGCCATGCTTGTGAGGATCGTGCTCTCGTGGCCTTTCCTCGTCGAATCAAATCGAAGGCTGGTAAAGTGAGGGTACACGCCGATCTCTAACGAATTTTCAACACTCTTCGTAAAGGGGCGCGTATCTCGTAGACTATAGCCCACAGTATTGTATAGCTGCAACTAATTTTACAGTTAAGGCTCATTTTGAGGCCACAATAACGTCTGTGAAATAAGACAGCCCTCATCCGCTAATTGTAAACTGTAAACTTTTATAAGGCTTTAGCTGGAAGCACTGTGAAACTACTAAATAGAGCTACTTTTATGCGTATGCCCGCGTGGTGTTTTAAGGAAGAAACATCGAGAACTACATTTCGTTTAAAGTAAGAGGCATCAGGATGTTGCTCAAAAGTCAACTGATTAATACGGATATACTTCCGTCGAATGCGACGGTGTCTTCAGCGGCAAATTTATTCGGAATCTTTGATGATATATTAAGGCAGTGAATCATTTTAAAAGGAATTTGATTATATAACTCGATAGTGGGAAGAATTTGAAATGATGACGAGATGTGCAATAAGAGAGGAATGCGCCAGCAAGCCGGCATTTGTTATTGGAATTTTGCTGAGTGCAACGTTGAAGACAACGATTAAGCGGGCATCCATCGCTATGAGCATTCTTTTGTTTTTTTTGTTGCAAAGAATGAAGAAAATGGCAAATTAAGCGATGCAAACCTTTGCGGTATACAATTTTTGCAGTTTAGCATATTGGGTAATTGTGTCACATGAATACTGATAGCATCAAGCAGGAACTGCTGTTTCCTTCGCTGCCATTGTGGAAGGGTTCCATTGATATTATTGTTTAAGTCATCATGGTGTGCGATTAGAAGTTGGAGCATACGTAGATACCGCAGTGATTGTGTATAGCGCCTCGATGAGCACAATAGAAAGCCTGTAGCTTAGAGGAAGGTGATGTGGCTTAGAGGGGCGGAAGTCGGAGCCGACAACTTCACCAATTAGATCGTGATAGAATTGTTATTCCGTAGGCCACGTGCAGTGATATGGTATGTGGTCTGTGCAATGCTTTGATATTAGTGCAACGAAAATCCTCATTCTAATGCCCATATTGTGATAGCATGATGTGATGGATGGAAATATGCGATTCCTACGTGTTGCTTACAAATCTCGCCGACAATCAGGCAAATAACGCCCTGAAGTTATCATCCCATCGCGTCATCGGCATTCACAGGCATTCACTTAGCCAACGACGTAGGTTCGACCAACGCAATTATTCACAACCCTCTGTCATGCGACGTATGTTTTCGCTGCACCAATGTTTGGAGACGACACTCAGCATATCACTGTTTGCGGACGATGCAAATTTTTTCAGTTATTTCACCCATTTTTAAATTGTTTCGGACCAAACTGTTGCTTGCCTTTATATTTATTAATATTTTTGCAGAAAAAAAATGTGACTTTGTTGGATCCAGAGGCGAAATACGCGCTGCCATTGCTAAGCAAGGAGATCGTGAGCCATGATACTCGCAGGTTTCGTTTCAAGTTGCCCTCGGAGAAGCATGTGCTTGGCTTACCCATCGGGCAACATATCTATCTTAGTGCGAAGGTTATTTTACGAGTTTATAGCCATTTATTTGCTCAAAAGAAAATGAATGATGGAAACTGAAGCTCACTGTAACACATACAATGACCTTCTTCTTTCTGGAAGCTTTAGGGCTTTTCTATTGCCAACTAACACAACGCAGCGATTGTACTGACTTCCGATCTGCCCGGAAAGGTGCTCCTAATGCAAGACATGCCGGGTTTGCATAGTAGACAAATTTACAAGAGGCGCATTTGTGTTTTTCAATAGGTTTTTTTTGATAACTGAAGGATGACGATGGGAGGAGGGACTGTTAGAGGTGAAAAATTTTCCGATATGGAGCCCGCTCACGTAATTCCTAGTTATTTTCGCCTAACCAAGCCATTTTGGTACTTTGGTCACCTTACCACAGTGTTGAATGTTTTATGCTTCCCCATATATAGCCAAATTTTTTCAACCGTTTATTTTGTTTCATGCAATTGAGACTAGTCAGTCGTTATCACATTAGTGCTTTTTGCCATCGTAGACTTGAGCGACAGAACCTTCGACATCGGTGACTATCTGGCGATAGAATGAGCTGTTAAATGAGAGAGCTAATTGATTTCGCTCAAGTTTTCAGTTATTTCATATTTTCTGTTCTTCGCGTTTCAACGGGATATTTCCATCTGGTAATTTTACCCAACTATTTCTTCTATTCATATTGTGAAATCGAAAGATTATTAGGTTGACGGCAAGCTGACGGTTCGTCCATATACGCCAATTTCGTCGGATGATGATTGCGGTTTTGTTGAGTTGATGGTCAAAGTGTACTTCAAAAATGTGCATCCGAAATTTCCGGATGGAGGAAAAATGTCACAATATTTGGACTCACTTAAAATAGGTATCATATTTTGCGGCCTTTTTAGGTTTATTATGATGTTCTAGGTATGCATCTGAGTAACGCCTGCGGGAGCCTAGATAACGCCTAGATGCTTGTGAGATTGGTCTTTCAACAGGTAAGGTGCATTGATGGGATTATTGGATGGAAAAGAGGGGACGGATCCGCAGTTTAATCCGTGAAGAGCCCCACTTTGTACAAAGGATTTCCGTCAGAATGAACTTTATGAATACGGTGCAACTCATCGATAATAGGAGGTCACTTGTACATTATTTAATAATTTTAGCTAATTACCTTGAAATTGATCAACTTAGTTTTGTTTTGTTCATCGTCTTAAATGAATACGTCAAGATGTGTTTAATCTAAGAAGTTGAAGCTTTTGTTGAGCGGGATTGTGTCTACCTGGTTCCCAGAAGGAAATGTAGCAGGTTTTACTGGGCCGTTACATGGCATTATGTGTTTCCTATTATAAGACCTTCGAGCTTTATACTTCGTTTTTTCTTCTCCCGTTCTCGTTTAACTTATTCCTCTGAACCAGGTGATACGATCGATTTTCGAGGACCATCAGGCCTCATTATTTATGAAGGCAAGGGTTATTTCGCTGTGAAGCCGTCTAAGACGGCGGAAGCGGTGCGTCGAAAATTCAAAAACGTGGGTATGATCGCTGGCGGTACAGGCATAACTCCCATGCTACAGGTGTACACACTAATTTTTATAATCGTAACATTAATATAACCGTTAGAGTTTTCTTCCTTGAGGCAAAAGACTTCCCTTTTATCATATATAGCCGCATAATACTGCTCCGTAAGTAAGCGACGCTGCTGGATGCTTCATTGACTTGACGAATATATAGTGCTAGGACCTCGACGGAACTGAATTTCCTTTTCTAAGAATGGCTCCATTGAATACGTCGGCTCCGAATTCTCTAACTCCTGTTCTTTAGCAGCTTTATTCTCATTTGTGAAAGCGTTATCTTCGGTGGCCGTATTCACTAACTACTGTCAAGGACATAATGACCGGCATTGTTATGCTCAGCTGACCAAAGTTTTCTTATTCCAGGCGAAGGGGAAGGGTGAACGAAGTGTTCATTAGGACATAAGATCTCTTTTAGGCGTTGTTATCACTGCTGATTTGCCTTGTTTACCTTCTATTTGTAGCAGCAGTAGTGTTGTTTAAGATTGAAGTAAAGTTCTATCGATGCAGTATTGTCTAAATTACTTGGCACTTTTACTGTTGAAGCTTTTTGATAACTGCCGTATGACGATGCTGATATTATTAAGTAGAAAGGAAATCAGTACTGACAAATGAGTAATGATGAGTGAATAAAAACAAGTATTACTAGATGCAACAATTTTGGGGTCACTAATTACTCGCTTCATGATACAGGTAATCCTTTTACTAGGTGTTAAAATATTTTACTTCGTAATGGAATCCGTTTGATTTTCATTTAACTTGCAGATAATAAACGCGATACTGAAGAAAGAAGACGATCCAACCAAAATTTCACTGCTGTTCGCAAATCAGCAACAAGATGATATCTTGCTAAGGTAGGATAAGATAGACTAAGGAAATGAACGTTCACTCTTGTGATGGCGTCGAAGTTTCGAAAAATTCTCTCATAATGCTTATTTCTTCTCCTCGGGTCGTATGAGACACTCAGCGTGGTAGCAGTTCGGTTTTTTGTTTTGATTTACGTTCGAACTCAAGTTTGTAGCTCTCTCTTTCTTCGTTTTTCTAAACCGTCCAAGGCGACGTTACCACAATGTTGTAATTTTTGCAAGTATATCCGTAAGCATAGCCTATAGTCAGTGTTCGAATAATTCCCACTCATAGATCATTTGTTATATTCTCAAATGTATAACTACGCCATATGTGACGTTTTACTGCCAATTCTTTAAAAGTTCGTTTCTCTGGATAAGTTGTTAATGCTCAACGGTGTCGTTAAATTTTGCAAGCCGGATTTGTTCTACGACCAAGTGGGCTCTAGCTCAGAAATTATTCTTCTCACTCGGCTTCTTGCATTTGACTGATCTCTTGAGAAAAGCATCAATGATTTTGTAATGGTTTTGTCTAAATGGCAATTTTTGATGTGCTTGATGGGAACACATGGGAAGTACATCTCGCATTAGTGTTCTGGCGTGTTTTCCCGCTCGTTTAATGAATGAAAATTGATGGAAGAACTTCAAATGCACATTGCTCGATGAGAAAGTTGCCAACAACACAGTCAGTGGGAACGTTTGTGGGTCTGGTGTTAATAGCAAAGAAGATGCTGTTGCTTTAATTGTTCCTAGTAAAAGTACCTCATTAGTTTATTTTATGTTGAAGGGATCGATTGGACAGATTGGCAGAGGAGCATGCGGAGCGTTTCCATGTTTGGTACACACTAGATCGACCCCCAAGTGAATGGAAGTATTCGACTGGTAAGTGAAACGCATCGCATCTTATCCTCGTCTTGCTCGTGGAAAACAACTTAAAGTAAAGTATGCTATCAGGATTATCCAAATGTATTTTATCGTTGTCGAGAGCCCTTAAAATGGGCAACTAACCAGACTAAACGAATAAATTTGCAGAAAAATCCATATTTATCGATATAATCCATAGGAAAATACATGCAGCGGTGCTGATTTATGGTGCCTTAAGACTGCGTGAGGCTTAACCAACGCAATTTGGGGAAGGAGGTATCGAATCTGAGAGAAAAAAAACTTCCAGGATTGCGACAGTGGTGTCTTCTTCACTCTCCAATTCTGTCCATCTCTGGTCCTACACTTTCCTCTTATCTCAGTGTTTCTCACTTCGAACTGGGTAGTGAATGTCGGCTAACAAGAAACACGATGAAATAAGCAACCGCTAATGCTGTCGTTGAATTTTGCAGGTTACATAAACGAGGCTGTGATCAGCGAGCACCTGCCAGTACCAAACGCAGAGACAGTCATCCTTATGTGTGGACCTCCTCCTATGGTCAACTTCGCGTGCGTACCAAACCTCGACAAACTTGCCTATCCGTCAGAAAACCGTTTCATCTTTTAATCAGACTCCAGACTGATGTACGCTATGGATATTCGATGGGAGAGTAGCAAAGGAAGCGCTCGTTTCGTCTACTCACCAACTTTTGCATGGATAAAATTGCGACCTTTGATTAGAAATTTTTGAGGGCTGTAGCCCATGAAGCCAATAAAGATCGTAGTAATGGTGGCGTTTTTCTTTTTAATCGTATTTTCTCTGAATACAGTCCGTGGAAACTCTCTCTCCATTCACCTTATGCTGAAAAGGAGGGTGAAGGGAGAGGGCGAATAGAGCTCTCTAGAAGTATTTTGATTTTGTTCGAAACCTGCAGTCGT
Source organism: Parascaris univalens (assembly GCA_037576465.1). Classification (NCBI taxonomy): domain Eukaryota; kingdom Metazoa; phylum Nematoda; class Chromadorea; order Rhabditida; family Ascarididae; genus Parascaris; species Parascaris univalens. Next base: position 182,813,196 of record CM075173.1, on the reverse strand, counting down.
CTACTTGCATGTAGGTGGTGTAGATGCGGAATTTGATTCAACTTCAGAAGAAATGTTTAGTAGATGAATAGGTCCCTTAAAATGATTAGATCTTTAATCGTTTCATTTCCTCCTTGGAAGATGTTCGATTGCAGAAATGTCACTATTGATTCATGTCGCATAATTCTTATTTCTTATGCTTTTTCTCCAATGATCCACTTAACCTCTCTATCTCCCCTCTTTCTCATCAAATTTTTGCTTTTTCAAGAAAGTCGTCTTGCTTAAAAAGTTCCTCAAAAATTCCACAGTAAGTTTTAGTTAGTATTTTTAATTTTCTCACTGTCAGTCATAACGCTTACGTAGGTTTCTTGTAGGTCGGGGAAGTGTGACTAGGATCTCATCTTTGTCATTTTACTCCCCATTCAGCGCTTTCGATTCTCCAAAAAGGGGGACTGCGTTTCGTCCTCTCCCCTCCCGCTCACTTCCGTTATCGTGCATCCATGAATGTTCCTGAAAGGGGAAACGCATTTTAGGTTGTCCTATGTTCGATACGCCTAAACGCGCAAAGGCACTACACTGTAACATGTGTAGCCCACAGCTGCAATCTCATAGACTTCTGTATCTTTGTTTTCTGCGCTCTTGTGTAATGAAACGAATTGGTATCAGTCCTCTTCACTGACATCAGTTCAGCTAGCTGCCTCTTCAGAGCGTTGCAATTTTCAGTGTGGATTATCTTCGACGAAACGACATTTAAAATTATTATTGAAAGGGGATTTTTGCATGTAGAACATAGAGAGCGGTTCAGATTACTTTTAGCATAAGTTAGACTGAATTTGAAAGTCAGAATTTTTGAACAGACGTGTTCTTCTCTCTCGCATTCTTCTTACCCAGTTCAGTTATTGGCATAAAGTATTCGGCACTCGCGATCTATCAAACCAACCGGTTGAGGCAGCATCTGAGGAAAATAGAATAGTCCTTCTTAGGTGACCGATGCCCGTTGTAGTAATCTCAAAGCATTGTGTCAAAATTTGCGGTCACACTTTAATTTGCAATTCACATTCGCCGCGGAAATGCACCCCGCACACTATGCGCTGGTAGGCATTCAAGTCATTGACATAACCGACGACCGTCCTGTTTACGGGGCGTGACATTCTGAAAGCATAAGATTTGTAGGGACAGCAAAGAATTATCGGCTAGAACATCTCAAGGCTCGTTTTCTGCAGTTCTTAACGCTGTCATCGACTGTGTCTCTCCGCCTCCTTCTACTCGTCAAACACTCCGTTATGAATATCGCTGAGACTTTGAGAACAAATAACCTTCATTCCATTGTCCACTTTCAGCCTCACATAAACCCTCTGCGCAAAAATCCAGGGAAAAATTTCCAGGAGATCTGAACCAGATACACGCCACAAATGATGCGACAAACTGGTTGAACGGATTATAACCAGAGAGACCACTTTCCACCTTATTTTCAGCATTTCCAAGCCTGTTGGAGTGCATGTATCCTAGTCTAGAAAGAATAGCCCAACGCACAAACTACGTCAAAGAAACCCCCAACAAAATACAGTCACATCCACGACGGCCCAGCATGCGTTGTGAGGATATCGTGGGTCAGAATGGCGACATAAGAGGGGTTGATGTGCTCTTGTACTCATCCCAACCGCTAGACTGTTCGCGAGGCCGAGTGAACATATGAGCGCGCCTGGAGAGCCTGGCAATTGAGGCCATCATTGCGAGCGATTGCGCCTACTCATTCGCCTCGTTACATAAGGATAATAAATCGTCCAACCTTATATCTATGTTGCTTCGCAATTTACTCGACCGCAGCCAGACATAGGGTGCAGACATGGGCGAGTAAACGATGCAAGGGAAGTTAGGTCCTGAACATCATCCGCTTGTATTTTCACGAGTCTTTGGAGAATTGAAACTGTAGTCGGTACATGTGCAAGGCATATGAAAACACGATGATCTCATCTCTTAGTGATGGAGCGTGCTCACGAAGCCAAACTATGGGGGCGGAAAAATCATAGTAACAGTCGCAACACTCATTCGATGCGTTTCACATCTGCGAGGCCGTACGCGCACAACGCCTGGCGAGGATAGCACATCATATGCAGAGAACAGACAATTCTGATTTATATTATTATACACAGAATGGTAAGAATATATCTCAGAATATCTCTCACCATATTTCCTAATAGCATTCAAAATAAAACGACATGATTCAACTCAATCAAGAAATCACATGCGATTGTCGTTAAAACGACAACGGCCAGCTTACATTACCCCCCGATGTATTCAATCTCAATCATGAAAGGCTGGCAGGCAGCAGTACTTGCAGCCGTCACAAATGAGAGAATTGATGCGTAATGAAGGTTTTGCAAAGGAACGGGTACTGCCGATTGTTCATAATCTAGTCACAATGCTAACAAAAGTGGAGTGCTACAAATGTACGCCGCATATCAAATGCTCGAAGGGCGAATATCACCAGAGTCGAAGCTTGTTTTTGGATAACCGGGAAGAATGGCACAGCACTATTTGAGGTTATAGCATTAGGAACTCTCGTTACCTGACCAAGACCTGACTGGCTGGCAATGGAAGCGAAAAAAGACTCATGGCGGAATCAAAATCTCAGAAAGGACTTCGCTCTGATAATCATCTGAAAGTACATGGATACAAACACACAACGTTCGACAAAGGGATCAAATATAGCACGTAATGGACGCGAATGACAGATGCACAGAAAAGTATTACCTCACGTTCCACATACGAGGATGTGATGCAATAAAACGAGATGGGCGAAGATACAGCAATCATCGGACAGCACGCCGAATTGGATATACAATCAAATCCAGAAGCATCAAAGAGGCGGGGACGGAATTAGGGGGAAAGTCGAAAGAAACAAAGCAGAAATTCAGCAGTGCCCATATGCCGCATTCAAATATTCAACCAAAGGATCCGTTCCAAATATCGAAAAATGCAAAGTTTTGGGAAATGCAAGATAAATTTCCAGAAAGAAAAAAGGAAACGGAATATAGTGGAACAAATGAATAACTATAACTTAAAGAAACAAGTTTTTAAACGAGCCCTCTCCTAGGATGACGACGCAAAACCTTATAAAATCACCAAAGAATCTCCTCAAAACCAAATGATATCACACCCCTCGGACCGATGCGAAATATATCAACGGTCTCCACAAATAAAGGCATCCTGACATAACATGGACGGACAATATTCTCTCATAAATATATACATTCACCTGATTTGTTCAACACAACAAACCGCTGAACACGAATAACTTCACACTATGAACTTCATTTGAGCACTCCACCCACGACATCACTTTTCACAACGAGAAATGGCGTCAACAGTTGTTAGCTGTCGGAGTCACGTTAAACCCAAACACACAAGGATCGGTGAAACGTAGCTTCGAATGGACACCCGCCCGTGTTGGGGTAAGGCTAATCGCCTGACCGAAGCCGAGTAGTTTAACTCGCCTTTATATGACGATGACATAAACCTACACTCGGCTCTAACTGCAATCGAATTCAACGAGGGTCCAAAATGGCGTTGACACTGGCTATCAAAAGCCATTCCGAAAGAGGGAAATTATCGCTGGTTTGAAACAGATGTCATCCGATCGCTGAAGAAAATGTCACAACATATTTCAAGTTCAAAGAGAAAGCGGACAACACAGCTCTTCGAAAACAAACCATCGACAGCGTGACCAAGATTGGAGTTCTTGCGACATCCATGCAGATAATACTCATTCCCATTTTTAAAAGTATCCAATTCGCTTTATTTCCTAACATTATTCGGGGAAGATCACTGTGCTGAAAGTTCAGTTTTTAGACACAACTGTTTGTAACAAACGTTTCTTGGCTTTCAGTGTCGTTGAAAACATCCTTACTTCCTAAAACTATTTTAAACAAGGCCCATTTCGATCCACGTCGGAGTACTTCTCTATACATACAAATAAAGCCTGAAGTCAGCGTTCGGCGAGGGGAGGTGCACCAAATGCACTGAAATCCATTTTAAGTTGTATAGCCGGTTGTGCGGGCGGTGCTGCATTCATCCGTTCGCTTTTAGCAGCCGCAATGGCTGCCGCTCGCTGAGCTTGCTGTGCACTCGCAGATCGGCTTGCTTGGTATCGGATTGCTGCCTCTATCCTGCATAACACCACTGTTCACAATGTGAACAAAGTTCATGATAACCCAATGGAACCTCCATGAAATTCTCCTCATTCCCTAGCCAGATTGCGCTGAAGACTTCAGCTTCGCTCAGCAAGTTCTGAAGAATGCGGACCCTTAGTCAACATTACATAAACCTCTTCCTCAAAAATGCCGTTGCTATGTTAGCAAGCGAACAAAAGAATCAGAAAATCCGAATTTCCATCGTCAGAACCCCTCTCCTTCGACTTTCTTGTTATGCTTTTAGAGGGTGAATTTCTAATCGACTGTCGCAATTAACAAGCATCTGGCCGCTTGCAAAAGCTTGCTGAAAGCGACTAAAATCACTGACACTGTTGTCGCTAAACACGCAGAGATCGTATCCACTATCCAATAAGTGTGCCGAAACCGTAAAAAGATCGACATTTACGTCAAATGGCATTATTATAGAACAGGGATCTATTTACCTTTGCTTGAGATGAGGGAAGGAGTGTAGCACCTTCCTAAATGCATCAGCGTATACCGGTCCAATCAGGTTAAGCCTCAATATAGCATAATCATGAAGGCGACGAATTGTTGGTTTTAGCTGACGATACTGTGACTGCGGATCGTCGCAGAGAAATTCACCCAGTAACTGCACCAACACGTTCACAAATGTCAACTCTGAAAAAACAGTGGTAGAGACACATATACATATTACCCACCTGAAACCTAACGAATTTTTGCACTCGCAGGTATACACAAAACATGTATGACGTGAGGACTTCATCCAGTCATAAACGTGAGGACACTCGTTTTTACGAGAAGAAATGATGACTTGACCTAAATGTGACGAAGAGTGGGATCAAGGTGAAGAGAGGGAGGCAGAACGAAACAAACAACGGAATCCAAAGACACCATCCGATTCAACAGTGAAAGTTGTGCTCATCGTTTTATATCTCTAATATTTACGATATACAAGAGCGGAACTATTGCAAAGTGGAAAATGTGAAGAAAATAAAAAAAACTTTAAAGGTGGGCGACGGGAAACCTTTATTGGGTTTTGCAACCGAAAGGATAACTTCGAGAGAGCGTATAGCTTCTTGTATTATCGGGATGTCTTCATCCGTGATTTTATCCAAAGCGGTCCTTCGGCTGGAATCGCCTGGCACAAACGGACGAATCCTTGCCAGCACATGCGGTGCTAACTCTTTTATAAATGGATAGCACACCTCACGACGTCCGAAGATGGACGACAAACTTTGCACACATTTCAGCACCACCTGCAATATATCCATCCCTCACCATGAAATAAAATATACATGAACAAACCGAATATATTACACATGAAACGTTGTACACTGTCTCGAGAAAAAATTACTGGCTTCCCCAAGACTGCAGCCGAATGTGCGGTCTTGGGAAAGATAATTGGCAGCCTACTTTATCCACTATTCTACTCTTCATGGACCTCTCAACAACATCATGAAGCAGACAGAGCTTTCGTCTGCACTGCGTAAAAAATAACAAGGCAAAACGAACCTGTTTGGAGTCGCTTTCGAGACACTCCCTAAACAACCTGCACGCCTTGCCGAAAATTTCCACGTTACCAAGCAGCACTCTGCGAGGTGCTGATGTTGCGAGAACAGCTGTAGCTAACATCACAACGCCGCGGTCGGTTTTGGTATCTCCTGAAAATCGACGGACGTCCCACTCCATAACACATTCACTCCTCCTTGTTCAACAATGAGCACCCTTTTGCAGAAGTTTCCGATAAAACCGACCTTAACGCTTCCCCCACATGTGAAATGATGACTAAATTCTGGGCTGCTTCCATTGAGTTCTCTTTTAAATAAAGGAAAATAAAAATTCAACACATTATTCGCTTCATTCCCATTTAAAGCTCTTTGCATCGAGCATTGCTCGATATCTCTCAGTGAGCAGTTGAAAACTAGGCACCAAAATGTGCTAATGATACACACTAAAATCATACCACAAAGAGATTTGCATGCGGATGGATGCATACATAAGATAGCGCGAGTTCTTATGTAGCCACACATTCAGCACATTCTAAATAGTCTTTTTTGGTTAAATATCTTTTCAGCTTAGCCCAACATAGAAATAAAAGGGATCATACCATCAGCCAAGTTGACAAGAGAGATAAGTGCACTTCTCATAAGCGCCATCCATTTCGGCAGAGTGCTATCCGAGGGTGGTTGAGATGCCAGGGTTCTTAATGCCTAAACGGATAACGCCTGAGAATGAAAACAAATTCCATTTAAGACCCTCCGAAACAATTTCGGAACAGATAGTCCGCGTCTTCTTTAAAGTATATCTTCTTCCATATTGTGCAAATGCAATGGCATGATTTTCTGATTCCAAGCTACCAAATACTTTATCAGTGGCATGCTAATGTTGTCACTTCACTCCAGTAATGAAAAATTCTTGACCTCTATCGAATGTCATTATCTCATTCACGGTGGCCATTATCTGCCAACATAAGAAATGCAATGCATGGGAGCCATACAACCCCCATATCCCGGACAAACCATCTCGTAGCTGTTAACTAAAACCTCAACACCTCAAACACTCCTAGTTTTTGCATCGCTATATGTTTCCGATTAGCTCTTAGTAACTGTTATAACGGCCGCCAACGATATAAGCGTCCAAATAACTATTACACGCAGTTGAAATCGCTTAAATGAGATAGCCTGCAAAGAAGAAACACGCAATACGTGTAGTGAGACCAGTCCAGCACATCAACCTGCTGCAATAACACTGCAACATGACTGCAACAAAACTGGAAACTTGAATTTTATGGCTCTTTCGTTTGCTTGTGGCTTACAAATGAGAAAATGATTCGGGAAGCGATACTCAGTTTGGACGGTTATTTATGTAAGTCACATCCACCACACTATTCGATAAATAAACACGTGCTAACGCGCCATAAATCAAAACAAATCACCTGCATCGCAGCAGCGGCAGCAAGCGAGACATGACCAGGAGGAGCATCCGGGACGAGCTGCTCCTGAAACTGATCTCACCTTCAAACAAGCAAACAAGATATAGCCAGAGCAAATATCCCAATTACGAACTAGAAGTAAACCTGAGAAACATGAACTGAGACTCACGCATTCCCATTACGCACAAATCACTTGCAAAACAGTTTCACTTACAAAAAGAGATTTCCATCTCACAACTTTTCCAGCCACTAACGGTAACGATTCCTCCACGATTCAAAAACTTAAAATATTTTTGGAAATAAGAAGAGGCCAAACACAGATTCCTTCAAGTAAATCCGCAGGTGGCTAAAACAGGCCCTAGTCTCATATCGAATCCTTTTTGCCTCTAAGAGATGAAAAATCCATAAGACGATCACATCACTTCCTCCCCTCTCCAGTTAACTTACAGATCACCTTCTGGATAACCTTAACCTAACTAATAACGAAGATGCCAATGAACTACACGAGGTCAACAATAATGAACGATTCGTTGATTTCCGTGAATATGAGATTGCCTCTGCATAGAAAACTCGTACCGTCTTGGCATTAATAGATAGATGAGATGGCCAGGCAAGGAAACGAAAAGTTCATCCAAGGTTTAAAAACTTAAAAAGATTATTCTACGATGAAAAACATTCAGTGAGTGAGCTCCAATATGAGAAAGTCAAGTCGACGATTGCATATCGACGAATGCAGCAAAGACACTCAACAATACGGATCGAAGCATTGCATCGTCAGACAAAACCTGGTCAACAGAAGAAGATTCACGAAGGACGCCCACAATGAGATAGAGAATACTCGGCAACACGATTAGCTTTCCGGCTGGTGAACACAATGACGGGATTTGAGTTAATATCGATATGCCAAGCTGAAAAGAAAAAAAAAATAAGCAAAGAACTTTCAACTTGGGAAACTCAAAGAACTTCTATCATTCAGTTTTTCTGTTCATTCATCTCTCACTCTCTATAACTTATGAAACATTTGGTAACTGCATTCACTGCATCACATTTTCCACTACATATAAACCAAGAAAATGTTCACAAATGAGGCTTTGCGAGATGGTTAAGAAAACGTTACCTTAATTAAAGTATTCGACTCTGCAGGTAACCGTGAATACTTCCGGTAATGAAGAGGGGCCATCGATTTGCTCTTCATCAACGCCGAATTGATCTGCGGCATCTGTGATACATATTTATATAGAGACACTCTTTCCCCCTATCCGCTTACATCAACCCCCTTATGTCCACCTCTCAACCTTATAAAACCTAGTGGATACTACAATCCTGAGTAGAATATGAAGGACCAATTTTGCATATGACCATAAAAGAACATTAAAAAGCCTCAGAAATTGCTTTTTTGGGAGTTATTTAGCATTTAAAACATTGGACGTATCATCCAACCCAAACGAAACTTTTCTTGATGAGCGTAAACCTCACACATCACTTAGCAAAAGGTTTGTATTGGTGATTATCATCGGTGGTAGTCTATGAAAATAAGATCGGCAGCCACAGCAATTCTATTAAAGAAGCACTGGCAATGACAGAGATTTGCTTTGGCAAATGCACTAATCAAACAATCTATCAATATCCAATAGAGAACATTTACAGCGTTACTACTACTTGAACGCCGACTAAATAAAAGTCACCCGACTAAATCTAATCAAGTACATACAATTACCTAATCCGAGGAGGAGACGACTTTAAATCACATAATAACGAGAAAATAAAACTTGGAGCGAACTTTTTCCAAAGGATGAAAGAATCGAAGGTCCACATCTTCAACAACTAGATAAAGCAAGGAAATAAGTGAAACAAGAAATAATACCTGCCGCACTAGAAGGCAAAGGGAAACTTCAAGCGAAGCAAACGCAAGTGATTTGTTCGGTTGCAGGCCATTTGAAGTTCCTTCCCCTCCACCATAACATTCCATCAGCTCATTGTCGGCATTCCCATTTTCCACATCTGAATATTTACGGAAAACATCATCAATATCATACTAAAAATCTGGTCATAGTGAAATCAAGGTAATTATTAAGAAAACTTTCGCAACCACCGAAAATCGGACGAAAAGTTGGATATGAGAACCAAATGAGAAAAAGTTTCATCGCTTATAATGCCATTAAAGAAAAGAACAGCTTATTTCCACCGACTAATGCGAGTCAACTATACAGCTGGAACGCTGCACACGAAGGCGCCATTCTGCGTCTGTTATCCATATTTTCTCCAAGGTCTTTTCTGTATTATAAGATTGCCAAATGTGTCATTTATCAGTACGATATCCACCATAAGCGCTTCCTCCCACTTCCCCCCTCTCCCGTCTCTATTTACATTAATTTGGACAAGCACATATCAACCACGGTATCTCATGGGTAGCTGTGAGTACTCTGACTACGATAGTAGCACCGGGCATGAACGTCACCTCAGCAAGAATGATAACTATATCGGAAGGAATGCACCGTTTGTTCTCTTCTTCAAACAACCAAAATATCTGCTCTATCGATGTATCGTTGAAACAACAATCCAACCAATAATAAGTGCTCAATTTAAGCGTAGGTCAATTCTGCGAAATAACCACTGAAACCATCGTTTACCTTTACTTCTGTGAAGATTTATTGAGAACTGCGCCGCATCCAACACACTCTGTACAACTTCCGCACATAAATGCTGCGTCCGGAGACTGTCTCGTGTAAGAATGAGCCTGAAACAAGACTTCTATCAAGTTCACGCACATAAAAATTAATTAAAGGAGAGGATAAGAACAAAGAGAGTTGGAACAAAACCATGAGATCGCCTCATCTGTGTTCGGAGTGAGTGAATAAAACGGCGTTTTCCGATCACAGTAGACACAAATCGTTTATGAATTCAATATTCGAATTCGAATGGCTTAAAATTCCAGACACGACTTCAGTACCTCAGTTCAAAATACATCAACTAACAGAATATAAAATATAATGAAAAGCAATTCAGATACGGCAAACAATGACAAACGAACCTCCAAGGAGGGCAAGCGATAACCTCAAATATGTGACCCACTAATGATTCTGCTGCATTCGGAAATCTCAAACATCCCGTTGCTCCCTTCACTCCATTCTCCACCCGTTCCTCTCCTCCCGGCCCCTCGAAGTTTTACTAATAAAATCATGAGTCTAGATTATTCCCTGTTCTTGTGTCGCTTCTCTTCAAGCTTCTTCATTCCCAAGCAGCCTCATCTCCCATATGCTCAAACAAAAGCAAAATGTCGACAATCACTCACCTGTATAGAACATTCATGAGTTCGATCGGTAACTGAACGTTCTTCATTAACTGCATACGAGCCCAATCGCAATCCAACAAATTTTTCAACGAACGCAAACATAGCTGAAACAAACAATGCCTACATTTACAAAACTGCCATATTCCCCTGAATACAGACTCCGTCCAGCAGTACCATGAGAGGGGACAAAACGCCTCGAATCAGTTTTTATCTAATAATCCTCATGAAATGCTTGTTAAGACGACAACGACAGTATATACTGAACCATGATTTATTGGTCAATTGGAATTGCCTCCTCATTAAGCATATAAAAAGCGTTGAGACAGTTATCCAAATTAAAAAATTAAAAATAAACGAGAAGAACACCAAATCCGAAAATGCAGCCTTCTCAAATATGATCTGTGGCAACCTTCAATACAATACTAAATGCGATCATAAAGCAGACAATAAACGCCTAGCTAGCAAGCCTGGTGTAGAGATCACAGCCATAATGCTTCTTTGTGAAAAGGTGAGTAAAGCATATCGATACTGTGCCAGAATTCTAAAAAATGAGGGTAAGAAAATAAATCCCTTCCGTTTCTTTTTATATCCATAAACGGTTGCCAAAACGGATGCGGTAGACTTCCGACTCACTAAATAGGCAAATTTCACCGCTTTTTCCTCGTATCTGGTTTGCAAACGCGAAATACCCCCACAAACAATATCGCAAATTACAGTCACTTGAAACCACGACTCAATTCCAAAACGAAGTCATCATAACTTGTTAAGCGTTGAGCTGAACCCTCAAGGCCGACACTCGGTTAACGTGTAGCCACTTACGTAGAACAATTCGATGGTCATCAGCAAACCTTGGAAGGAATCGGTGGCCTAAATCGTCTGCAGCCGCCGACTTTCAAAAAATAACTGTCAGAGACCGATCGCATCGAAAAATATTACAAAAAATCGTAAAAGGCGGAATAATTTGATAAACAGTAAAAGCACACCTGAACAGTTTGATCGCCTTCCGCATAAGACCGATTCGAACACAATGCCTCCACACAAATACCCAACATTACATAAAAGTGAGTCTCCTTTGAAGCAGATTCCAATTTTGAGTTATCGCCCTGAATGAATGTCGTGTTGAATTTATTTCCGAAGAGCAGTGCGCGGCCTCTCCTCTTTTCTGACAAAAAGAAAAAACCTTGGCGAGGTCACATCATTTGAAGCTGATTTGTTCACAATTACCTTCAGACCGATAATGGCGGAAGAGCCAATTTCACAACCAACTTAATTTTTACTGCACCGACAGGTAAATGGGCCCTGCCATTGACACACACAAAAAAATTAAAAGACAAACAAAAAGAGCGGACGAAACCTGCGAATTGGTTGGCAGTTCGAAATTGCTTTGTCTCAACCACGTGGCTGCAGCTAACAAAATCGGCGGCCAGCTGGAGCGATAGTACTCCTTACAAGACTGAAATGAGTTGCCGTGCTGAGTTTGCAAACAACTCATGCAATGTAAACAATTTCAATATCCGTGTCACAAAAAGGACAGTAGAATTCATCGGCAAGTGTTTTCTTAACGAACGACCAGACCCCCCCTCAAAATCATTTATCAAACTTTCCACTCCCTTTCTTCCCTGCTGCCTCTCCCTAACAATCAGCATCAAACCATGGATACGAATCCTGATATTCTAATTCAATCGAAAATACTAGGCTGTTGATGAACCTCGACGACACGTTTTAGTGACAGGTGGGAATCGAATGCCGCTCCTGAAAGCAATAAAAAAATGGCACTAATGGTCTAAAATGGGAGCAAACCAATCTAAATGTCAACGAACGAACATCGGCACTTTCAGGAGCGAAGTATGCACCGCCATTCGGAGGCATCTGTGAGGCAAATTCAGCTGGCAACGAGAGCAGCGCAGAATCGCGTAATGCTGCCAGCCAATGCTCGATCAGCGAGCCAAGTTCGGGTGTCACCAAACTTAAAAGGCTTTCCGATGACTGGTACAGCTCTTCCTCATCTACAACATATCGCACATGAAAACACATTGTGGATGCGAAACAATATCAATAATACACCAGATGAACGAAACATATGACAGTGTCACCTTCGGATATTACCCGTGTTTCCTTCGAGACCAGCACCAGCAATCCAATTTATCGAATCCGGCTCAGACTCAGAAAATGCCAATTATTCTAACGATTAGCTCACAGGCAGGTGCCAGTCCGCTGGTTTTTGATGAATAAAGATACAGAACCTGCTCAACAATCGAAAGTCGCGAATGCATCTATCTTCTGATGTATTTCCCTAAAACTTCCAGAACTACGGTAACTGTCAACTACAACAAGTCTGGAACAAGATTCCATCTTCAACAGATTTATTTCCGTTTATCAGAAAAAACTGCACTGATTGGTGGTAGAAAGTACACACTTTCACTGAGCGAAAAGGAGAGAGAAAATGATCAAAACCTTTGGCTTTCGCAGCGATTTCCTCTCTCTTCTTTTCCTGTTCAATCGCAACGATATACACTTCAGCCCAAGCTTTCAAAATAGCCAACTTCTCTAGCGTTGCCGCACTTTCGCTATACAGCTGTGTATTGATTGAGCCATGCGTCAACTTGCCCAGAGAAGAGACCAGCAACTAAATTTTATGATCTAACGTTCAGTGGTCCAAACTTGAAATGTGGACAAACACCTAACGCAAATAAAGACCTTTCTTCGAAAGCTTAAGATCGATATCAGATCCAAAACCAACGAGTTTGCCTAAACCCATTGTAAATCGACGTGAGTAATTCGAGAAATCTTACCTCATCTATACAACTGCTTTATCTATAAAACCTTCACAGTGCGTAGTATCACTTTGCTTTTCATTCTCGACACGAATTCACAGGCTGACAGATGAACAAACGCTTAAAAAAGAATGCAGGCAAGATTACAAAGAAAACGAGGCTTCTAAACGTTCTGTGTACACCAAGAACTGATCACTCAACTCACTTGAAAAGCGAATCCCGCTGGCGACAGAGAAACATGGAAGATCACTACCGCTACTAAAGAGCAATTCTGAATCAACGTACTGATCAAACGAGGCACCGTTTGCGAAAAGAAACTTAATCTTTCAACTTCGGTACAACAGCAGAAAAAGATGAACGAATACGTAAATGAAAGAGACCTTTTATTTCTTCTTTCCTTCAATTTTACATCACATTTCGAGAGGTTAAGAAGTACTTCTTTGCTGTAATTTGGAATTACCTCACGTGATGCATAAGAGCTCATAAGAAGGTCGAAGTATTAACAATGAAAGCTGATGAAGACTCAGCAGCGAGTGACCAAATAAGAGCTACTAACAAAAGAATAAGTTCCAAATTCCAATTAATCGCACACTTTGCCTTGCATCAGCAATCATTTAAAAGCAAATGGTTCTCAACAAAACAGGAGCTCAAGTCGAAGAAACACAATAAAAAATAGCTGCGTGATAGGTCTCTGCACTGCTGATGAAGTGCTCATCTATATTTCAACACATTAACGAAACGAATAAAAAAGGAAATATGACCCTCAGAAACGTACTTGATGTACCCGCCTGAGATCATTCAAATCTCTTGCAACACCGCTTCCGATCCACGTGCTACACACTTGACATGCCGCGGCAGTTACATCGCTAGGTGTCTCGGCCGCGAATGCCGGTCTCAATGCCGCACCCACCTGAAATGATAACTTCGAAAGCTCAATTCAATTCAATTTAGAAAATAACTGTAAAAGGAAATAATCCAAGAAAATGGAAACTAAGGTAGAAAAACTACTCCGGCATCACATAAATCGAGGCTTGTTTCAACAAAAAATGTCGAACAGCAAACCGACCGCGCATTTCCTTTCATCGTTTTATAGCTTATTCACTTCAAAAAGTCAGTGAAACTAGAGTCCGATAAATGCCATGGACATGAATTTGAAATCGGACAAGCATTTACCTGAGCCTGGAATTGTTCAAGAATAACATGTCCAGGGAACTCGGGTTCAGGCACTCTGGAGAACCGATTGATTACATCTTGAAGACAAGCAAGTCCTGCTAGCCGCAGATTCGTGTTATCACTTGTCGCACCCATAAATGACATCCGCACGAGATCGGATAAGTGCAAAACGAGGTAGTCTGCACGACCAGACGATGACATCTGCAAACATCAAGGATAATAAGAACATTTCAACATGAACTTCTCTGACAATGGTTATCTTTCAGGACGGTGTCTAGCATAAGAACAGTGAACCCCATCTTGCATATAAAAAAAAGTTTACTGCCTATCCGGCAAAATCTCAACTCAAGAAATGAGAAGAACCTGAAGCTCCTTAGCAAGAGCAAGGTCAAGATGTGCCCGTTCCGTCTCACATACAGTCATCAGTTTTTGAACAATCTGAGTTGCGAACACTCGAGTAGGCCAGCGAGGCATTAGCTTTGGCTTATCATCTCGGCCCTCCGTCGACGACTGCAGAGTTGCGTCGTCATCTGCACACTGCAATATGAAATCCTCAGCAGAAAACGCCGCTAAAGATGCCGTTGCAGGCGCTGTCATAATCTAGTCGTTTGTCATAATCTAGTCGTTTCCCAAGTCTTTCCAAAATTCGAAACTATTCTGCCTCATTACTCCGAAAAGAATCTCCTTTTAAGACGAAACACCGTTCCTCCCCCCTCCCTTCAGAACCCTTGCCTCAACGAAACAGCCTTTCCATTATCAAATTAGAAACAATGCTTTTTTTTTTAACAATAAATTACTGCAGCCTGTAAAGATTTTTAAGAGACCTTTTCTCTTCCCCTTCTGCTCAAATTTTCGAAAGTTTGCAGCAAATGAGAACTTTATTTGGTCGTGATAAAGCTATAGAAGGCTCACAGCACGTTGAACATAAAAAGTTTTGAACAATCAAGGGAGTAGAGTCATAAAGCATATCAACGAACTGACTCCTAAACAATGAAAGCGATGGCAAATTATTTCCACAAAATTAGATAGAGAGGCAGAAAATCGAGAATAGCTGGGAAATTCTGAACAGTGGGACAATACTGAGCGTGACCGTGATCGAAAGGAGGATGGACAGTGAAAAGACCAACTTGCAGCATAATGAGTGGTCGATATGAGAAACCCGATTTATATAAGTCTACTCTGAATAAAGGCTATTGTAAGGGAACAGCCATTTCCGCCATCATGGATATAATGATCAATAACAACCTCTTGCTCATCCTCGTCATCTAGGCCGTTATCGGCGTTTGCTTTTTCTTCAATCTGAATGGTGCTCCTCATGTCGGCGCCCATACACGACGCCAGAATATCCTTACACATCGATAACCAATAGTTCAGATGATCACCGCAGGTCGCTTGCACCAGTGACACCAACGCCTCCTGTGCACACACTTATTAGTCAAGTGCACTGCTATGTACGGCTCTAAAAAGCCGGTTTATTACCTGCATTCTTTACTGCCACTCCTACAGGTGACCGTGGCAGTGTTACCAATTTCTCATATTTAATCGTACTTCTTTTATCTGGTCAGTACCTCGTTTTACTATCAGCTCAGTTCATGAATATGAGGAGAAACTGCCTGAATAATTACTTCAGCTGTCTTTTAACACGCCTCATTTTTGGCTGGTTCCAATCACTTACGAAAAGCCATCATTTTCGGGATTCCAACAAGTCACTAAGATACTGCATTTCTTTTTGGTATAACTGAAGAGCAGCCCAGAGCTGTGGTCGACGATTGTCGTAAGATGCGAGATCGAAAGCGTAAACGAATTCATCTACTCATTCAGATGTGTGAAAATGAGCGGAGACGGAAGTAAATATACGACGCCGAATCAAATAAGGCTCAAAAGGCAATTTCTAAGGATAGAGACTTCTACAGTGAAAGGGGTGCTGATGAGACTTAGGAGCAAACTCTTTAAAAAAAGCGTCATGTCAACAGTTCCGTAGGGTTCTGAGACATCCGTTGCGACTAAAAAAGTGCTCAAGCTACCGGCAATGGCAACGAGAAGCATAAAACGAATCAAAACGGGAAACAAACTGGTGCAAAAAATACTAACGAATGCCTGCAAGGTGTAACAAAAGAAAGGACTGAGTGAGGCTAGAATGAGGAAGTTCAGATGGGCGGTTAAGATATCCGTACGGAAAAATACGTACAGTAGGGACAGCAGTATCTTTCGTACTCATACGCTCTAGACAAAAGTGCCGACTGAACATGCCAACAAAGAGGGAAACGCCAATAATTCGTGGCAAATTTTGATCGGCTTTGCTAGCGACTCTCTCACATCATTTCTGTATTTAATAAAGCCGCTGCATTTTCCACGCTTTAATATTGCTGATGCAATATCGCTTAACATAGCGCTTATATGAATAGAAAAGTTCGTCCTCCCCTCCCCATCCTGCAGGCAATCCACCGGACTTACTCAAATCACTAAATCAGAACGACATTCTTACTTCAATATGCTGCCGAAGCATTTTATCGTTTTCGACATCGAGCATGGCCAATAAGGCTCCTTCTAGACCAGTTTCCGGCAATACAGCCTTTGTACTGCCCCGACCGACAGTGTTCATAATACCCTGGGGCACTAAAGTCTGTGCATGTTCGCGCACCTCCCTCGCCTCTCGCTGCACTAACTGTCGCAAACAACAAACTGACGCTTTACGCAACACCAGGTGAGGACTCGATAGCAATTCCTGAAAACAAAAGCACCGCTCGCACGTCAAATAGCCGATATCCAATGATTTCAGTCAATTTGCTCATTTCTAGCATAGAAACCGTCATTTACGGTTTTCTGCCGTGGAACAAATGCAAATCCGTGTTCCATTAGCCTCTTAGCTCATGAAAAATACGCAACTGCATTTATTCCCACCTGCAAGAGAGGCTACGCAATACTTTTGTAAACCAAAGAGAAACTATTAAGTGCGAACTTGGCATGTCTTTATAAGTTGGAAAATTAATGCAATAACAAAAATACAAAAACTACATCGGATGGGCCGACCGGGATCACTGAGTGCCTTTAGAAAACATAAAACGGCTCAACATGGAAGAAAACAATGGAACAACAATAAACTAACGCAGAGATGTGTGACAAGTCTGTCGAGATGCACGTATCGGGGTGCGAAAAGATGCAACTGCTGCAAACAAGATATCGCTTCCGCTTGCACTATGGGATCTCCATTGTCCAGCATCATTGCGCTCGCTGAAAAAAATTCATCCAGCTTCCCTCATAACGATCAAATATCCTTACGCAATAGGATACTGACGTCAACCTTAAAATTCCCAACAGTAGGCTCATCACTGTACATTAGTGCAACAATGTGGAACCGTCGACAAGTGATGCATTTCCAACGCTTTAACTTTGAAAGGAGCTCATTAAACGTCGCCAGTAAATCGACAATTCTTCAAAGCGGCCACACTTAAAATACGCCTGCACGGAAACAACTCGACAAATTTCTCGGTGTTTTCGTCGTCAATGCAATCAAACACTCGATACCAAGAAAATCACGAATATAAGCAAACCCTTAGCATACGCTTCAACTCTGAATTCATTAGTAATCGCTCAGTATTGCCAGTCACTTCAAGTCATCCAATATGGTGCCATAAGCTTTATCAACAGTCGAAAAGACAAATAGGATGCAAGTGATGCACCCAAAACATGCAATGTTCATGTTTTCTTTGCATCAAAAACTCTCACATCATAAAAAGGATGAGAGGAGAATGGAAGGAGAAAATCAATTTGGAAACATAGAACGAAATACAAAAAAAATTGGAAAGCTGCAAAGGCTTGTTATATAAAAACTCAGTCGCAAACCAATTAGGAACGACGTCCTCGTGCCTTCAATCGCACCCACTGATTGCAACTCTGGTCCCACGGTTGTAATAAGTGCAGAAACCTAAATTCCATCTATATCCACTGCAATAATGCTAAATACTGACAATTCAATTAGCTTTGTGGTCCACGAGACTTCAGATGGAGATCGATGACCTTAACGGCTTACTGTTTTTATTCTTGTAGGCGACCGTTTTTTCTCATGGATACGCAAACGCGAACATTCTCTGCATTTGAGGAGAAAGAGATTTTAAGAAAGACGTATCGCGTCCGCCTCCCGGTTTCTAGCGATCTCTTTTCTAGCAAGCTTTTTAACTTTCTAAAAAACCATTCCATTCTGCATGATATCACGGAAATCACCAGTAAAATATTAAGTAAATATCAGCAATACAACAAGGACATACTAATTTGCCAACACACTGCAATACATCGACATTCGCTGCTGGTGTGTTCAGCAGCAGCTTGAGGCAAAGGCTTAGACTCGGTTCCACGTAGCCACGAAACATTCCACCGCCTGTATCCGCTATCAAACCCAACGCCAATATCGACCACGTCTGCAAGTGCAATCACTTAAAAACTGTGCCCTACCCCAATGAAAGCCTTTTTAGTTTACGTGAGATGCTGTCCATCGATAAGAGCACAGGAGAAAAGAAATGTTAAACTGAATAAACCAGTTCAATAAAACGGATAAAATGGAAAAACCACTTGCATTTAACATCCTGATGCGTCGAGAAAGTGGAAAAACCAAAAAAAGTACAGGAACTAAGACCCATTCAACATACTTTCGTATATTTTCCCACTTCAGGAAGTTAAAATAAACAGATAAATAATAGGCAACATATAAACAGATTACTTACCTGAACAAGTGCAGAGGTACCGTCTTGAGCTAAGGCCAAGAGAATCGACACACTTGTATTCAAGTGCTGTCCACTGCCTAGTGAACCAACATATCGATGCAAAGAGCCTAAAGCGAGCGCAAAACCAGTTCGATTGATCGCATCCCGACATGACTTCAGTTTATCGAAACTGAACTGTGCCATACTCGCCACAAACTGCAATTATACTCGCATAATCAACATGAGAAAGGGGTCTACAAAAGACCGAAGACCGCTTATACAAAAGATCTGATACAGCAATTACAGTGAAAATAAATGTAATTACACATACTATCCTACTCTGAAACTATGTATTGTTTCAAACAAGCGCGTTAGAAAATACATTCAAAGTGAAATTCGAAGAACAAGAAAGTTCGAAAACTAAAAGTTCCCTCTTCCGTCGCATCCCCGAGTTCGAAAACCGTATCCTAAATTTTCAATTAAGCCTAACAAGGAATAATGGATATCTTCTAGGAGTTAGAGGACTAGTGTTTTCGCAAACATAGCTAGCTGCACCTATGGTAAGACAACTCTAAGCCCCATACAAAATAAATGAGTAAAGAGAGAGCAAATGGCGTATAATAGGAATAAAATGGGATAAGTGACACAAATAATAGACTATAAACGAACAAAACAATGAAACTATAAAAAACAAAACACCATCAACTTACCTGAGCATCGCCAACTGCCTGCGCAAGGCGACCTAAAGCTTCAGCGGCTGCACATCTGAATCATTACTGATATTTATGCATTCGGAATTAATGAATAAAAAGATAAAGATACAATTTTTATATGACCGAACAATCCCTAAGAAATTATACGGAGGAATATTCGGCTAACAAACTCTAAGCGGCTTAAAACAGTTCAATCGGTTACTGCTAGTTCTTAAAAGCGAATTTTAAATAGGAGGCGAATAATACTAACAAAAAGAACTTAATTACGCCTTATACTGTAGACCGCTGGTTGCTACCACTACACACCAGATTAAATTCCCTGTGTCATAAGTTCCTGAGCTTAAAGATAATCTATGGAAAAACTGAAGCAAACGCTGGGAAAATAATTCAGTCCACAAGAAAGAGACGTATATCATAGAATATTTACGTCCAACTGCCCTATTACACAGCAACCAAATTTAATAGTCACCACAGTATGAACTACAAAATGCCGTATAACGCAATCGAGTATGAAGCATTCCCATTTGCGCTGATAATGCAAATTAAACTTTTACATAAAACAAAAATCAGTCCATAAAACAAACCTTAACAAAGGATTAGGGTTAGAGATATAAGGGACGATGAGACTGATATTAGCTTTTTGTAATGCATCGCCCTCCAAACGGCAACCTTTCTGCTCACCCATCGCTTTCAACGATGTCAACAAACATGCAAAAACGTTACGCTGAATCTGAAACGGAAGGAGAAATCGGCTGAGAAAGAAAGATATTTTAGCAGCAAATCAACCGATGCAATACTTAATCGACCGAGAATAATGCAAATGATGCATAAGTAACTGCAACATTACGCACTACTATATACGACTGTTAAGTTTTTACTTTTGCGCGGTTATCGTAGAAAAGAGAAGCGAAGAAAATACGAAACACAACAACAATTGCATCATTAATATGACGGTAAAACACCGAACAGAAGTGCCGACAAATGTTGTAAGCGAACAACAAAACGTTAATAAATAGTACAAAGGCCTCCACTCATGTCAGTTAAAAATAAAACAATCTCTATGTGTGCGAGGAAAGCGCCCATCTAAGATAACTTGAAGCGAACCAATTATTCAGAAATAATTTTGCTAGCAGCTATGCAAAAAACCAATGCCCTTGGCCCTATGCTTCGGATCCCGCTGAAGTAAGAGATTCGATCATCAGCAAATGATGGAATGCAAGAAAATTCAAAAAAACATCGCCATAGAGATGAAATACTTCACTTTTGAGTCGCCCCACAAAACCACCATAAAACAAACTCAAGTCGGGTAGGAAAGAGTACATTTCTTTTTTCAAGCTAACTAACTAAACGAATTTAAATATTTAACGTGCGATCTCTTCTTAACATTTGACTCTGAAACAGCTCAACGCACATAAAACCGCTTGAATCTGAAGAACTAATAGGAAAGCAGTTATTCACTCTGTCGGTTGCTAAGAACATGTAAACTAAAAGAAAACTTACCGCTTGTTGTCTGTTAATGTTTTTCGTTCCTTTGATACATTCAGCGAAATGCTCGGTCATTTGCATCCTATGCTTTGATGGCACTAATGGGTACAAACGTCCATAAACGATAATCGCGGCGTCAATGACTGCCGTCGACGATGGTAACGGCTCCGGCCACCACTGCTCCTCATCCATCGAACTTCTTCAACATATTGCACATCGCAGTGGTGATGTGAACAAAGCGATTTGCTTACCACCTATGCACTGTCTTGAAATTTGAGAACAACTTCAATTATTTCATTAATTTTAATGTTTTCCCTCACAAGGAACAGATGAAGCCTTCATCTAACAAAACTATGAAACAACGACTACGACAGAAACGAATACAACATAAAGAGTGACTGCAATATAAATGGAAGCTGAGGGGATATGTGGAATAAAGACAAAGCAAAAAGTGACAGAATCAGCTCATCAATCCTCATGGAATAAATGTAATTCAAACGGAATCTTTGCAATGACCTTTCAAAAGCTCTAAACGCCCAATTCGTCACTCCATTGCCTCATCAATGCAAAGTCTCTTTTGAAACAATAATCCAATCCATTGTCTAAAACCCGAAGAATAATGCACAGTTCAATTCGCGCACAACATAAAGGAGCTGCCTGCAAATAAGAACCAACTAACTGTATAAGGCAAAGCGGATCGTTCTCTATCGAACCACAGATACCGTTACGCGAATAATACATCTGAAAGATAAGCGCCATTCAAAACGTTTTGTATCGACGACATTCGTCTACCATAACAAGATTTCACCAATCATTTTACTCGAATACATAAAAAATGCGACGACCGTAGGACTATGTGCATGATTTTTTGCAACTTTCTCGCCTCTGTGTCAGCCTCTTCGTCCAATCTTGCGTCCTCCTCCCTTTCAATCATATTCTGAGGTAGCCTTGGATTGATTCAAGATATTTCGACTGTTGAAGCCTAAATCAAACTGCGCCTTATGAAGTATATTGCAGCTGCACCAGATGCTGAAAAAGGGATATTCGCTTTAAGCTAATGAAAACTGATATACAAGCAATACTGATTCATTCCACAAGAAACAATATATGGACTAATGGCGAGAAATAAGTTCCAGCGAGCATCAAGCAAATCCCGGAGCCCTTCCAACTATTCAACAATCCAAAAACGGTCACAAGCGCAACTCTGCTAATCATTATAATAATTCACCAACAAAACATCAACTACACAGCACCACACACAAACACTTGCAAAATCGAGAACGTGCTGTCATACGGAATGTAACAACAGCAAGTAAGTATTAGGTCAATGTCTTCCACAGCATGCACAATTTTGCCTCCTTCATGCAGAATGAAAGCTCCCGTACTGCGACTTCAGTAAAAAAGATTGCTATGAAACTAAACTGAAAGAAGAGGAAGGGAGAGGGAAGAACTACAAAAAGAAGCTCCGTTCGCTTTCCGTGCGACTCGCGGACCCTCTCGAGGTGACTTTCGGGCTGTCGATATATTTTTCTAAATCGTAGTGGCAAACAATGCCGCACAAGGGTATACCACTTCTGAGTGCGGGCGGTATTTCAGTGCGATAAAAACGTCTAGTTTTCATAAAAAGGAAGGAGATGATAGATGGTAACGGATCGAAGAATAATGGGTGATAATTGCAGACCGGTGGCAGCTAAATATTGGCCAGTATTTAGAGGGTGATTTCTCATTCTTATTGAAAGGTGAATCAGAGCCCAGTTAATGTCACGCGTTTCAGAGAACATTCAATTAAAGAGGTGCACAACATCGACAAAAGTTATTTCTACGACGAAGCAAAGCAGAAGGTGGGATTTAACGAGGCAAAGAAACTTTCAGCTGGCAACACATCTGAGTTAAAATGATCTGAGGAACAACTCACTGAACCGCCATAAAGAAATTCATTCCTTCGGCTTGGCTCCAGCTGAATTTAATACGTAAAAGGCAACCAAATAACTTCGAACCAAACAAAGAGGACCACATAGAGACGTGCACAAATGCAAATGACCTATGCTATTTCAAATCTGTCAATGGATAGTTTCTCCTGGAAAACGTTCCATTTGATCAATTAACTTTACAATGGGAGCAAAGTAGGATTTTCACAGATTTAATTACCACCTATCCGCGAAAGACAACGCAACCACATTCGAAAATGTCGCAGCAACATCGCATTGGTTGAACTTCTCGAGTACGGAGTAACGCTTTATACTGCTTCGCTACCATAGGGCGGTGATCGGTCAAATGAAGAACGAAATATTAAACTCAACCACGCTTCATCGGCATGTCATATCTTGATTAAATGAACGAATTTCAACCTCAGCAAATACCTTTCAATATATGTACTGTTCAAAACCTCTCTTAGGCAATCTACTCGGCAAACAAATAAATACGCTTCTATTGAAAAGATGAACCACCAACACCTCGCTAATAAGCAACTACCTGGATTATTGGTGCTATGGAGCTTTAGGACGTTAAGCTAGCAGACACACCCTCCACTCAGTTTACGGTAAAACCGAAGTAAAAATGACTGGACAATTGCGAGTTTTTGTTATTATTGCAAGAGAGCTCTGGCTGCTCCATAAACCTATTAAGATTACAATATTTACAAGACTCTCTTCAGCAAGCATAAATTGCAATACTTGCCTCATGCTCGATGAACGCCTGATCCGTGTCAACAAGCCAAGCACCTAACAAATACTCGTCAACTCCGGGGCATAATGCTGCCAAATGCGATGTGCATGACGTCGACTGACCATTGTCCGATAGTGTCATATCAGCTACCAATTCACGTAGCAACTGCGCATATAAATCTAAATATAATTCACTCATGCTGATTGCCGCTACTTTAACGGATGAGTAGCGAGAATTTCTTATGCTTCAAAACAACTCTTTTCTACACAAGGCTCATTTTATAAGCAGCACGAACCATGGAACATCCAAGGCTTTTCTCCTTGTTAAATCAAAGTTGCCCATGATTTCTGCACGACTTTTGTCACCCAAAGGAATGAACAGAGAAAAAGACGATATGTTTTCAAATTTAGCCCTCATATATTCAGCAGATAGTGTGAAGTTAATAGCGAAGTGCCCATAATGGCTTTGAACCTCTAGTCTCGCAATGCCGCCAATTTAAGACGAAATATTATTAACAGAGTTCCAAAACAAACAAAATTTAAGTGAAAAGATATTCACGAATGGAATCAGCAATTCCTCCGATTGTTCACTGCGACCGACAGATCGATTAGTTAAAGATAAATCGATAACGATCACAAGAATCATAACTTACGTTCGTAATATTTCGGCGAGATATGACTTAACAATGAATAGATCCTCAAGCGTACCAGTGAAATTAAACTTCGCAACTTTGTGCCATACGTTCGAATTAGAACAGCAACACTGCAATAAATGATTCATGTGAGCATATTTAGGTCTGCTCATCAAATAAATATGCGTAATGAAAAAAAGAACGGATGGTCATCACCTCGATTCCACTCTGCACTTTCCACAGTAATAATCTTTCCTGCAAAAGCTGTTAGATATGTACACCAACGGGAAAACCCAACCAAACAATTCACTTCAGTAAAGTAGCAGAGCTAGGGTTTAAAGAGAAAAATTACCCGCACTGTAGATTCCTTATATGAAACTGTTTCTCCTCATTCAGTATAACCTTTGCAGGAGATATTCATCCTTATTTCATGAAAGAAAATCATAATTGCTACTCATTTACCCTTTATAAAGAGGAGTTTCCGCTGAATTGAAAATCCGCTATATCAACGAATCAAATATAACAAGTGAAAACTGAAACGAGTAGCTGCTGTAGCACACCGATATCACTTCACCGTAGCGTCAGCTGCATATGAACCCTTTCGTGACATTCAAGTGCTTCTTTCTGGCTGCAGTTATTCCAACTTCGCTAGACTCTTTATCCACTCCAAAGCATGCGCAGCATTACCTTTTATTATATCCTATGAACCCCAATAAGCCATCTTTGATAATTTAGAAACTGCTTTATATATCTGATAAAAAAATTCGAAAATAACTTCCCCTTGTCCAAATACAAACGTAGAAAAAATATAAAAATAAGCAGATAATGACAGAATGGTAAAAAACACCGATGATAAATAAACCTACTGTGATATCATTACGAGTGAACATTCAACAGGCTGTATAATTTTTCGAATGACGTCGTCGGACAACAACGAAGGACAATACTCAGTGAAGATCGCCATAGACCCGAGTGCTCCAGCACGAGCCTCTAAGGTACACATCCATGTAAAGGCATCCCCTCGACTCTTTTCGGCTTCAGCCTCTTTAACCGATCGAGGAAATGAACTCTTCCATAGCAGAAGCAACCGTGGTAAGCAGCTTTGCGCTGATGAACGACCTGAAATACGTCTGCACTCATCAAGTGGTCTCCTCCGTTGCTTATTTCCAGGTCATACAACCTGCATGTTTAGCGGTTAGCCTTTAACGGATAACTGAGGCTTTCAAAAGAGAGTCAACCGCCTATACTTCAAACCTGTGGTACTGTGGTACTCGATTGATACAAATGACACCACCTTCATCCGCTACCGCTACAACTGAATCGATGGTACTTAACTGATTTGGACTGCGCACTCGTCGCAACACCAGAAATTTTTAGTATTCAGCGATAGGCACTCTAAGATAACGTTTTCACACCGCAAACACCTCGTATTTTTAAACAAAGTTGCCCTCAAGTACTTGCGACACCATAACATAATAAAATAACTTAATCTGCACTAGAAGAATGCCTAATGCTGAAAGTGATGATTCAACTGGCTTAAGTATAACAATCTCAATCGTTAGCAGCATAGAATTCTAGGGAAAAAGCTAACTCAATTTGAGCACCGCCGCCACAAGCATCCATCCAGCTTGTATCTTTACTTGTGTGAGTCGGCTTGCTTGTGATGCGGTCTTTATTAAATCCTCGGCTACGGCGAACACTTGTCTGCAAACATCTTCCTTTCAACGATGTAATCAAATCGCCTCTGATATTTGCCACGTGCACATCTCACTGTATCATATGAAGTTTTCTGAAGAAAAAGTGCTATTCCCTAACGGAGTTCAACGCTTCTAATTCTGCTAAGTGAACCATTCAATTACATCTTTCAAAAAACTCACTTCAAGACGCACTGAAATCAACGACAAATACAGAATGCACTCAGTTATATGACACAGCTAACAATGAACAGAGAAATCAATGAAACGACATTAAAAACGCTTTAACTTCGAATTCCAACGAGTTTTCCTGCATTTTATGAATGGCAATGAAATGGTTCGATCATTGCGTTAAGCATACACTCTTGTAGACAACAGTGGTTCAATTAATGCAAAACCCTCTGAAAACGGATAGCTTTATAAATGAACATCCGGAGGGTTCCAAACTGGACAACTTCTGAAGCTTTACGACGAAGGAAACAAAAAATTCGATTGCAATTGAATGGAAAATAATCTGAAAAGCATGAATCATAAATTCTATAGTGTATCACTGCTGAGCAAAGAAGGCTGTAAGAAAAAACCAACTTCGATTTGCCATAAGGAATGCCCAATTTGCAGTCCGATGAGCCAGCCAATAAGGCAGCTAAT
Source organism: Parascaris univalens (assembly GCA_037576465.1). NCBI lineage: Eukaryota > Metazoa > Nematoda > Chromadorea > Rhabditida > Ascarididae > Parascaris > Parascaris univalens. The sequence continues at coordinate 182,786,339 of CM075173.1, read as the reverse complement.
GCCAATGAATAGCCACTTATCGCATCACCACATGCTTTCATATGTTCCAATCTAAATTTTATTCAATTCCCATGTCCATTACTTTTAAGAGGAATTTTCAACACAGATAAAAAATATTCTTTCTTCTTTACTTCCCATAAATCCCGGTATCTGATGAGGCCGCTATTATACTGCTCATATACAACATATGGCATCTCACGTTTTAGATACGTTTCATCTCATTTACCCAACGATGCCGATGGGATCTAAATTTCTTCAAAATGTACGTCAACTATTGCTTTAAACATTATTCCACGGGACGGTGGCTGGTGTGAGAGCCCGGCGGTACTATGCTTGTTTCAAAGAAGCCCGTGAGTTTTTACTTCCTACCAATCATCGAACGGGTTTATATTTTCTATAGAACTGTTCTCCCAATGCTGCTCAGAAAGTTATGTTTAAATATCATTAATGAAACAAATAATTGAAGAGACTGGTGCGGCACACAACTAGGCCTAATCTGAACTTCTTAAACTGGAAATTATGGGGAAGTGTTTTTGACTGTAATCCCTTCGATGGCTGTGTTCACATCCGAAAGGAAGTTCGCCCACATTCACAAAACGACGCGATTTGTCTTTACTTGACGGCAGTTTTTCATTGAGTAATTACAGTCCCTAAAACACCTAAACGACGCTTCACTTCAAGCGACTGCTATCGATCTCTAAACTCAAACCTTCTCCACAGATGATGCTATCGACTGTTAGGCTGCTTAAATGTCAGCTGCATTTGAGCCTTCAACATTAGATTTCACCTACCTTGGAAGTAAAACATCACCTTTATCATTCATCCACCTTTCCCAATGTGGTGCAATCCAAAATATCTTTGTCTCCTATCTTCTTCTTATCTCTAAACAGTATCACACCTCTAGACTCATTAACACCATTCCGCTCAGCTCTTATAGCTTACATTACCAACAGATTGCGATTTGTTTACAGATACATAAAAACCAGCGTGAAAATGTTCCCCAAGTTATATCTGAAAAGAGTAATGAGCCCACCTGCTAATGCAACGATCAATAAGTGGCGTCAACTGCGACGGGACACTCACTGTGGCACATCTCAAACACCACGCGGCTGTAACGCGCGTTGCCTGCACCGGGTGCAACAAACAAGCAAATATTGGCTCCATTATACCTGCAGACGAACACATTATAACCTTGCTAATCAAGATACAAAAGAAACGCCGGAGTGATATCACCAGTCCCTTCAATATTCAAAAAGGTCGGATAAATATGTCCTCCATAGAACATCCTACCTGGCTCAACTGCAACGTCTCTGGAAAAGAAAAGCCACATAAGTGTTTGCTCAGAGAATTTAAACACCACTGCCTAGTAGCTGGAATGAGAACAAGAAATTACAATCAGATCACTTTGAAAGAGCCTCCGATCAATGATCGGCATTTGTCCTTGCGTTTTATCACCTCAGTGTGATATCACACAATACCCACGAAATAAGAACGACTTAAGTTGTAATAGAATACAACCTCACAGGTAACAGCAAGGCACTGACGAATCCACCCGTTATAGCACAGTCGATATGATTCCATTTTTAGGAACGCTGCTGATTTCAGGATTTAATGTTACACTTGATGATACAACCGGGCATCTTAGCTCAGCTGGGACGTTATGCTGCTGCCAATATGCTCTAGCGTGTCCACTTCACCGTTCGAACGGTTACAAAAAACTCGCAAACACAATGCGATGAATCCAGACCTATGGTTTATCACCATAATCGAATATCTCGTATTATTACACAAAAGCTGAAAAAAGCTCAGAAAAACACCGAATCGCAGCCCTCCCTCCCTTCAAGCGAAACGTTGAATTTTTCATGTCTCCTTTTTGAGGAAGACTTTTATTAAAAACGTCATGCAATGGTTGAATCAATGCTTCATTGTCCTTCACACACAAGATGTTCTTTCAAGATGTCGGGAAAAAACTATTCCGAAGTTGGATATATGGGTCCAGGATTTCTGGCAATATCGTCAATCACAGCGTTATGCGAACATCGAACCTCGCCAAATCCCTGTTGCCATTGCCGAAGTCTATCGACATGAAACTGTCTCTGATATCAAATCAACGCGTTATTTTTATAAGCAGCTTGATATCAACACCTAAGAAATGCATAAATTCATCAAGAGCTGATACCTGAAGCTTCAACGAAGAGGGGTGTCACCGCAGTACCAATCTGCCGCACCAAACACGAGATTTCAAGAAGGATAGCTATCGACGCTTCAGCACTCGCATAGGCTTCAGGTCCGAGCACTCTATCAACTCCAGGATCAGGATTATAATCTGTAATTAAAGTTATTAATCTTTTTATTCTCACCTATTTTTATCATCTTCGGAGACGACTTCATAGAGACACATCATTTCTACAAACACTTGAAGAAACAATGGTGGTGAACGGGCGGATGCAGTTACTTTAAAAAACGGCCAACGAGTCTCAATTCAAGAGCGAGAGTTGGCTTTATTAGAGATATGACTTCAATCGCGTTTCCCCTCTTACCTGAGTAGCATACTCAATGATTTCTTTCACCATCTCTTACTACAATTGCTGCTTATAAGCTCATACACCTATGCACGTTGACTCAATACATGCCATATACCGCCAATTCCAAAGGACAGCATATGAAAGCATGAAACAGCACAAGACCTCTTTTACTATCCTTAGGGGACTCCGATGTCCTTTTTGAAGAATTGTCAGTTAATCTAACTCTTCATGCCTCCTGAGATGAGGAATACCACATCTACCCTGGACTTTCTCTCCTTTCTCAAACTTCATTAATCTCTAAGTGGAAAAATTGGCAGCGGAATTTTGTGGTGTGTGTGTATGCGAATCTTTCGACTGATACAGAAGCTAGATGTTTATGGCGACCATCACCTGGGGAAATACCGTACGAACCCAGCCTCTTCTTCTTCAAATCGGGCTCGATGGCTGGTGCTGATTCATTTACATCTGCCCCACCTTCTGCCTATCCAAGTATTTTGGAAGCTGTGTTGCATTAAGAACCGCACCAGCTCGTTTTTATTGCAGCAGGGCCGGAGATGATCAGAATGCAACCAAAATAAAGGGGAACGAGAAGCAACCACCAATTAACGTCAAGTCCGATCCGAAAAAGACAAGAACTGGGTGATTCAGTAGCAAACAGATAGATAACACCTCTTTGAGGGTCTTTACAGCGACTTCTGAAAATGCTTTATAACTGCAATACCTACCGACCTGTTGCGCCTGAACAAGCAAAACGCGGGAACAGTACGACAAACTTTATCCTCAATGGGTTCTGGCCAATCAAACCAAGATGTGGAAGAGACGATGAGGAATCAGTGCCGTTGTAACATACCAAATGAATTGATGCAATCAGCGAGAATAGCACCGAGCTGCTTGCAGACGGCAATCTGGGCTTGTTCACTCAGCATTGCACCCACAGTACACCTCAGGATATAGCCAATACATCGACGCATGTAGGCAACCTCAGATGCCTGAGCCTGATTACTGCAACAACCATACATACTTCTTTTGGCAACCAACTATATACACCACTAGCTGAAACCTGGAACAGATCGACTCCTTCCGTAACTGTGTGCCGATGATAACCGGCGACTCCTTTTTCATCCCTCCTACTCCTCTTCCCGACAACCTGCTCACCTCCCTCCCTCACGCAGGAAACTTCTTTTATATATTGTACTGAAAAATATTAATTCATGTACTGTAGGAATAAATGGCCGACAGGCTGGACTCATTAATTCACTTATTCGCAGACTATGAAGCTCACTGCCTAATACGACTTTAAAAACTCTAATTATTGAAATCCCAATAGCGAAAATTTTCAAAGAACACCAAGAGAAGAAAAGAAGGAATCAATCCTCTCATTTAAACAACTCGATTTCGCTGCACATATGGCAGCATCGTCCATGCCTCGTTCGTTACAACTACAATTCCTCCCCCAGAGACAGCTCCGGAGTCCCGCTGCAGTCCCTCTTCAATCCTCCAATAGTGTTCTGAATACATCCGTCCTACTCATCTAAATTAAAAGGCAGAAGAGAATAAAAGTGATCTAAATTAACAGAAACGACTTACTTAGTATAAGCGAGTGGTCCACATTTAGCAACCACCTCCACCAAATGCTTCAGCACAAACAACATATTTTTCTCCAGCCATGGCGAATCCAGCTTCTTGATGAGTTCGATGTAACCCTACAATCGGATCGGATAACGCAAAAGGTCACCCTCCTAATGGATCACTATCAACGACCGCTCGTGATAACATTAAAAGATGAATAAAGGAGAAAAATTACCCAGTTCCTTTATTATAATGAGAACGATTTTTTTACAGAAGACAATGGTGATTAAAATTTCACTACGGCAGAGATGCATCCCTCAAGTGAGAAGCACTAACCAGAGTAACGCCGATGCGTATTTCCTTCTGACCGCCGGCAACTGCAGCTGTACCACTTTTCAAGAAACCACCAATGCCACCTCGGAGGAATCCAACCGACAGAATGCCGAACGCCTCTTCCACTGATGTCACCTTCGCTGTCGATGTCGACGCACCCGCTTGTTGTTTACTACCTACAGTCAAACAAACCAGCACATGATATAACTAATAAAGAGAATCACTGCACATATGAGTTCTTGAGGACAACAGCGCCTAGGATCACATGATACCCCTTTCCATATCTCACTTTCATCAAGACGTTACTCTTCACAGCTAAGTGACCCCTGGAATGAAAGCTATGGAAAGGAAAGGCAAACATACAGATAGAAAATAACGTTGTAGGGGAGTGCACTATTGTGAGAGGAGGGAAGAGGACGAATAATCCAGAAACTGCTGCACTATCCAAGACTTCACCGATTCTCCGCCGTTAAGCGAATCCGACAACTCACTGGCAGCGAAGCAAAAAAGCTGAATTCTTAAACGATTAAGAGCCAAATCTTCCGAATCTATTCTTTTCATACTCTTCAAAAGATGCGTCAATTATGGCTACCAATATTACTTGCTAGAAAATTCTTTACATTATCCTCTCCTAATCGACAACGATAAACGGATACAAGAATATCCGAGAATTTCACAAAAACAAGTAGTGAAGGAAGCAGTACCTGGAGTAGTAGCTTTCGGTGGATTTTGTGCCGTACTAAAGAGTACAGCGAATAACCTCGCAACAGCAAGTCGTACCTCATAATTACTGGACTCAAGCGATTTAAAGCATAATGTACTAATACTCTCCACCTCGTTCGTATAGAGAAACGAATATTCAGGTATCATTGCTGTTAAACACTGAAAATTCATTAGGCATTTCTATACGGTAAGTACAGTTGAAGATTACGAATGAATAATACTGAGGATCGGTGTGGCAGCGAAGAAACAATTTACTCGTCATCGATTCTCATTTTTTGTTCTCCTCACAATGCCACTGATCGACTCATGTGCTCATGTGCCGTTCCAGGGGATAGATGTCTGTGGTCAATACAGATCGAGCTTCGGCTCGTCTGGGAGTCTCCGATTATACTCGAGTTTGGGGGCTGTGGTGCTACTTCTGTCTGCCTTGTACTCTTGCATATCACTATCGACAGCTGCTTGAATGCTCTCGTCTCTACCTAGACTTGTCCGCCTTATGCCGCTGCCATCAGTCACAACTGATATCTAGGAAAGCACAGTGCAGATATGCAATGAAGCAGCACTCAAAAACATAAAAAACAATACAAGTCTACCATAAGCATAAAATCAAAATAAAGAGAGGTTTCCAATTATAATATCCGAAAATCGATTCCATAAGAACAATACAACTAAGCTGGCTTGCAGTATTCGGGAAACCACATCTATCGATCGATATTTAAACAAAACAGATTCTTTTCAAGTAACATTCTACGTAACCCAGCTCACCAAACGCTTCCGCTACGATGAATAACGCATATAAAAGACCTAAATCAGCAAATTTGACACTAAATATAGCTAACAACTGTTGCGAGCACTGAAAACCTAGCAATCATACCTGACGCCCAAATCCTACAAAACTTCAACGCAACATTACTCTGAATTTTTATGATTCAGCCTCGTCAAATCATCCTATCGCTGATATCTAATTGCACAGAAGACTTTTCGCGATCGATCAGCTTCCGTTCTCATTTGATGTGATTAACACAATATAAGAAGACAACCTTCCAAATTTAACCTACTTTCAACACCACAAGAGGCTTAAATGGGAGAGGAGACGTCTTTGTAACACAATCAGCACTTGACCTTTGATATCTGGTCGTTTGGTTGCATCATGATAATAATGATGTGACAAAACAAATATAACCTACATTGATGGCCGCAATTCGAACCGGCATCACTCGATCGGTGATATGATTTCTGACAATTTTATAAAGATCTTTGTGGATGGAGGATGCGGCTGCACCAAGACCCGTTACCATCTTCGAGAAGGTCACCATCAGCTCTGCGCGACCTTGCGACTGCAATAAGCCACCATCATCGTCGAATAATTTACCATGTGGCAATGAAAGAATTGACCGCATCAATAAGCTTTAACTAGGTGAGTAAACGTCAGATACGTTACGCTATTAAGCACCTCGAATCGTGATAAAAACCAAAGCAGATCACTCTTCCTAGACAGTCTCCTACTTCCAGAAATCTATCACCGTCCGAACTATGGAATAAGAAATACTCCGCAGCCTATCTTCCCTCCCCACCCCACTTCTAACTGCTGCCCCAGCTACTACACCTCACACCACGTTGAAACATCTGACAACTTGCACACCCTCAGCAGACAACTAAACCTCAACCTTGCGTTTTCAGAAGACCGTCGTGTCTAATTCATCATCGGAGTGTACCGTTGTCAGTATGTTTCGATCTGAAGGACCCTTCCGGTACAATTCGAACCAAAGCGCCCGCCACGATAATACCGCCACTACGCACTACGCCACCGCAAACCTCATGGTCATAAAAGCACTACCTCGGCATTCTTAATCCACTTCGACATATGATGGTACGACTCCTCATAACTCCTTCCAACCAGTCTTCCCAAGCTTTCATACATCGCAGCAATACATGCCAAAGCAGCCCTGAAATTTGTGATAACACTCTCTAGGTACATTAAGGAACCCTAGTGAACTCAAAATCTATGCACAGGATAATAAATACAAGCATCTCGTTATTGTTAACTGTTTCAAAATCTCCACATCCGCTGGAAATAATCCTCCCCATACTTAACGTCGAAAAAATTGTATCCTGCTGAGACTTAACTCGGCATCACATCGCCTCCACGACCCACACCCCTCGCCTATCACTTGAATGAGCAAAGGAAAGGCAAAAGCGACAATGTCAAAAATTGCACTTTACGAAATGCAGTAGGGAAATAAACTTACCTATCAACTAAACAATAGCTGCGCTATGTTCATATACATCGGCTTATCAATTATTAGCGAACTGAATTGGATCCGACAGCTTGAACTGCCAAGCCGATCGAATCCGTACATTTGGTGAGAGTCCAATCACCGATCGCCAGTCGAAATCATAGACAGTCCAGCGATCAATGACACAAATTATTCAAATAAACTGTTAACTGAACATCTATTTCACTTAACTGAATGCACTTCTGGTGTATTCTTGTCGCCAATATTAATAAATACAACATGTCCAGCAATCTCCCACTCAAACAACTTGATCCGTTCTCAAGCACGAAAATCGTTTAAAAAGGACTAACAATTTGACAGGAAGTTGGCTCGGTGAGTCATCACGTCCCTTCAGCGCATCGTTACAAAAATTGATTGTTTCAAAGAGACTATACGTATCGCCGACCGAATAGATCTGCAAGAATAGAATAAAGCTAAAGCAACAAATAATTCATGTAAATAGAGAGGAGTATCATCAAACCTGAATACAATAAGAAGGCGGAAAATATGGATGCTATACTTCGTCTAACGGCTTATTCAGCTTATTTTACATTACAAATGGAGAGATCAGAAATGAACGATAGACAGAGGGATCTCTCCTCTTATATGAATATGAAAAGATCAAATAAAAGCCGTTTCAGTCGATTTCCGTATACAGCTCCAAGTAGAGAGCCTTGTGGTGATAACCACTCTGAGTACAAACATGTTCATGTCTAATTAGTTTGGAAAGCCAGCAAATCACATGAGAGTAATAAGCTCGGAAATTAATTGAAGTGGGAGGAGATTTAATATTTGCAATAGGATAAAACACTACTTATCGCCGAAACTGAAAGAAATCTCTTCAAATGAGAGAGGCGCCTATAGGAAAATGACGAAGTGGTGGGGGCTGAGGGTGCATGACAGCTGCACAATGAGGTAAATGCGCTCTTGAAATGTCAAATCCCAACAGAATATATACGCATCCCTCTCTTATCAATATTAAATAAAGAGGTAGAATCATATTACCTCGTCAAAACGATGTTAAATTCCTTTGTGAAATGATTCAGCAAAAGAAACAGCGCTTCACCTTCCCTTTTCTCACTTCATAAAGCGATAATATTTCAATGGAATGTCGCAAATCACTACATCTGTTATTATGTAACAAAACCATTTCGTGGAATCGACATCAAGAACGAACTGAATAAAATTAGAAAAGTAAACGAGACGTACCTGAGCAATACACCTAGCGAGAAGTGCTCTCGTTGATGGACCGGGTCCAGTTAAAATGCGAGATGTTAACTGCTCTACTAATTGCTTTTGCACGCTCTTTATATCAGCCTGAAATTAGCTCTTTATATCAGCCTGAAATTAATTTCAGGATTCATTTATTGTACGTCGTTTCAGTTCTCATCATCCCAATCTCTAATCTACCAAGAAAAATTTCACAACGGGGAAAAAAGTAACAGAAACGAAAAATTTAAAGATTAGAAAAGGATTTTTCAAAATAGAATTTCAAGTTGAGAATGAAAAGATTTATATATAATTAAGAAATGAAGCTTGCAGAAAGATATAAATTTCTAAGAGTGAAGAGAAAAGTTATTCATTAAAAATGAACAAAAAATATGAGACGAATGCTTTCTATAGTGATAAGCGACACAATTGGAGTTAAGACGTTAATGCTGATGGAGATGAAACCCCCCTCCCGATCATTGAAAGTCGATTCACTACCGACTTGACTGCTTCGACATTATGAACGGTAACGAGAGAGACGGAGGACGTGACGTCTTCCGTTGCGGATACGGAAAGAATAAGAACGATCAGCCTCATGTCCCACTTAGAAGCAGCAACTTCATGACCTATAAAATGCTCTCAAAAATCATATAGCAATCCGATTGAAAAGGAAAAACGAACCTTTTGTGTTACTGGTAAAATGGTATCGAGATATCGAAGCCACTCATATATGAAAACCGGCTTTTTCGGATCAGCGCATTGCTTCAATGCATTCTCGTTGAGCAGCAGTGAATTCGACTGCTCCATGCTTTAACGCTCAAAAAACATTATCGAACCGATTCACAACGACGAGAAAACGAATATGAATCGCCATAGAGCAATACGAATATTGACGGATAGTCGCGATGTGGTCAATCCGGCTGAGCGTTATGACAGCAATGAGTGGCACTATTGCGAGAAGAATTCCGAGTGATCGATACCCACTAACAACAGAACCTTTTTGATCAACACTTAAAGATTAGGTAGCTCTTCTCTCTCTCCCAGCTACCTGAGGACAACAAAATCTTAGGTAGCTCTTCTCTCTCTCCCAGCTACCTGAGGACAACAAAATCTTAGGTAGCTCTTCTCTCTCTCCCAGCTACCTGAGGACAACAAAATCTTAGGTAGCTCTTCTCTCTTCCCAGCTACCTGAGGACAACAAAATCTTAGGTAGCTCTTCTCTCTCTCCCAGCTACCTGAGGACAACAAAATCTTAGGTAGCTCTTCTCTCTCTCCCAGCTACCTGAGGACAACAAAATCTTAGGTAGCTCTTCTCTCTCTCCCAGCTACCTGAGGACAACAAAATCTTAGGTAGCTCTTCTCTCTATCCCAGCTACCTGAGGACAACAAAATCTTAGGTAGCTCTTCTCTTCTATCCCAGCTACCTGAGGACAACAAAATCTTAGGTAGCTCTTCTCTTTATCCCAGCTACCTGAGGACAACAAAATCTTAGGTAGCTCTTCTCTCTCCCAGCTACCTGAGGACAACAAAATCTTAGGTAGCTCTTCTCTCTATCCCAGCTACCTGAGGACAACAAAATCTTAGGTAGCTCTTCTCTCTATCCCAGCTACCTGAGGACAACAAAATCTTAGGTAGCTCTTCTCTCTATCCCAGCTACCTGAGGACAACAAAATCTTAGGTAGCTCTTCTCTCTATCCCAGCTACCTGAGGACAACAAAATCTTAGGTAGCTCTTCTCTCTATCCCAGCTACCTGAGGACAACAAAATCTTAGGTAGCTCTTCTCTCTATCCCAGCTACCTGAGGACAACAAAATCTTAGGTAGCTCTTCTCTCTATCCCAGCTACCTGAGGACAACAAAATCTTAGGTAGCTCTTCTCTCTTTCCCAGCTACCTGAGGACAACAAAATCTTAGGTAGCTCTTCTCTCTTCCCAGCTACCTGAGGACAACAAAAACGGAACAACACTAACTGCGAATGAATATAAGCAAACAACAGCAGCTACTACAAGTGGAGAGAACTCGAGAACGGAAATATCGTCCGCATTAACGGTTTGACGGGATCGAAACTAGAAAGTGCAATCGAAAGAGAACGAGCAGCTGCAAATGCAATCATAAGCAATAATATATGCCTTCAGAGAACGACGTTAGAGTTTTCAGTGCAAAAAGTCTCATAACGCACGATGAAGCAACTAATGAACGATGATGGAGCCGATCCGATAAATATGAGAGTAAACTCGTATTCCATCACAACTGTCCCCCCAACTTGCAACGACTCCTCAACTGTCCCCCCAACTTGCAACGACTCCTCAACTGTCCCCCCAACTTGCAACGACTCCTCAACTGTCCCCCCAACTTGCAACGACTCCTCAACTGTCCCCCAACTTGCAACGACTCCTCAACTGTCCCCCCAACTTGCAACGACTCCTCAAACTTCGTTCACAATCATAGCGTTCCTATAACTTCATTTCAAGTAATAGGAAGTTTAGGGGCCCTATAAATTAGAACTTTCTACTAAAAATATGCATATTTCAACAGTAGCACTCTCGCTATACTCGGCTAATGCAAATAGCGAATATGACATGAAATGAATTAAGAATAATAAGCGAATAATGAACGAACGATTCATCGAATATCCTCCTCCTCTCATTTATTTGCCTCATTCTCTTCTAATATTCATTTCGCCCTAATTAATTAATTATCGATAATTATTGAGTAGAGAATATACTTTCATTTCTTCTCTCATGCAGCTGTATCGTCGTTATTTGATCCGTTTCAATGAGAGATTATAGCAAAAAAACAAAGAGAGAAAGCATCTGCTTATTTCTTCAGTTGCACGCTGCATTGCGGAGATTAAATAACTACTTTTCTATCATAGAAGAATCGGATTCGATAGTCGATATTTGACGCCATGATGGGTGCAAATTCAAAGCCGCTTCATCTTATCGCCGTTCGCACTATCATGCCACCAACCGATCACTAGAGAGTCGACACAAATAGGAAACTTTGTAGATATGATGAGTGATGTTTGCAACGAGAGGTAGCCACTTAGCTATTAGAAATCACTTTGAGGGAAAAAGGCAGCTTCGCAAACATCGGAACAGCTCGAGTACGGTGCTCCTCATCTCTTCCGAGGATGCGAACCCTCGCACTGTGCATCGCAGTGATCCTATCAAAGGATAAGAAAACTCTATTGATATGGAATGCGAAAGAAGATGGCAACGGGCGGTAGAGCGAAAAGGAAGAGCGCTGTGCTCAAAGCTGATAAACATGTCGCTTGCTCGACGATCACCGCCATAGATGAAGTGTGGAATGAGTTGAATAAAACGTCGACCGTTTAGGCTGCACATCAGCCTCACTTGCACCACTAACAAAAAGCGGACACGAAAGCTTCCTCATAGAATATTCAGCCAAAATCGATAAAGCTAATCATCACACATTCGTTTTCCCTTCAAAGCTTTTCGTGAAAAACGGTAACCCTTGGGATATATATCGACGTTTAGCAAGTTCTCTAGCATTTGCAAGCTCTTAACTGCCAGAGAAGCGCTTCAACTTGTTTGAAACCCAAATCCGTACTCCGCTAAGCAACGACTTCACAGCATTTTCTTATTTCACATCGGCGTTATCTAATCGATATACACAAATGCCTATCAGAGAAGATCGCTCAAGTAGATGAATTTATCGTCTAACTTGGGTAACATTTCTACAAATTCCTTCATTTAGAATTGCAATTCCTGATGGATGAAGGGAGGGGAATTTCCATGACTCCATTGAATAAATAAATGAAATTAATGAAAAACACTTCAGATGATCTTAAAAACCTTCGTCGACGTTCAGAGAACACAATATTGTCACTTCAAATGCTTCCGTGGAACGCAACTGAATACAACGAATTTGAACTGTAATCACCGAATCGATCACCGGATCGTCGACGAATTTCAACAAACCTCTCACCACAAGCGAGAAAATGCTCACATATCCATAATTCCTTGATTTCTAGTATTGGGACTTCCTGTACAATAGATACCATCCTGAGAGTGCATCACATCTCCTCCCCCCTCCTCCCGTCGCTCTCGATATCACAATACCAACAATAATCTTCATTAGTTACGCATAAAAAATGTTGAAGGCTGTTCCCGTTACATTCTGCATGATGAACTGAAATAAAATATACACGAATAAACTGCTTAGAAGAGAGAACTTTGAATAACTAAACTATAAAGAACTAGTGGACCTCTTCGAAACTTGACAGCATTTCCTGCGGAGCACGAACCACCATCGTTCCACTTCCGGTGAAAAATGCGTCCCACATAGACACAGAGCCTCCATCAACGCTTACAAATCACCTCATGAATCTCTGAGTCGAATGGCGGCCAATCTCTCCTCTTTCTCCACGGTGGCCAATCCTCGAACGCCTTTTTGACTAATTTCATTTCCTATTCTGCAGCCAACTCTTCTCAAATATTCCCTCTATTTTCTTCTATCTTCTGGTCGTTTATTTACCCCATTTGGAAGGTTAAAATAGAGGAAAGTTAAAACTTCCCTTTGGGAAACGATGTTTTAAAGATCCCCTTCATGTAAATTTTCCAAATTAGTGCTTCATAAATGCTGTATATTTTGCTAAACATCAAAAACATTCGAGGTTTCTCTTAGATAAGCGGCAGGAAAGAGAGGAGAACAATGGGGAAGGTGAGTTCGGCAATCGTCTCGACACCTCGCAATCCCTCTCAAATAGATAGAAAACGGATCCCTCTATGGAACCAATGAAATTAAACAATGAAGCAATAAATGAAGTACTTTATCAACGAATTCAATAGCAAACAATTCAAGAGCTATGCGGAAACAATTCTCAAAGACGCCTCTTCCGCTTTCACTTAAATATCCATACAATTAAATGAATCCCTCAACGGGTATTTTCATTAGGAATAACTGAATCAATGAACGAAATGAGTTTCGATTAAGCCTATACGTTTAAGAGACAGTCACATGCCGACTGCTTTATATGCAGACAGTGACAGACGGTTGCCGCAAATCTTTCTTTGAGACTTGAAACGGTCAAAGAGGTGACAATCCGATTCCGAAGAAAAGAGGCGGCGACGCAAACGATCAACAGAACTGAAGACGAGACGAGAGCGGATGGCACTACTGGCTGCTCAACCACCCCCTCACTTTACACACCGCAGTGATGAAATCAAAACACCAATCAAGCAATATTACCTAATAGGACATGAACTTGGGGTCATTTTAATAAGTGTATCTCTCAAAAAGTGATAAAGTTCTCAAGTTGAGGTCACTCAGAAGTTCAACTCAGCCTGTCAACCACGTCAGTAGCAGAATATGTCTCCTAAATAGTTCAAGCATGCAAATCCCTCTCATCGTTTATTATTCTCTAATGCCCGTAATTTAAGGGCAATAAACGAAAAGAGAAGTCAAATATCAAAGGGATACACAGACATCAACAACACAAATCGGCACACACGCATCGATTCCTGTGGCTGGCAAGAGGCAACGGCTTCGCACTTTCCACTCCTTTCGTAGCAATTTCCACACCAACCGATGCCGCCGCCTCTTTATCGATGCAACGCCTAACAATCAACACGAGAAGAAACATTTTATTGCTCACGACGATGATGGCGGCATCAGCAAAGGCAAACTCCTCGTGAGAAATAAATAAACATCAGAAAAGATCATCGGTCCTGCATCAACTTCCACGCCTACTTGAGACGCTCACCTTCGACGAAAGAGAGAACACTGAACATCACGATGAAATTAACGCCTTCTCAAGGGAACCACAACGTTCTTCGATCTCTCAAAACCTGCGCTTCTCAACGTTTTTTAAAGTTCGCTAAAATCTGCCACTTCCTCCTATCTGCCCCGGGAACCTCGCGTCATCTATTCCTCGTGTCCATAAGAAAGACCTGTCTAGTGCAACTGCTTGCAAATATTCAAGTGCAATCGCCGTTCTCACAATTACCTCACTCACGCCGTCCACTTTACCCTTACTATTTAATGCAGAATTCAGTATTTCACCTATGAGTGACATTCACGAGGGACGACTTGTCGAGAGAAAACATCGAAGTCGAAGAAACAACATTAATTTCGATTTCATTTGCTCGTTGCAACGAAATGCAACCGATATTGAAGCGCGTGTAGAGGACAGAATTAGCTCAATGGGACTATCGCTTTCATTCTTCTCTGATGAATCAAAGCTCTACTCAATTAGAGCAAAAGAGAATAAAAATTCATACTGCCAAACTAACTTCTAACAAATTCAAATAAACGCTCACATTGCTTGAGTATTTCATTTGTATTTAATACTTCCATATATGTAAGCGCACCCATGCAGACGCATAAAAAGAACGTTTGGTGAGACGACGGCCGTCACCGATCTACACGAATCAAACGCCGAAAAACGCCAACGAACATCAAATGAGATTCCGAATTGAAAGAGTCATTCGGTGCTGTAAGATAACAGCAAGCAAGCAACAGCGCTAAGCATATTCACATTCCCCCTCTCTTTGCAATGAGACTTTTCATCGAGGGTATTTCCTATTATCAAGAGACGATTAAAAGAAGTAGAAAAATTAGCATCACAATTAACTACGAAACATTTCCCTCAAACTCTTCACTCTCAACGTCCGAAATACGAGATATGTTTGAAGGAAACCAAGCCGCCAACCCCCTCGTGAAAATTTCTACTATTCTCAACTACATTCAACACATTTGAGACTATATGCAGCGAGAAGGAGAAAGAGAGAATGAAAAATAAAGGAACTAGGCAAGATGCAAATTAAATTCATTGCAGCATAGAAGCAATCGATTGTCTCTCTTTCAGAAAGAATATGGAAACTATCTTCGAAGAGCATCGTTTTAGAAGCGGATGCAACACGTCCATAACGAGTCATCTGCAACAATGACGCAAAACGCGATCACCAACGCTTCGTTTTTGTGCATTTCAACTCGTTTAAATGTAACAGTATCGATCGGATATGCATGCCATGGAAATGAAAAAAAAAAGAAAGCGGAGAGACTTCAACGAGTGAGCAAGGAACGCCACTGAAATAGAATCAACATCTTGCTAACTCCTCCTCCTCCCCCTTCCCCAACCTTCTCTCCTGTTCATCTAAACCTTTTATTTGAGATCTTAGTTCCGACCCAATAAACATTGTAATCGTTGTTTTATCATCTCACAATCAGGCTATATGTGAACCAAATAAGAAGATACAGAGGCATAAAATCTCCAATAACCTCACCGTTCTAGTTTTTCAAAGAAAGCAGACCCATATTCTCCGGATATCGATGTAAACCTCTCGCCGAATTTGCATTATTTGAAATTTTACAGGGCTATAACACATTACCACTTCGATGATGAGTGAGCAGATGAACTTGAAAAACTGATTTCAAATATTTTTATCACTGCCTAATAGTTAATCGACATTTCTTAAACGATTCCCTTTCTTTACGGAAAGAAAAAAACCATTCGACATCTCCTCTTTTCACTTAAGGCTACACACTAACCATTCAGCGTATCGGCAGTTAGAAATGGCTGAATTTCTTCGATAGAGCGGCAGTAAGTATGGACTGAACCTTTCTTCCGCGATATTTAACATCAGATACAACTCTCACTTCTATTTTTAAATACCGACTTCCACTCGAGTTTTATAAACAAAATGATGCGAAGTCGAACTGCTTCTACTCCGTTTCCGTTCCATACATTGCAGAAGCTTATCGAAATAACCTACTAGAAGCCACTATTAATACTTCAAGCGTGAGGAAAAGCTTATCACTTCTTATCACGAAAAATTTCACCAATCTAAGTGTCGCATTCCCTCACATATTTCAGTCGAATAGGCGACCAACAATCTATACTTCAAAGCGAATGAGATGAAGCGACCAAGAAAGACATACCTCCAATTAATTAGCCCTTTACCACAGTCAGATGTTACCATTGTAGATGAGACAGCAATCACTGTACATTTTCAGCAAATTAACAACAACGATTAGATGTTCAACGTTGACGCGATTTTTGCTTTTCGTTTAATCGACTAAAAACTTCCATAGTCCACCAAAAAATATAAAATAACATCTGAATATTTCAAATAACCAAACTGCTCCCAAAGAAATCAGACTACTTTCGTGCCACTCGATTAGTGCAAAAATGAAAGTCTCAGAGAGTGCAAATCTGCACAAATTTTCTGCATCTTTATGCAACGGCTATTCCTCTCCAACGTGGTAAATCAAATCAATTTCAATATTACCATGAAGTGAATAATTCACTGAGTACGACTCCTTTTGAGAAAGATGGATCCACGTGAGAGATATTACACGACATCTTTCTAGGCTGCATGGAATGTCGAAAAGACTCATAGCTTCTAAGACATCATCACAGAACGCTCCGAAGAGGGAAACTTAGAAATGACTTTAAAACCTTTAAGACCCACACATCATGAGAAAGCATTAAAAAATATAGGTTCGTGAGTGAGCTCTCAAGAAGTAATATAGCGACAATATGCTCGCAGCTAGAAAAATAATAAAAATAAATGAGAATTAAATGAAAAAGAATTCAAAGATAAGAGGAATAGAAAACGAATATGTATTCACTCGGCTAAAATATTACTAAAGGCTATCAACGGTGTCAATTACAACCTCAAAACGTCTATTAAAATGTTCAATTAAGAGGAAGAATCATATAAAGAGCATAGCGCGAATGCTTTAAAGGTAAATAAAATATTAGGATTACAGAGTGCGGCCCCAACCTTAAAGTATGACGAACGAAGATTTCGACGCTCTTAAATTCTTATGCGGCGCAATTCAGTTTGCGGCACTCAAATACCCGTCAGAGTTCAGTGATCCACGTTTATAGGCGTATCAGCTAATATTGCTCTAATGCCTTAATTTCCCCAAATATCTCAACTGAAGGTATTATGTGGAGAAGCATGAGAGATTTTTGTATAATCCTTCACTAACAAGTAATATGACAATGCTCAATTCGAAATTCCTTCTTTGCCCAGTGAAGAGTTATATGGAAACGATCGTTTCAAAAGCGCTTCAAAAAACGCCCGCCTCGAAACATTAGAACAACAACGAACAGCTGTATTATACAGTGGAACAGAAAATACATGCGCATGAATCTATCGTTTCCCGAAGCTTTCCCCAAACGTTTCCCCGTCCTTTTTTCATATAGCGTTTCTCTACGACTCGCAAACTCAGCCTAATCCGCACATTAAGTTAACTGACCTATAATACTGATACGCAAGAGCAATACTGCGCTCGATGAGTGATTAGACAACACATTGGCAGCTATGGAAAATTTCAACAATGAGAAATGAAACTTATTAGTGTATATTCTAATCGTTGTCTCAAGACAAACGGAAGAGAAGGGTGCGGGAGGCTGGATTTATTAACCAAAGCTTGAAACTCGGTGATCATGGTTCAGTGTTAAAGGCATTTAAGCGGACTGCGTTCGCTTATCTAAGATAAACATCTTACAGATATGCGTCAACGTTATTTGTATAACAATTGTTTTATCAAAGATAAGGGCACAACAAACGCTATCTTTGATACCTTTTTCGGCCTCCATTCGGAGCAAAATATGCAAGGAGGGAGCTTGTCGCTACCGTCTACATCAACGAATCCCAATTTCATAGATTCGCGTTCAGTCACGAGGCAAACGATTTCATCAATTATCTAAATGTACGTAAGCATCTTTCGCGATTTCGGGTTCAGCTTATTCCGCTCAAGCAGTTAAGGCATCGGTACGTTCCTCCCCAATAAATCCCTCTCAAAGTGTTCAGCCGTAAGTGTGCCCAAAAGTCTCTCACAATTCGGATTAAAAACTGAATAAGGACTCGGCTCATCAGGCTCTCTTTGACCAAGATTTAATATCACTGCCATTAACAAGGAAAAAATGAAAAAGACAAATCCGAATTCCATATAAGCAAAGGCCAACTGCAAAATAAACCATATAGATAACGTCACACAGACGCACTGCGTCGGATTTCGTTCCATATATGCCCTCCAAGCACGCAATGGGTATACGTCCAATAAATCATCTCCATATTTACATACTCGATGCAATAATGAATATGATCTCTTCTTCTCCGGATCAGCATTTTCCCTTATCTTCAACGCATCCTGGAATTAAACTGAATGAAGAGGCGTATTACAAGTACCAACGCGATATTCGCTCTCAAATTTTACTCAACAGAACAATAGCATTACTAGTCTAATAAACTCTATTTGATAAACTAAAATAAAATTCGCATTAGACCAAATATTTTTTGCAATCTACTGGCGAATGCGGCAAATTTGGTCCGCTGTGAAGTTAGCCCACTTCCTTTGCGATTTGAATGCATATATCGAATTATTTCAAAAACGGAAAGTTTAAGTGAAAAGCAATGAAATGACTCTTCGATGCCGAATACATCAACCAAATTTTAGGAAAATCCCTTATAAAAGAGGAAAACATATTAATAAGTATAGCCATAGTGCCATAATGCACTTCGCTAATACTCTAAATTGCCTCAGTTGTCCACAACAAACGACTCTTAAACAACGCCAATTTTGGCAACAGATAACCCTACAGAATGCCACTGCCCATCCGGTACAAGCACTTAGCCGTTGGCACTAAGCTCTGATGTCGAAGGCAAATCGGCTTAACGTCTTAATAAACATTGCTCGGTGAAGCGAACCGGCCAAATCATGGCGAGTCGTATTGCCGGCATGGATACCAATGAATGAGGCAAACAGAAGCAAGAAAATAACAGTGAGAAGGCAATAAAAGAACTCTCCTTTATACTATTACTACAGCGCAACCAGTACGACCTATACGTAATGCAGAACCACAAAATGCGTCCCATTTTCTAGGCCACGACCACTTTTAATCTTATTGAATGATCATGAAAAAAACTATAAATGTACCATCGATTATTCAATTAATTTCTCAAAGCCACACATTACAGCCGACAAGAAAATACTGCGAACTGGAAATCACCTAGTGGAATTTGTGAGCTGAAACGAAAGAAAATGCACGATTGGTGGAGACGATCGCAAAAAGACCTGAGGAACGATCGCGCCACATCAATAAATCTGAACACTTTCACACTGCGCTGTTAAGGCGGCTTGCACGTGCAGTTCTCTCAATGCTGGCATCAATTTACTTCGCTCAATAAAAATATACCTTCAAATTCACAACGCCAATGCGACTTGAATCCCCAACTTTGTAGGGGACCTAGTAAACTTGTGCTCACAGGATATACAATGAGATCGATTATAACTGCAGTCCTCCGAAAAGGACAGCACGGTGCTATGTAATGTGTCGGATAAGCAACGGCGAATGTAAGCATATCCTGTTTATGCAGTGATACCTCGCTGACTGACGATGCAACGGTCAGTTGTGCAAAAAATAAAGTCAAGTGAGAGTCAACCAACAATACTCTTGTAAGAGCCCATAAATACCTCCAAATATTCTCACAATTCCCCTCACTGTTGCATTGAAAGAATTCTAATTTTCCCTATATATATTTGGAGATAATTTCAATAGCTAATGAAAGAAATTGACGAAAACGAAAAAAAGACTCCATTCATTTGAAGGGAAATCCACAGAATGAGGAAAAATTATCGGAAATTAAAAAGCGCCAAAATGTATCCGAACGATTAATTTCGGCGAAATAAGAGAAAATGAACGATTTCTTCAGAGATCGACAGTTTTACTCGAATTTGTATGTTCCGCTCAACTCTATTGACTGGATAACTGCGAATTTGCCGACGTTTAAGAGAAAAATGTAACTCTCCGAGTGGCAATCTAAGAAAGACATTTGCGCAAACAACAAATGAAATCAACGAAATTCAATCCTCCGAGCAAACACATCGTCGCTCTCGACGAGAGAAACCGGCTCGATAATCCACCAAAGGCACACCTCTCAGCTGAAATACTCTAAAATCTTCACTGAAACTTTCAAATAACGAAATCTTCGTCCCAAATATAAAAATGAAATCATCGAAAAAATAGAACTATTCAGAAAAATTACTGCATCAAAAAAACATAATTGAAGATCACTTCTGATGTACTATTAAAGCTCGATGAATGAAATGGAGATTCTTTTTTGCTTCGAGAAGTGTGCAAACACATTTATTTGCATGTTTGGCTTCAACAGCGACAATTCATTTCCAAAGATGCCGAGAAGAACTTCTCTTTCTATAGCATGACGATAATGCGATAGTCTAAGAAAAGGTAGTGAACATTTCCGTAATCCACTGATGCTCGGGAAACAGGACTTTTGGGATCCACTTATATCCTCCCAGAAATTTCCGCCTCCCGAATATCTTGAGAAGTGCCCATCTAATCTCGCTGCACACTTTGATGCCTTCAAATTTTGGATGTTTACATTCGAATATTTATTTGATTATCATCGACTTCCGATTAAACAATAGCAATTTACCTGCGATTTACTTTCATTTCATTTTCGAGTTTCAAAAACTTCGGATCGCTCCTCTAAATAGTATCCTCAAATCGCTAAAAACGCTCAAATAACCACGTACAGAATACCGTTACAAATACAAACATCTCTGGCGATATTAAAATTAGCCGATCGCCAAACGGTCAAACTATACTGCATGAAAATTACTGACCAAACAGACATTAAACGTGAACTCTTCGAATGATCGTTGCTATGGTCCCTTTTATGGGTCTATTTAATTGTTCGTGACTGCACCGCATCTCTGCAGTCATTTACAAATCGAGTGGCAACGAAGCTACGATCGACTCTCATCGAAAACCATTATTGTCATTCCTTTCGCAGACATTGAGCCAATCAATCAAATTTGGCAGATAAAGTTCTCTCCCAAGAGATGATCCTCGAAGAAAGAACACCACTCAATGACTGTGCCTAAAAAAGATATCAGTCCTTCAATTCTCTAGCAGCTTCACATCGGTTTCTATAGGCATTGTTTTAAAAACATTCACGCTTGACCACGCTATATTCACCGATAAAAGAAATGAATCCACAGCAGACGCTGACATCAAAAACAGTACATCAAGACTGATGCGGATGTTGTTACAGTGGAACGTGAGACGATGTTTTTTTGTAAATAAGAGAAAGAGAGGGCATCTACAGCAATAATATCGCGACCTCAGGTCGACAAGAATGCGAGCCTGACCTCTAATCTTAATAAACGTTGCATTTCAATTAAAAAACCTCAAAGTGCAACAAAGTTCGATTATTAAGGAACATTTCGGTTGAAGAAACTAACTCACACAATCTCGTAAAGGAATGAGCCAGCTGCTTTTGTATACCGAAACACACTGTGCGTTGTATGTCACTCCGGGACAACAATCCGAAAGCTATTAAGAACGCATTTCCCACAACTTGGGCAACTCGCTAGAACACTTCTTTGTACACACAATATTAGAACTGCTGCACTGCATGAAACGATGCTAAGATAGGATTTCACGGGGGAATAAGAATTACCATTGGGGAGGAAGAGTAGGGGACAGATGAACGAGAGAAGTGGGATCTGCAACCAATGTTCACCTCGAAGCAAGTGATGCGCATTCAGCAAAGTTGGCACAACTCTTTTCTGCTCCTCGCTGCATCATTTTATAGACATCGACTAATGGCTTAACAGTTTCAGAGTAATAAATAATAGAGAAGATGATATAAAATATAACCATTATACATAACCGTCTATTTGCTCAAGGTTGGCAATGAAGCGTGGTTGAGCGATGAAAGACTCAACGCGCTAACGCAAAGACAATTTTGCTAGGCACGAAAGTATGCATCGTAGCTGCCCGGATAAAGCGACGGTCAAAAGGCTTTCGCTCTAACAAACACGGAAATGGGTGTCGATGCAGAAAGACACTGTTTTCTCTCCAAAGAACCCGTTGACTTAAATCTACACAACACTAAAATGTGACGAGATTCAACGACAGCGTATTTACATTCGTGAACGCAAAGCCATGCAGCCTACCTAGCACGTTCACTTCCAAGTATGTAGTTTCGTGCTCATTAGCAAATTCAATTTGCCAGACAATGAGACGTGCGTCGAGTAATTTTTCATCATTATAAAAGACCAGAGTGACTTGTGCCATGGAAGTTTTGTTTTGCAATCGGCTAATGAATCCCTTCTCGTGAAATATAACTGCTTCAAGAAATGCATATTAATCACAATCCCCTTCTCTCTCACATTCGCATCGGGAATTTTGGCTACGAAGATCACGCTAATAAGATATCATAATCAACTCGTTCCTTGGCGTTAATTACATCGAAATATAACGAAAACCCACGTCCACTTTCGCATATGTTTCTAAAAATGCAATAAAGATAAAAGATTGTGTCGAAAAATAACGTGCGGGATTCCATTCTCCCTTCTCCCTCTCCCTGCTTTCATCACTTGAGGTCTCCTCCGGTACGAGCACAATTTCGGGTGTTGGTAGGGATATGTGTCAGTTTTGGGTCATCGTTTTGCGAAGTGTCCACTTGCCGGTGAGATGAAATTAATTAGCGATAAGGAGATATTAGAGAGGAAGCTATTGCATACGATAGCCAATGGATGAATCTTATTTTCTTATATGCTGAAATCCTTTAGCCCGCTTTCCAATCATTAATAACTCGAAAACTTTAAGGGCAAAGATTCTCGACGCCTCACCGATTAATGTTTTGAGTTCTCAATTTGTGGAAATGCTTGTGCCTTTCAATTTTTCAGTAATGCAAAGACGGTAAGCACAAACCACATTCTGGCTTGACTGACGTTCCGTTTCGAGAGCTTTCTTTCGTCTATATTCAGCTAACTGCTCTTCGATTTTCTTCATCGCCCGCAACAAAAAACCCGTATTTGTCCTTCTCACTTAGCCACAATTATCGATCACCTATAATAGTCTCGTTAAGAACGTTCCGAAAATCTGTGAGAAATCCAGACTGGTTGACTTCGTATGCGAATAAAAAGAGATATCCACGCAGGTATTACTTGTTCGTTTTTTACCTCATCTACCCTCGCTTCAACCTCCAGTTCGCTGCCACTTACCCTATCTTCTTGAATATTGTAATCAGTGAATGTTAGGGGCTCGTCTATATTCGAGACGGGAGATGATGAGCCGAAGCATTAACCTTCACACGACCGATCTGCAAGCAGTAGGTGCCGACCCGAAGATGCCATGAGTCACCTGGATCTGGGTGAAGGCAGATAGAAGCGATATGAAGAGTCGTAATGAAAGCTCTACTGATTGAACGCTATCATTTTTTCAAATAATCTTCCTATTCCTTTTTCATACTTTCTCGGCACAACTGAACTAAAAACTACGACGGTCTGATAGGAGGGGAAGGAGCATGCAATGGCAAAGAGCAGCCATAAGGGCTAAGCAAGCGAAAGTGGGCAAATTCGCAATGAATCTGTTCGTTTGCACGGATCCATCACCAAAAATACTCCACTGACGTTGTGCTGAGTGAGGGGAATTTTTCTGAACATTGGAACTTCGAGTCGGACTTTGAAGAGGAAATAATTGTTTCTCAAAATTAATTCTGAGTCAATGATAGAATCCTCAGCACGAATTCGAAAACACTGCACACGGAGAGCAAACGATGAACTCGCCGAAACCCCACTCCTCAAAATCCCTCAAGCTAATAGGGATCTTAGCAGTTAATTAAACGATCGATGAGTAGAAAGCTCGGTTGGCAAACTGGTGCAAAATAAACCGTGGAAGCACCGCTGCGCCACACACCTCAACGCAGTAACACCCCTTAAGCCGAAAGATTCGGCTATCGAATGTTCACTATTCAATCAGATTGCCGTCTTCGAATGTCATCGGCGAAACTCCAAATTCTAATAGCAACGAATTGCAGCTGAATAGCTTAAGTGGATTCTGCGATGAATCGGAAGTAAGCGATTCCACAAATTAAACCACGTGGTAGCTGCACTAAAGGTTCATTATGAAGTAACGGACATTGAATGTGACTCACGAATGTTAAATATCGGCTTCAACACCTCATTTTGGAATTCCTTATCAGTAACGTAAACGATATGGCACCTCTAGCACCTGCCCCAGGTAGATTGTCGAATCAAACTCACTATCACCTCACTACGTTAAACCACTTCATATTTTCGTGAACATAGAAAAAAGTTTCCACGTTCTAAAGCAACATTTGACTTGCCAATGTCCCTAATGTCAGCACTCCCATTCTTCTTTATTCTCCTTTTTAAGCAAGCATGTTGCTCGTTGATTCGACAATGGGAATTACTATGAAAGATGAGATCCTTATGCTGCTTGTTCGTCGTTTGCCTACCAATCTTCCAATGAGC
The DNA here is from genome assembly GCA_037576465.1 of Parascaris univalens. Classification (NCBI taxonomy): domain Eukaryota; kingdom Metazoa; phylum Nematoda; class Chromadorea; order Rhabditida; family Ascarididae; genus Parascaris; species Parascaris univalens. The sequence continues at coordinate 182,761,415 of CM075173.1, read as the reverse complement.
AAATTCACAAATCCATAATAGTAGCGGAGAGCTCCGAAAATCTTTCCATAGAGTTGTGAATGATCATTCAACGATAAATGAAAACATTGCTCCAGTAACGATAGTATATTTGCAACACAGAGACTTAACTCGACTTTCATCGACAAGTGTCAGGATTCTGTTCGTAATTGCAAAACAACGAGCACTCATCTAGCCACGGGAATTGCAGTATGAAATTATAAGGGGTACCACTGGAATTATAAGCCACACGAAACGTCCTTTCACGCAACGTTCCAGACGTCATTCCCTTGCACGAGTATAACAAGCAATCAATACGCACCATATGATGCGTCCCTCCTTGAGATCCTTTCCCTGATAGGATATCAAGAAAATGCTTCTTTCATAATTACCGCGCATTCATCGCATTCAACAACCACCCCGAAAACCTTCGGACAGTACGTGCAAGAAGAGTTCCGCCTCATGAATTGTTGCAATGCAGCGCAATGCTTTCATTTCCTTCCATACCTGCCATATACCCAGTGGGTCTGTAGCGTACCTTACCTGCACATCAACGCTCCCTGCAAAACCACCACCAACATTACTAGAGGGAACGGCGGAACGGGATGAAAGGGAGGCAGGCCGAGGAGGAGGGCAGGTGAGGCAGTTCATTTTGGAATAGTGCTTCCCAAATCCCCAAACAAAAAATGGAAGCATCATTGGAGCATAAGAAACCCAAAGGACGTTGCAGCTGCGGGAACAATTACATCATCAAGGAGTAATTTCTTCGACCCTGACGACGACCACTTCCTACTCACAGCAGTCTGAAACAACTTTCGTCGCTATCCAAGAAGCGCATATCATCCACAGCATTTTTTTTTTTTTTTCAAATGAACTCGTTTATATATTCGCCACCTTTTAGTGGTTATTTTCTTTTAAAAAATGTTTGGTCACGAGAAATGCACACATAAGTCGCTATAATAACGGCATATTTATCACATGCGTAGAATTCCTCTTAGAATTGAGGAGAGTGTATTGGAACGTATTCGTGCATTCCTTCCTGCATCCAGTAGTCGCACCAATTCATGGAACGGTGGTCGTTGTTCGGGATCGAACTGAAGACATCGATGCATCGTCGACAACACTTCCGACGGCATTCCCGGTGGATCGGTTAACTTCAGCTGCAAATTACTCATTCTCGTTTCTATACTTTATTCCATTTCTTAAGATCTTCCTTTACGCAATCTCATACTTAACTTGATGTTACTTTAAATAATCGCACGCTGATAATTTCGATATAATGTGCTTGTCATTATCTGATGGCCGCATTGATCGCAATGTTTAGATACTGTCATTTTGTTGACGAATTCGCGAAATAAAACATAGCAAATGAAAACTCAGAATATTCCACTAACATTTATATTTAACGTGGATTATTTGAAGTGAACAAGGAAAAGAGGAGAGTACTGAGTCATATCACCAATTTAATTCCTCTTTTCGAAAAAGAAGCCTAACATTCAAAGCGGAGCAAGTTTTGCCGAAAGTTCAACTCGTCCTGCTGCGCTCACCTAAGTTACCTCAATTTTTAATCAATGACAGTTGCAATGAAAAACCTCAGAAGTGTTTAAGTGGCGTACTCTTAAATAGAGAAATTCCCTCGCAACTTTCTACAACAACGATAAACCGACAGAACTCCCAAAGCACAACGCTGAACAACTCCTCCTTACAACACAGTACATCCACTATTCATAGATTTCGTCACTGAAATCCTCCAACTCCGATCATTCACAACCTATTGTAACGACTCACCCAAAGTAAATACGAATATCGGGGAATTAGGTAGGGCGCCTTGATCATCAGCGACAAGTGCTGTTCATGATCGATGCTTAATCAGTAAGTAAAGAATGGACTAGGCGAAGTTCAACTGAATATGATAATAACTTGGAGCATAAGTTCCCATCTACCTGATAGCCCCCCGACAAGCAAACAGACAATTTTGAGATGAGTGAACCTTTTGAGCCAAGACTTGACGTCGTACTTCTTTGTTGTCCTCAACATCGCTATATGGATGAGCTCCATTCGAGAATATCTCCCATATCGTTACTCCAAAGCTCCACACGTCACTTTTCGTCGAATATCGTCCGCTCTTTAGGGTTTCCGGTGCCAACCATCTTAATACTTCCTTTCGATCATTTGCATATGTTGTCGTGTTTTATTCTTTCACACAACAAACACTCGCGTATACCATATTTCTTTTAATAAGCTTCTGCGAACATTCCCAAAAAATACAGTGTGATGGGTCTATGCGAGCGCATGCATATCTGCCTGTCTATCTCTCTGTGTGGCAGTTGCACCGCAAGAAACATTGAAGCTCGAGCTATGAAACAATTGTACACCACAGATGACTTCATTTGCCATAATTCACATCGACTGAATAAACTTCGACGAATTTCAAGGCCGTTAAAGATGAGAAAAAATTCTACGCAGTTGCCGGACTTCCGGCTTATACCGCTCGAGTCAAATTTGAGTACTCTTCAAGCAGCATTTGCTTAACAAATCCGTCCACTTTAAATTGTTACAGCGTCACCCTACATATTTGATTTCTCGCTGTTATTCTCTCGAAGTGACCGACCGACCACGAAAGTTAAATGCAAAAGCGCATAGTGGTTTATTGTACCCTTCAGCTGAGAATTTGTTTGCTCTTCATCGATTTCATGGATTGTTCATTTTTCACTGAGAATTGCTCTGCTTTTGTTCGTTTTTTTGAAGCGAAGTGGTGATCCATTTTAACTGAACACTCATGCACCAATCCATATACTCCATGCTGTATTAAATATTCGTCTACACCTTACAATTACAGTGCCTCACTTGCAATATTCACAGTACAACGCATGGCTCCTGCTTACAGTCTTGGAGGTCTAAAGCCTACAACATCCGAGCCGAATACTTTTTAAACAGTTGAGCGGCGGCGGAGGGAATTCCACTGATCACTCAGATATTCTAATCGGTTCGGAACTGGTTAACGAATGAGCGTCGAGCCTCAATAAATTCGCAAATACCGCTAAGAAATTCGATAAGGAACATTCAAAACCGTCAGATTTTAGTAATAAACATATATCTATAGTAGCGATCGTTCACACTGACGAAAAAATTAAATTCATTAAGAGTTCATTTTATTAAACTTTCCTTATCGATAATGTCGACGTTGGGAGATTCATTAAGTATAATTTCACGCACAGAATCAATAAGGAAACAAACGTTAAAGTAATAAAAAAACATAACGATTAACGCTCGTCACAAAAATGATACAATTTCTTAGTGACAATCAGCTGTTATTAATTATGAAAACGTCGAAGTGCTTTTAAATCTCTTATATGGTTATAGGAAAACGGTTGTGTAAAACTGAGAAGGAACTGGATGAAAGCATCTGAAATGCAGTCTGACCTCAGTCTTCGAACCAATACGAACGAGGTGAAACTGTTCAATTAAACTAACTCATTCCGCTGTTAGTTTATCATCGAGCACACTATATTGTGACCTACTGTAACTCACAATAAATGTGGAGCGATACGATATTACGTTTTCTATATTGATTCAAGCTGAGCAATCCGGATCATATCAAGATCACCCGATAATGCGTTATGCTCGTTGATTAATTCAATTAGGCAGACTAGCGACTCATATAATATCAGACAACGTATATACGGTCATCGTTATCAATATACAGCATATTCCGACTCAAATATACACAAGCAGGGAAACATCTGAGATGAGCGTTGAGACAGAAACAGCCAAGGATGCGAGAAAAACAATTTATTTCTATATTCACGCGATTTAATTTCTATGTGTCGCTTAGAACGCACCAATCATGTTTTCAATTTTTTAAGGCTCATTTGTTTTCGTTCACTCGGGTTTAATTCAAGATCACGGAAGCAACCAATCGCCAAGTACGGCATTCCCGCCGTATTGCTAGAAGCTATTCAAATAGAACACAAAAATAAATATGGAATGCAAAGTAAAAGATATCCTTCATAGCTTTAAATTGCTCTTTGTTCTGAAAGAAGAAAACGAATTATAACACGAACCTTATTGGAACATTCTTCATGTGTTTCTCGCGATACGCTATGCCCAATAGAGAGAGCCCAAAATCGCTCAGTTTTACTGTTTCGTTCTCTCCGAGGAGACAATTTCGAGCGGCCACATCTCTGCAAATGCCAGTTACCTACCACAGTTAGGTTGGAAATTACTGCGAATTGCACAAGTTATAGTGGAACGTTCTGCAAAACTTGAAACTCCGGAAGTTATTCGCCCATCAGAAAACTACTAAGGAGCAAGGCAACTTGTCTGACTATATTTCAGATATATTCTCTGCAGCATTCTCCTATATAATACATGAGGCGATGTCGATTCCACAGCCAAACGATAACGGAGACCATTGTGGTCTTAGTTTATTTCCGCTAGTGCTCATATATGGACTGTGGGGTTGAGCAAGCCGAAAGTAGCTATCGCGCAGATAAAGAATTCATTCTTCCTTCTCCTCGCAATCCTCCCTCTTCCGTCTGACTTTCTAGAATTGAAGGCTGTCAGGTTCCTCTTTCCAAAACATGGCACCCCCCAGCTTTTTTTATCGACCATATCATATTTTCATGTAACATTCATCTAGTTTCTCTGTCCGGTACCCTCATTTTTAATGAAATTCTCGTTGCACTATGCCTTTTTATATGAGTGAAATGAAAAGTATTTAGTTCATGGAGAAATAATTACAATCACCTATGAATTACACACATTGATTCCAAATATGCAAGTCCATTAGCGACATCTGAGCAATATTTCACCTTATCCGATTCGGTAGGCTGAAAGATTCTTCCTTGAAAGAAAATACCTCATTAAATTATTGCATTAGGAATATATAACCGCAAATATATATTAATATAGCTGAGAGCAAACTAGAAAGCATAGTTGACTAAACATATAATATTTCCGGACAATAGAATAAAAAAGAGATGTTAGAGGCAGAAAGGAAGCGAATAAGAGGTAAATACAACTTCGCCTATGCGAAATATTTGACGTTTTCTCTAAAATGAGATCAAACTATGGAAATTAAACAATCAAACGCTCGTGACATTATGAGTGCGAAAGTTAAGCTCTCTTACTCGCAACACCTCTTTCCTTTCGAAGGCTAAACGTGTTCTTCCACTCAACTCCTCACTCTCTTATCCTGACGTCAATCTTCGAACTAACCGTCGTCGTATATGATCCGTTCTTCCATCCTTTTCAACCTTTTTCACACCTTAACTATATAAGGAAACGGCGATGTGGGGAAACTGAAGACTTGAAAGAGGGGAGGGAGAGAGGCGCTCAGGAAACTGCTCGAAGGAAAATTTGATCGCAACTGCTCGCACATGGACATCTCCCCTGCTCACCCTGAAATTCACAGATACAATTCGTTCCAACTGGCCAATCTCCAGTTATCATCAGAAAACACCACTAGACGTCAGATAGAAGAAAAGCAACTGCGCTGACCGGATTTTTTACGTCTTGAACTCTGGCCAGCAACGAACCACCACTTGCTAATTCCATCACAATCATTATCGGCTCTTTTGTGGCAGCCACTCCATAAAACTTTATGACATTCACCTGAAACATTGACACTTTTATATAAAGTACGTGTAGGTCTTCAGCGACGAGGTGATCGCAAAGCAGTAGGAAAGTAAAACAAACAAACATGGTTTAGTTTCAACATAAGATTAGCTTCTCTGAGAATTCTGATCCGCTCATCGGTCGATATGACACTCGAATGCAGCATTTTAATAGCGACCGGAACTCGACCCCTGAATACTCCCAATGAGAGTGTTCCTTGCCACACCTCGCCAAACGCTCCTTCACCCAACTTCTTTGTTATTTCCACCTAAAAACGGAGCATAAAAATACGAAGGCAATTAACAAAATAATAACCATATGAATACTTGGCATTTTCTATTTTATTTCTTATGGATAATATTAATGATCGTTGAGGTAGAGGCGTTTTATGGCTAAAAATACTCTTCGGTGCTTAGGGCGATCTCTTGGCAGTTCAACGACATCGTGCACGAAGCAGAACTCTTAACAGTTTAAATCACCTTTAGAAGGTTGATCTTTAGAAGCAGTCGCTGCTGCTTAGGTATGCTTTAATGTTTGACGAAGCGCCGCAAACAATTCTCAAACGTACTGCTTTATTTGAGGAGTACTATTCCGCATGAAAACAGCTGTCTCAGACTATCACAAATAATTCTCTCTCTCTTCCTCTCTCTCTCCTTCTCTCTATCTACATAAATGTAAAATACATTAACCTGCTCGTGGAAGAGTTGCCATTCGCTCTTTTCCACCCCTTTTTTAATGCAGATATCGTCTCCGTTGAGAGGCAGTCGATTTCGCGTATGATATGCAATTAGGTCGGGAATCGTCTTGAACGCATATCCGTAGACATAGTAGAGACGCTTCTGCAAAATGGAAACAAGAAAAGCAATGGCAAAAATTGTGCTGCTTCAGAAAACAGTCTTCAGCAACGTGCCGAGGCACAGTATTCCATCCACGAAGCGCTGATGAGGCCACGATATTCGAGGCGATCATTGAGCAGCCTCTTTGAAGCAGCAAACTTCCATAGGCTTGAATCACCTTCGCCAGTCACTTTCAGATCTTACGACCCCAATATCTCTTCATCGCAGACCGCTGTAAGGTGTTCATGTCAGCTTCTAATAGGTTACCTGCGGTAGACAGCAGTTTAATTCTTAAGTTTCAGCCATCAATTAAGCAAACTAAGTGAATTAAGAATTACACATGTTCAGGGTACTTGATTCAGCTTTTTAAACTGCTTGGAATACAGACAATGCTGCTTATCTGTTTATCAATTGCAGCACTGAAAACAATTAATTATTGAGCATATGTGAGCGGGAACATGCCTCCGTTCTTAACTGATGACCTGCTGGCAACGATTCACGGTGGGCACATCGGGCTTGAATGATGCCCATCTAATGTTGAAGGGTGCGGTTTTTAAATATTAGGATGAAGGTGGAGTCGGGACGATTTGAAGGTTCCGTTCTTAAAACGAGTTTACTAGCATCGTTCATCTTCTTCCTCCCCTGCCCCACCTCAATCTCTTTCGTTCGCATTCTGAAACTTCAGAAAATTAACCTCTTTCCTTCAAGGAAGGGACATTACGAGAGAAAGCTTTAGATGTTTAAACGGTGCCATCCACACCAATAATCACTAACATGATGTCACACCAAATACAGACAAAATACATATTTCAGCAATGAATATCCCTGCTCAAGCTTCAAGACAGCGCGCACACAATTAACTAAGCAGCATATCACCCTATACTACAAAGTTGGGAAGTTACTTTCTATACGCCATTTTTATGTAAAATGATGACAGAACGGGAGAACAACGAAGTGTATAACTGAGAGGCGACTCGAAACATACAGATCTGCTTCGCTTAATGAGAAAATTCATCACTGAGGTTTCGTCGACACGAACACTAATTGCGTATTGCTCCTCATCGTCCAGACGAACCTTTCGCACCAGGAAATCACCTAGTGATTTCAGCAGAGGACTACATTCTTCAAGCGACATGAATCCATGATAATAAGGCTCATCATCGATTGATCGTCCCATACCACCTGCCTCATCCGATGAAACCTGCAGAAGTGGAGTCACGATACTCATTTGATTTTATTGATCATCAGAAAAGTAAAGAAATTGGACGTGATGAGGCAGCTGGTGGGAGGAGGGAGGAGAAGATAGAAGTGCTTACGTTCGAATCGCCTTCTCGATTTTCAAACGCACAATTAGGAAAATGCCAATCCTACGTTCATCTAAGATAAAGCAAATGTGACTATATTACGCTTAGAGTTTCTTAAATATTTCGCTCATATATATCATCTGAATGAAGAAAACAGCAAAGATCAGTTACATAAACGAATTACAACGATTCTAATTTTAAACGCGTTGGTTTTTTCAAAATTCCCAATTTCAAATATGTAAGTTAATGCTCGGACCTGAACGCCCGAAAGATTCCAACCTAAGAGGTATTTTATTACGAGAATAAATCAACTGATGGAAGCCATATGAGATACTTGAGGTCAACTGCGTTATCTAACTGCTGTTGCAGTTGTGCAAAGTGACACGTAAGCAAAAATGAATTTTGGGAAGGTGAATCGTTGAAAGAATTTCAAGCGGAATCTGCCCAATACTGAACTCATTGCAAAGAATTAGCAGTGCAAACTGAGATCATTAGGGAGAATATCTTCATAGAAATAAGCGAACGACAATTTCTCTGCATTTTGGATGAAACAGTGGGAAAACTTTATTGCCACTAAAAAATTAAAGAGGATGCGAGAAATTTTCTTCTAATAATTCATAGAAAATTAAATTTGACGGGAATTTATCCCGCTAATTCCTCGTTGAACACTTTTTAACAGCACAAAAAAATCGTCTCGTTCATTTAGCCAACAATTTCTTAATCTATAACTTAACAATGCGGATTTACTAGTATGAGTTTCTTCGGCGCTCCTGTTTCTCCATCGGTTTCGGGGCCAAGTGTTTGTGCAGTATCGTCGAGCTGTAACATTAGTTGAAGACTTTTTTATATTTAAGGTGCCGCCGCGTGCATTGTTGGATATAAATATAAGGCGAATTACGGTTAAATATCAATAAGCGTTCGATAAGAATTATGTGCACTTCGCAGCTAATTCCTATATGCAGTTCATTTCTTAACTAAGAAATGTATAGATCGTAAGATATGCAAATATCTTTTGTTTAATCTTTAACTATAATTAACACCCGTTGGAGATTTTAGTACCCGTCGATGTTGCAAACTGACGAGGATATCAATTTGCCACGAGTGCAACAAAGAAGGAGACACTAATACATCGCTCACCTAGCATTACGTACGAGCGATAACCTCATAAAACTATAATTATACCATCTTTCATGCTTTCAAAAATCCATTCTCCTTCGATCAATCCCTTTCTTATACGCTTTTGCACTGCTTGGCAAAAAAAACTTTTTTCACTGCAAACATTGCAATATACAAAACACAGTTCATATTTCAGTTTGCTGCTGCGTTTCTCCTCTTAAATTATACTTATAATCGAATTTTCACTGAGAATGAAATTGTGGCATAACATTAGGTCATTACACATGACCCCGCAACAATCATGATCTTCTATTGGTTAAGTGGGGAGTTCAAGCCGAAATGGCGTAGTATTCTACCAACAATTGTGTCTTGATAGCCCGCTCATTTCATTCACCTACTGTTCCTCACATCGCAGCAGCTGTGAACTCACAAATTGGTATTACATTATCATTCCTAATGCGTTTCCCAAGCAAACTCCTTAATGAACCATTCGTCGCTTAACTGTTATATGAACGTACCTCTTCATTGACCGCCTTTCGGCTCCTTGTTCTGCTTTTTCGACCAGATCGTGACAAAGATTTAGCTGCAATTTTTTTGAAAAATTAAATTCTACTACATTAAAATATCAATGATTAGATCGACTCTCTTATTGGCTCCAGAAGAGCATCTCCTAGTGGAATACAGTATGAACATCTCCTAGTGGAATACAGAACGAACATCTCCTAGTGGAATACAGATTGTTCAAGTAAAAACTGTAAAGCTTGAAGTCAGTAAACAACTCAAACACTAAAAACGACCACAAGAAAACAATGTAAACAAAAGGAAATAACAACGTGAAAGAAAAGTGCCGAGTGGCAAAGCTTCTTTTCATTTTGAATAAGCAAAATCGGCTTTAAGTCGTCGATCTTTTTTGGCCCATCATTAAAGGAGATTTATCACTGAGAGGTGAATATTACAACCGATTCAAGTTTTTGCGGCTAAAGTTATTTCGAAACGCGATGAAGCTGATGACCTATAATCGGAGTCTTCGGGCACTGTGAAGGATTTCTGAGATTCAACCTTTTTGAAGTAAACGACTTCTAGGCTGTTCAATTCTGCAGTTTCTACAAGTGGAAATTTAAGTGGGCTCATTTTCTATAATTACAGAGTATATTGCAATAATTATACGGTCTGCTGCCAACAAGAGTAAGGTCTAATTCTTATAGCGTCATCGCCACGTCGTTTGTAGAGTTGAATTTCATTTACTTAAGATGCAAATCAACAAACCACCACTGTTTTGCTAGCCATTTATACATCAAAAACAGCAAAAGATAACTGAAGTAAAAATAAAAATAAATAAACCGTCATACACGAGCAAAACAATAGGAACAATCCCTAGACTATTTGCACGACTCTGGAAGCAGCAATTACTTAATTCATCTCAACGAAATTCAAATTCTGTGCTGTCTCATATCGCTATATGGGAAACCGTTACGAATGTTTTTTCCCTATTAAAAAAAACAATAATGAGGATTCGAAGCAATGTTTATTTGTGGATTTTGGGTGTCACTCTCTTTGCGTAAATTCCAATAATTCCATTCAAATTCGCAAACTTCGAATCAAATTCTGACTCTCAGGTCGAGCTTTCGAAGCTAAATATGCACTCAAATTCAGAAGCAGTCTTTCTGGAACACACTCTGCGCTGGCCGTCGGAACCACGTACGATGCTCCACCATTGTTACTCAAAATTCCTGAACGTGACGTGGTAAAAGAGAACACATACAGCTAATGCTGATTCCTTGTCGGCGCTTTCTCGATCTCCGGCAAGCATCACCTGAAAATTTCCACACTCTCCGAGTAAAAATAATCGGAAGATTGTGATTATTTTCGCCACCACAGAATAATAAGTCTTTTCGAGAGTAACAACAGTTCCCGTCACACAAATTTTGACCACTATTTCATAATGCAAATAGACAACCAATGTCTACAGCATCGGCAATAACTGACAAAAAGTCCTCTCACAAAAGTAAGGAACCGCTCAACTAAACCACGTGTTTGATATATTAAAGAAATGGCTGCCTTATGGTGCATGTACCGTATGGAGACGGTAAAAGAAGGAGGGACAGGGAAGCGAGAGGAGATCAGTGAGCAAAAAGCATGAAGCGGTGGAAGGTGCGCAGTGAGAAACATGGAAGACGATTATTCCATTTCCCGGATGCATAAAGCGTAAATACCGATGCTAGATTGGGGACGATACCTTCGAGGTTTACAAAAAAACCCTCTTTCATGGAGAAAGTTTAACCGCCGAATTGTCGGATCCACTACTGCGCCGTTGTTCACAAATTCATACCCCTCTCTCAGTCTCCACGATCCTCCTGCATTCACTTGAAATCATAATCATTTCCGTATTCTTCCGTAGCCGGGACAATATTTTCTTGAGGCATTATTGCACTAAGAATTTCATCTTATCTTAGATACTTTCCTCGGATTAAAAAAAGCAAAGCTCATAGTAACAAATAAACATTCTATGGGTAATGTCCAGAAAAAAAAACGACACAAAGAATTTCACTAATTCGCTCACGTCAACCTTGAATTCCACATTTTTCCGATTACACACCTCGTTCGAAGTGAAAATATTGCGTATCTCATTTATTTCGGCATCGCTCATAAGCCAGAAGAATTTCCACTAGAGGAGCATATAAACCCCGGGTGCATAGAAGAGATTTTAAGGCGATATGATTTGATTCTCAAAGGACCTTTAATGAGTATTCATTAAAGAGGAAGGAAATGCTTGTCGAAATAACTAACTGCTCTTCGATGACGAAATAAACGTATCATCTTTCATAGATCGTGGCTCGCTGCTTCCTGGAAGAATTAAAAAACTTAACTTCCAGACCACTGTAAAAATCTGCAAATCACTATAGTGGTGGCCTCAAAGGATCGAGCTAGCTCGGAATGGAACTGAAGGAACGGCGAGATGATCTGATGATGTTATAAATTTCTTTCTCTTCCGCCTTCTAATGACTCATAAAGGAAATGGAGTAATTCGAGAGAACTCGTGAGATTCATTGCTTCGAATATTCAAATTGGGGGAATGTTCCATAACCACCGGTTACTATCAGCTGTAACACGTGTTGTCGCGAATCATCGTGAGGAAATGATGATTAGTGGTATTAAAAAAGTGAGAGGAGACGCCACTGGAGAGGAGCATCGCAAGAGCCTCCATTCATGTCGATCCCCACCATCCTCGTCTCTCGAGCCAAATAGTGTCATCGACAGCAATTATTCCGCCAGCTAACTTTCTCGTATCGCTAGAAGGATACACTGCCGACTTAATGAACCGAATAGCCGACATTGCTGAATGCTCAGAAGAGGATAAAGGTTGCTTGATGCAACTGCTTTTCATTCATTCGATTCGTTCGTTGACACCGTATAGGCGAAATACATTCTTGGCGCACAAATGCAAATCTCAAAGCACAGAGAATCGCCAACAACAGCTTAGGTGTTTCGTGATCAACCAGAAGGTGACACATGAGAGTACTGCTGGGTGCAATTGCCTCAACAAACTAGGCACATATACACTTCAACCGTACTGCCCTTTATAAAATCACATTTGTAGTTTGGTCCACTTACGCAAATTTACCACAACGAAAAAACAAATAACAAGTCACGTGCAATAATGTTCAAATTTCTCAGCAAGTCGACGATTGAGGGATGACGACTGCTCGGCGCAATAAGATGACAGTTAAATGAGAGTATCAAAAAGTAACTTCAGGTAACGCAGTTTTTTAAATAAAATGAGGCAGTATAGGGAAGAATAGTGAAACTTGAGGAGAGAAGAGACTCGAGTCGAATGAGGGCTTCATTATTCCACAACAGTTCTACTCAAATGTGAAATACGAAAAGATCTCTTTACGACCAGACGTTCGGCAATCAGTCCGGGGATACACACATTCCTGCACTCGTATATACAGTGGAATAGAATTAATGCTGATCAGATATTATTTTAACACGGTTCTTATGAAGCAGTGATGAAAAAGACTACCAGATGGCCTCATTGTCGGATCAACTGAAGACTGAGAAATGCGATTCCTCTCTCTGCTGTCCTCCAATATTCGGGTGGACATTCGGTGGTCAGCAACGCACGCCCTCCTTACAGACAGTCCTTCAACGCACCACTAGACGATAATAAACTTAACAAGAATAAACGGCCCACTAAACACATCGAAAGCTTCTCATCATGTTTTATGCTAATTTGTTCGTTCCACATGTTCTGTTTGAATAAACTGCACTCTTCAGTATTCGTGCCTTTCCGACTGGGAATTTGTGATATACAATATGCTGCTTAAATGACATTAAAGACTCTTTCAAAAATGAATGCATTTTTTGGTAGTTGATGGCATTTGAAAGCATTTTAGATGACATGAAGCTATTCACAAATGTAAGGGGAAGGGACAGGAAGGGGTAAATAGGTGCTGTGGCCTGAAATATTTCCAACCTGATCCTCTCCGATCCTCACTCCTTCATATTATTTATTGCATTCTGCATCCAGACATCAATTACACCTAGATGCAAACACTGACTGCGGTTAAGTTCAAGCAATGAGTGCAATCGAGAGCTTACCGCTATCAGTGGAGTTATTTAATAGTGCTTTAGTCAAACAATCTGCCAGTTAAACGATAGCTTAGCCCCACCAAAGCCAAAATATTCCCACTGAATTTTAACAGGCATCTCCTTCAGATGGAGAGTTCAGTCATTGTTGAATGATTACACTGGCAAACTTCATATCGGGTAATTCGGCTGATGACTGACATCTCATTGCGTTCAGTGATTCAAAATAATACATGATAGCGTAACTTGGGAAATATTAACTGCTTCTTGCGACCATTCTTGACTTACGGGAAGTTTTATTGACAGTGTAGGCGATTACAATCAGATGAAGAGGTACAGATAATACAATTATTTAACTGAAAAGTAAGTGAGCAAAAATGAAAATAAAGTAATAATTAGAAAGTAGTAAGAAATGAAATACGAGTAAACCATTACCACTGACTATAATGCCGATCTATTATCACAACTGTGTTAATGGCAAAATGGAGATAATCTACTCGTCACCACGTACTGCATTCAAAATAAACGAGCAACACAACTCCATTCGATCTCGGTTGAATTGTCATGCATTATCGAATAGATGTTCAGAGCGACTAGAGAGAGATTCAAGCAATTTTGAGATGAACGCTAACAAAAATAACTGAGATGATTATATTAAAAATTGCTATATACAGTTTATTCATCACAAACAATAATTCGAAAATATTCACTCGTTCATCCTTTGCAATATAAAGTCCGCTATATGAAATTCCGTAAGTACCACTTATGTGGAATAAGAAAACGGCTTTCATTGATATTTGCCGTCATTTAACTCTACGAGAGAAGTATCCATCACTTAACTTCAAAATTACTCTTTTACTCTTTCAACAAAATGATATTTTTATCTGTTATGGTGGCGATTTTTCCACTTATTGCTCTTTATTGATAAATACCGATTTCACGTGGGAAAATTCTAATAGATATTTTGGACCCATAGAAACTTTGAGTGAACGCCATTTTGCGAACATATCATCGACGATCTGAGCGCAACGATTCGACATCGAAGAGCTAAATAAAGGCAAAACTGCTTGAAAAAAAAAACACTCATTATGTAGAGCTTAACTAAATATTCAACCCGTTGTGTATAGAATATTTTCTTCAAGAATGAGAAAAATCGGCAATCGCCTTACTGATAAATATTTCAATATGATAAGATTATCAATTCATTAAAGAGTCAATGTTGTCTCTGCTTTCGCTTCAAAAAAAAAAGACTGAAATTCTCATTTCGTTTGAACGAACAGTTCCTTTTAAATTGCATAATTTTAGCCGCAGTTAATCATTACTTCTCGACGATGAACGTTAGAGAGTAGAGCTTATTGAATTAAAATAGTCGTGCGAAGATTGGGTGAAATCAATGTTAATTAGCGAATGAATGGAGAAAGCTAAGAAATCAGCTATACAAGTGGTGAAATTAGAATCCACAAGGATAGGTGGCTATCTGCCGTCTGAAATCGCTGTTTCCATGGATGAATCCATCTCCCCTCACCTCGAGTGCCTGTACCGTACTTCTCATGCGGTGCACGGCGGTCATATTCTGAGCGTATTTTGCGATCAATTCATCTATTATTTCCTGAAAGAATTACTGCTGTTTTATACTTTTATATAAAACACATCGAATTCTGTCTCCTCTTCTGAATTTGGAGAAGTAATAATCCGCCAACGAATGACACATGCAAAATGACACTATGTATGAATGATACACAAAAAACGGAAGATGTAGGCTCAAAGAGATTTGCTGCAATACAATAATATAGGCTACGCTGACATGTGAGAAAAGAAACAGAAAAGAGAGAGAAATAATAAAGACTGGAGTGTAATTTTTTAGCGCCTACTTTAAGACTTACTCTATACCTTCTACAGAGAGTTTCCGACATGATGCAACGTTGTAGACCAGCGAAATGTGCGATGGCACATGAGACTGCAAACTGAGAAATGAGTAATGCTAAAATTCGAATTTTGAACGTACTTTGCATTAGCAAACATTTGCGGCAGTGAAAGTAAGTAACGCACACATTTGGATGAATGGCAGATAAGCGAAGTGTGCCGGAGGAGCTGTCACAATTGACGCTCTTTGCATCTCGTTCACCCGACCCACCGGCATTAAAATGAACTGTGTAGAATAATGCCTTCGTATTTAAATGGATTTGATTGTCTCTGCAAATCCCTTGTCAACGGTTCCTTTTTCTAGTAGAGGGTCGCTTTGCAGTTAATTTTGTTGTTAGTAGCATCCTTTACAGCTTATGGATTAACTTGGAACGTGGTAAGGAAGGGTAATGCCATAGTATACATAGCGAATATCCAAAAAATACGCTGATCTAGCTCCATAGACACAAAGATGAAAAGACAACGATAAAAATGCACGCAGATGGAATCACCACTTCAACCAAGAACTGATGAATGTAAAAGGCATTTTATTTTACATTTCTGCCGATAGGCACAAAAATTGCACCAGGAATAGTTGTGGCGAAGTGTCCACTGTATCAATGAACAAAACAACTTATCAGTTACTTCGAAAGAGACTTATTCGTCGGTTTTCTGGCATTCATAAAACGAAACGAATAATTTCCACGTAACACTTTTACTGCTTTCTCTCTTCGAAAATGATAGAGATTTGAAGCTCAATTTTATAAACCATCAAATGAAACATAAGTTGGATGATCCTTGAGGGGAGAAATCCTTGCTGTCTTTTCTCTTTACTTCATTTGTACGTACCATAGTAAAAATATACTAGTATATGAAGATGAAATAGTAATGGAAATGCCAATAGGTGAAGATTCAACGCACACCTTTCTATCTGTTATAAAAGCTTTTTTATTGCAGTGCTACAATCTGAGGACAGAATATGAAGTGTTGCGTTAAGCAGTCTCGCATAGAGGCCTTTAAGGTGCTTTAACAAGATGTGGCAACCATTCTGCGCGTCGAACTTAATCTTTTGAGTAGGAATTTTATTAAGAAAATGATTGAGGATAGTTAGAGGACAACGAGGACTTAAGAGGCGGCATTTTCATACTAGTACGGAAATTTGGACTCTAAGTCGCGAAAGATGAATAGTGCGCTTCGATTTGAGGCATTTTAAGAAACGTTTTGGCTGCTGCAGAAATGACACGAGCATTGCCTCATTTAAATGTAGAAGGAGAACACCGTGAAGATGAAAGATAATTTAGACCAAGGGTCTAAATTAGACTTGGTCCAAATCCGTTTTCATGTCACCTCTGATCTGCAGAATTTCATGAGGGCATCAGCTAATAAAAACTTCCGTGTTTCGAATCGGATTTTTTGAAGGGCAGTTTGACGAGATCTATATAATGTCACTGAGACATTTTCGTATTACTGATCACAGCGATTGCAAACCTCTGGTATAGCTGTTTCATAAGTTGTAGTATGTGGAATAAACTGATTGTGAAGTCGAGGTTCATCGACAGCCTCCTTTACGGTTTGATTGAAGAGCAACGATCGGATGACCGTTTGTGCCACTGACGATACGATCGTCGATCCTCCAGATGCTCCAACAACCATTTTCACCTTCAAATTACTTCCTCATGCATATTTTTCACTTACGATATTACCTACGCTAACTAGCGTCACTTCATAATAGCGTTGCCTGAAATATTCAAAAATTCATAAAAATTGCTGCTTGGAAGTCATCTTGCATAGAGTTGCCGGTTTTCTTATGGAAATCTGTGCGTAAAATTATTTGCAGCAGTTTCACTAAAGAAAGAAATTGCCACAAATCTAAAATTTTGATATATTGGAAAAGACAATTTGTGAGTTTCTATACTTTGAAAAATAATCGTTATTATTTGATAACTTTAAGGGAAGAGTATTTATTTTTACGTATCAAAATGCATTTACGTCAATATGAGTGAGAAAACTGAGGAAGATTTACACAAAAATCTACGAGTGGTTCCTCAAATATCTCTTATTTTTCCCCCCGGAATATTGGGTTCTTCCAATAAGTTCACACCATTTCGAGGATCACTAGAGTAAAGCAGTAGTATTCCAAACGTTCTTTTTCGTTATCAACAGCGTTTTTAATGTTCAAACTCCATTGTAACATCCCAATCACTTCTTCAGCGAATTTTGAAAGCGCAATGACGGATGAGTCATTACCTTTCCAGTGTTTTTGTTATAAATAACAACTGGTGACATGCTGCTCATGGGTCGTTTGCCAGGTGCTATATAGTTCGCCGGTGATGGTGGATAGCCGAAACTATTGAGAAGTCCCGGTGTTGAGAAATCGTCCATTTCATCGTTCCATATAATGCCCAACGTGGGTGAGACTCGCATCGATCCTAATCTGTAATGTGAGCATACAATCATGAAACAGTTCTCTTCGACGTAATTAAATGAATAAACGAGTAATAATAAACGAAGGGAAACAAAAGTGCTAAGCTTACATCTGATTAATTGTACTCGTGCACGCAGCAGCGTTGCCTTGTTCATCGATTACACTCACATGCGACGTACCATGATCCTCTACTTGATAGGTATGATTGGTGGTATAATATGAAGGCGGCTGAGCTTCGTCCTTAATCAACGACTTTATCCATCGTGCATACGATCTGCAATGTAATTCTTTGGCTCCTGACGATATCAAAGAGATAGAAAATATGCATCCATCGTACACCTACTGTTTTCTTGAAGTGTTTATCGAGATTAAAAAGGAATGCGTTTTGCTGCATGTCTCATAAACGTTTACCAACGGCAGAACTCATTCTCCGAGCACTCCACAGTACAGCAATTTCTTTATTGGCGCAATGACTGCACTAAACTTTTATTCTGGTCCCCTCACCCCGTCCCTCAGCTTCCATCCGCTCCTCGTTTGTGCTATTCGCTTCGTGAACAAAAAAATGAACCGAAATAAGACGAAAAACAAGGAGAAGAAACAAACCTCGTTGTCATATTCTGTGCGATTTTCAGTGCGTCTGGAACGAATGCAATGTCTCCGAATGAACCTCGTTGTGCGTATGCGAATTTCTGCGCTTCAATAAGTCGGTGATAGATCAACGGATCGTCCAGATCGATATCAACATTTCCGCCATAGAATTCTGAACAACTCACATTAGTGAAACGGGATGAGTCCTCTTATAAAAAGAATTCCCCTTTTTTTCGGCTTCCACATTTCATTAATCGTTCTTTATCGACTTATCAGAATAAAATAAGTCCCGAGAAAATAATTATCCGTAATATCACTATTTTTACAGTTTTCATTCGAACTGAAAGATGAGGCGTTCGAGGATGCATCTCCTCATCTATTTTGGATTCTCTCTCCATATGTGGTGCTGTGTTTTTAAGGAGTACAACAAAATCAGCATTTTCAGATGTTCTTCTTCGCATCTATGACGTTTATTTTCTTTGTGACAGGATATACCTTCTTTAGCAGACATCATGAGAGCAAGAAGAGAAAAAAAAGTAGAAAAAACATCTAGACGCATACCTGAAACAGTAAACGTAAACGAGAATAGGCAATAAACAGTACACAAGCTGACCACTAAGTTCAGATTGTGGATGACCACTAAGAAGCACCGAAAACTGGGGAAATGGATAGATAAGGGAACACCATGGATCTCCTTAAATGAATGAGGATCAGATAAAGTCACGCCCCCCTTCCCCTCCCCTCCCCCCATGTTAGTAATGCGGATTTCACGCTTAATCAATTTGAAGCGAGACGTTTGCATGATGTGTGTATCTCCGCCGTATATTTCTGCCTTTAAACTATTAGTGCTGTAGTCATTGTAACGTTGTTATAAAATGAGAAAATGTCATAAAAATTGAAGTCGAATTCGTTTCTCCGATGATATTATTCAGAAATCTTCACAAACCAACTTTTATCACAAGCACAACCCCCGATTAATCATTTCTTTATCCGAGTGCGAGTGGTTTAACTACTACATCCAACGGCCAGGAAATTCATTATCCCGTATATCTAGCAGTAACCTAAATTATAAGATCCGTCGCCAGCGATTTTAAAGAATATGATTACCAGCGAGAATTGCAATAATGCTCTGTGCAATTGCAAATGAGCTTGGTGGTGGAGGGCCACACAATGAAAGATCCCCTGGCAAATTATCGTTCACGATAGGCGTTTCGTCGACTGAAGTTGTGTAGCTGCGAAGATCTTCCAGAGTGATGTGACCACCTGTAGCGACCATTCTTATATCCACAAAATTATCCGCCTATCTCAGCAAGTCTTTATTTAAAGGAACTCCATAGGGATATTCCGCCACTACGGCTTGGACGACCGTCAATAGTTGTATTTGAAAATTTCTGAAATTTATCTCGAGGACTCACTCGAAACGGATCGGCTATAATAACAATATGCTCAGCCGACTGCTTAAATGGACACAATATAACCACTCAATCCCAATCAATACGAAACCGACCAAAATGCAACGGATATCGCATTCATTCTGGAAGTCTATGCAAATTGGAGGAATTAAAGTTTAACTCGCAAAAACATGTTCAAGTGTTCGCCGTATCTCAAGCAGGTGATATGAAGATCGATGAAAGAATGAAATAGATATGGCAACGACGAATGCATAAAAACAACTAACTGAAGAGTCAATGCAAGAAAGCAATGTTATCAGAATAAAGTATCAACAGATCTGTGCTAACCGTGCTCTGCTATTTCAGCAGCTATCGTCTGTGCCAATCCACCTGAAATTAAACAGAAAGCAGATAAGTGTGAAAGAACTACGATGAGATGCCTTTGCTGTGAATAGTAATACCTGGCAATAAACAGCAAGTTGACCTATAATATTATCTACGACTTCCAGTAATAAATATTACAAAGTGTTGTTTGCAGTGGACCCTTGGCGCATGTCTATAACGATTGGCGCAGTAAGAGGAGGAGACGAAAGGAACTGGTGCAAGAAGGAAGAGGCAGGAGAGCGAAGGAGGCAAAGAAAGGCAACGGTGAGCGACGACCAGCAGTTGAAGACATCGGGAATACACTTCATTGCTTTCTCTGGTAACGAACTCTGAATATCCCACCAATAGCAAAATCTTATATAAGTAGCGGGAGGAATAATCACGGGAACCAGAATTTCCATTATTCGCATCTTAATTCAATTTGAATATTCAGTTTAAATTCCAAAAGATCATTCGTTCATGCAGCAGATCGTTCACTACATAAGACGGAAAACTTGCCCTCATAGAAAAGTTGAGCAGGATCTGATGCATTGGCAATCAGTTGTAAAGTAAACCCGAGATGTTCCCTTTTAATTATGTCTCCCTCTTCGTAGACACGTTGAGTCGACGGATCCACAAATAGTCGTCTGCAATTCACCTAAGACGTCGATATTTGTGGGCGAATTATTTTATTTAAAAAGTGACCTTTTTTTTACTGGTGAATAGTAGAATAGATTTATTGTGTCACTTTTACTAACATCTCCTCAGTTATCAATTTTTAGCAGTTCTATTATGGCGTTATGAAATTTCTGACAGTGAGGCAGAATTTAGTGTGACTACTTCCACCGCTCGTATGTGAAAGCGAAGGGAGTAGGCCTCTGCACTCACTTAGGAGAATTATGGCAAGCAGTCAAACTGTTTGAGACTCTCAATACTTCTCTCTCTAAAGCGCGATAAAATCTCCCCATAATAAAATTATGAGAAAAGAATTTCAGAGATGAAATGCTAATTTGCATACTTAAGTGAGCTTTCAGCAAGAATGTCACTTTCCTTTGCGGTTAACCACATAGCAAGATTCGACGAGACCGGAAAACCATTGAGTGCAAGAGCAATAGATGGCTCGAATAGTTGTGACCATTGTACTTTGCCACTGCCGAATTTCTTATAAATGGTCCAGAAGCCATGCAATTCTGATGGAACCGCAATCGAGCGATAACCTGAAATTTCTGCGCTCAAATTAAAAGGATGAATAAAGTTTAAATTAACGTGGTTATCTCACGCATAATGCTCAAATTGGCACGATGCAAATATTTGCAATATAAGTGAGGAATTGTCGTTCTCCACGTTCATCTGAAAGAAAATGAAACCTACCGATTGTGGCGTCAGAAGCATTTCCGACGAACATCAAACGATCGGCAGATGCTGGGGCCGTCTCACGGGCATTCACTGTTACGCATCGACCAGTGGTGCTAAAAAGAAACGCTCGAAACGATCTTCTCACCAATCCTATAGAATTTATTTTTTCAATTTTAATTCAACATTGCTTCATGTAATGCTTTCTGAATTTTCGAAATTTAACTTTCACAAAGAGCTGAAAAATTTGTTTGCAAGAAATCCAAGAGAGAAAATAAACCATTCAGCTTGAAGTAATGATAATCGACTATAACCTGTTATAGATGGTCATGATGAATCCACCACCAAGACCCGAACTATGAGGATTCACGACGCCAACGCACACCAATGCAGCTATTGTTGCATCGATTACATTCCCACCCAGTAGAAGCACATCTCTATAAAAAGCGATATTTGCATATCTAGTTATGTTCCTAGATGATATGATAAGCATATTAGACATAAAACGGATAACTTTTTCTTCTGAACAGGAAGTCTTGCAAAACTTATGCTACTGTTATATTTTATTTAAAATATTGCGTAAAGTTCCAAAAACTCCTCTCGTAGCGTTTAAAACTGATCGATAAGAAAACTGCAATAACATTGTGGTCCTGTTCGATGCTTCCAGTGAAATCTGGAACTTCTCCACTATTATTTGCGGCTTTTCAGTTAAATTATACAAAAAGCTTTCCTATGATGCTATAATTTCATCGTGACACCAATCAACCCTAATAATGCCTTAAATTGAAATTTTATCTCGAATATTGGCAAGCATATCAAACGTCATGAGGAAGTGCCTCATGATTTCATTGAATTATCAGCCATTTATTGACGAAACTAGAGATTAATGCGAGGGAGGACTGATAAACATTGATAAATAAGGCACTGATGAAACAATGACCAGAAGTTTTTGAGACTTTTGTTGCGCTGCGCTTTATCATATTTCCACAGGCATATTAGAGAGAAAATAAACCTTCCGATTTCACTGCACAGACCATGATCGGCTGCAATTGCGGCACGTTTGAACTGTGCATGTAAACTTCCACTTGGTTGCGGCCAATGAAGCGGATTCTTGTTTTGCACTGATTCATCCGTACTCCCAATTATATTCGATATCGACTGCAAAACAAACACCATACGAATCACAAACGCAATTGCTTTATGGGTCAGAGGGGTGCCAACTTTCAGCTTCACATAAATCTAGTTTCCGAACAGCATTTCGGATAATAAATCCAACATTAGCCAAGTATCTGCCATGTGAACGCATAAGCCGGCATTCGTTCCGTGGTGGGCGTGTATCGGTTTCAATTATTATGCTAGTACGTTCACCAAAAACTGCCTCTGAAACAATTTTCCTTCGGGGCTGTAAGATGAAATGCAGCTTTTGTTCCTGAGAATGTTTCACCTTGCTGCGCACCTTGCAAGTGGGTGCCTTTTGTTTGCCTTTGGAAGAGCAAAGGCGAACATTGCACGTTATAGCGTGCAAGTGTCTGTGCGTACATATGTGGTCTGGGCAATATAGCAACTATGCGAGACATGTGGCGTTACCGACTGAGCGTCTGTGCGCACGCTGTTATGGATGTTTGCACATGTCTGTCTATCGGGTAGTTTCAAGTGCAGAAGCAGTGCAGAGCAAGTTTCGAAAACTGGTGCTTCCAGCTTATACTTTATATTGACCTCCACTCCCAGCTTCCAGGCTGTCATATAAGCTTCAAGCGATGGTCCTTTCTCGCTCTTTTTCTCACGTTTTCTTTTCCTCTCCTTATCTCTATCTGTGTAGTTCTCAAATTGAAAGTTAGAAGAATCATTGCTCAAGTGACTGCTCAAGTGAACACCTATAAGAATAACATTTTGCAATGTTTTCATTGACTTTTTTCAAAGCCATCATTAATGCCCAATTTAGAAACGCCCCTCATTTTTCATCGAATTGATCATCCTCTCATGTAAAGCGCAGAATGCAGAAGGAAAACTTTATCGAAGGAATTTTTCATGAAATTTGCTGTGATTAAAATAATTTTATAGACATACATCTGAACGATTGTCCTCGTTAGTCTTGTTCACGAGAAGAATGGCGAGAACGATCGTCGAAAGAAGGAAAACGAACGCCGCAATAGCGCATAATATTGTCATCACATAAGTACGTCTGCAACGACAATATTACTGCACCACTGCAATATTAAAAAAGTTATGTAACATAGCCCACCGGGGTAACAACAGTGTGTTTTCCGTTCATATTCCCGAGATTTGAGACATCCGTTTATATTCACGAGATTTGAGACATCCGTTTATATTCACGACATATGGGACCTCGGTGGGATGATCTCGTTTGAAGGCAATTTTCAGTTGACATCGTTAATCCTTCAGAACAATGACTGCGTGAACGGCAATCATTTGCTTGGATCAATCAGCCATTTATTTACATTTCTATTCATTTTGAGGTAATCACTCACTTACCAAAAACAATTTTCACGATAAAAATACGCATAGATATGCAGTTTTACTTAAGAAAGCTTCAAAAATAAATCTTCCGATGAAGTAATTGGCCGCATTTTATACTGAATACGTCTTCTTGTATCTTTTTTTTTCGTTTTAAATTAACGTTTCCATAGAACAAAAGAAGAATTCAAGTATACGCCTAACAATGTGTAGTAATTTTTCTATGTCCTCTGTATCGACGATCTCATGCGATACATTCAACTATCAAAGAAACAACTCCAAGGATCAGCGATTCGCTCATATTTACCCATAAGGGAGTGTTTGTTGCCCATAATTATAATTATAATTATGAAAAATTTGATGTGCATATTCGAATCTATTAAATAGCTAAGTTGTGCGTAATTTAGCAAGTAAAAATAGCGAAGAGGCTGTTATCATAAATGAATGAAAACTGAACAGATATAGCCGATGAAAGCTCCAACAGAACAGAAAATAACACCAAGAATATTTTTCTGAATATGAATTTTCCAGGGAATCTCCTTCTGCTCTATTCGAAATACGTCAGAAACTTCAGAGCGTATGAGAAAACAATTGAGCTTTCGTAATTCCACTCTCTCAAACTTATAATTTCGCCTATTGAAGAGATAACTTATTCAAAAAATAAGATCCATTTTTGTCCATATTTCTGATTATAATCTTGAAAAAAAGCAAACAATAAACTTTCGGTAACGTTTCGACGGTGTTTCGAGCTGCGCAATATTTGTTGAGAAGACATCACTGGGTGAGTTTCGTGACGAGTCAGATATCTGCGTCATTGCGGTAATCACTGAAAGCATCATTTACATAACTTTGATATCTTCGGTGAATAATATCGATAACGATATAATTTGCATAGAGAAATGCAACAATTCTGGAAATTCTAAAATGAAATAATGCTCTTTATATGCATAACATTCACAACACGTCCCATATGTTGATCACTTCAGCAACTGAAGAACAGAATTACAACAGAATAAACAAGTGGATGGAATTTTTATACATAGCAAACTGAACTGGAAGAACGCTTCGATGAAAATATTCCATCGGCGCCTAACGCGGGACTGATGCACTAACAATATCCTCTACCTGAATTTTGATGTACGGTGCTGTTTGAATCATTGCGTGAAGGCAGATAGATACTGCCTCCACAGGGGTCGTTATAATGATATGTTTCGCTGTCACAAAAACCGGAATTTTCTATTTATTAATATGAACCACCAAAAAGCGACCAAATTGCTTTTTGAAACACACATTCTAGATGTGCGACAGTGATGGCTCATTGTTATCGGACGCCATTCGATGCCGATTGAATGAAGTACAGTGAAGCGTGAAATGTCGAAAACCACCATAAAAAACATGGTACGTGTCTGGAATAGACGAATTTGTTTAATTTTTCTGCCGTACAGCCAACTGGGCCAAAAGATGTGGACTATGTGGGAAGTATCCATATGAAAAGCAGCCCTAGCAGACTGCTCTGAAAGCAACTATAAATATTATCAACGTCAATAGAAAAAGCATCTAAAACAGAGAGTCGGTTGTTTTTATATTTAATGCAGTAATTTTTAACCATTGTATAAGAATGAAATGAAAACATAAAATGAAATGGCGACAAAGCATTGGAAAGAATATATGTGAGCATCGAAAGAAGAGAGAATAGAACATTAACGAGTCGGAAGGAAGAAAAAAACATTTTAGATGGTTTAATTTAAAGTAAGGGTATGAAGGTAGAAGGAATCCGCTAGTGAAATTTTCCATTCAGAAAAGGCAAAGAAATTTAGCCCAATTCGGGGAGAAATATTTCATCGTAACACAGATCTGTTACTTTATTAGTGTGTAAGTATTTGCTGTTGAAATCTTTAAAAAGCGCAAAAATAAAAGGTGAATGAAACAAAGGAATGTATGCCACTGATTTACAGTTTGAATTACTTATATAGTAAAAGTATAGGGGTTAAACTCATAAAGTTCGTTTATTTCAGTGACTGCTGAATTTGCCACTAATTAAATGAGTATTAGTTTATTTTTTGACCACTTCCTACCTTGAGGGGGTTACCAATCTTTTTTGAAAACAAAATTTTGCCTCACTTCTACGGATCCGCTCAGTAGATAATATCTCAAAATAAGGGGCTTATATGTTGCCGCACATACGAGCTACTGAGTTAGTTGACTGACGATATAAGCGGAAATCTACACGTTGCACTCAACAGTGTCGCACTCTCGACAAACGTCGCTATTTCTAGTGGAGAGGTGGTGTGATTACTGCAAACATTCCCTCAGTGGGTTTCTTTTCAACTACCATTTTTTATGCCTCTGCAATAGCGTTTAGATATACTCTATTGAATGCGTTAACTGCTAAATAATTTCAGTTCAACATCGTTACAATCTGCTTGATGAGATCTTTGAAAGAGTAAGAGTAAGCAAGAGCAAACGTTACTGTTCACTTCGCATAAAAATACTTTATTTTGCCACAATGGCATCTCATCAATCAGAAATGAGTCTGAGATCAACGA
Source organism: Parascaris univalens (assembly GCA_037576465.1). NCBI lineage: Eukaryota > Metazoa > Nematoda > Chromadorea > Rhabditida > Ascarididae > Parascaris > Parascaris univalens. Next base: position 182,734,910 of record CM075173.1, on the reverse strand, counting down.
AGCACCCACAACGTTTGGTATTTCTCAGCTACTTTGTGAATTACTCGATTCGTCTACTCTCATATAACTAACATCCTCTCGGAGGCAGCATTTCTTATTAAACCAACGCTATAAATATTCAAAAACGATTTACTAGTAGTGTTATGATGGCGGCTACGCGGAAAATCCCATAGTGATAGAAGCACCGTATTGACTCAAGTGTATCGATTGTCATTCATATATCGATGAGCAAAACAGGTGGATGGAATAGTGTCGTCGTTTTCACAACAATAAAACAAGTATCGATCGGTAGCTAATCAATATGTATGGGTGTATTGAAAAAATGCTATTTTTCAAGACAGCGTTAAGGCGTTATTTGTTTTCCTTAATTTTTACAGATTTGCTCCTCAGCGAATACATTCTAACGCAAATAAATCTCAGCTTTTGCATTTCGTTTACCCAATTTGCCACTTTCATTATTTATGCATTCGATGTAATATAACACTCGAAAATACCATCTCATCCATAGTACATATAAATCGTTAAACAAAGAATTCCTTTTTTAAATCCTTGCAATACAGTTAATCAAGCGAAAACCGACTGGGGCAAGCTGATGCAAATTTCCGAGCACTTAAACGCTCGCTTAAAGTTGGCCCTTTCAGATCGACGGATCGGAGTGAGTTAAAGGATAAGAGGTTTATGATATGCACTAAATTCAATAATTTTTGAAATCTCACTTTTTCGACTGATGCTATGCGGCAGCTAATGTGAAGCTGCGGATACTGCGAAACTATATGGTAGATAAGGAAAAAATATACGTAAATGCAGTTATGGGGTCATTACAACAGACAGTGACAAAGCAAATCTTGAAGGAAGAACCATTCGTGTGAAAGATGGTATATGAAGTATACCGAAGTCTTTGGTAAATTTTATCGTCTCACTATCGGGTAGAAAATATGCAATTAATGATGCAAGGGAAACTGCAGACATAACATTGCCTGAGATTTACGGCCGCTGATATTTATTTCGAACATAACGTTATTAGGAACATTATTAGGTATTGCATATTTTGCAAAATGCGAAAGAATTCACTGCATTGCTCAACTGCTATTTTGCTTTGTGTACTTTGATGAAATTGCTTGCAAATAATGAGTTAAGAAATGCTTAACAATATGATGAGAAATTAATCGGGAACTATCAGAAGTGAAAGAAGAACCTATAATTGCGATAAGCAGCAAGGAACTTTAATTTGATGTAGCAGGAGTGACGTAAGCGACTGGATGGAGAGCTTGCATAAAATTACCAACCAAAGAAGGTTGAGGATCGTTAGGGTTTGCTCTGGTAGTAATAACATTTTTCTCAAAAGCATGCTCTTGAGAGATGCTCTCAAAAGAATCGAATAATCTGTTGCCCTAGCAGATACCTATCGTAAAAAACAAGAATCAAATAGACTCCAAATTGCAAAACACGAGAAACGCGAGATGGATATCCAAGAGGTATAGAATTGCACAAATGAGGCATAATGGAGCTCATAGGTAGCTGGAATGAAATGTTGAGAACGATGTTAAAGTGAAAATGAATTGAAAACTCTAATAGCACCGTTCACGTTGATATCACTTCGCAGTATTTTTAACTATACGCGTAGAAATGCCATAGCGAAATTTTTCACCACTGCATTATTGCACTAAAACTGTCTGCCATTGCATTATTGCAGTAATTACTAAAAACACCTCTTTCTTTGCCTTATCGAATACACTTCAAAACTCTCAACTTTCTATCGATAAATGCGAAAATTCGTGTTGACTGCATGAGAGAAGATGCTACTGAATAGAGTGAATTGTTCAGGAGAGATTCAGTGTGATTGGAATGATCGTTGCTGATCGATGAGCGCGTGAGTCAAAAACACAGTCAATATAGATCTCGTGTTATGTTTGTAGTTCACGAAATCACAAATGCAGCTACGTGCATGGGCGGAAACGGGAGAAAACGAAAAAATCGAGTGCAATTAGGGTGACGATGTGAAAAATTGGTGCGGCTAATTAGGATTAGGCTACCGCGCACTCAATTTATTCATTTCGATGCTGCGTTTTCCAACTATACGAACTGCATTTTCCAACGTACAGTCATAGGTTATGTACAAGTATCATATTCAAGCAAAAAAGCCTAGTTTAAACGACTGGAATACACCTGAGGCGAGTTGCCTTATTGGATGGAATTGTGTTTACGAGGAAAAACTTAACGACTGGGAGTGGGAAATTTTGTATTTGCAGAAAATACTTGCGATACTTTCGCCACTTATTTTGGCACTCTTCGAATTCATCTGCTTGAGTTAAGACTGATATTTCAGCCTGATTTTGCATGACACCTCAGATGTGAGTAATTAAACTTTCAGCATATCCCAACAAGAGTGAAACACAACATTATGAACTACTGAAGAGTAAAGCAACATCATCAACGACTATTGAGTGATTGCAAACTTGTGTAATAAAAATCACCACTACAACCCTGGAACTAGGGGCTCTAGAAAAGATGGTTAATCTGAAACAGCAGCAACGGCTGATGAAGGTGATTGGCTGAGAGATGCTAACCAGATTACGAGAGCGGAAGCGACAGACGTGAGAGATAGACCAGGCGTCAGGCCTCAATGAACCGAAAATCTAAAATTATGTCCCACAATCCAGAAGCAAATGATTTCAACGTCGTAAAGGGTGATAGCAGTCGACTTTCAGGAGTTGTTTTTTTTTTTTTTCAACTTTGCGTTCCGATCTGCGCTAATCGACTCGCGTTGTTTGCTACATCAATTTATGAATAAAACTGCAGCACCCTGCATGAGTTGAACGCAGCTTGTTCGGTTGTAAGCATTTAAGATGGCTAAACACTAATATTCAGACCTATCGTTAATAACATCTTCGTTTGCAACATTTCGATTCTTTCATTAATTGCACTTTATGCAATGAAATCATCGCAGCAATCTCTCACCTAAGCTACGCGTTTTACCTCTTTCCAATCACAATGTTTATTCTGCGTTCGCATAGGGCAAACACGATTTCTACATCTTAGTGTTTTTAGCACATCTTTAAGCGTGCACAGCAGTGGGAGGACGTCCGTCTTGCTCATTGTCCATTAAAGTATTCAGACAGTTGTATATTCAGATTAGGTTGCGTGCAACACTACAAGTCAAAATTTGACCGCATTTTAGAGCAAAACAGCTGAATTGTAGACGAGAGATGAATGGAAATTGTTCCACATGCAGTGGTTCCGGATGAGTTTAACGGCCTCAGCGACGAAACGTAAACAGCAAAAATTTCGCAATATGTAAGCACGACTGGAAATTCGTAGTGCATTAAGCTGAGCTGACGAAATATATCCTCTCCCCATTCATCCTCGGCCTAACCTCACTATCATGCCTGCCCTCTACCTGACTGGCAAATCAAACTGCAGCTGAATGGTCAACTGCTGGACCTACGTGTGGATGTTCGAGTGCGTGGGAAAACCGGCAGCGTGGAGTTTGCCGATTGCCACTACTGACCATGCTGACGATCGAGGCCATCCCCTTTCGTTTGCGGCCTTATTACGCGAGCTTGTCAAAGTTTTCGCACTTATAGCTGTGTCGTCTCGAGCGCAGCTCAACGGAGGGCGCAGATGCGCTGTGAGAATCAAACGACTAGACGAGCCAACGGGAGTTCACCCTAAAACGGTTCCCATCTTCATTTCTTTCGTGGTTTAGCTTCCTTTACGATTCGTTCAAGGCACTCTGTATAAGAATTACGCTTTTACTATATACGTTCGGTTATTCGTGCCTTTTTGCGGTTACGCGGTTGCTTCATCTATACTGAAACATTCCTGTATTAAGGGTTTGTGAGCAGTATTGCCCTACAAGGCCGCTATATTCGTTTTTACCTTGAGAGGCGATTTAACAGGTACAAGAAATTTCTCGCTTTTAGAGTAGAGGGAGAGGCGGTAGAACACGAAAGGAGGGCTTCGCAAAAGGTGCATGCTCACGATAGTTGTCTGGTGCATTTTCCATTCAGTTTTATCAATATTCAGGTTCATATATAACGCATTGATGTATCATCTGTGAGGAGATCATATTGCTGTGTACCGCATTTAGAGTACGTCTGCATGTTTGTGCATCGATCTGGCTGCATCGACGCTTGATGGCCTAGCGTTGGATCCTGTGTCATGAAACATTCATTAACGCAGCTAACATCCGTACGGCAATTTTTGTTTGCATTTGCTGAAACGAGCTATTCGACGACAGACGATCTTCTGATGCAGCCGTCTGCCATCAACGCCTCATTGATCATCAGTTTCTAGTTTTGCTGTTATGTTGTCGTATTTAAGTAAAATGAAATCAGAGGAAAAGGTAGCACAATAATAATATTTACCTCTTCCAGGTAACAGTCGATTATTATTATTTTATGTCTGATATTCTTCCATGTTATGATAGTAATTATTTTCTTTCTTATATATATATTTTTTCGCGCAGAAGTTGAGGACACACCTGGAAAAGTTTCCACAGTGCAGAAGTTATCCAAAATAATTGAATGATCATCTGTTCATAATTGATGACTCGATCGTTTCTTGACATTCGTAGACTTTAAATGACATTTTATCTCAATAGGCGTGCATTAAATGCTGAATGTCCGTTTCTAAGAAAATTCATTTTCTTATTTCAGTTCATTCATTTCCAATCTATTCATTAATATTTGATGCTACGAGATTTTATTCCTGCAGAGAGTGCAGGGATTTATCCTAAATAAAGCGAGGAATGGCGACTCAGTGCAAATGAATTCGATAGGCAGTAGAGCCCTTTAGGAAGCATTGAACTGTTTCATAAATATTACTCGAATATTAATGTATCGCAGCCAATCGGTGGTCGGAAGTTATATGCACGGGGTATAATAAGACGATATTGAAACTAGCATGGAGAGAGAAGAGGATTTTCGGTCGAGAAGGATGCTGCCGAGGAGCAGGTTATCGGGATGAAAACTGCAACGAAAAAACGGGACGAAAAAGATGCTTTTTGACATGATCCTTAATGGCGACCCCATCTGGGAGTTGTGTTCCTCACAGAGTTAATAAATTCTTCTGTTGGATAGCTTTGCCAAGGGAAGATTCTTTCTGAATGGTTTCTTGTGAAAAGTCAAGGGATTTTTTCCTAATATAGCTCCGAGCGGTTTTCCGTCGAAGATCAGATAACCGGCGCGACACCTTTTGAGATCGATAGTTATATGGTTTCAGTATCAAAGTTTAGCATAGTTGCTTTAGCGTACAAAGAAGCGTTGAATGAACATAATTGTTTAATTACATCCGTTTCTGGAACAAGACACCTTCGTTGCGAATTTCGCCAGAGAAACAGCACTTAAATTACTGCATAATAGTGCGGTGCTTAGCAACCTCAATGTGATTGCGCTTTGTAAGCTATTTTTTAAGCGCCAACGGTCCACTAATTGGTAATGCTAGACTCCGAGAAAAAATACTTTGATATTCTGCCATCATTTCTTCCCATAAATTTCCCTTTATGCGCCAAGCTGCTATACCATATCATTCAGTCCCTAAGCAGCAGTTGCAGAATATATGGTGCAACTTCGAAAACACTCCCTTTTTTACCCGGGATGGTCTGAAAAGCCTCTCTCTCCAAACTCAATAAATTACAGCAACGAACAATCTTATAGTTTCGCTTTCATATTGAGTTAAATGATGTTGATGTAGTAGAAGTATAACTCGTATCGCACAATGGCGCACCGCCTTTCCATTTGGCCATGCATGATGCTCTATTTTTCGAACGTTTTGTTTACGTAATAGGAAACCATTTTCATGTCTCCCTTAATTTGATGTATAGGATATTCGTATGCTACTTTTTGTGCTCCCATTATCAGTCAATATAATTGCTGCTGGCCACTTATTCAGTAATTGCGCGAATTCCTTCTATAAAGCTCTCACGCCCACCAATTTATCCATGAAGTTTAAGCGTATCGATGCGCAATGGACGCTTATGCAATTTGCAGAGTTAAAGAGCATCATATGTAACTGAGCTTTAAAAAACGGTTAATGTTTCTTAAATCATAAATTACTATTTGCATTGTTATTATGGGGGTATCAGTAGTGGCATAGGGTGGCACATTATTATCGAATTCCTCCTTTAAAATTCAGAAGACTTTTTTTCCAGCAATAAGTCGGTAGAATTAAGAATAAGCGTCTATTACCTCAACTACTCGGTGGCGATTTTTCTGTTAATTCCTCCAGAGTGAATGTTTTGCAGTGTCGACCGCATTATCAGAGGGGGTTCGATATGAAAGCTAAAAGAGGCAAATGCGTTTAATGCGAAAAGAAATTAGGAAAAGGTTCATTTCCAATTGAGTTTTTCATTGTGCGTCGTGGGAAATACTAATGATTCTGACAGTCGTTTTACTCCAGTGCTCCCCCATTCATTAACGTCCGTAATGCTTCTTCGTCTCATCAGCTTCGAGATGCACTTTTTCATTTGTACCCTCGTTTCACCGCCACTAGTTTTCCGATTATTTTCCTTCTAATATCAATTTTTTGTAAAGAAATCCCTAGTTGAGATTCATATTCCGAGCGAAGTTTTAAAGTTATTTTCTCGTTTAAATGAAATAAAATATTCAGGGATACGATTGGTTGCGCGATTTTGGCCGATTCGAGAAACATTTCATGGAAAAAGTTATATCCGACTATGGAAATAATGAAAAAATTGCTTCTTCATACGACATTTCATTATGCTTACATCTAAGATATTTTTATTTCCACAGAATTCCCACTGAAATAATTTGTACTCAAATTGCGGTTGCCTATTTCGACAGAGTGCGTTCCAAAACAGTGGAAGCAACTGCTTCTAATAACAAAACAATTGAATGTTCGTAATGCGTTGGCTGATATTCCAACTCACTGAGAGCGGCGACTCCAGAGGAGTAACCGAGGCTGTTTTCTGCTATGAAATTGCTTTGATCTTTGCCATTTTCCTTCAGCAAATATTTGCAAGTGAGAGGAGCGAATAGAACTCCGGTCAGTGACTTAAAACGGATGAACTCTCAATGAAACGACCAAAGATTTTCAGCTCGGATTGTTTCTATCCTTTGCCTCCTTGCTCATCTCCTTCTAGCAATACTTTGAAAGCTGACTAATGCAGGGCATCGTCGAAGGTTTCTATAAATCATATTACCGTGGGTCAAAGGTTCAGTTAGCGTGTGATTTGCACATTATATGGGAACGTTGCGGTGCATTATACCAAGCAAAGGCATCAAGCTCATACCGAATGAAGTGCTACGTGATAAAAATTTCACATCATTTCATTTCTCGGCTTTTATACTCCTTTGCAGAAAGCAGCGTCTGCTGTGGGCATCTCTGCATATGCGGTTGTCTCTCTGCAAGTTCAGGTCGTTAGGGGTATGGCGATCGACGGAGATATGTTGGTTGACATCCTCTGCAATCCTCCATCGAGTTTCAAAAATTTTTGGAGAATTGGATAACTGGCGACATTATGAGAGCGCACAGTATATCGGCTCCTGCTCCACACATAATCACACGTCCTCAATTCAAGACCGCAAATGACAAAGTCGCACCTCACCACTCCTTCGTATTATCTGCAACACAACATTAATTAGTTCGACGCTGTAGTCACGAACGTGATGCTAATATGCCATAACCAGTACACGCACCGACGATCCGCACTGATGAGTTTTTAAAAGTGAATTTTCCCTCTTCCTCGCATACATTCACGCTAAAATCTACGGTATAAACCCACGGATTGTGTCTCCCCGAATGTTTTTGTTCACAAATTCTTTGAGCAGTTAATTTGTACAACGCACTGGATGTATATTTGTTATTATATAGGTTTCTCCTCGTTGAACTATAATAGTACCTATTGAATGCTTCAGAGTGCTTCAAACATAAACAGTAAAGGTGGAAAGAGTAATAGGACCTGCTGGAGGGGTCGGAGAAATAAATATCAAATATTGGGATCAAAACGTTTCACGTTCTAAATAAGAGGAATGAAGGTTATATGATCTTCAATACATTCTTTATGAAAGACTTATTCTGCTGAAGCGTCAGGTCAGAACACCGTTTTTCAGTGACGCTGAGGACCTTCCGCTGCAGGCATAGTAGCAACGAATTGTAGAAGCATAAAAATATTTGCTTGTAATTGAGAGTGTATCACTCGCAATAAATCTGCAAGCTGTTGCACTTATTTTTTGTAGCCGAAAGAGAACGAATGATGAGGCATCGACAGAAGTGCTGCTCATTTAGGACGCTTTGTTAGGGCTGCTTTGTTGGTGAGAGCCCGTTTTAGAAGTCGATTATCAGTCCTATTTAAAACGACAACGGTCACGATTCGCATGACTCCCTTTTGGGTATGCGTTGATGTGCTCAACTTACATTATCGATCTTGGCACCGCGAAACATTGGTCGTGCGTAGCGTTGAGCAACGTGTGGCCTCGGCTGAGGTACACAGTGATTCGCATCAAAATGTTTTTTCTTTGCAGTTTCATTGATGAATCTTCTTCGCATCTCCATGACGATACCATTTTTTGAAACCTTATGTCGGCCTCACAATGTTGAGGGAAGTGCGTGAAAGATAGATGAACATGATAACGATGCAATCCTTAGCCGAGGATCGAAGTTATCGCTCCCAAATTACTTGTTACTTAATCTCTCCATTCATATTTATCTCTCCGAACGATCACTCTGTTCGCTTGCCTTATTTCAAACTTCCAGTTGCATGAATAGTAGTCTTGTTTACTCAAAACGACCCTGTTAGTGATCTCTTTATGCTGCTGTTTCGTCAACATTCTCGTTTGAAAAAATTATAATTATATTTCTCGATTTCTCTGGACGTCTATTAGAAGCTGAGCGCGCAACGTTTCCTTCACGATCGCTTGCGGACGTGATTGCTTGATGTCCATAGTCCTCGGGATTTGGCCTCTTTGATATTCGTTCGGCCGGCCGGCTTGCATAGAAATTATATTGTTATTGAAATGGGTTCTAGTTTCAGTTAGATTGATTTCTTCATTCAGGAGCGTTACCGAGGAGGAAGTTTAATTATATGCATTCTAGCAGTCTGTACTCAACAATACTGTAAATAAAATTTTTCAGCATTCTTTCAAATTCGTTGAAAACGAGCGGCATGATTTCTGTTTTCGACAGTTGACTTTCATTAAAGGACTTGTGTTCATCTCTATACAAGATTAAAGATGCAATTTTAAACCATTCACATTACGTCAGCCACAAGGTGACTTGACTAGCTCAAACAGCTGCAAACTCTACCGTCGTGTTCGTCGATCCTCTTGGTTGTCAAGGAGTTTTGCTCATTTCGTTTATCTTCGTCCTTTGACAGATGCAAATTTTGATTTGCAGATGAAGATCACAAAGTTTCTGTCACTATAAAAGAAAATCGGCGAGGAGATAAATTTCCAATTCTCAGTAGGTAATTGGTTCATTTAAGCAGCAAACACGGCATATTAATAAAAAATCACTAAATTCAGGGATTCCTTCAAAGATATAAGTGAGAACCAGGATTACCAAAGGTTATCGTTCCCAAGAGAGTGGGGGAGGGGGGAGGACGGAGAGTGATGCGAGAGCAAGGGAGGATGAAAAGTACTAGTTAGTTTCTCCGACATCTGAAATTCAGTGGTTGTTTTATTTCCCATGAAATTTTCCGTGTTTTTACTTCAATGAACGATCGCATTTGAATGTTTCGTTGTTAAGGCTGATAATTTTTAACTAAATTTACGAGTAATCGAACTCTGCAATAATTCCAATAGTTCAGTTGTAAGGCTCTATCATAAGACTTAAATGCTTTATGTGAGTGAACACACTTTTGATCCAGTAACCATTTACGGTCGGAATTTATTATTTTTGCATGATCGAATATTCCACCCTTCTCTCCCATTTTTTTTTCTCACTTTTCAACCCAAACCTCTAAGGCTTGCCTGAAAATTTTCGAGGAATTCACATTAGAAACTCGGCAGCGCATAGAGTGTGCTCGCTCGAGAATCTTGCAAGTTTTGCTCGAAATCGTTTCAAAATAGCTGAGAAAATATTTTTTATACGTGGAGGTTTTAACCTGATGAGTTGCACTTTGTGCATAAGAAACAGTTCAGCGTTTACACAATTCTTGAGTGAAGTCACTGAAGTTTTTAATTTCATTGAACGTTTTCTCACAAATTTTACCGCAGTGCTATTCATCAACTCGTTATTGAATGGGAAACGTTTAACGTACACAGCTATTAGCTGGGTACTTCATACGCGCTCATTAAACATGGTTTTCATTGTTTTAATTTCCCCTCCAGTTAATGCTTATTTTGAGAACGGGGTTTCGGGAGGGAGGAGGGGAGGGAAGATAGAAGCAGGGTGGAATTTTCACTATCTTATCTCAACTGCTATAATGTTGCTTGCTTCGTTAATGTATTTTTCAACGGAGTACCACCTATGGTTTTCTTCTACTGTTGCAGTTTATTGCAAATATTTATGAGCAGACATACATGTCTCTCGTGTCTGTGTTGATGTTTACTCGCAGTAAGATTAAAGATCGTCGCTGAACGAAGCTAAGAAGAATTCAGCATTATGTTAGCGTGCAAAGTGGATTTCACAGAAAAGAGTTTCGGACGCATAATTTCTACAGTAGGTCGGTCACTGAGATGCGAAAACGCATTTCAGGGCTTCTTTGGTTCTTTGAAGTTTTTCTCTTAATTCAGTCTTCAAAAGTATAAAGAGAGTACGTCCTACCAGACTGAATGAAATTATATGACGAGAGATTCGTATAAGTTCACATTACTTAGATGCGACTGAAATAAATTACTGCAAAGTTCTTGATTGATTATAGTCACTCATGGAGATAAACTTTCGATTTATTCCTATTTTTCAGTCATTTCACATTAACATCGATAGTTCCTGCGTTGAAATCGACGCATTGCTCTTATGTGGATGAATGTTCACGTGTTCTTGCATTTCAAATGATTCATTCCATTTCGTTCTACTCCTTTTGATCTCATTTCATTCCGTTGCGTTGCTTCGCGTTTCATTCTTCGAGGAGTTTCCGGCCTCAGTACTGGTCCGCTCACCTCGTTCTGCTTCCGAAACCAGCAGTGACTTAATTACAGCTGCATATGCGTACATAGCGAATGACCGCTTCGCGCAAAGTTTATGCAAATATTCTCGGATTATTATTCATGCGGCCATTCGCTTAGTTATAGGCCAGTTGAGCGTATCTTGTATCTATAAGATACACTGTATATTGAAATTGCATTATTGCAATATTGCAATAATACAACATATTGCAGTACAGCATATTTTAGCAAAACAAATGGATGTTACATAAGCCTGTCTTGTCTTTGATGAATTCTTCCAAGGTGTTTGCAATTCGGGCAATCCAGTCTCGTAATTATCGGATGATATTGAGCGACAACGTCGTAGGCAAGAACTGTTAGCGAGAATTTTAATGAGTTATTTTGAATTTGTTTTCAGTTCAATCACTGTTGGAATATTGAAGAAACAGTTCCCAGAGTGCTGTAATTCTAAGAGACGACTTCTATCAGTCCTTTATTTTGAAGTTTTTTCTGCAGTTGGCGTATTTCTCACGTTTTCCTATTTCTGGGTGATTGCTATAAGAATTTTAGGATATAGAGAACGTCTTTTCTCTGGATCATTTGAAACACTGTGAGAATAAGAAGGAACCCATCGATTCTTCTGTTGCAGTTTCGTCTCTTGCCAGCACGTCATTCGAAGAGTATCCGTTTTAGCAGCAATGTTTGATATATGGGTGTCTGCATGCAGAAGATTAAAGTGGGCTTGAAAATCAGAATAACTTAATATAATTAGTACTGGACAAAGATGTGAGACTATCAAATTGCAGAATATGTTATTAGCAATACCTTGTGGAAATAATATTTCCCCAGCGGTTGAAAATGTTCGCCAGCTCACGCGTGGGCGCGTCCACCTGTCCACTTATTCACGTGCTGAATGAAAAACAGCCAGCAAATAGACCAGTGTTTTAAATTGCCGTGCCGACCAAATTTGCATATTTGATGACGTTTTGTTCAGCGATTCTCGTGTGCCTTGCTACAAGCCATCCATCGCCTTCCCAGGTTACGGGTGTTGGAACGGCGGTCGGATACGACGGCTACCAGCAAATATAGTGAATAAGGGAAGCGTACAAGCAGCGGCGTAATCCAACAGGATGTTGCTGGACTGACAGTGGCACGTAATTCTCAGGTAAAAAGTCACAGTGCCCGCCCGCTGACGGATTCGTGTAACGGCGAGTACGGTCCGCCATAAAAGACTGCAGCCCCTCTGCTTTGAGGGTAATCCTTGGGTGGATAAAGGATAGGGAAATGAGCATCCATCACCTCTAGGGCCAAGAGGCTAGCACCCTAAATGGAACTGCCGCAAAAGTCAATCTACTAAAAAAGCGAATACATATTATCCAAACATCTTTCTAAACAGGACTTCTGGAGCGGTTGACCGACGGTTGACCGACGAATAAAGAGCAAGGGAACGGTTAAAATTTTCCATACATCACACAATGTCAGAAATTTTCCGAAAATAACGTTGAAGATCCCAAAATTAACGTCCTGAGGTCACAACAAACATGAAGGCCGATGTAACTGGCATCTGCGAAGTGAGAAACAATGATTTGGTGGCAGAATGGCACAGGAGTGACCAAGTTTTCTTCGATAGAGTATTTTAACTGCAGAAGGAGAAGTGGGGAAGTTGGGTTTATTGTAAGAAAAGAAATGGTGAAGCATGTCAAAAGTTGCGACCTCTTTCTACCTTAGATTGCAGTTTTGATCTGAGACTAGCGGGACGCCTGAGAATAGAGATTATTCAAGCATTTGCACCAGCACAAAACAGTAATGAAACTCCGGAAGATGCTGATGAAGGTATAGAAGGCTTCTGCTGAGAATCGGAAGAGGCCGTACAAGTCTCATCAAACTGCACGGTGATTCAGGGCGACTTCAACGCTATTTTCGGAGAGAAGATAAACAAGGCCGAAAGCTGCGTTGGAGCTTTCGGAATCGGTACGATAAACGAAGGAGGATCCCGTCTTCTAACTTTTTGTTAGCAGTCACTTAAACATCGTGAATACCTGTTTCCAGAATAGCGAAAAAAGACAGTGGATTTGGTAAAGTGCTGATGGCCGGACTTTAAACCAAATTGATTTTGTTTTGACTGGCACAAAGCGCATTTTTTCTGATGTATTAGTTATAGAAGAAATGGTTATTAGCACGGCTTCAGATCATCGGTTGCTACGCTCACCATTAATACTGAAATTTAAACGTGAAAATGCGATATTGAAGAAAGGATATCTTCCAAAAGGAAACCCAAATGCCGATATATTTTCAATTCTGATGGGAACTATCGATTTCTCGACGAACTGCACAAATATTGGCACTGCAACGAACAGCAGATGGTACTGCAATCGGAGAAGATCACAGAACATTGTGCAAAGACATCCGAAGGAATTTGCAGTCGGAGTATGACGACTACCGAAAACAAAGCTAAGAGGGAGTGCACACAGAGGAAAAAGTATCAAAAGAATTGAATGGGAATTGCAGCTGAAAAGAAAATTGTCTAACACACTGAAAGATGCCAATGAAAACGCACCATAGATAGAAGAAAAGATGGAAGGTATCTGCGGAAAATTCTGCAATGAACTGTGCGCATCTGAGCTGAGCATAAATGAAATTAAACCGCATTTCGAGAAAGAAGAAATTCCAGTTGTAATGAGGGACGACGTAGAAGTTACGTTCAAGAAGATGAGGCACAACATGTGGCCAGGAATTGAAATAACAGCAGAATACTTAAAAGTGTAGGGCTCTTTGCTTAAAAAGGCAATCGCTGAAAGGTTGGTGTTTCGTTTAAAAAAAGGTGCGATTCCGGAAGCCTGATCAACTTCAAAGACTGTATTGTTGAATAAAAAAGCGATTCAGAAGATCGCGGTAACCATCGCCCAATAACGCTCCTGTCTCAGCTGTAGAAGCTGTTCACAAGACTGTTGTTGGAACGAGATCCCATCAGCTGGAATTCAGCAGTAAAAAAGCGGGATTCAAAGCTGGATACTCCACTCAAGATCATATTCACGACCTCAGTCAGTTGTTGGAGGAGAGCGAAGAATATCAGATGCCGGTTTGTTTAGCTTTCGTCCACTGTCGCAGAGCGTTTGATCCCGTGGAAACGACCGCTTACGTCGACCATCGAACTCTCACTGATGAAAAAAGCACCAGTGATATGAAGCTTTTATCCGAAGTGTTTCATATGAACATAAATAAAGAGTCCGACAAGGAGATATGACGATCTTTGTATCAACCTTAGAATCGGTTTTTCGAAAAATGATCCACCAGGGCGGAACTATGATTGATGGTAAAAAGCCCATTCACCTGCTCTGTCCGGACAACCGCGTACTTTTTGCAACTAACTCCAACGAACTGCAACAAGATCCTCGGCAACTAAAAGATCTCTCAAACGAAGATGGGCTGGAGATGAATTTAATGAAGACAAAGTTGATGCGAAATGAATAATGCGTCCCGGTGGTCATTCGCACAGTGAAGCAGAGGTTGAAGAAATTAAAGATTACATATATCTAGCAAGAAGGTTTGGATCAAACATCCTTGCTAATGACGAATGCATAAGAAGCAGAAAAGGGTGGAAGGCCTTCAATAATGACCATACTTGCCGATCAGCCTCCGCCAGTGAGCATCAGAGCAGTTATTTTTAATTCCACTGTACTGCCGACAATGCTGTGTAACTGTGAAGCATGGGCTACAACAAAAACGACGAAAAGAAGTTTGCAGTAATGGGAAGTGCTATAGGGAGAAGAATCTGCGGAGTTGCCATAAGGGACAAGGTTAGCAACGAGGAACGGAGATAAAGAACGGTCGTGTGTGATGCGATAGACGAAATGGATGCAGTAGAAAGAAGATGGGCCGTTTGTGTTTCTCGACCGCGAGAACCGTCGGACAGTACAGTTAACAAACTGGTTCCCAAGAAACCACAAACGACTTCAAGGTTGGGCGAGCCAGTGGTGGAACTATTCGGGCAGTGATGGAGGCAGCAAATTTTCGCTTTCGGCGGACCTGCGATCAGCGATGCGCCTGCAGCGACGACAAGTCGAAAGGTGAGGGCGAAGATTATGCAGCGATCACTGAACTCATCGCACCATCAGCAGTCAGCTTTGCAAATTCTGTAAAATATATGACGAGCAATCTTTCAATTGATTCATCGTCCTTTTGAACGGGTTCACCTCTAGTTGTGTTCACTCAAAATTCTTTTTTTTCTCATTTTGAGGTAATTAGTATAATAGTTGTTTACGTTTCGAATGCCGATATTTTGGTTTTCGTCTTCAGTCGGCCATATGCTCGCTGCCGGCTAGGGATCATCTGGATAACGGCTCGTAAAGCACACAATGGCTACTATGGATACGCCGAGCAATTAAACACTAATGTCATAGCCCTGTTTTTTGATCTCATTGCGTTCCTTACGTATCTCTGAAATGTCTATCGCAAAGCTCCTTATTTGAATCAGATTTTGCTTTCGCGACTTCTGCAGTTAGTCTCGTAGACCTTGATAGGATCTCAAGTGGTCGGAAAATTTGTACCGATGAAAATGCTTGAAGCAAACAAGTAGAGAAATGTGCCGAGGGGTGTGGCACCATACGCGATTTTTTGTCTAGCTAGTTTCATCATACCGAAGCATGCCTGGCAAGGCCTTCCTATTTTAAAATGATCCCAACCTCAGCGCCCTTGGAAACCATCGATAAGACATTGGTTCCTCCATGAGGCAACTGATGTAAAATGAAAACTTCAATCGGCGTAAAGTAAATATTGATTTCTTTGCATTCTCTAAAATCTCGACAGGCCATTTCTTTAATGGATTACAGTGGAAAACTATGAGTCAAGCATACTGCATAGGGCCAGCCAATTCACTCTTTAGTAAGTCATCTGCAGTTAATTTGCTTAGCTGACGAGAGTATCCGTTGTCGTTATTTATGGAATATTTTTACGAGGTTTTCCTCCTGTTTCCACATTCAATACTTTTTTATCATCTCATCTGAGAGAGCATGTATCTGTGAGTTAAAAGTATAATATGGTTGTAGAATTAATAAAAAGTTAAGAGATTATGTTTATAGATTTAACTCAACAACTGCCTAACTCTCCTTTGAGAGGAAAGAGTATTTTTCGAGAATCATTTGCTAGGGCTAAATTGTCTTCTCTAGAATTATTTATGCAATGCAAGGCATAATTCCGTTCGTTGAGCGCACATAAAGCCTAACCCTAAAAGCTCTCCTTTGAATATTGTTGTGCTCATTGCAAAAGCGCAATTATTGTTGTCTTCATATTTCACGCTCGAACCATTTTATTGATGCGAAATATACAGTGATCGATCTTCGTGCAAACTGCTTGCTTACTTTATTGACGATTACTGACTGCTGAGGCCATATGCAAATGAACTTTCACTCAGAAAACATTTAGTTGGTGTTTCTTTATCCTTATATTATCAACTCATTTTATCAGGTGTATCAATTGTATCTACATATTATCTCAGCAAAATTTAACACTTTTTCCTGCAAGCATCTCTTTTGACACCGACTCACAAATGATGAGAACGGAGGCGAATTTGTTGTGCATTTTGATAAACAATGTTCTAAAGTTACTTGAAGAGAACGAAAACGCATTTTTTTTTTCTATTCATTATGGCGTTTATCCACTAAGGTATTATGTGGGTGGTATATCAAACGTGCTATAAGGCCATTCTCGCTACTGGAAGTTCCATCCGTGTATCTTCTTCAGTTTACGAACTACTGGCATGCTCCACCAACATGCGTCCAGTAGTCATCTTGCTGTCAGTAATTCATTTAGAATTGAATGATGGTGGTATTTTTCTATGAAATTGCTCAGTTTGATGGAAACCTTACTGGATATTGTAACTGCTTTTATCTCACTACACTCACCCATACCTTTTCCGTTGGCGATATCGCATGCTGGCTATTTATTATATGAATTGAACGCTACCTTCATGAGCGAGTTAGTCCCACTGCCTTCCTTGTCTCCTAGCCTCGTTTATTTGCCCTATTTAAGATAATTCACTATTGTCGTCCACTGTTTTACGTTTTATGTTTGTGAACTGAACGAAAATATCGGAACGGCACTTGCCAGTTTTTTGTTCTGTTCGAGGGGCGTAAAAAACAATAATTGTAAAACACGGTGTCATAAGTCAGTAACGCGGCTTAATGTCGTGGAAGGCGAGGCATGATAAGGCGAAATATGATATGCGCAAAGAGACATGAGATGCCAAATCTTAAATGACGTGTGTTAAATATGAGCACCTCTGTCGTATGTATAAGACTTCGCATTTACTCATAATTTAAGGCAAAACTGTTTAGGATTTAGTGGATGTCGACAAAAACTGCAGGTCAGAAATAAATTTGACAGTTAAATTTGTATCTCTGAAATGAAGTTTATCACGAGTGGTAAAAATAGAAGGTTTATAGGAGCAAGAGCTTTTAATCGACGTTGTCTTTGGGTGCTCTGCGCTTCCGTTGTGCATGACAGATTTTGAGCTTCACTGTATTGGATCATGTGTGCACGAAACCACGCTATGTAATTTTAGTTCGCCATACTTCACAAAATTTGATTCAGTATCCCTTCAGCTTTCGTCTTCTTTCATCAAGCCTCACTAGTTACTTATATTATCCTATGAAGTTAATGTGAATGGGTTCATTCCTGAAACCATTACAGTGATTGGCAATTTTTATGAGCAACGTTCAGTGAGAAATGTTTACCCTAGATACCTTGGAAAGCAATTGAAGCATTTGTCTTCAAATATTTATATATCCACAGCACTTTGAGTGGATTCTTTTCAAGAACCGACTTTGATTCTGAAATAGCGTGTTCAAAAATTATTAAATCTTTCCGTGTATAGACAGCAGGACAAGGCAGGGAGAGACAATCACGTGCCCACAGATACATACTGGAACGCCTGTCAAACAAATGCACATCAAGACTCGAAAATCATGCACCTATGACTTCCTCCAGAGGTGAAGGTGGAAGAGGTAAGAATTGGGAAGAGGAGAAAAAGCGATCGAAAGAGATGTATATGTGGTAATTTTTATTGAAAAACTCCTGTTTATGTCAAATATCGGCGAGTGAGGATTTGTTTACATTTTGGAGTCGTTAATCAATTTTGCACCACTCTTTGCAAAGAAACTCAGCGATGGAAGAATGCTGCGAAATTCGTCAAATGGCACTCCGAGAGGCGAATTCAATACCAATTAGGGTGCTCCATATAAGCGACCATCTGAGAGACATATCTGAGAGACACTGACAGATAACCTAATGTACATTTTGTTACATCGAATGGACAACGCTTTTTCGTGTAAAAGAAGCCTTCCATCATTTAAGGAGGAATCAAATTGTTTGGTGTTGAAGTGCTCTCAAATGCTTAATTTTTTAAAGCTGAATCTGTAGTCTGTCGCCTGTTTTTCTTCTCATCTCAACAGTGAAATTGATTTGCGTTTGTTCTGCTATCCTATTGTATGCATTCTTTGATTTGATCAAGTGATCAAGTGGCTACTACCGAAAATATTTATAAACATCCGTCCTTACATATATTTTACACATAATTAATTACTGTATATCGCAGCATCCCTCTTCTTTTAAATATTTGCTTCACCTTTCTTTATAGAGGCCGTTGTCAGCGGCAGTTTTACATATCTCAATGTACTTTGACAATAACGGACTTTATTTTTTAAAAGCATCTTAAGGCACTCCATTATCAAACGATTCGGATGCCTAACGCTTTCCCATTATCTTATTCTTTCTCGGAAATGTCACGCTTACCCTTTCGAAAAAAAGAGGAAAATAAGCGAATGCTTTTAATCTTTCGTCTTCTTTCAGATACTCCCGTCTCTCACAAATGCCTCTTTTTACTTTTCATCTTTATGGACTTCTCTTCTATTTATTCATTCGATCAAAGTAATATACGCAAAAGTACGTGTACACCACATTTTTCTTCTCACTCGCCATAGGTTGCTGCGTACTGATCTTGTCTACCTCTTCCTCAGAAGTCCGCTTTGACATACATATATGCAGCAAGATATATGAAGAGCATTAGCAGTCTCACCTTCAGCAGTAATCCCTATTGTACGTTGTTTAGGACCTTCGCAGACAGCGGAATTATCTCATCCGGAAACATGCGAAATTTCGTCAGCGATGGCCAATCCATATTCCTTTCTTCCTTAGTTGTCCTCGCTGTTCGTCTCTTCTTGTCCTTTCATTTTTATCGAGCCGTTGCACTATTTTCAGATGCAGTCTAACAGATTTGTAGATGTTTTTCATGTTTCCTTTTGCATCATATTGCTTTTCTCGATTCGTATAAAGACGCTAAACAACTATTGTGTGATGTAATATGTTAAGATTATCACGCTGAAGAGGTAGCATTGAAGAGGACGAAGTTGTAGCGGTAGAAATGAGCGAAAGAGAGACTACACTCTTAAGACGAAGTCTTGACCAAGTTTTTCTCTTGAGAGGTAGTGAATTCATCCATGGCTAATATAGGGAAGATGTATTGTCTTTCTTTATGTTGATGTGCCGAGATTTGAATTCACCTAGCGTTTGCCTTTGTATGCAAAATTCACTTAATATATGAAGACAGTTTGAAAGGAAGTGCTCAACACCGATGAATAGAAGCGCCTCATTTGGTGATATAAGCTAACAACATTGCAGCATTAATCCATCCCCAGTTATATGCTTTCAGAAGAGCAGCGTGCGGTACGGCTCTTCATTAACTGAGCAAAGCATTCTGCATGTTGCTCGCCTTCTATAGCACATTTTCTTTTTTTTCTGCTCGCAGATCTATAGAGCCGCATAACATAATTAATGTATACTAAAAAATTTTTACTTTAATGCTCGCATGGCCTCAGTGCATTCCTTCAACTTCCCCTCTATTCGCTTATCATCGAGCAGATTGCAAAGAACAAGCAAGAACAGGTGAAATTGTGCTCTCAAATAAACGCACAGTCGTACGTTTAAATAACCATAACGAAGACCGACATCAAAAACTTAGTGATGAAAGAGCTCAAGATCCTATACTTGGTAAGGTTTTGCTTTAATCTAACGTTTCGATGCTGTGCATTTTGATTGTGCATCCCTCATATATATTTTATACCCAGGGGGCAGTTGATGAAGATATTCGCAGCGATAACAGTTCTTTACTCGTTTTATCGCTCTGAAGGACGGACGCTTCGATGATCTTTGATTTTGCTGCCTCAAGATATGAAATTACTTCTATTACTTTGCTAATATTTGTACCATTTGTATTGGCCACTGTTAGGCAACCGATTGGCTTTAAATAGAGTAAGAGGTCCTTATTGAACAATAAACAAGTAACGCTTTTGCTGACTAGTATGTTCAAAAGAGCCTACGGACGAAACACACCTTTTTTGAAGGTGAATAAATGCTTGCCGGATGTTTCTTTTAATATCTGCGCTTCCCTTATTACATACCTCTTCTATGCCTTATCTCGCTTTGAGCCTTTGCTGTATCTAATGCATGAGAAATGTGTGCTGTATTTGCGTGAGCCAGCAGAGCGGTCACGTAGCTAACGAAAAGTTTTTAGCTCGCAAGGATATGCCAGAGGTAGCTATATTGGTCGAAATTCTGAGAACATCGACGGCGATCCATTCAGTGCTAAGAAATATGCAGCTGCGGCTAATCTGCATTCGAAACAGCATTTACTATATTTGTTCACAGCATCAATACAAACTTTTATCTGTGTGATGTTCATATGCATCTCTACCCATTATTATTCAATATGCGTTGCAAAAATGCTATAATTTATTCGGTCTGTGCCTTTTTGAAGTTCACAGAGAAATGTTGAGGTGCCACAAAAATCTATACTGCAGTTCTTTTGCAACACTGCACCTAGGTTTTCAACAAACACTTAAACGCATGGAATAATCCATTTCGGTTATTGCGATCGCTGGCGTGAATTTTTGCTTTTTTATTGCAAAGTTGCTGCCTGTGGCAAAACCGTTATAAGATTTGGCTTAGCCGGCGGCAAAATATATGCAGCTTTCCAGAGAGGGAGACATACACTCCTTTGCCAACGTAAGCTTGCAAATGTTCTTGATGAGCATAACTTTCGGTCGTGTTTGCACTGGTCACATGAAACACTTTGAATTAAAAAATGAAACGAAATATAAAAAGAAATATATCAAGGAGGTGGTAGAATACGCGCTTGTGATCTGGTCAGCCAGAATTAGTCTTACACGTTGCTATGGAGGAAAACGACTTATTAAAATGGCAGTTCATATTTTGGTTGATTGGAATGACCGCCAATTGCCAAGAACTTTCTACAAAAGATTAAAAGACTCGATCTTCTGTGAACATATCGGTATTAATCAAATATTCGATCGACCTGTGATGCATACAATTTTTTCCAGTGCTCTTTTCATGTGGGCCCATTAATATCAAATGTTATGCACGAGATCATCTCTGAGCAGACTTACTCAGTAACCTTCGTTGCTTTAACTAAAGTGATTTTTCAGCAATGAACTACCAAATAGATCATCGCCTACATGCACATACAGACGTTGCGCTTTTGGAAAGTTGCTTTGTCCTCAAGAACATTCTATAAAAGACTGCTGCTAAAATCTTACATCTGTGCGGTTTGCATGAATATAAAAGCATGATGTTCATTAAGTTCTTTCCTTTATTCATTAAGTTCCCATATGTTCATTAAGTTCTTTCCATATATATTTGAACTGATACAAATATGAAAGCAGTATAGCTCATAAGAAAGGTTTATGAGTCTCGTCACTTCATCTCTTAATATAACACGTTCACATCGCGTGTTCATCTTCTCCGTAAACAACGACAACCTCTCGCCAATATATCTTTTGCAAATCTCCCTGGAAGGGTGGTAGGTAGGTCTCTGCTGGCCAAATTTTCATGCTTGTTACGCATATGAAGCGACCCTAGTTTGTCACTTCACACCGCCCTCCTATCGGCAACATAATGCATATGTCGTGAACGGTTAGTAGTTGTCAGTTCTGTTCACTGTAAAATGGTCTGCGTCCTCAACGGATGTTGTTGTCATAAATAACTTCCTTTCTTTCAATTTCCTTTTCCCTCCATGCAAGTTTTCTATTCCTGTTATTTGCGTTTTCTCTTGTTGAGTCCGCAATTTAACTCGTATATTCTTGTCTGTCAATCCACCGCTCACTGCAGTATCTGCAGCTTCATTACATTTTTATGGATACACTTTTATTGCAGAAACATCGGTAACAGATGCAGTTGTTAGCTGTGCGTGGTATGAGTCAACTTTGTTTACAAATTACTCCCTGGATTTGTGTTTTGTATTCTGGATGTTGACTTTATGGCCACTCATTCATACTATCTCTAATATTCCATAACTGATGCGCTATCCGTCATTGCTGTTTATGATCACCCTTTTCTGGCAGAAGTGCAGTTTTATCTGATTAAACGCGATGCACTTCCATTGAAACATTCCACTAGGAAGGAATATGTGCACATCCTCTGTCTGCAGTATTGTTCCTTCTTCTTTACAAAATCCGTTTTCTCAGGACTCATCTAGTTTCCAGTTGATTTCTTTATAATCACTCAGCTTTTATATTTTTAGTGATCCCATTTATCTTACTGATCTAAACGACATTTTTTGAAATTATGAGATGGAAAATGATCTTGTTCTTTCTATGGTGCATTTTTACAGAATAGCGTTCAAAAAGTGGCCTCGCTTGAAGGCATCTGTTCTCCATCGGGCGAAGTGAACCAGAGCGAAGAGAAGGGGGATATGAGGATAGGCGTCGACGCGAGAAAATCATTGTGGGCAGCAGAGGATTCTGCTACACTATTTTATATTCTACCCACTTTTGTTACTTTATATGAAAATTTATTGTAACTTCCTTTGTACCCTTCGAACCTTTCCGTATTACAGGGCAGTATATCATAATTCGCCATGGAGCAAGTAAGATTTGTTTTGCTTGTCAGTGAGAAAAAGAACTGTTTGTCACCTTCTGCAGTGTCACATCAATGTTTTGTCACCTTTGCAGTCTCCAACAATAATTCGAATATTCAGTAACGAAGAAATTGGAATCATTTAAAATGGAACTGAAATACTCACCGCACTCAGTTGTTTTGCAGTTTTATTGCAATAATTATTTGCAATTTTTACACTTATTTATTCACAGTTGCAAAAATTCCCACTTAGAATAAAATTATTCACAATTTCACAAAATCTTTTCGTTTCTTCAGCAGTTTTCTGAGCCGATGCGGAATTTTAAAGTTATTATTGATTCATAAGTCCCGTCGTTCTTTATCTTTATTTCAGAGAAAAGTTCGCTTTTATCCCAAGTAATTCACAACTCATCCCTTCTTTAAACGTCAGTTCTAAGTCCGGAGTAATGGCAACACTATACTCAACTGCCACCTCAACTTCACTTCAGTATAACGGTTATGGCGTGTGATCGCATAGCTACAACGAGATATGACGGCCGTTCATCCTTATTGCGTTTAACTTGTGCCACGCACGACCCCAACTTTTTAGCGATCTCTACGTGCATAGCGTTATTACTAAACGTCGCCAAGCAGAGGCCTTCAGAGGCTGCAGTGTTGCTCATCTACATTTTTGTTAGTAGTTTACAGAATTTTCAGTAACTTATCAGTATTCATTCGGCGCCTATTTGAATCCTCTTTCACGTGTCGTCCTTCGCGATTTTACAGCTAGGAGAGCGGAGTTTGATTGAGGGGTCCTGTGTGAAGTGTATAAGTTAGCGCTAGTGGTTTCACTATCTCATCAAAAGGATTAAACTATTCATTTCCCATAATATAGTTTTAATATTTATTTTCCACTTTTGCCTCAGAAAGTTTTATTGGAACCACGACAGTTAAGACAGCAATTTCTAAAACGTCGTAATGAAGTGAATTAGTTGAATTGTTTGTGAAAGAAAATCGCTGAACTTATCCTCATTTTGGCTCACAAATGTTGCTAACTTCTTTGTCGTAAATCGAAGCGAAAATCGAGGGTTTGCTTTAAAAAATCTTTCCGTTCCAATAATGAAGCATATTCATTCGTCCGTAGACAGTCTGTGTTATATTTTTTAATCCCGTTTAGCATCACTGTCCTGTCATTATTCAGCTTTGAAATAATATGTAAGAAAAAGTTGCGGTTTTATTTTTCATTTTTTTTCTATCTTAATTGCCAAAGAATAGCCGTCTAATATTTGCGTGAGATGCACAAACCCGCGAATTTTAATGAATGGCAGCAAATATTTGTTCGAATGAGGCATGTAAAGTGCCTTTCCGTTGAAGTTGTACTGTGTAATCCATGTTGCTTGAGTTTTAGGCATTCAATTCGTATGATTCTTTCTATCTGAAAAGGGTAAAGTAACAGCGATTCAGAAGAATAAGATAAAAACCACTGAGAGAGAGGCGAGTGATTTCATGTCATCGGATTTCTTTAAAAGCCAATCTTACTGCTACGGCATATAGTAGAGTATGGTCGCTTTAAGGGAAGAGAAATAAGGAGCACGAAAAGTATCGAACAGATAGAGCAGTCGAATGGGAATTAGTCGAGTATTAGGAAAAAAAAAACAATATTTAGAGATTCTGATAATTTACCTAATGCATATATATGCATCATCTCAATAAAAACAACTATATCCGGTCATAAAAATTCCTGCTGATAGCAAGAATTTTGTTGTTGCCTTAGTCCAGCCGATATATATGCCCTCATCACTGCATCCAGAATTGGCCCATATATTCGGAACGAAAGCAGTTACATCTAATTACCGAAAAGCGTTTATGTTAGCCCATACTACATGTTTATGCGCAGCGTTTTCAACACTTTATGCTACGCTTTCAATTGCCCTCTTTGACGGCTAAATAGCGTTGTTACGGAAATAGTTATCAATGGTTCCTAGAAATGACTGCGTAATACCTCTATTGTAATAACGCGAATATGTCCACAACTTTGGTTCCAATAAACTTATTCCTTTCGCAATATTAGCCAGTTATCAGAGACTGGCTTACCTAGTGATGAGAAATGTGTCATTTTAAGGTGTTGATCAGTATGAAAGCCATCCCACTCTGTAACTGTGTATTCATTTTTCGAATCTTTGCATTCCTCTTGGAGTTCAATTTTCCTTTTTACTGTACTGCGGTAATTATTTGAAAAAACGATTTCAATATTTTCAATTGAATAAATTCATATATTTAAATTCGAAATTGCAACAATGCCGACATGCAAGATCTTATCTTGATACCGGGTGCCAATGATGGTAATTAGCAACTACGAAGCACTGAAAATCTGCACCTATTTGAATCTTTGGTTAGGGTGCCGAAGGCAAATCACAGTCCACATGAGGGATCGATCGGAATCACCTGAACGAACACAGATCTGAGCAAAAAACAATCTGCCAAATTGAAGGAAGGTGAGGGAAGTTGAGAAAATTTGCCGCATCACCACACTGCACTAGACTACTCTTTGCGGGAAATATTAAATATTTCTTTACGCAGTACTTAGTCCTCCGTCAACCGTCAATGTGTCTCTTTTCAATGCAATTTTAATTTCTGTTAAGCGCAATAATGATCAAAATGTCGCAGAGAGTTCACTGGACGTTTATTTGAGGGAAGATTTTGAGAAATTTATGAAAATAAAGCCCAATTTATCGTAATGAAGCGTTCATAAACGCCAATACATATATTAAAATGGGCACGCAATGACTGCATTTAAAGGAGTGACAGCAAATGAACTGCGGGCACCATAATTTTAATTTAGGTATCAGGCGAATAAATGCTTATCCTTTCGTCTTGCTTATTTTATGAAATGGTCAAGTAATTTTATTATTATTATTATAATATATATATATATATATATATATATATATATATATACATATACATATGCGTTTATTTATGTGCAACCAGCTGTTAAACGTTTTTCATGATGATTCTGCTCCAATCAGGGCTAATTTAACATCTAAGTAGTCCATTCCACTTTAGACTTTTCGGAAGCATTTCCTTATTGCGGGCTCTTTCTTTGTCTAAACGTTTGCAGTCATGTTCATTGCGCCTATGCAGATTTTCACACGAGGTAGTGTAATTTCATCGAGAGGTGACTATTTTCTGTTAAATTTTGTTGCCGATTGAAGCCGTTCTAGCTATACGGAAGCCAAACTAGCCAATTTTTTTTAACAGTTGAAGCTGTGCTAGTCATACTGAAGCCATACTCTAATAACTTAAATAATTGAGAATTTAAAAGTTCAGACTCGCTATTTGCAGCGAATTTATGTGACTTGTGGTACCTGTACATGTCATGTAAATGGCCGAAGCTCATTAATGCCTTACTTTCAGTGCGCTTTCGATACATCAAAAAATGCTGTCTAGCGACAACGTGACACCGTTAACTGCATGCGTTTGTCTCATTTCTACTTATGTCTTTTAGTCATAAAAGTTATAATAAAAGAACTCATTTTATATAATTTAAATTGGAGATTTCTTTGTGAACATTCCCAGCCTAATTCGATCGTTCGTCTAACTATAGTCACTTAAATCTGCTGTGAAAGCATTTTCTGATTGGAGGTTTCTGCAGGCGGTTGACTTCATTGGATGATTTATTCTTGCCTCTCTGCCTCTTTCAATATTTTCACAGCCGGTCACTCATATGATAGCAATAATCGGAAACACCGTTGTGCTCTTTTTCACTTCCCTCTTAAATTTGTTGTTCTGATATACACGGTTTTAATTGGATTACTAAGTCAAAATTTATTAAATCATGCAGGTGCTGAATGGATTATGGCTAGGGTGCTTTGCAAACTTCAATAATCGGTAATAATTTATATGCGTGTCTCGAAATGCTTATGAAATTTCATGCATTAACAGCTGTGTTACACCATTTAACTGAATGATTTATCGAGCAATTTTGCGACGATTCATTGGTTCATTAAAGATCGGAGATCATGCAATACAACGAACTTCGATGGTGCGTCCTAATTAAGTTGTATAGATGAATTTTTGAGGCATTTGATCGCTGTGATTAAGCTCAGTGCTAGTTGCTCAAATAAAAGGGCCGCTAAAATGCATACTGAAAACCATAAAAGACTTCATGGATAGTTGCAATGATGTAGACAGAAAGAGTTACATAAAAAGTCAAACTTTCATGGAGAGATCTAGCACCCATCCCAACCACCACCTATAGAATGATCTTCGGAAAATCCTTCGGAGCAAATTATTCAAAGAGTACAGAAGACTTATGGAACTTGATTGATGCATCATCGGTGAAGTAATGAGTCTTTGGGGGAAGAAGTAATCTTTAAATGCTACTGCAATTTCAATTGTTACAGCGGAGTTGTTTTCGAATTTCGCGGTTATACCAGCTTCATGCGTGGTTGGCGCTCGTTGAAGGTTGCCGTGGTGAGGAGCAAATAAGCTTAACTAAAACCCACTGCAGAACAAACAACGAAATATCAAATCCGAAGGGGATGATATTGTGAGCAGCAAAATTATAACTTCTTAAGCGTGTTCATTCTCATTTGATCAGTAATTTTATTTAATGAAATATTTGGAAGTACACTGGCTCTTCTAGAATTTCGATTCATATATATCATTGAATGGTTCAATTTGTGAAGACGGTTACATACTAACCTTCGTACTGTTCACACCACGTGAATTTTGTTGCGCGCATTCGGTTTATACAATTGGATTACATGTTTAATTACACAAACCTTTTAGACGCTGTCTCATGATTTCGTTTTTCCCACTCTCCAAATGGAATCGTGGATTCTGAAATTTCGATGCGATGAAGCCTGCAGTTTATACGCTATATAATATCCGTGTAAAAGTTCACATCAAAATTGCTGTGGATATGGGAATTACGCCTTAAAATTGCTTCTTCACTTGTGGCAGTGCAAACATATATCCCGTAAGTTAATGCCTTCAGAAATGTTTGCAATTACTCTGACGGATTTTCTCATGTTTTAGTGATTCTCATCTTTCCCTTTTTTTAAAGCTGCTCTCCTTTCAAAGAGCCAGAATATAGTTATAGCAACGTTCTATACATATTGCGCTTGTAGAAATGGAACAAATATATCCTATATTATATTATTATAACTCCCACTGAATACTTACTAATCTCTAAACGAACATCCGTTTACTGAACAACCGAATAAGATCACTGTGGTCTTAGGCGTTTGTTCTTACTTAATCATGTCTTAACGGTGATCTTTAACGTTCTTATGATAGTATTCATGAAATCGATTCATCGAAGATTAGAAATGCTTCATTGCCGTTACTTTTCTCGCTTTTCGTTACAGAGTCGCTGCTTGAACTCACTATCCTCTTTTCTTTTTTGCGGCCAGTCTGGAGAGCGCAAACTTTACGTGAACGGATATCTGTGACCTGACTCTTTTGTCTGTGTTTGAAAGTCTTGGTGCCAGCGAGAACAGAAACAGCTGCTTACAAATCGAAGATATATATGTATATGATTCGAAGATATATGTAAATGTTTGAACGTAGTGAAATGTGGAAAATGTAGCCAAGCAGTACGATTGCTATATTCCATTTGTTGTATAATACAGCTATGTTGAACTTATTCGCTGCAAGGCGGCGTTTATTAGACTACTGTTTTCTTATCTGTTCATCCCAATAATGCCATCACCTCCCTGCTATTCCGCCCTTGTGAAATTCCATCCGAGAAAAACGAGATTAGAGTGCTCATCGGTTGAAATTTGAAAACGTAGAAGGAACAGATCGACTCCAGTCAAGGCCAGCTGTAAAACCATCGCTTTAATCCGTTCTTACCTAGATGACTGGCAAAAAAGAAATCACTAGTCCTTATATTTCATCTTGTTCGTTGTTGTATATATCATGCAGAATGACCGTTGGGTCACATAGGAGACAGGTCAAATGCGGTTTGAAATTGCCATTTGATCAACGTTCATTCTTCGCAAAAAGGATTCGAGAATATCATTTTATATATGAGAATGAGATCCTCATGGTGTCGCCTGAATCAAGCGTTTCGAAATAGCGGAGGGTATGTTGTAGAAATGTAGAACTAAAGAAATGTGAACTTCCACAAAGTGACTTCAAGCACTTACACCTGCCGGGAAGATCTCATAAAAAATGGGATTGGCATGCTCAAGCAGCACCATTGAGTGAGGAGTATCGGTGCTTCGAAGCTATGCTTAAGAGGCTGATATGTGAAAAAATGTGGCATTTATGATATTCGGTGATTTCTTCGTAAATATCGCTATAGAAACGAGGAAGTGAAATCGAAAATGCTTGAAGTGAATGTATGGTGATGAGTGCAACTAAAACAAAATTCACGTTCCATTAAACCTTTCAATTTTGTCGATTGATCTAATAGATGCAGTTGAAAAGTGTTGCTTATACGGCATCTAAGCTTTTGAGTTTATCTTTCGAAGACAGCTGCCTGTGGGAGCAAATTGTCTTCTGTGATAAATGAGCTAAAAACGTTGTCGATTTGATTCATCATTGCAACGACGCGAACTTCAGTTTTCACTTTCATCTTATTTTTTGACCTTCTATTGCAGTCCACTGCATCCCTGAGCAGTGTTCTTCATTCTTTATAAACGTTTATCAACACGTTTTCGCATATCCTATCCACTGCTTCCCCTCATTGACTTGCTTTCCGCCAGCGTTTTCAGCATTTTTTTCTTTGCTTGTTTACATACTCACTCTGAACGACAGCAAGGTGTCTCGAAAGAGTTCACTGGAAGAAATAAGGTTGAAGAGATTGAGGATTACCAGCTGGCTGGGAAGAAATTATAGAAATTAAAATTTTTTTTGTATAATTACTGTTTGTGTGGGCAAATAGGTGAGAAGAGTTAGTCAATGAAGTGAAATTCAGAAACTTCCTTGAGCACTTACGCAACGCAAAACCTTTCTAATCAGTGCGGAATGTTAAGAACTGCACGCGTAAGAATTTAGCAGATGTGAGTTCGTCCTGAACATTATGGAAGTGCCCATCGATTTATTTATTTAACAATCCACTTATTAATTTACTCATTTACCACAACGCCCTGAAATCAGAAAAGTGGGAAACAATGGGGCCGAACGTAGAGATGGAGCAAAACGTTCGCAAAGCAACGCGTGCATCATTTCCAAGTATCCTTTATTTACAAGTGGGACCGTGAATGCTTCGTTTTTTTCGGTGCCATGTTTATATTCTGATTTCGATGATGTCGCCTTTATTGCACTTCTTAGTTTTCACATTAGCCAATAGCATACTGACGTATATATTGATTTTAGACGAGACCCAGGCGAGTACTTAAATAATTCTGTTTTTTGCATAATTAACTTCAGATTCAAACGTAGTTTATGAAATCAATGAGATGTGGAGATTTCCTAGAAAAACGTTTAGAGACTATTTATCGCCACAGTTTATTTAGTGCACTTTTGAATTAGTCGCAATGTTTTTTCCATATAGCCTCACAAAGAAGCATTCTTCAGGGAAAACATTAAGAAATCAGCAGTCAGCAGCAATAACAAATATGGCTGAAAAAAATCCAGTGAAAGATGGTATTTTTATTTCTGACGGTATTGTATTACATCTCGATGGTATAGGCGAATAACGTGTTGCAATGTGATGACGTTTTTCTCTCGTAACACCTGCAATAAATCACAAAACTTCAGTTCTACTCTCGTTTTTTTGGGAGCTCATAAGCTGCTTCCTAAATGATGAACTAACAACAGTGCAGCCGCTGAGAAATGCCTGCACATATTAAATTTCACTTACTCGCAAAGACAATTAATTAGATGGATTCAGGATTTTCTTGCAAACAATAAACACAGAAATCTGGGGAATGAGCTGAGGACACTAAGAAGAAATATCGAATGCCTCAAATTGTGTGCAACCATTTTTCCATTCGAAATAGGTAGACTGGAGCAAAATAGTAGTTATTTAGGCTCGTGCTTGGGTTGTGGTATGAAAGATTAGGTGGTTGGTCATTGTTTTTGTGTAAGGTGAGCGTTTGTCATTCATCAACGGACATCATTCATCATGGCTGCATAAGAATCGAATGTCGCGCATGAGCGTTTCAGGGACCTGTAATCAGTTGTTCAATATAAGTGCCTTTTTTTAAAATAAAAATGGTTCACTTTTCCAGCTCATGCTGTATTTGACCGACATTTGACCTGAAAAGGTAGGTAACTTGTGCCTTTACAAGAAATTTTTAAGGTTATCCTCTGTTGTTTAAATAAATAAATTCAAATTTTTCCATATTTGGGAAATCAGTGTTTCAATATCCTGGAAAAGAAACGGCACACAATTCCTTCTTCGCATCTACCTCTGTTTCCTTTTTCCTTTCACTCCACTCTCATCGGTGTGAAAAACAACGGTTAGTGCTATATATTTGACTCAGGGATGGAATTCACATTCTAATGATGATCTCCTACGTATGCATACGGAATGGGCTATATGTTTGGAATTCAAAGCTATGATGCGAATTTTCTCGCTAACGTACTTTCAAGCTGAAACGAGGAAAATTTTTGCGAATTTAGACAGACGGAGTGAAGGCGCTGCATGTGACAACGTTTCGCATCTCATAACCAATGAAAACATGAGCGAATTAGAGCGTTGTTGGTAACGGCGCACAATTGTATTTGCTAATCGCAGCTGCTTATTGCTTAGTCGCTTCAACTCATCGAATTTGACTTTGTTCAGTGAGGGGAACAAAGTAGAGATATATTTGACCAATGGCACCGTTTGAATAACACCTCAGCTCAAAT
The DNA here is from genome assembly GCA_037576465.1 of Parascaris univalens. Taxonomy (NCBI): domain Eukaryota; kingdom Metazoa; phylum Nematoda; class Chromadorea; order Rhabditida; family Ascarididae; genus Parascaris; species Parascaris univalens. The sequence continues at coordinate 182,703,150 of CM075173.1, read as the reverse complement.
GTTATTAATGAAATAGCAGTTACTCTTCTTATCCTTCTATTTGATGCAAATGTAACATCCATTATTGCTATTTAATGCTTCCTTCTTCTAATTAGCAATGATATTTCTGTCGAATCTTTGTCTAATGATAATTTTTCTAATAATTTGTTTTGCGATGAGTTCTCATTGGAAATGTGATCAATTCTTCTTGGAAGCTGAGTCGGAATATGATAGAACTGAGTAAAATAAATCAAACTGCAATTCGTATTCCACTGCTGCACTTATCGAAATTCATTAGATCTACTTGAAACAAGTGAGCACCGTTGTGGTTATGAATGAAGAGTCGAACTGAGCGAGAGCTCGCTGGATATGAGGCTTGCCGTTGTACTTATGTAATGAGGAATTTTCGCAGATCTCCTACAGAAATTCGAACATGCAAAATAGCGACTTCAGATCAGTTTTAACAAGGCCGCTTCTATGAGTTATGCATAAAATATTCGTTTTTTATAGATAAAATCGAATGTAAAATGAAAAAGATGGATGGATATGAAGTATCTACAAAGCATTCGTGGATATTCTTCGTACTCAATGTGCTATTTAAAGACGATCTAAACAAAGCACATCTCAGACAAAACATCGTCAATAATACGTCACTACTAAGTAATTTTACATAGTAAAATCACCTAAAAATGATTGGTTGAATTATTGGGGAGATGAGTTGTGGGAAATGATAGAGCGACAGACACTTTGAGGGAAACTTATTAGATGCTTTTGCTAATAATTTTTTGATGCTTTAGCAAAGAGCTAGGGATCTGAGGAAAAGCATCCCAAAAGGGCGAACGCATCCACATCTGCGAAGAATGCAAACATAGCTGATCACAGTAATAATTAATCATACACTTCGGTCCACTATTTGCGCGATGCCAAACGCAAATATGCGACGATCGATGCGAGGAATCGTATCGCTTCATGTAACTTCATCCTTGCTGCATAGTCTCGCATTTTATATGTGCCTTTGTACTCCGTTTTGTTACTTGGTTATTGTGCTTCAGCAAATAGAAATTTATGCTGATAAATTCAATGCACCACTGAGGCAGTGATGTAGATAACTTCTGAATGTTATAGGTCTTGCTTTAGACAAGCACTGCACTACCACTTCATTGATAGCAACTTCAATGTCATTGACGAACTGGTGTGTTCGAATATCACAAATATTTCGATTGGAATGGCGGCAATGCCTGCTGAAATGAATATGAGGGCCAGTCAATAAGGTTCCTTTTTCAGGCAGCTTTACTTGTCTAAATAAAAATATATTCCGGACTGCAATGAGTTTTAAAAGCTTTAACAAACGCCAATGTTCTTTTAAAAGGACTCTTCTCATCCCTGAGCAAATGCAGGAGGAAGTTTTCAATTTCTCAGCAATGACGAGAACCGACTTGTTTTCCTTTGAAGATTTGAGAACCAACTCGTCGTAGCAGTTATACATAAATATGTATAGGCAGAAATATAACTATATACATATCTGAGGTGGTTAGGCTTCACGTGGATTATTTCCATGGTTAATTTGAGGGATTTATAAAAAATTTAAAACACAATGCAAATGCAAACATTAACAGGTTAAATATCTTTACTGCTTGTGGAAAAGTTGGGCGTATTTTCCTCCAGACTTCGATCTGCTCCTCACGCTCTCCAACTAACTCTCCTCTGGCAGCCAAAAACACAGAAGGTAGTTACGGAAATTAAAAAGTTAAGGAAGTTAAAAATAGGCCATTTTAAGTTGCATGCTGATTATAATAAATTTCTTCGCATGTGAAGCCAGTTTTTCTGAACTTGGCATAAGGAAATTCATCAATTTATACGTAACAAACTACAATTTGTGTCTCAATGCAGATTTCATGTCGGCAGGCGGTCGTGATGAAATGTAAATTTCGAAGGCAGTTAGTGTGATCCTCCGAAGAATTTTCAATAAATAGTTTTGAGTTCGTGCATATAGGCGTATTTGGAATTTTCCATACATCTTCTGAGTGCATTGACTTCAAAATATCTGGCAATCAGTTCGCCTCATCAGTTAACGTATTTGTGGTGATTCTCGAATCAGTCAGCTCACAAGTGGTCTGCACAATTGAATAAATAAAGGATATTTCCATAATGGTTTCTATTATATACTCGACATGATTTTATCAGCCCAACTCTACGAATTTGTCGTCCGCAAATATTTCATAATATTTTTTAACACATAAAGAGCATTAGAGAGGTTTCCAAACGTTTAAGAACTTAAAGAATAACTTCCATCCTTTCACTTCCATTTCCACACCACATTTTGAACGAATAGTGCACTCTTGAAACGCGCTAACCGGTATTTGCGAAGCAGTTCGAATAAAGCATAAGGCATTAAACGTAATTATTACTCGGTGGGTTTTGTTGCGGCTGTTCTGATTCTTTAATTATTTTGGTGGCAAACCTCATCATTTCGAGCAGCAGTATTTCAATTTTCTGGCCATCTTGAAAACTATTATATAACTTTAGAACATATGAGGCGGGTTTGTGAGAATGAGGAAAATAGCAAACGTTAGGCGATCGAAGAGATTTTGCGTCATCGCATCAGTATGAAAAAAGCAAAATGAGGGCGTTATTACAATTCCGAGAGTACGAACGAGCAATAAATGAGACGTTTATTAACCAAATTGGCAAAGCATCACACTGCTAGTCTTCTTACTCGGCTGTGGAATCTTAGTTGCCGGAGAATTCTGTTTCTTCAAATTATTATCTCATTCTATAATTAATATCAATTAATCAATTTTGATTCGTACATGCTTGTTGTGTCAAAGTGCTTTAGTAACTTTATTCGTTTAGTATGAACATTTCAACCACTATGAAATGATTTATTCTAGTTTCTTATGCTAAAGATTCACTGATATCTCAAAGTCATACTTAGAGCAGGCAATTAAGTTTACTGAAGAAGTTTGCGGTATTCTAATTTGGTTATCTCTTGTTGATGACTCTACATTCGGCAGTAATTGAATTTAGCACGAAGACAATTTATTTCGCACCTTAATCAACGAAACTATTTGAACTCACTACATTTTCAGCGTTTATTAACCTCTTTTAAATATCAATCCCACAGCTGTTTTTAGGATAGTTATTTAATTTTGCTGCTAAGGTTTGCCCCTTAGTGATTGTTACGTGGCAGTTTTCTTGTCCCCTGTCGTTTGCTGGATCGAGGTAACAAATAGGCTGAACAACACAATCATCTGTTGTGCTTAGCGCTTAATAATTAACAAATACTCGAGGGGCACAATGTGAATTTGAGTTAACCCACTGAATTGTTTTCTAAGTGAAATTAGTGGGTGCTCTGGCTGGCTATACGATTATCATGTTGACTGGTCTCATATTTAAGGACCTCAGAAGCTGGTGTTTGAATTACACATTTCGCTCACACTGTTAAGGATCGCCGTAATTTCACTGGCACATGCCCAGACCTTACAGTTAATTTCAATCTGCCTTTCAACTCAAACCTAAATTTATTTCACTGCCAAGCAGTCATATTTCTGGCTCTATTTTATCCTCGTTCGTCAATCACATGTCCTTCGTTTTCGACGCTTTTCTTATTTAACCTGACCGAATCTGCGCGAGCATTTCATGCGCAATATTAAATTGCCTGGAATAAGCATAAGCGCTATGAGTGGGAATTACATATTGTACAACTGAGATTTATGTGCATAAAAATATCTTCTTTAAGCAGTTGGAAGATAAACGTTGTGCTAACGCTTAATACGGAGATGCGCGGAGGGGAAGCGGGAGGAGGGCGATGCCATCGCATATGGTTTTACAATAGCATTTATTCGTAGAAACAAGAACGCTTTTCAAATTAAGCGTCACTTAACTAATTTCTTTGCCCAACGATTGGTTTCATCGGAAAGTGCAATAATCACAAAATGCACCTACGCTTCAAGTGTTTCGACTACTCTTGCAATAAATCTTTTAGTAAAATTCGTTTTATGCAGTACACTTTCCCTTTGCAACTTTACATTCAAAAATGCCTTCATGGCGACGTTGCATCTATGTTTGTGCGCATTTAGTACTTGCCTCTCTATTTATTCGTGAATTTCAGTTCGAAATTTGATGTTACAAAATGTGAAGGCTCTATTATAGGCTACGATTAGGACACAGCGACGATTCCACTTAATGCTACGGAACTGTAAGAAGTGCTGCATGAATGATGCATTTGATGATGTTATTGACGGCCATCTTACTGAAATTTTGAACGGATCAGCGTGCAGCTTATCAACTTCACAATTGGCATAATGAGGCGCGAAGCAGTTTCCTTTGTTTTGAATGCACTTAAAAGAAAGTGTGAAAGGCAGCTTCTTGCCTAGTCGAACACATTTTCACTCCCACACGTCGCGCACTATTATGTGGTTCTATAATTATTGCACAGCAATGAAGTTCGACTATTATTTAGTGCGCTCTAATTCATAATGATCACTCTCTCCTTGGATGATTCCGAGAATTTTGGTGAAATTGTGCTGATCCCAAATGCGGCATTTGCATTTTCTCGATTATTAGATATAATCTCACCTATTCGGTGTTAGATTTCATCTAGAGCGGTAAAATAGCAGAATTTTTCAGTAGAAAAAAGTTCACCTTTGATATGACTAGGGCAGAAATTGACAATGAAACGGTTATTATTAGTCGCGCGTTCTAGTTTTTCCACTGTATCGAACACATTGGCGTCCGTTAGATTTTAAATGTTATTACAGAAATTAACACTTAATTTTACTGTGGCAATAAAAGAAGGTTACGAGATGTTTCGTTGATTTGAAAATGGCTTAACCCTCATTGGGCCCTTTTTAGGTTGAAGATGCAAAGAACCTTCAAAAAGCAATTTTAAAATGAAGCGGAAAAAGGATGTTCACTGATAGGTTCAAAGGTCAATCTAAGTATATTCGGTTCCTGACAAAAAATGTCATTAATTACAGTTCTCAGCAAAAATGCTGATGCAAAAGTGAAGAATTAGAGCTGAGTCTCTAGTAATGAAATCGTATTTCTTGAATGAACTGTCTCTCTAATAATGCACCATCACCTTTCTACGATCACCTTACTCTGTTGCACTAAATGCACTCCGTGGTTGGTATCTATTGATTATTGCAACATTTGACTGTTTAGGATTCACGAATTTCCGAGAGCGATTTCGTATGTGTGATGCGATATCGGGAGCTAGATAACGTAGCCGTTTAGAAGAAATGTCTTCTAATGAATTTATATGTTTCAGGCCCTATATGCATGGCCTAGTTGTTGAAATAAGGATATGTTCTCTTGGACGAAAGGTTTGTTCAGTGATTTATTATAAGATTTTTATTTAAAGTAGTCTCATGCACTACTAAGCAACTGTTGTTTGCTCAAAAAATATGGGGCACAGTTCTGTGGGATGTTCGTAAACAATAATTAGCGCATTCTTTGCCACCGCCATGCGTATATTTCCAAAAACTGCGTCTATGAAGGATTTTCAATTCATTTATACAGTGGAAAATTAAGCATATACATTTTTAGTTCAATATGGAAGAGGGTGAGAGTGAAAATATAAAGTTTTTTTTCTTATGGGATAATTTCGGCAAACGTCTGTGAAGCAGTTAAAGAGCCAAACTTTATAATAGTCACAAATCTTTTCATTGCCGAAAGTTTCTATTGCCGTATGGTGGACATGTTAAAATATCCCATATTCAGTTGATAGCACAATGCTTAACGAAGTAAATTCCAGCAGAAGCAAGTCCAGTGAAAACTTCATCATCAAATAAGAAAAAGGAAGAAGAGAAGGAGAAGAAATTCCTCGGAAGGCTTTCTTATAACCTTGATTACGATTTCGACAAAAATGCTGTAAGTTCTGTATTTTTCGCCCACTTTTCTGATATTTCGTTAGCAATAAGCGTCTCAAATTGAGAATCAATCGAAAATCAACATTTATTCGGAAAAAGATCTAGTTGAGAGCGATAATCTAACCGAAAAAAGATCTAGTAGACTGCGAGTAAAGTTTTATGCTGTCATTTCCTAATATTACGATAAGATGAAATATACTTTCGAGGCGTTTAAAGATTCCACAAAATTTCAGAGGATTTAAGTAACTGCCTATTTTTAGCAAAATCGCGTTGAGTAGAGCTGCATACGCAACAAAAATTTTCCTTCTGGCTAGGAGTGTTTGTGATTTTTATTTCAGCAAAAGCCTCATTATTTTCGTCTTCGGGTGGTGAATTTGCGTTGCTGTATTTTCGATGCAAGTATATAGACTGCCCTTCATTCTACGAAATAGGCATCGAAATGAATTACAGCATAGTGATTTCGGCGATTTGCTTTCATTGCGTCCCATGATTTGATACACACACCTCCCCACCTCCCCGTTCTCCTCCTCACCCCAAACTACCCGTAACATTTTCCAATGATTACAACCAGTCTTTGCATATTACATTCGTATTTTATGTGCATGTCTGGTGCAGACTGCTTGTCGTTGATGTAAGCGGGGACTATCGCAGTAAGTGAACAGTTATCGCCGTTAGACTGGCTAAACTTTTGCGGAATGAAACATGAAACATTTTTTCTGCGATGTTGACTCGGCATTAGCCCTCTTATCGCGGAATCGAAATCTCAGGAAGCTCTAATTACGGACAGCGACGAGTATTCATTAATGTTCGTTCGACTAGTTAAAATTCAGCAGCACATATATTTCTCTTTTTAACTTCTCTCTGCTACTCAAAAAAGGCTTACCTTTTATAATGGGTATACTGCTTTTATTGCGAGCATTTAATAGCGTCACTGACGATTACGTTCCGCTCGCTTACCTGGAAGTCCTAATTCGTAGCCATGACTTTATCATTCACCTTACTTCGTTCTAGGATCAGCAGTCATTGGAAATTTGTAGCAACATACGATAAAGGGCAATAATGCATTGCACACGTTCACTGGTGAGATGCCACAATGCGTGTGCAGCGACAACAGATGAGAAATAATAGCAAGGAGGATTTCTGTTCATGCATACTCAAATCGTTTTCACCTGACAACCATGCGAATTTGCGCCTTCAGATTCTATCTGACCCTACCACACTTACAAACCTCCGACAAAAATTCGTTTTCCCTTAGCTTCATGTGAGTGAGGTATCTATGCATCAGGTGTTAAACGGTTGAATTTTTTTCCTCCTCTAAATATCTTGCCTTCCTCAGAGTTAGCCGATAAAATTGCTTTAATGTATTTGAGGTCAATCATCTTATGGTCTGGATTATGCCCACTTCATTGGTTTCTGGGATTGAAAGTGCTTGGGTGTCATTTTAGTATAATGTGCCTTGCAAAAAAACCTGCAAAAGCGCATGTAAACGCTAGGACTACTCTGGACTTTGCCTGATGATCTGCGATTAGATAAGGATGACCGGAATTCGCCTCAGGCCGAACTTTCCAGCCACATACATCAATCGTGCACTCTCAATGCTGCACAATGACATGCTGGACCTCTTAAACAAGCTTCGAAGAACAAAGATAACATGACGTTTAGTTCAGCTATGCATGCGCACTGTTTATGGATGTCATTTCTGCTAAGCTAAAAGCTCCACCGCTTCTAAAGGAAAAGCGGACCTATCTTTGTTTAGGTATGGAAATTACTCTAGAAAGTTGCATGATATGTACTTCATTCAGGACCATCCAAATTTTTAATTAGCCGGAAAACAATGAAGCATGAGCAATAATGTAAATATATATGAATCAATCTGAGTGTTCGCCAAGTTCTGAAAAATTCATAAGCCTTAAGAAATTTGAAAAAATTAAAGGTAACATAAGCGCACACTTCAGAAGTTTACATTAAATGTTGCTGAAATTTTGCACTTATTGAAGCAGCATAAAGGATTGAAAAAGAATCATTCGCTTGTAGTGCTGCATTATCGTCGAACAGAAATCCTCATACAGCCTTCACGAATTGCTCATTTGAAACCTTAAGCACTTATTTATTCGAATTCGTATCTATTCAATTTTGGAAACGTATTCTGCAAGTGCTTTCTTTTGTGTTTTGCAAATGCGGATTCGCAGAATGCACTGGAAACGTTTTGTCTGTTCGGATTCTGTATACGAATTGCTTTAGTGCACAGCTTCTCGTAACGTCCAAAAAGTTGCTGTTTACGAGGTTTAATAGATTTGCCTTCCTCGAACGCATAACTGTGGGAGGTTCTGCTTGTGTATGTGTATGATCTGTATATCGGTCCGTTAATTTCAATTCAAAAATCACTGAAGATGAAAAGATGAAATGTTGTTAGTAGATGATCGCCTTTAGAAGCTTTTATACTGGTCACATTTTGAGAGCATCCATAGCTATCTTCATACTTGTTCAAGTCATTTAAAATTACGCTTGAGCATTAAAACAGTTGTCTGCAGAAAGCAAATGTCATAGAGGCGATCGGTTCACGAATGTTTCTATATAATTTAATAATTCGTCGATAATTAACTGATCTGATTAGCTAAACTTGTCGAATGATAAATCACATTTCATACCACCTTCTATGATGCACTTCTTCGTCGTTTCAATTGAGTCAGTTATAATTCACGTTTCCATAATGCAACCTAGAGCAGCTGGTATCACGGCATATGATTTCCCGACATGAAGAACTAACTATAGGTTCGTCTAACACTTTTGCTCAAGCGCAAATAGCAATGAAAATTTCTATTTCCTGCGAATGATTGAATGTTTATTGCAGTTGACGGTCACAATTGTGAAAGCAGAGGAATTGCCTGCTATGGATCTTGGAGGCACATCGGATCCCTATGTCAAATTATTTCTTCTTCCTGACAAAAAAAAGAAGTTTCAAACAAAAGTGCAGAGGAAATCCCTGAATCCAGTTTTCAATGAAAATTTCGTATTCAAGGTGATTTTGTCTCAATAATTTTCTGAAATTTCGTCGCTATTTTATTATTTTTTGGTGCGTCAGTAAGCGACATAAATTAAGAGAATGTACGTTCACTCACTATCAGTTTTCCTATCTGCAACTGTAACTGCCTCATTCATCCAATGTTAGACAACTTCTTGATATATATGAACAATGAGGACACGGATACGCTACGCGCTTGAAGATTCGGATATCAGCATCTAGCAACTTCCCAGAAAATATGAAAAATCTTATTGTTCAGCAGTTGATATGTTACCTTTGCTGGTTATCGTGAACCGCAGGCGATATGCACCCTAAACTTGATGGCAGCAGTTGAATGCAATGCAAGCAGTCAGTTTATCACGGCAGTTATCGTATTTCTTACCATACATGGGAACTCGTGAGATAAACTTTCTCATCTTCGTTTCTTGGGTCCCAACTGCCAAACGGCCATCAAAGTGCAGGAAAAAATGTTACGGAGATTTTGCGCAAAGCGGTAATTCGACCCTATTCTACTGACACTCGCGGAGTGATCATGTAACGATGAATGATCGTATGGTTCAAAATCATTACAGCATTACAGTAACACCGTTGTCATTCAGTGAACTATGGAAACTGTAATCCCATAATAGATCTGCGATACTACTGATGAGAAATCTCGCCGTCTCATTTACATGAAATTATTTCCGACCCGCTGAAAAAAGTCATGAAGTCTGATTGGGCTGAGACTTATTGATAAGATCTAATTAAGCTGCAATTTATAAATTTAGTAAAGCTCAGAGAGCAGTGGATGTAAATTTTGAGGATTTGATCTTTTCGACAATTACAAAGTGTATTGCATTCTTAAAGTGCCATTGATTTAGGTACCCTACAATGAAATCAGCGGACAAACACTCGTTTTGAATGTTTTTGATTTTGATCGATTTGGAAAGCATGATCAGGTATGTGAAACTCTATATTTTTCAGTTATTCATTGCATTCTGGTAATGATCGAATCAATGGAACGATATGTCAGATGAATGAGCGGAAGAGGTGGGGAGAACATATCAACAGATTTAGGAAAAATTTTTCAGCATTGCTTTAAGTGCTGTTATACTCAATCGTTTCAATTTTTCTCAATATCGACTGCACCCGAACGAAAAATTTTCGTTTCATATTAATGATGGAATACAACTATCGGTATATACCACCTTTATGTATATAAGAATTGGGAACTCCGTATAGATGCATATTACTGTTCCTTTCTTTAACTTTATTCAATATATGTATATAAATTGTGACTTTCAGATTGGTCAGATTTCTGTGCCTTTGGGGAAAGTGGATCTTGCTACAACAATTGAACGCAACGACCTTATTGAGTCACCACCGGTTCGATTGGTTTTCTTTTCTTTAATTTCGTTTTAAATAGTTTCCTACTCCAAGACTTCATAAATGCATCAACAATAAATACAACAACAATCGTTACTCACATTTGCATAAACACAGAAACATCTCAAATTTTGGGAATATCACTGCTGAGCACAAAGCTCGGTAGCTGAGCAGGTTAAAATTCTTAGAAATTTCGTAAAATTCAGAAAGCGCTAGTCCAAAACTGTCACTAGTTTATGGACGATCAAGTCGGTATGAGCCCTAGTGAATTCTAGTTCGATTCAGGCTGTGAAAAACCATACACCCAATTGAATATACCCAACCGCGTTGAATATGACCATGAAGATGTGGAAGAGACATCATCCGTGAAGTGAAACGATTTTGGAATGCTTCGCATTTGTTTCATAATATTACTTCAAAGAAAGCAAATTTACTTCTTTTTTTAAAAGTTATCAGGCTTTCTTATAACTTTGTTCGTTATACGTTGCTGAAATGTGTTTTTGTTACTTTGTTGGTCAATTGTTGTTGTGATGTTTGGCTGACCGATGTGCTCGATTTTAAATGAAAATGTTCTGTGCTTCTCTTCGCGGAGGTCATTCATTCACTGATTGAATCTGCAAGGCAACCGTATCAATCTTTTGTTGTCGGAATGATGATAAAATGAGAATGGTTCTGCGAGTTGTTAAACGAATAACTGCACTAATTTTAGTGCGGTTTCAGACTAAAGTGAAGAGAAATGCATCAGTGATCATCATGCATTATGTTTTTTCCACCATTTTGAAGTTCAGACAAACATATCCATTTGAACAAAGAAACGATCAAGTGCGAAGTATTTTCTCAATTACCCCAAGGATTATAGAAATTTCCATCCAAAAACTTTTTTTTCGGGCTAACTCCTGGACTTCAATTTAAAGTTTTTAAAAATAATTTGAAGATCACTGCTGGACATGCATTTATCATAAGCAAAGTTTATTTCTGGGCACAATGTAAAGAAATCAAAACTTCATGTGCACATTTCTAGGTATAATATATAGGTAACATTTTGCTTTTGCCTCAGCATCGTTTCTAGCATTAAAGCGTCAAATAAAGAATGCGAGCGTGCACTCGTGTTTCTTGCTCATCCATTTGCGAGCACTTAAGAAGCGTTCAGTTGACTGAACTGCTTCTAATTGCCTCATTAGTCCGTATTTTCAAACTTTAAATAGAACTGAGTGAGTGATCGGCCGTGTCATTATATGACTGATCAGTAAATTCTGCTTTCCGTTGAGGTCATTGGATGACATTTCACTCCACCGTTAGCCGCTTTCACTTTTTTCCCTCATCTAAAGCAAATTTCCAAAAAAAGCCACTAGTATCGGGGAATGGAGTGAACATGAAATACGTAATACGGGAGTGAACATGAAATACGTAATACGGTGTGCGCCAGGGGATCACTTCTTGCGTTAAGACACCAATTCGAAGCACGAATAATTCCAATGCGTACAACAGTCCAAATGTGGGCAAATTATTCGATTACGCTACGCTTCAGCTTCACTAACGCTTTCAGATGGGTCGGAGGTTGAATATTTCGCATTTATGCTTCTTTATATATATTAATGTCGTGGCCGCATAATTTGTTCGGTGCAACTAATTGAGCCTTCCTATTTTCTTTCACTTCTTTCGTATTTCTAATCTCAAATTTAGTATGATTCAGTAGCATATAAAATGAGATGGTTGAGCTCAAATATGATGCCATGAAGACATTTTAGTCACTTTGATTTAGAAGAAAAATTGCGAAAAAGAATAATTGGGAAATAATTTGAGGAAAATCGATTAGGAGAAGTATGCCTCGCGTTACGCTACGTTCCAAATAAGAACAAACTATCGGTTGTGGTGATGGAATGCAAAAATCTCAAAAAGATGGACGTCCTCGGGCTATCAGGTTTATTGCGGCTTTTCTCTGAATTTTACCGTTATTTACTTCTCGGTCCATCTTTCTTAATTTATCTGATTAATTTGTAGTTGAATTCCATGCTGCGTTTTATCTTTTTCTGATTTCTTACATACAGTTTTTTCGTTCCCACGAAACTTCTCACTTTGCCTTTTTCCATTTATTTTATTGGAAATGTTTTTCAATGGTTGGAAGGGGGAGGAGGGGGGAGGAGAGTGAGGCGCTATTCCTTTCGTCGAACAAGAAAAATTTCATTTCAAAGATGAAGCAAAGAATGAAAGATGAACGCGTTCCCAGTGCAAATCAGTAATGAAAGTTAGACGTATTTTTTCTTTCAACAAGAATTTAGATGAATGCCTCGTTGAAATAGGGGTATACGCTAAGATCGCTAATGATGAGAGTTTTGTACAGCGTTTCCTGTGGCTTTAATATTCCTGGCCTTCATTAAGTGCAGTATGTTAGAACAAAACATTCTCTCACCCAGAATCGTTCCCCTATTTGTTATTAGTTATCAATTTTTGAGGATTACGAAAATTATTGCAAGCAGTCAGAGACAAGTCTCATCTCAGCATTTTCCTCTTGAAATCATAGACCATAACACCGACAAAAGCAGAACTTATCACCTGCTAGCGTAATCATTATATCTTCGTGTGAAATATTTTGTATTCAGAATTAATCTTCTTTTATTTCTGTTTCCAAGTTTTTAAGGAAGTAATGATATTCAGCCGCCGTCTTATCTTCATTCATTTTTTGAATCGTAGAGGAGTTCTACGGTAGCATAACACGGTAAGGACTATTTGGGAAAGTGTACCGATCTTGCTCAGATATGGACCAATTGTTAGTGGCGAAGAAGCGCTGCTGTGCACAAATTTTAAATGACAATAATTTAGAAGAGAAATGAATTAGGAGAAAAATGTCGTTTGAGATTATGTGAGGTTTGTGATAGGGGAGTGAAAACAAGCACGATCAGAATCGGGAGACTAGATAATTAGAGCGAAATAATCCTCACAACCGCTGTTTTATTCACTTTCAGATCCTTATGTAAAAATTTATCTGATGATGCACAATAAACGTTTGGAAAAGAAAAAAACAACAATTAAGATGAAAACGTTGAATCCGTATTATAATGAGTCATTCAGTTTCGATGTTACTCCGGAGAAAATGCAGGTTCGTTAGCAATTATTTATTCATTTTACAATGTTTCGTTGTTTTCATTTGGCTATTACTTAAGGTGCTGCATTACCAGTGATATTGCTTCTGGCCATTCCATTCGCAAATAAGGCTCTATTTAGTTGAGTCTTCGATCAACACGTTGGGAGCCAAGAGGCAATTGTGACTGTATGAAATAATGTTTGAAATGTTGCTGACCCAGCATCCTCAAATCTATGCTCATCATAACGAGCCGGGAATAAATAGGGTGGGAAGGTGCAATATCTGCAATCAGCTTGCTTTATTTCTTGTACTTGCTCCGAAATTTTCAAAGCTAATGACTGACCTCTTCGTTCGTAGATTTCCCCCGTCGTAAAGAGAACTGATGAAAAAGTTGTATTGCATAGTCAGTGTCACATTTACTTCTCGATTCCATAATAGTTGTGCATATTGCAGATGAGACTGCATAAATATTGCACATATTGCAAATGCGATTGCATATGACGCAGTACCTCATTTGATGCATTTGCGAATAATATAATCACAAGCGAAATGTTGTTTATATAAATTTCAGCGTGTTCATTTACAAGTAACCGTATCAGATTACGATCGCGTTGGCTCAAATGAGCGCATTGGTCACGTTATTATCGGAAACAACGCTAACGGCGTGGCACTAAAACAGTGGCAGGATATGCTTGCAACGCCACGACGATCTGTTGCGCAATGGCATACATTGATGCCGTTCAATGACGACTAACCCTCATTTCATATTTGATCTCGGGCTTAAGCTTGAACCGAATCCTGAGATGTAATCAAGTTTGCTGTACATATGCTTCGATTTGCAGCGAGTTTACTGCTTCCGGTTGGCGTTAATACTGATCCCAGAATTGCCATAGTTTATGAAGTATCATTTTTGAGCGTGTTAGTCAAATCATCCGCAGATTAAAATGCAAGATATTATAGCGCATATACCTCACTCTATAATATAAATGTAGAAATAAAGGACGACAGCTTCTAAGGCCTTTTTCCAGCCACGAAGTTCCCAGCTAGTTGCAAGTTTAGTGTTTTGTTTAATTAGCCACCGAATGAAAAAGTACTGGAAAACCATATTCTATTCAAAACTGCCAGAAGGTCCGCAGCGTCGTTTTTTGGGGATTTCATTTATTTACCACTGCTTTTCATCTTTTAAGCCGTCATTATGCCTTCAATGGAGAAAAAATTCGATTTCCTATAACCACACAAACTTTGTCTCCTTTATTTCCTTCCACTCATGAGTAGAAAACTCATGTTCTTTTATTTTGCATATATTCATTTGGTGAACATTTTTTAGGGTAAAGCAGCACTCTTATACTGCATTATATATGTATGATTCACACTGAATGCTGCAATGAGAGGCCTATCTTCGCCTATCTTCTCAGGAGCTTCACTAGCTCGGGTCGACAAGAAAAGATTAGGGGCGGAAATTTCCGTATCTCGCTGCTGGTCTCTTTCGCTCCTTCGCAACGTTCTACTGTGAATATCTGATGTCAAACTGTTGTGTCACCTTCACTTCCAGCTTAACCTAGGTTTTTTTTTCAAGCTAACTTGCAATTTTTTAACGTCTCCGAGCTGATTACGGAAAAAAGTTCCAGAGTGGTAGCCAGTTTGAACCTTTTTTTAAATTTCCGACTATAGATACGTAAGGGAAAGTTCTCAAAACTTCAGAGAGATAAACCACAGTTTTCAGTTACTAAATAGTTCTTGCCTGCTAATTTAAAGATATTCCCTTAAGCGTTCCAGAATGGCAAAGATAGGTCAATATTAATGATTTCGCAATCAACAGGCAGAAAAAGCTAATTGAGACAAGGTAGGGCACAAAAAGCGATATTTTTATCAATGTGTTGCATTGGGGACATTCTATCAAACAAATGCCGATAGCCATTGAAGTGCTATTTTCTTCCTCTATTCCTCTTCCAGAATACTTAGCAGATCTTCGTTCTTCGGGATTCAATGCAGAGACTAGGCGCAACTGTTCATTTTTAAATGCTTATATTTATGAATTTAATTTAAATGCTTTATGAAAACATTTATGAATTTAATTATTCAGATGCCTTTTATAACAGGTACGAAAAAGGGCTGAAATCTTTCCTGCTGCACTCAAACAAAAACGAAGCTGAATAATTATACTCAATTTTCGTGGTGGAGAAAAACAAGTTCAACGTATGCGCCCATGTAATTTCACTCGTAAGACTGACCAATTCCCTCAACAGCCATTAAATAATAAAATTCTGCGTAGTGTATACTTAGCCGATCTGGCCACTTGCAGAAATTGTCTACCACAAATATCATTTTTTTCATTATTTATGTAAAATGGAAGTCGAAACATCTGTGAAAGGCACACAAGTTTGGGGTTACAAACCTAAGTTTCTACAGTTTACTGTTGGCTGATTAATCAGTTTTAATGCTAGTCTAATTGGAGATGCTGTTGTGTAAACTATATCGGGGAAACTTCTTTGCTGCCGCTTTGGTAGTTGCTGGATTGAAGTTACTCGATAGATAAACGTGAGCACGATAGATGGACGCAAAGGGACAACTCCCTTCCACCTAGCAGTTCAGGTCTCCTCGAAGATCTGCATCGTCTATCGAGCGAGATCGAGCAAACTGCGAGGTATCACAGCTGTAAGAGTGAATAGTTTTTAACACCTATGGAATAAGCTGACAAAACAAGTAAAAACTTGTTCACTAGGACAGCCTCCATCGTCAGCGTCACCCTTAGTAGCACCCTGTAAGCTCTAAGCTACTACCGATCTTCTCACGCCCGCCAACGGCGAAACTAGCCTCGTAATAATCTAGAAGTTGGAATGATTGGATGACCTCATGAATCCGTTTTACATGCTCTCAATTCTGCACCGTGCTAGCCTTATGATACATACTGAGTAATCGTTTGATCCCATTTACTTTTATTGACTTACCATGCACGACTTACCATGCCTACATGCGCATAATGTGTCGCAGGATTATTAAGCTCAAAGCCGCGGAGGTTTTATCCAGAAATGTCTCGGCAGTTTTTTTCGGTATAGAACAAAAACATTCGTTCTTCCAGTCCAACTCCCACAGTTTCTCTCTCAAGGATCATTGGCGCAGCCTAAATTAATAGTTGAGGGAACCATCATTAACTGGTAACGGCTGGACAACATGCGAAATCGGTGTGAGCCATAACTGACTTGCATTTTGATGCTATCTTTTTTGTCAACATATTTTTAAAGTCTCAGCCCTGATTATACATTTACTATCAACTTGCTTACCAGCTATTGGTAATTCGAGAAAGCATTGTTTTCAAGGAGTTTCAAGCGACAAATTAAATCCCGTCAACGTTTTTTTGCCATCTTTGGGGCAACATACTGAAAAAAAAACTAAATGAAGGTAACTTTCAGAGTTGGTATAACTGCGTCACCACTTGAAGAATCTATGAAGTAGCCAAACTTTCGCAGTGATTCTGCATCGCTGCTTGTTAACTAATGAAGCTAATTTAGAAATCAACACCGAAATATGAATGTGCTATCTATTATTTTTGAAGCACATGGAGAACAGCCACCAAAAGTTTGCAAGCATTGACGTACTCCACCAGCCGGCGAATTTTTTCTCAGTAGGAAGATAAATTATAGAACTTTTGTGGATACCTTAGTAATCAGATCGGAGACATTCGAAGCGGGACATATTTTTGTGGAATTGGTTTATGTCATTGTCGGCTATTTTCAGCGTCTAAATCCGATCCGAATAAGGCGGACCAAACACCCCGAAAATTTGCGATACGAGCCTTGCGTGATTTGCTGAAACAGTATTTTGGTTTTGTCGCCTTTTCATTGTCTGTTGACAAGTTGTGCAATTCTGAATTTTCTTTTTATTCTTGCGGAAGTTCAGCGAAGAAACTTCGCAGTCTAGCAATGATGTCATCATTAGGTGGCTCACTAATGGGGCCTTTTCAGCTGATGTTGGCAAAAGACTCTTCACTTAAGCGAAGGAGTGCAATGATATTTAGCATAAGCGATGAAAGATGAGCGATTGCCAGAATTCCTCCTTTTTTTCGTTGCTGAAGGCACGCCTTTATTTCCACTTACGTTTGTTGCTTCCAGAGTGTCGACACTTACAGGGACTGCCTACGATGATGCAAGGAAAAGGAAGTTTTAAAGCAATAACCACACCCTTAATGAGGCGAATAATCTCGCCCTTAATAAAAATGAGCCCTTAGTGGGCAGACTAAATCGGCAAATGGCAATAACTAAGAAACAAGTGATATATCCAGTATGAATTTACATTGTATTAGGCAGGCCGATATCAAAGATTGCTCAGTTCAGGCCATACATAATAATCGCATTTATGTCCGTGATAGCTGCTCTTTATCTCCACCGTCGGCTATCGCCTAGAGGTGTGCCGGCGCCACCTATTCACATTTCACCGGCACCGTTTCCTTGCACTTTCATGGAAATCGTTGCGATTGCGTCGTTCATGTTGAAACACTCCCTTCAGCTAAGCATAGCACTGGATCTAATGTAGTTTCTTTTTTCACATAGCAGGACTTAGCTCCTTTGCCGGAGATAAGAGTTACACAGCTCGCCTCTGATCGTCGGTTGTCCTCTGTGACTCTAATTCATCCAATAATCTTTTGATTATACGGCGGAAAATAGGTGTACTAATTATAGCGTAGCAGCGTCATGTACTAATGGCGCCTTT
Organism: Parascaris univalens; assembly: GCA_037576465.1. Classification (NCBI taxonomy): domain Eukaryota; kingdom Metazoa; phylum Nematoda; class Chromadorea; order Rhabditida; family Ascarididae; genus Parascaris; species Parascaris univalens. Next base: position 182,685,122 of record CM075173.1, on the reverse strand, counting down.
AGTATTACATAGTGAAGTTGTCCAACATATCCAGCAGTTTGTCAGCAAACTGCATTTCATTTATCAGCTGAAACAAATTAATGTAAGTAGAAGTGTTTTGTTTGCTCATCATCTCAGTCCCTCATCGCAGATGTCAAATTAGAAATGCATCGTTCCACTACTTTGCCTCGACAGCTGAAGAGATGAGCTATCGCTGGCGTTAACGCATTGTTCAGTCCTTGTGTCATATTTCAGAAACGCCGGCGATTCTTCATTCAAATGGATGCAGCATTATTCGCTCCTAATAATATCATACTGGAGCATTTTGGTCATTCAGCCTCAGTTTTAGAAAATTCTAAACGACACATGGTTTTTGATGATACGTTCAGTGACGATGGCGGCTAATGGCTACTGACCAGTGTTACGCACAGCAACAACTAATTTAAATCACCTAGTCTGAACAGCATGATAAGCAGACCATATATTGTTTTCAAAGTATGATCTCAATAGTCAATCAGTACATTAGGCATCAAAATATGTATATATATAGAGAAGTCCATCAGCGCTAATCCATGGTCTACCTCGACACCTTAACTTTCTCATTTACGCTAATAATTTCCATCTAGGCGTTAATGCGTAGTGCAAAAAAACCTATTGCAGACTACAAGATGCGAACTAATTCTGTGATTCTCGGAGAATCGTGTTGGAATGTAAACGATGCAACTGCTGAAATATTTTAAGTTTTATCTGCATGTGCACTTAAAAACTGTCGCAGACTATAGATCAGTCTTGCAAATAAATTACTCTTAAGGTCGTTTATTGTTGGTACTTGGCTCATTGCATGAACAAATTGCTGAAGAATAAGAAGCGCTTTAAGAACTTAAGAAAAGTATTTGATTTAATGTTAATTATGAATATAGCGATATTTGACGATTTCTAGGGCTAGCTAATATGCTCAGGTTTACGGAAGCAACGGCGTCTCACCGATCTGTTAATTCCCTTAATTCGTAACGCATCGCCTTTTTGTAACACAAGATATTAACTTCAGCACAGACGCCAATGGAAAGTTATTACACTATCTAATTTAATGCACCTGAAGGGTATGAATATCTTAAAGCATTTGTAGTTATAACGTTCGTACTCCATATTACAGTCTATCTGTGAAATTCAAACTTGAATTTTGAATGAAGCAGGATTTTTAATTTATTTCTACTCGAAAAGTTCGGCTGACCCTCACATTCATTAGTCAATACTTTCTTAGATGTTTTTGTCATTAGCTTAATGAATAAGATTCTTATACGAAGTAAAGACTGGCTCACAGCGATGGTCAATGAGAAGCGTTGCTAAAGAATCCCGGCGTGCATGGGAGGTGTTCAATGTTTTAGAAGAAATGTTCAAGTAGACTGCAAAATCTGAAATAAAATCTCCATTCCTATTAGGTCTATTTCTCTCTCTCCATACTGTGATTCCAGCCACCAGATCTTGTTTTCTTCCAATTCTATTGTTATGATTATGTGCAGTAAAATACGGAACTGTACCATTTTATAGTCCATTCCGCTCTTTCTTCAGCCAATTTGTCCAACAAAAGAGACCAGGCTAGTAAATCTTGAGTTTTGTTCACGTTATTCAGTAACAACTAAAAAAAACTTGTGAACTGAAGTGAGGAACCGGATGAAAGCAATACCTGTTGAGTCGTATTTTCTGAGATCTTCTAACGTCTTCCGAAAATCGATTGATTTCGCTATTGGCTCTATTTCGTTTGTGCTGCTAATTTCTTCTTTATCACTATTTTCTTGTGACAAGATCCCTACACAGCCGTATTTGCATATATATACAGATTTACACTCCATGTATGAATATTTCTTTCCGCTGACATGTTCGGTTAACATTATGTTATCACTGGGAATTATTTATGTTTATATGGAGAAATAAACTCCCTTGGCTATACGAATTAAATAAGCGGTTAAACTCTTTTGCACATTACGCTTGAAATTGGACTATTGAATCGACAAAACGTGAAAGCATATACGACTATAGAATGAATTTTGCTTGTTGTGCTATAAAAGCAAAAGTTTAAAGAATGGAGGGATAATATTACAGCTACCGCGATCTGCAATTCTTAGATTTAGATATTACTAGTCATTAACAAATCGTTATACAATACATTGCTATAATATAATCATATAATAGTTTGATTTGCATATTTTCAACTTAAAAAGTTGGAAATGCTTTTCTCGATGTTGGGTAAAGTCTGTTCGGCTCAATAATGCAGTGCAATTTTTGATTGAGATGAACCACTTATTTAGTTCTCTTCAAATCCACATGAACGTGGCACGCAACGCAACAGTTCACATCCGATAAGGGATCACAAATCCATTCTCGTAAGAACCAAAGAGAGTAATATACTCTTAGAGGAGAAAATCTGAACAGGAGAAAGCTGTGAACATTGATTTGACAGTACAGATAGCTTATCCCTGACCACATTGGGGGAATGAATAATACAGTTGATCACGACATCCTTTTTGCTTATTGCATGGATTGCCAAGACAAACGGTCGAGCAAAAACCTCTTTTTGATGCAGCCCTATAAATATTGTTGGCAAGAATAATAGAGCTCAAACAAATGTTTTTGCTGCGTGAATGCTACTCGATGTTTGATCGCTGTGGACACGCGCAGAATAAATACTATAAATGCAGTCGTCATACGTAAAAAAACTACGGAAAATGGTCGGGGAGGAGTGGGAGTGTGTGTGTGAAGGGGTGGGGGAGGGATGGTGGGGACAGAAAATCCGAAGCATCAAAAGTAATTTAAGGGTCGTGTGTTGATGCTCAAAATTTGGACCTGGCTTAATTATCACAATAGCTAATGGCACTCTTAACATAGAATTTCACAGGAGATGGATTCTTACTACACGAATTGGAAACTAAGCTTTCATGTTTAGAAATGACAAGGTTGGAAACTACTAAGCTTTCATGTTCAGCCTGTATTGCTAGATCCGCAAGCAAAACCATGTACGATGCGGCATATATGCAATCACGGCAAAGTCGGTTAGGTCAAGCGAGATATGAGTGTGAGAAATTTGCAGTGCAACTCATGTTCTAACAGTCGACGTTCACCTACACTTCTGCGTATCGCCGCAACATTCACAAGGAAACTTGTGACGTCCTTTGAAACCTCTGTTTCTCTGCTATGACCACACTGCTACTTCGACTTCTCTTCCAGAACTCTGTCACTGGTTCCTGAAAAGTCTCTCCTGGTGCATTTTAATGGCAAATAAGAACAAATTCTATCACGTCGCCTGCACAAATTGAATTGGCACAAGAAATCAGTGATTTTCCATTTTCAGATGAAATGTGCCCTGTTGGCTTCAATCTTAATAGGAAATGTAATCGCCACCGTATATTTTTTTCGACCAATCAACAACTTGGAGTATGCAATCAATTGGGAGAACAGTGTAGTGCCGTGTGAGGATGATCGAATACGATTCGATGAAGAAAAAATCGCTGTTACAATGATTAATGAACCGATTGCAGTCAGTGAGATGTCCCTTCCAGACGATGGAATTATTTTTTTCGCACCGAATACCGCGCTCGGTCAAAAGGGTCGATGGCAGTGTGAAAGGAAAATAACTCCTGAAGGTCATTGTGATTAATGAAATAAATCATAGATAAACTTAAGAATACAATTCTGTAAGCAGTAAGGCTGTTACACGTTCACCGCACTCAATATTTCCGCGCTTACCTAATGAAGACGAACAATTTCCTTCTTTTGTTGCACCGAAGGTTAACCGCGACTCCCCAAAAATACTAATTGTTTCATTATGTGGAGAAATGGGCGAGTGGCCTATAAAGTTTCATTTACCATCAGGGAAGATGACGAAAATAAGATGGATCAATTAGATGGCGTTTATTTTGTACCGCTGTCTATTTTTGAACGTTAAGATAGACTAAATGTGGCAGTAAAAATGCCATTATTTTCAGTTTTCTAAACCAACAGGGCTTTAGGTGCGTCATCGGAAAACCCCGGGAACAATTCATCTAGTTTCTTCCGTCATTATTCAGCATAAGAAGCCTCGTGCACGTTAATATTTTCCACATCAACGAATATCTCAAAACAAATATTTCCAATTGCAGATGCATTTTTTCAAACAAAACCAGCCGCAAGTTTCTTTAGTGGCTCCAACTGGTTCGCATCTTTGGATGGCGAGGAAATCGGCCATTTACTCCACGCTCTGCAAATTCCATCAGACCAGGTCACTTTTCACTCTCAAACTGCGCCTGATTTTTTTTTCCAACTTATATAACTCACGATGTATGGTGAACTGTGCATCGAAGTGACTCGCATGTTTGTTTGTCGTCTAACCAAGGGTCTTTTTTTGTTAATCGATTCGAAAGAGCCTTCATGTCCCTCATTCATATTTGCTAGCTGAAGCTTCTGTTATGTGCGAAGAAACTATTCAGCAAGCATTTGTGACTAGTGCATATCACCGTGCAACGCTTTTAAACTGCGGTTTATGTCTACGTAACACAAATATAAAAGATGTGGTTCAGAGCAACAGTTCTAGCTCAAAGTCTGAAAAGAAATGCTTCAAGTTGAATTTTAGGATACAGCTGTAATCCAAGTATCTGGTGCCAATCGGATGTTAATCGATGATTTCGTTAAGCTCGATTCATTCCTCTTTTCGGACGAGGTAAGTGATTATCGAAAAGACCGTTTCCACTCTTGCACAAAGTTTTTTGCTAACTCGAGTAGATAAAACCGATTTGCATGAAATTTAACGTCTCATTCAAATATTTATGGTATTATTTCATAATTATGTACAAAGCTGGGAACACAAGTGGCCTTAGGGCAAATGTCGACTCATCCACATTCCATTTTTCATTTCGCGAATGACGAGTGATATAACTGAACTCCACGCGTTTATCGTTTCCATTCGAATCTGCAAACTGTGAAATGCGCTCAGCTTAAATGAAACCTTTTTGCAAACGTGAAGCATTAACAGAGGGTCTCAATTTCTTGCACTTAGATGAAAATTGTTTCGGTGCAGCAGGGTCCAAAAAAGATGAATAAACAAGTCATGCTTGCGTCAACAATCCACAAATCTCAGCAGCTTTCTAAATTTTGCAAGCCGGTAAAATCTATGAAGGAGCAATTATTATTTCTTCACGGACAGCAAGAATATAGTCATGCAATATAGCTGGAACAAGAAATAAAAATTGGAATAGAAAATAGAAAGCTCTAAGCACCGTTTCTGATTCGAATGGGCATTCAGCAATAATCGCTAGCGTGCTTGCTTTGAATTCACGCCAAACAGATGAGCTGAACAACACTTTGCGCTCATAGTGAACTGCACCAACCCTACGAATCCGTTCGATGATTGCCTGAAATAATGGTACCTCTACGCTTTCCGTCTTAACATTGTTTTTGAGAGCAAAGTGGTGAAAGGAGGAAGGCCAAGAGAAGAAGTGTGACGGAGGTGAATTGGAAGTCGGATTTCGTAGAATTGGAAGTTGGACTCAGTCATGGGTTGCGCTATTTACAAATTTTTCATTCCACAGCTATTCATGGATCATTGTTCATCAACCAAATATGCAGCATATACCCGTTGAGTTCTTTCCTTCGTTCCAAATCAGGACGTTGCAAATATAATAGAAAGATGAGTGCCTTCCATATGTGATATGAGGTGGGAGAATGTGAAATTATGTTTATTGCAACAGACAAAACCTGTTCGGACTGTCCCTCTTGCATCATACAAATTAACTCGCCGATGAAGTGTTCAATACGCTCGCCAACTTCATAATACTGTGGACATGTCAGCAGGTCAAAGCTTCGACGTTCTATCGTTGCTCGTGTTGAATTACTCAGCGGCTCTTCTTCACTATCTGAAATCATCTTTTGTCATCCTTCCTTCCTTCACTAAAAGCGGGTAGCATTTTATTCCGCATCTTTTGCTCATTTTTTGAATCTCTTCGGATGCATCAAATTCGAAGTGAATATGTTATGAGAAGCTTCCTAATTAATCTGCTTTCATTTCTTTTCATGATCTGCTGCTCTACTCTTTAAAAGGCTTCAATCTCAGTACTGGGTCTCATGTCGCAATAATGCTGTAAACTCGGTGAATATTTTTAGCTAAGATTTCCTATATGCAGGTGAGATAAACACCTCAAGATCGTCCCATAGTGAGCGCAGGCAAATGAACGGCAAATGTTCGATAATTCTTTTTTCTCATATCCATACTATATATAGTATCTCTATACTATATACTGTAACAATTTATGAGTAGGCGTCCTACGTATTAAGTAGTGAAAACTAACTGCGTTGAGATGGCGCGATACAATCGAAAAGTGAAGGGTCTTTGCGCAAAATTGCATAAACGATTCTTAAACCGAATTGTCCCGATGTCATCGTCTGTACGGAAGTCCATGAACTTTGCAAAAGTGTCACCCGTCTTGATCTTTGTATACTATAAAGACAATAGTGGATCAAAAGTGATGTTTTTTCACAACCTTCATGCAATATCGCTCTATCCATTGGAATTACTCGTTTGAAAAATATGAAAAAAGAAGGGCAGCATTAAAGGAACTCTTGGGCTAGAGTTTAAGCTAAATTGGTGCAGTGTTCCTATAATTTGCTCACTACACCAGCTAGTTCCGTGAACTGGCAAATACATTGCATAAAATAATCCATTCACATTATACCTAATATAGGGGACAATCGAATCAGTGGGGGACGTACGGTCGCTTGTTCAGTCGTCCATCAAAATATTCTTAGAAATATCCTTTTTTGCAACCTGACTAGCAAAGCTAGAAATCTCACTTCTTTTTACTTACCCTTGTTTTGCCGATGTCGATTGTGCGTTCCAAATGCAAAAGTGCACAATCGTGCAAGCGGGAATAGCCATCGAGCAACAGAAAAAAGTTCCAACCCATGAAAGCTATAACACCCCATCATCGATTAGCCCTTAGAGGTTACCTAGATTAGTTCATCGAATATACGTGCTGTAGGAACCGTGATGCTCTGATTTGCAGCCAACTTAGCATTTCATTTTCTGTGCTTGATTAATGCGACTTTTCGAGCAAGCCTTCTTACTATGCAATAAACCTTCGTCATACTGTCTTGCGAGATGTGCTAAAAATGTGCCGATATTTTCGTATCATTTTGTTTTCGTAGTGTTTGGAACGCAATACCAGTGAGCAACGTGCACTTACAAACAAATGGGTGGCGGAATTGGGAAAATGAAAAGTTCTGCATATTTAACAACTGCAAATATACCGAGATATTGGACCACTGTTTGAAAGGTACACCATTTTGGCAAATATTGGTGAAGATGTTTGACGGTCTCGAAAAAAACTGTCATTATACCTGTTGAATAGATATTTCTGCTTCGTAGCAGTATTTCTGTGTGTGAATCTGCGTTGTAGCCAAGTGGGTCCTTTCAAAAAAATGAGGCAATTAGTCGCACTATTCAAAATAACGAGGAAATTGCTGAGATCCGCACCGTAGATAAATATTTGCACCCAACCACGATAACCAACGGTCACTTCAATTACATCCAACTGAAATTCGGTATTTTAGTGGTAACTGCATTGCGCATAGAAGAGAAGCACGCCACGAATGCTTATTGAAGAGAAATTTTGAGATGCGCTATTAAACTGATTCATAACAAACAAATGCTGCGGTCAAAATAGAGTTCATTCAAACGCTAGCAGGGTGCGGAAAATATTTTCGTGACCAAAACAGGGACAGCTACTTGGTGAACATTAATATACTCATAAAATTTAATGTGAAGGCTGTTGCAATCCTCCTCGTGGATCCTCCTGTTTCATCTCTTTTACTGCTTCATATTAGACATATCGATAACGTAAAACATTTTTGGAGGAGCTGGGAATGAAAACACATAGAACGACTGCAACAGAAACTTACAAAGAAAGAAGGACTTCGGAAGAGGAGAAATTTGATAACAAGCATTAATGAGATCATTGTTTGCATTGCTTCCCTGAAAGAAAGAAAAATTTTGCGGAGCAGTTAATTAATGGAATTGCAACAATGCTAATTAGCAGAGATACAAAAAGCTTTCTTTGCAATATTTCACTGACAAAAAAAATTCTATCAAACCAACGATACGGAATTTACTTATAAAATTTCAAAAAGCCCTACGCTGTATTATATCCCCATAATTTCCAAAGATGCAGTGCAACCAGTTACAGAAGGAATATGACTTTTAAGAAGGCGGACTTTGCGAAGTGTATCAATAGCAGCGAAGCGTGCGATGCGACGTATAGCTCCGTTGCTCACTCAGTTCTCCCCGCTCACTCTGCTGATATTAGATGCTTGCTGAAGTGCATTCGAAGATCCAAAGCAGCCAAAGCGCGTTACTAGTGAAGTGTGATAAGAGTAAAGCAGTATCAATATTCCGTTTACTTCCCAAATGCCTTGTCAACTTCACAAAATCGGCTGCTTCGTGCGATTTCTTTCCTCTTCACGTGACTCAGCAATGATAATTATTTGTAAATGCTGCATGAACGAAATTATTGCATGTGCATTCTAACGACGATGAAGAAAACTTTTTCGATGGACCTAATTACTCGCTGCGATCAGCAAAAATTGATGGAAAAATAATTGTTAGAACTCATTTTATAACTACTATTTGTCAAAATGTCCAAAAAATAGTTATGCAGTGATGCAAGTGCGTCCGTTTCAATATTTCACTCATAACAGCAACATATTAAAAAGTACACTTGGACTTATTTTATAGTGATTTTATCGAACAAAGGCTTTTTGCAAAGACATCAGAGAGTTAATCATTCAAGAGAAGTGATAGGCATAGTTTCATTTGATGAAAGATAAGCGAGGACTACAGTAAAAGTCATATATACGGAAGGATCGCGGTAAACTAAAGTACATTAATGTTATATTATGCGTGGTAATTGCCTTCGCTTCTATCAGCATCCTCACACCCTTTTTATGCCATAACCAATAATAACAATGATAACAAGTTAGCCGCTAACTTAGAAGAATAACGATCAGATAACGATTCGCTCATATGAAAGAGCTGCCGTCTTGAGCGGTTCGTACCCTTCAGCACATACACCGTGAGCGATGTAAGAACTGAAATTCCCTCATGCTGCTAACCAAGACCAGCATCACATACACATGTAACGAAAATATCTTTCGTTCCCACTTAGAATAATTCGTTTTCATAAAATTCTTTCGCAAAACACCTCCCGCCGTTTTCATCGTCAAAAATACCTCCACAAATCTATGCAACGAGGTTTAAAACAAAAAATTTCGACAAAAAGTTCTGCTTTGCTAGAAACAATTTATCGGTTTATCGCGAAATCGAGAAATGAAGCTCCTCCGCCAAATAAGATGGTGACAGCAGATGGCTAATGAGCATCTGATGCAAAGCCTCTGGTGAATCGACCCATGTATGACTTCAGCCGTCGAATAGTCAAAGAAACGGATGAAAAGCCTGCAACTTACACTTCTGTTCGAAGAGATATTCAAATGTGGAAGACTGCCGTTTGCATCCCTATTGAACCAATATGTGAAAAATCCTGCACCTGGGTGTGCTTTACTGCCCTATATAAGAGTGTGCTTAATGGTGTCGGTATTTATTCTTTCATACATTCTGCGTTGGTGTTTCTTCGATCACCTTGGTTCCTTTTTGGCCATGAACGACGTAATGAAGAAAGGGGTGGCGAAGAAGATGCCAACGTGACCGAAGAAACAACAGCACAGAATGCGCCTCACAATGAATACCGGCACTATCAAACCCATTCGACGCCAGCGACCACATACCCCTCCATTCATCGGAGGCTTTGAATCAGATATCCTCTAGCCGTTTGCTGTACGTCATCTTGTTTGGCTGAGCGGCTTAGTTCCTCTATTTCGTGACATGGCTCTCAATTATCGTGCTGTTTGTTGTTCTTTCATCGTTAATTAAAGTCATTGGTGCTTATCATTCTTCATAGGAATAAAAAAGTTCCATTCATTGATTAAACTCAACGGTCTTCTCACTGATATTTCCTCCCTACATTCACAGCTAGCAATGAGAACATTGGATTGTTGGATGGATTGAACACTACTTGCGCTCGCGTCGAAAAATAAATTTGCAGAGATCACCGAAAAATCCAAATCAATTTTCTCTTGAATATCATGGGATATTTGCATGCGTTCATTGATTATTCTCCCTTCGCACCTCATCACATCAATCTAGCACATATCTGATAAGAGAGGGCGATTACTTCAGAGTTGCTTCGTTTGTTATTTTTTTACATTTTTATGGATGCTGAGTATGCTTCGAATTAGCGAAAGTGAAGCATTGCGACGTTTTTTGATGCACAGAGGATACGTGTCATGCACTCCAAAGAGACAGATAGCCAAATCGCGGATAACGAATAGCAGTTACTCTCATCTTGATTCAGCAGCAAAGAAAGCATTTTGCGCTTTTTTACACAATTCAGAAGGAACGTCCCATTATCTTATCCCAAATGACCAGAATTCCACTCTCAGCGGGCAGATTCCCTCTACATGTAGCCAACTAGTTGTATCCTATGGCAAGTCAAATATTTTATCTCACTTCTCTTGATTTCTTCTGGGAGTTTCTCTATCGGAAATCAACGAAAATTGCATCATTTGAGTATGAAAAACTTTTGGAATCGATAACTATATTATGAATGGGAAATTTGCTTCAAATATCCTCTTCGAACAAGGGCAGAAAAAGCTTTCTAACGTCCATTTTCTTCCCATGTTCTCCACTTTATTCTTTTTAAACACTACGCAGTCGACCACTGTTGTCGATTTTCACCTCATACATAAGCGCGACGACAGTAAAAGGGTAGGTGAATAGGTGTGATACGAAAACACTGGAATGATTTTGTCACATTGATTGACGAAATTTTTCGAGTCGTAGGTCGTCTTTATGGATTCGCCTTGGCAAGACAAAATGCGTTTTATGATGAAATAATCCACATAATCTGAAAACGTAAGTTTGGGTTGTTTAGTGCAATTAGAAGAGATATTTTCCTGGCTATTACAAGACGTTTCAAGTTCGTTAATTAAGAGCGTTTTCATAGAATTCTGAAACAAAACTTACATAAAATAAAAATATTTGGGATACATGACGTCACGATCATTCGAAACACAACTTTGTACCAAATTTGATAGTATGGATTCAGTCGTAATTTTGAAATATGGAGCTGAAAGAACGTAACACTAATTTAAATGGCGACATTTTCCACCGAAACATGGATTTAGGGGATACATAGTCACTGTGTTGCTTTAGGTAAAAATCCATGCGAATGTGAAATGTCAGCAAAGCGGTTTTTTCTGACATAACGTTTTCTGTTGTGAAAGCAAAGCTCGCATTCCCTCTCAGAAGTCAACAATGACCCTCCTTAATCAAAGCTATGCAGTGGCCGGAAGTGTAGACAACGATCAATAAGTGCTTTCAGTCCTTAATATGGAGAAGAGTTTTTGCGACTCGACATGTTTCAATTCTGTTGATATGAACCTGTCCAAGCCTAGCTGAAACAGTGGAAACCACTTGTTAAATCAGCACTGCTAAATTAGATTTGAACATCCTTAAAGCTACTCCTAACACCAAATTGTATTCGTTATCATTTTTCTGGTATTAGGCAACGAATAGCTAGCTTTCTGACACCGATCTTGACAAGGGCAACATTGTGGCATGCGACGGGAAATTTCGTATATGGGAAAAATTGGCACCGCAATCATATTTATGTTTGAAAAAATTTAATCTTATTACTCCATATCCATATCGACCATCTTTGCGCCTGCAAACATGAGATTCGATCTCGAAGAACGCAGGTATATTGAGAAGGATAGCTGTAAGCGATAGCAATATAGGCATCCGGAAATGCCGTCGATAAGTGGAGCAATAAATCACCGAGAGCGACGAATTGCGTCGATCGGTTCGAAGAGAGCTGGGAAGCGTTCGGTTGTTCCTGAAGTAATTTGCTCTGCTATTCAATCGCACATTAGCAGCACTCGGTGATCCATAATTCATGAAGAACTGGGAGAATTTGCAAATATTTTACTGCGCCTATTGGATTACATAGTACACGCACCAAAATTTGATATTACGATATCTTCCCTCTCCCTTCGCTTTCTTGGGTAAGAATTCTTGACAAGCTTTTTTCCTTTTTAATGACCCATATGTATATCAAAGTTCGCATCCAAATCGTTACACAGTTTTGTGCCCTCCTGAGGTCGGCATTCATTTAATGCCACAAGACGCGAGTTATGACTAATTTTCTGTGAATGGAACATGGCAGATAGGAAGCGCACATTTTAGAAATATAATTCATATCGTCGTGTAGCACATTTCTTTAAGGGGTGTGAATAGGCAAATAATTTCTCTTTCTGTCAGAATAACAACAGGTTAGACTTACCTCGTCTTCTAGGAATTATGTCGTTGATATGTACTTAGTATGTCCACTGCTCTGACGATTCGCATCTCGACTACTATTTTAACGTTTTTTTGAAAGTTCCATTTACACACAGGCAAACAATAATATTTTTATTTATTCATAAAATGGAGGAGAAGAGGATGAACACCAATGTCTACTAATCGTTTGAAAAAAATGAGGAAAAATGTCAAGCGACAATTCATCTGTAGATGCACACTTTATGTACCAAACGAAGGTCAAGTCATTAGTACGGAATGGTTGATAATAACCTCGAACAGCGAAATGGATCCCTGCTTGCCATAAAGCGTTGCACAGTGATCGCCACAACACACCATATCTATAAAGTATTGTTAAAGAATCATCAGTTGTCATATTTTTGTGCAGCAAGATCCATTTCTTGAATGTGCCACTCTCGACCACTTGCCAAATCCTATTTTTCTAGTAACTTTGCATCGCTTTTTATATAGCCCTAATCTTTCATATCACACAGCATTGAACCGAGATTACCACCATATTAAGTTCAAGCGCCTTTTATGATGCCAGCAATAGGCCTCAGCGGTTAATGCTTGCCAACTTCCATTAGAACGAAGTCAGTAATGTTCGCAATTCCGATGCAATACTCTCAACTTTTTCGTTTTGAATCATACACCTTGATTGAACCTCTAAGGAAATGACTGAATTTTTGAGATACGACGAAAATGGATTCTTCGAATCAAATATCACCGCATGAAACCAACAATATCATTCTGTTATTACCGTTGAAGAATATCTGCTTAAGGCTTATCTGCTTAAGAATATCTGCTTAAGAATATCTTATCTGCTACCGGTGATGATGTTAGGCTTTGCAGTTTAAACTCCAAATCCCACTTGCTCATAATTGCTATGCCGAAACCCCATAACAAATGAATCTTAATCCATTAAAGCATGTATTGTTTTCCAACATTCGTGATATCCACATCCGTTTTATTCACTATCGTTTCCTTATGATCCCTTCCATATCGATTTTCTTGTTGATAGTCGTGTAATGTTGCGTCGTATGAAATCATTCTCTTCTCAACACAACTCTATTGTCGTTAACATTGGCCGTTTCATGATCAAAATATCAACTGGGAACTGATGTCGGCTCCAAGCCAAAGGCCAACAGTATACACAAGTATATGATCACTTTTTCACTGATGTTTTCACATTTTGGCAAACTCCGTTCTCAAAAAAAAAATTGCTTTTTTTTAATTTCGCTTAACAGTGGGAAATGCATTTCCATTCCCAGTTCATCCTCGTTCTCCACACATGTTTTTTTCAAACAGCTGAACTTGAAAAGTCTCACTGAATAACCACTATTTCAGTATTGACTTTCAGAGTATTCGCGAAAGAAAGCTTATGGGAAATTAACCTTCCGTATAGTTCGGCGTACACAAATACCCCCAGAAAAAGATGAAAACCAAAAGGCAAGATAGGCCTATAATATAAAAAGTGAACAAAAGCGGAAACGCTTTCAAATAATTCTATTCCTACATTTTTCTCCAATGTTTTTGTTACATTAATGATAAGAACAGATGAGTGCTTTTGTTTTTCTATCAATTCATTTTCCATATCGTCGATCAAGACAAAATACTTTCACCTATAAAAAATTGGAAGGAGCTTCGTCTAGAACACCTTATACTCTCTGAAATCTTCTATTCATTCACGGTGGATCACTGTTTTGCAGTTATACTTTCGCATGTGAGATAAAAATCCTCGAATCGCTTATCTTCTGGAATTGCGATAAGTCCTAGTGCAAGCTTCCCGCTCCTTCACCTTTTTACCTTCTTCCTTTGCAGTTCATCAGCTCAAGTAGCAAGCTCTAATAAGATGACCTCATTTCAGTCGAGAATGCACATCATTCTAAAGCACATATCATATCCTCAAGAGTTTTGAGTTCTTGCTAAAACAACGTTACAATGATACGTGCTGTTCGGAAACGATGCGTCGTTTTCAAGGATACCTACAATAATTCTTTGCGCATTAAAAAAACGCGACAAAAGCTCAGCTTTTGAAAGCAGTAACAGTTGATATGAGGTATGCGAAAGTAATGTAATTATCACTTGGACTTATTATCTCCAGAGATTAATCTCATAATATAAGCTCAATTTGCGCATAATGTGAAAATGCAGAGGAAGCGCGAGGACAAAGTGATTACCGAAGCAGTATTTGCGATTTGGGAGAATCCATGAAACCACGGAATGAGCAATTTCGTTGTATCGCTGTTGTGTGCGCGCATCAACGCACTCATACCATAGTAGAAGAAGGCACACCATAGCAATATTGTATCCCAAAAAGCCAACGCTAATATTGATACTGCCAATACCACTCCTGAAACATCTCCGATGAACATTTTGCAGTTACGTGAGCAAGGAAACAGATCGTAATGATCACTCATCTTGAACATATTATGGGCCGTCTAAATCACCCATTCGAACACCTATACCAGATGACAAGGCATGGCACTCAAAGCGCTCCTCAGCGTGTCTGTGTGTGTGTTTTTTGTCTGCAGTTATTTTTATGAGGTATGATATGCGCCACCATTATCACATGTTCTTCCCACACTTGCAAGACACATGGCGATATGCGTGAGCGCACGTCAACGTGCAGGTATGTGTCACGTCTGTCTGCACATGCAGTGGTTTCAACTCGAAGACCCCGAGAACCATGAAGTTGGAATTAGAGACCTCGTGCATAATAGTTAGAAGTGATTAACAGGTTGCATGCACCTAAATGTGTATGAAGATCCTTTCTAGATGCTGTAAACTACAGGGTTATTTCATGCTGGCTAAGCCGGAGAAACTTCGCTTTCTAGATTAAATTGGTACGAGCAGTTGATTAAATTCACAGAGTAACACATAACTGCATAAAATTTATTGTCTTTTGGCGATTCAGGAGAGTAGTTGCCTTGTTGGGCACAATTTTGAACGCAAATCTGGAAAAAGGACTGTGCAGCTGTGCATTACCGTTGTTATGCAACATTAATGCTGCTGGTTGGTAGAGATGATGGACCGTTTCTCTTTCATTTTAATTTGGGCAAGAATATTTCATACGAAGAGTATAAAAAGTGCTCTGGGAGAACTTCAATGACATGCTTCTCCCTCACCGTAAAGAGATCGGAATTAATTTATGAGCAAATCAGTTGTTATTAACGAGCCCACTTAGAGATCTGCTGCATTTTCATCTGCAGATCTTCTTCATATCGGAAACAATTTTTGCTTCAATATTTTTCTGTCTGCAAACATTCTTATCTCTAGGCAGTTGTCTGCAAACATTTATCTGCACACTCTTATCTGTCTGAATAACTACTATTAATAGTAATTTTGAGCAACCGCTGTTATTACTAAGATCTTGCAACATTGAATCGATAACCTCAGTTCGTCTGTTACATCGTCAGTGAGACACCACTAAGTAGCTAATACACAATCGGTTGCTTAATTGTTGCTGATTAAAGTAAAAGCCTTTCGGCGATTATTTCTACAAAACTTCTGAGGATTTTCCCATCAAAATGCAGTATAAAATCACCAGAAAACAGATAAAGGTAGCCTGTGGTTAGAAAGCAAAAAAAAACCTCTATTTTTGTCGAAATTTGTCATGTGAATGGACTTTATACTATGCAAATTGCCGACCGTTCCTATGAGAACGCATGCAGTTGTCAATACTCCATTCACCAACTGAGAGAATATCCTGAAAAGAAAAAAACAAACATAACATCATCAAAATGGTTTGAAACGAAAAACTTTTATGACAACGACCTTTTTCACAAAGGTTTCTCTGCTCATACGTTTCGAACCTTCAAAGTGACACTTTTCTTTCTCCACCCCTAATCCCTCTCACTCCGCAGTCTTTTCCTCACCTCTCAATTTCAGCACATTCTATCGGTTAATCTTTGTTTGCAGCTAGGCTCGTTCAGAAGTTAAATCCTTCAGTGGCACATGAACAATCGTTACTTTTTTCCATCTCCTTTTCAACAAATCCTTATTTCACATGAATGCTTCTGAATGGAAGCACCAGAAAGAGTTGTTACGAAATGGGATGGTTTTTACGTGGTCTGAGGGATTTGGACACTCAAATGAGCTGCTTCATTACGGTAAACTTCGTATGTGTGCAATCCGATTTTTAATGAAGCGTTCGAACCAACGAGATGCATTAGTTTTACCCACTAAGATAATATTATATCTGTGGATCTAGGAAATAATGGGGAGTTTATAACTAACAAGATTACGAGCAAAATTGCGGAACTCGGCTCATAAATGATAGGTACTTAACAAACCCATTTATTGAAACCTTACCTAGCAACACAAAAATTAAGTTGAGGTTGCTATTCGAAGGTATACTTCATATAACTTACAAGTAGTAATAAGTATGGGATACTTCATAACAGTTTGTAATATTCTCATCACTGGCGTCTCCCATTAGATCCGCTACAAACGGCGATTTCGTTTCATTATTTCCCGCGATGATGGTGTGATTTCTGAAAACACTGAATCGAACAGCAGCTCACTGCTTCAGTGATACCGAGATGGAACACTCAAGCAATACGCAGACTCACATAAGCGTTAGGCGTTTCGCTGCCCTTCACATGCTTCAAGAGGAGAATGGATATGAAATGCATAGAGACCTCTTGTTTAGGTTTACCCTACCTCAGCAGCTCAGAGCACCAAGCCACGAAGAATTGGACGTTCAAAAGATAAGAGCACAAAGTATTTATCGGTCGATAACAGTCTGAGGAGGACATAAACAAGCACAAGCAACTGTGCGCAGTATCTATGTGGTTCGCGACATTAAACGCCCATGTATTCATTCCAGAGCGTATATCAAGTTGCGGCCTTGAAAGGAAACCTATTCAATCGGAGTCTATTTCTAGAGCAAGCTTGGAAGACGTTGCTACGTAAAAAAAGACATTTCGTAAATGATAATCGCTGCGTCAGTGATCCTAAAACATCCTAAAAATGATCCTGATCCTAAAATAAAACTCCTTTATAGTTGACACCTCAAAGGCTTTCTCAACAGGTGCAGAAGTCGGATGAGTAATAAGATGGTGGAAGTATAAAGCCGCGTGTCATAGACGATATCTTGCTCGCGATGATTTTAACCCGATTCTAAAAATGTCCGAAATATGCATGAAAGATGTATCAGATGGCATATAGGGTGGGGCGTTCTAGGCATTGGACTGTGAGATTGTTCCACTGAAGAAAGCGCCTGACGTCATAGGCTGGCGTTTTTTTTTTCGAATTTCGGCTCGAAGCTCACAAGTGAGTCAAGCTGCGGTGCCTTTCGATAAAATGAATTTCATTTAAAGAAGGCACATGGGCAAAATAAAACTATACCTTTAAACTGGACAGGGCTATATCATACAGCTTCTTGTACTTAGTAACTTGGGTTTTTATCCAATTGGTCATGATAATAAAGCCTCTAAATGAAGTCTTTTTCGGTGCACCGTAGGCAGTGCTTGACTACAAGAAAACGCGCGTGAGAAATTCAGCACAAGTGGACAATTAGAGCCCCGCTGACACATTTGTGTTTTAGTTTATTCAATTTATCCTCGTGTTAGTCACTGGTGAAACTTGATGATTTGGAGTAAAGGTTCAGAAAAGTATAAGAGTTAAGATAAATGGATTGTAGCAGGCAGCAAGACTGTATTAGATAACAGTGCGACCACTCTCCCTCCACTTTACAAGGAACCTTAAGAAATTGATAGCTATTTTCATAACTGTGGAAAATGAGCAGGATCTTTTTGACAATGTGGTTCTATCAAAGAAACTTTGTTAGCTAATGCGCAGCCTCGGAAGTCCTTCTAAATAGTAACAAGAGGATTACTGAGTGCTATTCTTGGATGTTATGAGCAGTTTTGAGGATATGCACGGGGACGATCGAGAGAGCAGAAAAGAGTTGATTTATGTAGTCGGTATCAAGCAGCTGACATGGAAAAGACATTTTATATCAGTGGAGACCTCTCTGATGGATATTCGGAGGATTTATCATCATAGACTTCACAGGCCATTCTGCTTAGCAATTTTTGACCATTTTCAATGCACCAATAGCAAGAACGCTTCTAGCTGACACTTTTGTTCTTCGCAATCTTTCATGAAAGTTTCCAGCTGACTGAGTGATATTTTTTCCCGAATTTTTGAGAATTTTCAAGTCATTTCAAAAAATAGCTAAGAAATAGCGCTGTAGGGAATGTTTTTTTCACTAGGTGTTAACGGCACTAGAAACTAGTTTCGTAATGACTCCACTGAGGCCTTCTTTCTGAATTTTTGGCGCATTTGTTGAGTTCCCTGTCCCGACTGCTAAATCGCTGTTGAAGTCATTGAGCTCCACTGCCTGAGGAATTGGCTAGAGAACTCCTCTAATTCTCGCTGCCTTAATTGATGCCTAGATTAATTAACAGTACACTGGTCAAATTTTGCAGCCGGAAATGGGGCGAGAAGCTGTGGTTTGAGCACCCCATGTTTCGTATTCAAATGTTCCTGAGGGACGTGAAACGGCAATCGACTACAAAAGTCTGACAGAAAACAGCTGCTCAATGCCTGCTTGAATTTTTGAGAGCAAATAGAGTTGAGAAATGGCTAACTACTTGAAGGGGACAAAATTTTGTGTTTATTTTTCAGTTTTCCAAATGAATCTAAACAGAACTACCGATAGTTTTCTGCGATCACTCTAATATGAGCTCGTCATCGCAACGCCTTGCATGTGTACATATTTATGGGCCCAGCAGTCCCTCTGTAGGGTAATTTCACCTATGAAATGTGGCATCATGAAATTTTTTAGATATAATGCACACTCGGTCACCTTCCTGCACTTGTTTTACATTGATCCAACAAGACATTATAAAGAAGTGCGGACTTTAAACCGATACAAAAAAACCTGGGTTCGCCTTCTAAACTGGAAAATCGGAACTTCCATGGAAGGTTTGCAAGTATTTCGATACTATGGAATATGAAAGCAGAAGATAAAATTATGAAGTGGCAAAAATACTGTTAATGTTTCGTTGCTAAGAATTTGTGGAGTTATTTGATAGCACAAACAGAACGCTAAGGCGCCTATTTTGGTGGTTCCTTTAGCGATCTTTTACATCTCTTGCATTTCATAGGAAAGAAAGTAGGTCGAATTTTTTCAGAAACTTCAGAAACCTCTCTCTTTGAATATATTGATGAGAAAAGTCAATTAAAGAGTCATAACATTAGCATTTATTGAACGTCACGCAGCGCCAGCTTATTTTTTTACTGCAGAAGTGCTGAAACGTAACAAATTACTTGCATCCAATACAGCAGCCTGAAATCTTCAAAGCCGCATTACTTCTCATAGTGAATAAAAACATGTGAAATTTATCTGAAATAGATGCAAATCGCAAAATTATAAGAAAAAAGTTAGAAAATCCAAACCATTAGGAAACGAAGATAAATGATCGTTTGCACATCTTAGCCACTAACAAACTGATCTTAGGTTCTAATTTCGTCGCTCATACTGCACGGTCGCTTAGGAGAGCAATCGCACGTTCAGTTCCGGAGAATGTTTGCGACCTATATGTTTAGACTTGATCTTTTGAATTAGTGAAACGAACTCCATGGATGTAAATGTTGAGTGGAATAAAAAACATTTGCATTCGCGGATTCGACTGTCAACTCGATAAGAAATGCTTTCTTCTTTCTTCTAAACTAATGAGTAAAGCAAACATCAAAGTTCTCATCGGTTGCAAAATTGTTCAGTAGAAATTTATCGCTGTTGATGGAATTTTGAATTCAGTAATACATCTATGATACAAAAATTTCGCCATTCTCAGTGGAACAGATAATAGCGTAATACTGTAGCGAGAATTTTTACTTGTGAATTGAAGAATTTAATAATGAACGTTATAACGTTCATCAGAAAATCTCTCGAGCAACCTTTAGCTGGGCGCTAATCGCTTAAGACTAATTTGTATGTGTAGCTTTATACAGAGATAATTCCGCCGCAGTGCACTCTCAAGGTTTTTGTTCATTTCCTCCGTTCGACTTACGTTACTAAATTTTTACGCAGAGTCGATGCAATAAAATAAAAATGCAACATTTCATAATTACGGCAAGTAGACCGTTTGCACACACACATGGGCACAATTATCAAAGCATCTTTACTGTAACCTAAGTGAAAATAACCTTCGAAGTTACCATTCGCGCAAAGGCCATAAAGCAAAATGCCGTCTGGAAGAAAATTTTACTTAAAAGCGGAGTCATGACACTGTTGGAGTGGCAAGCGCATTTGTATATAATTAGAGGACAGAGAAGCCGGCTGCTGATGAATGGAAGTGAGGTTAGCGAAGAGTGCAGCGAAGAGTCCAACACACGTCCTCAGAATTCTAACTATGAGGAGACGGAAACTGCTGAACATTCGATTACATGTAAACAAGCTTGCACAACTTCATACGTTCAATTTATTGCAAAGTTCGCCCACTCGCTCTTGATAGCGATTATGCAACAGCTTCTTGAAATAATACTTCTTCCATTTTGTGTTTGATGAGCAATCAAAGCGCCGCATCCATTCTCTGTTGGAATATCCACGTTCTGTTACTCAATTTGGGTATAAATCTGATCAAAATCCTAAGACTCAATATAACTACTTTTGTGCCCTGTTCGTGCCCACTGAGCTTATTGAGCCTTAATATTACATTTGCAAGCAAGATGCACATATAAAATTAGAACTGCTGCATAGCAGTTGATCGAACGACAGAAATTCGAACAGGCGGAACTGAATGAGCGAACGTAATAGCAGTTGCCATCTCGCTCAAGTCTACCTGTGGCTTGCAACAGTGCACCTCTAAAGAACTTCGGAAGGTTAGAGACGACAAAACTTTTTGAGATTCTGGATGCAACGTTAGGGGTACTTTAGTTTTGCTTCTTTAATGCCTGCTTCGAAAATTTTCTACAGCTTTCTAGTGAAACGCTGCTTTAAAAGAGTTATCAAGACACTGCTCTAGTAATTCATGCTATCCACCCGGAATTGCGCTAGTTTTTGGCGCAGCCGACAACCAACGCATCATTTCCTAGAATACAACCAATTGACGCACATCATCATGTTTTTATCGTTGGCGATATCGCTAGGCAACATTCGCTTCATTAGGTCTCTCTGATCTTCGAAACATAAACCTGAATTTTCACATCTCAAACATTCTCAAATATTTCTTGTGGAACCACAAACAGCATTCCATGAATTATACATATAATCCTCACTGGAGGTTGCGTAAACTGCTTGAGCTCGAGATTTCTTGCGTGCTTCCTTAAAATTTAGGGAAAGAGAGGAAAAATGAGAGATTGTTTCAGGATTCTTGGTAAATCAATTATGATAACTGATTCCTGAACAGACACTGAAAGAACCAAAAAATTTAGCGGGAGTGATCGAAGGAAGTGAAAGTTCCAAATTTAGTTCGGCAAGAAACACAAAACCTTTCGTCATACTAATGGGTGACCGCGGCTGATCAGCTATTGATCGCTGAAATGAAACATTTCGCTTCAGTATTACTATCTAAATGATAATTAGGTAATAAAAGTTATTACTGAGAGTTGCTAACAGTTTGCCAATTAGTGAGTGATCAGCCTTAAGAAAAATCCGTGGAGATGGGTGGAGATGGGAGGTGGCAGATTCCTCCGAAACTGAAAGAAGAAAAGATGCAGTATTAGCTAGATCTGACAAACATATGGAACATTCATACTCAAAAGAGAATGAAAAAAGCGTGAAAGAGAAGTTTCTCAATGAGAAGATCGAGCGTGGCAAAGACTTTAGCAAAGAAAGCGAAGTGCTGTGTCTTGAAGCATCAAATTCATGGAATAGACGCGTGGCTTATATGCACCGCGTTAGCCATGTAATAACAGCCAAACAGGCTCTAATGGAACGTTCTGAGTTATCAGTGCAGAAAAACGATCTACTACCAACGCCAAATTCACTTTCAACTATTCAGAAATGTGCTAGTGTTGAAGGGAAGGGCAGAGTAATTCACTATTTTCCAAGAACAAACTGCAGCGAATCTCTGATTTTGCAAGATGGCAGATCAGCGAGAAGTACTATTTATGGGATCATCCTAAAATTCATTGCTCCGATTAAATTTCTTTGGGCTATGGTGCGCTAATAGAAGCAACTGAACAAGCATGCATACGCCTAGGTGCATATGCTCCAAACACCTGAATACACGTGCAGACTGGATATTGCAGTGATGCACTTGCAAATGCAAATTCCTAAAACATGCAACAAGCGGAAAAAATCTCGCACAAGAGAGGATAACATGACATTTAGTCTTATAGAGTGGTAAGGCTTCGTAAGAACTGCGAAAATTTCGGCTTTAAAGGAGAAAAGACATATCTGCTTAGAAATATAGCGATATGTAACTTATCCAGCATAGGACTCTGGTGGAACAAAATTAATCACAATTATAGCTCCAAGTGATCCATGAAAGTGGACTACAATTCGTAAATGACTGAAAACTTATAAGGAAAAAGAGGCTAGGATGAATAATGCTTCAGCAACAAAGAACTGCTCTAATATTGATTTATAGTAGAATTTTTCAGTCCTCACTGTTGAGACAGCTAATGCTGAAAAATAAGATAAGGATAGATTTTATAGTTTCACTGCGCGCCGGTCTTTGTATCCGTGGTACCATTCGTCGAGAATATGTTGTACATTCGACTACTGAATCCTCAGCAGTTGCGAAACGATTACTTCCATACTTACATTTGCAGTTTCCACTACTTACGTTTCATTTAAGAGGATTCAGAAGAAATTGCTCTTCATATTCAGGACATTAGTCATATGGACAGTGGGAAATTTCACGCATATTTCAAAACAGAGATCAAAGGACTTTCTGAAAAATAAAATTCTCGATATTGGAACTCCTACGTGAGTTAGGAGGTAAAAAAACTGCATACTGAAATTAGAGGTCTAAATATCTCTCGCAGTTAATATCAATCATTAGAAGAGGATATGCAATCATCAGTTATCTGTGATGGAAACACTGTAGAAATAAACGGAGGACTACTTTTGAAGGTGGTGAATGGCGCATTTTACCTTGTTGCAATGCCGCTCACTCTCAAAAGTACTTTTACAGTTTCCAGTAAATAATAAAAATGAGCAATAAGGATCATATTAGTATGCTGGTTGATTATCCACTAGTACAAATCCTGTACAAATCCTTTACAAATCGCTCTGTGTGCATCCCTAAATGTGCCTCGCAAAGCGTTTTGACGATGCTGTGTTTGTAAATTTGTACTTGTTATATATGCTTATCTCTCGTAGTTTCAAGTACAGAATCACTAAAACTGACGCTTTTAAATTTTATGACTTCACACAATACGATAGCCGTATACAATATTTCACATCGATTCAACGGACTTGAATGAAGCTGCACATAGATATATCAAAAAATGACAGATGTAGGTTCCAAGAGCGAGACTATTGCAAAAGAGTTCTAGGATTCGCAACGGTTTTCCTTAATATCTGCATATTACGCATATTTTCTTCTTCCATCGCGCATTTCGAAGATGGCTAGTTGGACCACCGGAATGTATGAAAGATCGTATTATGCAGGCTACTTTTGAGCGCATAGTGCTTCACTTATTTGCCCATCGGATGAGCACAAACTAGAGTCTCCTAATCGCTTGCAAGATAAATGCTGATTTTAGAGAACATTTTGAGTGAGCATATATACTTTCAAAGATTATGGGCGGATTTGAGTGTTGATAAAGAAGTTATCGATGTGAACGCATTAAATTTTACAGCTTAATCTTCATCGATTCTATACTTTAAACTATCGAACGAAAGAAAAGTTGCACGTTTAAGCATGCATGAACCGCATTGCCCCCAGTAATGAGTCTGCAACAAATGGTTGTAAAAAATCTTGCAAGACAAGAATTAGAATTGAAAAATATTTGTGGATAAGGAAGTGATTTGTTAAGTCATCCATGCAAAATGAATTTAATTGCTAGTCACTCACTAGAAATCGAATACTGCAGTGGTGAACGTTCTCTCAGAAAGCCAATCATTGATACCAAGCATAAAGAAAACATGCCGAAAAAAACAACAAGCGAAAAACCATCTTGAGCAGCTATTCATTTTTGATGGAGTACCTGTGCTGTTTTAAGTGGATCACAAGTAATCCACGCCTGTGGGCCATTTCCACCGACTATAAGAGATCGAGAATAAAGTAATGATACTGAACCACCAGTTATTCGCCCGCAGCTACCAGCAAATAACGTTACCAAGTGATTATAGAGCAGGCGCAGTCAATCTGAGTAAAGATATGATCCGTAAAATTTCGTTCTTGGTTTGGCAAGCATGCAAGCCTAGTGCAGAATCCCTAAGAATAGGACTTCTCAGGGCAATTCCAGGACGGAGAATTTCTGAGAAAATGAGCATCGATAAGCTGTCACGCACTTTTCATTCACTAACTAATACGGGAATGTCCTTCAAGATGGCATTAACAAATCCCAGCGAAACTTCTTGAAAGTCTCTTTGTGCTCTTAAAATCGCTTCAAAAAAAGTTATTTGGAAATGGATTACACAGCAAATAAGCCATTCCGAGTCAAAATTGCAATTATGTCTTAAAGATTATCCTAGCGGTCTGCGAGATGCTGACGCTGAATAGCAGTGACTTTGAAAATTTCCCAAACAATTTTTGTTCCATCGAAAAATATTCCGCCAATGTTCGGCGTATGCATCCGAACGTAAGCTAACTTTGTTCTCAATCGCCATCCATATTTCTCACCTCAACGTACAAGCATCTAATAAAGTCTTAACTCTCAAATAACGAACTAACATGATCTTTGTGCGAAATTTCTTCAATCGCACTCTGTGTGAAATTATTTGCCAATAGAGCTTTTATGCAGAGCAATATACCAAGTACGGTAAATAACAAGGCATTTTACTTACGTTGTGTAGCACATCATTATAAGAGTATTCACGTAAGTGAATGAATTTTCAGTGCTCGAGGTGCTCGAAATTTCACACATTGGCGGGGGCAGGCATATCAGATTTTTCTTTCTATCAGTATATATTAAGGATTGAGTGATTCTGCACTACTTATGTTGGCATTCATATTTATGTCAGAAAATATTGGTATTACTTGATGTCAATTTATATAATTTAACTGCCTAAATTTGCTCTGTAGAATACGTTATTCTATAGAGCAAATTTGAATGCCAACATAAATATTTATGGCATCCTATGCCATAAATATTCATCGTATGAATATTTATGGCATAGGATGCATTATACTGGTAGAGTAAAGCAGTTCAAACATTCCCTGATCGCAGCATCACAGAGTGAAAATGTTAGTTCATTTATTCTACTCAAAGATGTACCACACAACTGACATGAGCTGTGCTGTTTAATAGTAGCGTAAGGATTATATACTACATGCTATAAAAGTGCAACATTCGTAGTTTTGGTCAGAAAAAGTACCCCGGTTGAAGGCTCAAATGTCCGACTTGCGTAAATGAATATATTCGTTCAGTCTGCAACAATCATTACCTCTTCGAGGCGGGACCGAAATGACATATGGCTGTAGTTGTCGAAATTTTAACTCTATGGAATCCATAATCACAGCGATGATGCAGCTATAAGGTCGAGTAATTGAGCTGACTCATTGCTCAATATTTCATGACGCCAAATTTTAATAACTATAGTATTTTTGTTAACTTTATCAGCATTGAAATTATAATGGAATAGCACATTTTCTTCGTTGATATCATCGTTATCTTTCTTTATAGCTAATGCTTTGCAAAATCCTAAAAATAATAACGAGAAAACGAAATGTTGTTAGGTATTACAGTGCATTTTTTTGTGATAAATAAAATAGCTATCGATGCTTATCACTTGAGGGTAGAGAGGCAAAATGGTGAGTGAAATATTACCACACAAAGCATTTCCTTTACCGTCTAAAGAAATGAATATTACAAATAAACTGTTAATGTATTTGAGCACCTCCTTAAACATCCACGCTCAGATTTGAAAGGTTTCAACGAATTTGTTTGCTACGTACTCATTGGTTGAAATCTAAATGCTGCACCCATGTTCGAGAATTATACCTGATAGCAATGGCGAACAACCATGAGCTATACGTTTGGACAAAAACTATAAGCTGCACCATTAGTCAGCAACGATAAGCTGTGTCCTTGACCATAATGCGTTTTGCAAACATAAGCTTGTGAGAGCACACAAAAGTAGGAAAATTTGAGCACGTAAAGGAGGAGTGCTTATCACACTATTCGAAGAAATGGATATTTCTTAAATTTTCGATACGCTTCCTTCATTCGTTTCTCCCCATGGAGGTACTCTGATAAATCACGTGGAAACATATTCAGTTGCTATACAGAAACGACACAGTCGTATTCGACAGTGAACAATAATACAAATTTCTCGTACATTGCTCTTGTTTATAAGAAATAAACGCCTAGAATAAAGATCGTTCTCAAATATGTGAAGGCGGCGGAATAATTGCATAGAACAGATTTGTAATAATTCCTTAAAATTAAATAGGTAACAAAACACTCGCTATCGTGTTTAATGTCGTCTCTGCATTCAGAAAAGCAACAATGACAGCATATTTATTTGCATAAGGAGACGGCGTGTTAATGAATTAATTTGTGAATGAAAATTGAGATTACTCCACATGGGAACTTGTAAAAATTGAGGTTACTCCACATGGGAAAATTGAGGTTACTCCACATGGGAACTTGTAAAAATTGAGGTTACTCGACATGGGAACTTGTAAAAATCGAGGTTACTCCGCATGGGAAAATAAGCAAATATATGCAAACACACAAAAATACTTCATGTGTGCATATGCAGAGAAAGTGCACGAGCGAGCAAAATGCCTTCCTTGCAAAGGTGGCATTAAACATTGTGCCAATGATGTAGAGAGAAACTTAAGATTTTGATGAAATAGAAATTAAATTTCACCGATGAGCTTTCATGGACAAGATATGAGGACTTTAATGTAAAGGCATTTTATTGTTTATAGAAAAAACCACCAGCTGAGGTTGTGAAAACTTTTTTCACGTAGGTCGATGAGGAATAATAAGTATAATAAGTTGTGGTGCTCTCTTTCTGTATGTGTCAATGCACTCCAACCGTTTCAAAGCGATAATAATCATTTTCTATTGTGAATTAATGGCCGACAGATTTGAGGCCTAAAGCACTAAACTCTTTTCAAGGGCCACTAGCAATTTGTGAACATCGATATTCTAAAATGCTGATTTTCAGCATCGAACAAATTTTTCAGCAGTTTCAGCAGTAGAAGTCGTTTGCACGTGAAGGACGCCGGTAATGGAAGGGGTGTAGAGCGCGATGGCGTTAAAGTTGACTGTATTCTTAACAAGAAACAAAACCTTTCAAGAGTAATTCCCTCCAAATTCTAAGTTGTTTCATTAAAACAGTCAAAGCACCCATCATTTTCTAATTTTTAGTAAAAATATTACTTTTTCCGTTTATAATTTACAAGTCCATTCCGCTCGATTTTTATCGATTAATTCATTAGGGTCAGCAACCCATCCCGTTTCGAGCGCTTTTTGATGATGCGCTTTTTGATGATGCTTGCCACCATCGAAGCAAAGATAAAAGGCAACCTACATCACTGGACAATACGTTGACCATTTGCATACTTAGTGAACAATGTAATTATAACTGCTCCCACCTGATGCGTCTTCGCTCAACAAATGCGTGTGCCTAAATGTGAATATTCTTATTTTGAGCGTTTTCAAGCAACCACAGACTCTCTTAGAGTCACCGCAACAAAGAATGCATTAAACGAATGAATTTTGCACGCAGGAAATCTCGCAGCACAAAACTCTATGTGATTTCTGAGCTGAAAATGTTGTATTACGGGCAAATGCGCGCTTCTGCCAGTACTTTAGATGAGAACGAAGTAGCGTCTATATATTTTTTTACGAATATCGCAATGTATTCGAGCTGGCTGCGTAACTCCATCAATAAGACCATAATTTTTCCAACGCTGTTGAAAATCGGCAAATGCCCGCTGCTTCACTAAAACCTTTTTGTTAAGTAGGCAAAGAGAAAACGGCTGTTAAATTGAAAAATCGCTTCTCCAAATATGGAAGGTGCATAGTGAAGGATATGTTGGGAATAAGAACCATGAAATGCATATCAGCCGACTTAATCAAAAATTCATCTGTGAAATAAGCAATTTCCGTGGGATAAAAACGGTTTAAAGGCAAAAAAATATTAATTATATATAAGGTCTTTTCGCACGAATTTACTCATTATCCATCACTTTTTCATGAGAAACTATCGCATTGAAAATTTTGGCTTGCAAGAAGAATTTTCACTATGTGTTGGATTTTGAGAAAAATACGGCGTATTTAAATATCAATTTCTTCACAGACTGATGAGCCGAAAATTTGGCCTATTCAAAGATCGTTCTTTTTAAACCTCCTTCCCTCTTAACAAAGTTTAATACTATTTCAGTACGCTATATTCTCTTACAAACGTAGGCGTATGTAAAAAAGTAAATGGCGACAATCACGATCTCAGCAATCGTCCGAATTCGCATTTTGCGCACTCATGAGCGATTAATTGAGATGCAGTAACTGATAAGATCATAACTAAAATAAAGAATATCTAGCTAAAATGTCTAGCTAAAAAATGAGTACACAAAGATTAGAGCTGATGAGCAGTGCTCATTAAAACAACATCAATTTGTGGTACCTCACTGCGACTAATACAGTTCAATTTCCTTAGCTTACTTATATTATATCTGCCCAAATACTAGATTTAACATAGCTCTTTATTAATGGATTTTCGCATAATATTTATTTTGTTTAATCGAATATACTTATGAAAAAAACACCATCAAATTTTTACCAGCTATTTGCAGTAGAATTTATGCCTTCGGTGAATTTTCAAATCTGGTTTGCATAAAAGCGGAGAAAATTAACGAATAAACTTCGGTAAAAGTGTTCAAACTGCCTAGAATGAGCCGTCCAAATTACTGAGCTTGGTAAGAAATGAGCTAGAAGTGAGATTCGAGAAGATGAAGCTTACATAGGTCATAACTTCTCAAAGCCCACTTTAATTCGTTGCAGATATATTGAAGGGAGGTGGAGGATATGAATGAGGAAGTACTAACGTTTTTTTGTCAGAAAATCTGCGCACCGAACCGGTTTTTGCTGCTATATACCATAGGAGATTGCAGTCCACCAGTTCAATACAGACACCTGTCTTGTTATTCATAGTTCTCTCTGACCTTGTAACTGTGCTGGATTGAAAAAAAAGTGAAAGCAAAATAGAGTCTGCAATAAAGCACATGGCTCATCTGGCCCATTGACGTAAGCTTCAGCGATATTAATCCACAATAACTGCGCGTTTCTCGCCTCTATTTTCCCATTCATCTCATTCACCGGTCAATTTCACTTCAGTTTAATTGCTCTACTCAAGGATGCACCCCTAATCTTGATGTAATTGATAAATCATCTATTTACTGCACTCAACTTTTTTTTAAAAAGTAAAATTTCGGTTTATTCGAAAATTTCTGAAACGAAAAACAGTGAACTTGATGCCCGTTTCAGTAATATAGTATCACTCTACTGAACGTTATTTTCAGTCCGTTATAAAACATCCATCCATTTCACCAAATAGTAATATGAGCCTTTTGGTATGCCAGTCAAAACACTCTTTCATCAGCTTTACTGAACAGAACAGAACAAAGCATTGCTATCACAAAAGAAATATTCAAAGACGAAATGTCTAAGAAAATTTGAAAACAAAAAACTCAAAATTATAAGCATCAACTATCCATGGAGTATTTGATTCCTTAGAGCTGGTTGATTTCTGTTCGTGAAGTGCAATATGAGCCTCGTCGTAAGTCGGAAATGACTGCGAATGCATCGCCTTCCTCGAAATCAAATGGCACTCACATATGCACTTCTCGAAGCGATATCTATACACTCACATGCTGTTACTCTTGAGCGGCTACGGACATATGGGCTTGAGGTTTTAGTTATAAAAGGACGGGAACAATATTATACAAATGAGGGCATTTACTGAAACGGAGCTGTAAATGTGGATGATAAAATTGAAAGAAAGATTCTTTTTTGGTAGAAACTTCGTAATCGTCGTCTGTGAATAGAAACGATTGAGTGCTCATGGTACAGCTTATGGAGGACCAGTCAAAGTAGTATGATTCTAGTAGGAACATGAAAGCTTATTAAATTTAACGAGGAGCAAACGTCAAATTAAACGTTTGTGTACATTTGAGAAACGTCGCTTCGTTTTCGGCGTAAGTGAAAAATCTTCTCTAAAAAATTCACTATGCAAAAGACCCCAAAAAAATAATTTCGTTCGGGGAATGAAAAATTCGCTATACTTTGCGAGCAATATGCTATTGAAATGCCGTTGATGTTTTGAAAAGCAATTTTTTTTGCACTGAATTATGACGACCGCTTTTAGATTTCTTATTTGAAATTTGTTTACCCGCTAAACCTCTTTCAGTTACAAGAAAATAGCAAAAGAATTGGCAGATATCTATGCGCCTGAGGGCATGAAGAGTAGTGGTCTAAACGTTGGCACAGTTGTGGAATCCATGAATAATTGGAGCATTTGAGGTGAAATCATTTTTTTCAATGCTCTCCTGCTGCGATATCTCGAGTCAGCACATTCTTTCAATGACCTCTTCCACTAGACGAACGCTGCTTGCAATAACCTAGTAAAACTGATAATCTACCCTTAGAAGCCTCGCAGTAATTTCGAATGTAAGAATTCGGTTAACCGACGAAACTTGGTCTAAAATAATCTATGAAATGAGAGTGCTTATAGGAAGGTAAAAGAATGTAATGGTTAGGATTGTATACGCGATTCATTGATAATATTTGACAGAAATGCACCACTATATTCACTGGTGCTCAGGTTTTACGTCATTGGAACGTTACCTTCAGACGTAACAAAAAACAGATCAGAGAGTTTTCGTTACTGACTTTGGGCTGAAAAAATCTTTAGCAATTATGCAATATGATATCCACTCATCCATTGCTAGTGAGAAGTCCTTTAAAATAGCAAAAATTAGCTTTTCCGCGAAAGCAAGTTAAGACGTCATAATATATCACTGTATCATCACATAGCACCATCAGCCATTCTTCAGCGTTTCTTTTCTCACTTTCTCGATTTATTCCGGAAAAAATGCCAATTTCGGATAGAGAGGCAAGTCTAATCTCTTCTTGCAAAAGTAGCCTCGGTTTCAATCGTTTTAGCGAAACTCTCGTTCTGTATTAAGTAGCAAGGCAACTTTGCCTTCCTCACTCTTGACGCTCCTTATTAAATTATCTGATAAACAAGAAATACAAACATTGGAAAAAACTATTGTTGCAGGTGGGCTATATTCAGAAAAGCTTCCTTTTTTAAAAACTCCGGGTCTCCTGCCATCTGCGGAGATCAATCCGCTCACTACTCATAAGTCTGATACTAAACACAAGCGATGACAGAACTATAGTCGCAATGTCAGATGTGCGGGCATCCTGTCTCCTAGCCCCACCCCGTCCTCAGAAATGGTTGTTGGTCCAAGCATATCACGTCCTGCAGTATGGAAAAAGGAGTAACAAAATCGTGAAAGCAGCACAGTGCGTGTAGACTGCCTCGCAGGTTATTTTTCGGAATTTCATATGAACGGTGAGGTTGAAAAGGACAGTGAGGATGGAGTTGAAAGCAGGATGTGAGGATGATCATGTGGAAGATGTCGTTAGTATGGTTAGTTCGAGTACGATTAGTTGTGAGCTCCAGTGTGCGCGAGAGGAGCTGCTGCTACACTTAAGCTTGAGGCTTTCATCGAGATTTGCCGCTGTGTTTGCCCAACGAGGCAACGCACTTTAGCACAGATGTGCTCCATAGTGCACAATCGAATGAATCTTCTTCCCCTAACTCATTAAGTGAACAACAGAATTTATCAACTCTTACAAATATATTTTTGCAAAAACGCTTCACCTTAGTGAAACACATCTCATGCAAATAAACACGATCGGCATGCTTTGTGCAATTGCAGAGCAAAAATAATCTGTTCGAAGACGTTCTGCTGAAATCAACTTCAAAGCAGTTGAATGCTTTTATTTTAACTAACAAACATTTTACAAAGGCAAATGAGAAATCACTGCATTGCATTTCATCTGATCCGACTGTGCTCACATATACGATATATTCATTGCTACCGTGCATCGGCCGCTTTAGAACAAAAATCCAATATTACAAACTGCATCCGAAATTTTAGCACCTTCAAATTCCTGAATTTTCCTCGAAATTCTTGGATTAGTGGCAAACGACGTTGACCTTTGAAATTGAACTCTACAACTTTAACTTTACTCGTTAAAACTGGCAGACAGAGAGACACACATAACCGCGTATTCGCGAATCCGGCGTCATTATGAAACAAAATCACGAAAGGGAATAAAGTTGACGCATGAAGTCGGATAGTAACTGCAAGAAGCTGCAACTTTCATCTATCTGTGCGCTCTAGGAGTAGAGAGAAGTGGGCTTAAGAAGTGCTATGAACTCATTCAAATACGATTAGAAACGAACTCTCGTCTTTTCCATGGAATGTTTTCGAGTATTGTTTATTCACAACGCCACTGCAATATTTCGATCGACGATTGCATTAAACGATTTCTACGAGAGCAACTTTGCAATCTAACGGTTTTGCAACACAAATTGAAGACTGAATCATATCAAAGCAATCTCATCGAATGCCACATTGCAACACTGCAGAGGAGGCAACGTAGGCAAGGAGATAAGGCGGTAAGGTGGTGTAATGATCATCAAAGTGTAGACTGGACAGCAAAGCAGATCTTAAGTGGGCTTTCATAGAATACCATTCGAAAAACGTCAAAGCAAGCTTCCCAAGTTTATTGTAGCACGTCTATCTTGAAGCTTCTTCTCATCAAGAGATGATTTTGAAACTTTTCACAGTGGAAGTGAAACAACTAACGAGGTTTTGAATATGAAACATTGATAGAAAAAACCAGATATCTGCCTCGTTTACTCGTTTCCGTTCACAAGAGAGATTGAAACCATCCTTCCCACATGCCAGAACGCGACGTCACCACTTCAACTTGTTTAATCACGTCATTTTCCTTTTTGACAATAAGCCGAGGTGGCTAATGTTGGCGACTGGATAGGCGCTTTGCTTGAAATGTTAAGACTATATAGCTAGAATGGAAATGTGTTGTTATGTCATAAGTGGTTTACAGTGTGGACTGTTTTAGCGCTTTCTTAGAGATTCGAATTGGTTGAAACGGTTTTCATTTATGAGGAGGGGTCTTTTCGTCTAGGAGAATAAAAGCGTAGGTTAGCATACATAATAGAAAGTATCAGAAAAGGCAGAAATAGCAAGAGTTTTCAGTATATGCGGTTTTTAGTACTGACGGTTATACTCGTCGCGGATGCGGCTTTATATGGAAAGGAATAATCTCTCCCTGATTGATTCGCACATATA
Organism: Parascaris univalens; assembly: GCA_037576465.1. Lineage (NCBI taxonomy): Eukaryota > Metazoa > Nematoda > Chromadorea > Rhabditida > Ascarididae > Parascaris > Parascaris univalens. The sequence continues at coordinate 182,651,237 of CM075173.1, read as the reverse complement.
GGACACAGCTATTGCAACCCGACTACCAAGAATTACGAGAAGTATTCTGACAGGCAAGACATTCTGTAAACGTTAAGGGCTGTAACTCCTCCTTTTTTCGAATTACAAAAAACAACGAAAGTGAAGTTCAGCTGCATACACGCAGTGAAACAAGTTACGTCTTTGAGAGTTTTGAATGAGAGTATAGGTTATGAGATAGAGAAAAAATTCACTATTTGATGAGCATTCGATTATCAAGACGAACATTTAGCTTGGATCATTTCTGATATAATTATTCCTTAATTATCTTCGACATTGTGAATGGTGATGTTTGATTGCATCAAAGTGAGATAAATAAGAGCACGTGATGTGCCGATGATCGCAAAGTGCTCGACAAATATTCACTCTACACTTATCAGAAAAACAAGAATTAACGTCAACTTTGCGCTCTCACTGATGCACATTGTGAATGGTTAAGGATAGCTCGGCCAATGTAATTGTCTGAGGAAGGTGATTTTTGCTTAAAACAATTAAAACAATGCAAAATGAATTTCGAAAACTTTCATCGTGAAATATATTCACGAGCGAAGTCCGTCACATGATATAATTAACATATATATATATATTACGTAGAATAGTTTCTCGTCGTAAGGCTTTAATGTTGTCGTAAAAGGACGGGCAACAAGAATGTTGCTTAAGACGTATGCAGCATTATGAATTTAAAACACTGATTTAGAGGTATCGCATAAGTGGTGATAAACAACAGTTCACGCCATATTAAATGAATGTATTGCGATTGCTAACGCGGTTACCTGTTATCAAAGAAATAGTTAAAGTTTTCATTTTGCTATTTCAACAAAATTTACTTTTAGTTCCATATCGACAAAATTTAGTAAAGATACTAGAGAGCGGAAATGATAAGGAGTGAAAAAAATTTAGTCAAGAAGTTCCGACCATGAACTGTCGAACTTAAACGTCAAGCAAACTTCGAGCGTTAGGTTACGGCTGATTCAACGCTTTTTTGAATGCCCAACGTTACCTAATATCCTTAAGCTAACGTGTACCCATTGGAAATATTGCTGAGTTAAATATATGTTAATAATCGGTGCTATTTAAGTCTTTTAATAAAGCAATAAATGTTCAAAGTAATAAAGTGTTTCAAAACTGTTGAAACAAGGCGCTTCCTACGACTAGCATTTGTTTTCGTCCAAATTATATCTAGAAACGAAAAACTTTTCTACCACTGCGTAAACAACAGCTCACTCAAGAAGATTTGCAATGGATTTATATTATAAGTGCCAGCTCTACTTGGCTCATCTTATCGACCAGGTCTCCCTGATAATCTGCATTTTTTTTATCGAAAGGAGATCGAGTAAGCAGGGAGGCGACACAGGTTGAGAGAGCGAACAGTTATTACGCTCACACACAAGGTGACAAACAAATAAGGATTCGTTTACAAGGATGGCTTCGATCGTCGGGATGACCCCACGCTTCACGCTGCCACCACTGTCATCATGATCTCTCATGTGTGGTCCACACGCGTGGTCCACTCGACTTAGTGAACGCTCAAGCTGCTGGAATAAATATGTGAACAGATCAGCTCCTTCCATATTTTCCGCCACTCTATCCCAGGGTAACTTCGCGATACATGCTGGGAAATCGTTTGATCTATATAGGTGCTCCTGATCCTTCTTGATTTATCTTATATGCTGCGATATTCCCGCTTGGTCCATAGCCGATTGTCCTGCTTTTCAGTAGAGCGTGTGCATTTAAATGAGTGAAAAAAGCGGCATAAGATAACAATAATACGTAGTACTTAAAACGGTGCAAAAAATACAGCTGATCTAGCGCGTGATAAAGATGAGACTTTATGGGAAGTATAGCACCGTTTGTTCCAATTCCTAACGTCTTCCATCGATGCCGTCTCAAGACACGTAGAGCTGCGAGCAAGATGATGTGCGAGGAAGGAGGAGGGAAAGGAGGAACAATAACTAGTGAAAGGAGAAGAAGTAATAAATTTGAGTAATTTGTAACACAAAAGCAAAATGTGTGGAAACTTTCTTCAAATCGGCCTCAAGTACAAACCACATCTTTTATGACCTCAGCCACATTAACGAAGTTGTTTTCTCAAAAGCTCACTGTTACCCCGAATAAAAGTAGGCTGCATCCTTCTATTAATGTTTGCTCATTAGTGAAATTGTGAGCGATATTTCCCCAAGGATATTCGACGCATTTCATTTGATTTTTCGGCAGCTTCAATAATTTAGTCCCTCAGCCGAACAGAAATCTTTGAAAATGATCTTCCCACAGCAGAGAGATCCATCAACATAGAATAAATGAGAAAGACTGTTTGTTAGCTATGGATCGGTCGATTTTGCCAACTTTCACTTGATTCTGCCAAATTTGGTAAGGCTGTAAAGTTGAAAGTGTGTTGGAATCTTTGTAGAATTATAATTAATGGACGAATGTGACGAAAAGTTACAAATTATGTGTAAGCGACTTTGATGAGCGATTGGTTCGGTTAGAATATGAATGTGTTATTGCATTTGTTTTACTAGCTGTTGACTAAGTACGAAATGATTGCCGAATAAACAGCATCTCGTTAATGCTTCTCTTGAGTGCGTTCGCGCTTTAGCTCAAACTATATATCGAGTTTAATTTTGCGGAATTTCCAAACGTGCTGCGAAGATTTGAAAAAGATCTAAAACGAATAATAGTTGAAAGCGCGCAGATTCAATGAAATGTAACTGAATTTGGGATCTCCGAGAATTTCAACCAACATAATTGCAAAAAATTTTGTTTCTACGCGGATGGAAATTCGAAGTTACGGCTCCTAGAATTCAGACTGCAAGATCGAAACAGTTTAATGCGGTTATGGTCACTTTGCAAGTAGTTAATATAAGCTGCAGCATTTCTTAACATCCTCTCAACTTGGTGGACGTTTTTAAAAAGTCAGCTAGTTGAATAGTGCTATGATGTCATCGATGTCTTTGAGTTCATTTAGGTGCTGCTGAATGACTGGCGAAATATTCTCATATTTCGTCTTCTACTGGTCGTTTTTTGAGGCTTTTATTCAACCTCTAGCTCTCTTCTTCTGCAGATCCAGATCTATCTTTCTAAATTAGGAAGACTACCTGCAGCTAACTCTGTCCAGCACCGATTTCAACGCCTATATTTCCAACTCTCTCGAGCTGCAAGCTGCAGATGGTAATTGGTAAATCTTTCGATTTGTCGACGTTGTGGACGATGGAAGGTCAATTTCAATTCGTTCTGGCACCGAAACTAAAATCCGACGTAATTATTGACGATATTGCATATCAGTGGCCAAAATTTACAAACACCGTCACTCTACTCGGTCCGAACGCTCAGAGAAATCCATCAGGAATATTCAACAGTAATGCTGAACCAAACGTAAGTTTAAATCGACTGTGTGCTTTAAATTCCACTCCAAGTGTGACCTCCAGTGCTTTGAATTGCCAAATATTTTTGACTATTCACTTAGTAATGCAGATGAATGAGAGCTAACCGACATTGAAGTGAAAATGAAGAGTTGGAGTGAAAAATGAAAAAAGACTTTAGGCGAAAATACATTAAGTGAAAATGAAAAGGAAAAACCAAATAACCGACAGGAAACGAATTTCGATCAAGTTTTCCTCGTTAAAAATTTTAAGGCATCAGATTCGCTGGTTCCTTTGCAGATCATGAAGATCATATGCTCGTATCAACGTTGTCCAGCTGTTGAGAATATTTGCGTAACACCATTTCAACCGGTTGGCCACTGCTGCTTTATCTGTGGTAAATTTCCATCGAGTTAAAATATTCCATTCGTCAGAACCACATCGCTAGTTCGAATATCATTTTACTCTTTACCTCATCCGAGTATGAAAATACACTTTTCTCTTTCCGTCCCATTCAGAAGCTATTCCTGTATTTCAGAATCCACGTAAAAAATACGTCGAATTATCGTTTTAGGTATGATGGCTAGCAATAAAATTACTAACAATGTTATAATCCAAGAAATGACGCCGTAAGCTTTCGCGAAATACAGTTTTATGCCTGCAAAAGAGATACAAGTTACTGCAAAAGAAAATTTCAAACAGAAGTAGGGCTGGTAAGAAAGTTTGCATAATTCAATCACTGTAAGTAATATGGGGCTTGGGTGCGACTGCAACGTTAAAAATGATATTGTGATCAACAGCTTCAACCGAACTAACCTACTGTTGTATTTTAGAGTCCTCTGGGTGACCAAAATATAGAATTATGGTATTTGTTGGTGAGCATTATGTTCCTCAACAATACACGCCCCACCGAATAGGAGATGGGAAATATTGTCAATAAATATAGAGCTCGCAACTTGAAAAATGGAATTTGAATTCTACAGGTCATTGGTAAATAAATTTATGTTACTGGCGAACTTTAGAATGAGAGCATACTAGATTGAAAAATGAAAGTCGAGGGGAGAGGAGGGTGGAGAAGACTGTAGTCAGTAAGTTCTTCCCAAAACTGCAGTGTATCCAATGGGAAACTATTGAGAGCGAGTGGGTATATAGACGAAAAAATATTATCCACTTGTGTAATCATCTAGTCAGCAACTATGTTGTTGACCTTCGCGGAAATGCAAAAGACTTGTTGATGACGTTGCGATCGGGCGGCTTTGCGCATTTGCGATAGGGTAATGTTGCTGTCCGGTGCGCACAGATGTTATCCATGGCATTTGTTATCCGTACTTTACACAGTTGTATGAGAGCGTGTGGGACAAGAATCTCAACAGACGACAGGCAGTTTATCGGAAAATGCAAATTTTTGAGGAATTCATCTATGCAAACTGACGTAATAAACGAGACAGAACAAAATGTTCTGCATAGACGAGCACTTCTCTCCAACAACCATCTCATTTCAATTCCGCAAAAAAATAAATTTATTGTGCCGTATACGCGTTACCTTCTTTATTGCCTGAATTTGGAATAAGAGCGCTCATAACTCAACTTTCGTGAACAAATCATCACACTCGAACATTAAAGGCTCCATGCTAACTTTTCGTGGGAATGGCATCAATTTTGAAAAATTATCCGAAAATCTTCACAGCTTTCAAACGGCAAGCGCGTTTGCTCATATTTTTCACTTGGGTGTTTCGCTGCTTCGAATCGATCACAACGACATCATACCTGAATATCAGGTAATTCCTTTGTTCTTGAACAACAGATGCTTTCTCCATTCCAACGCACCATATGTTTTTCTCATCCTTGAACATTAAAAACGTTCTCGTTCGTATCTATACGATAGCTCACCTTCAAAATACTACGTGGTGCGTACACATTTTAACCCAAGAATGAGCGTACACAATTCAGTGAGTGCGCGGAAGAATTCAGAAAGAGCATGCACTTAATACTACTGAATTCTACAGGATTAGCTTGGTATAATACGTAAAATATCCCACTGCTTACCAGTATGAGACTGATGAAATTCAGAGCACGAGGTGAGTTCATTAGGCTCATATGTGCTATAGTCATGTGAAGAAAATTGCAAAGTAAAATGCAGTTTTTCGATGTCGAGAAAAAAGTATGTGCAAATTCAAAAGGTTATTGGATGGCAAGCCGGCTTATTAAAGAGCATCTGGAGCAACAGCCGTCGCACGCAGAGGAATAGCATGAAATTAATCGCTGAACTTGGATGAGATCAAGAAACGTAACGAAATTCCTATTCCAGTGACCTAATTTTTGTAATTTTTCCTTCGCAGTTCAAACTTCTTTGTCTTTTTACGTTTTGTGGTCCTCTTTCTAAAGAAAATGAGTGAGTTTTAACCTCGGTGCCAATTGCAGATTGTAGTGAGTGGGCCAAGCGATGCTGCTTTCGATGAAAGAGTTTTCTCCGAAGTACTTCAAGAAGTGATAGAGGTCCTCTATAACAGCTACGGTAACATCCGACAGTGTTTGTGAAAATGAATATTCGCTAGAAATTTGTCTCAAATTAAAACTAGAGTGTGACTATCCCACCGTTCAGGCACAGCAATCAATCACTTAAGGACATACGTATGTGGTCAATGCACCTATATTATAATTTCAAATATATGAAAGAAAGATTCACATAGGGTTGAAAATCGGTGAAGAATTACTGCATGTTTGTTTCAGTCAATCATTTAATGCCGCAACAGTATACCAAACCTCAACGCCTTTCATTATACGATCATCACGAACCTAAAAAAGTGCTAAAATTTCAAATGTGCTGAAATAAGTATTCCAACCCCGAACTTCATTTGCTTTTCAGTCGTACAGTTCTTGTAAAGAGAAACAAACACTTTCATTTACCAGCAAAGTAAGCATGCAATCTTATGTATGGCTAAGGAAAAGCTCATTATTTCGAATCACTTTTGTGAATTGTTTTGCAGACTATACAAACACGATGTCATTATTCGATTTGAAGAAAACCTGCTCAAAGGATCTGCGAGGATTTGGCATTAGTAGGCAACTCTTCATCTACCTTTATAACCATCAGGCCTTCTACACCCTTTAATATCAGCTAAAAATTATACAGAAATCAAATGTGGATCAAGTCATCGATTAAAAAAGAAGAACTGTATAATGCTAAAGAGTAGGAAAAAGCATTTATTTATTGACTTATGACCTACATTTACCTTCATAGAGTTGCTTATATTGTTGTTCATATCAATAAAAAATGAAATAGAGCTTAAAGCTGCCGCTTCACTGAACTATAGTCAATTTCACCATCAGCTCCTTCCACTATAATCTCATGATTCAACCATAAACGGTATACGTTTCATATCGCAGCAATATCACTACTGAATTAGACGATGAGCTTTCAGCGCGGAATATTTCAGTCGTCATTTTTGTAATAACACCAACCATATACATCGTTGAGTATCGGTGACTATGCGCACTTACAGTTAACATATAGTGCAATCATATATTTTTTGGATTTTGCGAAGTGCGCTGTGAAATTCATATTTAATGCTGTACGATTTACGACTATCTTCACATATGCCATGCAGTTTATCTGCGATTTAGGAAGCTCCAATACGACTAGTGAGATAGAAAAAACTTCAGAAGTTTGACGTTCGTTACTCTTTTTCAGGTGATGCCATCGTTGTGCTTTTCTTTCTCTGTGTAATTTCCGCAGTAATTTTCGGGATAGCAATAAAAGTAGGCCAATACCACACTGATCCTAGGTAAGCAGCGTTCTGTTATTTTTAGTAAAAATTTTTCTGTTATAATTCATTGTTTTCACGGAGTTGATGTCGTTTATAAATAGGACAAGAAGCAGCCAAACCTGTTTCGGTGGTAATCATCGTGCCCTGATATCTCTATCTTATCACATGACTTCTGCAGCCTTCTCAATGATCTCTAAAATATATTAAAAAACTTCCAGTTTTTTAGCTCCGAATCGAAGGGATAGGGATGTTTCTCGAAATTTTTCCACCCTATACATTTAACAACGATGTGAGAGCTGAGGAGCTGTTTGAAAAAGAGATGCGACGGGATGCGTTGCTGTGAAATTTTCAGGAACGCTATTACGATAGATCTAAGACGAGTTGCGATTCTCTCGTTGATCGTTTCCAGTTTTCAAACAGTTTCATCCACTATGCTATTCCTTCAGCTATGAAAGAAGCTTAATTCCAACCTATTGCGAAGCTTCGGAAAAAGTTGTCATAGAATCACATAAAGTACTACTGGTCCACCATGGAAATTCATTCAACTCGGTGCTGGATAATAAACAGCACACTTCCAAACCACTTTTTTCACTTCTATTGCTATTATGAAGCTCAACGATTCTTGGCTGAGAATTATCGTTTTGTTTTACTTTAAGGATAAGAGAGCTGATACTTGAATCATCCACAATTCGTAAATTGACTGTTCGATGGAGGGGCAATAAGCGCGAAGAGGATCAGCTTGAGTTGCTTAGCGGTGAAATAGACGACGCTTCCGAGGAGGAGTGCTCTCGAGTAATTAATTTTTCCCTCATTCTACCGATACATTACTTTGTCGTTTTCTCACCTCTTTTCTGATCCTCAGTAATGCTCCCTTTAGATGTACGCATAATAATTTCTAGGCATTCAGTCTAACTTATCTTTGTCAGTCACATTACAGTCATTTTTTCCGCAACTGTTCAAAGTTTACTGCTCAAAATTATTAATGGGCGTAACACTTCCTCAATAAGAAGGAACTGATTATTGCTCATCATAGACCAAGTCCATAAATATATTGAGATTCAGCCGCGCAGCGACGATGAATCACATCCATCTGCATGAATTTTCTTCGTTTTAATTCAGCTAGAAACCAATATTGCCTTTGAAAACAACGTGTAACCTCGAGCATCGACGCTGCTCTGAAGCACATATTCTTAATTGCATCCAACAATGAACCAGTCTATAAAGAATTACATCAGTTAAGCAAAACTTTGCCGAGATATCACGTTTTATAGCAATAGGATTCCTAGCAATATGCTAATATACCTAATCCAGTCGATCCGCAAATGCAGGAGTTCATTTTATTATAATCGAGTGCTTTTTATATCATTTCGCCTGCACTATTAAGCTTTAACCGAAGAACGGTTGGATATTTTGAAGCTGAGAATTTTCAAACTGCCTTCGGAAAGAGATTCCCATATTATCATCTGCAGACGAATAGTCATAATGATCTTATCTAACACTGATATTCGGCAAAAAACTCGATATTGAAGGAGGCAATACTTTAAACCAGTGGCTCTCGAAAGGATAATGTCGTAGTCAGTGACAGATTAAGCGCGGAATTGAGGTGGATGTCATATGAAGGTGACCGAAGGATGATTTTCAAATATTTTTGGTAAAATTGGTTCAAGCCATGGCGCGATATCAAACACTGCGACGGCCATCAATATATAAAATTAGCATTCATCACTCGAAAATGTCCAAAAACAAACAGATAACAAGAAAGAATTAATCTGGAAGAATATTATTGAAATCGGAGTGACATCGATGGCATCTGAAGGTATTCTCAGCAAGGCGATGCCCATCTATAACACTGGCATTTACCAGAATGAGAAGCTCGCAGTGGCTAGGTACCGGGATGTAGGACGATAGCTCAAACATGGACGATTCTGTGATGAATTTGCGCACTCAAATACCACAAAGTTTAAGGCTCTGGAATAACGCACTGCACAAATAATTGCTCAATTCTTCATCCTTAACAAATCTTCAATTTTATACATCAAATGATTATGAGTGCTCGAATTAATCATATCCGTGATCTGTAATATGACCATGCCAGCTCAATTTCTCGTACTTGGGCACTCTTCAAAGCTTATACTCTGATAGGCAGCTATTCAAATTTAGAATGAACTTCAGCTCGATACTATCGAGGCGGATATGCTTTCATATTCGCTGATCAACTGCAGCATTTTCCCCAATGAGTTGTTGCAGAATGTTCTTTGTCACGCAAGTCACGTTTATGTTGAATTCTCATTGAAGTTGACACGTTTTTATCATCGTCATTTCCGAAAAGATATTTTTTAGGCAAAGAGAGAGGACGACTGTACGCATTTCACGAATATAAGTTTCGATGAAGGCAATTATCATGAGGACGAAAGCTCAAACATGGACGATTCTGTCATATAGATTTATTTATTTCTTATTTACAAAAGACTATCACTTGTACAGTTAAATGTTAGATGCGAAGTCTCGCAATCGAAGAACAGCGCAGTTTGGTTGAAACCGGACACAGTGGGAACGAGAACTGGTGTGTTGGTGCACTGCTTCTTCCATGCGCACAGAGAGTCAAAAGGATCATTTTACCTGTCACCTTATCACAGTAATGCGCAGCGTTTCTCAGAAAATACTGCTCATTGAGAAGGCATGAGAAGTGTTCATGAGTCGGCAGCCTTAATGCAAAAGAGGAGTATTATTTATAATGCAGTCGTCTCTCCCCACCACACAATATCCAATCACGGCTGCAATAAAGCAATGGGTCCAAGACGAAGAGAATTCTTCTTGAAGACACGAAAGATGGTTATCATCTCGCAGACGAACAGCCTTATCATCGGCAATGTTTTGTTTCTCAGGGCCCCTCTCCCCAATTTCGAAATTTAAAGAAATGGACATCAGATTTGAACTCAAACTAGGCGGGGTCGACGGTTAGATTCGAACTAGCGAAGTCCAAGTTCTTTTAAAATGCAACGAGATGCTTAGAGAGATTTTCGTCGTCTCCACTCACTGCCAATCCAATAGAAGATACCACGGCCTCTACATTGCATTCACCACCAATGTGCCTTTCAACTCAGGTGAAACTAATTAGATTTAACGATTCTGTTGAGCGGTTAAAATGCAGGGGTCACTGGCATTTTGGGACTTCACACGGGGATCATTAACCAGCGAAAAATAGCCTCGAGATGCTAATGGAAGAAGCAGTGCACCAACACACCACAGATGTGCACAGAAAGGCTTTGGTCCTCGTAACCCGCACTCATGTGAGGTTTTTTTGTAGCATGTTAATATGCAAATGAGCTTGTTAAAGGTCTCAATGCAGTACTTCTAGAGCTGAATTATCAGAAATTCTCCTCATGAGCATTCATCAACGCGTCAACGCAAGAAGGTGTTCGTTGATCATCTCAGGTCATTCTTAATGCAGTCGGGCAACAGTACTGACAATGTCAGTAGCAAACAGCGACGCCTCCACCAAGCACAGCTCTCTCTAAGAGTAAATAAGTTTTAGAATCTAGGCATCACATCAAAACTGCTTAGCATTAAAATGCATGGAGAACTCGCGAAAACAAGTGCTAAAATTTGCTAAACTTATTCAACCTAAAATTCCCCTATCTTGAAAGAAACCTATCCGACAAAAAATTAACATAACTATTCGTTCATATTTATAAACTAGTTTACAGATTGAAACCATTCGATAACCTTCCAATACGACAGACTTTTCCGCTGATTAGAACGCTTTGCAGCACTCATTATCATTATTCATGAAAACTGTTCACGGTCGAAATTTTAGTGACGAATCCGACGTCTTCTCATTTCAGCACTCCACGAGTGCTTCACACCGTCGGATATTGCCATACCATTTTAACGAAGGTTTCATTCCGTCAGAATATCCTTCTAGCATCGTAGGACAACCTGCTCGTTCACTTCATAGTGCCAGATATTTTTTGTAAGAAGCAAACATGTGTCAGCCTATGATAACATTTCAGTGGTCGGAATTTGAGCTGCATCCTTTGGTCGACCTCAGGAACATGAATAAAGCCACAAACCGCAGTTTTCAGGATTTGCAGCTCAGTTAGGTGGACGTTTTCTTAGTGATTTTTTCTTAACACATATTCTGAAATTCCAGAATAAATTGTATTCAAAATGTCATCTAGATTATCACGAAACTGATCTAACATATCCGAGCTTCTTTAGCAGAAATATGGCCAAAATATTTATGTGTCTCTCGAACAATTTGCAATATGAAGGAAATTGACTGAGGACTCTCAAAGCAATCAGGCAACATTGAAAGACAAGGTCTTTCTAAGAAGGCGAAAGGGGCAGAAATTTCTCAGAAGTGTTCTCTCATCTGGATTAATTCTTCTCACACAAAATTAATAATTTCCAATGCTTAATTCTCCTTTACCGCATGATGACTCATAAACGGCAGCGACGGTAAGAGCAGCTCGATTAAGTTTAACTCGTAACACTTAACTTGACTCCCTGATGCTATACTCGGCTCCTAAAATCAGTGTCAATCTATAATGTGTCATTTTGAATGAAACTGTGGATGTGCGAACGATTTATTGCAATTATATGTATTCTTGAATTGGCTACAACATGAAGCGCACAGTTACCCCGCTTAGCGAACATATACATACAAATACAATTCTATTCACTCTGAATATAAACTGAGAGCGCGGAATTTCTGAGCATCTCTAAGCGATCAAAATGGAAACGATTTGATTCGTCACTTCGTTCCTAAATTTGAAAGGAAGCATATCCAGAGTAATGGAATAATATTCAATAATATCGCAAAACAAAAAAAAACGACACAAGTACTGTGAAACACTTTTGTTAGCAAAAAAACAACCTGAGCAAATGCAAAGGATGTGCTAAGTAGCACTCCTGAGGAAAATAATCAGAAACCAAAGATGCATGACGCTTATTCAAGAGTGTGTAGACACTTAAGACGCTTAAGACTCATTAGGGTGTGTAGATTTGAAACGCTTTATATAATATCACTTTCTCAGAAACCTCTTCCAATATATACGCTTCTTCCCGTTATTCGTTCCAGTATAGAAATTTCGTTAGTTCCACTACTGAGAGAAGAGCAAAAATATAAATGAAAGAAATAACTGCAAAATGTTCCCTGTAATCAATCTTAGGTCACCTTTGCAACTTCTAGCAGTTTATGGCGTCATTGACAAATTACTTTCTCCTCGGACAATAATTTCGGTAAATGAAAAACGAAAACTTCTTTTGCTGCCAAACTGGAAAGATTCATCCGAAAGCGAAAATTTTCACGCCAAATTTGAGTCGGCTTTCAATTTTTTTTAACAATGCAAATAATACGAATGCGATGCATCTTTGACAAACAACACCAATCATAATTTCCGATACTGATTTTTGATCAGATGGGACATCGTGAATTTTTTGATCTTTTTGATATATTTTCAATGAGCTGAGAGCTAGCTTCAAGTTCGCTTCTAACATTTGTGAAATTTATTTCATCTTACTGGATGTTGATAATTTGCTGGAGCAGTATAACGCTGTTCTCAAAAGTGGAAAGGGAAGGGGACGAAAGCAGACGGGGAATCTTCCTTCCCACCAGGGAATAAAAAAATCAGCAAGCAGTCTGTTTTCATTTAGGCGTTGCAAGAAAATATGCGGGGTTTACTGGAAGCAGAAGCGTCCCATAAGTCAAATACAAGTTTTGTTAATGTTTTTGATTTGGAACTGCACACATCTTTGCAAAAATACACAATATTATCACATTATCGCTTCGGGATAGTATTTTTCTCAATAAGCTTATACTTTATGATATAAATGCTACTATCTGGATTTTGCATACATAAACCACGTACTTATAATGCGAAAATCGTTGAACTATTTTTTCGCCTTTGGGATATTGCGAAATTCGTCGGGAACTTCGGCGAGGATACTATGCCAAGTGCCAACTGACCGAAGCCTCTGAAATGAGTTATTTTGCTGCAAGACAAATATTATTTCCGCATATTACTTTGTCAAATTGTTCGTTGAAAATTGCGACGTGTTAGTTTTATGGTTGTGATGAAATTGCGACTTCTTTTGGCGAAATTTCTTCTGACGAAGCGTTCATATGTCTATGAGTGTGAACATTTTGAAGTCTTCTTAGAGATAAGTGGAACAGAAGTTCAGCGATCACATGTGCTGGCGATAAGAATACTCGAGATCGAGCAAAAAACTACGAAAGAGATAAGGAAGTAAATGTATTGTGTACTTCGATTTTGACGCTATCAACCATAAAAACGTCACAGTTCAACAATGAAAATGAATAGCGCATTTTTCGCCTCAATAAATGAGATCAACTGATCATTCAGCGTTCATTTTATTTGAATGCGACATTAGTGAAAGGTATTTAAAATATTTTAGAGTCTATTTCGAAAAATTAGAAGAGGAAATATTCTGCAGTTCCTCAGAAAAATAACATAAAAATGAGGACATTTAGCCCTGAAGGTTAAAAGCTGAGAAGGTTCCACTTTTGAGATATTCAACGTCAATAATTTCAATTTGTTCCATACGGGGGTTGAAAAATTAAACAAGACGAGTTTCTCTTCAAATGCGAACCAAAGCAATTCAAAAGGTCATATTTAGTTGCTCTATAGTTGCAACATTCAGACTGAAAGATCGAACTGCGGGAAACTATTTCTATGATTGAACGAGGCAAAAAAATTCCCATATTTCAGTCTTTTAAAGCAACGGTAAAACAGCGGAGTTCTTATTCTCGTTGAGATAAAAAGGAAGCATTATAAAGATTTCATACTGTTTGATTAAAAAGCTATGCAGCAAAAGTTAGCAAATCCATTGATGGAGCTTATGACCTACGATCAATTTTGATTACGTGACAAGGATTGCATAAAGCAATAATTACGTAATGGCGAAGTCCTCGTTACGGAATAATGGAAAGAAATCTACGATCGAACATACCGAAGGATCTTGGTCGGTAGAAGAAAGTGAACGGAAACAATCTGCCCACTGCTGACGGCCTTCGACGGTTGTGCTATCGCATCCGATGATGCAACATCCGAGCAGATCATCTCGACCAATCCTAAAGCTTTCACATTCAATTTGTTGTATATCAGGCTCGTGTTGCAAAGCGAATCCCCCGTAGACGGAGGAGGATGGCACCATACACGTCGCTTTATATACACTTGGTAGCCTACCGCTGGGATGGGAGAAAAGGAAGGGATAGGAGTAAGGTTGAGTCTAGCCGCCAAGACTGTATGTGCGGACAATATACAACTTATCTACTATTCAAGTTAGTAACAAAGCAAAAAATTTCTTCAATCCCGTTGAGGAATGATTGAGTTGATGATTATCGCGTATACCACCATACATAATGTGAGTATGAGCCCTCATCTCGGTCAGCCCCCCACGGTGAGCGAGCGTTGACTAACCGCGCTAAACCATAGCCACCGAACGTTTCTTTACATTTACGCAATTCAGAATCACAAAAGCTGCTTATCCAATTCAAATTCAAGAGTGCAAAACTTTTCTTCTGACTTAAATTGGTCAAAATCATACGATGGAACATCTACAGTTTCGCGCAATCCAGTCACATAACTAAAAAGTTGCTGGCAGTCCCCTCGTTCTTATGCCAAATTTCTAGGATTGATACTGGAAGCGCTTACCTGTCCCAATCCATAACTTGAACGAGTAAGTTGGTTTCATCGATCTCATTGAGCGGAACGTCAAATTCGAGACACTCATGGTAGACCGGATTCAAATTCGCACGCTTAATCGATGTTTTCCTCAGCTTCACTCTTCGTCGTTGGTAAATTTGCTCAATTTTTACATACGGATCTAAAACACCTCTGCGTAGTAGAAATTCTAAAAATGCACTCATTTTGAGCATAGGGCTCGTGGATCATCATGCTATGCTCACATGACTTTGAACGAATGACCACAAAAAGTATGCTTAGTGCGCAATAGCACATAAGATGCCCGCAGACTTGGAAGATTCTGATTACGGTTTCATTCAACGTGGAATTTGACGCTAGTTCTCCCGTCCTCGACTCCAGGCACTCCTCTAATGATCTGCAGAGTACATGCACCAAAATTGCTTAAAGGCATAACACCGGTAAATTTCGACCAGCACTGTTGTCTGCCTTCTCGATAACGCCGACAAAAGTGGCGGATAGGAGTCAGCGAAATGGCGATAGCAAGCCCAAATGGCGATTTCCAAAAAATTTCATTACGGTACATTAGAACTGCTTTCGTGTCAGTTTCACGTAATATTGGGGAATTTTTGCGTTGTGTGTACCCGTTGAATGGTTTTTCAAACTATATGCTGTGTTAGGAGTATACTGTAAAGTAGCAATGCAGTATACAACATAACTCTCCCAACATGGCTGAAGTAGAGCTAACCATTCTTGATGGAATACATGGAGCAGCTAAGGATTCTCTCAAAGAGGCATATAGAATTTATAAAGGAACACCTGAAGCTCCTGTAATATCCATCGGCCTTAAATTATAGGCCTTAGAAACAGTAACAAGAAGTTTTTGATCGCAAACTGAATAAGCCAAATACAGTAGCAAATCACCAAAATCATCTTTTCCCTGAAACAAAGCAATTATTCATTCTAAATTGCTGTGCAAATGCAGAACGCTCCTTAAGGGAGTTATAAGAATATCATAGCTGTGCCAATATATATTCAAAAACTGTATAGCCAACAATTAGATACTATATCCATCAAAAACACCACAATAAAAAAACGCTCGGAAGGAATTCGTTTTAGAGCAAATTCCTCCAAAATGTGAATAAATTATGAGTGATTAACATTGAATTGTTTATGAAATGAGCGGAGATAATTTTACACGACTCAAATTACATTAGCAGTTACGAGAAAGCAAAGAAAATTAATAACGTCAATTTTTCGGATGTTTTCGTTTGGAATTTTCAAACTGCTCTACATGATAAAATTACTCGTAAAATTATTTGAGTGGCGGAATAGGTGTCTTGTCGAGATTGCCTAAAATACGCATATGAGAGTACGAAATATGACTTCAAAAATGAACGGATTGAGAGTAAATGAATTGTTGCAACTGCTGCGACACACCTGACTGCCAACAATTTGCATCGTATATTCTGTCCAATTGCACAGATCGGATTTGTCGAAGAGATCGCGCATTATAACGTTCCCGATGAGATCGTGACGTGTGAACCGATCAAAGTCGTAAACAGTAAACTAAATTTTAAAAGTGCTCGTCTAGAGTCCGAGATAAAACATCTCTGAGACATCGTGACGGTTAATCTAATCGTTTCAATATCACTGCGCATTACTGACTTCCAACATCCTCAAAGTACAACCGCGAATAACACTCCGTGCTTTGCTTTTTTTTCTCAAAATTTGAACAGCATTTATATAAAAGAGCAGTTTAAATGACGAACTTCTCATGTAATTGTGGCATGTTGGCCAAATGACAGTGGGATGTTATGAGGTATCACTTCCCATGGCCTTTAATGCTTCCTGAAGGTTGAACGAATCCTTAAAAAGAGAAGCATTGGATGAGAACGAATACTCCTGTCTCTTTGTAGATTACAAAGCCCCCATTTTTTAGCAAAAAATGGTGACAGGCCTCAGTCCACCATTTTATGTTAAGGTTGTAAGACCGCACCTTGCTTTCACACATTCGTCAAGCACTGCTTCATTGACATCCTCTAAGAAATGCTCAAAGCGTGGTAATTTACTTTCACGTTTGTTTGAAGAAAGTCTCAAGTTGTGTCAAGCTCGTAAACAATCATCAACTTAGTGCTACTTTGTTCAAAGCGTAATGCCCGACCGTCCACTTATCCTGTCTCTTCAATTTCATAATGCGCTAAACTCATGTGAAACAAAAAATTATGTGCTTATTACGAAATCAATAACTCAGTAGGTCATGCTGAACGAGTCATATCCAGCGTTCATCATGCAAAAAACATGGAGCTAGATAATGTTGTTAACATAATCGGATCCGCAGTGAGGCAGTCCTATGTTACCGGCGGACCAGAACCGCCGTTTTTTTGTGCTAGTTGGTAAGTTTTCTTTTACCGTAGGCAAAACAAACGGGCGATGCAATGGGGGAGGGATTGAGAGAGAGAAAGAGATGAGAACCTTTAAATGAACAGCGTTATCGAATAAAAGTGCTAAAGCTGAGATTTCCCCAGCCGATGCCCGCTTACCACTTCCGTCAACGGAAGCGCCAGAAACAGAAATAGGCCGTGGGTATATTTGAGCGGACTAGCAGCGATCGCTGCTTCATGGAGCACTCTAAGAATCCACAAAAACGCACACAGATCCACGCACAAAACAATATGTGGTGAGAAAGTGCCGGGGCGGATCTGCACCACTCCTGTCTTATAAAGAAAAGAATATGATTCGCATGCGCATTTGCTCAGGAGGATGATATAACTGATGCCACAAAAAAACATCTTGTATTGTTTTCCGACCCCTTCATTTCCTATTTTTTGTTCTGTGTTCCGCTTTCAAACTCTTGTAGTTCACACTCGGTACAACGATTAGTTCAAGTGCGATTTATCAAGGCTTAAAAGACCTGCTATTTTGACGTTTCTGATCTCGACCTTCCACACATTGTTGTACTTCAGTACTCAATTTGTTTGCTTTCGGAGACCATCTTCTTTTGAGGAGTGAGTCGTTTAAATGTGGAACTTTTAGTTTCTTCAAAGATGTAGGCAAAAGGTTGCAGAAGTGAGATATACGTGAACGACGTGACCTGCCTTAGCAATCTTAGTTCGTCGACAGTTACGTTCATTGCGCTTCTGATGAAGTAAATAATGACTTATTGCGGACATACAGTTTTTTGAAGCGCTTTTTGCAGTCAGTGGTCACGTTCTCCTTAACGCTTTCGCTTATTCTACACATCAATGGAGAAAGTAGCCTCAGCTGTCTCATTGAAGTACGTCAAGAGAACTCAAAGCAGAAAAAATATGCGCAAAGATAAAGTAACCAAAGTTTTAGCAACTGTGCTCAACAGTGTTATATTTTGCGGGGAGTTTTTTCGGAAGCATTTGTACAAAAGCTCGGATCGCTTAAAATATGAAATTATTGTTCGTCTATATTCCAATTTGCGTTAATAATTTATGCAGCCGGTTGATCAGTGTGAACGGTGATGCAGAAGCGCGTTGTAACTCATCACGCTTGCCTCTGCACTTGTTCTCGAAATGGAAAACATCGACGAGTAAACAACGCGATTTGCATAATTTTATTAGCGTTGTTCACTCTTACGCTCAAGATTTTAGAAGAATGAAAGATTTTGAAAGGACACATCGCCATACGATATGCAAATGAAAATTCATTTATAACCCCTCCCTGTACCCCTCCCTCAGCCATTACTCAAGTAGGTTTTTGTGGATAAGTGGAGAAGATATTCTGTGTTAATCGTGTATGCGAATTTGGCCGCACTGAAGCCTCATTGCTAGAATTAGTATCAGAACGAACAATTTGGAATGCAAAGGCGGCGATATTACCTAGCAGTGATGCAACATCGCCACGTTTCAAACCCGAAACCGAGGTAAGTATGCTACTACTTACCTGCCAGATGAGAGAGTCATATTAAACTACAGTTATCTCATTGCTCGTCCCACTCCCTTAAACCTTCTCCTCTCTCACTTCATCCAAGCCCCTTAGTCTAACCCAAGTAACTGGATGACTAACCGCATATTCAGCCAATGATAGTATGAAGGCTCAGTAGCTCTGCTCTCAGAGTATTTCTAAGGCAATAGGATTTCCCTTGATTTTCGAAATCGAAGGTTTTTTGCTGTTATTTTCGCGTTCCCTGAACATCATGCCGCTGGAGTCATCATAGTAAAAAAGGTGGAGAGAATATGGAAGGTGAGTTGATAAAGCTACCTGAAGCATTCTATTGGCAAGATTGTTGAAGGGCACGTCGAACGAAAACATCTCGTTGAATTCAGGATCTAACGACTTTTTGCATATTCGCGTCTTGCAGTGATTCCGCCTCTCAGGCAATAAGTACATCTTCACGTACGGCTCAACTACGCGATTGCCCTTAAATTTTAGTTTTATGTTCAGTGTCAGTAAAAATTATTAGTTTGAAATATACACATGCAACTCTTCATACTACTCTCCTCCCTATCCTCCCCTCCACCTCCATCACTTTCCATCAACTGCGTTTCTGATTCTTCCGCTGAATATGAAGGTTTCAATCAATTTAGCGATACGAAAACAACAATTTCCATTTGATTGCTGAATTCCATCCTCGAAGGCAAATTTAGCAAATATTGGTGAGATTTCCAGGCATGAGATTCCGTCATCGCTGGTTACGTATTTCAACAAATCACTTTGAGAAACATTTGACACTCAGCGCACTTCAATATTTACTCATCATTTCATTCTTTTTTTCAATTTTCTGAAAATTACTTGGCAATGTAGAGCACATCATGTGAGGGTATCGAGTATCCACATACCCGGTTCTCTGAATTTAGGGTTCGCTGCAGCCATTTCGGTGAAGTTTATAACATAATTAAAACAAGTTCCGAGTGTTTATTCTACATCCCGGACTTCTGAAGAAATCCCCCCCCCCCCCCCCCACCATCCGTTTTCAACATGCAGCAATAAAATCTTTGAACACGCCGCACCGTGCCTTCGGAACACTCTCTTCATCAGATTCACCGTGGGTAAGAGCTCGCCGACGATGAAAGATTTCTTTGAAGCAAATCATTGGCGTTGCGCAACATTTTTCTCACACAAAACTTGCGCCGAGGACATTCGCGCCCTGATAACATTTGAATTATGGATGCTTGTGCGATGGGACACTGGTGCAACTCCATCATTGTGTACTGCAGAGAAATGCGCATCCTGCGAAGTCCGCATAACATTAACGCCTAATGGAACATTAGCGCAACGCGCATCCTCGTTGACTTAAGTTTGTGCCTCGTGAGAATTTGGCGGTGAATGTTGCCCATGTGGGAGTTTGAGGAAACTTGTCTCAGCATTTGCTACTGGGCATTTATATCAGCGTAACGACGTTTACACCTTGGCATTCGCTTCTTCTAGTGGCTATGAGATATTTGCGCCGTGGGCAAACGCATATTTTTTATGCATCTAATTATGCAATAATGGTTTCTCCCATTCAGTGCGCTCTTTTCCATGAACACACCATCCTTTGTTCCATTACCTATTTCCTGAATTGCGTTCAACCTTTGCAACTATGAATATGCCACCATATGCAGCGCAAATCACCTATAATAACGTGAGGAATTTATCGAGGAGAGATGAGGAATCATAAAAATAGCCCCCTATTTTATAACCATTCCGTTCGATAGATATTCCACGATGAAGTAATGCGTAAAAACATCGTCACTCAAAGCGGAAATGCGTGATCAGTTGTTGCACTCGCACGCCACCATTTCATAAAAACACTCCAGCAAATACGAATATTGCATGTCATCTTCGGCGAATATGTGTTCGTTATTGAAATTGATGCAACTGTTAATAGATATAAAGAGGCAGCATCAAGTTGGGAAATGAATGCAAACTGTTGTGCAAATTCAGCTAATTTCCAGATGATTGTCATATTGTGCTCGAATTTCCCTCAAGTAAAGTGCTGTTTATTTCACTAATTTGTTGCGATATGATGGAGAAAAAGAAAGCATATAAATATCACCAATCGGCACTCAGAGGCTACTTCGAAAGACAGCTTACTTATCTGTGAAAAGATTTGCTCGGGCAAAAATGCTCTTCGGTGTAAAAATGAATATCATTGTAAATTCTCAATAAGACATTTCGCTGTTAGTATGAAAAGCAAAAATTGCAGCGTTCAGTCGTTGGAAAAATCTGCAAATTAAATCAAATCTTTGAAGAGAGAAATTTTCCAATTTTCCATAAAAACAAGTTATATTCATTAAGTTATAATCTAGGCAAAGGGATATTTATAAATTTTCTCATAAATATATGCACAAAATACCAATGATGAGAATCGATGGCTTAAAGCTGTAAAGTTGATTCACTTATCGGTTATTTTCAGCTGATTCGATAGTAAATCAAAAATCACCATCATAAGATTTCTTCATGAATTCACGAAACATGGTGAGGTTTCCGGAAAACGTGAACTCATTTTATATGCCGTTTCGCAAGGAGGGGGACATTTCAGCAATCTTTCTGGTATACCTCTAAGTTTATCGTTCGAGTAAAGCTGAACAATGTTAGCTGAAACCAATACCGTCTACAACAATGTTTCGAAGGGGTGTAATAATTTCACTGGGAACCAGTTGTTCGTTCATATAAAAGTCGACTTAGAACGGATGGCGTACTTACATTTACCGAAATCACATATATTCCTTAAATTTTAAGACGTCGTTTTCGGAACTGTAAATTAATAATTAAACTGGTCGTACTCCCATTACCGATCAGTCTACATCAACTTGATATGAACATGCATGATGAGATTCGACCACCTATAACTGTCAAGCACAAAATTTGTTACTCGAGCCCGCAAGATTAAGACCAAATTGACATATATTATTCACTAAGATTAATAAATAAAATAACTAAGTTAACAACTGTGAACGACGAATTGCAACGTTGTGCAACTGAAATGTAACTTTGAATTTAGAGGCCTTTACTGATTATACATGCTTGCACTGATGTCCGAACTACATTCGAAGAAATCATTGGTGGAAAAAAGTGAAAGAGCCAACCTCAGATGGGAGATGATTTGCTCGGATAACGTGTACCATAAGAACACGATGTATGAAGTCGTATCTAAGTGCAAATGTCAGTGTGCCTCGAAAACATCGTGCGGAAGACTTTTCACATGAACCTGATTCGTAATGCTCCACGGATCGATCGTCTATTTCCTAAACAGTAATGTGCGTTTATTTGAGCGGATCAAACATGAGGAAATGCTGTGGCAATTAGTATGACGCTCTGTAGCATGCTAATTAGCAATAACAGGTTCATATCAGTGGCGTCACTATCGTGAAACTTGCAAACAAAGATGGCTATATTGTTTTGTCGGCATTTAAATATGCTCTCCGTATCTAAAAAATCACCCGCACGTTCCTATATATTCTCGTCGGAAATTATTATTTTATGCTGTTACTCATAATTGTTCTTAAAGTGACCTTTCAATTCACCCAAAAGAAGTTGGAGAATCCGTTACCATCGCAAAACCTTCTTTTACTTGAATGACGAGTCATAAAAAAACATAGAAGCTTCATAATAATGTGTCATAGACTTTCCTGCTTTCAGGCAGCACTCACGACCCCGCACCTTTACGTCTATTTCGGCGATCACCCTAACAAAGAAATGTGGTATCCCTCCTTCGCTACACTTCCTACACTAAACAAAACACCACTTACGAGCCCTTTTATGAGTTCAACTTCGGATGGCGAAACTTAACGAAAGAGTTACAGCCATAGTAGATCAAATAATTACCCAGTTAAGCAGACGCCTCCATTTTCCCTTCTGTCCCCTTCCCCCCCTTCGCCAAGTAAAATTGGAAATGATGGAGTTAACACCATGAAGATGGTCTCAAAGAGGTAATATGCATGACTGCAAACCTGATCGTCTTGTTGTGCATCATCATCAATGGCTGTTGCATTCATTGCGTGATTCACATTACCATTCTGTTTCAACGAAACGACTCGATGCCAAAATGGTACTGAGTTATGATCGTGAAGCAGTAATGGCTCTTTTGAAGAGCTGAAAACAGTTCAGCATATTGCCATATTTAACTTTTAGGTCATTTCCATTGTTTTGCAGCCGCAGCAATCCTTATTTAATGAACATCTCATCGTTCGGTAGCATGAGCACTATAACTCTTCGAAATAGATTTGTACGAATGCAATGTAAGCTTTAGAAATCCGGGATTTTAGTTAAGGTTGCTTTAATTTTTTTCCGGTTAAGGTTGCTCGATTTTAGCGTCCGAATTCATTGCAATGAAGAGAAGGGACGAAATTTCCCAACTTTATCATCGGAACCTGACGAACTTAAAGTCTAGTCTGAAATTTATAGGCTAGAACGAAAATATGGAGGACTCTGAAAAAGGCTAACTTGTCTGATTTATTAGATTCGATTGTGTCCAGTCGGTCGTGAAGTAAGGACTCTCATTTAATCCGGTAAAGTGGAACCACAACTGCTGCAAGCTCTATATTCAACCGGTCAAACATGCATGAACTTTACCTCTACTCTGAAACTTTGGGATGAAGAACAGAATCACCGAGCTTTCTCAGTTTCTACTTTCTCACATATTTAGAAATCGGTGATCACACAACAGTTGTTTCAGCCGAGAAGAAAGACCAGCAGATTTCAGACTCATTTTCCCATGTCCACAAATTCTTATACGCAACTCTCACGCGTTCGACCAACCGAACGGTGAACATATTCAGAGCGACTCTTTTTAATTTATTTGTGTTGCTTCGAAGCTTTTGTTTAGAGAATTAGAATGACTCCAAAAAATCACAAATCTAAATAAGTTTAAGCATGAAAGAACTGCTGTGCTCATATGACATATGTTTGAATGCTTGAAGAAACAAGCAATATCTGTAAAACCACTGAATGCAACTGCCTATTCATGGGATCTTTGATGGCATCATCTAACAAATAATCTTAAAATAAAGCTAAAATAACAAACAACAGAAAGATATATTGAACGAACAACATTATATTGCGACCGATATCGTTATGGTAAAAGTAGGAGATATAGAATACCGATTGGTCAATAGCTATGTTGAAAATAACTGTATGAATTTTATTGGTTGCATAGTGACGAAAAATTGTAAGGAGAAGGAAGATCTCATTGGATCATAATGAAGACTTCGAAGAAAAAACTTTCCGACTTATCAGTCGATAATGCAAAAATCGGTCATCTGCTATCAAATATGCTCAGTTGGAAACAAATGGATATAACCACCCCAAAGCACTGACTTCATCTTAATTACGTCTGCTATAATCCAGAGGGTTTAAAATTCCCCACTGCACTTGATTATCAACGAAATTAGGCTCACAACCGCAGAGAGTTCCCGTTGAGATGGCATAACATGCGTTTTTGCCATTCCATTTTATTCATTTTTTGTTGTTTCTTTAGAATTTGCTTTGCTGCTGCAATAATTTTCATTTATTTTTGCTAGTAGTTTTTCAATTGTATAGAGTTTTCACAAAAGATTCGCTTGTTTCATCGAAGCGGCTATAACTTTCAGCTGAGTTGATTGTATTCGGAATTATTCTGGATCCATATTTTGGATATATTTAAGTGATCGTAAGTTGCTTTCAATATCGATAAATTAAGGTGAGATGACCGCCACTCAGTAATGTTGATTACATTCATCAAACATGCGCAATCTGCATCGACATCAATTCTACTGTGATGAACACTGATAACCTCTTCCTCAAGGGCGAAAAATTCCATTTCGCTAGCTACAAATTATTTATCCATCTCTTTCCCATTGATAAAACGAGAAATTTCTTGTCCAAAATCCGAAATTTTAACCACAGCAGAGATTCTCTACTATTTATTTAAATACTCACTAAGCGAATACGGCTAATTGCAGAACGGAAAAGCAAATCGACAACAGATTAAATTCTGATAATTGCCAAGGAATTGAAGTCAGCGACCATATTATCTCCCCAGGGGTGTCGAGGTGAAAGTACTTTAATAAGTTTCAACTATGGGAGCAATAATTGTTTCCTGCTATAAAAAGGTCACTAAACGCGAAGTAAAATTTCCACCTCGTTCTGCAGAAACAAAGAGTTTTTGGAACTGAAAACGAGCTGAACGTGACGAAGCGAAAGAAAAGGTGAATGGTTATCTCCGAATTTCTAAAATCCTTAAAAAACGACCCCATGTTTTCAATAATGCGTAGAGAGGAGAACAACTAAAAATTTTTTAATCTTTAATCACTGAGCTGTGAACTCCAAACTATAGGTTCAAGCTTAGAACTGTGCTGTGAAGAAAGAGCAAAGAACGAAATGAAAAAAGAAGGGCAATTGCCGAGATATGCAGTAATATCATCAACAATAGTGCAACACACGCCGAGAACTTTACGCTCTATACTGAATGAAGTGAAGGAGGAAGGACACACAATACGCACTTTGCTTGCACGATGATCAAAGATGTCAACAAGGAGTTTCAAGCTGCGAAGCATTGCTAGACGATAAATTCCACGAAGATGGAGGCAACTCACAAATTTCTTTGCAAAAGAACACTTCCCGGACCATTCTTCACAGATCGATTTCCAGTAGTTCCTCATTGGCAAGTTTCAGGCATAACAAAGGATTGTGATAACAGGCCAAAGGATATTAGGTACGAGAATCCTTTGGCCTTATTCTGTTGAATATGCACATCCATGTTGTTAAGCATGAAGATGGATTTGGCTGCGGTAGATGAATGAAAATTTCCACTGAATTTTTGTCAACTCTGAACTTAATGAATGAGCCTTCTGCAGAAAGAGCCAAAAATATACTTTTTTCTTTTGCACTATGCTCTATTCCCGACGTTCTTTCATTCGTTACTCTTTTCTTCTATTCCCCTCTGCTTTTAAATTTAACCTCAGCTCCAATGTTGGTAAAAGTGCCTTACTA
Organism: Parascaris univalens; assembly: GCA_037576465.1. NCBI lineage: Eukaryota > Metazoa > Nematoda > Chromadorea > Rhabditida > Ascarididae > Parascaris > Parascaris univalens. The sequence continues at coordinate 182,625,503 of CM075173.1, read as the reverse complement.
TGATCACTAGATAAATGGCAATTGGGAGTAAGAAGTTTGCTCACATTTCCTTCCAGATTAGGCACACTTCTTTTTGCTCAAACCATTCGTTTGTTACAAACAAATTAGAGTCGAAATAGCGTATTTTAGAAGCCAATAATCAGTGCCATTTACGGTCGCTCTTTGGCTTCGCACTGACAACGAATATCACAATGAAGCGGCGCATCTATGTAAACATTAAGAGCACATTTAAAATCGGTTCTGAGGAGAACGCCGTTGCATATACACAAATTGAGGGGCATGTCGAAGTGATGTGGAATTTCTTCTTTCGACAATATTAACTGCGGAAGATTTTCGATGAATGCACTTTATATGTGTTAGGCAACGCCCACTTTTGAAAGCGAAAATAAACACAAGCAGCGAAGAATGGCGACAATATAGGAATAGCTCGATGAGGTAATTATGTCGATGTGATTCATCTTAGCAACGAGAGGTGAACGACGCAATTGCAACAGTCACAACAATTTGAGTGCATCGATGAACGTTTCAAATTTCGACATATTCAATTTTTTCGTGAAATAATTCCCTTTATTGGTACGACGTCATCCTGCATTTTTTCACCTTACTTTTGTTAATGATAATTTTACATTTTGCAACGCTTACGTACTACCGTTGAGAAACGCAAACGGTTTCCGTTAGTTTAAGGCATAAAATGAAGAGAAGGTTAGTGAAGCGTTATAAAAGAGCCTCGAAATGTTATAAACTATCAATATCTTGCAGTAGTACAAATGATTAAAAGCAGTTGAAGGACTATGACAGGTTACTTAGAGCGTGCGGACGATATGTACCATGATTTTTTTTAGAAAATAGGATCAGTTATTAAAATAAGCATGTAGTTATTCATGCGAACTCTTCAGTAAGGACCATCAGCAAAAATTAATCCCCGATTGATGCTTCGAGAAAGTGATGAGAGGCGACTAACTGATGAGAGCGGAAGGGCAAACAAAAGAAATAGCGTCGTCATTATAAATGTGAAGTCGAGTATAAGTCAGCTTAAGTTCTTTCAATTGTGCGATACTTTCATTAACAACTGCCATATCATTAAACTTATCCTCTTATTTTCATTGTTAATGTATAGAGCTGAGTTTACGATTTATTAACATCATGCATAAGATCTCATATAAATTGCAGCAAATATTATAAGCAAATGTGTGAGAAACTCCGCTCAAAACAAACACTCGCAGCAATTGTGCTTTGACATTCAATTATGATGCCTAAGATATGGACTAAAACGATGGAACGCACTTTTTGAGAAAATCGAAATATTTTTGATCGTGAATCGGGGAAAAGAGTAAATGAAAAATTCACTCAATACACTGATGATGACTGAAAGAATTTTCATATTACCTCTGCTTAAGAGAACAGAAAAAAAAGATGATTACAGAAAACAGATAAAATAAAATGAAACGGATGGGAAATTTCGGTCTTATGAAATCGTCTAATATGGGTGCTTTTCCGTAACTTTAATGTTGCATTTCATTGCCGCAGAAGCAAACAACTGCACATATAAATTAAAAACTAACGAAATACCAAATGAATTCTTCGAGCACAACTAATCGAATGTTCTATCCTAATAGAGCTTTTGACGCCGATTTTAATTAATCATTAAACTCCCACAATTATGCATTTTCTCCTCCGTATTATTTAGGTCAAAATTGAAAGTAATGTTTCTTTTCGTATGCATCTCATACTATTCATTTCTTGTAAAGGGTGAGAGTTGCGATTTCATTGTGCATTTGCATCGGCGATATCCCTTTTGAGTATCTATCTATCTGTTGATCAGTGAGCATTTTTACATTCCCCTGTCCTCGGCGCATTTGACAGAAACGCTCATCATATTCGTCACTGGTACCATTAAAACTGTTGGAGAAACTCAGGTGCAGAGTGAAAGTAATGCATTCTAAAAGACAAATAACTCTCATATTTTTGTATGACTACTTCACTCACTTACTTTGGATATTTCAGCGATTTGCAACTTTCCGAAAATTCTTGAATAAACTTGCCGCTAATTTATGGCTCAACTTAACGACCACTCAAATTTGCTATATTTACCCCCTATCTCACTTGAGATCTAAGAAAATCCCTTCTTCGACTTTTAAATCCTTGAACAAAGGAACCTTTGTTTTAAACAATTGGACACAGCTATATTTTTACTTGTTTCCTTAATAAAGCTGTTAGAAAATGCAGAACCGTCAGGTCACTGTTGACAATTGAGGGACGTACGATGCTTTTCTAGGCAGGTATTTTATTCCTCCAAGATGAAATGACCTCTTTGTTCCTATTAGCTCATTCGCACACAAAAACAACAAAACAAAATTCTGCCTAGGTCGAACCCCAATAACTGCATTACTTTGGCATCGCAAAATATGGTCCATTGGCCCTTGCATTGCACAAACGGACCACTTGCGTAGACGGAATTTTCGCGTTTTCATATACTTTTTTCATGTTAACTGGATAGGCTAATAGCACAGGAATTAACTTGTTCCAATTATGCGAAACGGTAACTTTAAAATTAATTACAGCAGAGTGTACTGAATGACCCGCACCATATCGCCCTATATTCTTTGTTAAGGACATCCGCCACAGTGCTGGTAATGTTACAAAAAAGGAAATCGCCTTCTTTAGAATAGAAATTTTTGTCATCTGTCTGCCTTACATCATAAGCCTTTGATTTCACAATACCAAAAAATCACAGGCAAATATCGACCAAGAATTCCCACTGAGATGTGAATCGCTGTTTTTGCGATGAAATAATTCACGTGTGAAATCTCACCCAATTAAGTGCCCTTAACTAACGTTTGCGCCGCATTACACGAATGCTGCGATGGTCGCATAAATGCACATAAGTATAAACATGCGTTTCAGCGCCGGTATCAACTCTAGAATCCCAAAAACCGGAGCTCTGAATTGTGGTGGGCCTAATGCATACGACAAAACAAATACCTATATAAATATTCAGGTGACGACACAAAGAATTGTAGGTATTTACGGCTGCATGCGCTTCGGGATGAGCAGTTTTCCATTTCAAACCAATTTTCTGGCTCAGCTCCCGAAAAAAGTTTTCTTGGGAAACAGCTGCAGTCACGATAACGGACACTGACGTAACATCAACAAATTTTCAGAAAGATACCATTTTTATATACCTTTCAGCTTTTTAATGAATCGCTTCGTAGAACTGGCGAAGAGATGAGATAGCAAACAAGATAACATCATTGCGACGAAATACAATGCTTGCTTAATTCTTCAGATGCATTCGATGCTGCAGAAAAAAATCACAACTGAGAGATAAATAAGCTGCTAACAAAGACTGGATTAAAAATAACTGGTAGGATGTCAAGTGTCCAATGCAACGCATCGTAAAATATGAGAAAACACTTCCGAAGTAATTTTAAAGAGTTTTGCGGCAGTGACAAAAATGGATCAATGGGAGGATTCAACAGCGTTTCTTAGGAAATGAACAGTCCTCTTTCACAAAGGACTAAAAAGCTATCGAAAGATTCGAACACAATTTTGGCGTCTAGAAATGCGTTCGTTTCCGGACGTTTGGTTTTCTACCTTCAGGAAATGTAGGCAGAGGTACACTGGGTGATGTGGTGGACAGAGATCGGGATGCAATTTCTTTTGCAGACGATTGACGCGTCGGAAGGAAATGAAAGTCGCTAACAAGCGTCAGTTATTTGCGTAGTGGATTTTCATAGGCGTTGGGTAGGAGGAAGAGATGCGGATTTGCTCCCGTCCAATGTTGGTCTTCCTTGTCTATTTTCGCCTATAATTTCTGGTCAAGAAGTAGAGCAGAGGATAAAGCTATGGAAATATTCGAAATTTCCACATTTTTGGAACCGTTGATCCATTTCATCCGTAACATAATCCTGCATCAAAGATTACATTGAAAGTTCAGTTCTGTTTAAGCATCAGAAAAGATTGCTTCCCTTGGAGTGATAATACGGAGATGTATCGAATCAACATTCATATTTTGTAATTTTTTGCCCATCGCTAGGACAGCCCATCGAATACAGAGACTCCTTGTAAAAGGGGCACGAAGAAGCGGTTAAAGTTGATAACGTCTCGGAAACGGCAATTTTGAAGATGAACAAGCTGAGAAAAGAAGCCAACTTCAGAAACTCAACTTGCCATTAGAATGTGGAATTTTTAAGCATTTGGTGGAAACCTATACTACAGCTGGGACGATTCATCCTCTGTAATTTGAGGATATTTCTGATGGCATTTGATGTCAATCTCTTGAGGACCTGTTCCGAAGAAAAAAATTGAAAAGTAAGGCTTGATTCACATGGCGACCAATAAAAAAGTGTCTTGGGAGCTCATTTGCGGCAACTAAAAGCAATTCGTTTAGCTATGGGTTCATTGGTGCACTGCCTTTCGATGGCTTTCCCGCTGGTAGAACGAATAATGAAGGCATTATAAAGCACTTTTGATGCTAACTGCACACAAATCTGCAATTTTATCCGTCCGAAATTAACTAGGTGAAATTTTTTAGGGGTTGAGAGAACGGTAGGAAAGATAGGGAAACTGGATTTGATTGCCGACATGAAATGTTTTGTGGGTGGGAAAATCGCAAAATTTTTGCATTATTGAAAGATTCCGCGGCAAATGCGATAGGTGAAGGAAACGAGTAGGCGTCTCGCGTGAAAAGGACAGCGTATGGGAGAGGACGAGTAAGAGGGAGGGGAAAACGTGTGAGAAAAATATGCAAAACGCTATTTTCCAGAAATCCTTGCTTTTCCGAACTGCGACGGATCAACCAAATCCATTCAACAGCAAGAAATTCTATGAATGCAAACGACATTTTCTTCTATTTCGCGAATATCATTTCAAAGATCAAAACTTAATGATCAACAAATTGCACACCATTGAGAAAATACAGAAGTGGCGATAGCAGCCCTCTTAAGCTAATATAATCCGAACAAAGTTTCTGTAAAGAACTCTCTATTTATAGAGACCAAAAGCACGGAATCATGACGGTCAAACGTTCTTCTGAAAATAAAAATAGTATTTCATGTTTATGAGAAACATGAAGTCACTTCATATTAGTGAAAAAGAAAAGTGCTCGCTTAATTTGCAATCACAAATTGGTGGAATGTGATAGCCCCTAAAGACCCATCAAGCCAGTTCAAGTTTATGTCAACTGACGCGATTTCTGCCGAGAAATGGTTTCATTCTTCTAATATATTAGTTCGAAAGAAAACCGTACTATTTAATGTGCACACAGATAGTACGAGACAGTACTTCGTTCAGTGAATCATCTCAACCTTCCTTAATTTGTTATTGAACTTCAAAAACCACGATTTTCTCAACCGTAAAGCACCGAATACAAGCCCCACCATGAACAGCCCATAATCGATCACATCGCTGGCCTAAAAGACCCACATGCATATAACTTTGGAGACCTTTGTTTTAAGTAAACCTTCCTTCAATGACGCGGTTGATCGTCATTATATAAAAAACCCTCAGTAACAAGAGCTAAGTAACCATAAATGCCATATCTGCATCCATCCAAAAACAACCTCCGAATAAACCATGAATCATGGTGAGCAAAATAGATTTGATATGGGAGATTCCTCGTGATAACTGCACTCATAAAAAATCTCTACGGTAATTCGAATGACTCTTTCTCATACCAAGTTCCTAAGGCGATTCATATACACTTTCAAGATGTTTCGTGAAGAAGTGAAAATTTGAAAGAGACGTACCTAGCAAAAAATTGCGGTATCTCTTGCTACCTAGCAACAGATACCACAATTTTTTGGCACACATCTGCGTTCTTCAAGTCTTACTAGATTCGTTGTGGAATTATGCCTGAACAAACGGGCAGAATGACGCTTTTTTACATCTTAGCTGACGAGGGTAACTCAGTCGAGCTTGACTCCAAAATACTATGACTAACATTCGCACAACACCACACGGATAGGCAACCCACGAGGCAAATCGGCGACTAAAACTAGCACAACACATAACCTCGAGGATTTTCTGAACGTAAACCTAAATAAGCACCACATCTGCAGCCAGCAAGTATTTCTCTGTGAAATTTAAACGAAATATTGGCGGATGAAGTTTAATTATGACTGGAGATATCCAACGTGATTAGTGATGCTTTACAATGGGATGTTCTAAAAGTTCTTAACAAAAGAACGCCATTAATGCAGATTAGACTTTCATCTCACGGGGTCGTTGGAAACTCCAATGATATGATGTGAAAATGCTGAACAATAGAGTAAGTGAACAAATTCCTGTCCAAAAACAACCACTTGGGCTGCTTATAAATACATGAAATGAAGCAAAACAGAAGTGATCGCCAATCAATCACTTCGAATGACGACAGCTATACATACTAGCATCTGATTAGCCGCGGGAATTGCCCTTGTGAAAGCATGATCATAAGTCAGCAGTAAAAGATGAAAGAGAGCCGCCACTCACCTCGCAAAAGAAGCCGGCGAGCCCGGAGTAGGAGGAGTGGCTGCTACGCTGTCGGTACCGGCTTCGAACGTTGCTGGATGTGAACACGTCCCATACATTTCTACAAATCCACCTTTCAGGCAATGACAATATATCGCAGCTATAAATTTGAGCAACTATGAGATGCGCATCCTTCCTCACACTGGGTCATTGCAACTGCCATTATTCTCACCTTTGTTTGAGGTGATTGCAGAAATGTAAACGGAATTCAAACATCGTGAGCTTTAAGTTATAGTACGAACTTTTTCGTTAACATTTCTATCATCATGCATTCTACATCCTTCCTACGTTCATAAATTTACGATGACGAAAATATTTTTAGCTTCGCGAAATCCTCAACTGAGTGAGTGGACCACATTCAGAGCAACCAGTTAGATACGCTAATTACGTTGTTGTTGATGCCGCTTCTGTATTATGGCGGAATGAGGGTTCACCTGAGCAACCAAGGAAAAAGTATGATTATACCGTTGCAAGCTGATTTCAGTTATCAGCACTTTCCACGTTTGTTAATATTTGACGCAAAATAGCTGAAGAAATTCTGTAAGAAACCATTAAAAACACTCAACAGACCCAGAATCCAACTTACATATCAATAAATAATCTTCATTGAGGATGAACATAAAGCCGCTATTAGGAACTTTCTGGAACGAATTCATCACGAAACAGCAAACAGTTAAATGCTTTATTGGCCGTTTCGCATGTACTAATTTCTTGTCATGTGAAACAACCATTTTCTGGTCGCTTAATCAATGATGTTCGACAGGTGAATTCAACGCGTGCTTGAGCCTGACGCTCAAAGCGAAATAAAATAAATAATGTTCAGAGATCAACAAAACTTCACTTTCTATCCATCAGTAATTCACCTTTTTGTTAGAGATTGCTCTTTTGAAAATGAAAAACCCATTGCTATATTTTTCTTATTCAAGTTATAGGAATTCAATCAAAGAGAATAATGCTCCAAACTTTGGCGGCATTCATCCACCCATTATGAGCACAATAAGTAGACAGCGCTTCTAGTAATGCTATTGAATATTCGAGAATTTCAATGGATAAAAGAAAAACTAATTGCTTCCTTTGCTACAAATGGGAGGTGCGAAAACGAGGATGAAATTCAACAGATTAGTGGATTTTCCATCAAAGAACACCTGCTACCTTCAGCACATTCTTATAGAAAATCTTCACATGTAAGCACTGATAGATTAACACCGGCGGAAAATTATTCAGAATAAAGAGATAATAGAAGACGAAAATAAATAAAACTGCTTTAGAAATAACATGAAGAGGAGAATTTTGGGAGAGCTGATGGCTTTTTCAGTGCTTGAAAAGAGAGCTAACAAATGGTAGAGCCTGTTAGATGGAACGGCTTTCTCGTTTCTTGCTTATCTCCGCGAGCACTTTTAGGAGTCATTAATAAGAAACAGAATATGAAAAATAATCCACTAAAATTTCAAGTGAGCTCAGTTTTCCAGCACTTTTCGACCAGAAAATCCCCACTCTCTCTCAAACCACTAATGGAAATTAGAACGCCAGCAGATGCGAAATGCCTGCAAATTTTCTTATCACCATCAAATATCAGTGGACTTTCTGGAAATTGATCGATCAACGAGAAATGTTACGTGGCTTGAGCGATTTATTATTAGGGATGTGAGGAGTTCCTGGTAAATACATCTTACTCGCCAGCTTCTGTAATCTCCAATTTCCTTAGTTCTCGTGGTGGAAAAATTAAGTAGGATAGAGAGACACACAAATATGTGCACATGCACACCACTTACATGACAAACTTTCGGAAAATATCTTTACAAAAATGCCTCCTTATCGAAAATAGAAATGAGGTTCGGCTTTGCATCGAACTATTCATAAGGACGACTACCAGTCGATGGGGACAATCATTTTCTCTTCGGTAATGACAAACGCGTATGAGAATCGAACTTTCAATTTGATGTGAACTTAAAAGGGCAACTATTTTAAGGTGACGTTCTGACAAAATGCGTTTAAATGCCTGACGTCGCAAAAGACAGTGAATATGAAAACAACCTATAAAAAAATTCCCAGAACACTATTTGCAACAAAAACAAAGGTGTGGCACATTATGTGATTGCTCTGCTGGAAAAATAAACCGACAAATTTAACCTCGCAATTGAATTCTTCATAATAATCGCTCACCACATTCTCTGAAATCGCTGAAAACAAAAGAACAGCGATGTGCTTTCCCACGAAACCAAGTGGTTACACGCAATCGTAGCCAAAGTTAAATAAAGATCACTTCTAGATGCGGAATGGAATGAAGTTGCAGATTTTATGGTATCCTCAGAGTCAGTCGGTCTCGTGAATAAATTTGTCAAGTGCAGCGAAACGAGTTGCACGAGGCCATTATACAGCATTAACTATAAACATCGAAATTCACAGCTCCTAGCAATTAAGTTGTCAAAGATACATGCGCTCACGAACGCTTTCCAAACGTATATAATGCTTCTATAATGTATTCTTCCTACGGGAACTAGCTAAAACACTTAAAAATGAATGCCGAATTAAGCTTTTCGTGCTGCCTCGTGAATAGGGGTCGAAAAATGCTTCAGTACGCAAAATTGGACGGAAGAAACATGCAACATTAATTACATACCAATGCTGAAATAACCTGTAATTTTGCTGTAGTGCTGAATGAGGAATGTGGCAAATTTCGGCAGCATGAAATTCACGCAAAGGTGAACGAACCGTATTATCGCTAATAAGCCATTGACCAATCAATTATGTCAGCACTTGGAGCAGAAATAAAAGGGCTCCTCCGAATCGCCATTAATTTCCTTCCAGATTGTGCTGTGATGACAGGCAAATTGTATGGGTATGTGCAGTTGCTGTTTCAGAACTATGCAAGTCTAATAAATAGTACTTCCCGTATAGCTCAACTAAATATCACTCATTGGTGAGCTTTGCTGATCGACTTTTAGTGGTCATTTTAAGTATCCATTAACTGCGCTGCCTTCATTGAATATAATGATTAATTATGGATTAATTTCAACTCAATTTTAGTTGCAACCTTACTCCTGTGCTCAATTATATTTTTCATCAAGTGTCCCTGCACTTTCGAGTACCATTTGCTCAGTGCCTGCTGACTCTATGAAGTTAACGACGAAAAACGTGGTGCTTTGACACGTAATGCAAGTCGTTCGAATTCGCTTTTCCATTTGCCCATCTCACTTAAATAATGCTCACTAATAAGTTTCTCTGACATACTGTGAAATGGCAACTTGGAAGAGAAAGTTGGAAACGTAAACGCCGCTTTAACATTTAAATGTTATTTCTTAATGCTCTACCTGATAGATAAGAATAAATCATTTCATTGTTATTGTGGTGATAACACACATTAATATGTGCTGGTTGCATTTTTAACCACTATTGTATTTCATCTTTTATTCGTATTTAATTCTTTTCAATAGAGTAAGCTTCAACGGAGAATTTCAGATAAATTTTGCGCTTATTTTACTACAACCCAAATTTTGCCCCTCAAATTTCGGTGAGCTCTTATTAGGCGATCTCGCTACCTCATTGGTACCTCATTCAGCAACAGATATAGAAAAGCTTGTCTTCGTTATAAAAAAATTCAAAAGCGCGAAAATCACCGATATGTGGCAACTGCCTCGCCAGCTTCAAAAGTTAGCGTGTTCTTGGTATCGCAGATGGGTTAAACGCGAGCTTCCGCATTCTTGCAAACAATGCGATTCGAGAAAGTAACGACCGCCTCTACTTTACTCTGAACATTCTAATTTGCTGGAATAATATAATTCCCGACAGCTAGGTAATAAATGTTATTTCTTTTCACAGAAATGAATATTCATTTCCTATCGACAAGATGATAATGTTTGACAACAAGGCGATAAAAATACCCACAGTTTTTTTCGTGTTTCTTTCATATCCTTTGCACATTTGCAGTGGTTGCTCGAAGTCGCCAACCCGATCGACTACAACATGAAACTCAATTTGCAAATTGAAATAAATTTGCTGAGATAATTCCATCTTTGCTGATCAAAGCCCATCATAGATCGTAAGGAAATGAAATGAACGAAACGGAACAAACTCATCAGTTTCATTGATGCTCTGTGCAACGCTTTTTTACTTTTACCACTCTCTCTGCCTATCTGCTTATTATCAGCTTTGAAATGTCGGCATATGATTGCAAATTTCTTTCTTAATGTTTTCAGCGTTTCCAAATGGTCATCGTAAGCAATGTTGCGTCATATTGGGTTCATCAACATTTAAGACTATATTTGAAATTAATTTGCATCTAATTTGTCTTGTACTAGCACCTTAGGTGATTACCAGAATAACTTAGGTGCTAACGTGAAATGTCCAACAATTAATTTCCTTGAATGTGTAAACATTATTTTACAGTCTAAGCAGAGCGATTTAAAACAAAAGTTTTCTACAAATGCTGGAAGATTTCAGTGTAAACAATGTTTGAAAAGTATTTATATTTGTTAGGGACAAATGATAATAGAATAATAAACAAACAACATCAGATATGCAGATAAAAAGCCTCGAAACAATTCGACAGAAGTGACAAAAATCGTCTACAATAAGCGGTGAACGATGCTACCAGGAATAGATTACAAGATATTCCCACATGCATTCCATCTGCTCGTCAGATGTTGAAACATTTGGAGAATGACGCAACATTTCTATTTCTTTTTCCATCCTTGTTATATTCCGCAAAGAAACGCTTTTTCCCGATTCGACTGGAAATGGAGAGTAATCAGTATAAAATTCTTTGAGATTTGGATGTACACTGGAACACTATTAATTTTTCTTCTGTTGCGCACATCACTATGAAGTACGGGACATGGAACCAGCCCATACAGTGATTTCTTAACTGAAACCACCAGAGAGATAAATATATGGATATATATATTTAAAAAAAATAATCCGGATCTCCTCATGGGAGATTTGACGCCGAACATCCGCTAATAAATAAAAACGTTTTTCAAATCATCTGGGTACATACTGAAAACGAATATTGCAAATGGTGTTCGGAGTATGCAGTGTGCGAACTCAACTCAGAATTGTGAGCTTAATGAGCTCTACGTCACTTAGCAATCCCTTGTTATTGCAACATGATAAGAAGTGGAGTGATTTTATGCGAAGCCGAGAAGCTGTCAACATAACCTACTATATCAAAAACAATTTTGAGAGAGCTTCTTGCACAAACTTGGCACTCCATTCAAACTGCACGTAAATAAAGCAAGTGATATAAGGTCAGAAGAAAAGTAAAGACTTTCATGAAACGTGACAAAAAATATGGAATAGTGCAAGAGGAAAAAAAAGAAAGATGGTAAACAATAGGCATTTAAAGATAAAAGAAAAGTATATGTTCATATATAACCATGCAGCGCTCCCATAGCAGGCAGCTGTCAGCCAAGAAACCGAATTCCACTAGGAACACAGAGAAAAAACTGCTGAGTTGATATCAAATCCGTTACAGATGACACTTATTTTATTCGAATCGTTCTTGTTAAACAGACTGAAATAGTGGAGTTGAAAAATTTCTCAAGATGTTCTCAACCATTAGCTGCATTAAAAAAGAACTTGTAGACAGGGAGTCGATGTTCAAAGAATCTCCACAACCGTATAATTCACCATGACAAAGCCCAATGCCCTTTGCGCCTTTTTCGCAACTCTCCTCTTCTAAGTACAGAAGTACATGCACACAATACGGTCAATCCTTTTGACTCTATATGCAATGCAGTAAATGGAGTTGGAGAGATTTTGGAGAAAATACATTTGATAGTATAACTGCATAAATATTTGGTATGAGCTATCGAAGACTAGGTTTGCATAGGCAAGAAAGAAGATCCTCTTTAGTGATGACCAAGTTCCCTTGTTTTTGAAATTCTGCTGAAGGTAGGAGCGGTGGACTGCTTTATCCCTCAACACTTTTTGCACTCAAATTTCCCTCCCTTCCACCAGCCGTATTAAAAACCACTTCTTGTGCACCCACCACCACTCTGCTCCATCCAGGTAACCAATAAACGCAAAAAGTACAAGTTGCTCATTCCTCAACCTTTTTATAACTTGTTGAATAAATGTGAAGGAATCTTTGATGAATTTTCGATATTTATTTCGAACCACATGTGTAGACCACATCATTGTTCTTCTATTTCAATGCTACCTCAGATGGGATCTGCTCATCCAGTCACTCCGGCCCGCTATTTTATAATGTGGCTAGAGTGCTGAGGCATAGAAGTATTTTATGAGCATAATTTGACTAATTTTTTCCAATAAACAAAGGTCGGAAAATTTCTTCAGCTTAATGCATATTTTTATTTGCTACCTGCAACTTAGGACTGCAAAAACGAGCGAACGAATTTCATTTAATTGTAGGAAAAGGTATAGACTCAATAAGAAATAATAATTGTGAAAGAATGCAAAACTTATAGAGGTGTGCAAACAAATCAAAAATCCCAGCGAAAACTTTATGATCGAAGTCATAAATAATGAAGCGCCTAAGGTCAAATTTGTCTTTTAAATCCAACATGGAAGAAAAGACAGTCCACTCTCACAGTGCGTTAACACAGAAAGAAATTTCATATAATGAATCTATCTGTGATCTCTCACTCCAATTTTTCATAGATATCAATGCAGTGGGAGAATTTATGAGCATAAGGTTTGAAATAATCCATCGCTATCGTCTCTTTGCGTGGTCTCTAAGAGTCGAATTTCCTCACGCATTACAACAACCACACTCTTAATAATGAATTGCAAACGGTGACAAATGACCCTTATCAATTTTCTGGACTTCCTGAACAGTAAATACCTTATATTGAATTTGCAAAGAAAATGAGCATTATTGATTTGCAAGCAATGATTTTCGAAGAATGGAATATGCTCATAGCAGCGAAAAAGTGAGTAGTGGGCCAGCCAAAACGACCGTTAACTCAACTCAGGTTAACAAAAGAAGCCATCCGTCTTAATTACTGTCAGATGCGGTAGGGTATCTCAACGTCTCATTTCTCTGCAAAAAATGCTTGTAGAAAAGTTCTGCAATAAAAAAAGCAAACGATTGTCATTATGGCCACTGAAAGAGTGTGAGCCGAAGTTTGTGAGTGCAAAATTGTGCTCTGCAATGGACTATGACCTGTGATTTATTTAAATACACATGAGATGAACCCAATTCTTTTCGATTTGTGCTGATCACGTTTGCATCAGCTCATAGCTTTATATACAGCTATTTGGGGAGCCAATCAAATCTTTCAGCGCGAATGTTCTAATCTTAAAAACTTCTCAAATAACCGATGAAAATTACTGGTAAATCTTCGTTTAGAAATATCCAAGAAACAATGATTTCAACTGTTCCGTTAGGACTCGTACCCAACGAAGAGAAAAATGGTTCAACAAACTCACCTGCAAACTTAAATGCCGTAAAATTTTTGTTAATTACAATTGGATAAAGAAATTTTATGATAACATATCGCGCAACGTAATTTAGTGGCGAATGATTGAGGCAAAAAACCCCCATGCAATCCTTCTTCACACATTAGTGGCGCTACTGCAAAGAAGATAAAAAAATTTCGGCGTTAACGCATCGTGAATCAGTTTTAGTCCTTCAAGTAGTAGACTCATTTTCAAACGTCAATCTCAAAGTGCGAGCAGCGCCAAATTCTGTCTACATCTTCGACACATTCGAAATATGATATAATAAAATAAAGAATCTATTTTAACGACTTTAATAAGTGCTTCGCCGTGTATCGCTATGAAGAGATTGTGAAAAAATTGCGGCACTCGTTTTTTTGGCGTCATTTTCCAGAGTTGAACGTGATTTTTCACATGCCGCTTCCTCAAGTTTTATAGAACTTTGAATTTATCATTTTAAAGCTACGCAAGTGATTGAGTCACACCTTCCAATTTCCATCTTCTGCAGTTTTGAGCCTATAATACCCAAGGTTGTAATGCCGCGGATTGTGCAGAGATTCTAGCATCATTAAATGGACATTTAGTGGTTATATGTTCAATAGGGTGTTCAGTTTCTCAGTTACACCAGCAACTTTTTAAGGTTTTATTAATGGAACGCTAATGTTATAGGCCAGAAGCAGTCTCTCAAATCATTGATAGTTGAAACATCACCCCATGTACTGTTCCATCTCTGCGACGGATTTTCGGAACATGCTAAGAATATTGTCACGAACTCATCCAGCAGCCGTAAATAAACTTCTGTTGACGCTATTATTCACCTCCGTCGAAACCATGAATTACTAAATATCCACTGTTTATATTCGAGGAGGTATTTGCTCGTATGAATATGTGGAAAATTCGCACTTGCAAAACGGAATATGCAACGCCGTGTCTGCGTGGCTGCGTGTTTTTGCCTTTGCAGGCAGGCTTGCTTGTTTGCTTGTTCGGTTGTTCAACATAGCAAACGGTGAAGATGCACTTAAGAAATGCCGTGTGTTAATCCGTGTAATCGGTCATAACGGCTCTGAAGTCAGTCCTTGTATTGCTGCAGAGAGAATGAGTACTAAAATCCGCCTAGGTACTGGACAAATTTTACATCACGGTGCTGATCTGGTCTGGTAGCACTTCAGAGCCGATTCGAACTGCAAAACGAACCTTTTATTGAAAGTTTGTATGAACGGTTCGGTTGCCTTATCCACACCAGATCAGCACCTTGATGTAAAATGCACTAACTAATTCTCTCGTTTCCCTGCCCAACAGAATCATGGCGGTGCAAATTAAGCTACTCAAAAATCTAGGATGTTTTATTGCTTTAGGAACGTTTTTGAGCATAAAAATGCAACAAATGCCTAAAAATGTCATTTCTGAATGTTCGCAGAGCGATTTGAAGGAATTTGAATTCTTACGATCATCCAAAAATCTGAAGGAAGAAAAGGTATGATGAGGAAAAGACAAGGTATGTTTCTGGATGACATACAACTCGCCTACACAACATCTGTAGCAGTCGGATGCGCCCAAAAAAGAGTGTTTTCAATTTGCGTGTTGACGTTACTTCGTGAAAAAAGAAGAACGCTGCATTCCTTAAAACGGCCGCTTAGCGATCATAACGCGATATTTGTTGACAGAAATCAAACAGCAGAACATATTAGAATTTAAGAAAGTCGCCAATGTGCATCACCAACACGCCGATATCACGCAACAAAATATTTTGAGTACGACTCGATACAATACTTGGGCACCATTTTTGAACGGAAAGTGGAAAAAGACACAGCTCCATCTGGATAAAGTAATCAAACAAATTAACCTATGTGACATATTGCTCGAATAAAATCCGAATGTGAGGAAAGTGAAGTATCGAATTATGAACAGATTATTACCTAATCGAAACGGCTAGGAATCGTACTACTGCTTCAGCTAAACGTCTGAAACATTATGAGAATTATAATGAGGTGAAAATTTTCGAAAAATCTTTGGCTGTTTTGAAATTTTTAGAAATTTATTCCAAAACTACGAAACGTGGCAATTAAGTTTATGGCAAAACGAACCTGCCGCATTACAAAGCATTTCAGTCATCACAGATCCGCAGTCTCTTGCGCATCATTTTGTTTAATATTTCATTGCAAGATTTGCGACCTCATTCGTATCTTAGTTTCTTTCCACAACAGCAATCATTTTTTTCTTGTTATATTCTGTACTTACTGCTATACAACAGTTCGCACAACTGTCCTCCATTCTGCTGTGAAAGTAGATTCTCTCAGCATGTAAGGGATTGTGTGTGCACGCAACTGCAGTGATCCAGGGATGAGGGATAACACTTGTAAATTTCTCTTGTTTGGCTGATGATAGAAACAGAATCAATAACTCACACACAACATAAGCATTTCGCGGCAAAAACAGCTTTAAACTTCACTAAATGCTGAGGAAGTAATTGATTGCATCTTCTTCTTCATAAATTAGTGGTTTATAACGCCTCTTTATCTGTATCCGAAGCAAGAGCATAAAAACACACTTGCATTTAAGAGTTAAAGTGCTGTACCTTCCTCACCTATTGGCAATCAAAGCCAGGGCACCATTTATTGCTTTCGTGAAGTGTTGTTCCGAACTATCCGATTTCATAATAAAAACCTGAGCGTAATGGAAGAAATAGATATACGTCCTGAACAGCGAAAGTACTGATGACGACACCGGTAGAACCGAAATCGATAAGAATATAGTCAATCACCTGATATTGATAATCAGTCCAAAATCCATAATAATTAATTGTATTCGTAGTATTTCTAGGCATTTACACTATGTCAGAAAGCCTACTATAGTGGCTCATTCGTTGAATCGTTCGCAGCTCCAAAGTTACGCCGACAAATGGCAGTGGTAAATGATAATAAAAAGACTCTTCGATATATTATCAATAAATCTTCGTAAATCCCACCATGTCTTTAATTTTTCAATGCACTGAAGTTATTATTCTATTCAGCTAACAGAACAGTAGATATGAGCTTGTAGGACATATGGTTGAGTTTGCACCCTTCACTGAAAACCTTTATAAGTCCTTTAGTTAAGCATCCGCTTATCTCATCAAACGCATCCAAGTTCATCCACAACCTGGAATCTCAGCAATGAAAAATATATGGACCATTTGCGATAGCGTTTTTCGCCTACTTCTAATTCGCATATGTGCGGTCGAACACAATTTCCTAAATTTCAGTTTCCACAAAGACGATGATTTGGTGGTTGCTGCATGAAACGTGACTGCTCTACTTGTTGACAAATTTAGACACTGTTTGGCCCTACGCTTCGAAAGCTATATATGACACATATAGGCTGTGTTTATCACACATAAATATGCATAACAAGCATATATGTATATATACGAAAAGCATATATGTATATAAGTATGTGCATATACTTTTCGTGTTTACTTTGCAATGCACATTTATGATTCGTAAACCCAGATATATATATATATATATATATATATATATATATATATATATATATATATATATATATATATGTAAGAGATTAGTAATGTTGATGCATTTGTTAGTGATTCACTGCCACTCATGGAAACTGCAGACAAAAATCGTCGATCAACTCCCGTTAGGAGTAGCTATTAATCTTACCATCGATTCAAACGATTCTCTATTCTCATCAACAAAGGGCGATACTTCAAAAAATAACTGTAAAAAAAAGAATAGGTGCAGTCATTTCTCATTTGTGTTGTTGTTTCAAATAGCTCGCTGACCATGAGTGAGAATTCCGTAACTGTGAAATCGAAACTTCCACTCTAAAGGCGAAAAGTGGTTCAGAAAGAGCTAACTGGGAAGATAGAAGTGAAATGTGAGCCACGGACATCTGCTGCAATACTTGCTTTTTTCAAATTAATCGCTCAGCCAACTTCTTTCATGAAAATTAAAAACAGATAGCGACAAATACCTGATATCTTGAACCAAATAACTAAATCCGCTTTTCCACGTAGTCAATCGCTTCCAAAAATTTCCACCGAAGAAAATTCTCTTCCCAAGACTATTTAAACAATGACCATTTGTGGAGTGAAAGAGAACTCTAAATTTTTTGATGCACTAAATTTTCACAGTTCACAAAAAGGAAATCAACAGACATGAAAGCGCCGGAAAGTCGCAGATGACTTAAATTGTTAACATCGACTGCAGAAAGAAACACAATGTGTGCACACACAGATATGCTGCCAGCTTAACGCCTTTCTTATCCAAATCGTCTGATGGATACAAGAACGTCCACCTCGTCAATTTAGCAAAACGGAAGCATGTGCGACTGAAGTAAAAAACCACATTAAGAAGTTCAACGTTAGAGATGAGAAAGTCTGTGGCAGAAGTTACATAAACAAGCTCCGGAGTCAATATTTCCTCTTTATACATTCTATCACCTCAAAAAGTTCAACTTAAAAGAAAGCCATTAAGCAACTGAACCTACTCTTTGCGCGTCTTGAGGGCGGCCAGAACCAACTTCTCGACGTTCGCATTTTAGGTGGCACTGCGTTGTGAGGGTATGATCAGACGGAACTAAGTGCGCAAAAAGGTTCGACAATAGGGCGCGGATCAATGCCCGTAGCGGAGAACTGGAGCACGAGTGGCAAGCAGGATTGTGTTGCCTAGATGAGGCTGTACGGGTATCCATACGAAACGGGAAGCATAACAGGCAAAGAAGAAACCTTCCTGGGCCGAAAATGTGCCACAACGTCGGCGATTCGGGCAGTAATTTCGTCAAAAAATGGTTAGGCGCAATCGCATCGACCGAAACATGCACACAATCATTCCATTAACGAGCGGTTAACAAAAAAGTCAAAGAAGTCGTCACCATTAGGCTTTCGCAAACCTTCACTCTCCCTTACTCTCCCGCTTAAATGATCGATTATTGCTTCAACAGCTTCTTCCACTTCAGTCACACAGTTATTTCCCACTTTAGCAACATTATTAAAGCGTTGTGGACCTCTAGTTGGTAAAGAATGATTGCGATCAGTTTAGAAGCATCGTAAATCTTCGGGGTTTTTGGTGAGCTTATGGACTGCAACATGGTTGAAATAGCTGTCTTTGATGAAGAATCTAATGGAAATCCCATTGCCTGAATTCATCACAATGCAGCGTGCAGCTTGTGGATTAAGGCTAAAGGTTTTTTTTAAACCATTACTTTACCAAGCGCATTCAAATGATTACAAGTATTGTTTCCAGACGAGAGTCGTTTCCTTAAAACAGTGAACGGTAACTCATGCACAACATCATAATGAAGTGAAGATCATGGGTCACGAACAAAGAATTCGTCACATGTGTGAGCAGTAGAATTGGCTTACAGAACCCATGTGCAGAGTGTGATGAATTACTTGTCGTAATTTCGT
Source organism: Parascaris univalens (assembly GCA_037576465.1). Lineage (NCBI taxonomy): Eukaryota > Metazoa > Nematoda > Chromadorea > Rhabditida > Ascarididae > Parascaris > Parascaris univalens. The sequence goes on along the minus strand of CM075173.1, from coordinate 182,606,185 downwards.
ACTCTTTCTTAATTTGTGAAGCAAATTGATAAGTGCATTGCATGCAAACAACCGAATCACAACAACTGACACATTTTAAACGAATAGCATCGAAGCAAAGTCAAATCGTTTTTTACCAACTAATCAGCAACTAACAAGAAATGCGCAGAAATGAAGTCGCAACTCAAGACTTGATATTCATTCTTATGTAAGCCAATATCAGGATAGAGAGCGGTCCAACTAAGCTATCCGAGCGTAGACCGACACTCATCATGAAGTGCTTTGGGATGTTCTATAAGGAAGCTCCAAGGCTATGTTTGGTCACCTGAAAGTTGCTCTCATCGTTCCTAAACACGCAAACCATGACGAATAAACTATCTCTCTCCATGGCAGGTTGTTCGAAGATCCACTTGGGACATATTCGCCAAATGGAAATGAATCTTTCAACCGATAACTAATCTATTTCACTAAAGGCGAGATAACTTTTCGACCCCACAATGAAACGTCATAAATTCTTTCGACTTTACTGAACCGTGCGAACTCTAACTTCTATATTTTTGACGAAGTGGATTCTCCATGATCGGGCGATACGAATGTGTTCGTCATGTAGCGAATTCTATTGGCAACCGTAGTGAACCACAAGATAGGAGTAGATAATACGATCAGCTCGCTTATCGTTTCATAGCTACGTCTAAACAAGCAACTCGCAGCTGAAATGCAAAATTACCATTACTTTCAAAAGCAAAATTCATTTCTGACCACAAATCTACACAAGTTCACAAAAAATTTTCATGAGAGAGATGAGACGCCACATTTTGCTTCTTTCGCAAATGAGGCATTAAATCGGTGCGACTCCCTTGCGCAAAAGGATGAATTTGATCCCACGACGAAATCTCCGACTCACCGAAGTCTTGATAAACGTGGTGAAAGCGACTCTTTACACCTTATAGCGATTCACCTTAGCTTCGAAGTTTTTTGCGCAACTTCAGAAAGCGATTCAAGACAGCTGTCGGTCTCCCTTTGGCCAGCATAGACCTCAGCGCCTGGATTCGGTTGCATAAGAATGAGCAGGGAGTTTTGAGTTCCAAACATCCACTTCCCCTTTCTTTCTCTTCCCTCACTCCATCTTCCCATAATGTACGCACTGGGTAATATGGAATTCAAAGATTTCAGTGGAGTGGCAGGTGGCGGCTACCAATGGTGAATACAGGCTAACCTTTACAGCCATATTTCTGGAAATTGACTTTAAATCACAGGCTGCTTCAGGGTTTTGCATGCTGAAACTGTGATTGAGTCTAACACAAGAAATACCCAATAATCGATAGCATAAGCACTGATAATAAGCCAGATGTGCTGCAAACAGCATTGTTCGCTGATTGATGCACGCTTCAAAGAGCCGCCTTTCAATTTCAACATGTGTTCCACGTTGAAGAGATGCCAGTCAAAAGTTAAGAAAGAAGCGAAATACAACTAAAACATTTTATTATTCAAGAAGCAAACGGTGGAGAGAATGTGCCTCGAGGAGAGTGAATCTATATGTGAAAGAGAACCAATAAAACCGTTGTAATAAGACATTTCTGTGTTACGACATCGCACCTATCGTTAACTTCCGAATTTATTTGCCCTCTCTTAATTCAGTAAAATATTCGTTGAGGAAAACACAGGCAGGGAATGCAGCATATTATTCACCTGATTTCCTCATGGAAGATGTTCCATGCACGACAGTTCGACGCAGGCACTATACCGCTCACGCATGTGACGTTTTAAATGATGGTAAGATATCTTTGATCCCCAGTGCCCTAAATACATGTAATATAAGCAATTAGTTTCAAAAAATGTCATTTTGACTTGCAAATGTGAGCTGTTTGATATATAACAGAAATTCACGTGTATATGGTAAAAATTGAAAGCGATCTATATTATGTTCTATGTCTCCGCATCCAACATTTCTTCATTCACTGCCATCTGCATTTACTGAATTTTCTGCTAGGCTGCATTTGTGCAAAAGCCCAGATCGTTGGACTGCTCAAAAAACAATAATAAATGCACCTTTGAAGATTCCAACATGCAAAAACAAATAACATTGGAGAAACTATTGTTCAAGCAATTATTAATATGCCTCAAACATTTCATGGAAGCATCCGTCTTGAATTTCATAAAGTATCTCTTGTACACCAGACTACGCCTGGATTTTGCCGATCGAGTAAAGACGCAATGCAAGTTGAGTCTTTCGTTATGATCCTTTGAACTGCTTTGAATGAAATTCCAACGATGTTAGCAACTTTGTGGATAGTAAGCCGATGGTTAATGTGAAGTTGCCGAACGTTCCCGGCTGTTCAAAGGGATGAGTGCTCCCAGACTTTTCGTTTCATAGAACACTGACTTTTATATAAAACTTCATTGTTACAGGTCTCAAAGCATCTGTGAGACATTTGCGGTACATTCGTTGAATTACGTGCAAAATCTAACACTTGATTTTTGCTACACCCTCGAAAGCAGCGCGACGTCGAACTGCCCCTCCAGGTCGGCCCAATGCTGCATTCATTTCCATTCTCGTTTCATTAGTCGAGAACCATTTGTAACAGAAAGATTTCTAAACAGGAAAACATAATAAACAGCGAAGAGAGATAGAATTTAAAAACTCGAATACACCTCGAGAACTATAAGCAGAGAGTTGGAGTAAAGTGGCAGATTGCAAACGGACCGATACAATATATGTCTTGCATTCCGCTCAGTTTATCAATGCAATTCGCAAATAAACAATAAAAGGAAGATTGTGCCGAATAATTCTTATATTTTAACTGATCCAGACCGTTAGCATGAATATTTCACAAAAGAGATTGATTTCTGCTATGATCAATCTGTGTATTACGAAAATCCAATATGCTGAGTGCATGTAGATTTTGTAGCACCATCTAAAGGGGTTCACAAACTTTTCAGTTTAAGGGATCGACGTAGAAGTGTATAAAGCACTTCAAACTTAACAAGTTGCACATACAGCTGCAGCAAATGCAAACTGAAGCTACGAGACAGTCAGACTGACGTATGTGGCTGGACCAACGTTGACTTCAGAAAATTATGCTCGAAGTCTGAAAAATGAAAATTTTAATTGCAAAACGGCACAAATGATCGAAAGGGTCAACTGTGAAGAAGCATTGAGAGGGAAGAAAGAGGAATCTCTTCGCAACGTAGAACTTAAAAGCTCATTGCAACAATGTGATCGTTAAAAATGAACTGTAATGCGATTGATCTACGTATTTTGGAAAGAATTCTTTCAGCCAAATGTAAGAAAATGTTCCCTAGTAATGGAAAATTTTTTCCACCCTTTATCTTGGAGTACTGATCGCGGTATGGGTCTAAGGGAAACAATAACTTCTTCATTAAGCGTATGAAAACGAAGATGTAAAATGCCAACGTAACATTAAAAACGTAACTATCTATTTCTCAATCAAGTTGTTATGCATCTGGCAGTCAACTAGACCCACGCGTATGTGCTATACAATGGCGCGCAGAAAAATTACGGTTGTTAAATGTCTTACACTTCCGCACAAGTCTCAGGACAAGAACGACATTGCACAACAAGTCAGCACTGAATAAAACTCGAAAGGGTAATCCTGCAAAATGAAGTCAACAACCTAACAGTAGACTGCTTCCAAGTCAGCCAACAGAGGTTGACGCCAACAAAATCTTTTATACTCCGTCCCACCATTCAGCAAATTTCATTAAGGTTCCAGACCACTTGTTGGGGGACAACTCCTCTTTCCGACTTCTTCGTTCGCTTCCAGTCGCTTCCTTTCTGTGTTTTCAATATCGAACATCACTCTAGTTTCATGTTTTAGCAAACTGCAGAAAGGTTGATATTGCTCAAATGGATCGATTAGATGAACGAATTGAAAGTACTCACTTATCGCACTCTTCCCGATTAGTGATAACGATGTTACACATCATTTTTTTTCCATCTCAATCGCTAGATTAAAATGACGTGGAAATAATGGAATGACATCTAAAGAATCAAGTTCTATGACATCCGTCTGGTGATCGGCAATGATTAGTACCACATAATGGGTTGACTAAAGGCACAGCTGGAATACAACGAAAAAATGTTATCCAGCCTGTCAAATATGCTCGATAGTTTGCACTCAGTGAAACAGCTGCTAATAAAGTATAAATGAAAAGGAAAACGCTGGCAGTTGAATGCTTAAATGGTTTGCTTTTATGCTTAAATGCTTAAATAATAAAGTATAAAACTTAGTGCTTTAAGAGTGGAAAAGGCCCGTGCCTACCTGCTAAACATGTGTGCATCTTGTTAATGTCATTATCGCCCGTCATCAATCCAAAACGAATTTTCACTCCTTACCTATCATCGTCTTTCTCTTGCTTACCTTTCCTGCTTATCTTGACTGTATTACTCTTAAACGGCCACTTTGCAACTGCACCTGCAAGGAGAGATTTGGCGGAGACTCTCGCACTGGGCATCACATGGCTGTATTTAGCGCCAGAGCTATATGAACTCGCTGCTCCCTCTCTAATCTGCACGCATCTGGGATGGTCCACATAATCGCAGCTAGTGTTGAACGTTCAGTACTCACCAACGCCATAAAACTGAATAAAATGTCTTTCACCACAAGTAATTTCGTTGCATTTTTGTTCTAATAAATGTCTTTCATTTTAATGTCCTTTCTTCGCCTCTTCGAACTCAGATTTCCATTTCCTAATATGGATGTCACAGTGTCGAAAGATGGCTCATTTTTGAAAATAGAATCCACGCAAAATTTATTAATGACATAACATTGGTCATTTCATTATTACGCTTATATTTTTTGCAATATCTCAGCAGAATTCTTTCTTCGTTTCTTAACTGTTCAAGTTTTATTCAAAATGTGGAACTCGACTTACATAAACTCAATCAATTTCAGTTAATTCCAGTTTTGTGGTTCTTTCTTCGACTTTTATATCAACCCAGCGAAACTCTTCATTCAGTTTATGTCACCTTCGAGCATATTTGTTGGTAATGCTAACCTATGGAATACAATCATAAGGAGCTGAAAGATGCTAGACAATGCTAACCTTCAAACACACTTAATGGGAACAACAATATATACCATTTCCCGCATTCATCAGTATGCCAAATGAATGAGAAGAAAGCTCAGAGCCATTCTTTTTTAATGTTTCCTATGACAAATGGCATAGAAACCAATGATTCCTTTATCCGTTCAACTCCAGTAATAAATATAAGGATTACTGCAAGAAATAAAAGCGAGTTTCAATGCACTGCTCTTGACGAAGAATAATATTACTCGAAAGAGGAAGTGATGAGGATGATACAACCGAACTTATCACCTCGAACATTATAAGAGCCAGCGTGAAATACTGTTAGATAGGAGCGAAACGTTTATGAAAAGCTAGTGCAAGTAGAACCCTATGGATTTCGATAGTGAAATGAAAGAGTGAAGGCTGAAACAAGTGATGAAGTGAAAAGTTGAAAATCTTTCATTTTTGCAACAGTCGAATTGTCACTCATATTACACTGCTAAAGTGCGAGAAATATGATATATTCCCAATCAAAGGAACTTGTCACTGTTCTGTCGAACGAAAATCACCGATCAGTACCATCAATAATCTCAGATCGTTGAATAGCTTATATCCCCGGCGCTAGTATATCCATCTATGTAATCCTCTTGGTAATATGGCTTCTCGCATCTCACCCTTATGGAATGTTATTAAAATTGATAAATTCAAGGTCAAAATGATTAGGTTTCTAGGTTTCAGAGCTGATCTCCTCAGAACGCAACAATGGAGCATCAAACATCAGTAATTGTTCGGCTATACCGGTGAATGCTTGGCAATTAAAGAGACTTCGGAAAAGATTTACTAACGAGTGGCTGTACTTTTACGCCGTATTATTTTAATATTTTCTGTGCCACATTTCTGTTCGATGATTAAGCCACATATTTTGAATATAACTGCGTTCTTTTAATTTAACTTTTTATGACGCGCCATTTTTCACCTCTGATAATATACTTCGCACATCATATTTTATATGTGGAAATATGCTTAGACTGCCTCATACTACAACATCACACTTATTTCATTCAATTTCTGAATAAGTAAATTATTAATGCTAAAAAGTGGCATCATTGACAAATGTCACAAAGAGAAACAAGGACCGATGAGTGGAGAATTATTCGAACGCGCTTGAAAGTTGGTCGCAGAAATAACATATAAAGCGGCGATGGAAGTGTAACGCAAATCTCCTTGACAAGCAGTGCCTTCATGATTAACCTTCTTGCCTATCGAGAGATTAAGGTGAGCGCTCCCACTAGACAAGCTTTTCGCTAGAAAAAAAAAAGAATTAGAGCTGAAAAATCCTGGAGAATATCTCGCCAAATGGGAGTCTAAGCCAAATGCTCAATGTGCTTGGAAATGTCATTTAAATAAGAGAAATTTGATGTCTGAAAAAAAGGCAACCTTCACATTAAAAAACGAATGGAAAAATGCATCCAGAAGATGCATCACGTAGACTTTTACGGCTCATATTACCTAATTGATCGGGTGTAGGAACAACGATTTGCGCTAAATAATGTTGTCTTATCTGGAGTCAACCAGCTGCAATCAACGAAAAAGTTTTTCTACCTAATCCGAAGCAAAACTTTAAAAAAAGATTTGTGGCATCACATCCAACATGAAGAACTATAACGAAATTCGGATGTGTCGTCCTAAAAGCCAGATTATATCGCTTTCCGCTCATTATATCGCTCATGAAATCATCGCTTTCCTCTTTTTTTTAGTTTGCGAGAGAAAGTGCTCAAGAAATAAGGAGGCGTATACGCACGGTTATATAAGCAGAGCTCAGGCACAACGCTTGCAGAAATTTGTAAATCGCTTGTAAACACATTCTACATTATACGCGCATAAATTTTGGCGTGAAGTGACAAATGTTCGTCTAAACCATATTGCGTAATTGAGGAGAGAATTTTCAAACTTCCATTAGCCGATATTTGGAACTTAAATTCATTTTGAGCTGATTTAAGACGACAATTTGAGTTAACTTAAGTTATATACATTGCAGAACTGTCATCTGGTTCATTAATATGATGGAAACAGCATCTCAAAATGATCAACAGTAGACGAAAGTGTATCGGTACTGCGGTATCTATAGACGCTCAAAAAAATAAAATACTATGCACTGAAGCTGTGAAATTCTCAAAAGTAATGGCTTCCACCGAAGAAAATGATCGAAACAATTACAACACAAGAAAGAGCAGAGATCAAGCGATAAAAAGGAAGAAGTGTCTTAAAAAATATGAAAAAAGAGAACGGTAGGAAAAGAAGCGGTCATAAAAGGTGCACGCAGCGAAGACGCAGAAATAAACGAGAAAGTGAAACGATGAAGAAAGAGAAAGAGATAACAAACCAGGGACCACCATCCAAAAATAACGAGCAATCAAATTACCAAAATAGGGATACAGGAAAATGAGTCGCTCAGAGGCATGCGGTGACTTTTATTCCTCTTCCTTATGAGGACTGCGATGAATGAGAATGACAAATAGAACTTAGTAAGGAGAAGGAGGAAGCTACACTTTATGCTTCTACTCATCATACCTTCGTTTCGAACATATTTTTTCACGAGAAATGTGAAAGCGTAACCTCGTTCGCTTACTTATACCGAGTTGAAGCAACACGAGAAAATCTTCGAGAAGCGGGAACAGTTCAATGCCACAATGATGTTGAATTCAAAGAGGATTCGTTGATACAGTACATTAGTTTACATATTCGATGCTTACAAATGAGATGAATACTCAGATGATTACGAGGATGAATACACTTGAAGGACAAAATAAAGAGTGAGAAGTTAAATTCGGAGACATAATGATGGAAATTTCACTGCTGCAAATGGAATAAAAAGCATTTTCATAGCTGCGATGTTTGAGAACGAATAGTTGGTGCTAAAAATTTTAGTCTTCTTCCAGCATGAGGCTTTGCGTGAAACTGAGGATTTCAGACTGTTCGATGTGAATTTCCCAACACGGAAAAAAATAGCGACAAATACTGCCAATCGACGATTCTTTCAAAAGTTTATTATTTTAAAGCGGTGCATAGGATAAATTTTTTTCCCCCTACCTCCTCTTCCCCCTGCTTCTCCACAACTCCACAACACATAATTTTTCTTTTCAGCTGCAAAAAATAAGAGCCATCCGATAGACACATAGAACGTGATTTATTTACCTGGCATCCAGAGAAAGTGCCAAAGAACTTTGTGACTTCTGACTCACATAATCCCTTCGCTTCCGATAACTCTTAACTACCATACTTGAGCTTCTCTGGTTCCATTTCTTCTTTCTTTTGCTCTTTCAGTTCACCTGCTTGAGAGTGTTGAAGGAATCGTTTTGCTCATGAACTAACTGCGCTAATAGTCTCATTTTTCACTAATGAAATTTTATGTGCCAATTACATCCATTTACACACTTTGATATTTTAAAACATAAATAATAAGGTGCTGATTATGCAGGATTCTCTAATCTGACACAATTCGAACGTAGAACAATTAGTCATACAATCTACGGCACTGGGTATAATTTACGTGTTGAGCGACTTTCCTCGGTTAATATCAGTGAATTTTTAACGGAATTACAAAAATTCCAACGACCGTTTTGCTCCTCTCATTTTGATATATTTAGGCTTCTCTGTTTGTTGACAATCGCATTGGGAAATTGATAAGGTATAGACTGCTGCCAATCAACCGTGAGAACGGCTGATTTTTTTTTCAAGCAGCTGATTTTCGATGCAATAAAACCGTTGAATCGATCGAAAAATTCATCGCATCCACCTATTATGAAAGAAAGTTTAATCACCACAGCGATTCAACTCTTCTCATCGAACCGCAAATCGCATCAAACTCTACAAAGTTGTTAAGCACTAACCTATCGAAAAACTGGAATGTTATCCAATTCAAAGCATCCCAAGGAAAGGAATAATGTTCATGTGAAGAAATTCTCACAACTTGATAAACTGAATAAACTACACAATATTGAGCATAATTCAGAACAGAATGACACCGCAGTTGCAACTCTGAATGTTTCGATAAAACATAAACGTGAGCCAAACTGTAGAGGAATACGCTCAGTCTGCTACAATGAAAAACAGCAGCAACAGATTGGTTTTAGTATCATAGGAAATGCTTGAATTAATGACAAAGACAACAGCCGGTAGTATGGGAACACTATAGCCAATCCTTGTGAGAAATTTATTTCAATATAAATATCAATTACATACGCCACCGACTTTCCCATAAAATTGGACAAATTTCATTGATCCGATGCAAGAAGCGATTTTGATAGATATATTTTCCAGAAATATCTGTCATATGCTCCGTACGAATATTTATGTTTTCGCTCCACTTCTCCTCTTCCTCCAACCGCTCTCTTCTTAAGCATTTTGTTGCTCCCTACTCATGGCTAAAATCCTTGTGATATAAACGAAGAACGATTAAGCACAACAGTGCGGCTAAGCGTCACTAAATAATTATTCAGGACAAGTAAGCTGTTAATGTTTTGGCAATACACATCCATGGGCTTTCGAATCTGAACTTCACAAAACTCAACACGAAAATGCAATTCACAATATCCGTGCTACTCCGCTGAACGGCGTCAATATCGCGTGCAGAAGTTAGTAACGGATCGACTCGCAAGGAATTGAAAGCATAACCATTACTCCTCTTTTAGAAATATTCTTTCCCTCAAGAAATCAACAAATTTTCTTTGCACAAAATATTCGTTATGTTTTCGTCGCGCTCAGGAAAATTTCGAGCAAGTTCTCCTAATTACTCGATTCACTGCGAATACAGCATTATTCTTAGCGTCAAATCCAACGCTTTAAGAGTAATTTATACATTGCTCGGAGTTTGACAAGGAAAACCTATTTTTGTCATCTTGTATCTATTTTTGAAAATGCTGAAAATAGTCTATAAAGCATCCAAATCTGCCAGAAAACTCTCTAATGAGTGCTTCGTGAGATAAGCGTCTCTGGAAAGATGAGAGGGATACCAATGAGGCTAAGCAAACACTTGCCAAATGAGCAAAATAACACACAAGCAATATGCTGAAGTAAATGTCTCACAACCTTTCGCTTGAAAGAATGCTACCTTAAGCAGAACATAGGTCTATAATTGCAAAATGCAATTTGCTAATGATATAATCGCAAATAGCATTCCGCTGTTGGTAAATTAATGGAATGTGAATCGTTTAATAACGATGAAACGTTCATAACCCACTTATGTTACAGTCCGGGATAAAATTTCAGCCAAAAAACAATATTGCTGAATAAAATATCAACTTTAATAGTTGAAGTATAACATAACTTGCAAAGTAGAAAGACGCAATTACTTAGAAATTTCTGTGAGTGACTATGCTCCAAGCCGGAACATTCGATACACTGAATAACCTAAGAAATGATTTCGCAGCGTATACAGACATTGCAAAGACAGAACATTCAGAAATAATCAAAAAAATTTTATTTATAAAAAGATTTAGAAGGCACAACAGCTGGAATACTTCAAGGTAGTCATCATAAGCATACGACCGCAGCACGAACAATGTGAAATATATTTTCCCTGCAATTTTTCTTCTACGGATCGAAAAAATTCGATTATTGAAAGAGATTAATGAGATTAGTCAATGAGTACAACCTGGATACTCGTAGAAAGTATTCGGAAAACGGCCAGTTTGAACATGAGATGCCATGAACGAGGAAGAGATCTCTGTCTTTACTCTTTTCTCTCAATGTCTCTTCCTCTCAAATAGTGCCTTTTTTAGCTCAGTGCGTATCGTAGACGATTATAAATTCAACACCGGGAAGTAATTGTTGGGGGACTAACAAGTGTAAAAACAGTTGCGTGGTAAGCAAAGAAGCCTTATTCAGATGGATCAATCCGAGATAAAAGTCGAAACAAACGGTGATCTATCGGAAACGATGAAAAATTGAAATAGCAAAAAAAAAATTCATCCATATATCGCACCAAACACGTTCACACAACGCCTTTCTCAAAAATCTCGCAAGAAAATACATCAAACACTACATGTTTCGTTACAGAGAATATAATTTAAAAGTTGCGCTGAACGCTCGCCCTATGTTTCAAAAAATCGTGAAATAATGTATTGACCACCAAATAATCCTACATTCTGACACACGGTGTTCTTCAAAAGTGCCGATATCTGCCGACCAAAATTCAAATAGAATTGCCATATTTCCCATATACAAGAAATTTCCAATTCCGAAAAATAATGTGCAGTGCAAGGATATGCTGTCTCCCCTAGTATACTTTTTTATCTTAACTTCATCTGCACATTAGACCTGCCCTTCCAACCTCAAGCACTTATAAGCCCTAATTCCCTGATTTTATTTCACTTAGTTCCCTTTCCCTTCGAGTTTTCATGAACAAAAAAGCATTTCAACTTACTGCTATCGTTCACAACGGAGCAGCTGGAAGCGCCACTGATTTTGATAACTGGCAAGCGGCATGTGTTCCCGAGAGGGAGCTCTGCAAACAAACATCTTTGTTCTGCATGACCATACTGCAACCTGAATATTAGTGAACAGTGCATAAGTCGCTGTTCCACCAGCGGCCAACTGAGGTGTACTTGAACGAAATGAAGACTTATTTAAATACGTGGCGACTGATGGACTGCATTAGAGACTTCAGATAATAAACACTTGTGATAGAAAATCGATGAGACCGACCGAAGATGATCGCTTTGTGAGTTACCAAAAAAATGCTATGGAAGAGAAAAAGGGTGGGACGAAGATATGGCCAAAGCCAAACGCATACGTCGAACTTCAACTCAGGCATGGATGAGAAAGCCTGACAGTGGTAGCTCCAACGACGAAACAAGCGACCGAAAGGGTCAGTGCAGGCCGTTCAATCAGTGCGCGGAACGCTGGTTTAGGTTCATCCATTCGTTCAATTCCCCATCCTTCAATCACGATTCCTATAGGACCCGCATCAGGATCAGGCACCGTCGTCCACTGCGCTCCACCTCCCATCGTTAATCAACTCGACATTATAAATGGTGAACGTTCTTGCTCCAAAAAGGTGAGAGGGAAAGAAGGTAGAGTAAAATGTCCCCCAGTTAAGATTTGTAATATTATAAACCAATCGTTTCAAACCGACATGTGTGGTAAATGACAGTAGATGTGCATTATTTGACAGCAGCGTAGACAGTTTCGACAGATGGCACCGTCGATGTTGTTGATGACTAGTGCAATGCTAACAGCCTCTTCTATGTTGTTTATTAATTATTTCACATTGGAATCAACCTCTATATCAAACGAATTTGCTTCAAGATACTCAGTTAGTAACGTGGCGATGGATCTTGAAACCTAAATTCAGAAACAGTGCCTAAGTTACCTTGAAAACACGCATATTTTGCTGCTCGAATATTTATCAAAAGCGAATTTTTTTGTCTAAATATTTGCGCCAATAGTTAGTTATGCGCGAAAATGCACCTGACAAAGGCTTCAGATGTTTGTGACAGGTTCACCATGTGAAGGAAACAGATTTCAGTGCCACCTCACATCACCTTCTTTCCTGTCATTCTTTCTGCGTCGAATTTTCTCAACCAGCGGATCTTGCAATTTTACCGATCTATACGCCTGCATCAATAATTAAGAAACAAACAATCAGATATCTAGTAATGTGTTATTATGAAATTTTCCAAATGTGCAAATAATAAGAATTTCTCTATCATGTACATCCAATCCGTTTGGCAATAGAGACTTGCCTTCATATGTTCATAGCTTACCCATGAAAATTCAAATTAAGTAAAAGAACATTTTCCAGAAATGAATTAGAAAAAAAGTTCCTCCGTGACAAACTTACAGTGGACGTGAGAAATTTATAGGAGGTATAGCTTTCATGAAAACTACTGCAATAAAGCGAGGCGGTAATCGAACACAGAAAATCAACAGAACCTGAGTATTTTGTGATGCATTTGTGCGAAGAGGAATGCGCTCTCTGTCGCCAACACTGCATGAGGCAATAGAGCGCAAGGACGAGAACCAGTAGCGCGCTCACAGCCAGGCATGCACCCAGAATGAATACGGCGACCATGTCCGGCGTAGGTTTCCACCGAGATGACACACCTCCCACCCGATTAACACCATCAACACTTCCTGCAAATTTCATTTTGCATTCATCCGCATTTTTTTCCAACGTCAAGTACTGGACCCAGTTATAGCTTCACTCATCATAATGAGTTCCCAGGTTCTCTTTTCGCGTAGAATAGACAATTTTCTAATGAATTGTTGATTTGACGAAAGAATGAAAGGTGCCATCAGTGTTTTAATTGGTATGATATGCTGCTTCTAAAATTGGATCAGTTAAAATTAATGGCTCATTTAGGCCGAAAGTCATAGCAGCATTTACTGCTAAATGTTTCAGATGCGTAAATCAATTACAACTGCGGAAACGTTTAAAACGTCACGTCGAAAAAACGGTTGTAATTAAAATTAGTACAGTCATTTCAGCACGATAATTCGGCACAAACTATTCTTTAAAAAAACGGCAAAGAAGGTAACCATGGAACGAGATAAGTGATGAAAGTTCACGTAAATTACTAGATACAAAAAGTATGTTGCCCATATTTAGCAACGGGACATTAAAAACTTGTTACACCTACATACAACGATTATCCTCACCTTAACAAGCAAGGAGAGAGAGAAGAAATTATGAAAACTATGAAATTTAATTACGAAATAGGCGATTACGCTCATTATCATAAGTCAGTTATAAATCGACTCAGTGCTGACATCAGTGACAACTGTTATCACGGACATTAATAAGACTTGTTGCGGGTGGTACAGAAGGCGGTGGGTTGGGTTGTTTTATCGATAACGGGTTGTTTTTGTATTGATAATGATGGTGTTGAGCGCCCGGGCGCTATACAATTAAAAGAGATCTTATGGCGAGCATCTACACTTATCTCTACCTCACATGCAATCAATCACCTGAGAACTCCATTTTCTCTTTCTACCAATTAATTTCCCTATTCATGTGTTTTGGGCGAGATTGCTCGAAGAAGCTCATCACGACAGCATCGTGTGACTGATACATGCCTACGCACACATTTGTCTTTCTTTGGGGGTCGTTTGAATTCGGCAAGCAAACCTTAAAGTACGAAATCATGTGAGAATAATGGGCATTACAGGTTGTCTTCTTCTAACACATTTTATTTAGACCCATCGGATTTATTTCGGCTCAGTTTTATGCTCGTAAATCTGCTAAAACCATGTGAATTTTTTGGTGGTTGAATTCTCATTTCACACTGATTCAGCGGGAAAAAACTCCTCTTCCACGGGGGTTTGCGTAAGTAACGAAGTCGCCTGAAATATGATGCCCTTGCCCTGCACGTTCCATTTTTTTTTTTAAATCCATAATTTGCAAGAAGTGAGTGATAAAGTGAGCGAGACAAAAAACTGCATATCTTTTACTTTTTCCTCTGCTGCGCTCGCTGCCTTGTCTTGTTTTATCGTTGCTTTTATACGTAGTTGAATTAATTCGACAATCTGTAACGGTTACGACAATAAATAAAACCTTTACTTAAGGCAGTCTGCGATAAATGCAGCAGAGTAGCTCGTCAAGTAACTGAATTTGCAAAAAATAGAGCTTTTAGGTAAACTTCTTAATAAGTTTACAATCTAAATATTCCTTTGAAATAATAGAGAGTTATACCTTTGAGGGCCAGAAACAATTTCACTTTCATCGTTCTCACTTCTAGAATTTTATAAACTATTCAGTCACCATAACTGGGTCATGATAACTCATCAGCTATAGTCGATGGTGTTTTCTACAAAACTTTTCGAGGTAAGTTTTTCACCTATATAAAATGCTTTCTGCGAGAACAAAAGAAGTGTGAAGTCATGAAAAAGCGTCAAACGTTATCACTGAGTGCTTCACTAAGCAGGCAGCTTAAACATTTCTCACTGCCAAAACAAACCCATGCCTTCAAATAGCAGAAACAGCAGTATCCCGTCCTTCAGTCTTTCAGGGATAGCTGGTAAATCTTTCGAAACACTGTAAGGTTTTCAGTTAAATCACTGTACATCGAATTAAATGTGAGCAAGTAATGCAGAGATGCTGATTGAAGACGAGATTTGTCCAAGTCAACAGCTTCTCATGGAAGGAAGCAAATCAGGAAGAAAAACTTTGGAGAACTGCATTAAATTTTAGATGAAATATGTCAGCTTCCAGGATTTCGAATGGATAGTTCTCGAGCTAGCAATCCCATGAGGCTAGGCAAAATGACATATGCAAATGTCAGAAACACGACTTCGCCACGAAGCAATTCTACACGAAAGAAAAAGTCCATGAAAAAGCGTCGAAAAAAATGAATTGTTCTATTAACGCATATAAGCACAAAAGACCTGTGAAGGCATGAGAAGGCGTTAGACATCACTTGAATGTTTCACTAATCAGGCAGCTCAAACAGTTCTCACTTAGCACTAGCACCAAATGCAAAATAAATGAGATGTTGTTTATTACCTAGGCATTATAACTTTCAGCTATTCATTGCTTAAAGTTTTCCCATCATTCGAGCTCTTCTGGTCGGCCGCCAAATTTGCTTAAGAAGCAATGTTACTGACTATGCGCATAAATCTCTTCTGAACTCAACGCCGAAATGCTCACTCTTCTTATGTGATTGCAGCCTTATACTGAGCGAAAGCAAAAAGCTATGAATTGCGAGAAATGCTGCAGCGTTTTTCATGAGGTAGAAAATACATTTCACCGTTACTGTTTTCGGAAATGAGCAAACCGGCGGGCGGAAAGGGTTGGATTATATTCTCATATAATTGTATATGAACAGATTTCCGGTCTGATCATATTTACTTCAAAACGTAAACTGACCAAACACCAACGAACAGTGAAAATACATTTCGCAAGATTTGTTTTCTCTATTTACCTTTTACATGTTTCAGTGGATGAATGACACAAAACAGCATCAAACATATTTGTTAACTTTTGGCATATGTTGATAAAAAAGTCTCCTTATATTTAATGTGATCAACAGTAAAGTACAGTCTGCTGAGAAATTAGTAACAACCTAAAAAAACTAAAGCTATTATAGATGAGCAAATTTCACTGCATTATAGTACATAAATGGCAACAAAAAAAGGCCTAAGACATTCGAATAGGCCTAGAAACGCCCAAACAACACAATATCGTTCATTGAGAGAACTATGATTGAAAGTCTTTTGGTGGCTATTTGAGCAAGCACATCGAAGCAATCGATGGGAGTATGCATGGACTTTTCGAATGTTTATGGAAATTAAATGCGGATTTTTAGATAACATACCATCTATCCATTTCGCTGTTAATTTCTCTATCGACGAGGTGTAGTTAGGTACTTTTTCATTTCGTTGCGTTTTGCAGGCAGCGAGTGTTTTGCTTGGCAAATGATTCAGAATTATGACAAGTTCACAGCTGGTAATGAGTGGTAAGTTACCAATTAAGTAATCGTCGCCTTATTGATACTGGCCTTCTTAGAAATACATGAAAATTGGTGCAGGTGATGCGTTGGAGTATGGAGCAAAAAGAAAAGCCTGAAGACGAACTTGTGGACGTAGGGATGAATTGCTGACGAATCAATATAATTAAAACATCCAAAGGGACCGAGAAATTCATATAAACTTTCATAAGCAAATCTTCAAAGGCAAAAATAAAGGCATCCTAGCAGTTCACCTTATGGTGTACAAATTTCCAGCAACCCGATGCAAAAGAGGGAGCCAAGAAAGCAGTAGAAGCTAATTTACAAGTATTTGGTTACTATGAACACCGTGATCAAGCACTCCGCATTGCTATAAATTTTTTGACTGAGCGCTTGTAGCAGTGCAACTTTAACATCAGCTCGCCACCTTGTTCACCTTTCTTATGAAGGGTTTCCACTATCTTTCCTTGCTATTTTCTACCTCTGCCGCAGGTGCTTATTATCATACTTTTCGAACAAGTGCAGGAACAGCATGCTTTTTTTCATTTTGGGTATGTGCGAAAACATGAGGAAAAGCACTACATAGAGAATATACAATTCTTGCAGATATTGCAAAAATGCTCACAACAGGAGTGAATACAAATAAGGCATCATCGTCATCGGATTATCGGAATTTATCGAAAAACGCATTAAAATAGACGTGTGATAAGCGCAGTTTGTACATATCATATCATATCATGCATAATTTTTCTGTTAATATACAGTCACAAACGAAGCATTTTTGACTCCATTACTCGACAAGCATTATGGCTAATTTCGTTAATTAATGAGCAGTCGATGAGATATCTCTTGTCCGCTACAATTTCTATAGCGACGGCTTTTATCCTATTTCGAATTTCATGACGTATACTATTGTGCGAATGTTTCGGTGGGTACAACTAAGCGGTGAATGCTGGAAGACCCACATTACTCAACTGACGCGATGGAATTGTTCTCGGCAGTCGGAAGAACATCTGATAAAAACGTGGAAATTTACAATCTTCTTCAGATTTCCGCACGTTGTAATGAAGTGGCAAACTTCGTTTTACTTGACTCCAAAACAACAAAAGTGAAATTTTTTTGAGAAGCCGAGTGAATAACGACACACTAATTGAAACAATACAATCAATTAAAACTTTCTATCTACTAGGTGTATCCAGTTTGCATTTTTCATGTCTTCCTATGCCTCTTCTTTGGATCAACTCGTTCTCACATATTTCGATTCCGATAATTTCTATCGCTCTAATCACGAACTTAAGGCAACTCTCCCAACATAAAAAAGCCACTTGTAGGAAGGGAAAAAATCCGACGACACGTTTGAGAAGATCAGGTAAATTTAAAACAGCAAACTGCGGGGACGACAGTAGCTGTAGGCAAAGTGGAATGCATCGAAATTAGTGAGCATTTTCGAAAATGACGAGATGCGGCGATGGATTATGTTGCTTAGAAACGTTTTATTAACGCTCTATTGCTGCTGCAAGGAAGTTATTCAATTACATCGGATCGTCATTGAAGTTCGTAGCTTTTTCTGTCTTCGTCTTTTTCAATGGCGCTTCCTTAAATTTTTCTCACAAAATGAATTCCTTCCCGATTTTAGTTTTTTTTTGCGGGGAGGGGGGACGAAGGGAGGAGGTATTAAGCAAATAGAACAGCTAACTGATCACACTTAAATTCGCTCTTTGCAGTAATCACTGCGCTCTTGATGCGACATTCAGACGTGTTATATTGGGTTGTTGAAGGTTCGTATCACATACATGAAAAGCATGGATTCGAATTAAAATGGTGGAAAAGTTATACTCAATGAAAAATTCACTGACAGTTTACTACTACTGCTTCTTTGATGACTTGAAACATTAACATTATCCCAAACATTTCAAATCAAGCTTTGAAGGAGCGAGAGTCATCTTGAAACAGAATATTTTGCCCATTTCATTTCAAGCAAAACGTTCAGACCTTTTTTACGGTATTTAAGAAGTTTTCTGGTCGGACTTTCCGAATCCCTTAATTTACCGATCACTCCACCCGCTCTTTCGCTGATGAGGGCTCTTTGTCCTTACTAAATTGCAGGCGCACATTTCGACACTTGAGCATTTGCATGTAATAAGACCGGAAATATGCACAGAATAGTGATGGCACTTGAACAAAAGAATTAAAAAATCGTGGCAAAAACTAAACCCTGCTATTTCCGCAATCAGAAAAATCTCCCTCTCCCCATTCCACTCTACCCCTCAAATTCATTCACTTTCTCCTCACCTTATCTTCCCCATTATAATTCCTGCTCATAACAAAAACGCCTCATAGAGGGTGTTCACCCTGTTGACCACTGTTTTTCAAAAACATAAAAACATTCAACAATAAAAATTCGGATCGCAGAGGCACAATTTGATTGGATCGCAATGCTGTAATTTTTGCACAAATATCATTGCAGAAACTTTAAGCGAAAATGAACGTTAAAACGTTGATTTCAATGGATATTCCCAAGTGAATCTAAATTATGTAGATGAAACAGCTTACGAGGAACGGAAATTAGAATGCATGATCTTTGCGGAAGAACCGCTGTCGTAAAGGACTCCTAAGTGAACGAAGATTTTGTGTTGAGGAAAGCGTTTTGCTTTAACGCGCTATTATCTCACACAATAAAATCAGCTGTCTTTCTTTTTTTTCTGATCATCTTATCGAATCCGAGGAAAACGTTCACGCGGAATGGAAATCAAAAACGAAGCAGTTCCTACCATAAACTCGACTACCACATAGGAGTTCGGCTCTGCATGATTCGATGCAATTCTGCAAGCGCCACTTCAACGCTCCTTTCACATCAGTATAAAAACTCAATTGTGTGATTGTAGATAACTTTGGTTTTTTTACCATTCTAACCAACTTTGCAACGCTGTAATGAAATAAATTAAAATAAAAGATTCAGTTTTCAACGCCACTGTGTTGCATTTCACTGAAGAATGATGTTATTAGTGGGAAAGTTTCAATTGCCGAATATGACCGGCAAACAGAAAAAGGTTTTTATATGAATTTCCTTGAAGTAATGCTGGATGAGAGCTTTCGTCTGTGACACATTATGGTACCATATTACAGTCCTTCTGATCGATACATAACTTTTCAATGCATATCGTGAAGTTCGTCGCTCTTATTTTTCAGCAATTTTGATGCTTTTAACGCTATAAACCTTCGACAGAGGGAAATCCATGAAGCTTTTTGAACGTTTTTCTTTCCATCTAGAAGAAAGATTGCAGAATGTATGCTTAACTGTTACATTCGCAGGTAAACATCATCAACTGCCACTCTCAGTTGGCGCGAAAACAGCAAAAACCATAGAAAGACTGGAAAAAATTCTTCAGTAATTGAAGCTTTAATCATTTAGGTTTCATCTAAGGAATTTTTCTATGAAATAAATCCGACATTTAGCCTGTTTATGCTTGTTGAAGTATTTTTTTAAATGCTAATTATGTTCTCTGATTGCAGAGTGCTGCACGAATCTTTAGACGCAAAATTTGATGACAACGTTTTTGACTCTTAGCATTTCCAGTATCAATTGCTTGCATCTTTGAGAGTGCATCTTAGTCTCAAAGATCTCAAAGATCTTAATCATCTTAAACGCTGTTAAATTGACCCACAAATTATGAGCTCATCATGACATAAAGCATTGTGAGATTGATTCATTATTCGAACTTTGACGAATTGGATTTCTCAGGATTCACTATCGCTTTTCTGTAATCATTGAATCACCTGAAAGCTTTTTTGGAAAAGTGACGTTCAGGCACATCTGTAAATGACGTTTTCGTATGGTGAGACGACAGTTATAGTAGCCTCTAGATCAACTCTCCCTTTAAATTAAGGAGTCCAAAAAATTGCCCACTACGTAATAGAAACTTCACGACATTCAGATAACCGCTAATCATATCGAACGCAAAAACGGCACTAATTAGTCATATATCCTTAGATCGCTAAAGGGATTTAAAAAAGAGAAAGCGAAGAGACAAACTTTCGATCAAAAATCGCATGAAATTATTTTTTTCAGTTTACGTCGCTCGTAAATTTTGATTTTTGAGAGAGATGAGTGATTAAAATAGTGACGGCTGAAAAAGCGTTTTCCCGGCGTATGGAAAAGAACAGTTTTTGCCTTTAAATAGTGAGCATTGGCCGAATTCAATGGCAAGAAAAGGCTTCTCCTTTGTTTCAACTGCACCAATTGTTCCCTTGTGTGTTGTTGTTAGCTAAAATAAAAGAGCCGTTTATCTGCAAATGCGACTCCGAAAAGGAAGCAAAAAAACTGCTCGATCTGTCAAAAAAATCTATCCTCTGAGCGATTGAATTATCTGTAGAGTTTCGCAAGCAAAACTCATATTTTTTGTTGATCTTAAAGCATAACTGCCAGAAGTTACCGCTGATATTGACGACGGACTACTGTATAGCAGAATAGGATAATCAGAGGCTATAAATGATCATCTGCTGCCACACTGCTGTGATACTTCCTTCAATTTCATATTTTCGAGAGTTCTCAAAATTGTATGAAGTGAGTCATTCGCACTCATAGAGACTGATGATGTGGTGAATGCTAAGAAGCGAACATCGAGAGATAACAAATAGGGACCAGAGAGGGAGAAATTAGAGCCAAATGATGACACAAAACGGAAAAGCACTTTCTCATTTGAAGCAGCAGTACGTAAAGCAACGCAGCCAAACATGCCACGCTTAAACGAGCTCTTTCTGGGCGAACTGGAAGTATGTGATTGCCCTAGAAAAGAGCCATCAACTTGCTAAATGGCACTAATAAACCTACGAAAATTATATTCGCGTTCAGAAATTCTCGAGCCTCTCTAGAAAAAAAGACTACTCCAACCCTATCTAGAAGCAAGAAATATTGTGCTCAATTAGGATGGCTCGACGTCGTTATTGCTCCCGCTCATCCGCTTCTCCCCAATAAGACGAATATGCCAAAGGGAAAGACTTATTATTCAGAAAAAACGAACGAAGCATTTAAAGGTTGAGTTGGAAAATTTCCCAACGGTGCGCATGGTAGACTTCGTACTGTACTCTTTCTTAACCATCGACCTTTTTTACATCCTCATCGGCTATGATGCCCTGCTCAACAGCAAATTAGCGAGATACCAGTATTAGACTTTAACTGCTATGATAGTGGACTTTATGTGAATGCGAAACTGTTCTCATGAGGTGGCGTGCAGCGCGATTTCGATGTTTCCATTGACTCCTACCTGTAATGGGAAAATTATTTACATTCCATCTACGAAAGATGACTCGGGATTGTGAATTGCATCTTTCAGGTTTATCTACCATCAAATTGTTGATCAATGCCCTAATGTGGCTGCAGTTTATTGGCTTCGTAATTCTGAATACTGCTCTTTGATATGATGGCGATCGTTCAAATTCGAAACCGCAGCAGGTGGTAATGTCGACAATTGCCTGAACGAAGCTGCATTTCTGTAAAAAAAACTCTCAGAGACACTCGCATCTCGATTACAGTACCATCTAATGCTCTTAATCTCGATTCTTGGAAGGAATACTGAATGCGTTAGATTCGACCATGTGCTGTGATATCTGCGGCTTCTCTCACATACCACCTTTCATCATCAATAAGAACTCCCACTCATTCGAGGTTGTGATTATTATTTGCGACAAGAACCTCTTCCTAGTTGAATGCTGTCGCCATAATTCCTTTCATCGCATATTTCGTTCCCGCGCAGTGTTTACTCTCCTGTGAAACTGCGTTAACCGAGGCAAACGCCCTATTCAACAACCACTGGCAACGTTTCGGTCTTGGCATTAAATTTAATATCGATTATTAGAGTTCAATCACTGTTTTAGATGGTCGGCCTCATGTTCGTCGCTTTTTTCCAATTTTTCAAATTTTTTCCGATCCTTTCCGATTTGTCACTTCTCCTTTTATGTTTTTTATCAGTAAAATAAACATCACTTCAAGTTTTACTGCTGCCACCGTTAATGTTGCAATCACTGCAGTCACTACTATTGCTAGCACCATTATTACTACTTTACTGCAGGACATCCAGATTCCTGACGAAATGCAGTATTCTAGTGCTACAGCATTCCAGAACGTAGAAAGTTTTTTGCTATGCTGGTTTCAGTGGTGCCAATTTAGTTGAGATAACAAAAATGGTGTGTTATTTTGAAAACGAAAGAAAGTGAGCTATAGAACAACTCACATTTCAAATGAATTTTTCACACCTCTGTTAATGAAATTTTTGGAACCAGAAAAATCAGTTGCAGATAAACTGCAGTCGTCGTTGTAATTGAAAATGCAATTTAAAAAAGTATTAAGAGACGCTGTTGGATAGAAATTTTAGCAAATGAACATTATAACAGCAGTTCAATGCTCGACAAACTAAAAACAAACAAAAAATATGAGGCGTTATATAAATAGAGAAAATTTCAATGATTTACCGAGGAAAGTCCAATGAGGCTCAAAGCGTTATGAAAAAGAAGTCTGAAGCATAGAATTCGTCATGAAAGCGATCGGATGAAGCAAATAAACATCTTGGAAATTCTGTTTTTGCATGGAGAAGGCAGCCATCGAATGAAGGCGGGTTTAGGAGATGAGGAACTGGGTATGGTAGAGGTTGTGTTTGGGGACGGATGAAAAGTCACTGATCACTGTGCTGCACCTTCTTTTGTGCTATAAACATAGCTTGGAACATATGTTTGGATATGTTAATAGAAAGATGAATTTTACAATGAACATACAATTTAACACAGTTTTTACTTCCCCATTTTTAGATCAGATCGCTTTGAGAGAGATGAGGAAGGGTTATTGTCAGCATTGTTTTTCCATCTTTTGCTACGAGTTATAAAGAGGAATTAATAGTCCCATAAATCAAAAGCAAGTGGAGGAGCAATGGTATATAACAGGAGGGAAAACAACGACGTGCATTTGTTGAATTGCCACTATGCAAAGCCCATATCGCACAAAAAAACAATGACATAACCTAAAACACTGCTATACACAAAGTCAATTGCTTGCATGAATCCCACTGAAAGAAATCTGTCCGCTTTTAATATCCAAACGGCCATATCGAAAACAAATTCAAGATCTATGAGGGAGACGGAAAAAACAGTGGGAGCTAAACCTTGCGCAATCCCTCTAATCACTATGAACAGCCGTTATATATCATCAAACAGACACCTATAATTACAGAAGTAGCTTCGCCACTCTGCACTATCGTACGAGACTGGAAAAGAATATCGAAAAAATCTAAACTCAAGTACTTACGAATCTTCTCCATTTCGAATCTTTAATAGATCACAATAACGAGCAAACTATCGAGCTGATCTGCTGCTTTGTTTAATAGTGTTTGCTTATGGGCAAAACGCGTATCGAATACAGCAGTAGTTGAAATAAATGCTAATGGCACTGCTTTATTTATGCAAAGCACAATGCAGTTCACTTGTGAGAGGAATTAATTTTTATGAGCAATAGAATTCCCTTTTGGAGAAAACTACAAAATAAAATCCAGCACTAAAAAATCGATGAGTAATTACATCTTATTGGAGGAAAGAAATCTCGCTATAGTATTTTTATTAATAAACTCTTGAAATTTCAACAAAACATGCAGTAAGGTTTGCACTCACTAAACGTACCGTTGCTTATATCTCTTAGCTTACTTCCATTGCCTGAAAATAAACAGTATTGATGAATTTATGGAATGGCATTTGTTAATAGCGCTTCATAAGGCGGGATATTGCTAAAGCCAGGAATGCAATAGTTGTTAACTTGGCTAGATAAATAAGCTGCATGACATCTCCAAAGCTGTGCACTTTCCACTATAATTATTGGAACCATCGGGGTGAAAAATAAGCATTATCAAAATAGTGATCTAGTTTTTCATTCAAATAGAACGAAAAGAAAATTTTCCCAACTTCAGTATGAAAAAATAGTTGCGGAAATTATAAATAATTAATTTTCCTCCAAAAAATCAACGACGGAAGTGCTATAAATAGGTCAAAATTGCAATCATACGTGCAGTCAAATTCATTACTGAGGCAGCATTGATAATCTAAGAAATATTAAACATCGTTTTTGGAACGATCAAAGACTGCTGCTCCCTCCGGGAATGAGTTCGCGATCTAATTGTACCACTTCCGTCCCCCAAGCCCAGCATCCGACGATGACCTTTCCATTCGAATCCGTCTTTGAGAAGAGTGGGGAGCAGAAATTAAATTTGTTTTTAGGGGAAGGGGTCGAAAGAAATTTGCAATCGGATGTACATATCGATGCGACAACGAACGCATTCAGGAGTGAATCGATGCGATAGAATGCAATCGATGAAAAAAGCAGTGCGCCATCGATAACCAAATCAAGTGTTTCTTCCGGATACTTTCTCTGCACAACCACTCATTGCGTAGTCACCTCAATTGCTATTTCTAAAAGACTTCAAATTAATGCTCTTTAATTCACCAACGAAGGGTCTGAATTAACGCGTTCCATCTAGCAGCCGTCACAGGACATCGATATAAGTGCTTCTCGCGTTTATCAAATCGCTGTTGAAATAACCTATCTAATTACACTGCTTTCTGCATCTCCCTGAAAATTTTGGAGATGTTCATGTACTCAATTTGCTCCGCAGGGTTATCGATGAACTGAGAGCTGAGAGATTTTCTGTATCCTAACTACTTGCAGCTTATCTTTCAACCAAGAAAGGTTATGTTTAAAGTGAGTACCACATTGGAAACCTGTGATACCTTAAGAGATGGTTTTAAGTGAAATGATGGTTTATGAAAAGTCCCGAAATATTTTACAACCTTCTCCGACTCCCCTGTAGAAAACGTTTCGTCAGATAATGGTGATGTTGAAAGGTTATACTGATTGCAGTTTCAACATTCTAGATTCTTGATATATCATATAAGCAGTGGAAAAGTTTTCCAGCAAGTCTCAAGATATGTAAATATTTGCCAAACTTCGAGAGTTTATTAACGTACCATGATATCAGTACCGGATATCTTTTTGGAGATCTTTAAGTAACGAAACTCTCCCTACCAATATTCAGTGACTTCATTCACTCCGACAAAAAAGATTTGCTTTCGGTGCTGATATATACGCAACAAAACGTTTTACACCAATAGACCTATTTACATTCTACTAAGGCAATAAAAATTTCAAACGAGTGACAATTTTTTCACGATTCCATCTCTCTCGTGTGATGTCTATGATGGCTTCATTTGATACACCATGACGGTAGATTCCTACTCAAAAATGCAAAAATGGATCTCTCTTGTGATGCTTGGAAATTATTCGATATGTTTGCATCGAATCGGAGGAAAGCTGAACGATGAAATTTTTTAAAGTGCGGCGTGACGAAACTCGCACATAGACTATGCGTTCATGCTGATTTGTGGATTATTCATTCAAATATGGAAACGTGAAACGAAAATCGATTGCTGCGACGCTCTTTCTGGACGACTGTGACTGATTTCGAACACGTATGCTCTGATTTTGTTTATATAGGGCATTCGCTCGATTTGATGCGCTAACTTCTATACGTCAAGATGTGTGTACATATGTAAAATTTATATATATGCATATCTAATTACAATCCACACTATGATCTCTGATAGAAGTCCATATACAGCCAAATAATAAACGTGTTTATTGAAAAATAGCTTAAGAGAGTTCCACAAATGACTTCTCAATTCTTTGAATACTATTTACTACGACGAACGCCTTGAATGAAATTTTACATCTCTTTAGGCACTTAATAATTGTGGAACAAAATTTCATTCAAAACAACTGGCAAAAATATATTTCCCATTTTTTAAGAGTATCTTATTTCCAAGGTAAGAGAAAAAATTGCACAGACTTTGACATTAAGTGCCTAGATTTCCCTCGACCGAGTGTATTATACTGTCGAAAGAGAGATTGTCTCGTATAAAAAAAAACTTCGAATAAAACGTTCTAGAAACTGAAATACGGTTTAAATTCACGTTCCGTTTGGGCAAAACAGCTCCTAGTTAGTTACGCTGTTTGATAATTTGCTAAATTTGATGTCACGTTTATATTTTCCACTTACATTGATAAGACGTGAATGACTGCGAAATTCTACGCAATGCAGATTTTTACCGAGAGTACTCAACTTCCCTTTGATTCATGAAGAGGGGTGTAAACATTTGACAAGGGGTGTAAACAATTTGCATAAGGTAAGTAGTGAATAAATGGGAAGAAAATTATACTGGAGCGACTCCGTTGGGGGAGACTACACACAAACAAGTGCGAACGAGTAATCGCTGCTTACGTCGGCGCTGCTTAAGCAGTAAGGCCAGAATGGTGGCAACCTTCTAAAGGAATTGGGAAGTTTACCAGTTGCGTCGTCGTCAATATATGGGTTAATGTTGTCCTCTCATAAACAACGCTTATATATATTTATGGATAGATAGATATGCTGCATTCATTAAAGTTATTCGTCGAATAATGTCATCTGCAGATTCACTTCAGCGTATATCCACAAATGCAGCGGGCTGGTGCGTAATCATTGAATGATAAAATCCGTCCCGCTTTCGGCTTGTTTCATATCTCTTTCATACATTAGTTATCTCGCGCATCAACCAGCACATCAGTTGAATTTCAAAAAGAATTAGCTGATGCTGTTTTCTCTCTGTCTACAACTGAGAATGGAAATGAAATGGAAGAGAAGATGCATCTATGCTATCATTTAATGCAGTACTTAGGTACATGTAAAGAAGCTAGCATATTATTTATTTCATTACGTTGATAAGTGTAGAGGAAAAAAGCAACTTCAGCAAATTTCCTTTCGAATGCGCAATAATGCCTCACCGACAGGTGGAGTTTATGCCGCACTAAACGCATGATAGAGCTATAAAAACTAACTTACAACATTACAGTTAGTGTATGCAACCACAATCCCGCAACTTTTACGTTGTTCGCAAAGTGCATCGCAAAGTGAATGCGTGGAACCACTTAAACAAGCCTGAATAAATCTCAAAGAGATTTACCTACTACCGGCTAGAACAAATAAATGAACCACGATAAATTCTTGACCTCGCAGCCATATAAATAACGTTAAACAGCATTTCTTCTGTATTGCTAGTGCACCGCACTTGTTTACTTCCATGTGCTGGCTGAAGACGGTTCTATGATGTTCGAAGGATCTATAATAAAAAGAGAAATTGGTCAGTGATAAAAACTGCGCCGAAACCTCCAGGTGACTTTCCAAGACGTCAGTGATGTTCAACGGCTTGTAGAAAATCGCTTCAGTATAGGAGGTGAAGTGAGTACGAATGTAGAGGTGAATAATTATAAGAGAGAGCACTTCAAACACAAATATTCGTGAGAGGTGTTGCTTAGTTTGAAATAAGCAAATGTGTGATGTTTGAAGAATGCCTTTATCTCACACAAAAGTAGCATAGGCTTACGTGGGTTGGCTATGAGTATATATTGATTCTTGGTATGGTAACGTATTATGTGACATAGAAACATCCTGTCGCATGAGGGGTGCTGTCTGGATGTCTTGGATGTTCCAATCTTCCTGCATTGTTCCATCATCAATAAGTTTGTTTTCTCCTGCAGATTATTCTATACGACGATAATGTTCTATATATACGTATATATATAAGAACAGGAAGACGAGCAAGAATGAAAGTGATGCAATATTTGATGATTTACTAAAAATGAAGAATGGTTTCAGCAGTAATTTAGTGCAAAAAAAACCTTCGATAAAATAATCACCTCTTTAAATAGCTCATATAATAAATTGGATGCAAATTTTCAGCAGGAAAATAGACCTCAAGAGCTTCATTCCAGTATATATTGGCTATAGAGAAAAGAATGACATTTCAACAATTGAAAGGTAATATTTTTGGCTGTTAGTTCCACCCAAGCACCTTTGACGAAAGTGCATTAATATTAAGAATGTCCGAATGACAAACTGGCAGAAGAACCGAGCAAACGTGCTATTTTCCTCCCTATTCTTCTTGTTTCGACCGTGCATTAAACCTAGAGGAAAACCAAGAATCCTAATTTAGAACTTTTCATGCGGTTACTTCGCATTCTTTATCGCACAAAATTTGTCTCGTGTTCTATTTCAAGCTCCCTTTCATTTCAGATTCATAGATCACAAGTTTTTCGCCTACATAAGACACGTGTTGTTTCAGAAAAAAAAATTTCTACTCGTTGTCGTATTCATAGTTTGCACAATGAATTCATCGACTTAGTGCGGTTAGGTGGACAAGACAAGGCCGTAATATGCCATTGCCCGCTCGACCGAGCCACCCCCATTCAGGTGGACAAGATAAGGCCGTAATATGCCATTGCCCGCTCGACCGAGCCACCCCCATTCAGTTTCCTCCTCAGAATGAAGGTGACGGGATAGATCTGAACCCACTTAATTTTGAAGGGACTAAGTAGCAACCCTTATGCGGGCGATATGCTAAAAGTGAAGGCCCATTTGCAACGAGATGGAGTAGCTAAAAAGACAGCCAGAGAAGCATTAAATCGAACAGATAGAAGCGACATGGAGAGACATTTATTGGTAAACGAATGCTGTACTGATGGAATAAATCAATAGATCAATCAGTAAATAAACTACTTGATATTTCACTGCAGTGACGTAAACAAATCGCTTGTGTACGGCTACTGTAGGTCTATGAAAGTTTTTTATGAATTTGGTTACCCATCTGAATCACGCCTTTTGACAAGGACCTGTCTACTGTCGGATTATTATTTCAGTAATGCGAACGACTGCTAGCGACTATTTAAGGAAATTAGACAAATAAAAGTGAAATAAAGCCGGCGATAGAACAGCATTTGAAATAAAGATTGTGAAAGAATGGCATGGCACACCATAGGGAGTGCCACTCCTTTTTTGATGGCAGATGATAGCGTTGCAACGCCGAAACCGTCTGCCAATAACGATTAGATTCTGCGCCTTTGGTTTACAACGTTATCTTACTCCAATCTAGAACACTCCTTATGAACCCCGCTGGTGGCGAGATAAAGTAACGAATGGATATGGGAGATAAGCAAAGGGCAGGAGGCACAAATAACCAACATTAAAAGCTCTTCGATACGCGCTGTTAGCAGTGGATGAGCAGGGCAAGTGATGGCAATAGTAATCATATAATTTCTGTTAGCGTGCTATAAATTATCAGAAAATAATGGATAATACAGCAGTCGTTAGATTAAAACGGTGCCCTCGCACTGAATATCGAAAATTGACTACTATCAGATCGTCAGTGTGCCACAAGAATTGAAGATAACTTTAAAAAATATGACCAAATAATTCCCAAAAATTTTCTAAAAGATAACATTTTGCTGATATGGAAATGATTAACTTGTTTGTCTTTGGGATACATTTGTGAACAGCACTGAAAAACTCAGCATTCCGTCCGATTGAAAGCACTGCTCAAGAATTATAACGCTGTTCGCTTGGAGTTTTGTCCTACGGAACTCCATTTTTTTACAAAACTTCACTCAAGCATTTTTGGAAGGTGCTCACATCAGTCATAATTTGAATTAGTGTGGGTCCATCAAAACCTATAACTAAGTAGATCAGCAGCCGATTGACTGATTTCTCAAAGAACATGCAAATTTCTACTGCTACTGAACAAGTGGTCCAGCTATCGTCCTCTAGTCAGTAGCCAAGCGTAGTCAGCAAAGAACTAATCAACTGACTGCTATTTCATATATCAGTGAATAAACAAATGGTAAGGTGCATACATGAAAGCATGTGCTAACAACAATAAATATACCAGATAGGTCAATGAAAAATGCATCGACCACATAGACTGATTCATAAGCATATTTAGATTTTGCTCAATTTCTTAACCTAAAATGGATAGCATTGTTGTTAAAACAAAACTTTGCATATTTTCAACCTCGTTTATTCTAGGATGGCATTGAGTCGCTTCCGCTATTCAATTTCTCCTTTGATTTCCAATTAGATATTCCAGGATTTTGTCAAATCTATCAGAAATTGAGGCTTTTCCAACAGTACATTGAAGAACTGATGAGCCCAAACTTTCTGCTGAACAATCGCTTTTGTCGTGGTTTTGTGAATTGTACATCAAAAAATGTAATTGATTTGAATGTCGGATAACAGAGCTATAACGACGGAGCTGATGAAAACATTTCACAGATGAAAAAATATTTATCCATTACGTATGTTCGGAAAATTTCACAAGGCTTAATAGGAAGCTTAATAAGGAGTAATAAGGTTGAATAACAATGAAAGCAAAACCTCAAAAATATATAGAAACAGCTTGAAATAGAGCGTTCGGTTGTATGAAAAAGTTGGAAATATCGGCACAAGTTGAATAAGCTGATAAATGGCGTTGCATAGTCGTTGTAAGCAATTAGAGCTGCGTTCGCATTTCTGCCTAATTGCATGAAAAACAAGTCATCCTACTGCCACAATTAGATGTAACAAACTATACGAGAAAAATCGAAGATGAGGCAAATAGAAAGAGCATTTCCATTATAGTTGCGGGATCCAGTACGAGTAGAATTCCTGCAAGAATAAACTTTAGAGAATGATTCTTATGTTTCTACAGTGCTACACTTGTTTTATTGTCGGAGTTTCTTATAATATGCATACTATGAGAGATAACTTCCCTTTAATGACCTTCTATAGTTTGCCTACTACGCGGAAATTCGATACGCCTTCATGCGGCAGGCAGACATATAGAACGTGGAGTGAAATTAGAGTGGAATGCGAGTGCTGACAACGACGTCTTGAGAACGCTGCATGAATGTTATTAACATGGATATATAGTGGACCTGAACTAGCGAGAAATCCAGCTTAGCAGCCCTTAGAGCCGAACTATTATAGGCCTTGAGAACCTCGATGACAGAGACATGGCAGGAGCCATGAATAATGAGAACTTGTACGTGAGGCTTTAGAAAAGTACAACACTCTCAAGGGAATCCTGAAAGGGACGCATCATCCGAAGCTCTGAGGAATTGAAGTTCTGGTGCATCCAGGTTTCGACCTCCTCAACCTTTAATGGCGCCGTTGTTATGTGAGGTATATGCAAAAGCATTCGTGGTAAGAAACTCATGGGCCACAGCTAAATAAGCGGAGTACTTGCTGAAGCTCAGGAACCTAAGACCCATCTGTGACGTCATAGAGTGAGCATTGACAGCCATACACTCAGTAAGTGATGCAAGTAAAGCAGTGCTAGAATGGTGAAAGAGCATGGAAACTGAGGGCAAACGTTATCGGCGCAAATGAAGAGTGTTGCATAACGATATGAGGTAAAAACAGTGATCTATTGAAGGTTGTAAGTAGACGGTGAAGAAATGCCATATGAGACGGAGATTTCGGTAGACGCATTTCTCCATTTTATTACAAATGCTCATATATGAAGTAGTAAAAATATTCATTTTTCTTTTCACCTGAAACTCGGAAATTATATCCGAATGTAACAAATTCACGAAATAAAATATTCCATGAGTTAGTCGACTGACAATGATTAAAAGGCGATTGAAGATTTTCAGTAGGCGCCCTTGGGTTTTTACGGTCATTCATCTACGGGAAGAAATAATCCCTCTTGGTTTCTTGGAAAACTAGTCGGCGTATTGATAAAGTCTGGAAAAAATGTGGTTCCCAAAGATCTTGCGTGCGCAATTTCATGAAAGCTGCAAAGCGAAAGCAGTGTTACTAATTCACCGAACACTCTCACCACAAACTTTGACAACCACTAACCAGCAGCATCCCTGTCAAGACAACCAGCAACTGTGGAAATTGGTCAATAATGAGTCTATCCCAATATCTGCATAATTTATCATTATTCTCTGAGCTTACCGTTGCGCAGTTGTTCTCATATAACTGCTTCGTTCCAACCATGCGACAGATTCAATATGGTCTTCTTCAAACCTTTTTCCTCTGTATATATATAATATATATGTGTAATGAATATAATTGTAACTATCAATTCAAATTTTATGTATAATCATGCGAATGCTTAACAAGTGATGCGATCACCAAATGCCACTTGAAAATGGATTAAAGGTGATGGTGGTGGTGGGGTAGGGGGGAGGGGGGGAGGGGAGGAGAGAGAGATTTTCGATCTGTAGCACATTTGGGATGAAACAGTCATCGAATATATTCCGCTTCCTCAAGTTAGCACTTTTATCGGCTTCTCTAGGCGAGCCAATTTTTCTTCTGCTACTCGAAAGCTTGTAGCGATGGAGGTCTGTTCCTGAATCCAGTGAGATTTTGTGTGAGCAATCTGACTCACTTTTCGTGGCGCCACAGATAATTCTTTTAAGAGATTTAATTTTCTGTAGTAGTCTTCAATGAATGTCAGTAAGCACTTCTAGAAGTTTGAGGTCCCGTCGAGCAAGTGTTCAAGGCTCGCGGCTGGATGATATGTGCTTAGTTGTTAAAGGTAAGCATTGTTCCAGAGATATTGCCGCAAACTACTGACATACGCAGGTTTGTTCAGTTTTCCACTTTATTGGGTTCAGCTGCAAATCGTGCGGTGTAAAAGATCTATTTCCTAAGTGAACATCGTCGCTGATGATATCTTCAATAGCGTTTTCTTCCAGAGTAGGCTGCCAGTGAATGATGTTACATAGCCTCTCAACGAACTGAAAGCATTTCCTCACCATTGAAATGTTTTCAGTTATTTGAAGATGTGTATAATTGATAAAACCTACGGATTAGACACGTCGTTACACTTTTAAGACTTTGGCATTGTCTATGAATTCAGTGAAAAATATTGTCTTCCTCTATGAAAGAAATGTTTTGACAGTATGGAATGTGGGCCAAAATTTTGGGGCAAGATTGTGCGTGAATGTAATTTTCAAATATTTTTGAAGTGCTGCTAACAAGCGAAACGGATTAGGAATTTGTCGCTGCATTCGCATCATTGGTGCTTCTTTTTTAGCGATTTTCGCTGCTCAGGTTGAATTCCTGTTAGAAATGTTGTAGTTAAAATGAGGCACAATGCGAGCATCACCTGATGCTCCTTAACTACCTCATTCTCCATATCAAATGGTTTATTTGTTCACATGGGAACAACGGTTTCGAATAATATCGACTTTGAAGTCGGCTTTTATAATAGAAAAAATCCATATTCAACCTTCTGCGGGTTCGCTATTCCAGACTCTGCAAGATCATATTTGTCAATATCATGCACATCATTAGGAGAAGATGGGTGTCGCGTTTCTGTTTAATTACTGCCCCATCGATATTGCTGAACACATCCAGTAATAATCAGACATATAATCCTAATCATCGCTCACAAGAATCTTCATCCGAATCTAGGCTAACTGAACTTCAGCAGTCCAGTGATAAGAAACATGTGATAAAAGATGTGATTGGGGAGAACTGGTAAAATGCTCGAATGGAAATCTCCGCTAGATTAACATAAGAGTGAACCCACTAAATAGTGAGTTTGTCTGGCTAATTGAGTACTTCGCATGTAGCCATACGATACCCATGCTTTCAAACTGATTGTTGTTTCAAACGAAATGCGTATGTCGATGATGGAGATTCATTTCTTGGCAATTCCGACGGTTTACTAACCGAAGACAATAAACAAGCGAGTTGCTATCAATATTCACATTATTCTTACCAACAAAGGGAGAACTTCTTCGGCTAATGGATTCCTCTTCGAACACTCCTTTCCTGAGATAGACTCATTAAAATGCGCAGAATATGGTCAATATTACATCCATCACTTGCTTCCTCTGCTTTTACTGCATAGCTCCCCTAGTTAGCACTAATTTGCTTCCATCTTTCATTTCGACGGTTCCGCAGCGTGAGTTCTTATTGGTGCAAAAATGAAACAGCGAATTCCAACTGGCCAAATTTCATTGATTTTTCTTGCAATGAGAGTTTTGAGCAGAGGGAGCTTCCTCTAATTCCGAAATGGAATGGACATTTCGAAAGCGTTCATCATTAAATGGTCTCATGGCTGGCGATTCAATTCATAGGCTTGGAGCCAACTGATCATAATTCAACGAAATCCTTCAGGTATGCCGATTTTTTAGACCGAGGCGTGCGAGGCAAAAAATACATGCTATTCTGCTTCCTCTGATGCTTTTCATTGACACTACTTATGTCCAACACCGAAGTGCCTTTTTGTTCGCTCCATCTTAGCCTTCTTGGCTTCATACTCCAGAAAAGTGCATTTTGTTGCAGAGTGCTCTATGAGGGTGCTCTTCCAGTGCTCCTTGATAATGCTCTATGGCGTTTTCCTACCCATGAGATATATTTTCAGCAGATGTATTTTCGGCAGCAATTTTAATCAATGTGATATCTCTTTATTGAGCACCTTCGCAATCGCACCTCGGAGTCATCAGCAAAGTAAAATTATCATTATTCTCTCCTTTCCATGAATATCTTCGTTCGCTGATGCGACCTTGTTGAATGAAGACGTTGAAATTTTTGTCGTTAGTCTCTAGAATGAGTAGGAAATCGCTGTTAGGCCACTATTCGTTTCATGTAGATTCATGACACTCTCCTACAGAAAGATTTTCATCTTTAAGCATTGCAAAAGGGCACCGTCGCTCCTTCAATTCATCATATCGGTAGGCCGTAAGCGTCACATGACAAAAATACTCTCGATGCCAGATAAGAGACCATTCTACCACCTGAGGTCTCAACAACGTCATATTTATCTGTTTATTTATTTATTTGCTCGTTTATTCGCTTCAATCAACAGAGCATTCATCGCAAATAAAAGCCTCTTCATGTCGCTTCCACTTGTCCCGATTTAATGCTTCTCTGATCCTGTTGGTCCCTGCCGTCTTTTTTAAAGAATCACTCCGTCTCACTGCAGGTCGGCCGCTATTTGCCAGTCCTTAGCGCTCATTCTGCTATTCCTTTTACCCATTCGCCATTTTTCGACGCAGATATCTTCGCCGCCCATCTAAATCCCTTCATTCCGGCCTTGGTTACCCAATCTTTACCTTTTTTACACATCGGAGCCATTCACTGGCTTTCTTCTGTACCAGTTCGATTCCCGTCATGATTTTTTCCATTCATCTCTCCGCCACTGCCACTAGCTTGTGCACTTTCTTTGTTGTTTCCCATATCTCCGAACCGTACAAAATTGTTGGCATTACGCTTTTTCAAAGAATTTTTGCTTCTGACTCACTGGTTACTTTTTTCATGGTAGAAATCTTTATTCCTTAAAAATGCTTTCCATCCTTGTTTGATCCTGCGTCGTACATCAGCTTCTGTTACTTCGCCCGTTATTTTCACACATTTGCCCGAGTAATCTAAGTTCATTTACTTTTCCAGTCTTCTCGCTTCTTACGACAATCGTCGACTTCAGCTCTCGGTTGCTCATCAGCCTCGTTTTGGATGCGTTTAATTGTAGGCCAACTACCGCGCTTCTCGGCTCGAATTTGGTAGAAGTTGTGAGATATCAAGACTATGTCGTCTGCGAATCTTAAGTGCGAAAGTCTTTTCCCCGTCTAAGTTCACGCCCTTGTTTTGCCAATCTAGCTTTTCGAACAAGGGCTTTAGAGCTGCATTGAACAGCAGCGGAGATATGCACTCTCCTTTCCATACTCCTCTCTTTACTGTATTGGCATTTGCCTTTCATGTATGAAAACCGTAGTTATCGGTTTACTTTGGATTCCTTGAAGGATAGATATTGCTGAAGGATGTACCGAGGGCGGGAGGGGGGTGGGGGGGTGGGTGGGGGGGTGGGGGCTTTCCAAACACCACAAGGAAGCATGTTAAACATAATCGAAGGCCTTTTCGTAGGCTACACAACAAGCAAGGGGACCTGCTGTACTCTCTGTTTTTTCGATGAGAATGGTAAGCGCGTTGATTTGTCGATTGTTGACTTTTCCGGCCTAAGTCCTGCCTGCTCGACATCTTATTTCTGCTCAATTCGCTGCTGCAGTCTTTTGCATGAAACTTTCGAGATACATTTTGAGATTGTTGGTAGGCGCGATATGGAGCGGTAGTTTCTGATATCATTCAGGTTGCCTTTCCTTGGCAAAAAAGTTGCTTTTGATAAAGCGAAGTCTTCTGGAATTTGTTGATATTTGATGATGTTGCTGAACAAACTTTTCAACGGTGCTGCTAATAATTCCTTCCCCAGTTTCAACATTTTTCCAGTTAATCCATCGATGCCTGACGCCTTCCCGTTTTTCATGCCGTGGATCCCTGAGTCGATGATTTGTAAGAAGAGCTCATCGCTTTTTCGTTTAACGAAAGTGCAGTCAGTCTCTCCTCCATACAGTTTAGTATAAAATTCCTGAACGATTTGGTTGATTTTTGGTGTTTTACCTGACCCGTCACTCTTCCTCAGCTCTATTTTTCTTTTCTTCTTCTCAACTAGCGAGCTTCTTGTCCTCTTTAATTTTCCGGTAACTGCGCCTTTCTTCATTATAGGCAGATATTTCCGATAACGGTTTTCGCATATTTTCTTTTCGATTACCTTGTTGAGTTCACTGAACTCCACCTTCGTCCGAAAATTAGCATCTCGTTTCATCATTTTTCTTTTTTTTTTTCAAGCAGTTCTTTCATTTTTTCCATAAGATTTTTTATATGGTGTTGTCGTGGTGACTTGTGTCGCTTGGTTGGTCTTTGCAACAATATTTGCACTCTCAGATCAATCCGAATGTTGCATTGCTCCGTTTGTGTATAACCTTGCGTCGAATAACTTTTCGGTGCTTTTGTTTCGCTTTCTTTATTCTCATAAGCGTTTATCCTCTAGCTTGAGCTTTGTCCTAGCCAGGCGATGGTGGCTGCCTCTTTGGAAGTGGTTGAAACTTCGG
Organism: Parascaris univalens; assembly: GCA_037576465.1. Lineage (NCBI taxonomy): Eukaryota > Metazoa > Nematoda > Chromadorea > Rhabditida > Ascarididae > Parascaris > Parascaris univalens. The sequence continues at coordinate 182,568,949 of CM075173.1, read as the reverse complement.
TGTATTACAAGGTTATTGCCTTATTCACCAAGATATAGTCCATTTCGTTTGCATCTTCACTGGTGCTTTTTCAAGTAATTTCTTTCCTACGTCTTTAAAAAATATATATATGTTTGCGAATTTAATCCTGTTATTTTTCCAAAAAGTCGACTAGTTGCAGTCCACGTGGATTCCGCTTTCCCAGTCCAAAATTTCCAACCGACTGTTCTCCTCATATTCATGCTACAAGTATTGCATTAAAATCGCCCATTATAACGGTGAGCATAGATCGCTCTTCATCAACTACAGCAGTCAGGTCATCCAAGAATTGTGGATATTGTTCACTGCATTGGCCTTCATGTGGTGCATATATTTGAATTAATCGCATGTTGGTTTTTTTGCTGATCTTAATTTTGATTAGCGCGATTCTAGGAGACTGAAAACAGAATGATGTGATCTTAGCCTTCCATTCTTTCGAATTATAGAATCCGACTCCACCCCGCGATATCTCCTACTCTACTCGGTAAAACAAGGAGTTACCGTTTGGCTGGTTGATACTCTCTTTGCCTTTCCTTCCTACTTCTCCTAGACCGATTACATCGAAATTGATTTTTGATGCCTCGTCTTCAAATTCCTGCAGCCGATCATTCGATAGCAGCGCCCTTGCATCGTACGTGCACGGGTTGAGCACGGCCTCCTGAAGGTAAGAGCCTAGGCTCGTCTCCTGTCTATCCATTGGATGCTGACGAGTGGATTCACCGTTGTTCCTTTTATGAGTATCGGAGCCTACTTGAAGCCGGCCGCGGAGCAAGGAATGTTGAATTTTATTTATTCATTTATTTATTTATTTATTTATTTATTCATTTATTTATTTATTTGTTTATTTATTTATTTATTTATTTATGTTTAGATACTTACGAATAGAAAGCAGGAAAAGTTTAAAAAATATACAGTTGAACATTAAATTTGATGTTTTCATAAAACCAGATCAGCACTAAGAATTGCTGCACACCTTCTATTGTGACCGTTTGGCATCGATCAAAATAATCACAGATTGGAGCTAGATGTTCAGTTATATGTTCAGACCGCATGACTGAAGCGACACCAATTACGCAACCAAAATATTTTGTCTGCAACAGTTTTATATTCCACTATTCCTTATGTATACAATTAATCTGCGTTGAAATTGCCGTCAATAATTTCACTTCAAGTAGCCTTGTATAAATCAATGCTGACTATGAAAATTAGGGCTCAGAATAGGTGAAGGAATGTTATAAAGTGATTTGTTTAGACAAAATGAATACAATGAACTATTCGATAGGACATCGTGATGTTAAAGTAGCAATACTCTGATTAAGCATCTGTGAAGGCCAAAATTCTGCAAAAAAATTAAAGACATGAAGAGTCGATCAAACATAAATCGTGCAAAATCCTTTCGTTTCCTTACTATGAAAACACTATGGGTATTTTCTAGCCTGTAAACACCTCAACTATGCTGTCAAACGATTCACCATCTAAGATTCACATCAGCACCCTCCTTTGTTTATCTAATGAATTGCTTCAATGCAGATGCAGTTTTGACCTTCACTTAATGTATTTTTTGTTTATAAGAACTGGAATTGCATCAGAAGGTCCATGCAATTTACGAGTAAATGCTTCTTAGAAATGCTGCCGCAATTCATGACTCTAAAAAATAAGGTCGATTCCAGAACACCATGTTGAAATATTAAAGACTAACGGAGAACTCCATGTTTTGATTTCCTTCCACCCAGTATTTGATTTTAAGGCAGCACGCTTACCTCACCTAGCATAAACTTAGCTATCTGCGAAAAAAGATAACGTCCCTGCTTCCGTGATAGCCATTTCGATGTTTGAAAATCTATGTACTGTCAACATGGCCCCCTGAAACTTGGAAAAAAAGAACTCTCTTGTTCTCCATTTACAAATTGTTACCTCAAGCATTAAAAAAACGCGCTCTCCACACATCCATCAGCACTATTCGCAGCAGTTCAGTTCATTCGAAATACCGTTAAAATGTCACCGAACGCAACATTGCAAATAACACGTTAAGTCATCGAAGACAACACATCATTTGTCATCATTGCACTACTTAGGTCATCACTCTCAGTAACCACAGGAGAGAGGAAGAGAGAGCTAGAGTGAAAAGAATGGGATAACAAAGAAAAGAGAGAGCGTACAACGAAATGCCGAGAGGTGGGTGATGAAGCGAAAGTAGCTGCACGCAAGGAAATTATTGGATTTTAAAAATTGAAATTTAATTCAGAAAATGTGCCCCACGTCGCTCGCAACTGTGACGTGATGCCACTGACGGCTGTTCGCTTCCAACAGAAAGCTGTCAATGAGAAAGATGTCATCGGTTCTATGGAAGTGTAAGGATGGTCCAAAATGGCTAACAATGCCTAAAGTGTATATTTCCACTTCATCATATCCAAATAAATGAAAAAAACGAACAACAAATAAACACTAAATAGATAAATGAACAAATAAGTAAATAGCATAAACAGCAAAGTATTAATCTCAAGGTAGAACTTCTCCAGAAAAATGTTTTGCCGTTATTTGTCTCCCCGTGATGAAAGTTCACAAGCGAAGTCTTTCGATGTGTGTTAACTCAGTGGAACAACTGCAAGAAACAGATGAGAGATCGACAAGGTCGACTGCTAATCGCTTTAAAACACATCCCTGAATTGGGCGTTTCCTTTTCAATGCACTCTCTAGATAGGCTTAATTAATGGTGCACAGCGCTATGTAAGCTCTTTTCATTAATGAGAAACTCTTCAGCTCTTTTTGCAATAAACATTTTTTCTCAGTTGCAATAGTACGCGAATGAGTGTCATACAATAAAACATCTCATTAGTTCAGCTAACATTTTGGATGAGAAATACCACATAGCGCATTACTTAAATTTGTGGGAAGTATGCTCATAACAGCACATTTTTTTGCGCAAATGTAGTGAGCGACAAAATGAAAAGTTTCTAATAGATGCGCAAAAAAGGGACATAAAAAAAGTTCATACATATACGTATTTTCATAATACGTTGTTCATAATAATAAAAAGTTTCAACTAGTCAAAAATGAAAACAGATGTTGTACAAGATGAATCTTCATATCTCCAATTACTTGACTGCAGCAATTCATCAGGTCAGTGAGAAGCAATATCGCGAAAATTGGCAAAACTGATAGATTGCTATCGAACAGGAGTAAAAAAATTTTCCATCTAAGAGCCTGTTTCCTCTACGACTTGCACTATTCATTCCCTAAAGCATCGTTGCGCCATTAAACTAGAACCATTTCGTGAATTACACGCTCCGCATAGGCGCTCATCACGAATCAATCATGTATCGAATGTGCTGTCCTATTGTGAATAGGAAGTACGACTACTCGAAGGCGTTCAGGCATTTTTCTCAAAGTGGATAAATTCATGTGTGCACTATAGAATGGAAACTGACGACTTTTTTTTAGTGTATGTTTGATCATTTCTCAATAACCAACTGAGAGTCGAGAAGATTTCAAAAGATTATGATATTCATGATCAGAACCGCTAATAACAGCTCTTAAAGACACCAAAATACACCATTATTGATAGTTTTTTGCAGTTAGAGTTGGTGTTTTCAAATATTCATTTATTGAAGGGATGCTTCTTCGTCTTTCGTGTATCTCCAAGTTATTCATATTCATTCACATTTCATCAGGAAATGTTACCCCAGAATAAAACCTTGGGAAGTAGTACCTAATAGTGATGGTAACCGCAGAATCTAATTTCGACCAATTTTTACAAATCAAAATTCTGCGTTTACCGAATGCTTAAAGTCAATAACTGATTGACACTTTCAATAAGCATTCAATCTCGATAGGTTTCGATTTTTGCTAAACGTCCTCCGTCGGTAACAGACCAATATTTCTGAAAGACGCTCGGATTCAAGTTGCAAGCCAACATTTTTGGTTCGTTAGGGATCACAAGAAATTTCGGTCGGTTGCGATAGAAATATGTGTAGATCTTTCCACTTATCACTGAAATAATTAGTTAAACATGAGCGTAAACCTTCTTCAGTTGTCCATCACGCTCGATCCAACATTCAGTTAAATTTTCTCTTGAGGGCGGAAATTTGTGATGCTGTTGATAGCGTCTTGAGTGAGTGAATACAAAGAGCTTCTTTAATTGTCAGTAGCGCAGCATAAGTGCTTCAGTCTATATTTTCATTAGTTTTTGAATATAGATGTAACAATATAAACAATCCAGTAGAAAAACGTTGACAAGACGATAATCGTGAGCAAGAGGATGCATGCTCAACCAGAAGTAAAATATGCACTGAAGCATTCAGCATCAGATCCACTCCAACTAGCATACCGGAGGGTATTCGTGGACGGGGTCTTAGCCATGTGTTATGAGGAAAAACATCTCCCCTGAAAGAGTAGGGGCTTCCCATGCACACGAGTGCTTTTGTTTTTGTCCTGAAGCTGCTTTGACACAATAATCACTGGTTGATATGAAAAACCGTACTTGAGTCGGACGTAGTGAAATGCTTAGTCCAGTCCACAACCTTCTGTGACTTTTGCGACGAATGAACAATTCGGAGATTGATCTCTGGTATTCGTTCAGGAAAGCTCCTCTGAACACATGGAACTTTATCCAAAATTTTGACGATTTCTCTCCTTTTTTGAATCAGCTCAGAGGTTAATTTCAAAAAGAAATCAGCTCGGTTTCTTTTTGAATCCGTTTGAATCAGTGTTAATTATCTGAGAACAAGGAATCTGACTATGAGTTCTTGAACACAATTGAATGACGTTCATTTAAAAAATTGTAAAAAAGTTTGCATATTCCATTATAATTGCGTAGTTGTGTAATTCGCCGAGTGCATCTTGCAGAGAATTTGTGCAACCACCATATAATGCACATTTCTGCATATTTATGAGCTTCTTAATATAGGAAAATGGCAAATTTTGGCCAGAATATGCGGCTGAGTAGTCGTTTTCAGCTAAAATGTCACTGGCTAACGCAACTTTTTCGATATGGTCTGAGAGCAAAAGATGTGTTCGTCCAAAATACGTCGATGTACTCGGCTCAGTTTAGGATTTATTGCTAATGCGGAGTGTCGCTTTAGAAATGATGATGCTGCATCGTTCCTGAACAAGATCTAGTGGTATGAAGGATGATGAGTTTATAGCGGAACTCACTTTTCGCTAAGAAAATGGCAAAAAGATAATATAAACAAATTCGAAAGGATATCCGAAATGCAATGCACTGGAAGGTAACAGGTGAAATGATGAAAAGCGAATGTAAGCAAATTTGAGAGGATTGGTAAAAGTAGAGCTCTAGAAAATGACAATTCGATGTAATACACCGCAGTGTTACCTACACTTGATAGTTAGTGAAGGAGAGTATACCTCACAAATTTTCTGGCATTATATGGTATAATATGTTACAATGTTTGAAATTTGTCTGACAATAAAGTAATCTGTGACAAAATTAATAAATGTTTGGAATAATGAGGGAATAAATGATGGAATTTTATTGACTGATTAGCTGTTAGCTGTGATGTAGTGCACTATAGATTGAGTAATTTTTGAGATGTCTAAGCATACCGTATTCAGTTCTCGAATTTCGGAAGGAAGCAACTTGAACCACAGCAGTATCGAAGTCGTAGTTAACCGGTAACTTCTTCGCGAAGCTTTTGCTACCCGTTGTTTCTCTGATACTATTGAAACACTGTTTCTACTGTTGCATGCAATTCTACTTTCAAACAGCCGACATTTTTCGGGCGCCCAAAAGATGAAAATCCTCGAGATGGAAGGATCGGAGGATAAGACGATGCTTCATTATTAACCAAAAATATTTTCCTTTATTCGAAAGGTATTTTCATCAGCTGAAAGAGTGTGCGGCTTAATGATTTCATAGGCTTTCTTAATACCACGTTAGAAAACTTCCCTCAGCGAAATTCATTTCATCTATGAATTTGATGAAATGAGTCTGTGCTAGAGGATGTACGCGAAAAGCACCTTAAAACGACTTCCAAAGCAGTTTAGAGCTATTCGCCAACACAAAATTAAGGACATTCAGTACGCATGGCAACTGCCACATGAGTCTTTCGCATTTTTCGCGTCGCCGTTGTCTTCGTGCAAACAGCTACATTCAAAATTTCGACATCTCACAGCATTTTCCCGTTGGGACGGTTCACTTGAGACTAGAGAGTATTTCTGGTACGACTTTATTTTTCCTCAGCTCAAGAGTTTCCCTCAGAGAGATGAGGAAACGCGTGAGTTCCTCGCTTAGGCATGAGGACAACCGCATGTGCTTGGTTCCAAGAAATCCTTTCAAGGGAGTGAGGAATACGTTAAATATGAGCTTTAACGGATGCATGGCAGTGAACTTTGAACACTCCTACGGACACACGAATTCACCACAAATGAAATTTTAAAATTGTTCCGCAGCATTTAATAATGCAGCTAAGGACTGTCGTGGTGCTTTTGCTATGGAATGTGAACAAGAGCGACAGTTGCGTAACTGTTAGTGATACATCGGCGATTCACTAGGAAATACATTCAAGCTTAATGAATTCAGTGTTCGAAAGTTCCATTCTACAGTACATCAAAGTCAGAAACTTAAAATGCAAGGCTTCTGAATTTCACGCAGAAAATTCAAATAGTTGAATGATATCTGAGGAAACCTCACATGCCCTCAAATAAATATAACTGTAGGTGGAATATTCATGGTCGCCTAGAAAGGGATCCACCGGCGCCCTACATATCACATGGAGAGTTCTTCACCTTGGAGAGAACAACGTCCAAGTCACGAAAGACGTATTTTGAAAATATAGATCAAGCTATTTAGACTTCTAGGTGAATCAAATTCAAATTCGAGGACTAAAGTTTATGAGCTAAAGTGTTTTGCACTTTGAAGGGTTACGAGCGAAAGCTCGAACAATGAAAACAATCGTAACGTTTAAGGTCGTTTAAACAACACTAAGCGCACCAAGGAAGCAGATGCAACATTTCATAGGGCAGGTCAGGGACTGTGAATGTATAAAAACATCGATCAAATGTCTGAAATGGCCATGCATCACACGACACCGACTGCTTATGCAAATGTCTGAAATGGCCATGCATCACACGACACCGACTGCTTATACAAAAAACTCCATCGTGGTGTAAGCGAATATAAGCACGGAGCAGCTTTCAGTTTCAAAGTTAAAAGAGTTATTCGAGTGGACATAAACAAAAGTTAGTAGTCGAGGGAAAATCGACTATACAGCGCCATGACCTTGCAGGAACACAGCGCCATGACCTTCTCATTTGTACAAGTCCTTGTAGCAGAAATAAAGGCGTTTTGGAACGTAGCCGACTGAAGACGGGTTTCGTGGGCGGAGAGGGGAAAGGAGGAAGAAACTTCGTAGTATCGATAGGCAATCACTTGTCATACAAAACACTGAAGAATGGTAGAAAACCTTTGAAAAAAAGAATGGGGAATTTTTGAAAGTGAAGGCATGCAGAAGCATTCCAGCAGCGTGATACTTTGAATAAAGATGCTGCAATCCAGGAAACAGAGACTAAACAGATCTGTGACTAAAAAGGCTCCAGCAGATCTCGACCCAAGCAGTATACTACTACAGTTCTGGTAAATTAACAGTGCACATGGAACTATAGCAACCTTTCCTGCTGAACGCGCGAGCGAAAGAAGGCACAACTAGCAGATGCGTACTAGATGTTGAAATTATTCGTTCGAGGCGAACAGATGGCGTCATACCCACCGAGATATTAATTATTGATGTTAATTATCGAATAAAGCGAGAAAGGTTTCACAGAAATCTCGCTAAAAGCTATCTGCTTTGCTGTCGAAAAATGCGAATAATACAGTTTCATAAACATTCACGCGTTTGGAAATATTTCTGTCGTTCATACGGATTCAGTTACATTACAATAGCAGTTTACCAACTCAATGTGGCAAAAATGGTGAATTTCTAGTGCTCCGTAAACTTGCGAAGGGAATTCGAAGGGAATTCCTCTTGCAAACCCATGTGCCTAAGAAAATTGAAACTATAAAATTGATGCATCGTAAACGACAAATTTGTGATAGGTTTATGCATATGAAGCGATAACGTGTCTCATGCAGCATGAAGATGTTCGGCCAGCAATGTGACCAATTTGGCCAAATGAATACCTTTTTTCACGAAAACCTTGGGTATTGAGGCGTGGATTGCCAACATATGGGGCGCTTTATGTGCACTGCCTCAAACCCTTTCTGACTCGTACGTGAGGTAAATTGCCTTTCTGGATTTTGGAAATACAGAAGGTGGCGCAGTTTTCTGCTGAACTCAGTGCGCACTATGCGACAAATCATACGCGAAAGACGTTTCTCGCGAAATTTTTATCAAATTTTCTTGCAATTTTTGAGCGATGGTTGATGTGCATATACCTCTCTATTAATCTCTGCCACTGATTGCAAAGCTAACTGCTGGCGTATCTGGACAAAAGCTTTGAGCTAACGATAAAATAATGTAAACGAGAGCTCTGTGGTGAGAACGATCAGTCATAGCATTTTTTTATCAAAAAGTTCACTTGATCCTGAGGTTCATCCAAAAATACACCTTCATCCTGAAGGTGCATTTTTGCATAACTTGGTGATACCGTTGGGAAACTCGACGAACTAGGATAAATTTAAGAACGGAAAATTAGAATTTAGTGAAAATGTTACAATTAGACCTCCAATATTTCTAGAGAGTGGAAGTGATAAAAGTATAAGAAAAAATAAATTCTAAAATACACAACATTTTCGATATAAGACTATGACGAAATACTTCGATCAAATGTTCGAGACTGTTCATGGCTAGCACCACTTATCAAGGTTTCGAATGGGCAGAGGAAACCATAAGATTACACAGCAGCAAAATTGCCCCGATGCCCTTGCCTATAGTGGAACATGGAAAGTGTTCTGCCTAAAAGACCACCGAATGAATAGTCGCTTGAATTTCATTATGTGGTAGGGAGGCTAATTAAAGTGGTCTTTTTTATTCCATATCCCTCAAATCCACTATTTTTCGATAAGAAACATACATCTGTTCGCATTTCCGCCGTTATGGAAGACAACAAGGTTCTCTAACATAGCCTATTCACGTAGATAATGGAAGTCTACCTGTTCATAAGAATAATGCGCGCTTATTCAAGTGTATTACCGAGGACATAGCGTAATCTCCCACTGTGATATTCTAATAGAAAAATCCCACATTTCTTGTGTTAAAAATATTTAACATTTACCAATAAATTGCTTGAGATGCATTTCGAGAGTTTAAGTCCATAAACGACATTTATTGCAAAGCCTTCAGTCTATCCACACAAATATACTCAAGTTAGGTGCATTTAACACTGTGCTCAAACCGATGACGCAAATGCCACAATCAACTTTCGTAGATTGCATCACATCATCTGATTTCGACGCACAATGCCCGAGGTCACTTTTTTTCTGATTTTGCGATCTGTCCCCCCCCCCCCCCGCCTCCTGTGACGCCTCATAACGGTCATCAACTCATCAAAAGCACCCATTCTGATGTACTTTTTAATTTCCACGGAGCGAAAAGGAGCACCAAAGATCAAATTTAATCTCAGCGAGATCTTTTATTGATTTTGAGGTCTTTGTGAATACCGTAAATAAAAATCAAGGCCAGATGAAGTTCTTCCAGTAACGTAATTGTATCTTCTCGATTACAAAGGTCATATCTGACTGGCGTTTTATTATCAGTGATTAGGAAGAGATGACAGCTCCCAATATACGCTCCAGCACGTATCGGCTAACAGTCTTGACATAACTTCCAACAGAAGCAACATTACCTCCCTGAACTGAGAAATTTCAAGAAATGGACGAACCAGTCCCACCCCTTATCGGCACCTCACCCCCACCCTCTCCGTAACAGATAAATGCCTTCCAACATTTTTCTTGTAAAACATTCAAATTCAGTTACGACGATTACTGGAAAAATTGCAATCGCTAAAAACCCTATGTAGCCATCACACGATCTTCCTTACTGTATTTAACTGCAATAGGTGCACATAATAAGCTACCGCCGAGCGAGCCGTTGCCTGCTGACATATTTTACCAGTTCCGCACATTTCATGAGTACATTCTAATATTTAACGGCCGACGCATCCTGAGAGTCCATTCAGCAGTTCCGGAGAGGTGCTTGGATCCGCCAAAGACGAGTGTATGAGATCGTGACCCGTCGCATCAACGAAACGATCATAGAATCGACTTTCTAATGAAAGATTTTATAGCCGGAACATAAACGCAGTGGCTTTAAAGATACTCAAAATGCTTGAGAGAACATGACTTTTAACGAAATATGATCATTTGACAACGCAAGCTTGCGAGATATTTAAAGCAGATAATGAACATTTCCAAAGGAGACGAAATCAGTCACTAACTGCAATAGATAGTAGTGAAATTTCGCTACTATCAGTTACAGTTAGGAGCTCAGTAAAAACGAAAATAAACCTTTCTGTTGGAATTGCATTGAGTTCCATAGGGAGTCAGAAGGGGCGAACTTCCTCTCAAGTACGTCTCTGCTTTCTAGAGGGCCCGAAGAGCGCCAACGAATTGACGAACCATTTGAAGACACAGTGGGCTTGCCAAATTTCACAGACGCTCCGCCCAGCCTCAACTGAAAAAAAGGAAGTAAAAATCAATGACACTCATTCAATGATAGATGCAATTTTTTTTAAATGAAGTAATTGAGGGCGCTAATTGCATTTTATAGTTGCACGATATGCCATGCAGGCTTTTTACGATTACAGGTGTAAATGGGCAGGTGTAATTCGAGTATGCGTATCACATCAGTCCGATTTTAAACACAGAAAGTTAAGCGCTTTGTTGCGTGGTCAACCTCTATTGCTTTAGTTGTCTTATAAGTAATTGACGGGATTAGAGATATTCAAATATAGTGCGAACGTTCTCTAATGTCATATGCTAATCAACGGAGCGATTGAATGAGTTAGCTAAAACATATTATGCAAATTTTTTACCATTCGATTTCGCATTCACTGCCGTACTTGAAAATACACTTGAGGACTATCAACAAGCAGCACATCGATACAAATTTGCTAAACTGCGGAGATGCGACGTCTTGCGCGTGCTTCATTTCGACGCCAACATGAAACGATAGAAGTGGCCATAATATAGCACTATTTAAGATGCGCTCTATAAACGCTGTGAAGCATATAACTTCGTAAACTATCGATATGAACGTTTTGATGAATCTGCCAATCAAAATAGAGAAATATTTCGAGCAAATACCATTGAACAGATCGAAAATCCTCTACCTAAGTGCTCACAGTTCCATTAGACAAATTGTTATCAGCGAGTCATTTTGCTTCCTACGAACGAATAATATTGTTACCTGACCTGATCGCTTATCTCGAACACTAGAACATTGCATGTATTGAGTTGTTTCACCTTTTTTTACGGTTTCTTCGAAGAATAAGAATTGCTTGATTGGCATTCATAAAGCGAAACGTCGGCTGTGCTTTTCGTCATCACAATGGCAGAACATCATGAGAACTTCCATACGTTTTCAAATCGGACACCTTGGAATCAAAAAACTTGCGAACGTAAGCAAACTAGCGCAAGATGCCATGCTAATGAAAAACAATGTGTCTTATACAAGGATGCCCTCTAAAATGGACTTGAGTGGTTCAATTCTTCCAAGTGCAATAAAATGAAACCTTGGACCGCGTCGTGAGGATGCGCACTAAATGCTGACATCATGAAAGAACCAAGACTGCCAGCTGCTCTCATATTTTTATGAAATCGGTTTTTTCGGCAGCTTGTAAGACAAGATTTTAGGTAATTTTTATTGGGACTTTCTGCAGCGTGTAACAATATCAACACTGTTCTCACATCTTTACGATTTATATGCTTTCTCTAGCTGCAGATATTAGGAGTAGTTTCGTACGCCTATAACCCTATTCATTTATGGTTGCAACAGAGAACGCTTATCGGCTAATCTATTTCTTGCGCGTTGCTGGTTTTTCAAAACAAGGAAAGGATCGCATCGTGAGCTGTTCATAGTCTCTTCTGTTCAATTCTTCGGATCCCGCGGATTGCACGTAGTCTCGAAATATCTTTTGTCATCAGGAGTTCCGCAGCGGAATCCACTCGGAAGTACCATACCGGTTTCATTTCTCATTGAGTCGGCTATTTAGCCATTGTCGGCTCATTCATGCTTCAAGGCGTAACTCCTGAATTCTGAAATATACAACGATTTTGAAAAGATTCGTCACTAAAAAGTGGAAAAAATTCGATTCAATTCCGCGACAGTGCGCAGCGCACTAACAAGGTTGTCGACTACCGCTTTCACCTTCGTTTTCATTTGTTGTGGCTGCATATTTGAGGATTCGCAGCATTGTGCACACTAAGTGTATAATTCGACAGCTTTCTGTTCAATGCTTCATATACTTCATTCGGCACAAATTTTTGAAGACGAAATTCTTCTTCTACTTTGAAAAGCTCGTATAATATTTCGGAGCTCATCATATGCTACGTGAAATTCAAAAAATCATGTGGCTCTCTCTGAGTTCCAACCTTCCATGGTACTCGACATTCCGAGTACGTTTGTCTGCAGAATATTTCTGCTTTTAATTTAGGGGTTTTTAATATGAAGGTCGTCTGCTAACAATTGATGGTAGTGATTTTTTGACATTGTACAAGTGCTGCAAAATGTGCGACGTGCAGTTCCAGTGCTAATTCCAATCAAGCAAACCATTTTTATCGGTGTTTTCCGTTTGACGAATAAGTAAAAGCTATGAGCTATAGGATTTCACTCTGAGATTTTCCTCACTCAGATATGAAAAGTTCTGCACAAGATGAAAGAGAGAGACCCTTAAAATGAAGTCGTTTTTCACCTGCATTAAAGAACTTTGTTTCCAGCCGAGCTGAAATCTTCTTAAATCTCAAGCGAAATTGACGTTGGAAAGCCTAGCCTTGATCTGTGAGCAAGTTTTTCAGCTAAGACCAACATCACTCAGTCACTAAAATATTCTTTTATGGTTCATTAGATGGCTGATCCAAATGATGGCCTAGTATCGAAAGCTAGATCTGTGAGAAATACGAAATGGGCTGATATCAAGGTGACAAACATCGGACTACTATTAAATGAGAAATGCAACACCTAAAAGCAAGAGCTAAATATTAAAGCAGACTTCGGGCGATAAAATTTATAAAACTGTTCGAATGTGTATATAACACAAGATAACAATGATGCGACACGATAACTGGAGCGTAAAAACGATGCCACAAAACGCCTACGTTCACTTGAGATCAGAAGCACACCGCATTTGCGATCTCACATGATATCTCTGATCCTGTAGAACATTTCTGACCCCGCAAAGCATTTCTGGTTTTATAGGAAAGTTTCGGAAAAGTTTCGATTTTGCAGGACATTTAATTCGCGAGTTCCATTTCTTAACAACACACCACCTTGCCAACTTAGGCACACCAAATACAAAGAACAACAGTTTATAATAAACGTCTATCTACTGCAGCGTAGAAACTGAAATAATAGCTAAGTTCAATTGTTCTGCTGATTAAACTTTTATTAATAGCCAGATGCCTGGCATTACTGGAATTCCATGTCATAGGCATTATATACGCCAGATAATATAAAGTGTTTTCAGCAACCATGGTTCATCTCGCCGAACGCAATATTTTGATTCGTACATCGTAAAATATAGCTTTTATCATAAGATGGTAATTTCAAGCCCTTCGATGGCTGGATGATCACTCTTTAGCATCTGCGCACCTATTGTTAGCCAATTTTCATTTAACAGATCCATCTCTTAAAGCAAACAAATAATCTGTCAAAGTTATCAGGATATAACTACTGAGTGAAATTTGACTACTGATAACGCTCAAAGACAATCTGGCAAATAGAAGGCACAAATTTATGGCAACGAAGCAAGGCGAACAGCTAATTGTTGGCTCGCCGTAATTTATCAACGGGAAGATCGCAGAATTACAAAAGTCATTCTTTCTAGGCTATCACTCGATATGCTACGAAGTGATATCACTTTCGAAGTCGCCTTTAATCCACATTTATCTCTCCTTTAAAACAATGATAATTTTTGTTCATAAAATTTTTACTATAATTGGAGCAAAACTTTAAACTAACCTTCTTCTTGACGTTGCATTTTTTAATGAGAGACGTGCGCTATGAATAAAATTGTGACACATTTCGCATCACTGAAAGAGTGAATTGGGTGTCCAAAAATTATTAGTTCCGCTGTAGTGAGCGCGGCAACGTAAATTACTTCGTTTGCAATTAATTGGCATTCATCGTATATTCATTGATATTTTCAATGACATTCACTATTCTGAATTAATGATCAATTTGAACTGACTGTTAGATGAAATGTTTCTAGATGATATGGCCACGTTCGGATAGCGAATCAGAAACTGCAAATGCGGCCATCATTGCAAACGGGTTACACTTTGATTGGAAGCGTTTTCGGTAGGCATGTCTGGAAGGCTTGCCGCCTTCAGCAGCATTAGTTAACGGATTTTGCGCCGGTCTTCGATAAGCTTAATTATTCACACATCGAGGGTACAGCATAGCCGGGTGCAACATATGCGGGAAAATTTTGAGTTTCAGTCGAACAGTGTGCGACTTTCACCGGAAGCTCCCAGCAGCTGCCCCTTATCAAATCTGACATTCACCACCAATGAACCCATCTAGTTTCAGTAAGATTTTTTAAATCTTTATCAAACGATATTATGACAACGTTAGTTAATGTGTACGCAAGATGTATGTTTCTGCCTTTGTGGATAAAATTTGCATAATTCCTTAACCTTTTTCGATGAGTATACTTAAGACAGATTAAGAAGAACCCGTATGCTTGGATAGTATGCTTGGACGTCATATGTCGTACTAAATGTCCTGATATACGTTGGTTACACCTTGTTATTCAACTATCTCGGCATCATCTGATCAACTTTCAAGAAAACTTCGCTAAAACAGGTATCCGTGACGGGAACAACTGAGCGGAATGACTAAAACTTTGATGAAGGCACTTTGTGAGGGATTCCCCTCTCACATCTTCGTCAGACACTTCCTCCTCGCATCCTACAAAGTACTACTCCCACTCCTCTTTATTCATCATTCCTCCTTGCCTATTTATACATATTTCTCAAATCTTTGTTCAACGCTTTGTCTCCATACCTTCATCCAACTTCTCTTTGTCACATCCTTATTCAGAACAGCAATCTCATTCAATGGTTGTTGCAAAAAAAACATAGTGATCGATTTTTTGAGGTGACGAGTTATGGAAGATGCGGCATATAGCTGCTATTTTCAATTGCGCATTCCCAATTTGTGTCAAAGGCATTTCCTTCTCATACATACAATAGAAGCAAAAGAGAGAAGTCGTATTTTCGTTGCCGGCTTGACAGTCAATATACCCTGATGCACTTCAACCAATAATTAATGACCGGCATATTTCCAAAGATTGCAGTCGGCATCAAAGGAGTGGGCGAAAGCACGAAACTGGACGCTACATAGCTCATGAAGGTGATTGCTGACTTGAGCAGTATGCAAAGGCGCATTTGATGCCAGCTCAATCCTACACTTCTTCATTTGTTTCGACTAACGCAATTTTATTGTTGCGAATTAAAAACAATGACATTGGCGAATCAGCGCACACTGTTCTCTTCATTTGCCAATGAGGCTCTTTTTTTCATTAAGTGGCTCTCACTTGTGTTCGGAGCACCTTTGTTGCTGCTTGTTTGCAGTTTCTTATTCCACCTTAATATGCAGAAAATTCTTCAAGAAGAGGAGTGCATCGGCCTTTCAAAGTGTTCATCAAGAACGACGTTCCATACCTTATAGAATCCTATGTCAGCGACATTTTCAAAGTTCTCTCATTTCGACGTGCTGTTTCACCGATTGCCACATAGTATTCGTCATTTTTCGATGTACGTTTTCACGATACTACTTAGCTGCATGTGATTAATATTATCACCAAGTTATGCAAGCAATACAATTGAATTGTTACTGCCACCTATTGTATAGTGTTTACTATTTGTAAACCCAATCGGCATTTGAAAGTTTATGCATAAACGAATTGTACATTGTTGCTGTCAACACTTTCATGGTACAGATGGGTTGTTTTTCATTGAAAAGGATGGAATTTCACGTTCTATAAGCGTAGGCTGAGGTAACTAGAGCGGCTAAATATTAGTTAAAAGCTTTTTCGTGAGCCGTGAGAAGAACCTTAAACACCGATTAAAGAGTGGTTCTACCAACCATTGCCACTGCGCTCCAAATAGAGTTCAGCTGCAATACCCACATCTTGTCAGCGTATAAATTCCACTATAATCTTGAATATTGCTGTTGTTATTATAATACTGATGTTATTAGTTTATGTCTAATTATCTGCTCCATCCGGAGTTTTGTTTAACAAGTACTCATCGCCAAGCAAACACTTGGGAGATGCTCATCGTCAAAAGTGATGATATTTGTGTTGCGGTAGCCAATTTCAGTGCGTTAGGAAGAGGAGTTACATATATATATATATATATATATATATATATATATATATATACAACTATTACTTGTATCCTCCTTGCCTGGCAATCATTTTATTTCTGATAATTAATTGTCTCGCATGATTTATTTGTTTTTCCTTATCTTAACCACGATCAACGACCTTTCGGCCACATCTAGCTTTGCATAACAAGCCTTTTACTCCACTAGCTATTTGTGATAAGAATATGTTTTTCATGCACAAAAGCTTTTGGTAGGAATCAAAAACTGCTTCATAATGACTAATAAGTTAGCATTTTATTTGCTTCATTTATTTATTGTTAACTTGTTGCTCACAAAGCTATGAGGTTTTAACAGTTTCAGCCATCAATTTAAACTTACTTTCAATGGAATTACCTTTGAGATTTCTGGAATTTTATGAAATTTCACGTGAAATTCCTTGAGATATTCCAATTTCATTCTAGTTGACGGATTTGTTGGTGGTTATAAAATTCCGACGGCGAAATGTTTCTTCGACGAAGAATTTATGGTAAAAAATTGAAGTTGGGATGAATAATGAGGCGAATAAATGAATAAATTAAAGGGTGTGAATAATAAATTGAATGAATAAGTAACAAATGAGTATGCCGTCAATCTTGCTGAAATCGCTTATTGGAATGAGCAAAAAAGACAGTGCAATTTTCGCTTAACTGCGTTATTTTCTCGCATACAAAAAGAGCATAAATGTTACTATTTTTGGAGTTCACTATGCCAACTCGTCATCTATATCTCTATCCATGCAGCTTCTTTGTGTCCTAAACGCATTGGAGACTGCTGAAACGTCTTTTTTTTCCTTACTTAGCTAAATGTTCAAGAAACGTTACATTTTTTCCAAACGTTGGAAGCATTATGTGCATCAAGAAAATAAAGATGTTTGTAATTTAGTGCGCACTCTTCTTGTTTGAATGATTGATAGATATAAGAGCAGTAATAAAGCGGACTTTCAACCACTGAAGCATATCATATCGGAATCCGGTTTCCAGCTCCTTCTATATTGCCTGATCGCTTCAAAACCGGTAATTTCGCATCATTTTCTGTTTTCTATACTTCATTTGCAAACAATGACGCAACTAGAGCACAACGAAATACTTCATAAGAATTGTATTGTAAGTGATATAAGTGATGATAACTCGAAATGTAAGTGATAATTCAGCTACAATGTATTCCTTCGCCTAAGCGTTAGAATAAAAATTGCGCAATATCAGGTCACCAATAAGGTTTCTACCAAATTTAATAATTAATTTGCATATTAATATTATACTTTGATATTGTGTTTATGTTGATATCAATCGCTGGTCACAATATGTTGAAGTTCACTTGATAAAGTGTCGATGATCGAATTAAACAAACACTACGAATGATCACGTAGATGTATGCACTTCATATGTACACACTGGAAACGATAGTGAGTCTCATATTACACAAACGCAATAATTTTATGATTTATCGTTGCTCAAATGACGATAAAAGGACGGTTCGATATCGAGTTACGTGACGTTCACTCTTGAATTTTATTTCATGTGGTTAATGTGATAAACAATGATGATATGCTATCAGTAAGAGCCTATGTGAAATTAGCATGCGTGTTTCTCCTGAAGCTATTCAAGTTTCAGTACCAAGTTTACGGATCTGAAGGCGATAAAGGT
Source organism: Parascaris univalens (assembly GCA_037576465.1). Classification (NCBI taxonomy): domain Eukaryota; kingdom Metazoa; phylum Nematoda; class Chromadorea; order Rhabditida; family Ascarididae; genus Parascaris; species Parascaris univalens. The sequence goes on along the minus strand of CM075173.1, from coordinate 182,550,747 downwards.
CCACATTGGCGCAAATCGCAAAACGCTCCTTTTAGACTCTTTCCACTATAAAGACTACTACTGTATGTTAATTTGCATATTATCGAAATTATCTCAAGCAGTTACTGCGAACGATCCATTATGAACGTTGTTCTTGGCTATGATGTTATATAAATCTGCTATTTTCAAGAAGAGGAAATCATTTGAGGCTCTAAGCGGTTGCATTGAACGCAAGTTCCGCATAGGTTATTTGGTTCTTTTTCGATTAGAGCAAGTTTTTTTCAGAGACCATTTTTTTCAGAGACCAATATTAGGTGGCAATGGTTAAACCATTGCCACCTAATATTTCAATTGCTTTGAATCAGATAGCGTAGAAACAAATTATGCTGTGACTTTTGACTAGATAATTCAAGAGTTATGAAACGGATTAATTCAGTGACGTTTAAATAATATTAAGTTTAAAAAATGTTTTCTAGTGAAGATATCAACTTAAAAATCTATTGAAACTGTTCACTTCAAGTATTCGCTCATCATAATGGTCATAACGCATATAATTTGATGACTATAGCATTGCCTCAATGATGCTGACGTATTTCAAGCGCCGTGTTCGCTTAAAGAAGAGAGTCAAGTTGTTCGTCCCTCTAATGGCGGAATTCGTGTTTTTTAAACCCCTGCTGCCGGCTTATATTGAAAAGAATATATTCGTATGCATTCGCATAATGAGATGTCCAGCTAAATGGGGCTATTACTGCATATTGTTGCGTGTGATTCAGTTGTTCCGAGGAATACCCAGAGGGATTCTTCGGCAGAAGCACATATGGAAAGGGAAAGGAAGGAGGGTATTGGGAAAAAACGGCATTATGATATCAGAAAGTCATGAGAATGCTTTTATGTAGGAAGGGCTTTGCTCAAGCGGCTTACATTATGGCAAATACGAAACTTCACTTCGCTGTGTTTGAAATCGATCTATTTTCTGTAGATTCAAAAGACAAATGACACTCGCATGTTCACTGCCGAAGACTGCTATGAGGACAAAGGCACATATATTATAAGCAAAAGAGGCTGAAAGTTTGTGAGTGAATCAGCTCGAAACGAACGCACTATTTCGTTTATAGGAGTGCATTGTCGAAAGTGTGGAAGATCGATCACAGACCGTTTATGATCGCTTGTTACCGTGACGAAAACACTGAGCCGACCGATTTCTCTCATGTGGTTCCGTCACTTATTGCTGCTCCTATACATCCTATTTGCTGTGGTTGAATGTCTACCAAACTCACAAAACGAGCTTACCGTGATGACGTTCAACACATGGCAGTCAGGAAAAAATGTCGAAAATGGTTTATTCAAAATAGCTAAACATATCTCGTATGTCTATCCGGATATTGTCGCATTACAGGTATTTCGAATTTCTCTTACAACCTTATTGCCTTTAAATTAATTTGTAACATAAGGGCAGTGATATATATTTAGTGCCCAGGTTATTGTAATGCTCAAAACAGTATAGCCAACCATAACTGCTGTAGTTCTCTCACAAAAATATGTACGTTTTAGAATACGCGCATGTTTGCTTTTTCTTCTCATCAATCAGAAAATAAGCAGAAAAAGTTATAATCACACCAGTAACAATGCGTTAGAATAAGGAAGAAAGTTGGTAGGCGCTTGAAACAGGTTTCCACCACCATCCATCTATAACGGTCCCCACCTTTCTTCTATACTTAAGCAGTTGCACTGCACTTTTTGCCGAGACTTCGATCTTCAAACATTTGCTGAGAACAGACCGCTTGTGAGACTGCCTCCCTCACTTTCTCCACTTAAAAATACTCGAATCTGGCTAGGTAGCTGTTTTTGATAGAAATACACTTTTGCACTGTGTTGCTTCATTTGGCTTCATTCACCTACCATCACTCTTGGCAATTTAGTGATGATTGTCAGAATGTGAGAATTTCTACGCAAATAAATAGACACATAGCCAACTGAACCATCTTTCGGTAGAATCTCAACTTAAGGAGTTGTGGAATTGAATATCAATTAAAATATTTATCGGTTACCAGACGAGTGCACCTCCCAGGAACCGAGGTTCGGCCGCAATCGAAAAAGAATCCGTCGTTTCGCTTTCAGTCCTAATTCAAAAAAAGCATTTGCAGCATGAATAGCGTGGAAATATGTTTGACGTCTACAGCCCTACTACATTTAACTTTGGTCTAACGGCTATAACAAACAGGTAACCACAATAAAATAGGCAGAGAGCGAAACTGAGGCCACAGAAGCTGTGGCAGAGTAGGATATTAGTGGCCACATAAAAGAATAGGAAGAAAAGACCTTTCATTGATATGCAAACCCAAAAGAGACCCATTGGAGCAATAAGCATGAGTGAGCGCGGAATGGAAAAGTCATAGATCGTGTAGTTCAGCAATCTTCTAAGATGAAGACGGAGGTTGCAATAAATTTCTTTGTTTGTGTGAAATTCCAACATCAGCACTACGATCGAACAGTCTGTGATCAACCTCTGACCCCGTGGTATTTGATTCTCTACATGTTAACAAAGCGTGAAACAAATCTATTCCTATGGCTCAACACGCCTTCGAAAATACATCGAGTGATTTCATCGAATCATCGGGTTCCTCTTGTTTTATCTTCGATAAGTTGTTCAATTCAAAGAAATCGGATTCAGAGTGCTGATACTCAGTGAACAAATGTGGCAGTTTGGCCGCCCTACTGCCAAAAACTCTTGTCCGCTCTCTGTCCGCGTCTCATGTCCGCAAACTTCGAAGTTGGTAATAAGACTTCAGAAAGAAAATGTGTTTGTGATATAGGAATTTCTGGACCCAATCGGGTAAAGGAAAATGTACAACCAATTCTTTCTCGAAAGAGAAGCAAAAATATTTTTATTGGAAATAAACGAGGCAGTTCGAAACATGTTCTGGATTTGCCGATGGTGTAATGCAAAAGCGATATTCATGGCACTTGGCAGTTGTGCAGTTTTACATATTGTAAAATAGTAATTCATATTAATCGCATACGAAATTCTGCTATCTCATCAACAAAAGATGAGAGAAAAATCGGCTTCGATTTAGCGATAATGAACATCAAGACGACGACGTTCGCTCAAATTTCCGTCTACTGCATGCTCTTTTCCACGACACCTCTTCATTTTTTTCACTTAGTGCTTAGCATGAGCTTGTGGATGACATTTCGTTTCTTCATCGTTCGATACGGGAACAGCACATTCTTTTCCACTTCATTACTGAATCGCTGACGAAGTGCTTCGTGATGTTCGAATCGATGATGCCACATTTATCTCTCATCCTTATATATCGCTTAATCCATTCAGGTGTACTGTGTTTTATGATTTTGAATTTCGCTCAATCTCGGCTCATGTTGCAATTTACCTTGCAGCTCTAGAAGCCACTTCTCTTTGCCTATCACTACCACTGAACACTATTATTTCGAGGCTAATACATCGCCTTACTTTCGTAACGAATATCTATGATATTCTCAATGCCTTTTCGAACAACTATTTCTTGGGAACCTGTGAAGATAGTAATTCCATTCAAGACACCATTACCCATCAGATATCACTTCCAATTACCCGCACTAAAACTCTTTGAACTGCCTCGAAACTGAAATGAGGAAGCATATGGAGAATAAAAACGCACTAGAAAAGAAACGAAATAAGTAAACCTATATAGAGAAGGCCTTTGGTAACTGCATGTACGAGCCTGAGGTAAAGTGGTAGAGTAACTCGAAATCAGTATCACCGAATGACGAAAAAAACGGCAGCAGCATAACGAAAAAGTGATTAATTTTATGCGACTTCTATGTAACAACGCCATCGCATGCGATCTGCTGTTGAGAGCAGACTGTTAAGAGTGAAAGCTGTTTCGTCGAAGAGACGAATTGAGAACGTCAAGAATATAACAAACAATATTCAGCATAACATCACAATCCAAAAAAGTACAGTCCCGAGTCACTTAGAGTCTCCACAGTCTCGCCTCCTCCACTTCCCTTACCATCCTCATTCCATGCCTATTCAGCATACATTTATACTTGAACCCTCATTACAGCAAATTTCTTCCAGCTCGAAAACTACTCCAATTTCACCTTCAGCACAATAATCTTTAACAGCAAAAATACTGGAGAACGATGGATTCTCCGATGAACATATTCACGAGAGGAGAAGCTCGATTCGGAATCATTCGACTTGAGACGCGTTAAGAAGAAATTTTATCCTGGCAGAATGGTTGTTGCTGGTTACTAATTGAAGCTAAGCAAACTGGATTGCAGCCAAACGCAGCCAAGAATATAATTCTATTTTCTGGTACCTAATAGAAATCAAACTTCGTCCACGACCGAATGAGATGTAGAAATGGCATTCTTTTCGTCGATTGAAAGAATCGATAGGGAGCGAGTTTCGCTCGCAATCGAAAATAGGAAAATGTCAAAATTAAACTTCGCTTTGTAAAACATGGGTGCAAAAATTGTGAGAAAAAAAGAAAACTCACTTTCTAACTATCTATTCAAGGATTTATGCATTTGAAGTGTTTGAATATGAGGCACAGGAAAGTAAATTTTTAGGAGATTGAGAATGAGGCGGTGATCGGTCAGCTGATCAAAATGCTTGGCAGACGATGGAGTGGAGTGGCTAATAACTATTCATATCCAGACACTGGTATTCTTACTCGTCATTCGGTGAGTCATATGGATATATCGAGATGAAAATACTATAATAGATATATGAAACTTAAATAAGACATTCTTCGCCACAAAATCACCACCACACCTTAGCTAACTTTTAAAGGAGTAACAATGCGCACTCAAATGTGGCTGTAAAATTGGTGAAAACTATATCACCTGCCGGGATCGTATTTTGCACCGTTGGTTCGGGGAAATGCAAGAACTTGATTGAGTGAACATGAGTGTACCATTGCAAATCTCACATGATTTATTGGGAATTAATCATATGGAATGATATGATGAATGGAATAACAAAAACGCAAATTGATAACCACTTATAGCGCCTTTAATCAACACTACTCTATTAGTTAAATTGCAGCGACTGCATCATCTCTGAAATTAACTGTTCTTAATTGCAAGTTCAACTGCAGCTGCAATTAAATTAATTATCTGAATTTGCAGATAATTAACAATTCGATTGCAACAGCGGCGCGTAGTGTTGGTGCAAAGATTTTACTTCCCATGCACAATCGTACTGTTCATATTTATAGTCTTCATCTCGACTACAGGTAATCTTCCGAAAAACTTTAGTTCATCACTGCTTGCATACGGCTAAAATCCCACGTTCTAGAACATTCAACAAGCGACACAGCAAGCAGTAACTTAGGATATCCGACAAAGAATACAGTCGGGAATATGTTTTCGCACCAAGACATGAAATCACTATCGCTAAGTTTGTGGTATTGATTCTTTTTGTGTATCATCGACCGATATCTTGTTTTCACTAGCTATTTCGAAGAAAATTTGAATAAATCAGATTTCCTTATTGTTTTACTTGCTGATTTCTGCTCCCATTTCGCATCCAGTTTCTGAAATTCTCTCAACAATGTCAAATTTTTCAATTCGTGTTACTGATAAATACAACTTCATCAGCAAAAATGATCAAGCGCACAACTGCTAACATAATAAGCATTCCTGGTGGGCTAAACAAGACGTGATGAAAAATGAAGATGCTTCTCATACAGCAGAACTTCTTTCGGTAATACGAATCCAATTAACGGTGAACAACGATACATCTTCCTGCCTTTACGAGGCAATAAATTACTTCTGCTTTTAGGTCCTATGGTCCGTATGCGGCAAATAATAAACTAGTGTCATATGCGACACAAATTATGGCAGGCGAAAGGAATATAGATGGAGATGGTAAACTTTTCTGCATCCCACAAGAACTAGTTTAGTTACGGGATTTTCAGTGCAACGATTTCTTCATAAGGGGCTACACTTGAAGCCAGACCGGATTTGAAAATGGTTTAATTCAATGATGGAGTTGAATGTTAGGGTGGTTTCTATGAAAAACTGTTGAAATGTAGTCTTTTACAGTTGAGGAGGGGGAACGACGAATGGATAGAGACGGAGGAGAACCGAGCGCGGAGTCTGTATTAAAGGAAAAGGATGGTTTCGGGAAGCGGATCTGAGGTCTTGTAATATCTATAAGGCGTTCGGTTTATAATTTTTGTATGCACCTATCAACCCCATCAAAAATAAGCATTATTGTAGTGAGATGTGTTACCGACGTCTTACTTCAGTGATTTCATCATAGCGATTCGCCAACAGGAATATTTCATTATCACTAACTTTTCGTAACTCGGCCATTTTTACTCAGTAACTTTTGAAGGTCGATTCGAGAATATGCGTGAATTTATTCTCGATGACGATTTTCGAAAAGCACTCAAGAGATCCGATGAAGAACCGCTGCTTGTGTGCGGTGATTTCAATGCTCCCTCACATCTCGATTGGACCCAAGAAACCAAGTCGGTTTGAAAAAACACAACTGAATGTCGCATAGGAATATATTTCATAAAAAATCGACTATGAGCTGAAAATTTGTCAGAGTGTACTCTATATGCAGTGAATTTTTCAAGAATGTTTCCTTTCATAGTCGTAAACCGTTGCTCGACTTTACTTTCACATAACTTTCCTCTCCAATGATATTTCATGAAATTTAAAGCAATAATTATTTTCATTACGTTTAACTGGCGAGGAATTCGTTAGCTTTTTTTGTATCCTCATAGTGGATAGCAATTACTTGAAATGAGCGGTACAGAGGTGGGGACTTGCATCAAATTTCACAACAGTAGACGTACTTAGACTTATTTGGAGAGGAAAACGATTAGTTACTGCTTGAAAAGAATCTAAAATAGCATTCTTCATATCGCGTTTAGTAAACGCTCACCGAGTCGTGATCACATTGTTGATTTTTTAGTGTGCACTGATCAGCGATTTGAGATGAGAAGCGTTTTTGTAGAAACTTGAAGGAAATTTTCGCTTTTTTTTTGACTGCTTTATATAATATGCGTAAGCTAAATGTAGAAGTCAGCATGGTGGCTGGGTATTCGAATGGCCTGCAACAAAGATGTTACAAGGTGAGGCGGCGATGGAGGATTCCTTCCGGAAACTGCATCCAAATCCTCTTCTCAAAACAGGTACGCAAACAATTGCCACATGCGAATTTAATTAAAATCCTCGAATAATTGAAGTAATTCTAAATTTCCTAAGAATCTCGCCTTAATTTAACATGAATATAACATTTTCGCTTTCTTTCTTCTGCTCGCATGAGTGAATCCTAAATTCGAATTTTCCATTGAATTCCTCTGATCACGGCCACAAACTTTTAAAAACATTTAAAAAATAAATTGCTGCTAGACCACATTCAAATCATTATGCAGAACCATTTTCACAGGTTATCGTATTCTCTATAAACCATCAACATCCCCTCCTTCCATTGAAAGTTTAACATTCTCTGTGTTATCACTGCTGAGCCCTCTTATCTCTACAAGACAGCGCGTCTTGGCTATAATATAAACCTTACTATTGTTCTAGTTGAAATCGAAATTTAACAAACGAGGAAGCATACCTGAAAGGCTAGTATATCATATGCTCGTACATACTGTCAACCTGGCCGAAATGTTTCATATTTCACGAACAAAAAATAAAATGTGCAAAATAACGTCATCGATTTCTAATTATTTTGGCTTCTCGCTTCTCGTACTTCTCGTAACATTTTGGCTTTTTCCGTAACCTAACGGTGTCAAGTGAAGAGTGGACTCAGCAAAGTGCATATAAATACGGTGATCCTTAAAATCCTTATAAGTTCTTGCAAATATTGACGTGAAATATGATATGGAAGGTCGTTCTTCAATATGCGCTAAATCTCTCAAATTTTCTTATACACGGCTCCAGTGACTATTCAGGTGAAACCAACAAATAAAAAATGACAAACATACCCAGACATACAAGCGTAGGGACGGCATGAGACCGTCATAAGGCACTTTCCCGAAACAAATTTGCCAAGACGGATAAAAATGAAACGATTTACTTCTTTAAAGATAAAACCTCATTTGGAAACAGCAATTCTTAGTATCATGTGGACCAACTATTTTTGCCTTCTTAAATACATGCAATTCCATGGACTTCTAAGTATATTACCTCAATGTTCCCTTAATTAAAAGCAGTCACATGCCATTCAGGTAACACATGGTCAACAGTCGAGAAGACAACTAGCGCTGGTTGGGGTTGGACAATACCCGAACCTCAGGATCGAATTGACTTTATTTTTTATAAGAGTCCATTATTAGAGCCGATCAATTCGTACACGTATCAAGGACGTGATGTAGTCTGGCCTAAACCATATCACTGGCATAATGACTATCCATCCGACCATTTTGCTGTTGTAACAAAGTTTACAATAAGTCGAGATGTCAACAAATGAAGAGTTATGTCATGAATGCACTTTCTCACTTCCTTAATCGTCTCAAATTCTTTAAAAACTGCCACAAATCCCTTAAGCATATTCCTGTGCATCTGTATTCAACGTTCCTTAAAAGCTTTAAACTGGCATTTTGCAGTACAGTGTCTAATGAAAACTCCTCAGTTGCAGAGTGCATGCCAACCCTTGATTTCATTTTGTTTCAATCACCTTTGTGTGAATCCAACTTTTTCTGAAGATGACAGATGAAGGTGAGAATTAATGATGGAAAGCCTACTAAGGTATGTATTGGAGCGAAGGAATTCAGTTACTCTGGTTTCACTGATTGCTAAAATATTGCACAAGTTAAGTGAATGTTGCATATGTAAGCTCTGCTTGCGTCATGCATAAATTTGGATAAATAACTTATGATTACAATGAATGCGATATTTTACTAGAATTTTTAATGTCGAGTTGGTTATCTGTATGTGAAGTTTTAAGAGTTCTGTTTACGCTCACATTAATCATCAATTTAAAGAAAAGAAAGACTTCTTGCCTTTTAACGTGAGATTCTTTCACTGAGATACTTTGCATCCGGTGAACGTTTAATATCGAAGTTGCTTAACGCCTATGAATCTTTAATGTCCCCACTCTCCTATGGTGTAAATGAATTGTTGATCGAAAATGAAAAGATAATATGCAGATAAATGTATTTTCTTCGTGTGACATATAACGCGTCTTCTAGTGGTTGCTCGCTCGTCAGTCGGCGAGATCATTGCCTTCATTCATTTGTCTTTCATCCTCTATACTTCCTATATGTTTATGCTCTTACCTAAACATATTGAAATGACAATAAAAATTGTTTATTACTTCTTTATTGCTTTACCGAAAGAGAAGGAGCACCTTCAGAGTGTTAAGGCCATCGTTGAGCGAGTTATTGTTGAGATGAGCTCATCGAAAGGTTGCTGATTCGTCGTCACATAACATCCTCCATTTGCATAAATTTTATACTCTGAATGTCTCAAATATGTCTCAAACACATATTTCACATTTGATGATACGGTTATACTCTGTGATATACTTTCATAGTATGCTTTACATAAATAAAATAAGCTGCACTCTGTACTTCATATTTTTATTCTATATCCTTTGCTGAGGGCAGAAATTCACCGGAACCTTTTAAAGGAAAGAAAATTTTTTCTCTAGCAATGGGACGTTAAGAAATAGCAGCTATTGAGATCGAACAGAAAGTGTTTGCCACTTTTGTTGGGCAGTAGCGAAGTGGCGTTTGAATATTCGTTGAGAAACATTACAGAAATGAAGAAGAAAATCCTCTGTCATTTATGCCCATTCTCCTAAACAATTACCCTACAGCAAAGGAAGGGGAATATGCTTCGAGGAACAAGTTTATTAATTATATGATTTTCCAGATTCTGATAGGGATTAAATGTTAGCGAAATAGTTAAGCAAATCTGAGAAGTCGCGCTCTACGAGTGACTCGCTTTTCCAAGCTGATTTGCTCTTCTTGGCAAAATTTATTCTACTGCAGAATATTTTCTATTGAATAGGATGTAAAATGGCGCTTTTTTATTTACAAGAGAGGCCTTTCAATAGAGAATTCCAACAAGCGTCTGCTCGCATACAAATTAAGTAAGATGTTAAGCAAAGATAAAATGGGAATATTGAACCGATATGAATATACAGATCACGCATTGGCCATTGTCATGATGATACGAATTGTTTATCACTAATCACTTCGAGAGGAAAGACAAAAATGAAGCGAGAAACAAGAGCCAGATTACCGCTAACCATAAACATTGCGCACCCACAATGCCTCATTTTTCATTGACTCGGCAAAAGCGTGGAAAATATATGAAATTGTGGTATAATACATAAACGAATTTTCGTAACTTCACCTTCATTTGCTCGTACCTTGAAAAAATTCCGCACAGCGATAACCTGACACGTAGAGATATACATAAGCGGAGACACTACGTCGCTACAACGCATTTTCGCAAAGCTTATTTGCGTTTTCGCAATATCTGCAAAAGCACCTCTGAATTTGTGACGTTTTTCAAACCCTTCCATTTACATTCAAACCCATTTACATCCTGTAGGCCCATGCTTTTAGTTATTTAATAGAGCATATCTTTCTTGTTTAGTTTCGTTTAGTGCGCAGTTTGCTCGATGAGGGTCAGAGCAAATTTGGCTTTGTCTTACCGAGTCATTCCAATCAGTAGTCTCATTGGGACGCGGGCGGTAGAGCAAGTGGTATCGAACAACAACGAATCGAGTCGTCTGTATCCGATGTGCATGAGACGAGCATAAGCCCTCACTTTCACGTTACCTCGCAGCTTCACTAAATGGTATTGGTAGCGATATGAAGCGACATTTATTCGTAATGAATGTTTTGTCACTTCAAGTAAATAAGTAAATACCTTCCCAGAAATGTTTTTGTTTCTTTGAGCAAAGTACCGCTGATTTTGAAGAGTACCGTGGCGAATAGAAAGAAGTTGGGACCGCATCAATCGTGAAAATTGCTCATTTGCAGAAGATTAGAAGGAGAAAATATAATTTGCAACTGCATACGAGGTGTAAAAAACAGTGGAAATAACAGACAGCTAAAAAACGTAAATTATAGATCTTTGTCATGAAATGATTTGTTCGTTTAAAGAAATTTGTGCCGCATATATTTATTTAACTGAATCATCAGGAATGGACTTATTTAATAAGAGTTCTGCGAACGATTTACATCAGACGTAATAAAGGAATAAAGAAAAATTCGTCTGCAACGTTTTTGAAAGCGGCTCAAGTGGGACAACTTCCTCTGGGCGAAGTTTTGTGACCATTTGAGACGTTAGATGCAAATGATCGTCGAATTGTATGAATTCAGAAGAAATTAATCTGAAATAGTTTGTTGCTCTTGTTGAGCAATATGAGCCAACGTTAACTGGAAGCATTGCGAGATAAGAGCTGTGCTTGTGAATCCATCAACGCATTTAAAAATGACACCAACACAGCTATAAGTATGTTATTTGAAGCTGATTCCGAGAACGCAAACAGACACACAGCTCAATGAGTAGGGTCTTTCTCGATAAAACAGTTTCACCTACCGCCCAAATTTCATTGGCATTTCCATCTCATTCTAATACCTCCTCTCACTACACTTGAAAAGCTCGAATGGTTAGGATCGAGACCTAAAGCGGAGAAACGATGTCATATTTATCGTCCCCCTTTCCTTCTTCTAGACTCCACTCTCCCTCCTCACTCCCAATCTCTATGCCTTAACTATGCATCTGAGTGCTGCATGAGCGGCTTCATCCTCGCACATATGTTTTTTTACGCAGTAGCTGCACTAACTTCTGATTATAATAGAATAAAGTAACACAAATTATTGAGACCCAGAGTGGGATTATTATCTTCGAACGAGTCGACATTGCTGAGGGATTTCTTTCAAAACGACTCTTTTTTTAAACGACTGATTTCTTCAATGAGATGTAACCTCTTCGTTGAAATTTAGTCAGCTTTTATTAGAACAGCTTTCGGAAAAAAGAGAAATATTTCATCCAGATTCAATTCGCATTCCATTCTCAACTGATCGATTTATTGATCAGCTGCAAATCACTTCCAAAGCAAACGGCTGTCATATCACTGGAAACACTATTAAAATCTCCGATTTCGACTCACACGTTTTCATGCATAATAAATTAAATACACTCCACAGCAGTCTCTTCATAACAATTTTCTTCCCACCTACCAAAAACTGCACATCCGTTTCCTGATGCAAAGCGTCACCGAAGTTTCTGAACAGTCCCAATTTCCGCCTACCAGGAAGGCGAAAATGAAAGCAAGAACTCTGCATTAAGCAAGAACTGAATATACTCTCAATGCATTAAATACCATCTGCCTCCTATACCAGCGATTGATCTTCGCTCATTTGTGCTGCGTTCATTTCGTTTACTAAAAACAAAATTGTTTTATTTTTCCATTTTATTCCAAAAAAAAGAACAACGAAAAATTAATAAAATATAATGAAATACGAGACGCAATATATTTATATTGGGGATGAAGGGGATGATGTTGAAGCGTTTTGTTTAAGCGTATACTCAGCAAAGTCGATGACACCATCATTGTTAATATCGATGTCCTTGAGAACTGCATCAACCATTTCCTCGAGAGTATTTTCCGATATTTGTGCTGATGGATTTGGATCTTCTAAATTGAAGCCACTATGAAATTAGTGCATAAATTGCTACTTGGAGAAGTACGATTCGGTATGAAGAGATGTGGAGCTCCAATGCGGCGACTTTTATGAGCTCTTCGCAATTAACCTTCTACCCAGTGTAATGCATTTGTGTTTTAAAAAATTAAAAATTCGATACTATGAAATGATTTCCAAAAATCCTCAAATTCTCAACATTCTAATAATGCTGCTGCATGAGAGTGTTCGATGTAGAATAAGTTTAAAATATTCTTCAATGGTCCGATTATGATTATATACTGCACTCAGTGATCAAAATAATAAGCGATGGCATTTACTATAAAAATAGGTGAGTTCTAATTAAAGTGGGGCCGTTTTGTGCGTTATGCCGTATATTTTATGCATTCGAAATTAATCTCAATGGATCTAATAGAGTCGAAACGAGTTCCTCATCCGAGTGTTGAAGTGTTTCAATGAGAGCAAAATTCGATACGGCCAATAGAAGACTACTCACGTGGATGTGTATGTACGATAGCTTTGAGAATTTCCAGACCATCGATACGTTGATCGTGATTGAGATCATTCATCGAGAAATAATAAAATGATTCCTTTTCTATGTCCCATTCCTCATTTACGTTTATTTTATTCTCCAAGTGTTGCTTTAGATGCCTATAATTATGCAGTATTTTTTGATTTATAAGCAATAATTACTCTATTTATTAATTAACTCCTCGACTATATATATATTTTTTAGAATGAACTAAGGGAGGATTCAACATAAATTCATGAAAGGTTGAGACCACAAGGATTTAATCGTCATTAATGTTTAATCTATATAATTCTTAATGCTGTGAACTAAAATATAATATAAATATTAGTGACAATGAACTATACTTAAAATTACCTATGCAAAACACAATTACGACGATCTCTAAGCATTGTCTTTTAAATAACTCTTTCAATGTTTGTTGGAGACGAGCGGCTGATGCTTCGAGTGTACTTAAAATACTCACATCTAGGAGGATATCTTAGGTTACATCTAAGAGGATATCCGAAGTTACATCTAAGAGGATATCCTAAATTAGATCTAAGGGGATATCCTAAGTTACATCTAAGAGCATATCCTAAGTTACGACCAAAATTACACTGAAAAGAAATCTGCCGAATTCCTTATGAATTTCCGATCATTGTAAATGATTCCCCTGGATTTCCGATCATATTCCCACTCATTAACGATGATAAGTTATAATTAAATGCAATAAATCTGTTGAAATAAGTGATAGAAAAATGGAAGTGAAGAGATCAATGAAGCGTACAAAATTAACTACGATATAAATTATCGAATGGAATAGGACGATAGAAGGGCGTGAAAATCTAACGTGAAATAAGTAATGTTACTACTAAAATGGAGTAATTTATGAATGAGCTAGTTAATTACAATTCAAAGAGACGCATAAAATTCATACTTCTTGTCGTGGATTGCTTCATTGGCAGCGAATTTGTGTCGCGTCTCATCGGCTGTAAGTTTCCGCTTTCAAACGACATACACTAGCGGCACGTTGAGATGTCGCATTTGGTTACAGGCTTGTGAGATAAACATCACGGTGGTGGCACTCAATGAGGCGATTTTCCGATTCCTAAGTTCCCCACTCGTTCTCGTCTTTCCCACTTACCCTTCACACCCTCCTAGACCGGGTACTGTGCTCACTGCAGAAAGCGTGACGGTGCACAATTGAAGTAGAGAGCGTTTATGCGCAATCTACAGCAGTCAGTATATCTGTGCTCAGTAGCTAGTCGGACGATAGGACGAACGGTACTGATAGGATGAGTGGGATTGCCCTACCAGAGAATGAACTTTGCTTTTACCACAAAACAATTACTTCCGCGGTGCTAATCGTTTTTGTTTCTCAAGTGAATATTCTTCAATATCAATGTTATTCACAATAATCTGATGATGGCATCGCGCAAGTATAAACGATGAGATCCGACGCCACCACATTATTATTATCATTGCCTTTTTATTATCATTATTATTATTACTTATTATTACATATTATTACTATTGTTATTACTCACTAGCATTACCTATTATTAACCGAATTAAACGATGCATATAAATGCAGATAAAACATCTTCAGGCTTATCCACTCGGCGTTTGTATCGATCATCCAGATGTGATACAGCGAAATGTGTTATGCTGACGGGGAAAAAACAAATGTCAAAGAAAGCCGAAATAGTCGAAATGTTTATTGTCCAGAAAGCTCTGAACGTCTCACTCCATCCTCATCTTTCTCGGTTATTAGGGAGGGAAATGGGGCACTAAACGAGTAGAAAAGACACAAACCTGAAGTAGATTGCTCGTGCAAGTGAACGACCTTCACATAGATTAGCATGGAGGAACAAGCGAGGAATGTCGCTATAGAGGACGTCATTCTCGTTCGATGGGAATAGCTGCATAGAGACGTTTGCCTGTTAGTTGCTGCTTTAAACACACAAACAGAGAGCACCATCATGCTGGCACAGTCATTTCTGTTCAGCGCATAGCAAAATTCAGCTAATGCCGCTCACTGTCACCTCTCTCCTATTGTGCTTTATCTCTCCTTTTAAGCACTCTTCTATGTTACTCCAATAACTCGGCCGTACATTTCTACTTGAATTGAACTGCTGCGTTGATCTCTGTTTGGTTTTCCCCTCTACTCTCGCTATTTGTATCCATTGGTCGATAGTCGTTCACAAATTCATTTGCTTAGTTAATTCCCCTTTCCCCGATCTAAGAGGTATTTCAATGTCGCGGGAATAGTGAAGACAGAGATTTCAATTATCCGAGCAAATGCATTCACTTCTACAAATGATTTCCGAAAAAGGACTTCGATAGAAGAAACGGTCAAATGGGCGAGCACTTGAGACGAATCTATAACATACCATTTCGCTTTTATGTGTGCCCCAACATGGTTACGATTTCTAAGCATCTCTGTATGCAGATAGCTCCTTTCGAAGTTTAGAAAGTAATTCTGAAGCCAGCGTGGGATGTCATCTTTTGCGAGTACATCGCCAACATTGTAATCCCATCTTCGGCCAAAAATACCGAACAGACAAATAGACGCGTACAAAAAACACTCGGATAAATCGCTCTTATAGCTCGGGCTGTATAATTTGCTCATTTCGTTGATAAAATCTCGCGCATCCATATTCGCTTATACGAGAAGCGCTTAAGTTATCAAATTAAAATAACTCATAACAACATAAGAAATACCCGTATCGTGCAATTTGCACTCAATAAATCCGATAATCATAATATCGACGCTTTCAAACTTGAAATTATCACAGGAGAAGTATCGATATCGTCCCACTATCAAATATCTTGCGAACGTTAATTGGCTAAACTGCAAAAAAAAATTATACTTAACGAATTTACTGAGGATGGATAGGCAAACTGCAAGAACCACAACAAGAGAACTCTACTCGGAAGATACGCGCTGGTAGAAAGTAGGAAAATGGTGCAGCTATGTGACTTCACCAAGTGTTAGAGTTGCATCGAAAGATGCGAAATCATACTGCCATCAGAAAGAAGCACTTTTGCTTCTCCTAACAATAATGGTTGTATGTGTTCATGTGAAATCTATTCACACAAGTAGAAACCCTCTTGAAAATGTACGCTGAGAGCCTGCTGATGAATCTAAGCATCAACTATCCATTGGGCGTTACCTCAATTCGCCGACGTAACTCAAATCGATGTCACATATGTCCCACGAATGAACCGATAAGCCTAGACGAAAAGCTCCTAACGGAAGTATCACATTTCTCGGCTCCCATCATTAGGTTCTAAGTGCATAATCAATTACATTTATGTAAGAGTGGCATTTAGAAATCTTCAACTTTCTACTGCTCGAAAGATGGGAGAAATCCACTTTTATATCGTTCAATAACTAAAATACCTCATAATGAAATTCGCATTATTTCATTAAGTTTTCAATTGCATTAATTAATTACTTAATTAATTACTTTCTAGTATATTTATAAAAGATCTATTGACGGATGAATGAGAGTGGTTTTTCGCACTCACTATGAAAACTCCATAAATGAATCGCTCATTTCAAACGAATAGCACTTATAATGTCGCAATTTTTTTCAGTGGAACTCGAATTTCTCTCAACGTTCTCATATTGTAATGGAGTTCTTCATATGGCAAACGGTAGTAAGCTTCACCCAGCAATTTATGCTCTTCCCAACACTTCTCATCGTTCACCGATCATCTCACGCATAAAATATTCCCTCTGGGAAAATCCATTTCCCAACGGTAAAATGTCTAATAATTGAAAATAAGCCGTCGAATCGATTTCCTTTCAATGAAATATCCAAATAAACGTAACAACTAATAAAGAAACACTCGTGTTATTCCGCACAACCGAAGGAAACAACAAAATTACCACTGAAATATCACAACGACGAGGAAAAATGCAACAGTGAACAACAACATTATGCATTAACATACAACAAATAGATCCAAGTAAAAATAATGCCCAACGTTACGAGAGACAAACCCCATTTAATAAGCATCAGAAACCACCCATCGCTAGAGTGCTTAAGCGGCTCATCTATATTGCCTTAATATAATTAAAACTTTCTAATTACTTCCCCCATTCCCCTCCTCACTTCCCCTCTAAACACAAAAGGGAACTCCTCTGGCCTCTATCCATATTCGCATGGTTTCCCGTTGATACATATGCCTAGGGAGCGAACGGAATTCGAATTCCGCATGGGATGATGTTGCGTATCACTGATTGCACCATCATGCCTTTTTCCTTTCATTGCCAAAAACATTAAGAGATGAACGGGGAAATTCTGCTTTTCCGAGAAAACGTCAACAACGTGCAAGCTTCATCTCTCGAGACGAATTTAAAGACAACTATGAAAGAAGCACCTTAATAGAAAATAAGCAAATACAGACATTCTCATAGACTATAGATTACGGAGAACAACAGTGAAAGGCAACTCTTTCAATGAAAAATCTACCCTGGCACACACACACACACACAGATACGCACATATATTCGGGTCACTAATATTCTTCTCTCTTATGATTTCAGTATCACATCTTCCGCATTTCCCATCCATTCTGCAGACAATATTCGCCTTTCTCTAGAAATGATTCCACTCTATATTCGTAACTGTCTACATATATTCGTATATGAGATGTCGAGGGAATCGTACCCCCTCATCCCCCCCCCCCTCAACCTTAAACGAATAGACTGATTTCATGCTTAGTGATAAGTTCTATCTTTCGTACACCTTTAGCTTCAGTATCTAACTCGGATAAACCTTCATGCCCGTACTGATCACATAGATGATGAACCGTTGAAAAAATCAACCACTTAACGAGGTGGAGGTGGTGGTGGTTGCTGCTGTTGCTGTTGATGACTTCGTGCTTGCTCATCCCTCTGCTTCTGTGCTTTCAGAAATTCACCGTAGTCGATGTATCCATCCGAATCAAAATCATCCTCACGCAGAATCGAATCGATCATCTGCTCTAGTTCGACTTCACTCGGCAACGGTGGCGGCATGTTACTTCCTTGGTGAGCTGGACCCGGATTCTCTAAAAACTATGGTTGATGCAGCTACCCGTTTCCAATTCATTCGAACAAGAACAAACCGGCAATACATTCAAGACTGCAACTACCAGTATAGGACCGCAAATACCTTTCGGTCAATTTAATGCGACAAGATGCAGAATTTTTTGAACGGTAATATAGGTTTTTTTGGTATTATATGGCAATACAACAATTACTTTTTATTGATCGTTCTATTACGTAATTTACTGAATATCGCTAAATGCGTTCCTTATGTTGAGTGAGGCTTGAGAACGATTATACAATCATCGTTCGGTTTCGCTCAGCTAAGTTCATTCCTCCTCTTCCTCTCACCCTCCGCACTCATGCCATGTGCTTTCCTCGAGATTATGAGTAGTATTCGAGAAGAAGAGAATACAGATGATCACATAACGTAATGTTCATGAAGTGAATCCTCTCATTCCTCCATTGAATTTTTCCCCTCAAAAATTCCCTTTCCCTCAACAATAGGTAAAAATTCAACCAACAGCAGTTATATGCTAGCAATTTGTGTTGTCTTCTCGAAGATCTCTTCATCGTTATGCTGCTGCGGTGCTTAGCGAATAAATCCGATACTACAATAAAACGAGTCTTCAAAACCGATAAAATGGCAAACCAGCATGGAAATGAGTAATCGCTTTGATTAATTCGATTCCGTCCAATTTGCCGTTCTTATCCAAATCGTGCATATTGAAATAATGAAATTGTAATTGCTCGGGTGTCATATTTGCTGTCGGATCCACCTTACCATCTAGGTGCTCTTTAATATGCCTCAAAAATAATCGCATTATCTCGAGAAACTCTATATTAAAAAATGAAATTAGCACACTGATGCCAAGGCTGATATATAAGCGCTCCTACATTCTTGCCTCAGATGGTCAATGATGGAATAACGATAAAGACAAAAAGTGATGAAGCCGACTGATCGAACCTCAAACTTCGAACGATGAGTGGATTGTAGTGTCACTTCGGACGATAGCAACCAATCCTCAAGGTTCGAATGGCAAAGAGCACCTCTTCCATCACTTAGCAGAACCCCAAAGCAACAACCGATTAGAGGCCAGCTTCCGAATGCAACAGCTATTGAGGCAAACATCTCCTCTTACTACTTTAGTGCACTATTAGCCCTTTTTTTGTTATAACCACCTGTTGCAAGGGTTACCTCAGTCGACGACCGTTAACGATTAGTCTCAGTGCTAATTTAAAAACATAATTAGAATAAATAGAACTGAAGAATAAATAAAAAGATAGCAAAAATGAAAATGCCTACGCAGCATCGTGAGCCTGTTGTCCGCCGAACTCTTGTGCATGTGCGGAAGGTGTATTTGGATGTGCGGGTGCTGGCTGTCGATATTGTTGATTCTGATGATGCACCTGTAAGTATCTTTTGCATAGTTGCTAATCCCATTAGTATATCCGAAGTTTGTGACTCAAAAAAAAATTCAATCAGCTACTCTTTCCACAACTATTTCACGTAAACTCTCAGCAAACAAATTCTCGTGAACGTCCTTCGAAAAATCCTTAAGATTTGACCGGAACATTAACCGGAAACGATCGATTGACCGGAAAATCGCCCTCTCTCATAGGTGTTCGACTATGAAAATAATAAGGATATTATGATCGATTCATGCGACAACTAATACATACCTCAGGTGGTTGTTGCGCATTCTGACCAGGAAATTGCGGTTGTTGGTGAGCAACGACGGTGGTGGATAATAGCAAATAAAATGTCCACCTCATTGCGAATCTGCCGGGCTGCAATTTATTTCCTAGACACTGGCAACACTACTAGAATCGTTTATACGTTCTCTCTATATAATCTCCCTCCCTCCCTCCCCACCTCTACTAGAAGTGATTAGTTAAGTGAACTTGAGATTCTCGTCCTCTAATGGCTTTCTTCAACATCGAAACGTGAACTACTGAGACAAGAGACCATCAGAGTGAAGTGGAGAATGTGATGCGCTCATGCAAAGCAAATGGTGATGGATATGATTAATGGGGAAAACGGTTATAGATGAATCTCTAGCCGACAGAAACGAGCCTCGTTTAACTATAAGCGAAGCGGTTGCTGAAACTACAAGTATCGCATTATTGAATAAACGCAGCAACCATTTGATAAGCACTTAAATACAGCTCAACTTCTGCATCATGTGGAGAGTGATCGATCAATCGAGGCTATATTTAACCGAATCCGGGACAAGCTCGTTCCTGACCTAGTTCCCGACCACCGACATCGAACCGACATCCCAATAAACAAAACGCACAAGTGGGCTTTTTCGAATGAATGAGCGCAAAGAGCATAACGCAAACCCCGCATGATAGGATAAGGCGCTAACATCATGTTAAACATGTTTCTTCGGCAAATTTTGTCCGATCGGAAGGAGGATAGCCTCGATGAGGTTTGAAATATTATCCCCAAATGGAAACTTGTCTTCAACACCTTGAGCTTTAGGTTCTTGAACATGCTCATGACACAATTTTAGGTTCCTGAACATGTTCATGACACAATTTTAGGTTCCTGAACATGTTCATGACACAATAGTTCCATAAAAATGAGGTCATAAGTGAAAGTGGAGTGGACGCTGAAATGAGTTAAGAACCTCACAAAATCGGCACATCAATGAGGAATTAACTGAGAGCACTCTGCAATACCGACACGAAGCTCGAAAACAATTAAAAACATTCTTGGACGAAGCAAAAAAAAAAATCCTCTTATCAACATGAAATCATATATATGCATTTATTATTCGAACTCTTTAGAGATAGTGAGAATTTAGCATGACTTCAGGTCACCGATGAAGTTTGAGAATTTAGCATGACCTGAGGTCACTGATGAAATTCAAATAATTCAATGAGCCGAAGAAAAAATCGGAAATAATCGCAGAGAATCGATTTTCGAAACTTATCGAGAGAAATTTTGCAAGAGTGGAACGTCGAATTGCAATTATTACATTATAGCGATAAATTAACGAAATATTAAAAAATTGAGGTGAAAATTTCGCTCATTTCATTGTAAATAACCACGAAATGTAATGAGAAATTTTTATTTATCGCTATTTTTGTTGCGAATTTTTTTTGCTTTGATTACGTGTCGTTTCGCCTATACGGTAAGAGAGAGCAATTCATTGCAGCCTTTTACCCCGTTTCTTTATTCCGATTGGTTCGCCTCATTGTGCGCATTTCGACGAGAGCGACGACGGTTAGCGCTTACGTGGCGATATTTTAACGAGATTGGGGGGGAGGGAGTTTCAACGCCGTTCTGGATTCCCCTTTGATTTTGAGATTAGCGGAGATTTCAACGTCATTCTGGATTCCCCTTTAATTTTGAAATTGATGGTACTTCTGAGGAGTGGATTGATTTGTATGAAGTGAGATGGGACATTTGTGGAAATTGAATATAGCATTCTCGTTGTTGTATCACTTTAGAAGAGCATAAATGATACGACGTTCTCTTTATTAGTCATTCGTTCTCTTCATCGAATTGTTCTTTTCTCGGCAATGAGGAGTTTTCCGAAGGAGGCGAAGAGATTGGGAGGTGGGAGGATGCGTCGTCGATGATCCACTTCATCGTCTTCAGTTTCCCCGTTTCAGTAACAACGAGGTCGTCTTTTCCGGAAAGCTAATGACGCTGTGGCATCTCTCTTCACAAGAACTATTAATTCAACTTTCCAAATCACTCCATCAGCTGATCCATTTCTCGTTTACTTTATCCAAAATTGCCGCAGATTATCGAAGAAATGCTAAAATAAGAGAAATTCTGCCAGTTCTGAGTTTAGCTAGTTGAGGATACTAGTCAATGATCACTAATTTCTACGATCGCTTTCACTTCTTCTGGCTCTCTTCGCTACTTTCATGGTTCCCTGGTGTCTCGGGTGGATGTTCTTTATTCGTTGCTTAGAGTCATCGGAAGGTATGAACTCAGAAGATGCTTTTAGTGGTTGAAGTTGTAGTTGGGATTGATTGTTGATGTGCGTCTATGTCTGAGTTGCCATTGACGGTGACACGACGGCGTATTGGTGCTAATTCAAGTGCGCTAACTGAGTACTCGCCTGAGGACAACAAGAAGCAACAGCATCCCTATTCGAGTCCATTCTCGTCGTTCTCCACTCTCTCCTCATCACTTTGGAGCTCAGCACAGGTTATTTCTCCTAAAACATCGATTATTGCATCATAGAATTAGCTCCTCTTATATTAAAGTTTATATTAAAATCACCATTGTTTTATTTAATTTTCTCTCTCCCCTATCGTTGAAATATCGCGAGACATTCGAAGATACCAATGTTCAAAATTATAGGATGATAATCGGAAAGTGTTCCTTTTTTCAGTTAGGAGGAAGGAGGAGAGTGGGAGATTAAGCGGTCGTACCTCAGATTGCTAAGTTTGACCTTTTGAGGTCATCATTTGAGGGGAAAGTTACCGATTGCGGTGTATTCGAGAGCTTTTTTCGCTTCTCTAACATCACCGAGGTAGTTGCTTCTTTGTATCTGTTGGTTCGTCGTTGATATGAGCCAAGTGACTAATATTACCGTCATTATTTTGCGAGATAATGCTGAATTTTACGCTACGTGCTTTTTTTATTCACTACAAGTTTGAGGAGTTATCCTGGATGAGTATTTGAGCGTCTCGTCACTCCAACATCACTTGCAGGACGTCTTATTCGGTCTTCTCACCGTTCCCATGATCCGTTCCTCATTGATCCGCTCTTGGTCACTTATTCGAGAGTCACTAAAAGGGATTTTCACATTTGAGGGTGGTTAACTTACTGAAAACTATTTGGTTAAGTTTAACTTAGACTTGAAAATCAACGATCAAATAACCCCATATAGCAATCGTCGGATCTCTTATGTTTAGGAGCCGTTGTGCTAATGTTCCTCCTAATTAGTCACGTGAAATATCGTTATAAAGAGTGAGATGTTTATTTCAGCACACACTTTCAGCAGTTTCGTCTGCACCACTGCTTAGTCGAGTGGATCTGCCGTCAACTCAATCATCGAACTCGTTAAATTCCTCTTCGTACATACCGTCAATACCATTCGAGATGCCACAGAGGGATCGGACTGGCGAATTCCGCACAACCGCCAAATCATATCAGGTTAATCGTATTCGAGACTTCGATCAGAATCACATACTGCTGCATTTCTTCGAGATAATCCTTACAGAGTTCGCGAAAAACAATTTGAGTATAATTAGAGGAATTCCACGTTGAATTGAAGAAGTGGAGAAGTAAGATCCATCGTTGTTGAAATTTCTCAATCGTGAAGAGAGATATGTGATTCAAAATAGACTCATCTCTTGTTGAATTTACTCATTTTCTCACTAAGGTCTTTATGCTGCGTGATCTCTGTCGGGCAAAGGTGATGTTTGTTTAGGTCGAATCACTCGTTCGTATCGGTTTATTCGGGCGAAATTCTGCGATATTTCCCATTTATTCTAGTTTTTCACATACATCTAAAGGATGAGAATGGAATAACCTTCGATTGATCCTCATCTCTACAAAGATCAACATATTTTAGTGGTCTTATTGATTCTGTGCAAATGAGAGTGGATGGAAAGGCGAACGACATTACAGATATTTTCTTTGTGTCGTTGCCGATTTGCTTAGAGAATTGATGCAGTTAGTGCCATAAATGATCAAACACCAAGATATCCGGTCGATAAAAATGATGTTCTCATGGGTCAAAGTTCACATAAGTCAATGACTAAAGCTTGATCACGTGTAGAAGAGAGAATCGGCGATCGATCTTTTCTTAAAGATTGCTACAAAACGTTGAACATTCATTCGATCGTGTATTTGTTGTTGGAAAAATCGATTTCACTGTTGAAAAAACTTTCATGCAGCACACTTTTATTATTTCAGCTGTCTTTTGCTAGTTTATGGATGATGTTGTTGAGAAGTGCGATCATCGCATAAGTAGATGTTTAAGTGAGTGTAACTTGAGGTCATTTCAGATGAAATTTCAAGCGAATGGTCTCCTTCCTCATGGGCAACGTAACAATCTCGTCCAACAGTCCGTTCAGTTCAATCAGCTTGCAAAGTAACTTCTCAAAGTTTTCACTGTCAACCTCGTTGTTTCTTTGAAGTGATCATTGTTTTAATACACTTTTTGGTGGGTAAGATTGAGGAGTTTAGCCTACTTTATCGCTGCTTTTACTTCTAAGAAAGCTTCTCCGGCAATTAGCAAAGGTATCGTTAAAGTTGACTCAATTTAGAGTAATATGCCTTGACATCTACATATCGATGGAATGTCATGGATCCGATGATGCGCTTCCGCTTATCATTGGTGAAAATATAAAATATCTTAAGTATGTGTAGAATGGTATTTTTACTTTTACTATACTTTATGACATCAAGTGTTGTGGGGTTAAGAGAATGAGGTCGAGAATATCGGACGCGAGGTGTACAGAGAGTTCTGATTATGTTGCTATGGCCATGAGTGGGTAACTTCTTCGGAATTGGCTGTCTCTTTCAAGCAGTTTGCCTTGTGCAATGAACAATTTGTTTACATCTGCATATATCAACGAACGTTTAGACGTATCGGACGTGATCTGAGCCGCACTTGTGCGAAAATGGAGAAATTAACTGAATTGGCAAAGAGACGATCGTTATTTGATGATCGTATAGTTGAAGTAGAGGAGCTCTCGCAAATGATCAAGCAGGTATGTGAGATATCGTTCTCATTTCTTAGTTAAACTTGATAAAAATAAGAGCCTATTGAGAGAGAATAAGCACAAAGTAGTTATATTTCTTCTTAAGTCTAAGTAAGCTTTTATTTTTAACGTTGAAATTACTTAATATTAAAGGTTTATTTGCCGTTGCTGTATTAAATGGCCTCATTGAGCGAAAGGTTATGATGGATATGTTGCAGGATATAACAGGCTTGAATAAACAGATCGCAGCGTTGCAAGTGTTTTCAAAAGGGAATGGTGTTGGTGCATCGAAAGAGCAAGGAAGAGGCCACTCGCAGCTGGTCGTTGTTGGATTGCAATCGAAACTTGCCTCTGTTAGCAAAGATTTTCAAAATGTCCTCCAGTTGAGGACAGAGGTATCAATTCGTTTATCCTTGCAATGCATCATTGTATCTTGTGAAGTTTTAGATAGATGGTCCAATGTTTATCTTGGCATTATTCGTAGTCTTCATGTTTCTCAATAACAGTCCACCCATATGGTCGCTTTCTTACTCTCCATTCTATGGGTTGAAGGCAGTCGCCGAGTAATAGTAGATCGTTACTAAAATGGAAGACATCTTTCTTGGGAATCTGATTCTGTTTCAGGAACGCTTCATTGAGAATATTTATGCTTGAATAATATAATTCCACTTTTTTGTCTGCTATCCACAACTTCGGAACCATGCAAAGGATTGTAACCGGTCTTTCCCACTCCTCCAGAAACGTTCACTATTTGTGGCGTCGGCTTTTTCCAGAATCTGAAGCAGCAGAAGTGGCGTCGCGAAAAGTTCAGCCAGTGCCAACCGGTACCGTCGACATTACCGCCTTCAGTGAGCAATGGCAACTGTAAGTTGCGTTGCTTATCTCCTAGACCCGGTATCCAATGTTTTCTGATCGGTGGACTATGGTGCGATCGACGTCGGAGATTTTATTAATTGATTGCTGAAGTATCCCACCGTCAGCAGCGGGAGGAAAAAAGAGTTCATGGTGGGAAGGGAGGGGGAAGAGAAGCGACTTTGCCTATGAGAATGTTGTTCAACATGCAGTTATGTGGTGCGTTTTCATTAGCCTCCGAAGATTTCGATTTATTGTTTTAGTGAAAGGGGACTATTAGCAGAATCTATATTTCCACTACTGTAAACTTCTTAAATGCTCTTTCTTGTTGATCTCTGCAAGTCGGAAGTTTATAGTCACATTCGAGTGATTGGATTCCGTGGCGATAGTTGATTGACCTCTTCTAGCAGAATCCAAGGAAGTTCACTTATTTTAAGTCGAATCAGCATCCGTTCGCAAATCCATAAGTATAAATTGCAGTGGGCTCTGTACTTCTACAGGACGACGTAAATGCGTCATCGTCAGTGGCCGTTGACATGGATCATTTAGAAAAACATCGAATGCAGCAACAGGTAAGTCCACCTAATTCTTCACGTGTTATTTTGTTTGTCTGATTAGGGAAGAGGGATGGGGAGGTTGCGTGAACGAGTGAAGGAGACGAGGAATGTGATTGCTTCTCCTCGAACGCAATATTGGGACGGGCCGAAGAACTTTCATCGCTCCGTTATCCCCATCGACTCCAGTTGCTGTTGCTGCACATCTCTCCTCTAGAAAAATTCCCATCGGATTTCTTTAGTTGCACGAAAGGATCTTTCATCCATCCGCGCAATGAGTGGGTGTTTGAGATTGAGGAATTGAGGTGAACCGCTGTACGATTGGCAACTCACCGTCGTCACCTCGGCTAACTTCTCGTGTATTTCTTTAGAGCAGATTAATTGTTCATGCAGATATCGTTAATCGACGAGCAGGACGCATACGTGCAAGCGCGCTCTAGTGCGATGGAAAATATTGAGAGCAGTATCTCGGAGCTTGGACAGATCTTTCGTCAGGTTTGTTGTGTTTTGTTCTCTATCTTTTTTTTGCTTTAATTGTTCGGCAAATTCGTTGTGATGAATTTCGGTTAGGAGAACCTGCTGGACCCCTTTTTTCATGATCAACTGAAAACGTCTCCTGTAACGAAACGTTCGGCGACGAGATCAGAGAACGGCTAATCGGCGAGATAGACATTAAAGTATTTAGAAGTGGGAAGCATATGATAGAGGGTTAGAATGGCAATTTCAAGAACTCTTAGGTATCTGCCGTATTGAATACTGCAAGGATATGATCGGAGTTGCTGCTTCCTACGCGCTCTGATCTTCGTCTTTGAATGGTACTTTGGTCGGTTAGTTATTTCGTTCTGTCAGCAAGATGTCGTGATGCACTAGGGAGATACTGAACTGCGCAATGCTACTGACCAGTTATAGCGTTCTCCTTACATCAACTTATGCGGTCTTTATTCAAATCGTTTAGGGTGTTTGGGTTTCTTGACTATAACTTTTCCGATAGAGGAGGCTGGTGAACTTGTGGCAAGAGGGGCAGAATGGTCGGTGATAGGGGCAGTATTTTTTGCTTTTGTTTTATGGCTTCACCACCGGTGACCCGTTTCAAAAGTAATATCGGAGATTCAGCTCGCCTCATTGGTGTCCGAGCAAGGTGAAATGATCACGCGGATCGATTCGAATGTGGAGGAGACATCAATGAACGTCGAAGCGGCACATACCGAGTTGGTCAAATACTTTCATTCAATATCGCAGAACAGATGGCTCATGATCAAAGTGTTCGGAGTGCTGATCATTTTCTTAATTATTTTTATCATATTCCTCACTTGATGTAATCTCTTCCCAGTTCTTCATTATTCTCTATTTCAATGCTCGTTCCTCATCTACTGTGTTAAAGGATTTCATATTTTGGTTGTTCGAATGGATAATTTTCCGTAATTCACCTATTTTTCGTATATTACTATCTGCTGACGTGAACTTTCGATAGGAAGACGATATGAGGAGGAAAAGAGTTGTAATTGAGAAGTTGGAGGTGTAGGAGATCTTGTTCAGCTCGTTGTTCGAGATTTCTAGGGCTTCTTCTTTGGTGTATTTCGAACTTATACGAAGAGGGTCGGCATTGTTTCTAGGAAGTAAATGGGGTGGAAATTGAGGCTTATCGGCGTTCCAACTTTGAGAGATCACATTTGTGTTATTTTGATGATATTGCTCATCTCTCCTTCGTTTGCCGATGTTTTCTGCTCAGAGTGCCTCTCTTTTCACTCTTTATTCATTGTTTCCTCTAAAGTAGTAATTTCATTGATTTATTCTACATATATTAGAGTAATCCTATTATTTGCAGCATTATTCTTCAGTAAGAGAACTACATTGCATTGTTTCATTAAGCGATGATATTGGCTAATGATAAGGCTGCGATACACAGATAAACTGACAGGAGATGGAGCTCTAGGAGTTGGGGAAACCTCCCAACAATCTTTCGGCAAACTATGAGGAGGATAATTTTTCTGTTTAAGCAGCTCAAAGGGGATATTGGTATGATTTATGATATTTTTAGTAGGGAAAACGGCGGCTCATTCTATAGCGGCTAAACGTTCATCGGAAAATATGAAACGATTTGAAATTATTATATATTGGGAGGGAAATTTATTCTTTATATATTTCTCGTGCACAACAACTTCAGTATTAATTGAATTATTAATTCTTTTCAAGTGGCATTGAGGTGAACGATGAGAGAAATTTATCGGTCAGAGGTCAGTTAGTCGTTTGTCGATGAAGCGTGACCTCACGAATATGAGGTTACTTCTTATAGGCAAACACAAAGATAAATGGAATTATTGATAGAGGGGATGTCGAAGATGAAACATTTCGTTCTATTAGTATGACCTTTCATAGTGAGTGAGTATTTGTGGTTGTCGAGAAAGAGCTCGACGAGTGAATTCTTTGAGATTTATGATAAAGTATTGTATTACCCTATTTAACAATGAAATATTTTATTATATATAATCGATTCTTCGAGATATTCTCTTTTTAATTTGAGGCGATTAGCTCTCTCTCTCTCTCTCTCTCTCTTGCATTCGATGTCGATATATTTGCATAGATGAATTGATATTCGATTATTCGATTATGAGGTGTAGGTCGAGTGAAGCGTTCAATTTGAAAGAATCAAAGACGATGAGAATTGCTTTCGTTTCGAATTATTCGAGCTCGATCGTCCGAATTTTGCGTTATTTTCCGATAATTTTCTCGTCGTCTTCTGTGAATTTTTGAGATTTAAAGTGATGAAGGCAACGAAATTCTCCATAAATAGGAATATTATTGCTATACTTTCTCTATGATTAAAGGCTTTCGAGGGTTTCGTTGCTATTTTTCGAAGATCACATTACGACTGCAGAAAGGTTTTCTTTCGTCGAACTTTGTGACATATGGTGGGGGGGAAGCCGATGTTTTTTTATATGTTCATTAAGAAATTTCTATAGTAAATTAGTAAAAAAATATCTAAGAGCCGCGTAGAAATTATTTATTCCACTCATATGAGAGATATTTTTGAGGACGACGAAGAGAGATATTTATTGAAATCATCGTTTACTCTCATTGGTGATTGTTATTTTATCGCCCATAGGGGGGATATCGATGAGAATTATTGCTGTGATATGAAAATATTTTCATAATTTATTCGATATTGGAAATAATTTCGAAATATAACGCACTCATTGAATCTTTTAATTAATTCATTATTGCCCCGTGAAAATAAGTAAAGTTTTTTTCAACGTTTCTGAGGTGATTTGTGTCGAATCGATTCGACGAATCCATTGTATCTGTTGGGAGCATTCCGCGGCGATCGGTTGCCTCTTTGAATCGTTATTTCTTCTCTCTCATCGCCGAGTGCCCATCGAATTCTTTATATCCCACCTTCAATCGTCTTAAGTGCTCTCCAAAGTTCATTTTAGTTTAGTATTCGTTGTTTATTTTTTAGTTGAATATTAAGTATGTTTATTATAATCGGCGATCTATGGTCGCAGTTTCGATTCTCGGAGGAGAGAAATCGACTTTCAGTGCTTTTGCGACGGTTAAACTTATTCTGAGATATTGCCTAGAGGAGGAGGGGAATGGAATTGAGTCTGATCTCAATAAATGAAAGGTTTGCATCGACGAGAGTAGTTCCGTGCTGATGCGATTCGAGTTTCTACGAGTGAGCTGTTGACTGGAAGTTATGGTCTATTGTTTCGTTAAGAATTACTAATGGTCACTGCTCATCGGAGGTCACTCGTCATGCAGTCATTTGCTGTAATGCCGTTGACGGAATTTCATGGAGCACATATCGAGTGAATATTGATCGCTTTAAATAGGCATAGGATTGAGCCAATGCACGGGATTGCTACCTCAAATTGGGAGTTGATGGATCTTCTATCTACTGGCGGCAGTTTATCTCTTTCATCGTCTTAATGGCACTCCTGTCCGGAGCGCAAAACGCACCAGCTCTCGGAAATAGACCAGGGAGTGGTTCGCAGAGGGAGCGGAGGAGAGGACTCTACATGTGCGTCAATAAAATGAGGTATAGGGATAACGATCACCGCATCACAATCCCTTCCTTTCCCGGTTGGTTGGGTGGTCCTCCTATAGGATGTCACGTTAAGAGGTCGTGTCGTTACTGCTGTAACTAAGGAATGCGACCAGATGAGGAGCTAGAGGATGGAGCCTGTTGAACACAATTGAACTCGCTATCAAGTAATATCGCAGCCTATTTACACCTGCTGCGGCCCTAAAGGCATGGGGTCAACTATGAGTGCACAACTTGTTACATAATGAAGGTCACAGCGATAAAAGCGAGCATGAAACTAATTAGATCACAGCAGATCGCTTATAAAGAAGATCACTCATTAATGAGGAGGAAATCATTAAGTTGCTTCTCGTGATGAATAGGGATCATTGAGAGAGTATGAGGAGGGAATGAGGCTAACGTTCCATCGTTGTAGTTTTTAATGAGTGGCAGCTTAGGTGAAGAGTTCACTAGTAGGCGTCGAGTTTTACCCTTAAAAGGAGTTACAATAAGCAGAGTGAGATTCTCTGTTTCTTCAGTTATTCGTTGTCTTGTGATAATTTATGCATTCGAAACTCGTTTTGTCTACGAGGTAATTGCAATTGAGGGTGTGATGCCACGTGCGTCGACTTTATTGATGACCGGTGCGAGTTTCCTTCTAACGGCCGCAACGATCGGTAATGCGTTCCTTCAGAAGAAGCAGTTCTATCCATCAGTTGTCTACATCACCAAGAGCAGTCCTTCAATGGCGGTGAGTGATTTTATCTCACGCACATGTAACAGATTAAGTGGATGGATAATGAATCCAAGGGTTGGCTCCCGTTCTTCTCATAGCGCTTCTCGATCTCCCTTCCAGTAGTCTGTTTGAAGGGTGAATGCAGGATGAGCGGAGCTATGAAACGTGATGAACGTGTTGCTCTAAATGACCACTGTTGCCTTGTTGCTTAGAAAAAAATATGTTATTGAGAACGGGAATTCTAGTCAAGTTATGGGTCGTTTAACACTTTGTAGGATCGTTGCTTAACCGAAGCATTTTTTGCTTTTTTTCTATGTATAATCGAATAAATTTAGAGGAGTCGTGGTTTACTGTTATTCGGGCACAAAACTTATCGTAGTTAAGCTGTTATAGCCATCATCTAATTAGCGGCTCTCAAGTGAGTCATTAAAGGTCCTGTAATATGGGGAGGTGGGCTTTCCAGAATTTCCACACAGGACTCTTTCTTTTGCCTAGTTAGCGTTGGTTCGATGTGGTTACTTGATGGACGACCTTGCGGGAAATTCTGAGTGGCGAAAGCCGTTCAGGCGGAATGTAGGCGTCCTAAATGAGTGAGGATTTGTTTATAGGTCATGTATATACAGGCGATGGTGATAGCGTATATGATATTTCAAGTGGTGCGGAAGTTGTTCTTTGGACAGTTGCGTGCATCTGAGACTGAGGTACTCTTTTTTTCTTCGGGGAATGTTTGCCGAAATAATAAAATGGCCAATAGATTTATAGAGCAATGTGTAGTAGTACTGCATGGCAAGGCCTAGTAAGTCAACGGAGAGGTGAAGTAACTCTTTGAAACTCGCTCTATAGTTTATGATAAATTAAGAATAAAGTGGTGAATAAGTAACGGCGGAAATATCTGCACGTTTCCGGAGTCAAGTAAGTTGCAATATATGGTGCGGGATGAGGTAGGAAACGAAACGGTTTAAGCATTTTAAGAGATGAGTTTGTGAGTGTAAGAGAGATTATGAATTCAGCATCTATCGGAGCGAACATGGCATGCGGTAATGGAGACGTGCTTGGCATTCACAGTGTTCAGAGACGATTTCTCACCAAGATTCGTTATGCAGTTCGTATTGCTGCTTTTCGTCAAATCATTTCACTGGTTGAGTGAGGATCGAGTAGATTTCATGGAACGAAGTCCGGTGATTACGATCCTTTTCCACTGCAGAATGATGTGTGAGTGCTTTTGAACTGTTAATGAGAGTCGTTGAGGAGACCAATTATTTCATTTGGTATTATATGGTGCTCTTTTATTCTAGAGTCTTGTAATTTGGTGGTTTTCCGTTGTTTTTTTTTTTTTTAATTTTCATTATTCAATAACTTTGATAAGGGAGTTGCATAGCTGTAGGTGATCATTGTCGTATGCTGCTAACTCCGCTATCTTGTCTCGAGGATGGTGGAGACTGTGAAGTAGATTGGCAGGCAGCTGT
The DNA here is from genome assembly GCA_037576465.1 of Parascaris univalens. Classification (NCBI taxonomy): domain Eukaryota; kingdom Metazoa; phylum Nematoda; class Chromadorea; order Rhabditida; family Ascarididae; genus Parascaris; species Parascaris univalens. The sequence goes on along the minus strand of CM075173.1, from coordinate 182,518,265 downwards.
GATAATTCCAGATTCGATTCGACTGCATTATCGTAGGTATTGCGCTGGGTTTTTTTAATGAGCATTGTGTGGATATATCGGAACACGTAGTGACTAGTGAAGTTCTGAAGTTAGCGAAGTGTTGTAGGAGTGATCTCTTAGGTTTCTGAGATGTTTGAGAACGTTCCTGAGATGGTAATTAATCTAATTAAATTTCAGCAGTTCATGCAGGGGTTATGCTTTAGAAAGAATGCAAATTTCACACATCTTTCTTGTTGACGTTCATCATTGTTGTGAGGGATTGGTTAGAATGAATTTCGTTCGCGTTAAACTTATTTGCTTTCCTCCACTTTCCATTCACCGTTTGTTTGTTTGTTTTTTTGCAATATAAGGGAACCTACGCTTCAACTGACATCAAAGGAATTCCTTTTCTCCTTAGGGGTAATCATAGTTCCGAAATTAAAACTTCAGATTTTTGCAGTTAATTGATGGGAATATATTTTGCAGTGAATTTAGATGGTGGAATTTTAAGGTTGATTTTGAGGATTTATTCACTAACGTCCTTGTGTGGCTTATTGTCGACGTTGTTCATTTGGTTGCTTGATAGTCATTGTTGAGCAATGTAATAGTTGAGAATAGAACAGAATCCTTTGATTTCCTTGATGAGATGATCGTTGTTTTCGTTTTTCTGCTGCAGAGGAGGAAGGAACCTAAGAAATTCCTCGATTAGTTCTTGCCTTAGATATTATGCAGTTTAGGAGGTCTTTTTTGCAGCTCTTCTCGCTTTCCTCAGCTCTCTTGACAGTTATTTCATCTCACATGCCTATTTCACTACTCTTGTGAAAGGTGCTTCAGTTCAGATCGTCTTTGGTTTTGAGGTACTCCTCGTTTTTTGATTTCTTTCAATCGGTATTGATTCGTTAAAGTGTTCAAGTAGTGAGCTGGAAAATATTAGCCAGCGGAGTTTGCTTAATTAGGATAATTTCTTTAGGTAGTGGTTGCTCTCGTTTAAGGGGTTGAAGGGAGGGAAACTAAAGGGAGGAAGTAATGACTGCATTTTCTTTGTAGCAGCAGTCCTCATTGTACCTATATGCCTGCTAAGCTGTCACGGGCCCTTTGCAAATGTCATGAATTGTGCGCTCTTTTAGGTTATCTTTTATTGTTTATGAAGAAAGCTTACTGGTCTTCAATTTCATTAAATTTGAAATTGAATCGTTGATTGGTAACTGCCATGGAAAAAAGTGCATTGTTGATAAATATTAAGGGGAATATTACTAAGGGGTAATAATAAGTAACTCAGTAACCTTCGGCCGAGTAAATGAACCCACAGAATTGAATATATTTTAGTACGCAATATTGATGACGGTAGTATTCCACGTGATGATCAAGTACATATTGCATATGCACGATTTGCGCAGTGTTCATCCATGGGAGAACAAAGCTGTCTATTTGCTCTATTCGGAACTCGTTATCAGTAAGTTGACGTTCACTCAAGTTTCTCAGTTGATGTTTAATTGGCTGATACATGTCAACTTCTATGTTGTGACAAGAAGGATATCTTTGTATTATTCGGGATGAGCGAGAAAAAGACTGTTTACAGCGCTTCTAATGAAACTTGCACATAGGAGATAATACTCGACGTTTTGCATTTTGCTGCTTCGATCTCGAGATGCTGGCTACATGTAATGCATCTATTTGCCTCACAGATTATACTCAGAAGAGTTGATGGTACTCCTATCTTTAGTCTCTGGGTATCGGATTCAAGCGATGCGTCGGAGTTAAATCCGTAAACGAAGATTTATTAAGAGGGATATGTGGCCGTAAGATTTCTTCTTTTATTCAAGTGTGTACTTTGTTGAAGTGGTATGGGAGGTTGATAGGAAAGCCCAAACTTGATGGTTGCATATATAGTAGAGTAGTGGGAAGACGATTTGTTGTGGTTAAAAGAGCGCATTTGGGACCGGGATTCTTTCTCATGTTTACATATTTGTCTTTCTAAGTTTCGTAAATTAGTCCATGAGATGGAAAACTTTTCTGCTGGTAAATATCGGAACCATGCATTACGATCTTTAATAGTTTCTTTTTTATCGCTGACTTTGAAGAATTAATAGCCCAATTTTGATAACTGTCCTTCATATTCCTCCCCTTCTTCGTTCCGTTCAAATAGGGGTTCTTTATAGCGTTTGTTTGTTCCGAAAGATGCCATCGTATTGAATAAAAGAATGGGAAATGAAGTTGGTGGATGTAATATGGGACATGGCTATATATTAGGACTTACGTATCCGCTGGCAGCACAAAACTCACTTTCACTTGTGATATAGAAGGCTAATCGTTCAGATCTTCTACGTTGCGTACTTTATACGGTATTCGTTGGTGTGATGATACGGTTACACACTTTCCCACTTTTCTCAATTCGACCACTCTATTTGACGGTGCGGGCCTTCCACAAGGCTGTGAATGATGTGATTCTCTCAAGACGCGCTATACACGCCATGAACAATTTGTTCCCATTGGCAACTGAGCAGGAACTTACGCAAGGTTACACATTTTCTCGGATTTCTGCTTCGTTCAAATGCCGCTCCGCTAGTTTTGGAGGGGAGGATCATCGTGGCAAGATGCACAGTATAAATCGGTCTGTGCGTTTGATGCGAACTGAGCAAACGCCTTGAAAAGAACGTCTGAAGTTTGGAGAATATTTTAAGAGAGGATTATGGAATCCAAGGCTCCACCGGATACCGCTATGATAGTCTGAATAAAATATGGGCAGAATGAGAAATATTTGAGCATAGTAACAGCACAATTGGTTGCTGGGATGTAATTTACCTTATTTGTTTATTTATTTTTTGAGTTATATTAAAATTTTTATTGCCTTTTTTAATGGCCATTAATTTCATTGAATGTTTAGGCGAAGAGTTAAATCGTGTATTGCTTAGGTGACAACACTTGTATAATTTGTCGCGAAGAGATGACGCCAACAAGCGGTGCAAAGAAATTGCCCTGCAATCACATATTCCACTCGAATTGTCTTCGTTCGTGGTTTCAGCGCCAACAAAGTTGCCCAACTTGTCGTACCGATATTCTCGGTTAGTGGTCATTTAGTAGTGAAGGCACTGACGAAAAGGGACTCTCATTTTTAATACGTATATGTGATATTCTTATTTTCGATATATATTCATCGCAAACTTCCTCTTTCCGTTTTCGATGAAATTTGAAGGCTTTTTAGCTATTGCCACGACAAAATGACCTTTAAGTGGCATCAGATTTGTACATTTAAAATCGTTGAGCAGTTAATATAAGGAAACTGTTGAAACTTTGTTGTGGGATTGCTTACTCTGAAGTAAAGAAATTATTACACAGCCACATAAATCGATGGTCATTCAGCTATTGCAGCTCGTTAAATAGAAAGTACTTATTCTTTGTACTCACTAGAATCATAATGTTTGATTTATGAAACATTGTCCATTCAACTACCGTTATTCGCTGCGATCTTTTTTTCGAAATCTCCTTGAATACAGTGAGTGTTTCCTTAAACCTAATACGTCTGAGTGGGCGTACTGTTGCACGCATTTTTCATGTCGATGTTTCCTGTGTGTGTATTACAGCTCAGAGACATGCACCAGCAGCAGCAGCAGCAGCAACACCTGCAAGACAGGCAGCTGGTGGAGCGCCAGCAGGTGGAGCTGAAGGAGGCGCACAACCTGGAGCAGTGCCTGGGGCAGCTAATGCCGCAGAGTTGCCACCGAATATGTTTCCGTTTATGGCACATCACTTCGGTTTTCCGCCTCCACAGCAACAACAGAACAACAATAACACTAATACAGTACAACCGCAACCACGAGAGGGTGGTGCCGAGCAAGGAACAGCGCCACAGCCAAACGCTCAGCTCCCGTTTCCACCGCCATTTGGTTTCATGGTGAGACGGTTTATTCTGTCGTAGTGCGGCTGAACGCTGCATCAAAAGAAAGCTGGTTGTAGTTTTAAGTTTGGGAACATATTTTATAGAAACGCACGAATTTCCCCTGGAAGTGTTCACCATCTTAGACTGTTTGCACAAAAGTAATTGATTATGTATGTAATAAATATTTTCGACGTAACGTGATTTGATGTGAGAAGTTAACTTTGAGCTTTACTGGTGGAGGTTCTGCTGTCCGTAACTATTGTGGTTCTGAAGCGAACAGCTTCAATGTAAGTTGGGGATTTTACAGCCGCCACCTGTTATGATGATGCCACCACCGGTGCCATTACCTTTCCCACAACCTCCATCGTTTGCCGGACTCACCGATGCCGAAGTTGCTGCAATGGAGGGTCACGAACGTGCAGCCGTGGAAGCACGTGTTACATGCCTCAGGAATATCGCCATCTTGCTGGATGCGGCTACGATACAACTTCAACAGTACACGAGTATTGTACAAGCATTAAGGTCTGATTTTCGGATTATGCACGGATTTTCGCGGTTCTGAGGATTTGGCTTGAAGAGGGGTGGGTGAGTTTTATACATATCCCTTCCGTCCTCCTGAAAAAAGCTTTGATAAATGTATGAATTCATTTTTGCGGTCTGATAACAGCTTGCAAACTAAGGCATTCGGAATAGTTGCCTCACATTCTCCTATTTCTCCTTCTGATCTCCGTTGCTTTGGAGAGAAAGGTTGGCCCACCTGTGTGCTGCACTTACATCATTATAGAAGTGGTATAAATTCATTCCGCTATGATAGGTGGAATTCGACGTGTTAGTAAATTGTGTTGGTGGTACTTTACGGGCTTGCTTATGAGACTTGGCTTCCGGTTAGTGATTAGTTTGTCAGCTCTTACAACATTGCAGTAATCCGAAGCAGCGTATTCGTTATACATCTCTAAAAACACCGTCTGAATGTTGCATCTACATGGCACCGCAGTTCATCTCCGTTATAAATTTTATCTCCGTACCCCGATTGCCACCGTCTTTAAACTATGTGTTGTCCAATGTGATGTGTTGGTTAATGCTGTTGAACAGATTTTTCCTCAAGCGGAGGGCAGTTGGGAGGTTCGATGTGCGTATTTGTTCTCCAGTGATGTGATACTCTAGGTGACGGCTGGCTAAATCGTTTCCTAAGAAAATTCTTCCAGTGAATGTTTGACGGGGGATGGGTAGGTAAGATTCCCAAATTGCAGTTGTCTGTTACTGATCGTTTACCAGAACTTTAAAGATTTTTGTCGAAATGTTTTTGGTTAAAATGAGAGCTGAAGAGTCCTACGCATCAGTAGTTCACATCTGTTTTAAGAAGGGGAGCAGCGTTACTCAAATCATCCAAAGGTGAAACTTGCTGACTCGTTAATAATGCTGCGATGTTTTAGCATTTCACAGATTAAAGAGAGGGGTTAATTGGATCCTTAATGTAGTGCCGTGTATATTTTACTTCGTTAGTTCATTGCACGTGGTATTATTAGGCTTATATAGATATCTTTCACTGCGTTATTTTTCGAATCGTTCGCTAGGGACGTAAGATATCAGTTCATGTATTTTACTTCAAAGGCTTTATTGTAATGAAAATATAAAGGGAATGCTTTTAGCGTTCCTAATGTCGGGGCAACGATGGCATCCTCGAGCGATCAACCTGCAGCTGCTTCAAACGACCCACAAGAGTCGATGACCGCTACGAAGCCCGGAACAAGTGGAATGAGCCAAGTTTCGACGAATAACACGCTTTCTACAACTACGGCGCCAGCTAACTCGAATTTAGAATCCAAGAAAGCGCCGACGCTAGATGCGACGAGTAACGAGTCACGGACATCAAATGGAACAGCGGTCGCGTCGACAGATGTGTCGGACTTGCGTCAGAGGAGGCTTCAGAGGTTCGCATCCACGCAGTCTAATGCGAGCTCAGGCCCACCTACTCAGCAGCAGAACAACCGCGAACAGCATTAATGAGGATATGTTTCAGTTAGATGCATCGGCTTGTGTGTGATACTGGATGGATCTGGTGTGGAGTTGTACATGGTTTACTGATTTTCCTGTAGTTTTCGCAAATACGCAGAAGGTATGAAAAGGTTTTTGTCATGAGGTGTTTTGATAGTTTTGACTATTGCGCAGAAGGGTTCCTATCATGTTCTATGCCGTTCACGTTAAATTATTCACTATACGTTGCGCAGTTTTCGGCGCCTTTAATGTACAGTTGTTATCGCACAATGTACAGTCTTTCTCTTTTAGCTGATAGAACACAAATTTCTACAGAACTTGCTGCAGAGGAGTACTGCAATACGAGGCGCTGTTTTATTACATTCATTATGAGTTTTTTTTTCTCTATTGGTTGGCGTTTTTTAATCGGCGATTTTGCGTGGAAATTGGATTGCCTAGAATTGTTTCGCTTAATTCGAAAGTTTTAAGTTTTGCGGCACTAATATCTTTTAGTTTATCGTATGCTCATATTCGCTAAACTGGCTATAATGGGAATTACTTCTAATAAAGAGACGGATTGTTACTTTGAGAGAAAAACACCAAAATATCAATGAAAATAACTTTGATTGTCTTAATGGTTTATGATTTCTGGAAGACCGAGTGATCATTGGGATGCATAGACCTTTTATGTATATTATCACTTGGAATCTCAGTAGAGGTGCTCATTTGCTGTTGAAGTAACGATCAATTTTTGAAGGGGATGAAGGAGAGAGCAGCCAGAGCAGTCTGGTGTGGTGATGTTCTGAAACGAAAATATTAACTTCATGATGGTTAGTAAGTTTTCTGCAAAGAGTTTTTCTTGACCTGTTGGTTGTCGCAATCCTGCCCTTGTTCTGCTATATATTCTGCAGATCAAAATTACGAGTAGGAATCTGCTGGATGGACCTTCAGTGTACGCTGTTTTGTGAATTGAAGGATGTGATGTTTAAGATCAGTGAGATGGGATATTTTTTTAAAATCCAGTGCGGCGGGTTCGGTTTGGGACGGAGGAGGTGAGAAGTAAGGCATCCGGGGAATTTCATTTGTGGTCTTATCGGAATGTTAATGCCGTTTTTGGTTTTTACGCTTATTGTTGGGGTCTTCGGCGGGAGCGTGGAGGAGGGGGAGAATATTTGGAGAAAGAAAATATCTTTGGTCATTTTAATATCCTTCTAACAACTGCGGTTTCAACGTTAGAGGATTTCTCCTATTATGATCTTACGAGTCATTTTCTGAAGCAGACATCTCTGCTGAGGTTTCTTCATTTGTGGCCAGCCGGTGGTTTGCTGGAAGGAAATAAGGATGGTGTTTAGTGATGGTTTTGGAGGTGGGCGGGCTACCACTGCTGAACTCGTTCGCATTGCCTTTACTTGTCCGGATTGTTGTATTGCGTATTGTGCCTTTTGCTGTTCCGTTGGAGTTGCCACGTAAAGCGACTTGGCTTCGGTTTCAAGTTTCGTTTGATGGTCTATAATATTGCGCTGGGCTTAATTTATTGCTATTCTTCGCATGGCTGGATACAATTTATTTTGTGCCTACTTTCTAGCAGTTTGAAAGTTTGGATCCATTCTTGGACCAGAGTTCGCATCCACAGGCTGACTGCACTAAAATTCCGAGGTTGGCGTACATTGTGGGGTGGCCGTCTGTGTTCATCACCTTTCACACTGATCTGTCGTATTCATTCATTAACGGTTACAGATATTTAAAGGCATCAAAAAGTATTCGTGCATTTGCAGTGATAGCTGAAAACAGCTCGTCTTTCATGTACAAATGGTGGAAACTGTTTAAAAATTCGTACATTACTTATGAAACTGGTCGGTAAGCTAATTTTGAGAGTGCACGCCCTGTTGGGTCTCTTTGCCCACCTCTGCGCATGGAAGGTTTTCGTGTAGTTAGCGCAAGGTGGAGTACGTGTTTGTATGGCGTGTATTTATCCAGGTCCAGAGCATAGGCAATTTCACTCGGATCGAATCAAGCAGCTCCCGACATAGAGCTGCTTGATTCGATACATAGATAAAGTATAGGAAGGTCAGTACTGATGGGTCCAGAGTGAACGTAGTAGAGATCAAACCGGTGGGCGGACTATAGTTGAGGAATATGAAAATCGTGGAAACCTTGGAAACGAACGAAACAAGGTTGCAAGGTAGCTCGAGGTGTTGGATTGCGGCACATAATTAGAGTTTGCTTCGTTAAGCAAGGGGTGCTATTTCTAGAAAGTTCCAACTGAAAGTAGTAGAACAGAACTAGAAAACTCTCAAAAAACTACACAGGCCTGCAGGGAGAAAGAGAAGGAAAGAAATGAGAGGAAATCATGCAAAATGCAGTCTGCGAAATTGCAAAGACAAAATAAAAAGTCAACAAAAGATTTGTGAACACCGGGAGATTTGAAAGGACCTCAGACGCCTTCCGATTAACCAGACTGGAAGTGAGTGGGAAGGTTGGAAAGAGGCAGAATGGGCTGCAGAAAAGCCGACGGCATTATAAGAAACCAAGCAAAGACCGAATCGAACAAGGGAACTGTGAGAAAACTACAAATGAGTGAAGAAACTTGAAAAGTGGAGTAGCTTTCATGACTGTTTGGCTTGAACAAAAGCATCCCTACTCGACTAGGAACATTCTCGATTGGCGATATTCTCATCTGATCTTGCTCGACAGTAAAATTCTGTCTAGGTTAGTAAAATCTTGTTCAATAAAGACGGTCCTGACTGAATTCCTGGAGTGGTTCGTGCAGAGATCGGATTTTTCTGGTCGAGCCTCATTGGTGTTAGAATGATCCTGTTCTACCTGTACTCGCAACTTGCTCAATTAAAATAGGATCCTTTTGGCTATGACGCACGGCCAAGATGAGCACATCCTCAAAGAAAGGTGGGAGCGTTTTCATCTATGTCGTCGCGTTCTTTGTTCTTTGGTCACGGCTTCACATTGCTGTTCTCATAGGCAGCGTATGGTAGTTGTTGTTTTGAGGCAACGCGTATGATAATGTCCTCCGAATATCGGATGTTGGACTACTTTGGATCCACGGTACCAGTGCTATTTCATGCTTTCCTGCGGATAGCAGCGTAGTATCGCACTGTGGATTGCTTTGCAACGACGGGCAGGTCACTTCCACACTGGCCAGCAGAAAGAATAAAAAAATTGAGAAGGCCAACAAATATTCTAGGTGGCAGTATATCGCTGGATGCTAAATAGATGTACCTCTGGCGGTGTGCTGACTTACACCGACTCTGCACACATATCGGCGAATGTAATGCGAGGGTGAAAACCGGTCTATGGATATACCCCCCTATCTGTGACTACAAGGGTGTTCAGGCAACGCTCGCATCGCGCTCGTGTCAAAAACAAATTTCGCCTACTCCCAATCATCAAATTGGCTAGCACTTTAGTTATAGCCATTCTTCATGACGACTGTAAATAATGAAAGTAAACATTGAACTTTTTAATGAAAAATTCTGCAATGTTACATCTCAGCGTGATTGCAGTACATATAAATACATACAGCCGTTGCTGATTCATTACGAAGAAATCAAATATTGGCATTCGATAAACAGCGAGAAGTGCTGAAGCACTTCAGTATCACCTCTTAAGAATAGTTACTAGTCGGCTCGGTGGCACCGGCTCACGGCCAAATCGTCAAATGATCAAATCATAATAAAATTAAATAATCAAATCAAATCGACTCATTCAAAATGGTATATTTTCGTTGAGTAGTAACCTGAGCTTTCTGGGATTTCAAAGAGCATCCGATGAATTATCAGCTTTAGCAATCACAAAGTGAACTATGGAGCAACACAAACTGCTCCCTTCTATGCTATCATTTGGGAATGTTATACCATTTGTGAAAAAAGAACGCCATTTGACGGAGATATGAGTGAAGTAGTATGAGATGCTCTAATTTTTTGTCTAAAACTCATTGGTGAAGGAAAACTAAATTGAAATTCTTCATCTGAAATCGTTTTTCTCAACAATTTTCCCTAAAGCCACTATCAATTAATTCATGCAGTTTTGTTTCCGCTTTCCATCGAATTGATAGGCTTTCAAAGAGTGCAGCACGAATGATCGAATCAAACGCACAGATTACTGACAAAACAAATCGCCAAAATTAATAATAAAAGCTATAGTTGAAAGAAAATTTGTAATAAAACCGTTGGCGAAGAAAATAATATGGAAAGTGCGCAAATGATCGCCAAATATTAAAAATTGCTTGACGCACCTCATTCCCATCCTTAAATTATATTCCTTCGATGATTTATGTGAGCCTAAGCCTCGTAATTTATCGATGCTAATGGAATCGGATGCAATGAATAACGTTAAAGAACGCCTTAAGAGACGAGTTTTAATGCTCATACAACGCCCCAGTAAAATCATAGACACTTCTCGTGAAATGAGCCATTTGTGACATTCTATGAATACTATCAAAATGTAATTCCACTATATTATGTAATATTAAAGTAAACGTCCACCATATGTGGTATCGGTCTTTTCAAGCGAGAAGCTTTCAACCTTTGCGAAATCAAACAAATACGGTGTATATGATTGAAGAAGGTGAGAAAAAAGAAGCTCCGATCTGAGACGGGAAAACTCAGCTGATCTCTCATAGTCAGCAAAGACAGTACGATCGACTGCTATCTAAAATAAAGTACTACGGCCGTTCAACGTGCATAGATTTCGTTTAACAGGAGTACTTTGTGGCCACAACAACACAGTGATGCGCGATAAGTGTAGATAAGCTAAAAATTCGCACTGAACATAAAAGGTAACATATGAACTCTGTTTTCTTTATTCTCTCAAAATTACTCCATCCGTCTGCGGTCTTATGAGATTGGACACCTCATTAGAGCACTTACGTCCGCCACCATTCACATCAAATTTATAGAATTTTTTATGGCAAGTTTATCACCATTCCAACGAGTAGTTGATAGCAATCGAAGGAAAAAACGATAGAGGTGCTTCAAAATTAAGTGATCATCAAATGATGCCACTTCGATACGGTAGTGCCCATGCCTTGGATCATCTCTTGCCAATGCTCTTGTTCGTCCTCTGTCGAGCTGCTTTCCCCTAATGAAATCCAACCAAGTTGCACCTTCTTTCGCCAAACACCAACCAGCGCATAAACATTTATGAGAATCGTTATCGAATCGAGATCGGATTGCGATACCTTCAAAACGAAACATCCATATGCTGTATTAACAACTTCATACATATTTAACGTGTTATATGCAATAAATAGATTATTCTATTGAGCGAAATAAACAATTTTATATTATGTAATAAATGAAATACCTCAAGTATGAAGGATATATTAGCTGCCTTGTTTACGGTAATTTCTTGAAAGGTGATCTAAAAGGGATTCAGAGGGTTTTTATGACGGCGCTGAATTTTCGCTGTACCTTCATTTGCTAAGGTAATCGCAATATTATTATTGCCCGATCCTGTCTAGTAAATATTTTACGAGTTTCCGCAAGAGTTCACAATGCAAAGAAAATGACCTTACTGAGAAGTAATATGCAACTGAAAGTGCCCACTTCGTTATGTTTCATGAAGAAATTAGTGCTTGACAATAACGAACAATTACATAGCAACCAATTTGTGCGGATTTTTCGCCCAGAAATATCGGCTTAAAACGAGATTTCATTCAGACGTGAATTAGAAGAGGTCCAATCAAACGGAAAAGCATACGCGTACGGGGCAAACAATTCTGAACGCATTATTAATGCGGAACCCGAAAATTATGCGACGAAGATGACATTTGGAGCCCTAAAAAGTATCTCATAATTTATTAAGAAAGATCTGAAGATATTTTACAAATTCGCTCGAAAAATTGCAAATTTTGGTGAGGCTCGGAACTCGTAAAGTTTCGTTTTATTTCCATGGGATGTCGAGAAAAATTTCAGCACTTACTTGAAAGAGGAATTTTCTGTCGTAGCACGGTTCCGAACTCAGCTTCACAACTTCTGTCCGATTACGACCAACTTTCTTGCCGTACTGCGTGAGAGCACTCACTTGCACGAACGTATCTGCAAACTTCTTTTATGCTCCTGAAGTAGTAACCGATCCTATGAAGAAACACCGTTTTCGCGATTTTGCAGTGAAAACAACCATAAATGAGGCTATTTTCTTGCAGCCCACTAAATGCGTCGATTAATTCATTCGTTCCTTCATACACAAATAGGCTCAACGTACTCGACAAACATGTGAAGTTCCATTATAACGCGTAATTATTTGTAAAGAAACAGTAAAAAAGAAAACTTACGAGGATTTTACGACATCTTCGAAACTGAAAACTTTTCCTTTGAGGGAAAAGTGATGCAATACTTTTCAGGAAACGTTTTTATCAGTGTTTGTAGGCTCATCTCTCTTCTTGCCCATATTGTTCAATTCGATATCAACTGAATTAAATCGAATAAAACTAATAGTGGATATTAGTAGTTAACATGCGAACTCTCGTTGCAAAATGCAATTTTTCTTCAAGCACACTCCACAAGAACATACTATGTCACTGACCCATTTATTGCTCTATATGCATTTATTAGAAGAAATTCACACAGCGAGCAAAGGCTCCAATTCTTCCAGCTAATCCCCCTTCCAAAGCCTTTACTTCCTACGCCTTCATATATATATTCTGCACAGAACAAACATCACTGCTACTTAACTGTTGTTGCACTGAGGAATTATTCGATGATTTCGAGTAACCTGGAAGTCTTGCGTTATGTGTGAAGGAAGAACCCTTTTCAACGCCGACTACTACGTGACCCGCATTGCAACACAACGATATAAGCAACTCTGGACCACCGTCTGCTATCGGTTGTGCGCAGAAACGACCACAGTCGTCAATCATTGACGATCGTCGACTCACCGAATTAGATCGACTACCCATCGCTGTTGGAGCCAAATTCAGCTGCAGCGAAAAAACGATTCAGGTATATAACGAGTACCGGTATTCATTCATCCACTTACGTGCTTGCTTGCACATTCAGCTGCCGTTCAAATGGTCGATCTCATCATACCCAGCTCACAGCACGGTAGGGTTGTTTCTCACTTTCTCTAGCCGGAAACATCTCATTTCAACACATTTCTATCACTTCCATTTGATAATTGATATCATACTGCAGTATATTTAGCGATGTGACCACTGTTTTTTCTCAGTGTGACATCGGCGGACAAAATATGAACATGTTTGAGACACACTGACCACTCACTGTATGATAAAAGTTTTTTGCGTTGTAAGTTTGTTAAGCAATAAACTGCTATGCGATCAGTTAAATGCATTCCATGGATCATAACAAATTACGTGGATTCTATAAGATATAATTAATGAATGAAATAGGTTTTCATTGAATTAACGTGTTCGATTCAACAAAACTTGTAGTTCTCAGAACTTGCCAACTGCTAACGGAATGTGATGGATTAACGAGAGCTAATGATACTTTATAAAAACGATAATAATGTTGCTCTAAAGGGCAAGAGTGTTGATAAAAGAGATGAAGGCGCTGATGGAAAATTTATAATAATGATAAAAAAGGTCTCAATATCAGAAATACTGATATCATTATTGACAGAAGAGAGTAAAATAAACCAACACAGTTTTCGAAATTCTCCTCAGTGAAATAATAATGTATGCATCGCGTAAAATTGGAAGAGCAAACAAACGTGCAAGCACTAAATACGCAAAACTTTCATGTTCAAGAATGCGAGCTCGCCAGCTACTTCCGGAAGTGATCCTCGACCGACCTGCTTCCAGGCTCAGTGACAAAGTATAGTTAAATACAGTCATTTGTGCATTTGTCCAACCTCATCGTCAGCGCTATGAATCCTATTTAAACAGCGTAGTGGAGCCTCTAATTGATGAACGCTCCGTAAGTGCCTAGTTACATCTATCGTGTGGACGACGTCCCTGAGAGATATGCCAGTCAGTCACAGATGAATGCAAGAAGAGCGCTTTCTCATAGGTAGCTGGCTTCACCTGATAAACATATACTAGACTGAAAACAAAAAAATCTTTTCTATTTCGGTCAGATGTTTGATGATTCCAATAAGAACGAAGATTTTCATCTTATCCCTATACTTTCATTTTCAACGACGTAATATTTCTATAAGTTATTCTCGCAACCTTTTTCAGCAAATGCATAGATAACTGAGAAATCCCATATAGTTAACATTGAAGCGTTCGAAGTGGTCAGAAAAAATTCACGAAGATTTCATTGAATTGATAACAAAAGGGAATACGTGCGAAGCAAGAAGCATGCATTGGAAGAACGGCAATAAGCAGCCACGTACTATGCGTTTTCCATTTACAACGATTAACCCAGTGGGATATTTAACGAACAGAGGCATTTACGTTTATTTATGAGAGCTGAAAAGGCACCAATAGCATAACCGGGAAAATGCTTTCATACCGCGAAGAACTATTCTGCATATTATTTGAGAGAGTACAACACCACTGCGAGATATATGACAGTTTGTATGGAGATATGTTGAACGACTTACGGACATAATAACATAAGGATTTATGCAGAGGCATAACAATATCTACAGTTCATGGAGAAGTAAAACGAATGTATGGAGATTTGGCTTACGCATCCCAGATATAACGACCACTTCGTATAAATATGGTCGTATAAAAGTGCTTAGCATAAGACGCAGTTTTTTTTTGAAACACTATGGACTATTCAGTAAAATAGGTGATGGAATATGTCCTGTTCATTCAGGATATGTGAAAATTAATAGTGATATGAAGGCCAATCGATTAAGCGCTAATCTTTGAGGTCATAGAATGAAAGGATCGAATCAGCGTGAAGCAAAGAGAGCTTCCATTTACGTTTCCGGGTGGGTTTCCATTTAAACATTCCATCGAATCATGCAACTGAAAAATGTTTTCGTGTGTAGGCATTCTATGTTTGCACTCTATAGAAAGTCCAACATTCTCACTGCTTTTGTCGAACACTTCCTTCATGTCAAACTGAGGCGAATTATTGATAGAGATTAAATTGTACTAAGGCGATTAAATGATCAGCAACAAACCAAATTATGATATTAGGCTGCATCGGAATGCAATGAAATTCGAGAGAGAGAGAGAACGAAATGTAGATGATCACAACGATGCGAGAATAATATTTGGGCGCATTGGTTTACAATGCAACAACGTTGCAATGCTATTGAAGACTTTGAGAGACTGAAAACAGTAATAGGAATGGTGAGGTGGTCGAACTCAATGATAGGGAGGTAAGGTAGTTCGACATTAATGCTAAAATCGAAAATTTAGTCCTGTAATATGGTGATATGTGAATTGTGCCTTTGTGAAAGGAGTGATAAGGAAGTCCTACTTCTTTCGAAAGCGTTCTTCTTGGAAGTTCATTTGCTGTGACAGTTGCGGGACTCGCTCTTAAATAACGTTCGTATATAAACTGCAAGAAGTTTTAAAAATGAAAAGACTTTGACTGCTAGCATCGTATATTGCTGTACTCAAAAGTGGGGATATGGTTTCAGCTGATTGGCACACACAGACAGACAAACATTCACACATACGTATAACATTCACATACAGATACGTCTACCTATGAAAGGATCAACTCGTGTATGCACGAATCATATTTTGTGATCCCGCTGAACTGCTATTTCAACGGACACTTGACTATGCGTCGAAAAAATGTTAAACCCCAAACTGCACGTCAATTGGGCATCAAAAGAGAGGCCACATGATCAGAAACATTTCTTTTTCCTTTAGGCATTGATTTCAAAAGGAATATTGGTAGAGATAATGGCGAGGAAGCTCCATACTAATAAGAATTTTTTGATTGAAAGAGGCGAATTTTCTACATACCATCTTCCCCTCTGCTTACGGCTTTCTTAAAAAACCTATTCGGAGGAAAGCTTTTCAAAAGAATCATATTCTAGTAACACTGGACATTATCCTCTACGCATCCATCGAAGAACGCTAATTAAATAGGTTGCCGCATTAATAAGCGTCATCGTCGTGTAGTGCAATTGTAGCACTGTCTTTGTGCTTGGGGAAAAAAAGAAACTGTTTTAGGCGATGATTTTTGCCACCTGTAATCGGCAGGCGAGAATATATTTCCTACTTTACTAGTAGACATTACACTGTTAACTTTGTAACGCTTCAGACTATAAGTCCGAGTAGGGGCATCATGTCAAACGAGTTATCGCCTATCCAAAGCAGTGCCATATAGTCGGGAACTGAGAGAAAACTACCAAAAATAGCCGAGAGAAATACAGAAAACGAAAAAATATGAAGTGGAATGCCATGCGTGGAAATACGTCAAATTGAATGCGACGTAAGACAGCTCTGTAGACAGTAAGCTGCGAGGTAGAGCTTTCTAAGTTAAAAGCGAGTTTTTTCATCCCGGAACTAAATAAAATCTCTGAGCGTTAATTAGAGCAGTTAAATACTTCGCCGAAAGTTTACTTTGCGTAGTGACTGGAAATACAGATTTATCAACGAGGAAGTTATTTGCCGCAGGATCGTCCTCATAGTTGATATGTTTCGAATTTCTCAGCCTCTAATCTGATACATATGAGTGCTTCTTCTACAAGTTTTGTTTGTTCATTACATTGAAGAAGCCGCTCGAAGTTTATTTATTTTAATCAACAAAAAACTTGAGCAAAGAAGCTGTAGTTTCTACGAGAGATGATAAACAAGAGTAGAGAAAAGAATACTACAAAACTGAATTACTTGATACATTCATCGTTTTTTCTATAAGCGTAAACCAAAGAAGCTGGCCCAATCGAAAAGATAGCGTGATGAGTGTGTGTGTGCATCAGCAATTTCCGCCCTATTAGACCGGCTAGTTACAGATAATGACAAAAATTATTAGGCATTCACGGTAATGCATCTATATTTCAAGTGACTTAACCATTGGCAGAATTCTAGAAAAGACTGTTTGCTCGCAAATCGACCGCTATAAAATGAAAATTCGATTGTTTATGTCTACAACTGCTCCTCGTTGTCGAGCAACTAACATGAAATACGATAGAGGAAATGATTCTGTGTTTCCCATACGGGAGATTGTTGCATATATTTTCTAGGCAAGAGATTTCCTGATTCTGTATTAAATGACTTTTATTCTATTAAAACTAACGAACATAAAAGAGATTAAAAATGTTCACCTATCTATCATCTATTAGAGACGCTCACATTCATTTACATAATGCATTTTGCAGACACGGATTTGCAGTTTACATAAAGCAATGACCATGAATATCGCGTTGCGAGCATTTGTAAATCGTTAGATGTCGTCGCAGATAACGTCAGCTGAATTGCTATAGTTAATGGAAGACACACGCTCTCGTTTTGTGTGACCTAAACCGCCGAACTTTTTTTCTCCAACAAAGTATGCCACCTCAACTTATTGCTGTGTATTCTCAGAGCGATAGGCGGGAGAGGTAATGGTGTGAAGGGGAAAGCGAGAGGGTGAGGAAATTTGCGCATGCTGAACATCTATTGTGGAAGAAGAAAGGGGCTGACAAATGTGAATTTTTACCTTCTCACCAATATCAACAAATAAATCGAACGATAATGTTGGATTGTGAGGAACTTTTGCACCCAAATATATAGAAGTAGCTTGTATGGGTTAAATGCTTAGCCATCTGTTCAATATGATGCTTCGGTCTATGCACTCTTACACCCTCGATATGCTCGAATTGATATTTCCCGGTGAACTTTTTCACTTGACGGGAGGCAAGTGCAAAATGAATCTGGAAATGAATTCATATCGTTGATACAGTGCCCGAATTCAACTTTTTTCATGCAAACAACGGGTACGATATTGTTATGAAACAGCGACAAAGTGTTATGCTAAGCGATCAATAAAAAATAGTGGAGCAGCTGGCAGGTAGCGCATTTTGCTTCCCAACAGCGTAGCCGACAAATAATAAACAAAGCAAAAACAGTGAGTGCCCTTATCGACTAGACCAACCACTTGCGCAAACTTCACCTCAAACAGTTTGTTTTTATTTGCAACTGGAGCGGTGCGAATGAGAACCAACGGCTATTAAATAGAGATATAAACTAATTTTTTCCTTCCATATGTTTATGCCTTATTTCAAAGCTGACTCTCATTGAATGTACGTCATCTTCAAAGCACGAACAACTATAAATCTGAGGTCTTATATTCGAGCAAATACAATACTTACTACTTATGAAATTTCTTAAATAAAGTTCTGTTTACAAACAAAAATATTTATTTTAATAACTTTCAAAAACGAAAACTTCCAAAATCATACTCAAAAACATCGCAATTCTTTGTGCATGCGGTGCATGGGATTCATGAGAGTTCTGTAAGAAACACTCATCGTTGAATTCACTCACATTCGAATCAGTTGAATGATGGAAGAAAAGCGTATGATGTGTGAGAATCCCTCCACGAGCATCTATAAGACTATTGACGAGCGATGTTTCACCGAGAAATTGACTGCTACCCGTTAGTCGCCGTTTGTATACACGAAAGCGAACAGATGTTTGCGAGAGTGCCTCTAAAATGTTGATTTGGTTAATGAACTTAAACATTGATGATTTCAATATAGGTAATGAGGAATTTTTACTAGTAGATTCTGCATGTTAAACGAATGCATAATGCATTCATCGTTTCACTCTTGTCGTGAATACCTTCTCACAAAGCAATATTCTCATGACGTTACTTCCCGCAGCAACAAATGCTTTAGGATCCGCATCATTGGGATCGAATCCACCTTCCGGCATATGGAACACACAAGCTGCATCAGACTGCTGGTGGACGCATTCTGGAACTAATTGATACCTGTTGATTTTTACCCCTCAACGTCGCCTTTAGCTCTCTACGATGGCGTCATGCCTTTCCCGAGTCCACTCAATTTCTGCCTCCATGACTCAGCCTCAAACCTTTTTTTTTCTAAGACGCGATCGGCATCCAAAAAAACACCGAATCAACCGTAACATAAAACTGGTTGGTGAATTACACGGGTGCTTAAACGTGGTGCATTTTGTTGCTTAAACAACAAAATGCACCACTGGAACTTTTCATAGCACTTCGAAATCATCATCAACAGGCAAACCACACTTCCCCTTTCACATGTAGGAGGCTTTATAGCGTTCGCAATGTACGAAAAGACACCTATATTACGGAGAGTACACTTCATTTCGAAACAAACGTGCGTCAAGCAGAAAACTGAAGGGCGACAGCGAAAAGAAATGAATGAATAACGGGTGGAAATTGGTGAATTGATGCGTCCGTATGTGGACAGACTTCCAGCTGAACGTTACTTCCCGTGTTAATTTCGGCGAAGATTTTGTGGAACCAGCATGACAAACAACGTTCTTGAGGTTTAGTGAGAGACTTGAGAAGTTTCCTAATTTTCCACAACGGATTTAGAACCAGAGTGGGTCATAGGGAAAAGGAGTGAGTGCTCGCTCATAAACGGTGAAATTGGATTTTTATTTGCTGGCACACTTCTTTTTCAGTGATTCACACTTATGGCGACAGTCTGCCGAATAATTTTAAAATACGACAGAGGGCACTGTTAAAGGAAATCCGCTGAGGCTGATAAGCGACATCTCGGAGTTAGAGTATGATGGGCAAACAATGAGAGATATATGTAAGTGAATGGTTTCTTTATTTGCCGAGGACATCGGCATTTTATTTAGCATTGACTGAGAGATACTTGCTGTTATAAAAGACAGTCGACACATTTCAACACATAATCGCATTCATCTGCATCAGCAATTTCTTGAACCTCTAACTTGAAGAACAATTTTTTTAAACGATAACACATGGTTCTCTCAGATTTAAAAGAAGAATGGAAATAATAAATCCTAACATGACATGATACGATTATGATATGACTGTGATATAATATGACTGTGATATGATGTGATTATGATATGATATGATTGTGTGATATGATGTGATTATGATATGATATGATTGTGTGATATGATGTTATATGATATGATAATGATACTGCTACGTGTTTTATGTAATTTTGCATATGTCGATAATTTGTGCAGCTGTTGCAATATAGGAGAATACTATTAGGAATTATGTGCCATGTAAAATAGCAAAAATGAGCTATCAATGAGGACCGACCCATTGCCGAAGAGTGCAGAACTTTCTACTTTTGGCTACACGTAACCGCTTTGAAATATCGGACCTAACATCTGGGAAGGTATTATGAAGGGTGACAACTCTCATAGGTTGGATGTATTAACAGCGACTACTTTTAAGCCGTTATCGATAAAGTGATAAATGTGGATGATCGTCGCCGAAACTTAATAGGGAGCCTTCCAACGTTAGGAGATCGTTGAGAAATACCATAGCAGGCAGATTCGTGGGAAAGGATGCGAGCTGTTGATATTACTTGCTCCGACAGAAAAAAACCTGGCAGTAGTCGAAGAAAATGTAGAAAACTTTGCAGCTGAAGTGAAACTGCCCGAGATCTGAAATTCCACATTCGCAAATCAAACGCTTCGTTGTTGAAATGAGAACCGAATCCCGGCAAAGCATTATGTTCTTCCTCATTAGATCCGATAATAGTGTTTTAAACACCAAAAATCCTTTCAATCCCACCATCCCTTCCCCTCTTTTCTATAAGTCATCACATATGGCGATGGCGCTGGAATAAAATTATGAGTAGCGCTTAATTCGGTTACGAATGACAGATGCGATACGTGTGGCATTCAAAGCAAATTAATTTTTATAAGCAAAGCAGGCATGCTTTGACCATTTCGCCTCTTCTGATAGGTGAATACGCTATCCTTGTTATAAATTTGCGCAGAAAATTCATAAAAAACGAGTGGGAAAAAACGCCAGTTGGGTAGGCACGATGTGCGCACGCCTCTGTAAATTTAGCTTGTTCAAATAAGCGGCTTCAAAAACGTATCATTTCCTAAACAGTCGATTTCAAAAATTTGAAAATTTCGATTTCACAAAAAATCTCCCAAGAAGCAAATAAGTAAGAATAAAAACCAAAAAAGATGTATGCATCCATTTGCCTACCTAAACGATTATGCGGTGAAATCTCTTGGAATTCTTCTGGCGATCTCATATTTAGTGAAACGTTGATCAGACGGTAAGAAGCCAAAAATTTAATTCAGCCGAAAATGTATAAATTTGTACAACAATTAACCATATATATATATGTACATATGCATATATCTGTGTATATATATGTATACCTAATATATGTATATACGTGCATATATAATATGTTTACACTTATATCTTGTTCATATTTATAATATTTATAGTTGTACTTGTACATTTGCAACTATTTTTCGACGTTCGTACTTATATTTGTATTTATATTCGTGTATCGATAACAGAAGGCCGTATTCAGTATAACGTCACTCATTCTCTTAAGTTCCGAACGGATCGTTTCAAAAGGAAACATCAAATGCGCCTTAAGTAAACAGCCCCGATCATGACTAAAAGAACAAAAGTAATCAGCTCTTCGAATCAAAACAAGTTGGAATTAAGTTGACCTTCAAGACGAAAACATTAACGGGGATGGATCAGCGGGAAGGAGAGGATAAAAATAAAACATATGCCAGGTTATGCACGGTTAGAAGAAAAACTAAATTTCCAGTTTTTTGAAATGATTCAAAGAAGGAGAGATTTTCATGAGCAAATTGAGTACCTTGATTCAATTGTATTATGGCAGAACCATGATAAAGGACGAATCTACGACAGCAAAAATCAAGCAAAATTGCTGATGTAGCAAAATCACCCACAAATGGTAAAATGTCTGAATCAGCTAGCCTTGGCTGATATTCGGAAAGCGATACGTTTCCCTAAACTTGGGATTTGAGCCAAACGAATATTTCGTTCGATGCTTGCAGCTTTTCGTTGGCAACAAAACGACGCGTATCTGAAAACAATGCAACGGTAGATTTCATAAGAAGGAAGCAATTAGCCTAAAGTAGTTTCAGCTATGCCGATATATATGAAATCCTTAATCGTACGAAGAAAAAAGTAACGTCATGTAGGGAGCTGGTCTTAGCATAAACTGGTCCTCTACTATAAAACAACGGACTGAATCGAGTCAACATTTTCGACCATCAATCCTTGAACAATAAGCGATCACTCACTGGTGAAGCCATCTACGGTTGAATTTTGTGCCTCTCGAACACTTGCTGAAGCAACCCTAAGCTAAAAATGTAACGCCTTAACCATTTAAAACTATCTAACATATCACATATGGTAGTGATGTGCACAAAAAGCATATGAATTATATATTTTCAGCTGTACAAAGGGTTTATAATTATTCATTTCCTTTTCTTTATTAGTCAAATCCGATACCACTATTTAGTGCATTCATGAAAATGGGTGTCTAACATTTTGTTTTTCATCCTCGAAGCATTATAAATTTCATATGTGCAATAGCTCAAAATTTACGGGAATAGACGAGATATTTGAAGGAAATACAGACTGCAAGCAGTTTAAGAACATCTTGACAACGACTAAGGGTTACTCTGTTTAAAGTGCTGAATTCCTTGAACCTTACCTATAAGGCCTTTAAATCGCCTTGGTAGAAATAAGGACTGGTTTGAAAACAGCTTTCAGCTTACCCAAAAGCACTTGGTTCTCGGCCATGATTAGTTAAAACAGCAGCATCACTCATTTGTACTTCCCATTCTTATTTCTTCGTTTTATATTTCCGACAAAAAGTGAAAGTATTTCGTTATTGTTTCTGCAGCCAAGAACATTTTTATTGCCTGAATTATTTTTAATTCTTTAGCTCTTCTCTGTAGCAACCGGATGTATTATAAAATCCATAAGAA
Source organism: Parascaris univalens (assembly GCA_037576465.1). NCBI lineage: Eukaryota > Metazoa > Nematoda > Chromadorea > Rhabditida > Ascarididae > Parascaris > Parascaris univalens. Next base: position 182,495,607 of record CM075173.1, on the reverse strand, counting down.
TAATAACGACAACAGAGATATTCACGTATTTATTCATTCCGTTCTTTTTTATGAACCATATATTCATTGCTATTCTTCGCTGAAGTGATAGTCTATAAGCAGTAAACAAAAGAATGCAGTCAATATTCAGTGTTTAGGTTTTATTCAGATCACTTGAAATTTGAAGACACCTGCGATCTGCAACGAATGAAACCCATAATATGGCGCTGATTATAACACAACTGTTTATTATAATATGATTTCAGAAAATTAAGTGAATTTCTATTGCTATTTCCTCACGCTAACGAAGTATGAATTTAATCTACATATCGCAAAAAAAATTACTACCGTGCTTCGCCCATGAAAAGACCGATAAATGGTGTTGATGGATAAATATCTGTTGAAAAAATTTACTGCTGACGTTTTGGTTCACGCAGCTATTATCAATGTGAGAACAAGCACATCCCACATCACATCCCTATGTTAGGAATAAATATTTTCAAAATATGAGTATAAATAATCCCTTTTCGCTTACACCGCATTAAGCGAAAGTGATACCCACATGTTTGCCATAGGCTCGCACTGATATACTACTTTGATATTCTGTTTGTGATTCATAGAGATCCTCCTCTTTTCCTCAGTATCAATCCCTTCATTTGCGTTGCTATCCTTCCCTCGCATCCATAATCTATTATCCCTAAGGAGATGATTCACTGCGAAACTAGATGAAGGCACGAACTCTAACGCCAGCAACTTAAATTAAATTTCTATAAAAAGCAACATCGCAATATTTTGGAACACGCTCGTACGCCACTACTGTTTATTTAATAGTTGCATATGATGTTACATTACTATTTTCTTTTTTACACTGTTACGAATCAATTTTTTTTTAAAACCTCATCATTCACTTTGAGACGAAAATCGCTGGAATATGCTCGATTAATCACTACGTGAGACTATCTATTCTACGAAAAAAATTGGAACTGAAAAAATCGAGAACAGAATAAGCATCATTCAAACCTGGCAGCTGGCGTCACTTTCGACCAAGTCGAGACCGATTCCTTCGACGACTGTTACAAGCAACTGAAAGTCAACGTAACTCAATTTCCATATCTCTCTTATGAGTATTAAAAATTGTTTATATAGCGAGTGAAATGTGTTCTATACTTCAGGAACATCAAATTTTAACGAGAGAATGCTATGGATGTAGTTCGCAGGCATTGTTATTTAATGAAATAATTGCAAATGAATGTCGCATTTGAGATACCAAAAACGCAAATAATGAACACAGACAACTACTACATGAATAATATGTTTTGGCTGTATTAACAGAGCAATCGAAATTCTACGAGAGTGGACATTTTGAATCTGTCAGTAATAAGGAGAGTGAAATTTTGTAACAGTAGTCATTTGGTATACTTCTATACAATATCCGGATTGATGGCGTCCTTACCACTCACGAATAAAGTCCAATAAAAGTAATTCGGTGCATATTCAATTTTCTCATACGTTCATAATCTTATTATGAGTGCAAGTGATCGCTGTAGCAAGCCCGAGCATTTTTTATGAAATCGGCCCTTCACTGTAGATTTTTTAATTGAAGATGAATAAATTATAGTGAACACAGTGCGCATCAAGTGAACGAGGATTGGAAACATGAAAACTGCGGTGACACAAATGAATGCACACTGAAAAATATGCGTAATTTGGTGAAATACGTGCCAAATCAGTTTTATTCGAGAATTCTAGGAAGTGTTCGCAACAGAATGTATGCAAAGTTTTTTTAGCATTGATGTTCCGTCGATGACCATTGTAGGCAAGCTCCTTCCATAAAAAAACCACTTCTTAGGCCGACTGTAGCTGGATGATGGTATCAGAAAACAATTATAACAAAATGCTCATTAAACGAACTTTCCTTTAGGAATATTTGATGATGGAATTGTTGAATGAAAATGTTGGAATTTCTTCGGGATCGACTGCGGAAAAAAATGGAGAAATTAAAATTGGATGAAGAGAGGTGATGAAAGGCTTAGATCCGTAATCGATACATAGGCAATAAATTAGTCTACGATATCAAAACTAAAGGATGAAGTAAAAGATGCCGCGCAATAAACAGTTTTTATTTAGTCGGGAAAAAAGAATATTCAACGTATCATAAATAAACCATTACTGTATGAATATTTTCCAACACAAATTATAAAAACAAAATAGACACATTTGAAATGTTAAGGAAAATGAAATTAAAGTTCAAAAAAAAGCTGTTGCTTACTAAACGTAATCACTAAAGCATAGTTCAGACGATACGTGAATTGGGATGACTGCATGAAAGAATAAGATGCAAATTGCCATCGACTACTATGTCACATCATCAAGCACCGATTGCCACTATCATAATGGCATTAATGTTAGAGTGAGAACCTCAATCATGAGAGAAATATGAGATGAGGACTAATGAAAACGACTACCGCATATCATTTTTGAATTCCGCTAATGATCAATTATCGACTTCTTCAGACTATTCCTTTGCGTTTAAGATTCAGAAGTTTCATCAGAAAACGTAAAAGAAAAGCGACGCATTTTCGTGTGCTGCTTTTCGCGTAGATATGAATTTGTGCCTACATGCATTGTTCATTTGACTGTCGCTATTTCGAACATTCGGCTAAACGACCGACATTCGCATAAAAATCCAAAAGACTACTTTTGTGGCCAAGCAAACTTTGTAGAATGTTTGGCGTTATGTGGTGTTTTAATTACAAGTTTTTTATCATAGCACTGATGGAGATTTTTTGGAGAGTTTTGTGTAATTGCGCATGCATTAGTATTGTTTTTTAAATAGTTTTTGGGACTCCCTAGAGACTATCGCAGTCCTTAAGGGTGTAGTTGTCAGCAAAAAAACAAAAGGTCATTTGCAGCAATTTACGAATGCAGTTATAAAAGAACCTCAGTACCTGATGAAGAAATCATGCCTTATCTTATTTCCATTCCTCATTTTATTCTTACCCATAGGTCTACGTTTCAGCTCTTTTATCGCTTGAAGAAAAAGTAAATACCTTCCAACTGCTATTTTGTTCAATAACACTGAAACTATGGTCGATTTGTTTTGGAATGAGCTTCTTTCACAACAACGATAATATACATAATGTATAACCTTCCAAATATAAAAAATACGCTGACAAATGTGAAATGACACAAAAATATTGTGGAAAAGATATATAAATAAGCGTATGTAAATGAACGATCCAAAAGCAGGAAAAATGGCTAACAAATACGACTCCATTTCGTTTTGTTCCAGGTAGCTACGTGTAGTCCTTTTATAGCCGATGAATTGCAATCATGGGCGTTGAAAGATATTTCACTAAGATCGAAGAGAGAGTTCAATAGTAAGCGCACAATCTCCTTCGATTCAAAGAGAAAATTAGGTCATGGAAGTTTTTTTTAACATCACATATTGCCAGTTTCCGAAAGGCCAAAAAAACACCTCAAAATAACAGAAGCTCTTCACTTCGAGAATATGACAAACTAATAAGGGATCGAAAAAAGAGACTGTTAGAAATGAAATTGAAAGGAAATGAATGCAGGGAAATATGACAGAGTATCAATGAGAAAGATTTATGGATTGCAACAGAGAGGAAAACGAGAGAATTAATGAAATTCAATAGCGCGGGGTACCAGAAAGAGTGAAAGTGCTTTGTGAGAATTTTGAAAGCAAAACCACAACAACTTACAACTTGTTTGCGTTCGTCGTATTTTGCATCGATACGAAGTTTGCCGAGTCGCTTCCCGAATGAAATTATCGGACTGCTTCCTGTACTATATGGGGTCTGAAAATTAGTGCTTACATTTCGATAGTCATGAAAATATCTCAATGAAAAATGTCATTTTAATAGCACAAACGAGTTCGAGTTCTTTTTTCAAGTTGAAGTTCGAGATACTGTTGTGGACGTAGCGTTCGATTCACAATGAGCTCGAAATAAAAAGACTTCAAATTCGCAATGAAAAATCGATTTTTTTTTATTAAATGAATAAATCAATATATTGAGAAAATTCACTTCCTGTAGCATATGGGAAAGCAATAAGAGTATTCACCAAAAGAACTCGTTAAGCACTTTAATTAAACAGATAAATTAGACAAATATCGTTTTGTTCCCCCCTAAATCAGCCGTCATTTTCATTTAATTATTCATCGCCGAAGTTTTTCTCACCTGAAGATTTCTAGCAATTTCTAAGCAATTCGCCAAGCTTGATATCTCAAAGAATCGTTAAATTATCCATTGTTATGACGTATGGTATAATTCAAAAGAGTCATTGAGTGAAAAAAGATCCAAGTATTCAGCGTGTGCAGAAAATGACCACAACAAAGCATCATTACATATGAATGATGATTCGGAAGCATTATTCGATTCTACATGTTGACACAAAAGCGATCGATTATATCCCCTGTGGGTGAGAGACGATTGTTGTCAGAGATAAATGTCACTGAGCGCCTCAAAAAGACCGCCACGACTTGCAAAATTTTTTCTCAAAGACTAACGAATATAAAATGCAATTTACTAAAGTGGAGAATTTGAAGATTAAAAAAAACTTTAGGAAGGGTAAATTAAAAGGAGCATAACATATAACATAAGATTTAAAAGAATGATTTGCCGATTCGGAGAGGCAAAGCGTCCAAATTCATTTCGTAGTCGTCATTATCGGTGAGATAAAACATCATAATTTTCCATATCGCTAACGGTTGACAAAACTGCCCTAGTTCTCGACAGCGTTAATAGCTTTATGCTCAGTCACTCGAATATTCTTCTTTCTACATCTTCCCAACGGAAATATCAATCGCGTGAGTTAAATTAATTCGGTTAATTCAAGCTTGAATTGCCAATTGAAAGCAAAAAAGACGATAGACGACGTCTAGTTATTGCAGTTTCAAGCAAAACAATACTGCAATGATAGTGATGTTTACGCCCCTCTCTTTAAGTGGAACTTTTCTTATAAAGGCGACAAAATGTTGTGGAAATCCAATCCGATGAAATAAAATTCAGTTGTATTTTTTTGCCGGCATGTTTGGGCGAATATTTTTATTGGAAACACAAATGCAATTGAGCTTCATAACTCTCAAATATTTCAAACTGATGTAGACGAATGAAAAAACTCATCAAGAATTTCCCAACAACAAAACGACTTGTTTGATTGACTTCTTCGACATACGTGTTATTCTTTTCCTCTTTTAAACAGTAGTTTGCCTTTTAAATGCGAACTCATAATATGAATGCGTCTACAAATTGAACAACCTATCGACCAAACTTTTATATTCAATATCGTGGCATCATTATTTCGATTCAGGAAAGTTAATGAAAAATTCGGAAAGAAGTACCTCCGGAATTTTTACATATTTTCATTCCGTCAACTAGCTGAATATTCTTCACTGTTAGTAATCCTTAAAATTATTTCATCAATATCTCCCAAGAATTCAACACTCTTGGCTAGACAGTTACTAAAAAGTGTTAACAAGAGGAAAGTTGAGAGTACTGTTCTGGGAGATTATCAACATATTTTCATTTGATTTCGTGTGACTATAAGTATAATGAGTGGGTATTACTATGAGGCTATAGATTCATGATCACAGAACAAGACCTGGAGATGGAAAAAGCTTGAATTCGGTCTGCCTGAGCTTCTCTAAATTGTTCGTTGGTCTGCTTTTCGATGGATAGCTCGCACAATGAACTAAGATTGTAAAAAATTGTAAAAAACTGACTACTGATTGTAAAAAGGATTGTAAAAAAGCAATTTTACAAACATGTACATCGGATGAATTCAAGACGCTCGGTCGTCATGTAGCATACAAACTAAAAGTCCTCGTCTCCTTTGAAAGTGGTCTTCGAAAAATTTTTCGATAGATCAAATCGTATTTTTTAGCAGCTATACGATGCACCACTTTCACAACAACATCATCAGCATATAATTATGTTCGATAAAACAACATTGTTGGGAATTGAAATTATCCATTGTAAATTAACACTTAAATGAAGAAGTTATAAAAAGAACACGATGAAATTGGCAAAATGCTCCTAAGCGCCTCAAGGAGCCGATCTGAAAATCGAACGATGGCTGTACTAGAAAAGGGACATTCGACAAGCTGAATGTTCTGTATTTGTCACTGCTTCGTTGGAATTACATTTTACGTGGCATATTTCAAATAATGATACACCATCAGAAAACAACAGACATCCTTAGCAACGAATATCACCCATAAATCCTTCGAGGAGATTTCTGCTTACACAATTCAAATGAAACGATTTGGATGTCTTATGCAAATGTCAATGCCACTAAAGCTTTTAGCGTTCAAAGAGATCCATTAGAGCATTGTGCTATATCGTAGGACGTTAAATTGCGTATTCATTCTTGTTCATTTTTAGTTCCCAAGCAAGGAAAAAAACGATGCATTTATCCCATACAGCCAGCCAATCTAGTTTGTAAAATCAATGGCGAAATGTTCACGCTTTCAATTAAAAAGCAGCGAACAATTACCGAATGCAGAACTGTATTTTAAAATGGGCTTTTTGGATATACAATTTGTGGCGTTACATGTGTTTCATGGCCGAAATTCCTCTACAAGATTTTCAGAAATTACAACTAGAATATCAATAGAAGAAGAGCTGAAATTAGCATTTGCTCAAAAACATGTACTCTACATTCATTAGTCTACTATAAATGAACCAATTCTGCAATTCTGCTAAGTCTGAGTTGCGAAAAAAAAAGATGTGAGAAACAGGAGACAAAATTCCAGGAACTGATGCCTTACGGCTTCGATAAAGTTTATGGAAAACTAAAATAATGCAGATAAAATAAATGCTAATGAAAAAATTAGGAAAGCTCTAAAGAAACTAGAGGTTGCTATAAGCTTTGTTTCAGAGAAATACAAATGAGCCGTCTGAATTAAATCAATTCATTTTAAACAGCGAAGATACAACGATAAACAACAATAAGAATTAAACTGCTAGAGAGCTGAAGAGTCGAACAAATGAAATCAGTTGCGAGGAACGCTGAAAAATAGATAAAATGAGAGGATTATGAAAGGAACAAGAAGAAAGCAAAGAGACTGCAATGAGAATGGCAATCCTGTTATGATAGAAAGTTCATGTTCTTTGTAGTTAACTCAGATGGAAGCCAACTGAAGCATTATGTGCGATGTTGTTTAAATGTCATCGAATGACTGATGCGCTGCGTCAAGTGATGCAATTTTAGCTCACTGCCATTCTCAGGATATCAGATTTTCGTTAGCTGGTGTGATGTGAGTTGACACTCTGAGCTACATCGCTCCATATATGAATTTCATTAGTTTGCAACTTCTTTCAGATTACTACGCTCGGATAATAGAAAATTGCGTCCAACTGCAGGAACAGGGTTGGGGAGAGGGATGGGGAAAGGAGAGGGAACCGAAGGAGCGTCTTTAAGTAGATGAGAAGTAATGAAAGAAAGCTCGACGGCGCAATAGCTAATGCGAAATAGTGGTCGAGTGAACCTATCCGGAAACACAATCACACGCACGATTAATGAAAATTCTATCAGCTGCATCAAAATGAAATGAAAACTTCGCGTTTCAACTAGCGCTAACAATCGAGAAAATAATAACGAAGTGGGTATGAAACTTCTTTCGAAATACCTAATTGAAATTGAAACAACTAATGTGGTAATTTGGCTGCTTTTTTCAAAGAAATAGTGACTCTGTGAGGATATGAATGAGAAGTTTTTGTTCCCCTTTACTCTGACTTACAGTATTTATGCACTTTTATATGAATAGAAGCGTCAATGGAAACAAAAAGTTCTCATCTAAATCAAAGATAACTAATTCCCGTCAACAAAGCAGCAAAAAGACCGTTGAAAATAGAGCAACAAAACATCAGCGCAAAATTACAATATCGTCACGAAATTGAATTTGTTTAAAATGTCGATGTAAATCAGCAGTTCTTTTAGGAATTTTCGTAGAATTATGTTGCAATACGCATTACCGTTTCAGCCGCACAAATTATATATTCGCATATGCGTACTTACGTCCACTTAATTTAGCACTTTGTACCAGAATCCACTACCGCACTGAGCACTTCAAGAGATCTGAAATAAAAGAAAACATTGCATATCGATCGAACCTTTGTTTTACGTTTGCGAGGCTACAGGAAAACGAATCATTCACGACCAACTCTCTTGAACAATCAGGCTAATTAAAATATGACAACATTTCTTCGCGTATTTCTTATCTAACGGCAACTCACGAAATTGTTTAGTCAAAGGAGAATAAGCTAATGCGCCATCATCTCCAGCATATTTTTCTATTTATATTTTTTCATTAATACTCTCTTCTTAAGACAACAATAAAATGATTTCGCTTCATTCTGGGATCAAATACGCTGTTCGCGTTTATACAAAGACTCAGATTTATTAATGCATTGAGAAGTCCATATCACAGATAGACTGCAACTGGATAGCTAAATCTTAGCTACGGAGAGTTTATTATACCGTACATATTTCTAGTAATTTATAGTAAATGGGCACTAGATCAAAAAATGATTTTACTCGAACGAAGGACGCCGTTATATATTTAAGAGGAAGAGATCATAGAATAACGTCATAAAGAATAATGAAGAGCATTTGCAGTGATGAGAGCGACGCTAGGCGTGGTGGTGGATATGCTTGTGGGCATAAATGCGGTCACAGGGGAACATCTGCTGCAAGATTCCAACTCCATGCTTTTCCTTCTTCACTTCAATTGGCTCAATGTTGCTATTTCTGTTCATTTATCACATCCACATTATCTTAAATGACTTTCAATACTTCTGATGACGTCATGTTACTCCATACAAAATATGATTGAAATAAATCTGCAAAAAAAACCACTCACAAATAAGGAAATACATGAAGTCTATTTTATAATTTCTTAAAAAGACTGCGCGACTTTATTAGAACTTTTGAGGAATAATAGTGCGTTTATCAATACCGTAGGGTGGTATTTCCCTCTAAAATATGGAATTTTGTGGATATTTTTATACTAACGTTCAACGATGCGATTATTTCTTTGAGAGTGATGAGCAATTACAACTTCTCAACTCGAAAGGGAAATTAGTTAGAAGATTCAGGCAGGAGGTCTATCAGCTATAGGATAAATCTTAGAGGAAAGATTTGAAAAATCATTCGGGAACACAAAATTGTTGGCGTATTTGTCAACTTTCCCGGTTAAACAAAAGCTGACATCTGCCTTCACTCAAATAAAATCAATCCTCATAAGTTTGCTAACGAAGTTTCAAATTCAATAAAAATTTTGCAGCTGATTTTACTAATTACTCAGGCATAAAATATAAATGAAATAGAGCGAAATAATAGTGGGCTACAAATTTTGCTAAGAAATACTCCATAATAGAATTCTCACATCACAAAACTCTAAATGGTCTCAAAAGAAGGAAATGTTCAAAGCAAACAATTCTAAATTTAGAAGGTGACATCGCAATCAAAAACATTCCACTCTCAAATTCGCACGGCTCATGCTAGTAAAGCCCATCGAACGTGCATATAATTCACTAATACATGTGCGTCATCCACTATACCTGAAACTTATCCTCTAAATGTGTATAGAATAAGCAATTTGTTACCGAAATGCAGCACTACATCATGTTATCGAAACCAGTAAACAAACGCTTTTGGGAAATAAAAAGATATCATCGAAAATATAAAGAAGATAAAATGAATGAGACGAAATTGAGAAGTGTGAGAGAAAGAGGCGGGGGTTAGGATAGCATGATGAAAAGTAATGCAAGCCTCATAAGCGGAGACAGATACCAAGACACAAAATTAACTGCATTGTGTGAGCTTCTCAGAAAACTGCTTTTCAAAAATAGCATATAGTTGGCAATTACTTTATTTCACATATATTTTCGGCGGAATAATTTCCTACAGTCATATATAAACAGTAATAGCTAAACCAGTGCCTCAAAACGCTGCATTCTTAAGCATCAAAAAAAATTTTGGACGCTTGGTTAGGCTCGAGGTAGCAAAATTTTATCTGGAGGTAGTAACGTGGTGAGGAACTAGAGCCTTAATTAAAATTTGTTTTCTTCTCTATGTTAGTGAATTATTCGAACATTCAAACGACCATGGTGATCACCCAACTATGGAGTGAATATTTAATTAAGCAAATTTGCGCAGATATTCGTGATCATCATTATAAACGCCTGCAAAACATGCGAGTAAATAAAGCAATTATTTAAACAGCATAAATTATACCCCAGTAACTTTACTTTACTTTAAAACAAATAAATTCTCTTAAAGAATCACTTCATAAGATTTGTATTATTCAACGATAAATATCTCGGAAATGCGAAATGGCACAATGAGCAGTCACTGTGGTTATTCAAATCTGAGGTTTTATTCATTCAAAAATGCAACAAAAAACCCTCAGAAGCAAAAACGCCAATAACACACTCTTCTCCGCTTTCCCGGTGGATTCTAGAGACGCATGAATCGAAATCGTTTCGCATATTTCATGCACTGTAGTTCTTGTCGCGAAATGTATTTGCGGAATCTATGAACTGTTATATCGTATTCCAAAATGGTTCAACTATTCTGATGTGGTTCAACTGGCTCAATTCATTTTAATGCTGCTTCAAAAAGGACGAAAACAGCGGAAGGGAATTTATCTTTGGGCAACATCACACAGAAATCAACTTCGCTAAGAATGCATTCAAATTCCAAGTCGGCAGTGAAATTCAGTGACGATAGTCAATAAAATTTGAAATTTATTTCATCTCGCTGATCGTTCAAATGAGGCTTGTTAGCAAATAGCAATGCTTCGACGTGGTACCTATCTAAGGCTTCAGTACTCTTATCGACCTAAAGGGCCGTTACACACTTTACGCTCGATGAGCCAACTACCTCAGAGGGTTTCTTTAAATTCCTCGTTCATGAACGTAGAAATTAATTTTTTGCATTGCCTAGAGGAGAAGCATCTGTTGACTTCTGTTTCACTCTATGACAGTCCCCTTTCAATGAGAAATTTTTGAATTGTTCCATCCGAAAAAAAAGATAACCTCAGAACGCTCATTGTCCAACTCCGTTTGGCTGCTGCTGACGATAATTGTTGGTGGATTGGCATTTCTCTCATCATCCGAATTCGTACGATTCCTCAACTGTTGCCACATTCGTTCATCATCCGATAATGACAATTCATCATCGTCGTTCAATTCGTCAACTGCTAATCCGTTCTGATCATTAGTAAACTTCCGACGTCGAAAAAAATGCGATCTTAATGAAATGGAATCGAATACCGCCGTGTAACAAGAGATCATCAAACGATACATTATTAGTGATCGCAGTTTCAGTGCGCACTTTTGAGATATCTGCAAAGATCTTTGATGCACATACTCATATTGAAACGTAGAAATGAATGAACCGGATCGAACATAAAACAAATTGTAGTATATAATGACGGACTCAAATAACAACGAAACCGTTAATTATGTTGTAGAATGCAATAAAATCTGTTTGGCCTCCATCTACGAGAGTTTCGTTTATTCATGTAAATTATGAAAGAAAAACTGAAGTTAAGTATATGGGAGAGTGATATGCTTTGCGTGGCCACTACATCAGATAAAGTATGCGTTCAGGTGTGCAAGAAACTTCGCATAGGCAATATAGATAAGGAAAAAATTTTAAATTAGGAAGGCAAAGAATTAATCTTTTTTGACTCGTTTCATCATCGAGAAATGACGACATATTCTAGTCAGTGAGACGACTAAAAAAGGTCCAATTGTGAGGCAAAATTTGTTATTTCGTGGTGCCTAAATAAGCTTTTTTCTGCGAAGGATAAGGAAAGGACAACGACTCAGTAATTAAGCGATCGCTCTCCTTCAACTTTCTGCTAATTTTTAGCGATAAGAAAAGCGGTAAGATTTCCAATCTGATTATTCAAAAGTGGGAAATTTTTAGCCTCTCTTATTTCAGTCGCTTTATATTCTATATATTCTAATCACTTTATATTCTTACTTTATATTCTAATTTTATTCCAGCCAAAGCCATCCGAGTTCGTGGCGCATTTCAAATTGATGAACTTTTGTGTTCTATCGTAAATCTCGCACTATAGCTGGAAATTCTTCAAGGAAAATGTTAATAACAGAATTATTTGCATTTCACTGCACCAATGCAATCAAAAAGTACTATATTAACAATATTTTCTCGATCCTCTAATAACCATTTTTTATTAAGAAAGATTTGTGAAATGGTAATTATCTCTGAAATTTCACACGACATCAAACAATTTTGGTCTAAAATTACCAAAAACTGAACGTGAAAATAAGGACCAAGAATCCTTAGAGACCTAAAGTAATCAATTAACAAGCAAAACAGCTCTTAAACCGTTCCCCCTACATTCCTCTTGAAAACACCAATTAATGGTCTATTATCTAAAGAGAAAGACAAGTATCAATCAGTCAATCAACAAACGAAACAGCTCTCGAATTTCTCGTCCTCTTCAGCTTGAAAACAATGTAATATCGTGCAACGTTTAACTTCCGTTTCATTGCTCTTAGCGACAATGGCACATAAAATGAATTCCTAATGAGCAAAAATGGAGGGCAGCTGATGATGTGGTGCAAACAGCCCGTCCTCACATTTTTCGAAATAATTCTCTCTACAAAAATGACATACCATTGAATTAGCTTACTCACAACCTTCAGCACGTCAAATCGTATCAGCGTGTACGAACTGAATAGCTTATAAAACGACAGCAACTTTATTCGTCAGCAAAATTACCAATTATATATTTCGCTTATTTAGAAATCATTTGTATTCATGATTTGTAGAGCGAATGTTCTCAACAGATTATAAACGCTGCAATAGATCGTGAATGCTTCTATTTTTGGAAGGCAGCAACGTTGCAATTGGAGATAGCAATTTCCGATTACTTTTAGAGTCAACTAATATGATCGCTCTAGTTTAACCCCCATTCATGCAGCTGCAATCGTGAGTGAACACCACCGGAACGCGAAATGGGTTTGCGTTGCAGGCCGTGTTTTACAGAGCGGCGAAGTAGACGGAAATACGCAAACAAAAGTGAAAACGTAACTTCCTGCTGCGTTTGTCAAATATTTTTTGGGTGTGGATCAAACTCCGCGAACAATGCAGCAACAGTCACTTACTGTACCTTGAAAGAGTGAACCATTAAATAGAATATTATCGCCTTGAAAAACTATATCGGATACAAGTTAAAGCTGTTATGACGTGTTCACATTCGATGTGCAAAATGAGTTGAAGGTTTGTTAAATCATTGTATCGAATATACGGAATAAGGGACAAAGAGTGATGGACACAACGCAGTAATGAAAGACACTTTCAAATATTTCTATTTCGGGATAAACGACGTCGGCATATTGCTTCCATACGTTCTCAGGATCAGTTTGAGCTGATATGAAATGAATTATGAAATTAGTAATTATTTTGCACCAAGCACGGAACTGGTAATTACTGGAATGAACTAGTAGGCCAGCCGCATTCAGTGTCCTCGGCTGATGGTCGCACAGAGCTATGCGAAGTCTCTCTCATAAGACTGCGGCCCGGTCCATTTTTATTCTTTGGCTGTGCAAACAAAACGAATTGTATGAAAATAACGAGACAGATAGGCTTTCAAATGTGCGCACTGATATTTTTCAACTCAAACATGGAAAAAAGGAACCAGAGAGAGGAGAATAAAATATCGGTCGAATAAAAAGATCGCCACAATCTAAAATATAATACTATTTTTCCTTCCCACTTCATCAAGACATTTTTACCCCATATTTATACATTTCGAATCTTTCTCCTCTTTGAAACCAAGACGGTATTATATTGTGCGCTGGCAATTCAACGATAAAAATATACTCGCAATTTGCGCCATAGTCGCCATCACTAGAAAAGACATGCGACTTCCGAAAAAGAAACAGTGGAGACACAAGGACCTGCCTTATATTTCATCCAGGGAGAGGGGAGGAGGGGGGAAGGACTTGACCTTATGGCTGAATGTTAATTAAACATTTTTTAACTAAGTGATTTAAGGATCACTGCTGTAATGCATTTTCGACAACGCCGTTCAAACGAGCATAGCCCAACTTCTCCTCTACGAATTTGCTATCATGAAGATGACCAACTCCGTACTTAGTGCTCCTTTCGCCTTGCAAGATTGACCAAGACCTGCAGCAGCTTTAGTCTTAAGTGGATACAGTCTCCTCCTGCTCGGCTACATTAACAGCTTGACCTATTAAGGAATATGCATTTCGTGTTTCCTTTTACATCTGCAATTTACCTAGTTCAAATTGAGATAGCCTAATTTGGTGTAATCTGCCAATCCGCTCTAGTCTCTCTAGTTCGCAGTAACCTCTTTATTCTTGTCTTTCATTGTCTTCTCTATGAATAACAGTCTCTTGAAACTGCAATAACCTCAGCTTTCACAAAACGCAATTTGTTGTGGCTTTAATTTAGAAACAATGAAGACTTCACTTCAACGAAGCATCTCGATGTTACAGTTAACACGAGCTTGTGAAAATGAATTGCTGCCCAGTTTAGGAAAATCACCTGCTTCCAAGAAAGTTCCATTCCCTCACCAAATTTATGCATCCCATTTACCGAAAACCTCCGCATATATCTCAGCATCTCCATCCTGCGATCGTCGTAGAAGAAAAACAACCGTAGAATTAAATCAATATGTGGGAAGCCAAATTTGAGGTTTAACCCTCGACGCATCTACTTGAGAGATGATGGAATAATTTCAGTATAAAGTACACCCTAAGGTGTAACCACGGTAAGCAGTATAAATTACATGACTAAAAATCTATCTATTTCATCGTCTTATAAAAAGACATTCTGAAGAAAATAAGAAACTCCATGATGGTCTCTAGCAGTAATTTAAGCAAAATCAGGGGCTCCTTTAGGGATAATTATGTCCCTCCCAGCCGTCTCATTTGTTGTTTGACAGATAGAAGCATTAAAGAATTAATTTGCTGCTCTCTGCTTCAACAAATGGGGCAGTCACATAAATTCTACTAACAGCACCGCAAACACACACATTTGTTTACATTATAGATGACGATGTCAATAGGAGAACTGAATAAATTGGGGCAATTGTGGGAAAATATCGTGGAATTTTGCTTTAAGCTTACCTTCAAGAAATCATTCTCTTCGAGTGATCAGTTCGCCAAAACTCAGGTCATTCTTTCAATAAAATCGCTTTTTCACTGCATTCCTTCCCTCCGCTTCAAGAAATTAACGAACCTTTTGAAATTTTTTCAATATTAATTTTAAAAAAATTGAATTCCATACGAGGAAATTGTTACATACCATAAAACGCTTGAAGTCAAAGCTGTTGTCGGAGCGATGGACATCCCTAATGAGAGTGAAGGATACGAATATTCGGAGGAATATACAAGAACGGTCTACAAGCATTTCATTTATTCTACGAAAGATGAATGTACTTGCGGGAATATCTATTGGGTAAAACCACATTCCCGGGTGGAATTTTGCCTGACCTTCGATTTAGATGATTGTAGTTGAAGAGCAGATCATTACGAATGAATATGGTTGTAACAAAAGTATAAATAATATGGACTTGAAAATGTTTAAGGTATTAGAAATAGCATCTAAATGTGAACATATTTCAATATATTTTTCCATCCATCGACCGCTCAAATCACCGAAGGGAATTTATTTTCTTTAATATCGAGGAAATAAATAAAGGATGAGATATTATGAGTGACGATGTAAGTGGTGAACTAAATTCAAACACTGAATCCTTCAAACATTTTAAAACTTTCAAAGAAACATTTGATGCGCAATTCAATTGTGTTGCAACGGTTGATGTATTTATGCTCCTCATTTAAAGCCTCCCAGATGGAACCATTTCGATCAACTCATTTCCAAGCACTATCCAACGATCGACGTGTGCCGATGAAGGTTTTACCTGCTGAGAGTGCAGTGACGGCTGACAATCAGCAATCGGATCTGTTCAGTAGATCGGTTACGATATGCAATACGTCGGAAAGTTAAAATCCATCAAACGCTCTCATAAAATACCTAACTGGTGGATTAATTCGCAGGTGTCATGATTATAACGAACGATGCAGGCAACTGCATAATGTCGCACTGCTCATTCACGAACATGACAAATGCTGCTATTACAGGAAGTATTAGATGACAGAGTGTCAAGGCATAAAGCTCTCACTGCCATACTTCTGTTTCAAATCAAAGAAACATACGCATATACTCGTTACCTCTTATGTACTTCTTTCAAAAAAGTAGCCGAATATAAAAGTTGATGTATTTTTCTTTACTATCATGCAGAGATGAGAGGCAACTCTGAGCGATAAAAGATTAAATTAACATCGTTTCAGCGGGTTTGCTGAGGTGCACAATAACATATTTGACTGATTAGGCAGATTATTGACGAGAAGGTTAATAATAAATTCAGTTACGCTTTTCCTGCAAAAAATTACTCCTCGTTCAGTATCAACTCTCACTGCTGGAGGTCTCAAACACCTAAATAAACTGCTGAGCAAAAATCGCTTAAAATTATTCTCAGTTTATCTGAGCGCCCAAACATGGCATTGCCAACTGCTCAAGTGATAAACATCATGCTCCTTTTATCATGCATTTTTCAAAACAAATAAATGAACGCATCAGCTTTATATCTTTCAAAAATAAATAACATCGATGCCTACATCGTTAAAATGCATCGACTTCAATTCGTTCCATAATGAATACGTTCAAAGGTAGTAGACAATGTTCATCGTCTACTGCGAAACAGAACTAAGCAATCCGATCCTTCAAACAAGCATATTCAGCTCGATGCAGATAGAAAGTCAACATTATTTCGGTAATTACGACACCGCACGTAAATTGCGTTCGCGTGATCCCGTCACTGGTGGCGTCTTCTCACGACTTCAGCGGAAGCTAGAAACGACTCAAAGTGAGACACCAAAAAGCCACTGTCGACTGCTGAATCTTGCGAAAAACCCGGCCTCCACATAAGGACCTGCAGTCCATTGGCTTTTTTCAGCGTAAGTTGAAGAGTTGATAGAAAATTTTTGAGTGGAAATTGGAATTTATAGATTTAGTGAAGGCTTGCTGAGAATGCTCTTAAAGTAATATACTATATAACAATTTGTTAAAACACAGTTGCCAAACAAAGTGGATAAATTGAGTACATTAGGCACTCGCTAACCGACCAATCGTTGCATTAAGGCATGCAGTGCCACAAAGCTTGGAGTTTCTAGAAACTTAGCTCATTTCATTGCTGAAAGAACTTTTGCAATTTTCTCTCTGTGTAAGAAATGTTTCAGAATGAAATATGGATATGAGACGAACATTTCATAGCAGCAGGCAATAAACTTAGCTCACATAACCGAACGCTGTTCTCATTTACAGCAATCAAATGATTAATGGGGCAAAGCTTTATATTACCTGCAGTAGAAGAAACATACAACTATAAAACGCCGCAAACGGAATATTAAATTTTCTCTTTGGTGCAACGATGATTGAAAAATATGACACTGAAATATATTAGCGAATATTTCTGAGAAATGTTAAAATAATGAAGAAATAAATCTAAACACACCATTCGTTGAAGTTTATGCGTTGGTTATACAAATTTTATGACGCTAATATGCACTCATTAAGATTGGTTGACATTAGAAAACATAGAGAAATATAAGAATCGCGACTGAGAACTGAATTTATAATAATCGGTAATTAGTAAAAAATAAAAAAGACCTACGAATACAACAGAAAACATCTATTCAATATTGATGGCACTTAAATTCGCATAGCTGAAATGAATGCCAATTAAATGGGTGCGACGAGCAACGGAATTCTGAAATGTTCCCAATAATGAGTGAAAAATTCACGTACTGGAAACGTGAAACAAGGTTGAATAAAAAATTTCTCTTCTCTATGCATTATGATTGCTGTGGTTGCAATTTTTATTTTCAATGTACTTCAATGCTCTTCTCCGGAAATTCAGCAGTATTGCCAGTAGAAATATTGAAATTTCCTATAAAATATAACTTCTTATGAACGATACCATCATCCGACTACAAATTTATTGGTAACAGACATTCTATCGCCTCCAATTTAATCGCATCTAAAATCCAGTTCAATGGATCAGTAGGTCCCATTGCTATGAAAACTATCATCACGGTTAACCCAGAGGAAAAACATCAACATTCCAATTCATACAAAAAGGCTTGAAAAGTTACAACGAAGAGAAAGAGTTTAACTATTGCTCTTATCCTCTTCTTTTCAGGATTGAATCTTTCATGAGAGCGGCGGGAAACTCGCTCCAGATGTGAAAAACGCAATCCAGTAATGTCATTTCATTAAGACCCGATTTCATTTCTCCGCAGATAAGCTCAGGTCGCCCAAAAAATGACCACTACGAATTTTTCTTCTCTCTTTCTCTCTCTCTTTTCATATATATATATAGAGGAAGGAGGCAGAGGGAGCTGTTAGACCGACGAGAATAGTGTTTAATGCAAATGAACGACATATTCGATGTTAATTTTGATTTAACAATATTCGAACATTTCATTAGCATATTTTTCGCCGAATATACATATAAGGTCATTTAAAAAATTCCCACAACAAAAGAAATAAAAAATGTAACAAGAGACCTCTTCACGCATCGAAGGAGTTATAAAATGCGTCATTTGAAAACGTCAACACACATCAACATTCATACGATCACGCAAATAATCATAGATTATAGCTCCACATCTTCCCCGAATTCCCTCCGACGAGATTTTGTAAACTTTAGGATATCGGAAATTCGGGCAATGAGGTGTTAAGGTAACAAGATGATACATTCATTATACGACGTTCTGGAATAAATTTGATAAAACAGGTCGACTTGATTAGTTTGAAAAAAAACCTTTCGATGTAAATAATTCTAGTCGACAGCAAAAAAATTAACAAAGAGTTTGCCTGAAAAGGGGGAAGGGAAAATCAAATAGGGTTTTTCCAAGATCTATAGGCTATGTAGGTATTTAGCACTACTTTATTACTAAGACAATTGCGGCGTCGGAGAGGGTCCTGAAAGATTCCGATGTCTACGACGGAGATAAAAGACTAGCGTGAAAGAAAATTTACCACACTCTATTGTCGCATCCAGTTCAGTAATGTCGAAAATATTTATGAGTGCTAACAAGAATTTCAATTCAATTCTGATCTCGGCGTGCAATTAGAGAATTCAGCAGTGGCAGTTAGGCTTGACACTAATATTGCAACAGCTAGAAAACGAAGCACTCGATTGACAACTGGTCGTCACATGACTGCATCACTTACGATTTGAACGCGAGCAAACTTCATAAGATAATTGTGCGTTATGACGAAGAAAGAAATTTAATTAAGGGAAAAATTGAGTGTAGGTTTCCTGTTTGAAGCCTAAATATACAACGATGTGCTCTCACTATTTGCGTTGCAAATGCAAGGGCTATGTGCATATGTGCCAGACCAAAGGCTAAACAATGAAGAATATGTGCGAGTTTAATGTAGACGTTAATAAATTCGTTCATATATTCGATTAAAATTCGGCGCACTGGTGACTTTGGTATGAGGCAATTAAGATGATCAATACCGAAAATGAGTTTTTGCAGCTCGTATTTTCATTAGCAGTTTTCATTTCTGATGAGTCTTCAAGTATTTCGATATTAAAAAATCCTCCCCATGGAATGATATATCTTATGAAGTAAACAATAATGTTAAAA
This sequence comes from Parascaris univalens, assembly GCA_037576465.1. Classification (NCBI taxonomy): domain Eukaryota; kingdom Metazoa; phylum Nematoda; class Chromadorea; order Rhabditida; family Ascarididae; genus Parascaris; species Parascaris univalens. The sequence continues at coordinate 182,475,868 of CM075173.1, read as the reverse complement.
ATTTGAAGAATAAAGTATTCGTTTCTTAAAAAAATAGAAAATATACTGATCTAGCAACTATTTGCATAGATATAATCAATGAGAGCAATCAGCTGAAAGTTAACTATTTCTGCAAGCGAAAGAACGTCAAAAAAATGGATTCTGATTTTACGTATGTCATAAATTCACCAGTAAAATCCCTTGTAAATATTCAACTCTACTAGTGAGGCGAGTTTGAAATTAATAATGTTTCGTCTTTTATTAAGAACCTTGACAAATAAATTAATAACTTCTCCTATGGAAGTGCTGTTCTTAATTTCAACGTAGCACTTTTCTATTGAAACGCATGCAAAAACGGCGCAAATTGCAAAAAAATTAGAGAACGGATGCTATATATATATATATAAAATACGTTTACAGTTATCTAAATATCTGAGCAGCAATTCCAACTTGAAAATTATAAAAAGTACTTCACGGTGCGACTATTCATCTATATTTTCGCTTTCGTTCATTATTCTCCGGAAAACTAATTATAGATGGGGCGAACCACTAGGACTGCTGTATGGTTAATGCCGGAAGCAGAAGGCATAGATTAGGAGCGAATACAAATCGGCAGATCCTGCTCGACCCTCGCTAAATCGTATAAAACAAAGACGAAGTCAAAAAGAACTTCAACCATTAGGTTCAACCATCGTTGTAAAGTTCTGTTGAAGCTCCAGTTGCAAGTAAACACGAACGACACATTACATCACATATCAATCACTAAATGCAATCGCTTAAAGTAAATGAGTATTGCTACAGGCGATAAATCAATAAGCAGACGCCACGAATTCTTTCAGAAAAATGCTTCAGTCACGGGTCACTTCCTCTCCGCGGTGCTGTTACAATAACAGATTGCAAATCTCCTAGAAATTATTACCTTCACATACCGGACTCGTTGTAAGGCATGAACTCGGGTTAACTTTTTTCCGCTAAGCGGTCACCTCTCATTGTGGAAACTCTATGAACTTCTCGACAAAAAATCAATCAGCACTAATTGCGCCATTGCTTTGCGCTGATTCTGGCAGATGAAGTAATATTTTCTACAAGACTTATCATATGCTGCTGTCATAACATCAAGGAAAGAAAGCAAGTCATGATTAGGGTTAGGAAAAAAGTCATGGAATTAAGGACAAAAAATACGGAGAAAAAGTGACGCGAGGAGACGGTCATTCTTCTGCACTCGTCATTGGCTCTGGATACATGCAGCAATAGTTAAACTTTCATTTTCTCCCACTAGCACGTCACTCAGAAGATGAAGTGAAAAATTCGGTTTCCGACTGAACGTCCCATTATTCACAAACATATTTGCAGAATCTTCTGATTTCGTTCTAACTACCGCTCTTTTCAATACTGGTAACTGCGTCGAAGTTCAGGCGAAACGTTAAAGCGTTAGGAACGGTAGTAGTCATAGACGCCCGTTCCCACCCTCTCCTTTTGGCGTCGCGAAACGAGTGACACCATTTTCTTCGGAGAAGATGGTTCTTCAGAGAAGTGGCCCGTTATTTCCTTTTATTACAGCTTTTCCTTCTCATACCTAAAAAAATTTTACCTCCTGCAATTCTGCGATATCTTTCCTCTCTCCTCTTCAAACCCCACGCAAAATACGAGTTAAAGAAGTGTCGTAGAGGAGTATATTTACACAAAACGAGAGCAGTGGACTGTAGTTAGAAAGTATGAGAGCAGTCTTAGCTCTAGCTGCAGGGTATAAAATCGATGGCATCGTAGACATCTGAATCCATGGAACGATGACGGATGTATTTTTGAATCTTTACTCTTGCTGCACATCGCTATCGCCCTTGTACACAATTTGTACACTGCTTTGTGTACCCATAACCTATTATATATCATCGTTAGCAATCCATTTTTTTGCAAAATTTCGAAGAAACGGATCATGAAAGCATCCTGCTCACAATATTTTTGTATATCTGTAAACCTATAAATGAATGCTTGTATGGAACTTTAAATAGATTAGCGTGACCATCAAATTCTTAGGGAATTATCGATAAATTTTTGAACGCAAAGAAGCGGTTTTCGGATCATTTAAGCAAATATCGTCATACCGCCTTAATCGAATGAGTTTATATTTGAGGTGCAGCGAAGAGACGATGTTAAGAATGAGGCGTAATAACAAAAACTAAAGATGTGCGACCATATCGATTCTTTTAACGCTAAAAGTTAAGGCTTACGAGAGATAGAGCTACCAATAACGTCAACTTCAATCAGATATACAAATCTCCTCATGAACTTAAGCTCAGTAGTTGACCTCTACAATACAGTTATTATGCCCTGTTACTGTTCAATTAGGTATTACTGGATGAACTCTTATTGAAATTTCAAATTTGGTTGGCTTGACGACAAACTGCGCAGAGTAGATGGGGCGCTCATCAAGCAAGTGTTTAAATAATTGATAATCAGATACGTAAACATGAATATACGCAAAGATAGCCATAAATATTTTATTAGGAAATGTGGGCGTGCGTATGTGAGGCGAGAATTGAGCTATTTTCTTGGCGTTTAGAAAAACAACGTTAGAGATTCTATTCCTTAGGATAACTTCGACATAACGAATGCATTCGAGAAGAGAAAATTTTCGAGTTTTCTAGCAGTGTTTTTGTTGGCCGAAATTGGTCGAACACAGCACGAAACAAGCAATGAATAGCTGAGGAGGTTTATCTGCACTCTAGCAGTTGAGAGACAACCACGCAATTGTCTTCATGGATGCATGTCTCTTTAAACATTCAATTAACTTCTCTCTCTCTCTTTTCCCCCACAAATTTCAACACACCACGAATGCTGATTGTAGGCAAAAAATAGGTTCTCATGTATAATTTTCATCACTGCACCAGTTTATAGCGGCCGACCATTATCGGATCAATAAGCACCTCGATGTTGTGAGTTCAATCAATGAATTTCAACGTGTTCAATAATTTTAGTAAAAAGGCACTGTCCTCTGCATAGGTGGAACTTGAAGATATAAATCGAGCATATTTAGCTTTCTTCGGCGACATTCTAAAATTTAAGGTGTTCAGGTATTTTATGATGCTTGAGAGTCAAAATGTCGAATAACTGAACAACAAGCCTTGCTTCGTTTTCTAATACAGCTATTTCAAATTTCGCATTCTTAGATAGCGAAGGAGAATCTCGCATCAATGCTTCAGTCTTACTCCCTCTTAGTCTTCCAGCGTTTCTTCCTACTATCCTTTATGGGACGGATGGAAAAAAAAGGTAGTTTGTATTTCGCAGGAATAAGAAGAAATAATTTCGTCTCTATTTCCGTGGGAAAAGAAGGCACAAAGAAAAGATCTAATTCACTTATAAATTTCTGCAACAAAGAAAATACCCTTCCAACGAAACTCTGAACGACGACCAATCAATGTATATATTCAAGAAATATATATGTATATAATTATTTTTTATATTATATATATATTTCTTTTTTTATATATATATTCAAGAAATATATATTTTTATATATTTTATATATATATTCAAATATATATATATATATATATATTTCTTGAATATATATATAATATATAATATATTATATAATATATATATATATGAATATATATACTTGAATATATATATATATACTTGTATATATACTATATATATACTTGAATATATGAATATAATATATATAATATTCAAGAATATATGAATATATATATATATATATATACTTGAATATATGAATATATATATATATATATATATATATATATATATATATATATATATATATATATATATATATATATATATATATATATATATATATATATATATATATATATATATATATATATATATATATATATATATATATATATATATATATATATATATATTCAACTCGACAACCCAGGTAAGCAGAAGGGAAGTAGGGCCATTTTAAAACTTTCAATGAATTCTAACTGCTTTTTTCCATAATGTAATTGCTGAACGAGAGAGAGGGAAATACCAAGAGGGGAAATGGAAAGGGGAAGGGCAGAAAACGCTGTAGTAGAGAAGAAAACTACTGCCTCTTTTCATTTAAACTTACTCAACTAAACAAATCGTTCATATATTCTATACATAGTAACTGCTCTGTAGTATTCACTCGAAAAAATGAACAAATGAAGGAAATAACTTCGACGAAATCTTCATCTTTCATCGTTTTTATATATTTCCTCATATTTACGAATTTAACCGTATGGAAATTACAGGAAAATCTCGTGCAACAAAGAAAGTACTGCGTAATGCTCACACCTGAATCACTCAGTAAGCAATAAAAAGTCGTTGCGTGGGTATGATATCATCCGGCTACGTTATTGAGATTATGGATTCATTTCCTTTTATTATTCCGTTCCAGAAAATGACTCTTTGGAATTCCTTTTGCTAGAATAATGTTCTTCAGATTTATATGAAAAACCTTTTCAAGCGAAAGGTGTATTCAATAGAAATTGAGGTATAAACGAGATCAGATGAAGCGATTTTCACAAGAGGACATAAAAACAAAAAACGCAAAGGAACAATCATCAAAATGCCGATTCAAAGAAAAAGAAAATTACGAACGAAAATTAAAAATATCACCTAACTGACAATGATAAATTACTGTCGCTATAGTTAGCAATTCTCATTCGTATTTTTCAAAGATGATTGGGATCTAGAAGAGGGCGATTGCTACGGCTACTGCTCAGGATCGGAACACTTCTTATGCTTACTTTCCTCGTATCTCTTTCTTGGTGAATCCTCACTCCACTCTATCCTTTGTTAAGTAAACTAGACTTACAGATTACATTTGCGTACGTGCTTTCGACACACGTTTTTATATCTGCAGTGGTAAATTAACTTTGAAATGGAGCAGTTTTTGGAGATATTTCATGGCGAATGTAAACAATCTCGAATGTTACACAGATAATTAGCCAGCTGTCCATGAGACAATGTCTAAAAGCATTCTATCGAAATAGTTGTTCACTTCCTCCATCTGCTGGTTTCCTAAAAAGAAGAAAAAACGATAACCTCGACAATTCACGTTAGCAGAGACATAGGTGATAAATCTAAGCTTTATTAAAAATAAAAATGGCCCCTAAAAATTCCCTCAAGAATTAATACTGATCTGACTAATATTTAGGAACTATGGAGAGCATGTTTAGGCTGTGATATTGAACGTTATAAAATAAAGATTTTAAAAAATATATCCATCGTAGAATGGAAGGTGAATTAGATGCCTTTGAATTGCCTCAAGCACGACTCAAGTAATAGGACGGAATAGGGAATTTAGTGTGCTTGCAATTTTATCTCATAGAATTATACTGCTATCATCATTAAAAACAGTTCATCGATTCTGATCACCTGACCGGTCGATCAATGAGGTCCGATGATGAGCCTCATCATGGAAAACTTTATCAAAGAGAGCACAATACCGGCATACTACAAGCATGCCACTGATGTTTGTATAGGTTATGGACGTGCAATAGACAACACGTTAACCACAAGCAACATTTAGTATCATAATACATTTCATTCTGAGGAATGCTACACGCTCCTTGGGGCTGCCTCTTTGAGAAAATAAATCACTTACCAGAATAAAAATTGAGAATGAGAATCAATCAACAATGACCATCAAATCGAATTCTACTAAAGACAGCATGAAGTGATGGAGTGGAGATATGCAGTGAAATGCAAACTTAAATATGAGGACAAACGACGTCCACCCCTCAAAGTTATTCGCTTTAACTCACTAACAACTGACTCATCAAGCAGGACCTTTCGCCAGTTCGGAAGGATGCAACACAAAAAACGAACAACTCGGCTTATCGCCGTTCACTTTTTTCATCGCTCAAATAGGAATGGCACAAGGCGATGTGTTTCACTAATGGGACAAAGTTACGACACTGAAAAAATGCTCACAAAGGCAAAGAAATTACAGCGAACAATTTGGATGATTGAATGACAAAACTGGAAACGATTCGATTCGCGTGAAAATTTGATGAAATTGAAACGTCTAATGTGTTGTGAAGAGAAATCCTTCAAGCATTTTTCATCGAATATCAGTGAATTGTTAGTAATATATTCCAATATTGAATGCGATAAATTCAAAATGTATTCTTACAAAATTTGAGATTTGCCATCTTTCAACGCTAAGAATATAAGTAAATGAAGGAGTAAAGCAGAGAGAAAACATCAAAGAACAAAGATGATGAATTAATTTTTCATTAGGAGTACCTATATATCGTTTCATTCGTCAACTACTTGAGCACTTTAAGATAACTAAATAGCAATGATCATCAAAAAAACAACAAACAAAAGGATCTGCAACAAAATCGATTTTTTAAGCAGAAACAGCAATAGTACCATTCGTTTTCAATCAGCAATCAAATTAGTGACAGGAAATAAAAGAAATGAAAAAGTAGACGAGCGCGACAGCCATAAATACTTGCAAGCGGAGACGTAGAGAATGGAAGGAGGAGGGATGGATGGATGGCTCCTTTACCTTTTAAAATGACTTCACGAGAACTATATTTCTTTCACCTCACTCTGCATAAAAACGTTTCAAATAAGTTGATTTTAACGGTGCACACTGCCTCAACCGCCAAACGATGAAAATTCTTTGTTTTGAAGCATTTAAAAGTTCATTTTTATAGCCCCTATCTGGTGTCATTGAATGACTATCGGATTTTTCAACGACATGTTTCCACCCCAAAATCCCACAGCTTTCTTGAAGGTGATTTGGTTGAGAGTGATGGCATTAATGGTCGTCCATTCGCCGTCACCAAACATGTCGCATGCCGATTTCTTGGCCATTGTCGTATTTGGCCAAATATATCAAGAAATCCCTTGCATTTACTCTTTGTTTAAATAAACTAACCTAAGTGTGAAAATACTCGTCCTTTCACGCTCTCGTCATGCAATTTCGACGAGCGTGTTTTCATCATTTTGCCCCATCCCAACGCTAGCAAATTGAATCAGCGCTGATAATTAACATACTTAGACGTATGCATGTGCTGCCCCAAAATGTGCTTGTGAAATCCGGAATTGTTTAATGGCAGACGAATGCGAATAAAGCATTCGCTAAAATAAAAAATCCATCAGAAGGGTAGATGAAAAATTTTGCAGCAAACATTTTTCGTATTTATTTTTATATTTTATAGAAAATCTCAAGTGAAGGGGACAATGAAAACTATTAGTCGCTGGTACAGCTGAAGAAATGGAAAATTGAAATGATTGATAGGAAAAAAAGATTAACTGATATATCGATGAAATAGATGAATTACTGACGATGAGAAATTGGGAAAAATATTGATTGTGAGTTGGATATTAAAAATATTGATATAAAAAGTTAACTGATGAAAAGTTTGACAGATTCGGAAGCTGCTCGAGCAAAAAATGAACTGAGTGCTACTAAGCTGAACGCCGAAAAACATTTTGAAATCCTCTAAACGCAATATTCGACTCATAAATGATTGCATTTCAATCTATGCGATAATAACTGTTGACTTTATAATTCGCCAATTCGTAACGCATATAAAAATCGTACCTCATCTCAAGCGCTGCATTATATCAATGTGGAAAACTGAAATTGCTAAAAATGAAATATTGGAGCACAATGCTGAAAAGTGTTCAATCCTGCGCATTACTCAATCGTATATATTGCATAAGGCAGCGCTAATTAATATGCTAAGTAACGAATGGTATAAAAGGCCAGAAAGAAATAAACTTGAATTGCTTCTTGCGTATTAACAGATATTCAATTTAAATTCTTCGATTCAAGTTACTCGGCAATTTCGACTCCTATATGAACTTTTGGTGCTTAAAAGAGTCGAAATTGAATTTGTATAGATTCAAGCAAAGTATAATGAATTTTGACTTTAATGTTAGCTCAATAAGCTCCTCAAAAATAGAAAAAAAACGTATGCGAAAGTGAGAAAAAAGGACCTGAAAAGAGCAATTCCGGCATATGTTAGATGCACAAATATGTCCAGTCGACTTAGATGGGCGTGATGGACGTCGGAAAGGGACATAACAACTATGTTTCAGACAGCGATCGACAGCATTGCGTGGAGACTGCATTCGAGAGATGGCAATAAACACTACAACAACGATTTGTGCGTGACAGTGAAATGCGAATCGACATTCTCATGATGCTCGAAGAAGGTGAACGTTAAACGCTCGAGTGAACGCTCGAAAGCTCCAGCACTACCTCATAATCAAATGTTTAATAACCAATATTCGAAATCATAAAACGCAATGTTCCAATTCTGACAGTTTTTAAAAAATCAACACGTTCATAACTCAATGGGAAGAAACTCATAAGTACTAAGGTGTTATAACTGTCACTTCTCATCACGACAGCTTTTTGCTCGATGATATGACGCAAGGTAAGGATAAATAAAGGCAAACGTCAATAGGGGTATATGACTATTCAGAAAGACGCATAATTACTTTGTTTATCCGCAGACGAAATTACGAGATTCTAAAATGAATAGGAATTTGATAAATGACTGAAGTATGAAGAAAAGAATAAAATGAAAATTGGACAATGCCTGAATGGAGAGATATTAATGGAAAATTTACGACAAAATAACATATAAGTGATCAGAATAAGGATGAAGTTCGGTGCGAAATATATTATTAGTAGTCGGAAGAAAGAAAGAAAAAAGTGGCTGCATAAACGAACGCTAACGAAATAGCTCAACATCAGCAATTGCCGCAACGATGCGCTTCTACGGCTACTGCTAACGACAACGCCTACGTGATCGCAGATATTTAAATGGCGTCAACGTCGATGACCTATTGTTGCAAGATGTCAAGGATAAATTGGAATAAATTGGGATTTTTTATTTGTTTAAATGCTTCGTTCTTCAAATGAGCACTGATTTAAAGGAGAACAGGATGGAGGAAAGTGGTGAGGTAAGGAAAGAAAAATGTTAGAACTCTCGGAGAGGTAATTCTTTCATCTCTAATCTCCAGTTTAACAACATTATATTTTTGGCAAAGTGATTTTCAAAGTGTTTACTCTACTGTGACTGCGAAAATCTTTCTTTAAAAAAGCAATTTATTCATTCATACTCGTTCCCACGTTTGAATAATCGGTGAACGATTTCATTTCGCCGAAAAGCAACAACTTAAGTTTATTACGAGATATTCAACGGAATGCACTAAGTTATTCACCGCAGAACTCGAAAGGATTTCCATTCACATACAGCGTGTGATATTCAATGTCATATCAAAATCGCCAATGCTAACGATGTCTTCGCCGAATAACAGTGTCCACTTTAGTAATGAGCAGCAACTCAGCACTATGCGCCTCTGATTATTCATATTTCGGCTGCGTTATCATTAATTAAAAGTAAACAAATTAGGGAAGTGCGCCAGCGGAAATGCGCTTTTTGTAAATTCCGCTTACCAAACAACCGGCCGCGTGAATATTCAGAAAGGACGGATAACACAACATGACGTTTACTTTGAGAGAGGACTATTTCTAGGATCCATAACCAAACAGTCGCTATTACTCTCATTCAACATTTTGGACAAGTGCTAGGTAAATAGACTTCATACTATTTCATAAGTGAGGAATAGACGACAACACGATGTAAAATTGAGTTTGGGGAGAAAGGAAGGGAAATAGTAGATGGGGAGAGGGGGCAGCACTTTCATCTCACGGTGGCAGTTCTGATTCTCGAGATGTAACTAACTACTGGACGAGCAGACAGAGTTGTAAACACGCATGGACATAACACTACCATAACATGGCATTCAAAAATCTGCTAAGTGTTCATTAACCGAAACGAATTTTAAAAAGCCCTACTGAAGGCATCCATAAATTTAAATCTCGGTGGATCTGAGGTTCGAATTTTAATAATTCAGTTAGAACATACGCGTAGGTTTAAACAAGAGTAAGTTCCTAGCTGAAGTGGGGGGTTAAAAGCCACTGCAGCATCCGTCATCACGATGGATGCGCACAAGCTGGTGTATGAGCACTCGCGTCAGAAGCACCTCAGAAAACGCTGGGCGGCGCTTTGAGATTGAACCGCAGCTACATGGGTGACGACCGCGAGAATTGACCGTTAACGCACGTCAATCGTTTGACTGCCAACGAAAGAGAACGATATAAAACTTCAGTTGGATGACGATCACAGTAAGCATATTACAAGCACATGCAGCTAGTTCATTATATGCGATACGCTAAACTCGCTAATAATGACGCAATCACTGCGTCAAATTATTTCTTTTACGTGTCTGTTTATTGTTTGTCTTTTGTTATTAATGATTAATTTCATTCATATAAGACGCAAATATATATGCAGTCGTCAGCTGCAAAGAAAATTGCGGAATTGCTCAGTATTACTGGCATAAAGTTTTCCAATGAGCAATAATTAAATTATTCTCTGATGGCGTTATTCTCCACCTCGTCACTTAAATCTCTATACATGAGGACGAATAGAAAGAAAGAGAAGAGAAAATGAGGGATAGAGGGAGGAGGAGGGAGGAGGCCCAAGGTGTTATCGTATGATGAGCGATTGATTCGCTTCCGGTAAGTGGGCAACATTACTTTCATGGATGTACCGCTTTTCACTGACTTCAATAATCGTTGATTATCGCTTACGTACGCTTGTTTATGCTCTTTCTCCCTAAAGTATTCAACAAACAGAGAAATAAAAAGCAACAAAGACAACGATGTGAGAAGACAATACGAAAAAATAAACAAAATCCAGATAAAGAAACGAGTAAACAGATAAGGTCTGTTGGAGAGATGTGAAATATCACATTGGGACCTATTATCGAATAGAGTTGCACTGCTCGCTTTGATGGAAATGAATTCCTAAAGCTACAAAAATTCATTAGGAATTTTAATATATTCAGATGCTATAGAGACAAAGTTTGAGAACTGGAGAGAGACGGAGAGAAATGGAGAGCGAAACGGTGAGAACAAGAAAGCAAGAGGTGCGGAGAGATAATGTAGAAGTGAAAGAGCTCAGTTAGTCCTGGACACTTGGAGGACCTATTTTTTCATCAACCCTGTGATTTCTGCAGCAAAATATTCCCGAAAAGCACATCTATGCGACCAGTGCTCAGAGGTTAATCCAGTTAAATCCCGCCAGCATTCTTTTCGATTGGCATAAGCTCGATATTTGTCTATCCATCCTCCTCGTGAGACCGACCTTTCCATCATTTTCTTTTTCTAAGCTCCTCTTTCATCAATTTTATTTCGTGTTATCATTATGCAAAAGGAAAATATAAGCGAAATAGGTGAAAAAAGAAAAGAACGAAATCACCCAATGGAACGCTAACGCAGCAAAACGAGGAGAACAATACCAATAATAATGCGACATAATAATGAGAATAATAAAAGACAACATCGACGAAAGTATAAAAAATAGCATAGAGCTGGTCCGATGAAATCCGCGCTATTACGGAAATGGAAACGATTTCGCTGAAGCTTAAAAGTTGGAACGGTAGGCTTGAGCTCAACGGTTTTCTCGATGAATACGCGGGTGCAGACCAAAAAATCACTTTGTGCGTTGATCGGCATGAGGACTATGATAGCAAAATCGGATGAATTTAGGAGCGATTCCTGAACGGCACGTGCAATTTACAACAACGAATCTAATCGATTTACGGCTTTGGCATTCAAGAAGTTTTAGATGAAAAGTAACTACTTTGGCGAGATATCGTGATTAGCAGAGACATTGAAAAACCTGCTTATAACGAATCGGATAAAGCGTTTTTGAACGCATTTTATTTATTCTCTATCAGAAGTCAGATAAGGTGACCATATGGGCGCCCACCGTTAGAAATTTGATCAGCAATAAGTAACTCCAAAAAAAAGCTTGCTGATAAGCTCCTCCATCTTTTAACTTACGAAATAAAAAGAATGCAGTTGGTAAATTTCAAAGCCTTATTCGCAATGCTGAAACACAACAACCCCTAGAAGAAATTGCGTCACTACCCCGAATAAGAGAGCCTTCACGCCGAAATTTCAACGACCAGCACGACACCTCCCATCGAAAATGTTTAATAGCCAGAATTTAATCACTCATGAGATAACTAGGTCCTCTTGCAAAATATGAAAGTTCCTTGAACAGAATTCTGCAAAATGGCAATAAATGTTCAAATAGTGCGTAGAAGATCGTATTAGTTTGTATAGTACCTTTGGTACTATACAAAGTCATCAAAGTATAACAAACTTTCTCAAGAACATAACGCAACCTGGAATAATTCCGCGATGGGGGCCATTTAGGATAGAACTAAGCAGAACAAACCGCTGATTTTCACTTGAAAGAGGCCTCCGCATAAAATTGCCTTAATCTGTTTTAAAAAATAACCGATAGCACCATAACGTTCAAGCATTACAGGCAGCTTCTCGCACACGAGGCTTTAGTGTGGGGGGTACTGATAATTTCGATATGAATTCTCCCTTTTAGGGCAGGAATCCAGCCGACGAAACATGAAATATGTTGTAATGATGTAGAGAGGCCAGAAAAGATAAGAATTTTGCTCGGATTGAGGGAAGTGTTTCAAATGAGATAGTCTACCAACTCCCTACTTCCTACTTCATACACTGCAAATACAAAAAGTTGAAATTGTGGCACGATAATTTAGCAGTGACGCAGTGGGTGATTTTCTCAGTAATGATGGAATGAACACATGGCTGCAAAACTGAGGAAAAACGAGTAAAACAGGAAGCATAAGAAGATGACATTAGAGTGGTAAGGGAAATTCCTTGATGCTGCTGTATTTGTGAAAGAGTACGATAGATCATCGGACCGCAATGAAGACTCATCCAGAAAATTTTTTTTTGTATGGATCTAGAATGGAGTATTAACATCGACGAAATCCTAGCAATTATTGCACCGTATAAGGAAATCAGATAGTAAGCCGTTGCCTTGTGTCGAAGTTACTGAACAATATATATGTTATACACATGAAGACAACAAGTTGATCGGATGTATTATACAGTGGCGCCTTCGTTGAACATGCTTTTAAGTGAATGCATTATCCGAATCTCAGTTTTACTGATATCTAAGAGCTGAAAATCTGTCAATCACTGATTCAGCATCGAGCGCTAAACAACGAAACATACTGATAGATAAAAGTGTAAGTAGGTGTGCCCGTAATAACGCTAATGTTCAGGCCTTAAATCCCGAAGATTTTAACATCGACTGTGAATGCTTCTTGGAGTTCAAACTATGGCAATCCAAACTTCGAAGCTAGCATGATAAGCGAACGAACATAAGGCAAGGAAAAAGATAGTGCAGAGGGCGGCTACACACTAAATAAAGCGCTCCGCATATCTGGAAAAAACGAGACACAAGCGCATTTGATCAGGAAGTGGCATTGCCCTCTTTCTTCCACTCATTAAACATGTGTCTTTTATGACCTTATCGAAGTACTGCCATGATGAAATCCTAGGGCTAATAAGCAACAGTCAGGGAAACCCCTGAAGAGAAATTTTAGTTTCATCACCATATTTTTAAATGAGCTTCGATGCAAAGTAGAGAGGCGGAACTAAGCAATCGACCATAAAGAATTATGGGCCTCAGAAACAAGGCCGAGACGAAACGTCCTCCAAAGCCATAAAACTCGTCAGAATCTTCTAGACTCCCATCTGCTGAATTTTACCTTCGCCCTAAGGATAAACCAGTTGCGTCCAGCCAGCCCTGAGCCAGCCGGCTGAAATTTGTAACGTCACTAATTAAATACATATAAGGGCACTATGCTGCCTGAATTTTATATACCAAATCTACGACACTACACAAATGTATTCATGGCGATTTGGATGAAAATACACACAAAGCACGAAATTAACAATATTGTGATTATTCTCGTCCTATAACACTAACGAGAAGCAATCGCATTTTTGTAATTAGGAACTCATTTAGAGCCGCATTTCGTTCCAACATTTCTTTCTGCTTATGGAAACTCATAATCGACATATGTCCACTGGCATGCTATACTGGACATATGTCGATTGTGAGTTCCTTTCAATTACATCCTCTCCGGAAATGGAGTTCCTAAAACCTCGGAGCCAAAGAATGACGTTTTTAGATGTGGTTTCGCAAAAATGCATCAGAAGACCGCAATAGACAATAACGAATTTATTTGCTAAAAATATTCCCCATTATCTAACAGCATTTTCATTTGAAAAGCAATGATTATTGGCATAAATAAAGCAAACGCTTCATATTGATGAAATGACAACATGGTTGAGCCCAGCAACTTTAATATCCTTACATGCAGCTTTGAATGCTTAGCAAATTATTGAAGAGAAGACAGTTGAATGAATCGACTATCATATAGCTGAAGAAATTACTTTCGAATCTACTCTCATACTGAAATGACGAATTCAGACAGCAGTGGATGGCAAATAATTGATTTAAAGGGTTTTTCCTCGATGATTTACTTTAGCTTATTCACATCTTCATTTCCATCACTCAGAAACTATACGAAAAAAAGGAGAAAGAAAATGTCATTACACAGAAACTGATAAAATGTTTCATAGAGAAGTTAATGCTGTATGCGGTATAGTAGCTGCACTTATTAGACGAAATAGATTAGGAAAAACCAACAAACAATAAAATATGGGAATAATCCATCTATATTTCAAATTAGGAGGCTACTTAAAGAAATGCTCAACAACTATATGCAGATTAGTGCCTATCAGTGTGTTCATAGCTATGCCACATCACGCTTTTCCTTCCTTGTTAGCTGGCTGTAGCTTTGATGAGTCCCGAGTTGAATTTATCGATCATACATACATTTGCATAAATATGTGCAAATGTAAAACAACGTGCGAATGTGAATCGACAAAAGTGGAAAAAGAAAGAATAAATTTTCTGCGATATGCGAAATGAGGATTTTCGAATAAAACGGTTCAGTGTGGCCGTTTCAGCGTCTCAAATGAATGCATCGAATATCAGTAATTTAATATCGATGCTGCAATGATTGTCGCTAAAAACATAATGAAGACGGAATTGAATGGACGTGATTGCATTCGAGATAACGATCGTTCGTTCTTCATTCCAAATGATTCGCTTTTGCGATAGATTACAATGAAATATTATATAGAATTATTTCACGTTGAGATGAAACAACGACTCAACGATATTGGTTATTAAATTTGCCTTAATTAATTGAAACAGTAGAAGTTTCTCATTTTTGAACTGAAATCGTAAGCACACAAGAAAGGCGATTCCGAATTTATGAATATATGTGAATATTATAAAATAAAATAGACGTTTAATGAATAAATTCGCAGAATGTTTAAGAGATGAAGACGAGTACAATAGGACGATAGGATGAGTAAATAAGAAATAATCGGTTTTGCAACGATGATCGTCGTTAGTATTGAACGGCCGATTTGTTGTTCCCAGCAGCAATGTTAGTGCCTCATTCCGTAGCACATCGAAAGCATTACTACTGCTTAAGTCATTCACAACCTCAAAGTGGAGCACTCTTCACAAAGTGAGTTGTACTGGTGACTGCTGTTGGCATTGTTATACTTGTAAGCGCAGTTCCTTTAATCAGTTGCGTCCTTCTCCGTGATGTCATATCAAAATCCGTTCCTTGCACTCTTCCTACACAAAATCCGAATTATAACTCCTGGTCCTTACCAAGGGCAGTTTCTAATGTTTTTCAGGAGACGTTTGACGAGATATATAATCTAGAACGTGTGCACAACTTTCACTGAAGAATGCACAGCGAACACGGTTCCGGTCTTTTATCACCGGCTTATCCCATAACCACAACGAGCTATGTCAAACGTGATTCCACAAGCCACTTATTCTTGACTTCACCAAAGCCTTTCGCGCAACCGTGAACAAACTTAACTTACCTTCTCACGAGGGATCAGATTTTATTCCATGTTCCTCCAGCAAACGCGAATGCATGAAACTTAATCCAGGTGATCGTTCGGAAGGATCTGCGGTTGAAAGAGGACTCGATCTCCTTTGCTTGCATTTCCGCAAAAAAATAAAAGGAAGTGAAACGTGTAGTTCCTTCAAATGCTCCGTAAAAATAATGAAAAAATACGAGTACTTTTGCATCAGTAGATTCATCCAATCTTTGCAATGTTGTTCACTATAACAGAAATATAATACGGAAGTCGGACTCTCTTAATTATGTGAGCAGATATGAAAATAACGTAAGGGGGAACGGACGAATAATATAGTCGTAGCAGTACGTCTAATAACTTGTAGATGCAATTTAACGTTTCGTAAGCGCAATTATGCCTCAACATCGACTAAAAACGCGCAGAATTCTTCAAGAGAAAGTGAAGAGGCTGCTATAGTTTCACGATGGATGGATGATATGAAACAATTTGTTGCCGACTTTAAGCAATGTTTACGATGCAATTCCACTAAATGAGATCACCGCATAAAATGCCCACATATTTTATGTGAAGGTTCCGACTCAGCGATCAAATTGCCAAACAGTGACGTACAAATACGATCATAGATGAAAGCAGCGGAATTTTCACTTCGCATAGAATATGACAGTTGCGATTGCATTGAACCATAAGCACATCTTTCAGGATTTACTAGTAAACGGCACATGATATATTAAAGTAGAATTAAAATCCATTGCTACACCATTACATTCAATCTTTTCCTCTTTTTCTGCAAACAATCCCTTTCTGCGAAAAACCGTTTTTGATGCTTCAATATGACAATTTAGTCAGCTTTAGCTAACGACTTCCACACTTATATTCTTCCTTCAAAGGAAACACACTCTTGCCGAATGCCCAATAGCGAAAGCTCAGTTCTTCTTGTTGAACGGCGCCGTTTGCACAGCATGATAGAAAAAACCAAATTGGAACCACATTAAAATACAGTAGCGAAATACGGGTAAACATTTTTCAGCCAATAAAATTTTTCAACGCTAAGTTGCAATGACCACGTGCAAACTTAATATTGAGCACGGCAGTGAGATCCCACCCCACCCCATCTGCTCATCAAATTTATCTCCAATCCGTATCGTTCCTTTCTCCTTCCCCTATCCTTCCCACCCTCTTCCCTAAGTATTTGGAGAAACAGCGTCTACCTACTAGTGGTATGGTTTTATCACTGCTTTTATCCCGGTAGTGAGAATATATGCAAATGAGTTCGGAGTTGAGCATCATCACTTACTGAAATGTAGTAGCAATTCATTCCACTTACCAGTGTTCCACTCCGATAATCCCTGCTGTATTAAAACGGCTTTTACTGCAGCAGTGTTCTTTGTTTTTATAAACATCGTACTTAATGGTGTTTCTTAATTTTTCAATGCTACGCCATCATCGTATGATAACGAACCACAGTGTACCTACAAAACAATGCACATACAAACATATTTATTGATCAGTTAATATCTCACAACGAACTCGGCTTTTTCAACAAATTAACACCCGGTGTGATGGAGGAGCAGTTAGGCTCTAAAACGGATCAAACTCCTTCTTGAGGAAAGTTCGTAGAACACGAGAGAGGAGACCATTAAATGTTGACATCAGCAATCATAAATGCACACATAAGGAGAAATGATGTAAAATCACATTACAGCAACATCAACGACTATCGCAAAAAGGAGTTATTAATTCCTCTAAAAAGGCACTGAAAAATACGATGAAGCGCTACTTTGAGAAAACGTGAAAAGTGTTATGTCTCAGCGATTCAACATTTGAGAGATTAATGGGCAAATCATTGAAGGCAATTAGAACTCACCGATAAAGATCAATCAGATGATGGCGAATAACAACAACATCATAAGTGCAATACGCCGACTTGAGCACAAATCATCCATTTCCAATATCATCTATCACTCAAACTTCGGTAAAAGCCTTCCGATTTATGTGGCACTTCAAAATCACTTCACTTCTTAAATTCAAGCAGATAAGCTCTTCTTTAACCCATACGTACTAACCAATAAAACAGAGGCAAAACAAAAGGGATAAAAAACACGTAGATATGAGCAAATACCCACTGCACGAACTCTACTATTTGCTTCCAAGTTTTTCTGATCCATTAGAGCATCTGTTCTCCCACTCCTCCACCTTGTCCATAAACTCCACAAAATATCACTGACATGAAAATAAGAAAAAAAACTGACTCGCTAATTTATAATTGTATTTGAACATTAAGAGATGAGCAATGAAAAGCATGTTAGCGTAAGTGTATGCGACTGTGAAAACGAAATGTACTTCCAGTATGGCAGTAGATGGCTCGAATACGTTCTTTGGCTGGCTCGAAAGTCGATTGAAGAGAGAGTGTTGAATAATAGAATTGCAGCGCATGCTCATAGTCAGCCTGTTAAATCTCACACTTGAAGAGACATTTAAACACCAACTGCCTCATAATTTATTTCATGAAAATTTTAAAGTACTATTCCCTAGGATACAAATGCCATGTCAAGGTCAAAAATCGACTGATTGCAATATTGCAAATTCCGGTTCAAGCCTGAGCACAACTGCCAAACCCCCACTGGAATAAGCAAAAGTGATATGGAATACATAAAATAGCCTCTAATAAGTGACAACAAAGCAACAATATTGTGTGGACTTAAGTAAGATAAACGTGACACCTTCGAAGACTGCGAAAAGCCTGCGGGTATCGGTATCTTCGCCACTTTCTATGCCCCATCAAATGATATCCCACATTTCGTTTCTTTCACAGAAGCCCTTACAAATGGTAGAAAAAAGCGACTAGAAGTTGCAACTGATCAAATCCTTTCCTCAGCCATACTTGTATTCGGGTTCGGGTCCCATTTCATAATCGAACAATACTTTAAATTCCACCACTACCGACTCACTTCCAAATGCCTAACACATTTTGCCTTTCAATTAAAGACTTAAAGTAACACAGTACCAAATTCGAGTGGATATTTTTCAATCGCGTTCAAACCGTTCACGCGAGCTCGCACCCCAATATGCTCCAAGTTTACACATAATTTCGATTACTACGTAATGTAATTCCCACATTTAAAAATGAAGCAATACAAAATTGTCCATCTTTTCAATAAATTTCGTCGATACGAATGCAAAGCGCTGATGTTCGACTGAACAGCTCGCAGTCTGACAATCAAACTTGGTGAGTATTTTGCAATTTGCCATACCAATACTACAATTAAAGCTAATCCGTCTGCAGAGATCATTTTAACTCCAGCTCCGCGTTCTTACTGCGACTTAGGCTACGAATCATCATTCCCATGGAGGCGGCTCAATTTCAACTATGTGAGAAAAAAAATACTCCCAACTGAGAGCGCCTACATGGGTATAGCCTCCTGGTGAAAAAAAAAGAAGAAACAAAAGATGAAAACTCAATATCCAAGTAAGGTTCTCTTGTTAGGATTAGTGTTCAACCAACAATGGTTCTTTTCCCAGCATTAAAAAATAGGCATAGTCTTAATTATAAAGTCATATTCTATCTTTACCATCCCTCCTTTCCGTTCTAAAGAATCTCTGAAACTATTTTTGAAAAATTTCCAGGATTATTCACGTTTTTTATTCTTAATCGAGGTGGAAATTAATCACTTCCATGATGAATTACTTTTGAAAGTCAAAGAAAAGGAAATATCCATCCTAGACTGATTCTAAGTCAAACAATAGCTAACCATAGAAGCATAGATGTTGGCAAGAGTAAAGTGAATAGCGACCAGCTTCGGTGAAATACCAAGAGCAGCTCCACCAGCGATTAACGCACTGTGAAGAAGACCCGCCTGATGGTAAATGTTCGCCATACTAACCAAAGCAACATCCTAAAAGAGAGCCTTGTACGACAATCACAGATCACTAAATGATATCGTAACAGTGGTATCTACTGTTTTACTCACTACTGATTACTTCTCAAATTAAAAAAAAACTGCAACCGCGATAATTACTTCACTTCTAATTTCCCCAAAAATAACTCCAGTCGTTATCAAATAAGAAAAAGCATTATCCAATCTCCTAACAAACCACTGGAAGAGAAGAAATATCAGAAGTGAATTTGCTATCTGCATGATAGGAAACCTTAACACAGAAGTGGTATCTACTGTTTTACTCACTACTGATGACAAATAACACCTCAAGAATTACGGCTATAAGCAACCGCCTTTGCTATGGCAATCAAGACCATAAGTGGATGGGAGACTCCAAGTTGCAATCAAGTTATAAAATAATCTCCAATCAACTTCACTATCCGCGTAGTGCTTCGATAAACATATGAAACAACTTTATATTCGTGCCCTAAAATATAGAAGGATCGACGGTGAGTACAAAACAATAAAATGTCATTACTTCACAAACTTTAAATATAAATGAAATACACCAGAGATAATCGACCTTCATATCGGGAGGCGCATTATTGAGTGAATGTCTTAGACACTTTAGTGCGTTAACCGCATCTCCTTTAACCCTCCAAAAGAGAGTGGACGCCGTAGAGAGAGTCCAGTGCACACCGCCATCCTGATTCTCTGCAATGAAATGCTTTGCCTATGCTTGCTGATATTACTGCTGTCTGCTAACGGCTGCCCATATACTTACACTGAAAATTAAGGCAAGCAAAACTGATCAAGTGGCCAATAGTGATAGCACCTGTTCGGAGGATAGTTTTTCCACACTACATACGAAACAAAAAATGAACTCTGTCCACTGCCTCTCAACTCAAGCTCCTCTCCAGCACCAAATCCCATACGCATTCACCTCAACTTCTTTTAGGCTATTTCCATCATAACGTATATCGCTGCAAACTTCACGAGAAGATAACTGCTTTCTGCCTGTTTCTGCAAAATTTTTGTAACTTTCACATCAAATGTAGAGTAAAAATAAGGCTGCAACGACAATGTTTCCCCAACGAATATTGATCACCTCAATAAGAAAAATCTGAGCGTTCGTTTGGGTTGCCATATTTTATGCTTCTTTCTGGTTCTGATCTCTGTTTTCTTAACGCTAAAACGATCAGAAGATTCAAATTGAACATTACCGTTAGTGCATAGATGAAAGTAAAGAATAAGGCGAGCAAAAGGATTCCAACTATGGTCTCTTCACCCCCGAAACCCGACTTCCCCTCGTGTTGATCTCACATTCTGGTTCCTATCACTTCTCTACACCGATATTAGCCACAAACCAAATAGGCGATAGTTGCAATTCACAACATCACATTCGTTTAAATCAAATTCCCCATAATAAAGCGAAGATATTGCACCGTTATTGCAGAAGCCCCTGTAAACATACAATTCATCAATCTCATCTAAGGTTACTGCTTATAAATGAGTCCATTACACCACTCAAATAATTCGCTTCGGAAGTAATGATGGCATTTATAATCCAACAAATTTTATAAAACTGTAATTATTAAAAAATGCTTTCAAGATCATTCGTGAACTATAAACATAGGAAATGACTTACTGCTTAAATTAGGTGTGAGTTTGGAAACTTTCATGGCGATCATTAGCCGTCCAGCAACGTGCTCTATCCGTTCCCTTTCGTTACCCAAGCTTTGAAATGCCTACAACTGTGGTATTGCAACGCATAATGGCCGATAATCGATGATCTATAGAAAACTATCGAAGTAGGACCCAAAAAGCAAGTCATTCTAACGACGTTTTCCTTTCCCTTTCTTCCTTCCCAACCACTTAGAAATATCATGAATAACAATTTTACCAATTTTCTGAGGTCAAAAGCGACCCTACCAAATAGTGAAATCCAAGGAACAACCCAAAGAGGTAAATGACGGAGGCCCATCAAAGGCAGAGCTAATATGATCATCGTAACACACTAACCGGAAGCAACAACTCAAATGAAACCGTCAACTTACATCAGTTAGCGCCTTCTCAGGTTTATAAAAGATAAACTGCTCGCGAAGATGATATGCAGGCAGATGGTCGAATGTACGCAACGGTGACGGTTCATCAAGGTCAGGACAATTCGGCTCGAAGCCAGCAATAGCAGGAGCTGGATTACTCAAATCCATATACTGCTCAAGACCCACTCCCTTCGCCGTCACCGATACCCAAGTTGAGGTTGTCTGTTCGTGCAACATCGAAATGGTCTGCAGCGAAACGAGAACTCCGAACAATAAACGAACAGATGTAATCGCCGACCATCAATACATAATCCTAGCGCACTCCTAGTGTTGACTTTTTTAATTCCAGTTTTTCCCTCCCTCTTATACGCAGGCGTTTCTCTTCTCAGGAAAAATAACAATACTCCAAGAGGAGACAACAGGATGGCTAAACTTGACATCGAAATAGATGTCTGCACTTTTAACGTCGATCATTTGAACATTTCTCGAGATACGTCACGAACTCTCTCTGAAACTTCGATTGTAGATGTGCCATCGAATCCGGTGTATAAGCACCGACACTGCATATCTTCCGCCTCTACATCCAATATACCTCATTTCCCGTTCTTAGGAAAGTAGTGGTTTTCATATACAGCTCCATCTACAATTTGAAAAGTCCTTCACCTACCTCCTTTCATCCTATGCAAAACGATGCAATCAATCAATGCTGATGGGTTATATAGTTCTGTTACAACCCATTCTCCACAGAGAATGACAGGTATATACGGCAATCCTAGACTTGAAATAACGACAGCACCTACAAAGAGTAGATCAAAGAACAATTCCATAAAAAAGTCCTCTCCGAGTGGCTCAAAACTGATGAAAACCAGAAGACCAGGACACTATAGGAGTCACAATAAAGAGGATGAAAACACCGATGTCAGGCAGTGCAAATACAAACACATTACCATTTTCATGTTGTTGCAGAAGTTCGGGTCGGACGTTCTGGATGGAGGTAAATACTGAAGACCAAGTCTGATCTGCTCCTTCAACGGTAGGGGTAATACCTATAATATGACGCTTATGACATGGTTTTATAAGAGGTTTTATTACTTGGTAACCGCAGAAACCCACTTCCAACTTCAGTGGAAGGAAGGCAGAGTGAAAAATGGGAAGAGGGGGAAGAGGGTTGGTCGAAAAAGAGCTCAATAGGACGAAGCAAAGGATCAACCGGTATCGAATAAAGTCATAAATTTTTACCACAAGTTATGGATCATACTCCTGGATAACAGTTATTACTACACAGCAATAAGCGATCGGTTCGTAGCTTTCGAAGTTACCATAACTCAGTTTGGCTTTCCTTAACCGACCAGGAACTTTAACAGTTATCAAAGAAACTGTAAATTCCAGTAAAACCTTATCTACGAAATAATATAACTGAAATCGAAGGCAAGCTGTCTAGTAGATTTAATCCCCACATCCGATGTAAACTTCCCCGAACACTTACTTCAGGAAGTTCAATGTCGTAAGCGAGCATTTGACGACGATCAGATATCTGTGACAGCGACAACGGGGACTGCAAATAACATACAACGATGCTGGCCTTCCAAAGTTTGAATAATGGTGGCATTTCAAATATACGATTAACCTATATAATCCAATAATTTAACAAGAAACAAACAAGCAATTACGATTTCTAAACAATTTTTAATCAAAGACGTATCTCAACATTGCTTCCGAAGGGATGCACTACCATGAACACTCAACTATATAGTCAAAATGTCCAACGCTACAGGACCGGAAAAGCACTTAGCTTCAAATATATCGCTAATGCCTACTTGAGACGTCGTACATTCCGTAGAGCGCAAGGCTATGATCTAAGAATTACCTCAGCATTGCAAGTTTCGTTCCTTCTTCACAACGCTCTCATAGAAATATTGTGTTTATAAACGAACCTAGGAAAAATAATTAAAATATAACGGAAAGTAGAAAAAGAAACTGCAACGCCGAATACTCCAGCTCGAATCAATTCTTATGCCTATTTCCCTAAACATTAGCGATAACAGTCGCAGTGAAATGTGTGAAAATTAACTATCTAGCATGCAAGAATTATTCAAAAACGGAATAAATGCAAATAAATACCTCTGGAAATGGAACGATATGAACGGTTACTTCTTCCTCCCAAACTTCTTCCGCCTCTTTGGTCATAACACGCTTTGCTCCAGCATAAAGAACCTCAAATAGAAAACAACAATTCAATTGGAAGCATATCAATAATTGCACATCGCCGGCATGAGGTTATCTAAGTCTTCGCAACGTTCATAATCAAATAACTACAGAAATTGATCAATCAAGCAAAACCACTTTAATTAGAAAAAAGACACCATTTTATTCAATGAAAACGAATAAAATGGGTGGAAAAAAAGACGATTTCATCGATGAGCACAAACAAAAAACGCGCAGTTCATTTGCCCCATCAAAAAATCGTTCAGCAAAATGCACAATCAATCGAATATACGCTAAGAACTATCACTGAACAAATCTTGCCATATATATCCAATAATATGGCTTCCACTTCAACGAAAACTTAAGTATTATTGAGAGATATAAGAAAATTCCGCATTTAAACGCCTCGATTTGACTGCAAAGCAAATAAACCCTAATTATTCGTTGTTCGAGAGCTATGACACGTTTGCCCATGATTAATCGAGCAGAGGACAGCTGCGAAGATTGAACACACCGCGTTTAGCCATGCCTTTTCAAAGTTTACCACCGCATTCCAGCAGTAAGCTTAAAACGCGAATGCTACCTGTGTCTGACTCATCGGAGTGGTGGTTATCCTAGATCGTTCACGGATTCTCTGCAAACATTGTTCAGCGCCGAAATCGAGTGCTATCTAAAAAACAATTCTTCGAATGCATCGCTACCGAAGGGTCGAAATATTATGCGGTATGTGAGTATCATTAACGGAGTACAAACAACACACCACTTTTGCAGCAAAGCGATGATTTCACGCACTACTCCTCTTGATATCTAAGAGAAGGAAATTCCATATAAATCAAAAAGAAGCAAACGCAGAGCTGAGTGGTTCAAGTGCCCGTATTCAAAAACGGCTGTGATGGCGATTTTGAGAAACAGACTCAACCATTCTCTAGCAGTTCCACGCGGAATGCCCACGTTTCTGTATAAGAGTATTTCCATTCGACCTATTCCTTGAAGCCAGACTCCGATGCGGGAACTAATACTAGAACAACGGATCTTGAAATACGACTAAAAATCAACAAAAATAATTAAGAGGCACCTCGTCGGAATTATCGATCCAATCGTCAAGTCCATCGGTATTCGTATCTTGACGATTCTTTAAGCTTTCCACATTTTCCAAATTTCCAGCATCTGAAATAAGATAAAAATTCGCGTAAAACTTCCTAAGCGAATAAAATAAAGCCTAAATTGATATGCACTGTGTCAGAACAACGACCGCCAATTTTTGAAATACATTACATCTTCTTTGTATACTTTAATTCCCTTAAGTTTCGCGCGACTGAACAAATATTATGACCTACAAGACCTGGACTTGGAGTAGGCGAAATTCCGGCACACTATACATCCTTATATATATATATATATATATATATATATATATATATATATATATATATATATATATATATATATATATATATATGCATTTACACATGCATATGCATACACATATATAAATACAAATAAACAAATAAATACACATACATATACACATTATATACGTCACTGCAGTAGGAATGTAATATCCATGAAAAATAAACTCCTCCCCCAACTGTTTAAACATTTACATAAGAATGGAATGAAATAAGAGATCAGGAAAACGTAGAACTAGAAAAGAAAACAATGAGAGGATACCTGAGGTGTCGTAGGAAAGAGACGGTGCAATAAATGGAACAAGTGGTGTGGCACGCCAACAAACATCCTCAATTCAAGTCGTTATCAATAAAAATAACACTGTAAAGGAACTATATGAGGTCGTAAGTTACTTTAACCAGCCTAATAAACGCCCCGCCTCATCCGACCTTGTCTTCATTTAGGCCCACACTTCACTACTCCTCTTTTTGAATGTTTTATAAACCTAGACTTTGAATGTTGCAAAACATCACATTCTGCTTACAGATCCAATACTCACTCCTATAACTTGGCCGCTATCCACAATTGGGACCCGCTTCGAAAATTAACGTATCCGCCCTCTATTTCGTCCGAACACAAACACCTGCATAAACACTTATATATTTCCACTCGTGTATATGAACGTTTTTGCAAATTTAAATTTTACATGCCCACCCAGGAAACATCCCACTGCCATGCCAGAAACCCAGAAATACAACCGCTTCGGGAACTTGAGATATCCCGTGAAGAACGTCCTATTCTGCGACGGAAATAAGGATAACTATGCTATCTGTCAATAGAAAATGTGGCTAAGGGCGGATTACTGTCGGGAAAATGGCCAGTGAATAGAATTTCGAAAGTAATAATTAAATTGTTATATAATCGTTTAAAAACGTTTAAAAGTGCACAGATGAATCCATCATCGAAATGAAAGAAAAGATGAGTGATAAAAGAAATGGATGAAAGAAAAAACAGCAAATACCTTCGACTGACGATTGTTAATATCGCAATTGTTGGCTTCATAGACGCCATGTTTGCGTGCAGTGAAGCAAGCTCCTCCCAACGATACAAAGCACAAAACATTCGGCTGTGATGGCGAGCAGCATCGAGCTTGGATACGCTCTCCAACTGGATTACCTCCATCCTCAAATTCGCTTCTATGAAAATAACACCCTAACTAATTTCACACCTCTGCTGGTAAAAAAGTCACCAACAGTATCTCCACCTGCGCCACTTAGCTTTTGCGATATGAGCATTGAAGTTTCGCATAGAGATGACCAGAGTGATCATTAAATAAAAGCAGGCAATAAACTTTACATGCACTTCAACGTTGTGTGGCCCAAAACAACTCCATTCAGGTGAACATGAAGACGTGGGCAACAAGGCTGCAAAGATAACGAATAAGAAAATGCAACAATTCCATCCTCTAGCGCAAACTCGAGTTCAACCATCTCACCTATCGGCTTACCTTCTGCTTTTGGCATCAAATCGTTCACTAGTCACCTCACGTTTAGTCACCTAAATGTCTACTACCGAGTTGGAAATTTCATCTCGATTAATTAGCAAGAAATTATACATAACAACCCTAATACCATCACCTATGACCAAGATTCTCAAAACCTGCCACCACCTCAAGATTATTCTGCCACCAACAAAATGAGGAACAATTGTGACAACATCCAATCTCTTCCCTCCCGCCCGTTTTCCTCCGCTTCGTCCATACTATCGATGTAATTGTTGATAATCAAATAATTACAAAACTAGAGCTCAACGCTCGTTCGAGCATTTTATTCAGAATCAGAGGTGACAAGTCATCCACAATAACAATCCTCCCCTCCCTTTTACCTCAAAAACTATATATATACAAATGCCTGAAGTCCTTCCAAGCAAAAATCGTTAATGTGCACTACCTTCGAAGCAGCACATTTGAGCGCATGAAGTACATCGACGGCTGGCTGGAAGAGCGGATCGAGGATTACTGCTGCTCGCACATGTGCTAGTGCAATCGAATATTTCTTTTGCAATATTTGGATCAGTCCGTTTAGGAAATAAGTCAATGGCTGAAATTTTGTAAACGTTCATCATTGCGGCTTTACGATGACTCTATCTTACTATTACTTCCCTAATTTCTTTTATCATATGAACACAGATAGAATGTTAAGAAAAGCAATCACTTCGTGATAGTTGCAGCATTTTTTCACACAACGGAAGTGGGTCCATTATAATTACTCAGATATTTCACTGCGTGAAACAAAGAGCTTAATGATGAGTTGCCAATGGATGTTCTATGTAAAAGAAACTAAAAACAGATTCGACGCTGAAAGCTTCTTTATAGAATTACGGAAACTTCATCATATTCTGCACGATATATCAAGTTAAATATGCTACCTTATAAGATGATTAAGATAAAAGTAAAAAGCACAAATTGATTTACAGCTCTATGGCGAATGAAATAAATCATCGAGAATGCCCGATAATGATGGAAGAAATCCTCAATACAAAACTCTAAAGATCATAGACACACTGCACAGCCTCAATATATCAAAAAGGGTCTCGGATTTAAGCGCACCATTATGAAAACACTTATGAAAGGAGATGGAAAAAAAACCTCATTAGGATCGACGTGGATGGCAGTATTGAGTAGAGCGGATGCATCACTGAGATGTTCGTCACGACTCGCCGTACGCATCACTATTTGAGCCAACTGTGTCAGTGCTACATCTGCATGCCGTTCTGGCTAAAGTAAAGCTCGTAAGGCGAATGCTCAAGTAGAGAGAATGAACAAGTTAAGAGAAGGTTCAGAAAGGGTACACCCTTCCCAAAGAATGTCCTTTAAAGAGACCAATAAATAAAAAATTGGTCAGATTACACTGTTGATGTCCACATCTCATAAAAACTTCATTTAAGGCAGATGGGAATATTGTGTACAGGACTGCCAGAGATTCAAATTCGATGCGGATGTAGAAAGAGCATCAAACTGTTGTTCGTTATTCTGCATATATGCTCCGCATTCTTTGAACTCCTTACTATATACTGTTATTTTCCACTGCCCTCATTTATTACTTTTATTGACTGCCACATGGTTTTCTACAAATCACTAAAAACATCGAATACAGCATCTGACCTGGAAAAATAACGCTGCTCGAAGACATGAAATCGCTTCACCGGGAACACCCGCAATACGCCAATAGAGTGCTGCCAAGTTGAACACTAACCATTTTGGACCAATATTCTGGAAATTCGATTAAAAAATGGCTAATAACACTTTTTAATAATGGAAGTAACCAAAAAAAAAAGTCGCAAAACAGCGCAGTTCACCTGCAATAATCACTACTTTCCCAACACAATAGAAAAAAACGTAAAAAATGGCATAAAAATATAATTAAAATGCTTTTTATTTAGCATCGTTGAACCGATTACAACTCCTCAAATAAAAATAGCCTGCCAAATGGCAAAAAAAAGTGAAAAAACATAAAAAGATAGAAGATAAACTGCACTTACATATTTCAAAAGCGTTCTTATACGCTGCGCAACATCCGCTTGTGTAGCTCTATTGCCCACTAAATTAACAAACGTTTGACGAAGTCTTTCCTCAGCGAATTTCACAGAACGTCCACGAGAAGAGGCATGCACAACACCCGGAAGCTGCAAATATGATGCCTATAACCATGAGAGAAAGCCAAAAGCGAGTCAAAAGGGGGAAGGCGAAAATGAGAAACACATATTCGACCCGCCCTAACGTGAACAGAAAGCGGACTCTTATTTTCGAGATTCACAGCCGGATCTCCCTCCCCTTCGGCGATATATTTACATTAGACAGCGCTTTCGGTTTCTGTCTTACTGATTTCTGCAACTTCAAACGATATATCCTCATCCAGCAAGTAATTTCGCACTACCTGATGAAAATATCATAAAAAGAGGAATCAACCTTCTTGCCTATCCCTATCACCTTCTTGTCTAATTCCTAAAGAATAATCAACGTTGTTCTTTTTCATCATCCCAAAAAGCAATGATAATATCAACAGAACAACCAAGAGAACACAAGGACGACTTGAATCGCAAGCTACTAAACGAGCATTAAAAACGCGAAAAATGCAAACCTTGAACATAGATGAGAGTGGCTGATCACGAATAAAAGAGCCACATTCTGGAAGCGCCCATGGTAGTGGATGTTCCTTCAAGGGTGACAAGCCCAAATATTTATTCAGCAGATCAGATAC
Source organism: Parascaris univalens (assembly GCA_037576465.1). Taxonomy (NCBI): domain Eukaryota; kingdom Metazoa; phylum Nematoda; class Chromadorea; order Rhabditida; family Ascarididae; genus Parascaris; species Parascaris univalens. The sequence goes on along the minus strand of CM075173.1, from coordinate 182,446,251 downwards.
ACTGAAAAAATTAGAAAGATTTGCTCACACTCTCTCATATTGCTTTACACAATAACGCCAATATTACTTCTACAAAAAAAGAGTTCTTGTGCAGCAATATTGTAGTAGAAGTTGCAATTTAGGGGACATTCGAACAACCTTATACCTCCTCGAGTTATACTTGCTTTTGTCACATTTCTTTAAGGCGCATATTCACATGATTCATTTGAAATTTCTATATGATAAGCTGGTAAAACAATTCCACTAATAATTTCAATAATATATGCCTACTAAGGAGATTAAGAAACAATTGAGAGAAACTGCAAGCGAGACCTGTAGCCTTTATTATCAGGACTCATAAAGAGTTGAGGCAAATTGTCAGCAGTTGGCATCGGATGGCGCCATCTGTTCGCATCGCATAATGATCTATTCGGCCAACTATTACTCAAATATCGCTCCAACAATCTGCTCATTGAACTCTCTCTGAAAAACTTCTATTATAAAAAAATCGGAAAATTTGCCACGGCAAATGATGACTTAAAAAGATGCCAAAATAACGAAAACGTTAAAGATAGTAGACATGGTGTTCGCTGAGCTTTCCAGCTCTCTTAACAACTTCCGATACTTTTTATTAACTTTACTCATAACCTTTATTTATTTGTTCCAATGAACGAAGCATCCAGTCTCTTCATGTCGCTTCCATTTTCGCTTAGGTGAAGTTGGAAGGTGAAGAAGACTAGGACATCAAATGCTTACGAGTCGATTTATTGTTATTACGCTAAAAGAAGCGTCTGGACTTGCTACATGAGCCTCATCGCGAAGAGCATGCTGGGCGGAATAGCCTGGCATGACAGGCGGCACGCAGTATGAATCCAGCTCTCTTGCAAGCGGTTACAGAATAACCACTAATACAAAGAGATGAATGCAACAACCTAAGGAGAAACTGGAAACGATAGGAAGAGATATTCAATCGTGATTAATACTTCGTTATTTGAAGCCAATAAATACCCATTCTCCTGAATAAATTTAATGAACGAAATTACGCCATTCTTGTTCGAAAAAAATCACATATTGCGACTGTACTGAACTATTAAATATCTACTTCGACAAAAGCGCTGCTTCATCTATAGGCCCTCTTTAACTTCCTACAAATCCACTTATTCTGGAAATCGTTCTGACATCACTATTAAAATGGAAGAAATAGGAAATGAGCTAAGAGATTAGTAAAGAAATGGGAGAAAGATAAAGGCGAATGAGTAATTTGATACATTAAGAGTGACATAAATTCTTGAATTCCGCTCAAGTTTTATCAACGACGCAAAACATTACGATAGAGAGAGCTATGAAAACACCCGTTAAGCTTTTCAAAATTAAAACGGTCGATCTCAATGGCATATGAATCTTCACAAAGACATCAATAAACGTTGCGCAACTCTGGTAACAACACCCTCAATATGATTCGAAATAAAGAAGAAGGAAAATATAAATTATAGAAGTAAGCATACATTTTGCGCGGATAAATTGGTCGACCATTTGGTTCATCCATATCTATACCTTTGAAAGGATCGAGGGCATTTAAGAACTCAATTAGCTCTTGTGACTCTTCTTCCTCCTCATCGCCCGACAAATCGAATGTTTCGTTCGACTAGAAAATCAAAACAGCACGCATACCTATTGGTCCCACTCAGCGTTATTAGCTGAATCGATGATATTTCCCACCGGCTTCAATTTATTACGAAACTCAACTTCGCTGGCAATCACTACTTCGCTGTCTAATCATCGTACAATGAAAGTACTACATTTATTTCGTTGATTTATTCATTAACGACAGACTGAATTAGACCTACAGAATCACAAAACACGTAAGCTACATGCAATATACAAGTTCAGGCCATTTGGAAGCTTTCAGATGAAATTCTTATGACTACTCACCAAGGTACAAACTGCAATATATCTTAGTTCATCGTGCCCCTGCAATCAGATTTATTTTTCTACAGACAAGCACCGATAAGATTTTAATAAGAGCAGAGGGAATCTAACAGATGAAGGAAACTTGCATCTAATATCTCCATCTCAGACTCACTCCCCACCTTCAGAAAACAAAAAATCTAAACAATCTATACCTATAAGGCAATAAAACTTACAAATTGTGGGGCGTTACGACGTGCAGCGGTAATTAATTTTTGGTGTTTCTCGCTAACAGCAGCTCGATAACGACGCCAATCACTAATGGTACACTGCATTGCCGAACGCCCCGAATGCTTAACTGTTCGACACGAGACATCTGAAAAATCACATAAATAATCTCATTAATGAAGTAAGGACTTGAAAAAGAAAAGTAAAAAAGGAGGAATGAGAGACAGTAAAAGAATAAAGGAGAGAACGTTCTTCCCCATCCTTCAGGCTCTCTGATGAGGTCAAAAGTGAGATCGGAAACGTTTCTGAAATCTAATTCATGGCATTTTCTCCCTTTTTGAGAGTGAAGATCGCTCAACTTCTAGAGGCTGCAGCACGAAACTTTAAATCACCAGCACATGCGGCATGAACAAGTGCGAAACGATTTTAGCGCACGACGAATGAGTGCATACCAAATATCTTTGTTGGCCGGTCACGTAGGTTCACAAAGCTGAATGTACTGATGGAAGTCGACCGATGAAACAGTATTCTTTAGTAATAGTTCACGTGCTTAGCACAAAACTTCGACTGTAATCTTCAACAGAACATACAATTTTACCTTTACTGTTCCACGTTCTAAGGTTAAACTAATTAAAACGATGTAAACAGTACACGAAGCTCCAATTTGCATCGAATCAGCAGTAACTATCGAAAATTCACAACCCTAAACTTACGAGGGAGAGTGCCATAGGTGAAATATTCATAAATAAGAGCTGACTGTAGTTTCCCATCAGCATCGAGTACATTCTTCCGCACATTCTCCTCCAACGTTTTCACCAGTTCATATCTGCAACTCCTATTAACATAATCAACCGCTCAAGCACCCTCTCCATTCGCTTTCCGCCAAGCAAATCTATTGCACTCAAATTTTCTTCACTGTAAATAAGCACTACCCTTGCACTCCTCTATCCCTCTCCCTTTCCTTATTTAAAATAAGGATGCATCTGAAGGCTTCCCAAATTTTCAACGATAAATAGCGATCAGTAAATAAGCGCTAAAGATATGCTTCTTGAAACTGTACTTCAAGTGTGCATTTTAAATGCACAAATATCGACGCATCTCGTTGAAAAATTAAATAATACCATCCGAAAGCATAACTAGGTAAAATCCCACTTTAACCGCGTTCATATCAGGAAAAATACCCGATACTGAAATGTGGATAGGAAAAACTTTCTGAGTTTTGATCTTCTTTGCAGCTACGCTAAATTAACCCCTAATTAATAAAGAAGAACTCATTTCCATATTCAAATAGCCTTTCATAACTGCAAGACTATCATTAAGATCACATAACATCTGCCTAAATCATGGTAGGCGAGAAATGGAAACCATAATAAGCGTAGGGCCATTTTAAGCCATTTGCAGGTATCTCCAACCTTCCACTTTCCCAAATCCAAATACAATCCCCTCATCCATGCAATTTGCAGTTCAAAATCGTCATGCGATGCAAAACTAACCGATTATTATAGAGATTTTTTTCGGATATTGTGTCAAGTAGGTTTTTGTGTTGTTTCTCCATCGCGTCGACCAATTTCTGATCACATCGCAACGCCGCTGCCTAAGAACGGCATGAAATATTTCAAAGTAAAACGAATGAAATGTCAGAAAAATTTGCAAAACCCTCATAACTCATAGATGAATAAGCACCAATTATATATCTACAGCCTCTCATATGTCGTCTAAACTTAAATTTGTAATACTCATCAACAAATGCCATCCAATATGTCTCTTAGAGAAACCTGACCTTCAAATAATTAATAAAAGTTGGCTGCAATGACCGCATACAAACAGCCCATAGAAAAATTCCAGAAACTCATTCTGACTTCAAAACCACTCATCAGAACTCATTCATTGTGTGTCAGTTCAAAATCTCACAAACAAAACATGCCGAAACTGCACTCGCACGCACTAGAACAAACGAAATATGAATGGAACTTCAAATCTAGGAGTTTGAAATGCACCTTGAGGGAGGCATCGCTCATCTTCGGATCACGAGCAAAAGCGGCATCATATTCAACAATCGCATCGCTTCTATTCTGCACCACTACCAATGCATCCGCTAATGCCATATGCACAAATGCATCGTCTATTTCGGCCAATACCAACTGAAATCAATACAAATAATAGTCTTCTAATTACAAAGAACCAATAGACAATGGATGCAAAACAGCCTTCTAGTATTCCACTAAAAATCCTTTCATAACGAAAAATTCCTAAGCTTTTTATTGCTTCCAAGATGGAAAATATTTTTCCAAATAACAAGAGCAGATTATTTCGAGGGCATGAAATAGGTGATACATTATGAATGTCGGGTTCCCTCAATCAATGACGTACTTTCTTCGCCTATTTCACTGGACATGACAGCCCACCTGACACAACAGATGCGTTTGCATTCCACTCAACTAAGCAACCAGTTTCGTTATTTGCTCCCAAACAATGATATTCGCCGAACAAAGTTTGCATCTCTTGATTGAGCACACTTTTCACATAAACCTTCTGGGAAAATATGTTTTTTTGTTGACGGAATCGGTGAAGTCGTTAAATGTTCGCAACTTCTTCAACAGCTGGCGGATAATTACCAAAAGTGGTACACTAGATCAAAGTACTATGTATATCACAACCTACAAATTCCACAACTTCAGCTTCAGCGATCCTTCAGTTGGAACTAAGCAATAGAAAGAAAAATTTACTAATTAAGTCTCGTCAAAAGAGGTCAAAGGTCAGCATCCGCAATCATCACTCAAGCCAAGCGGCCTTTACCTAGACTGAAACGATGAATAGCACACTGTTCTTGAAACATATTGTCGCATGATTCAACGGACAGCACTTTAGAAAGTGCATTAAACGATAAAGAAAACAGCTAAATTCCATATTAATTATGCGTCAATGGAACAAATGCAAAAACGGAAACATTTTACAACCTCCACTGCCTATTAGTCTTCTTTCGATGAAGCATCTTTTACGACGATGATAGCTATAAGATGAAGCTGCGCCATCCTGAAGAGGACTAAGCAAATCCTGAATCCTTGCATAAGAACATTTTTCATGCAATTCCACTCATAGTTGGCCTTTATCTCTCCATTCACCACCCCGTCCCCCCCTCTCCTTCCTCCTCCTTATCCCATGAGAGAGGAATAATTCAAGATAATAGGGAACGACAAACCTGATAAAGAACAATAGCATCCAACGAATGTCCTGCCCTATGCAGCATGTTGCCGAGCGCAAACATCACTCCAGCGCGTTTCTGCCTAAATCAACCTGTTAAAGAAACAACTATAATAATCCTGAGCTATGCTAACATCCGTGCAAGCGAAACGGTCACAAGATCAGCAATCTGAATTCGACGCAGTAATCGAGAGCAACAGATGTCGTTCCATCTGCTGCTCAAGTTAACCCAATTATGTCCCATTCAATACAAACGCGGTAAAAAGCGTAAGCAAAAAGTGAACGAAGCAAGGCAACATGGCTCTCTGAGAATTAGTCCTTAAAACAGGAAGCATTACAGCAAAACAACCGAAGAAAAGAATGGTTTCACTAAAAGAACATGGAAGTTTTTCTGCTGCAGGCTAGACGAAGCACTGAAATAATTACCATATTACACTAATTAGTGATTAGCAGTAACAACAACAGCAACAACAATAATGACAGTAATAATAGCTAATAATTAACAATTTGTAATTAATAACAAACAATAAAAATAATATAATAATAATAAAAATAATGACAACAATACTACAGTAATTATAATAACTATAATAATAAACAAGTTAATAAATTAATTAATCAATTAATTAGTAATCTATAATTAGTAATTAATGACTAACAATTAATAATTATAAATAATAAAATCAATAGTCATAACAGTAATAACAATAATAATAACCGAGATATGGTTAATATATACACTGAAGTACAAAAATAAGGTACAAAATTACAAAACAACGATGTAATTGAATAAGGAACAGTAGAGAAAGACAAAAAAGGTTTTTAGAGTGGATAGAAACGATTGAGAGCGACGTCAAACGAGACAGCTCCGATTCAAGAACGAATTCCACTCGAGTTTGCGGCAAACAATGCGCTATGGGTTGCCCGGTACAGTAAAAAATAACAATACTCACTGCGTAGAATAATGAAGGGAGCGCCTGAGGCATTCGACCGCGTTCGATGCTTCTCCTCTTATTCGCCAATAAAGCGCTGCCAAATTGAGCAACGGTGCACTTGTGGGCTCCTAAAGTAGCGGCTCAGAAATCACATCACACACAGCGAGATGCCTCTCTTAATCTCCCTTTCTGGCAAGATAATCTCTTCTAAAGACAGAAGTCAGTTGTCCTTCGCAGCCTTATCACTACTTGTCAGGTAAATATACTTCGAAATAATCATAAGTGGTTTATGAGTAAAATTACAATATCGGCCAGAAAGTGAGTTCTTTATGGACATGAAATTATTAGAAGATTAGAAGAACTAAGCAAAGAAAACCTTTTCAAGTGCCACAGCGACATAGTGTCCGAAATCCAACAGACGAAACCTTGATGGCAATGATTTTTGCAGCTCATGTTCGTATGGAATCGAAAGCCCCGCCCGTTGCTGCATCGACTTAAATCAGCACAATTTTACTTTTATTTAATTGCTGGTCGTATTCCAGCTTAATTCCTATAAGTAAGGCTGCAAAATGAAAAGACCTGTAGGGAATATTCAGATGACTAACTGTTATGCAAAATCAAAATCTAAAATCCTTGACAGTCTCAACAGTAACGCCAATTCCTCTCATAAACGTCCATAAGAGACCGATTGTCTTCCCCTCTCCTCTCTTTGCCCCAACTTTCCTTTTTTTTCTATCAACGGGTTCAATTGCAATTCTATCAACATCTACCTAATATCAGCGGCTTCACACTAACACCTCTTTCGAATAAAGAAACATTTAACTGTATACGTTCGCAATCGATGCTCTTAAAGCGAAAAAGCATGAACATTCTGCGATAAAGGCAAGCAGGAAGCTATGTGTAACTCTAAACGAATACAAACCAACTCATATCTAAAGCAATTATAATCTGATCGCTGTTTCCACCTAACCTCTGCAACACAACATCTCCTATGACTCGTTTCCAATCCTCTCCTTTCACTCAACTAGAGACTTTTGTATCTACCTCTACAAGGACCGCATACCAGTCAAATGTCAACTGTCAACTGAAAAAAGAAGCGTGCATTAACTCACAGGAAGATGTTCAAAGGCGTACATACTGAAGGGCAGATCAGATGTGCAATAAGGATTTTCTCGTGGAATATCCTCGTTCAAATCCTTCACGATTCCTATCATATATTCCAAGCTGCAGAAGAAAAAATTCAGTTACGAGCATATATCGATAAATCATGGGAACAATAATGCAACACTGATAGGCGAGAAGAGATAAGGAAAGACTCCAAAGCACAGCAAGTGATAACGATACTACGTTGGCCGACCAACAACAACATGCAAAAATATAAAAGTCTTAAGTGCGGCAAATTCAGAAGCTGAAGGGGTCCGATTAAAGTTTATTCTTAAAAAAAAAAAACGCAGCTCGAGAGAAATTTGACTTCGACTACAATAAAAACCGCAATTTCAAAAATCCTCTCTGAGCCGCCCACTCCATCATTGACTGCAAACAACGACCACATTCCAATGATGGGTCACTATATTTTTCTAGCTCGTTACTTTAAATAGTGGACGAGTAGTGGTGAACAAACTTCGAATACAAAACGATGATTTTGAAGCTGAATATACTATCTAAAAAGTTCTCTACGTTCAATCTGATGTTATTAATGTACGCAAACGTCGTTCGCTTGCTTCGACACCATCATTTTATCGATCAATCAATGCAAAGTTCCATTTAACTGCTGCAATGCCCCAGTCAGCACAAAATACAAAAATTACCGCTTTTCGAGCATTATGCCGATGAGTGGACAGAAAAACAAATCTGATGCGCAAGGATCAAATCAGTTAGCCATTCAACTATTCATGACAATCAAGCAAACGAAAAGGAATCTGAAGTCGTTAATATTCTCGCATCCATCCAGAGTCCATTTGTTCAGATTTCTGGACTTCTGGATTTCAGGGTGAAAAATTTCACTCATTTATACCATTATAATTTCAGGATTTACTCAAAGAGGACGCCACGCTGAATACATAAATGAATAATGGAAATTGAGATGACAGTAAAATTCTGGCTAAAAAATACAAAAATAAATTCGTAAGTATATGATAAGAATGCCAATGAATTTAAAGAGTAATAAATAAACAGGAAAAAATTGAAAATAATGAACTCTTCAAGTGGATCGACGAGTGTGTAAGACACGATGAATGGATCTCTATTAGTCGAGAAAGTGCCCGCCGCTAAACAATCCTCATCACTCGAACGAATTTTGCTTTCAATTTCCGGATCATCGATCTTCTCCTGTTCCCGTATCATTTTCTGAACGAGAAAAAGTGATCTCTTTAGGTGAATGAAGGAGAAAGGAGACACAAGAAAGGGACCAAAAAACCTGAAAATTATCAAATTACCAATGCAAATAATTTTCGTACTGAAACGATTTCATCAGGAGAAATGAGAGCTGATGGAGGAGTGTAATCTTTCGTAATCAAATATCCCTTCTTCCGGCAAAATATCACCATGAAGATGTAGCAAAATACATCGGCAATGTTCTTTTCCAGAAGCCTATGTAAAGAAAGAGATTTTGCGATATCTTAAGACTTCCCACCTTTCGACTTATACAACCAAAGGAGTAAACAGCAATTAATCTGCGTGAAGGACAAAAAGGTTGAAATTTAAAAAAATCGAGACAGCTGTTTTTTAAAGTATTTCGACGAGTGGGTACACTAATCAGAAATCAGATAATGCAAAAAAAAAACTATTAGAAATATCACCAGAGCAACAAAGTCAATCGGTGAACGTACCTCGTGCTCTGAAAAGAGTTCACGATTTTGTGATATGGCATCCAACTTTCGTTCCTGGTCTAGAAATTGCACCAATGAATGCGGCTGAGCCATAAGAAACGGTGAATCTGACTGAAAATTGCATCTCATTTGAATACCTCATTGAGCATTTCCATAACATTAATCAGTTGTTTCTTCGAAATTAATTCAACTTCGACAAATCTATTTTCAGTCGAGAGTTGAGAGAAAATTCACGACACCACATGAGGAATTAAGAAGTCGAGCATTTCCATGACGCTCTTCGAAAGTAATGATACTACTTTATGAATAGATATGTAGATAGATATCCATTCATGCCGTCTCTTTAAGCCGCTTCTTTTAAGATTGCTACCACGACGATTCCATCCCATCCGGCTTAAACCTACTAACTAATCGTACTTCCAATAAAGTCAAAGTTGAAGAGTATTACATAAATGTTTTTTTCAGCAGGTTATTACAGAGGGGAGCAAAATGCAAATGAAAATAGGATATCAATAAATGAGTGAAGAAATAATATTTGAATATCGATATGATTCCAGAGAAGAAAATCCCAATTAAATTATCCTCTCATAGAGAAAAAAGTTTCTTCAGAAACTTCAAAATAAAAAACGCACCACCGATTGAATACTAAGTCCATCTTCGGTCACCATCCAATGCGTAAAGCCGGACGATAGCGCTATACCGAACGATAGTGCGGTTATCAATACGAAAAGACCTTTGACCATCTGAGATGCCTTAAACAGTGGATAATGGCAGCCGAATTTCTATAAATAAACACCCTCTTCAACATATGAAACAATAGTTATACTAATAATTACACCTCCTCTCCGTCGCTCTATATTAGCCTATCGTGCGTTGCATCGACACTGCAAGAAATATAAGTGGGGTCAAACAAAACTACAAATCAATACACATCATTCAATGCAAACTAACACACCCTCATTAGTCACGTTTCTATAAAACGGAAGGTGAGCAACAAAGACTTAAGGAAAAAAACATTCACCTTGAAAACACGAAAAACAGATCACCTTAACTATGGTGGTCATTTATCCAACGAATGCTTCTCTAGGATGCTGCTAATTTTCCCAAATAACCTGTGGGTGATCAATGTAAAAAACTACTCCAGAATTTAATGCTCCCAATTTATGGAAGCACTCAAGACGAAGCCTCTCAAAATCCAGTTCGTCCCAAAATTCGGGGAGCATGCTGTTCAGAAAATGCCAGAATAAATTCAATCAGCCGGAAATTCAGGTCCCCGAGTGAAATTGGTACTCTTAAGGCATAAAGCACGCTTAGAATCGGTGATAGTGCTAACATTCACGCTCTGCTGAACTTCGCGGATCTGGATCTTGACATTCGTAGACCACGGTACGGAATTCAAGGACCCCGAATGTGGAACTTTCCCGCATTCCACGGCCTCCGATTTTTGGGCTTCCAAATATAACCCAATGGCCATCAAATGATGGAGTCAAAATTGATGGTTGATGAACAGTTACTGCGCCTTCAACAAGTGTACATCTGCAGGGAGACAGTAGGCAAGACAGTTCAAAATCACCTTCTTAAACTTCAACAGTTAACTTACACTCAAAAAACATTACACAGGGTAATGTCTGGGCACATTTCACAACAGGTATGCTGGAACACGAGCAATGGGCAGCAACTTTCATGCCCCATTTAGCCAACAGAATGGCAGGAAACAACATCGTAAGAGCGAGAAACACGATGGCCACATTTCAGAAAATTCAAGATGGTGATCGATAAACCGCCACCAAATCGAATTAGGAACATTTCAGGTTTTAACAGCAAGAAATTACAGCCACAAATCCCTTGCCTGAAGAAAAACCCAGATAGTTACATATTGAACATAAAGCCAACCAGATCCCTTGCCGGGCAGGAAATATTTCAAGGATGAGATTAAGAGTTACGATAGAAATCGACATAAAGCCAACCACATCCCTTGCCGGGCAGGAAATATTTCAAGGATGAGATTAAGAGTTACGATAGAATCGACATAAAGCCAACCAGATAACGGGCAGGAAGTATTTCAAGGATGAGATTAAGAGTTGCGATAGAAATCGACATAAAGCCAACCAGATCCCTTGCCGGGCAGGAAATATTTCAAGGATGAGATTAACAGCTACGATAGAATCGACATAAGTAAACCAGATCAATTGCCGGGCAGGAAGTATTTCAAGGATGAGATTAACAGTTACGATAGAAGTCGACATAAAGCCAACCAGATCAATTGCCGGGCAGGAAATATTTCAAGGATGAGATTAAGAGTTACGATAGAATCGACATAAAGCCAACCAGATCTTGCCGGGCAGGAAATATTTCAAGGATGAGATTAAGAGTTAGATAGAAATCGACATAAAGCCAACCAGATCCCTTGCCGGGCAGGAAATATTTCAAGGATGAGATTAAGAGTTACGATAGAATCGACATAAAGCCAACCAGATCCCTTGCCGGGCAGGAAATATTTCGAGGATGAGATTAACAGTTACGATAGAAATCGACATAAAGCCAACCAGATCAATTGCCGGGCAGGAAATATTTCAAGGATGAGATTATCAGTTCCGATAGAAGTCGACATAAAGCCAACCAGATCAATTACCGGGCAGGAAATATTTCAAGGATGAGATTAAGAGTTAGGATAGGAATCGACATAAAGCGAACCAGGTGAATTGCTGGGCAGGAAATATTTCAAGGATGAGATTAAGAGTTAAGATAGAAATCGACATAAAGCCAACCAGATCCCTTGCCTGGAAGGAAATATTTCAAGGATGAGATTAAGAGTTACGATAGGAATCGACATAAAGCCAACCAGATCCCTTGCCGGGCAGAAAATATTTCGAGGATGAGATCAACAGTTACGATAGAAATCGACATAAAGCGAACTAGGTGAATTGCCGGGCAGGAAATATTTCAAGGATGAGATTATCAGTTCCGATAGAAGTCGACATAAAGCCAACCAGACCAATTACCGGGCAGGAAATATTTCAAGGATGAGATTAAGAGTTACGATAGGAATCGACATAAAGCGAACCAGGTGAATTGCCGGGCAGGAAATATTTCAAGGATGAGATTAACAGTTACGATAGAATCGACATAAAGCCAACCAGATCAATTGCCGGGCAGGAAATATTTCAAGGATGAGATTAAGAGTTACGATAGGAATCGACATAAAGCCAACCAGATCCCTTGCGGGCAGGAAATATTTCAAGGATGAGATTAAGAGTTACGATAGAAGTCGACATAAAGCCAACCAGATCAATTGCCGGGCAGGAAATATTTCAAGGATGAGATTAAGAGTTACGATAGAAATCGACATAAAGCGAACCAGGTGAATTGCCGGGCAGGAAATATTTCGAGGATGAGATTAACAGTTACGATAGAAATCGACATAAAGCGAACCAGGTGAATTGCCGGGCAGGAAATATTTCAAGGATGAGATTAACAGTTACGATAGAAATCGACATAAAGCCAACCAGACCAATTACCGGGCAGGAAATATTTCAAGGATGAGATTAACAGTTACGATAGAAATCGACATAAAGCCAGCCAGATCAACTGCTGGGCAGGAAATATTTCAAGGATGAGATTAACAGTTACGATAGAAATCGATGCAGATCTACAATACAACGACATCAACTTATAAAGAACTGCAATCAACATTGACATCAAAGGTGGTATTGCGGATGTTGTTACTCTCATAGGGTAAGGTGTTGGGCGATTCTAAACCGCAAATGAAAATAACGGCAAAGGGCATTTATGGTTACCAGAAGTGTGATGCGGGGCGTTGCTAAGCGGTGACACAGCAAAGAGGTAGACATGAGAGATGGTGGTGCGCTTTCAGCATTTCCATATACACAAACCCTCGAAATACAGTGTTGTTATTAATGTTGCAACGGTTTGAGTGCATCGGAGGAGCGTGGAGCACCGAAAACGCACGAAATTGATTGTGGACACTATCACCGATACAATCGTTTCGCAGCAGGATCAGTTGTCCGTATCGGAGAGGCGAAGTGAGCTGTGAAATCTGAGATATGACGGTGGAAACGACTAAACAAATTTAGCGACTACAATAATACAATTGAATTTGTTATGAACCGTGCTTGTACATTTCGAAAATTTATGCTGACATCGGAATTAAGCACATCAGAGGACGAATATGCGTCATGCATCAACCTTCGCCGACATACCCACCATCACAGAATCATTTCCCAAGCAGCATATAGAATCGTTGAAAATAAAACGGATAAAGAAGTAAAGCAACTAGGATAACTAAAATTCTAACGCCCGGAGAACATACACTCACCACATCTGCTGAGGAAGAATTGCTTAAGCCAAATAACTCATGAAATGAGCGAGAAAAGCATATTTAAAAGACGGAAAAATTAACGTACGCGAGCAAAAATACTTTGCAACATTTAACTTCATGAATAATGCAAAAATATGTTTAAAGGAAACTATCGATAGACTAGAAATCTCAATCTTAGATCGGAAAAATTGTCGGTGAAAATCCCTCAAAAAAATAATCCACATAAGTGACCTGCGAGATATTTATAAATAAACAATGAGAGTAAAAACCATTTCCTCTATCGACGGGTTATCCTCTCTCATTTACTTCGATAGGCGAATTGTAGTAGCTCTATAGACCATATAATTATTTCATTTCTGTGCCCCCTTTTAAGAATGGAAATAGTATTACTGCTTAGGAAAATGAAATATTATTCTTCAAGATGCTTAAAAGTAATACCAATAATCAGTAGTAATGCCAATAACGACGACAATAACAACTAATGCCATAAGAACCAACAGCAAATGCAATAAATCTATTTATTCTATATACATTGGGTGATTTTCAAGATGAAATGAGATGTACTGACTTGATATGTTTTCCAGTCACCATCGCAAGTCCCACTATTCGAACTTCATTCTGCCCTTTCCAATTCTCCTGAAATCAACGAAAGTTCTGCCTTCTCTGATAACGAATTCTTTCCTTCCTTTGCATTTCTTCTCTCCATCGAACGATGACGCGAAATAACTACGAGTGAATATAGTTCCATATTTTCACCTGGTAATGAGTGGATAAATCACCTCTAATAAAAAAATACTCCAATAGTTGGGTGAATTCTAGGAATTCTACTTGATTAAGATTCGTTTGTTAAAGGAGATCATTAAATGTTCATATCTGGAGAAAAAAGTGGAATATGCAAGTTCAGAAAACTCTGAAGGTATTCTCCACTCAATAACTTCAAATGTTCACTTCAGTTAGCTAAACCACAACACAACTATATTACTTACGACGACGACTTTAGCAAGTTAACCGTTAGGGTTTGTGATCAAGTCAGCAAGGCCTTCTCTCAGTTAAGCGAGACCCATTCTGACTAGTCAACTCTAGAAGATAGTACGAAGGCATCACAGATACCGTTGGGTTTAGAATATTCCGACGACTGTAAAGTGAGAACTTCATAATATGAATAGAGAAATAAGATATAAAACGACTCGTTAAGAGAGATTTATGAGAAGATGGAACTGAAAGAAGCTATGTGTAATCGGAAAATATTTCACTTTCACAGAAAGATGCACAAACGCAAAATCGACAATAAAGGTGCTACTTGGAAAATAGACGACCGACAAATTGTTTCTAATGTTTTTGCAGAACGGCATGCTGAGTACTACGAAACGTGGAATCGATAAGCGGACATTTCTTCTATTTTAATTTTATTTTTTATTCACAGAGAATAAGCAGAATTTCGTTATTATTTAAAAATAATGGATGCATCGAACTGAGGTCAAGCGCCAGCCGCAATATCACCTAAAATAACCCTCGTCTGTGAAGATGAAGGGGTCGACTTCAGGAAAGGAACTTTTATCGTAACATCTACAGATCGATATCAAACAACACTTTCATGATATATGTAAGACTTTAACTCCATGTTATAGACTGTCCTCAAGTAGAACTTCGGCAAACAGTTGGTCCGATTTACGTAGATCCATTTTATAACCCTTTTCTACCAGTAAGATTTTGTCACCGAGGTGTTCTGCGAGTCAACGACAATATGAGCTGCTTCCCAACAACAAATCTACGACAACGCCGATTCAACTTTTTATCTTATTATTCGCCTCTCGAAGAAACGGCTCGCCGATCGGAATGAATAGGCGAAAAGAGCCAAAACGATCCCCCTTCGTTTATTCCGCAACTTGTGAACAAATTCACTTCAAAATCTTCAAACTTCTCTTGTTTTCCTATCGGCATTAACAATATCCTTATATGAATCCCCTCTCTGCAACATTTACAAAATGAACACAACATATGGCCAATTTGATCAATAATAGCTGAGTGATTTCTCGCTGAAGCGCATCCACAACCCTTCTCAAATATGCAACCTGCATTATCAGAAGGTTAAATTTAATGGGTGAAAAGAACTGAAACGCTCACCTTGCACCCGCTAAGGATCACATTCGGTACGTTGTCGGTGCAAACGAATTTTCCTTCAATAATACGCCCATCGGTAAGCTCTAGCCTCAATTCCTTGCCAAGCCAACGATAAACGCCATCTGTGCGTTCGGACACTTCCACCTCTGCCATTTTGAACGTGGACGACTTACTGCGATTATCCGAGTACACAACAACAAAAGATTGAAAGAATGGAAACGACAGAGTGGCTATTGCAGCGTGATGCTGAAAAACACAACCTCACATATTATTCATCAATTTAGCTGATGAGTTTTCATTGCAGCAGAATAACTGAAAAAACAAATCCAACATTCTATTTACGATCAGCACTATATTACTCGTCTCATACCAATACTTATGTCACCTTTCTATTAGAATGATAACCATTTACGTGAGTCACTTTTGACTGGAGAGGAGTTGACAATAACCGCAAAACACTCGGCGAATCTGACTGGAAACTGGCGCTTGAAGACGAACGTCGAGAGCTATTAACTCACAAAACGGCAAGTGAATGAACTGAGGCCACACTATCTTAACTAATGAAAAAACACATCTGTAGATCAATTGCCCAAATGACAGGGGTGAGAGATGATCGAGTATCGATACCTCTTTTCATCTTTCGCATCACTGCATGATGTCATCATACACTCGTAGCAGAGTGCATATACATTTTTGAGGAGTATGCTTCAGTGCTGGAAGCAAACAGGAGCCAAAAGTCATCTGCACGCAAAGACGATGAAATGAAATGAAGCGATCAGTGATTAGCCCTAAGATGTAGTCTTTAATGAGGGCTGAACTAGAACGATTCGTTGGCATCTCTGATAATCGCAACTAAGCTCTCCTTTATGATTTCATCCACTGTTAAATGCTTTCATTTCATGGGCATCAGTAATTGATTCTTAGACGGATCCAAGAGAAGTGTGAAACACGATGTGCTATTGCATTTCAAAAACGGCAGCTCTCTACATTTGCTGCGAAAACTGCAAAAAGCATCGGTGGTGTTATTCATAAAATGCTTTTAATGTTACAGTTTTCAGAAGCTATTGAAATTCACTCTATAAAGAATCATATGCTCTGCTCGAATATGCCATGACTGCAACCTCGCACACATCCAGAAACCCCGCGTCTTGAAATTTTCTACAGGAATACCTTAGTCAAAAGTCGCCTATTTCATGAGCACATATGCAGACAAACCTTGTATGAATAAATTAGAAGATATTCAAAAACGACCCATCAAACATTTTTTCCCCTGATTCGATTTGGGTAATGATTGAACTAAGTACTTTCATTGGCAAATACTAGAATATCGTCGCGTTTAATAATTCGCTGATAACACATAATACTATTCCCATCCTCTTTGTCCTTACCATCACTGAAGTCTCACTTCATACGGCGACCGAAATCCTGACATGTACCTGCACCAGTATAAACTTCTACATATCACAGCAACACCACAAATCCTCAAATTTCCAGTTGCAAGCCGATTCAAGAGAAAGATCACCTCAAGGCGTACAGGCATTTTAAATATTTCAATGCTGGCTTCTCCTCTCACCCACTCAGCTTCCATCCCATAACCTATACGAAACGTAGCTCATTAACATATGTAAGCGGAGACATATGTGCCGAAAGAATGGCCTACTTAACAGTATGCGTATTTCAGCCCAACTGGAGAGAGAGTTCGCCGATTATAATCCGCAAAACTCCAAAAAAAAGCTTCAACAACAGTCAATTCCCGATAGTAAATAAAATATCGGATGAATAAAGGCACCAAATATTACTCTCTTCTAAAAAAAAAAAAATAATATATACGTTCGCCAACGAATGAAAGCATTCTGTATTTCGTTCCGATCAGCTCCATTTCTCGCACAAAATTACACACATGAGAGAATCCAACAGTGACGACACATATCAAACGACTGGAGAAAAAAACGTCACCGACGACCCACAATAAATCTCAGCTTTTAAAAGAAATCTCACCTATACGTCAGCAATTCCACAACAATCGAACGATGCAGTCTGAAGCCGCTTGAAGTAAAAAATTAAACATTGATGATGTATGTGGCGCTAATGACGATCCAAAAATTAAACGTCAGTCTACTAGAATCGCTGCTATCAATCGACAAGACACCGCCTCAGATTATATCCGATATCCAATCCCAGCGGTGCATTATTTTTACATTTTTTACTATCGCACATCAACCAATATATTCACCTTTTTAATGTATTTCAGCGGTCAGTCTATTCGTTCTTAAAATCTCACCTATCAGACGAACTCATCGATGGCTGATCACTGCTGCGAAATTTCATTGGCTGAAATGAAAATAATGAGAAAAAAAAACGCAAAACACTGCAATATATGAGAGAAAATTACACAAAAAAAGACATGAGCATCATCGAACACCAACACATACAGACCACCGTTTATTGCGTACAAAATGAGATAAGTCAAGTGGGCATTGCAGAGAGGTGATTAAGAATCGTTGCACGCATACGCCTCACATAAAGCGCAATACAATAAACTGGCCGCTGAATAATACAGGAACACGTCGAAGAATGAACGATGTGAGTTAACGACGAACAAGAATTTGAAACAATATCCTCGCAATAGGAGGGATTCATCCTTCACGCAATAAAAGCACCCACCGAATCAACGATAAAGTGGGCTAAACAGCGAAAATACCTTTAAAAAGGACTTTTTTTTTCATATGAGGGAGGCCGAGGTATGACGTAAAGAATGATGAGGGCCAGCATCTTAATCAGCGGTATCCTCAGAATTAACTTCGATCAGCCTAGCAGTCTCCTAACACTTAATTATGGCATCATTACACAAATGCGCAAAATCGAGGCTCAGTCCATGCGGCCTTTACTGCGGAGCGTAAAGACCAAACTGTAGACTTCTGAGTGAAGTTCGTCAACTTTCTGCAAGAAAATAGGTTCATATCAACTATTGAAGAATGAATAACGGTTCTGCATAACAGGCAGTGCAGCAAAAAATAAAAGCTTACCTGCTTTCTCCTTCGCATCCCTTTTGGATGTCAGTAAGCTTCGATTAAAGCCGAACCCATGTAATGCGTAACGATGAGGCATCTTCGAAGCGTCCGTCAAAATCAACCAACACTTTTTAGTGATATTGGGGAGGTGGTGGAATGATAAAACAACACAAAGGGAAAAATCATAATCTGTGAAGCAGAATCAGTAAAAACACAATGACAAACACAATAACATAAAGTGAGTCAACGTTAGGATGATCGAGGTCTGACGATGGCAAGATATCCAAGAATGAGCCACTTCGAGATGCAAGGAAAGTGAATGACGAAAACATGAAAAACACGTCAACAAAGCGCAAAGATCGACAATAAGCGAAACTTCCCTTATCCGACAACTTACGCGAAGCATGAAAATATTATACGATGAGCAAATATATAGTGTTCATAAATGCACAACGAAAATTCCCTCTACCTCATCCGATATTAAAAATTTACTCTAAAATAACCCACTTCTTCGCAATACTATCGACAGCTTCCCATAATTTAAGCATCAACTCTATCTTAATCACTTTGAAATTCTTTCCCAAATATTTCACCATCACGAATACCATTGTTACTTTAGACCAAATTCGTCTGCAAACTTTTCTAGCTCCCAACACTACATACAATATAAAATGAATAAACAGCAACTGAATCCAATGGCGAAATATAAAAAGAGCAATCAGAGGAAGGATGATCGACAATCGCTATCAGCGAGAAGATTGTGCCATCTTCTGTAAAATTGATACTTGATTCGGCAAGAGATCCGAAACTCGTGAATTCTTCGCCGCCAAGTATTTTTCGCGCAACGCAGACAGCTTCGTGTTATTATGCGCCTTCAGAAGACCAGTCGCGAATACACTTGCCCACTTTTGTATGTCCTCTGCCGATACTCTGCAACTTTCAGCTCCTATCAACTTCAACTTTATTAATCAGATACTTTCAACGAAGCTGTTTTTAGCTGAAAGCAGATTCCCACGAATGTCAAAATTTGTGAACCACCATCAATATCATCTGTGCAATATTCCGAAAAGAAAGAATCATAAAATTTAGAGCCATTCGACTATAAAATGAAGCCTCGGCTTCAAGAAATAAAAGATGCACTGCAACATCTCAGCTTCATACCGCACCCAAGAATATAGCACTGAACCTTGGTACTGCGAACATAAAGAAAATATTCAATTGGCCGCATATCAGACGCATAGAAATGTTGGGATTAACGTCAAACAAAAATTACCTAGCTAATCTATAGAGACTTTCAGGAAAATCACGATCCTCCAGGCGACTTGCCAACCAAAGGGAAACTGCAGCAATAAATGACGGCTTAAGATGGCACGTCGTATAGTCGCACACAGCATTCTCGCAGATATATTTAGCCATCGCATGCAATACTGCATCGAAGTAGCAACTGAGTCGACGAAGAAACTGTATCACATGTGGACGACCCAAGTCTACGCCGATCGTTGAGAGCACCTGTAACAACCAACAAATCAGGGAGTGCATCAGCATTACATTTGAGGCTCAAAGGTGGCGCGGATAGCCAACAACTCCTTGCAAATTTGCGACGCCCACAAAACGACGCTGTTTCAAGGATCAGTGAGCTATCGTGCTTCGAAAACACATTTCTTTATGGTGTCAGCGTGAATTTCCTTGCCATAAACAGTAGTTCATAGTGACATGTTGTTCCTCACGAAAGCAACTTATTCGTTATTCAGAATTGAATCCTCTTCAACGAAGCGGTGGAAAGTGTGAACAGATTCACAAATGCATACTAGACAGAATCAAACATCAATACATTGACCAATAACGAACTAGCTATCAAAAGACCAACCGTGATTTCCATATGAATAATGTCGTGCTTGCTGTACGCGTTTTCTGTGATGTAAACGTAATCCTGCAGCTCCGGAGCGTAAATCTCCTCGTATTTCGATGCAATCGACATACAAGTTATACCCACTAGTTGCAGGTTTGTCTGAAATGATCGATCAGCACTGAATGATAAATTGAGACTGACAATGAACAGGCCGAATCACAACAACCTTGTTGAAATAATTGACGACTTTCAAGAATATACAATAAAGACATGTTGCCATCAATATACTGCAAAACCGTGTATGGTTTCGGAGCTAGGTGGCTCTCATAACCGGCCTCTTCGAACCATTACGTCTTAACTGAAAGTGACTTCAGAATTCTTTTACACCTTGTTCCAGAATCATACAACTCGTCCCTTCCTACATTCCTTCGCGAGATAAAAAACCAATGACAAATATCGCACCTTATCAGCATCGCCAACTGCGAGATAGCGGTCGAGTATATTGAGGGTTGCAAAAAGCGTTTCTGGCAACAAATGGAAGCGAAGGTGCACTTGAAGAAGCCAATCGACCAATATCGATCGCATCTTTGGTGTTACCTGCGCAAACACTTCTCACATTAAGTCTGAACAAATCGCCTCACCAATTTCCACACTTTTCTTCCATTTGAACATACCGAAACGATAACTTGAGACGGTATAAACTCGAACTGGAAGCAGGGCAAAAAGCAACACCGACAAGTCACCGACCCAAGCCTATAATAAAAACGCAAGAATGCAGCACTCATCTATCGCCTTGATAACTAGTAAACAGTCTAATCGCACACCTTCATAAAAAGTTAAGATGAATAATAATTCTGGACAAGAATGCCCATTTATCTCAGAGCCAACAAATTTGAGGAATGAATAACGGATCGCAATAGTTCGATTTCAATGATTATAAACTTCAAATAACGCGTTTCAATCAACGTTTTAAAGTGACAGCTGTTATTATTGCAGCAACAACACAGTTGTAAAGTTGCACTTGTATAGAAAGAACTCATGATAGACCAACAAAAAAAACTGATGCAACTGACAGCGATGACCTGACGATCTCTACGGAAACATAAATAAACCTACGGCATGATCGGCAAGGAAGCCGGCCTCAACGCCATGTTTGTTTTCCGCAAAGAACATATAATCGTAAATATCGTCAGCATAATCACTGCAGTGCAATGTAACATCATCGAATCGAGAGCCTGTTAATGCCTCGCAACGGGTTGACTCTCGATGGTTGTCATTTGCTCCGACCAAATTCTCCGCCTCTCTCAGCTTCTTTGCATCTTGCTTCGTTATCAAAACCTTGAAAACTTCCGGCATTTAACGATAACTCAACTGCACCCTTGCCATTTAATCACTATCAAGTATTTCTAGACAAAGAAATAGAAGACAAATTGTTTTCTTCTTTATGCTGAAGAAAATATTTATGGAATCGCTGAAAAGTTAAAAATTTCCCGCAAAAGAAGAATATAGATACAAACTCTGTTTCGTTCCCTCATGCCTATTCCATTGAAATTCTGGAAAGGGAGGATTCAGTCCCCGGCCACTGGATAGGTTCAGTGCATGCCTCATTGCTTCCTCGAGCTGAAATGTCACTCACGACTCCTATGATCATTGAAGTGAACAGACCCAGTACGTTACCAAGTACAGATGTGAGCGTTCTTCACGCTTAAAAGCGGAGGCTATTTAGCGTAAAACAGTGAAGTGTCCTCAATATGGAATTATTTAAAAAGCATGACACCCTTATAAACTCTGAAGGAAATTGGGCGTTGATGGCTGAACTATACAATTAGTGGAAAAAAGAGGAAGTGAACGAAGGTTTCCATGTAATGCGTAAAAGCTTTACTGTATGACTGCGAAGTTAAAACCGACAAGTTGAAAGCAAAAAAGTAATGAGAAAAATTCGAAGAACTACAATAGAGAAACCTTTTGTTGAATTTTTGGACTTCTATCCGCTGCAGCGACGTTTTTGTGATCAACTAGAGTGCCACGTCGAACTGGAATCTTGTGAGCGACCGCATCCAACTTAGCTGTTGGCACTCCAACAGACGCGTTCGAGATACGGGCCGTTAGCGCGCCCATACGCGGTCTATGCTAAATATTCTAAGATCACTAACTGGTGCAATATTTAAAAAAGGAATCGCATAGAAATTTTGTTAAATGCAATTGATTTCTATTGCTTTGCTTCCTAGAGGTGGTGAAATTAGTGGGAGAAAGAGTGCTATTTGCTGAGAGTATTCTTCTCAAAATACGCTTTCTACGCTCAAACATTAATAGTTTAGATAAAAGGAGTGTGAGAAATAGAGTTGTACCACTAAAATAACCGTCAAATTGATTCAATGACGCCTAACAACATAACCAACACAACAATTCCGACGCATACATACTTAATTCGAAGAAGTGAGCCTTGCGAGAAATTCATATTTGCCTCTTTTGAGTTGCTTTATTATTCACTCCCCTTTTCGAACTTTATAAAACACAACGAGGAGGAGGATGCAACCCCAAATGCAATACCACTAAATGCACACATAGTTCATCACTAAATATTGATGCACTGAATTTTCGGTTATTTTCGTCCACTTATACGTCGACTATTTCAACGAACCCAATATATTGGGTATTTCCCATCTTCTCATTATCGAAAAGAACACGATTCAAAAAAATGCAGCGATCACAAAAAGCGCATTCTTGAAAACTCCGTGACGATAAATGAAATCCACTGATGAGTTGAGCATTTCGCGAATTTCTTTCCTTAAATGACACACACATACCATTGAGCCAAGAATAATATTCGACGAACACATCCATACAACGGATATTCAGAAAATATCCAAAAAAAAGCAATTATTTTTCACTAATGGTTATGACATTCGATTTCTCTATAGAAAACACTAATTTTAGTTATATATTCTTCGAATCACATTTATCTATCGAATAAAAATATAAGCGTGAAAAGAAGAAAAACAAAAGAAAAACCTTATCGACAGCTAGTGCATCATCAAGATCGCTTGCTGTATTCTTTCTGGTCGGCTCCCGTAGCATTGTCTCGCACCAATTTGCAAAATTAAACTATCTCGATGAAGAACTGACCGCCCCGCCACTCGACGAAATGACACACTACTCACTCCGTTCTCTTAAATTGATTCGCTGAAATTGCTTAGTGCAACGAGTGGAATTTTTATTCAATTCCCCTCCCTCGACCCTCAAAGCAAAGATCTCTTTCGCAAATAGATCTCCTAGAGAGGAGACATATTCAATGCTAATTATACCGACATGTATCGATGCTGTGAATGCACTAAAGAACTTCATAAAAAGTTTCTCTAAGGATCCCGGTTAACTTGAAGTTAAGACTTCAACTCGAACACACAGTTCGGGAGAACCTAGAAATTAAGACTCAATCTGAACATATAGTTCGGGAGAACCCAGAAATTACGACTTCAATCTGAACATACAATTCCCAAGAACCCAGAAATTAAGACTTCAATCTGAACATACAGTTCCGGAGCACCTAGTCGATAGACGAACGCATCGAATCACAGATGTTTTGTCTCGCCGTAGCAATGAAAAAGCGAAGCCATATGAGCAATCGTAATTCAATGCGCGCGAAGTTTTTCCAGCTGAGATTCGAGTCTTTTGCTTCTTGCAGCTCTATATTAAAAGTACTTCGCAAGCATTCTGTGTCGTTTCTCTTTTCTGCAAGAAATATTCACTGATCGCTTCGATTTGAAAGTTATGCAGATTTTAGTGGTGAAGTGGGATGCGCTCTCTTTCCCTCTTGAGGTGTGATGTTAAAGTTATATCGTATAGACAAATACACCAACTTCGTCAAATAAGAACTCTACTTCCGAATAAGTTCGTTTTTCAAAGCCATAAAGGAAGCTGGAGCTCATATTTCTTAGTCATAGCGGACTTTGTTCCACAACATTCCTTGATTTAAAATTCTCAAGATCTAGCACGAGTTCGAGCTCTTGTGTATTCATCTGCCGCCGAGTCTGTTGCAGATGGATGACGATCTTTTACTTCGAATAAGGAGAGAGTAAAGGCTTCAGACTGCTGAATTCATGGATGCCTATAAAAGAGGTCTAGATTTTTTCATCAAGTGGGAAGCACTAAATTGTTTATGCCGATGAAATCTGAAACAACACTATAAGGAATATACTGTTCAATTTTATTCCACCTAGGGGGGCTCATTGGTACTTTTGCAGACTTTTGCGAATGAATATTATACTTACTGCTAAGAATAATGTTTTGTTGATTTTCATGGATAGTCATGGTCTGGAGAATGCGCCAACTCGAGGTCACAGATTCTGAAGTAAACAATCAGCAAGACGGTGATATCTCTCCTCCATTCAATCCGAAATGGTTGCGAATTTCTTTGTGTCCTCAAGAGTATTTTATAGTCGATTACATAAGAAATAAGCCACAGACTGTTCCTGTGACACTTTGATAGAAATATAGATTATTTCTTGCAAGCACTTCAAGGAACCGATCTGTTGATAAGTAGAATTTGCAAAGATGTCTATCTCATCGATTGCTTTCGTATCTTTTCCCTTCCGTTCCGTGTTTGTGTTTATTCAAAATTTATTTACTTCATATTACTTGCAAATATTAAAGTAATTGTTTTGATATACTCCCGCATACAACATTTAGTCGAAATCAACTGCTTTACGTCTATTCTCATTGCGATCTGATCGGTTAAAAATGTAAATCATGCCAGTTGCAATAGCATACACAATGTTTATACACATCTAAGTGGTCAACGTCAATGACTTCGACTAGCGCGGACAGATAGAACAACAGACATATCTACAGGCAGATGATATCTCGTCGAGATATTAAGCTTTTCAAAGATGAACTTAAAAGAGCAAATGAAATTTGTCGGTGGAGATTTCCAGCGGCAACCATTACTTTCAGAACGCGTTACACGACGTCGTTTCATTGCTTCAGAGTATTTAGGCGATCGGCCGCTTCAGTGAGTGGAACTCGATTCTGAGTTTGAGTATAAAATAGTATTTGTGGTAGGAGACATAAGCAGCAGTTAGATGGATAGGCTAACTAAGTTACAACTTCCTTCTTCCATTATTTAAGCAAACTTTCAGATATTATATAAAATGTTGAATTGCTTAATATTTTGTTATCTAAACAACTGAGGTAATGAGCGCGAGAATTTTCACCGTATGAGTGGGAAAGGGGCTTCCCCCTTTCTCACTCATACGGTGAGTGAAGAGAAAGAAACGGGCCCAATGATCTTCAGTTCCTTCGGATTGAGATGGTTCTGGAAAAAAATGGAAGGCTGTGATATCAAAGAAATTAGAAAGCTCGAATTTCGACAGTGCAATAATTTTCGAGTGATTTTGGCTTCACGTTTCGAAACACCTCCTGCAAAATAGCGTTAATGATCGGTTTAATCGGCGACAGACGAACGACTGCAGATGGAATGCAACTATCATAACTTCTTATTAATCCGATAGCAACGTTATATCGCCTCTGTCTCATTGTGAATCTGTTGTTTATGTGTACTCTCCGCATGTCTGTACATCCACACAGCAATTAACAGAAGCGAAAGTTGATAAGAATTCACTTGTTGGTGTTGTCATTAGCGCTATATTCGATGCAAATGATACGACTTTTCATTTTAATCTAATATATCTGCAGACAGTGCCGGCTGCGAGCTTCATTGTCAGAATGAGTGTTATATTTAAGGCATCGTTAATGAATAAACGAGTTATATGAAGCAACAATGGCATAAGGCAATAAATTAAGCTCGGAATGGCAGGTCCTTGTTGGCCGCATCGTTTATCTTCTCCAACTTCGGTGTTTCCAATGATGCGATCACTGCAAACATTTTGTGAACACTGCTCTCAGCGGCCCTTTCAGTGAGATTTAATCGCGGAACGGCATTAAGAAATGCCAAAAAGATATTTCTGTTGTTTGTCTTTAGTGCAAAAGCAAATTCCTTTTCTGCTACTTTCGGTACCAATTAATTGTGGGAGAGGGAGGTGGTGTGTACCAAATAAAGAGCTTTAGAGAAGAGGGCAAGAAGGCCGTTACAAAACTCATCTTTGAGAACCAGCAAGAAGGGATTTTTAAAGAGGTGAAGTCGAGCCGGCCAATTCAGCCACTGTTCGTTGCTTGTCACGTATCAAAGCTTATTTTCGACTAAATCCATATACCCGAAAATCAGTTTGTCTCGTCTCACTCGGGCCTTTCCCTATCCTCATACCATTCTTCCTTCTCCCTTCATCAAAAAAATAAAGAAACTCGATTTGTGATTGCATACAAACATACCGAACAACATAAACAAGCGATCAACAATTTAAAGCTTCACTACATACGTGATTTTTGAATGACTGATCGGCACTTGAGGGGGATAGCGTGTGAGCGAAGTAATTGATGGGCACGTCGACTCTGACCGTCGAATGCAGCTTCGATACCCATTAACATCTGTGTACCGGCGATCTCATTGTACAGATTCGACACTTCCTTTGAATCGTCACATTCCTTCAGCTGCAACAAATCGAAATTTCGTTTAGTAATGTCACGAGAAATATGCATTCATTTGCACCATTCTGCAGTTAAATTCAAATATAATTAATTCAGAGTCGAATTCGTCCCACACTAGTAGTTTATGCTCAATTTTTAATGCAAGTTTGCATCAAGCATTCGTAGAGTCCTATGACTGCTGCTTTCACGTCTTTAACAACTGCAAAGTATTTCAATATTTGAACGCATCTAAGTTCCACATTATATATATTCAGCCGTTAAGTATTGTCGTAGAGAGCATTTTAATTTAACGTTTAAATTTTGAAAGGAGCTTAATTGCGAAAATTTAAAGAGTTCGTTGAGGTAAGCAGTAACCACCCAGGAAGCCTTTTGGTAAAAATTAGGTGCAACAACCGCCCACGACTGATATCGAAGTGTTCATATCATATCATATATCAGTTATCCCCATGCACAACGATAATTTGTTAGAGGCACCTGTAGATTGATACATTTCGCAGTACATTCGGCAAATGCGCAAGAGTTGATTGGATAGGCGAGTTGTCGAGAGTCGCCTTTCGTCAGGCAGAACTGTTGACATTTTTCGGCTACTGAATCTTCCATCGCGAGTGCACATTCGCTAATCCTCGTCAGCACTGAAATTGAATCGCATCGATGGAAGATTTATTTGATATTTGTTTTTCATTCATTATTAAAATTAATAATTCTTTAATTATTATTAAATCATCGCTATTCGTAATTTAACATAACACAACAAAAATCAAAGAGACTATTGAAACTAAATGAAACTAAAGAGAACAATTTCGTAGCGAAATTAGGAGAATGAATTCTAAAATATAAAGGCACAAAAAGCGACTGCTGTGAATAGATTAAAGACAAAGATGATGAAGCTTGTGAATTCTGGAAAAGAGGAGTCAATAATCCTCCCTTACTGCATTGATAATTGTGTTCTCTGAACTAGAGTTTAAGCTGTTAAACCCTAAAATACTAATTCCACAAATGTTCAGTGGCAGGTGCATGTCAAGACTATTAATTACCATATTTTCCTTATCATTTCACAATCGGGGGAGTTCAAAAGGGATTATCGATCTCCAATACGATATCCACTTTAGCTTTCTAGAAGAATTTTTTCATTTTTTGATATTAAAGGTTAATGACCATGCAGATAAATGCGCTTTTAAGTGATCACCTTGATGGCGCGATACGCAAACAATTTGTAGTGCAATGAGAAGTGCACTCGGTGCGAGACGTTCATTCTCGGAGCACTTGTTGAGCTCATTAAGCGTCTCACGATAGAATCTGCAAGAACTTATGCACTCATGAGAATATGACAATTTATGAACGGATAAATAATTTTTCCATAGGATGTCGATTCTAAAATTGTTCTTTTCCTGCATAGTTAAATTGATCCATCGATGCTTAACTGCTGGTAGTTGCTTATGTATATGTCACTAAATCATGAAAATCATAACAATATTATTTATATAACAAACTGCTATTTTCGACTGTTAGTTTATAAAATTGAACAACGCCGACGTCTTAATCGGAGCTTTATGTGGTCGGAATTGCCGTAGCTTGAAGAAATGAGATCGGATCCGCAAAGGAGTTATCCTACAAACTTACTAGAATCTCTGAACATTATTGAATTCGAGAGAATATATATATACAGACTAATTTTCTTCCACTTCTTAAGATGAAAGGGAATCTCCCTGGAAACTAAATTAAAATCGTCACTATCAGCTTTTAGCAAAACTGTTTGCCTGCATGTGACGGCCAGTTTATCGGGTTGTGAAAGAGAGGCGAGGAAATGATTTCGGAAGTCAATTTGATTCGCACGCATCTTAGCTTCAATTTGTGCGGATACCAGATCAACACAAGTCCATTCCGGCTTTTCATCGATATTCAAGTGACCATCTGCGAATAGTGCACCCGTATCGAACTGCAGATGCTTTATTTCGTCGCCGATCACTGTCACGAATAACACTGAAATATGAACCCAAGGTAGCGGAAGTACTTGCACGTCATTCGCTTGCATGTGAAAATGTTTTTCAACTACACACATCCAACTGCTCCTCCACTACTTCGTTTTACTATTCAACATGCCATTTATCTCATCGAAACCAGATTTTTTATGCTTAAACTTGTCAGTTGTTATATATATATATATACAGCTTTTTTGTGCTTTTGAATGGAGAGAATGTCAGTAGCGCCGGTTATGATTTTTCTCATCTAGAATTTGCTCGGTAGTATACTACAAAATTCTGCGTTCAAAGATGCAGGTGAGCAAATATTTCTGCCAGTTCCACTTTAACTATTCTTTATCATGCTTCTGATACTTAATCTGATCCTAGTCAACCGTTCATTTCCTCAACTTGCACAATGATTCACTGGTAGTTGTGTTGATTCACTGATATAATTTATTTGTCGTTTTTAGTCGTATTGGTTTATTTTGAGTGAACTGCATTAAAACATTGTAAGCATCGTAGACCGTAAACCGGATCGAAGCCAATCACGCTGCAATTTTCAAATTCATAAAATAATAAGTGGAACATTATTCACTCAATGTTGGATCTGTAAACACATTAAATGTTCAATATCGTTACTTGAAAATGATTGTAAGCTAAATGCATTTGCGTGGCCCTTCTCGTTTAATTCAGCACTACGATCATTCGTTCGCCGTTTCCTTAAAATTTGTTAATAAACAACTACTTAATGCTATCAGATACCGAAGTGCCGTTCACTTGAATAAGCAATAATCGATGAAATGGTTGATGAAAACACCAAACGATGATTCCATCGACAAATTGCGGTCATTCACCGACTCGTTCGAAAGTCATAAACCATCGATGAAAACTTCAATTTTCCACAGTGAAATTATGACAAGTATCTTTGATGACATCTTGAACTGCCGTTATGTGAACATTCGGAAAAACTTTAAAGTTCTTTTCTTTTTGCAGTACATTTCACCGCTGCAACTTATTTCGGATTCTATCGCAATTTAAGGAACTCTTATAGATGTTCTATTCCATCATCGCTCACTGCAACAAAAAGCTTCATTCTTTAAAGAAATCGAGATGGAAATATCCCTCTCAGCAACGCTTTCAAAGAATTTGTGATCCATCGTAATCAGTATGCGTTCATGTATAATGCTTAGTCCCGCATATATAAACCCACTTTTGATTTTCAAAAGCAGTAATGAATACTCGAATATTACTCGCTAATGGAGAAGCTTTAGAAAAGTTCAATGTTTTTTCGAAATTTAGAATAATATTAATTCATTTTAACCACACTAAATTATGTTCGTCTGCGTTTTTATTCCTATCAAGTGACAATTTATCGCGAAAGCTTTGAAACTAAATGAAAATTGCGAAAAATCTGTGCGTTCAACATCATAGAATAATAACGCTTTGTTGGGTTTTATTATAGGACTTCATGAAGCTAAACCG
Source organism: Parascaris univalens (assembly GCA_037576465.1). Taxonomy (NCBI): domain Eukaryota; kingdom Metazoa; phylum Nematoda; class Chromadorea; order Rhabditida; family Ascarididae; genus Parascaris; species Parascaris univalens. The sequence continues at coordinate 182,415,869 of CM075173.1, read as the reverse complement.
ATAAGTATGCTAATCAACGTTGACGAATGCATCAGACCGTTTTGAAACACTTCCATGCAATCGCAAAAAAATATATGGAAAGTGACGAATCCTCAATATTTAACTGCGTTCTATGTGAATATATGTGATTCTAAGATGGTGATTTTCTCGCGAGAAAGGGTTTCTGATAATTTCAGAAATATTTATCCTAACCGCCCTCCACTATTTACTGAAACAATCGAGGAGATATGTCTGTGTTAAGAAGATCCGCAGAACTTTTTGGCTACTCCATTCGGCTTCATAAAAGTTTTACAAAATCCGTTATAGCGTTTGGCATTTTTGAGTTTAGGAATTCGTAATTTCCATCTGTCTTTTTCTCCGCTTCATCATTACTCCGTTGAAGGAAAGAAGTTGTGGAAAGTTTATTTGATACAAATTCATTATGCCGACTTTTCATGGAATAAAATGAATTCACTCCCACTTTAGCAGCAAAGATTTTCACTCTTTCGATGTTTTTTTGGACACAAATAGAATTATTCTCTGTTTCATTCGATACTCTAGAGATTAAAAGCTTCAACCTTGCATTGTTTGCTTTCATAGGGAGATATAATCAGTCCGGGATTTGCAAAAATGGAAGTCATTGAGATATAAAACTTACGAGAAAAGACAAATCCGAGGACCATCTTGATGTGTAGACACACTGTGAACACAACACTATAAAACTCTAGAAATCGGATAAATCTTTGCGGTCGACTCCACCCACAAAGTGTATTTTTCAAAGATTGCGACCACACCTTAGTGCATCCGTTGCTCCTCAATAATTTGAGCTCAAATTTGCAAAAAAAGAATCCAACAGTTAGACTTTATTAATTCACATCACCTTCCGTTCGTTCTCTTGATACCAACGTGCGAAGAAATTGGGTAACGGTGACATTTCGCGTAACTGACAGACAGTCAAAGTGAGTTGATTGATGGGGTATCCCAAAAAAACCTTATGAGTTGCCTTGTCCGATGATTTAACCGTTTGAGGCATCGGAAAAAGAGAAGATACAAGAACTCGATATCGTTCCCATGCGCTCTCATTTTCATCTCTACGTGAAGCAGATAATTCAACGTGTCATCTTTATCGAATCTGTCTAAACGTAGTTGATATATGCACACACTGAACAAGTTCATGCAATGAGCCGTTCAGAAAATTTTCTAATCACTATCCACCACTGAATTCCATCTTAAAGCAGTGTCATGATACGAGTAATTTTGTGTGATTTATATTTTTGCCTAATTTGCATAACTGAAATGAGAAATTCACCTAATTAGCAAGCGCGAATGCAGCAAACAACAATCGGTGAAATGCACATTTCCCGAAAGTGATGGATGACAAATGTGACAAACGACGGATGATTTTAGTTCAAAAAATTTCAAGTTTCTGTTATTTGGGTATTACAGTGACTAATTCCTCGACTGTGATGAATCGACCACTTAGTTGATGCAGCATTATCGGCAGTCACCACTGTATGGGATGGAGAATTAGCAATTATTTCGATCGCAAATAACTATTCTCCGACCTATTTTGAAACAGGAGATGTGCAGTATGTTGACAGTGGTAATTTGAGTTGTTTCAATGACGACAAGCTCGTGATGTCGACAGCCGACAGCCATCAGACGGGTGCATTGTGTGTGTCTCTTTCAATTGCTCCACTTTGAAATGTTCCTCAGGTCATATTGAGCACTTGTCGACGAAAACATATTTTTGTCAACAATATTAATGTTTTAACCTTATGTGTCTCATCTATCCCAGTCGAACAAACATAGTTCCTTTCATCTCATCTTCTAGCTTTGGTCAAGTTGTCTGCGTTAATGAACTCAAGCTCTCTACAACAAGCTGGAGTGGGTTTGAGTTCCAGCCTGGTCAAGCCACTATACAGAGCCTGAGTGGGCCCGAAATCAATAATTGCATTTAGGTTATCAACGCTCTACAATTACACTGGCGTTCATCATAACTTGACGTTCCTCTTAGCTTTCTTATGGCTCATGCAAAAACTTTGACTCATTCAGAATATCCCCTTTAGGTGACTATTTAACCGGGTCGAAGTTCCTCGGTAAGGCACACCGCGAAAGATCAGATAATCGGAACACTAAATAGCCAGTCTCATATTTTTAATATTGTCAGGCAATCTTCTTTTCATGGCGCTGCGAAACAAATCGGAGCGCTGATAAAGGCGAGAATTTGATTATCCACTTGTCTCCGAAAAACTACAGAAATAAATTTTATAAAGCTGTCCGTTCATCGGTGATATTCGAAACATCACATACTCACGAAAGGATCATGCACACAGCTGCACAATCGCTGTCTGCGTGCACGGATGTTGACTTTGCTCCTCATCAATAATGCCACATTTTTATACGTGAAGTGTTGCGTTATCATGTGTACTTTGCAACTCCACAATTCAGCAATGAATAGACGACGAAATTTGAGAGTATTTCTCGTCGGTGTAGTACGGCAGAAAAGTGGAACAAATGAAAATTAAGTAAAGTTTATCAACAAGTCTTTTGCAAGGAATGCAACATAAATCACTAACAACGGAATTATCACTATGAACTCGAACTTACTGCACTCACTCATGGAACAATCCTAATCGCTCAAAATGTCGATGCAATACAGCAACCAGATACGCTATCGGAAATCGTTACGCACATAAATAAACAGCGATCAAGATTAACATTTCTTTTTACGCTAATTGTCCACATAAATTGGGTAATTTGAATGAAAGCCTATTCTTTTTTTTGTAAAAAGACTTACATCATATATTAGAATGACTTAAGGAAATCAACAAGTCGCATTTTGTGCTTGTCAGCAGTTGCTGAATTGCATTTATAAGAGAACATTAAACGAGCGACAGCTAACTATGAACATAGTATACTAAAATTCCTACACAAAAAAAAACCTCCAAGTCTTTTCGCCAAACAGCTTAAGCAGGAGTGAAGAATCATAAATTGCGAACTATGAGAGCAAAACCAGCTTAGTTGTTCTTCAAAAGCTAATTCAAAGAGCAGACGACGGTATGGATGAGGCAAAACCAATTCAGTTGGTTTGTAAGCGCAAAGGCTATATGAGTTGTAGTGTAGAAAATCAAAACTATACGGCAAGATGTCATATATATATATATGATATCAGCCTTATAATTCTAGTCTGCCATATATGTCATATAAAATGATATGTATCATTCACGTCCAGTATATATTCCTTTCATCACATTTTAACGACTTCAAGAATGCTGTAGAAAATTCACCATAACAATGGAAATAATACAATCAAATATCAACAGAACAAATGGTCTGAAGTCAAAAGGTAACTGAAAAATGCCTTACTGCTTGCTGTTTAGCTGCGCTACATAAGCAACAAGTTTGTCGACTTTCATTTCCAGCGCCAACAACCTTCGCTCCGTATCAGCAGACGAATATTCTGAATCAGCAACATTGATCGTCGAATCGCACTTAAGCTTTTGCCGCTTGCGATCTTCTGAATCTTCGCCCGAGGTACTCGAAAAACCGCTCGAAACGCTGTCTGTTGAGTTTGACCTTGAATATGACTCCACTGTCAAGCATTGCCGTCTGAGGCACTGAGATTTAGGATGAAAGCACCACTCTTCATTGCTAATTTCCACTGTCCCGTCTTCTGGAGAATTCCTTATATTATTACTTTGTGTCCCATGATCTCTTACCGGAAACGGGGATATTGATTCATTTCTCGGGCTTAAAAGTGCCTCTTCTAGGAAAGAATCACAGTCATTGCCGTTACTAGAAGCTATTTCAGTAGCAGAGTTAGCGTCACGAGCACAATCGCCGCAATGCCATTGTTTGTCACGAAACTCCACGAAATACAGCCTTCCCGGATCTGGTAAGCGACCGATGCAACGCAACTTCGAAACCAGAATTTCGCATATTTCTGCAGCGCTATTACAGTCGAGCAAATGCAATGCGAATGCTCTGTTTAGGCGCACCGAATGAACTCCAGATCTATATTCGCAACTCGAGTTAGTCTGTCGTCGTGATGCTGAAGCATTGTTGAACATCACTGTCACCGTCAGATAGATGCTCTCGAACTTCCAACTGATTAAGTGTGCTCGATCGCACTGAGTTCCCCGACCACGCAAAGTAACCTTTTCTAAGCTCGATGAATGTATATGACGAAATCCGCGCAGTGCCAAAAATAACGAGTTCTCTCGACTGGCTGGCGCATCTAGATGACGCTTACATCCACGCACACAAACGCGGACATATTTCGCCATCGTCGTTTTTTGTTGTGCTTTGTGGCAGACGGCAAGCGTGGACAAGCGTCGGGCTAAATGGGGAACTGAGAAGTGAGCTTCACATCGAGTCCGTTGATGACTCATCGATTTTGAATGGCCGTCTCTGGAGGGGTGCATGATGAAAGTAACGGTGAAATCATTAGCACCCTGCAAGCACGGCAAGCTCATTAGCTGGGAGATGTTGCAATGTTGCCTTCATGCAATGGAAATGAAACGTTCACACACATAAGAGTTCGAGAAATCGTATTTCGAACGGTGTTTTTCGAAGACGGAAACAATGCAGCGAGATTGAGCTCACTATTGAGGCACATAACTGAAGGTCTTTTCCACTCGTTTGTAGAAGTTTTTAACTTCCATTAGTGTTACTCAAATTAAGGCAAAACATTTTCCATCAAATTACGCAAATTAAAGCAATAAATTTAAAAAAAAAAAAACACTTAATGAACAGCAAATAAGACTAATTTCTATGCTAAACAAAACGAAATAGAAAAATTTCATTAGGCATACGTATCATGTGAATTCACAAAATCAATGGGACGAAATATTTATGTCTATATATATATATGGAAAGTTAGAGATGCAATATATATAGTATCACCTCTAACATTCGTATAATTGAAACCAAAATTTGAAACATTTGAGAATCAATGGATGTTAAAAGCGAAAGAAGTGAATGAGGAGAATTTCTGGAGAGGTGTCAGCTCGAATACTAACACCTTCTAATATCTAAAAATAAAATATGTGACAGTTGCGTTTTGCATCCCCAACGATGCAAACAATTTTTTCGCTGAAACAAAACGCGAAAAGCTTTCGATAAATTGCTATTTATTGTTATTGTCGTTACTAATAATTATTAATTATTATATTAATATTAGTTACTTCAACGTTATTAACTATGGTCATTAACTATTATTGTTATTATTATCATTATTTATTAATAATTTTAATCTTATTGTTGTCATCCTTAATATCATTGTTTTTATCAACATAAAGTGTCATCATTATTTATTATCAATAATATTTATTGCAACCACCACTATTGCTTTCATTTGTTTGTTTATTTCTTTTTGTATTTTTTTCCTGCTAACTCACATCCAGTAAAGCGATTTTGTCACACAATCGAGTGAATGCTCGTGGCAATCTCGAAGAACCGTAAAAAGTGTAGACGAACAGTGATCGTTCTCCGTCCAATAGGGCAATCAAAGTTTGCATGGTGTCCAAACGAGTCGTCGTAGCATCTGCTATATTTCGGCGATCAGGACACTGAAAGGACATGGCAGCAGCGAGAAAGAGTGTCAAAAACAATTGATCTACCCGATTAGAAGAAGGAACCAAACAACCACCATTGAGAGAAAAAGAAGCGAACTCAGAGAACCTAATAAGGCAAAGGAACAATAAATTGAGAAAAGAACAAGTAAAAAGTATCCGCCAGTCTTTTCCGCTCTTCAAAATCTGCGCGTAACTTTAAAAAACTATAAAGAGATGAAGAGAATGCATTTTCCAACGGCATTAAACAAAATGCGATCACTTATCGATTGTGTGAGAATGTTCCTTCGTCATCAATCATCAGACGTCGATCTCATTACAACACTCAATGAACTTACTTTCGTTAAAGTTCTTAATGTTGGCTTGAAAATGATAATTACTTTAGAGTTAAATTCCAGAAATTTCTTCATTAGTATTCCCGAAAAATTCAGCAATCCTAAAAATAACCCACAGATAAGTGTGTAGATTTGAAACGAAGTACGCTCATCGGCTGCTCGCTCTATCCAGCTAAATTGCAAATTTGTCGTCGTCAGCTGAAGTGGCTATCTTCATAAAACTTCACTTAGTTGTTTCCTTCACTGAGGTATTACCAATAGTGGGTACATACCGAACTTACCTTAGAGGGGGAAAAAAGGTAGAGCTTTGTAGGAGATGAGATCACCTTTCTCAAAATTCATCGATTTATGTGAAGATATGAAAACCAGTTCAACCCGATTTCTTTCCACTCTGGTGGAATTATTGTGAAATTATTGCAGCATCATTTGTCACAGTTATCGCTGATTAGCATTTTTTGATGATATTATTTGCTTTCATTATCACCACTTATCACTTTTATCATTATCACTTTGGTTGTTATCAGTTTGTTTATTATCACTTTGACTATTATCACTTTGATTATTACCATATTGTTTATTACCTTTTTCATTTATATCACTAATATTATAATTACAATTATAGTTATAATTATTATATCACTTATTATTATTATTATCATTTGTTATTATTATTATTATTTATTATTATTATTACAATTTATTACTATTATTATTACAAATTATTATTGTTATTATTGTTGCAAATTATTAGTATTATTGTTATATATTATTATTTTCGCTGTTAAGAAATATTATTTTCATTATCATAAGTTATTACTTTCATTGTTTTCAACTCTGTAATATTACTGCCGATTACTACTGCTTGTAAAGTGCTGTGTTACGCGCGAGCATTCATTCATTATAATCGTTCTATGAAATGCGCCTCTAATATCAACTGTAAAGATGAAGCATCTGAATAAATTTACTAGAGAGAAGGAAGCGCTTATGGCTGTGGATTATGTCGCCATTCAGTAACAACTCACCACTGAGAGGTGCGTCAGCACAATCTAATGGTGGGCAATGAGGAGAATATTTTTCACTTCTCTGCAAGGCATTTCTGTTGTTTCTATTCCCTTACACGTGTTGATTTCCAATTTATTTTCGATCTGCTAACCTCACGTTATGATGATACACGTTCACTTATGCAAATTGTCTCATATTTGCGGAATTATTCAATTAAACCCGCAAAATTGAGCTAATTAAATTACTATTGATGCAGATGAGTGATGGTTCTATTAGTTTGTAGAAGATGAAGTTTATTTGTTGTCTGTCGAACTTTTTCATTTTTCTAAACACTTTCCTCTCTCAGAGGTATCGCATTGAAGTTGAAGCAATCGTCAGACTTTCGTGAATTTTCCGAATATTTTGGAAACATTAAGAAAAGCATTGGTGATCGAATTTTTCACCTGAGAACTTGTGAATAAAATCACGGAGTTTTAGTGGAGGATGAAGCAGCACTTTCAAAACATCTTCCAATTTTCCCCTTAATAGAACTTTCAAATTTATAGAGTTCAAACATCATTAATCGTAAAAGTAAACCCTAGCTGTAATCTAATATGAGCAAATATTGGCCATAGAAAGTGCTAATGTACGTAAGCATCGTTTGGGAATGATGGACATTTTTCAACGAGCCGTTATCGCACATTCGACTTAGGTCAATTTGGTGTTTGGAGGGCATTCGGCATCATCTGCTTTTATGTTCATGCTTCATAGGGCTCAATTATCTCGTAGCTTAAATATCCGTGAAAGAGGTGAGACATTCTTCGATTGTATTCAATGCGAGCACATTTGCTAAATTTCAGCTGATTTCTTCAATTTTTCGTTGATGGCACAATAAATGGCCCTGAGTAAAATCGCTATCCATTTATTGTTCAGTATTATAAATGTGAGAGTTATATGATCTACTGGTAAAAACACTGAACACAACGTATAGGAGTCTAACTCACTGCAAATCCCTATACGTAATAACTGCCATCTTGGCTCACTGTCCTTCCCCCCTACGCCATTCCGATATTCTTTCATCTGCAAGCTGTTACCACTTGTATAATTTATCACAGTACCACTACATCAGTGGTGATTATGCATTTCTGGACTTATTGTATTCTTCCTCGCAATGAATTCACCTTGTTCAGTTAAATGAGTACTTCTCAAGTCCTAATGACCGTAAAGCGAACGGTTTCTAGCCCGTGCACTATAGATGACTGAATTTACCTGCTCGTCATAGTTGAAGCATTCCTCTTTGTGAAATCGAACAACACTGCTGGTGGCAGAATTACCATCTACCCTAGACAATTTAACTACAAGCTTATGCGACCCCATATTAGTAGACACCAACGATGACAGCTAATCCAGTAGCAATCCGTAATATCCATATCAATGTGTTTTTAGGGAGCCAATCAGAGTTCAGTTTCGCTTGTCACGATAAACAACAGCGCCGACAGCCATCGTTGGTAAAATATCTTTACTATTTTACAGTCATAATAGAGTGTTGAAATTTGTGGAATTCTATTTGTTATTGCACTTTAAATGATGATTTTATAATTTTTAAATCATTATGTGAACGTTCTAATATATAAACCATTACGTGGAGGAAAATTCCGGCCTTGCAACAATTGCGAAGTTATTGGTACTTACGCAGCTCACTCACTGCTTTTGGGGGAAGGGGCAAGAGGATTCCAGATTTGCACTGATACTTGTGCGCTTTCGACATTCACATTCATCACCGCACTTTAGTAATTGGTAAATGTGATCGATGCTGTTAATTTCTTTTCACCATATACATTACAGATGTTATTAGAGCCGCTTCGTTGAAATACTATTGTCAATCCTTTATCAGCGCAATAAACGTCTCCTTCGAAGTGATAATTTCGATTTTCTTCGAAACTGCCTCTTCCTAAAATATAGGACTATCCGTAAATTGCAACTAAATTTTAACATCGCTTCACTTACAACTTTATTTACTCTACGATATTGGTGCGATACCTTATATGGTTATCATTATTCGTGCTTTGTTTCATTATGGTTATCATTATATGGTTATCATTCAGTGCTTTGTTTCATAATCACATTCAACCCATAAAGGCATTTCTTTGTCTCTTGTAAGATATTGATCGGACCCATTATGTTTCAGCTTATAAAATATATGGAGTCATTCGAGTGGAACTCTCATGTAAATTTCGAGCGGAAAGGTGGAAAAATTAGAAATTCGCAGTCGCAAACAAGCATGTAACATACTGGTGATTTAGTCCAGCTAGAGAGCTGCTGAGAGCATATTCGGGTGTCGTGACCCTCTCTCATCAACAAGGCGCCTTTATGGTCCAAGAAAATTAAGTTCAAGCAGGTGTCTTTCTAGACGGCTAATGAAATCTTCACACCGAACCGTTCTATAAGCCTATTTGCTTGAAATAAACTATGTGCAGCTAGCTTTGTGAAAGAAAATGCAAATCGTTCAAGAATTGGCACGTCTGAACTGATCGATTTATTGAGCTTATGCATTTCATCTCAAAATTTGCTTGCTGTTTCGATTTCGATCAATGCTGGGATTTTCCTAGGAAATACTTAAGACAATAAATTTGAATAGTACATTTCAGTGGAGTCAAATTCGACACTGTCATTGTGCGAAACCATCACCACACTCGTCGCATCGAATCGTCGAGAATGTTTTTTATCGGCTATATTGGCCACTGCGATCACTTCACTCAATTGTTACTCATAACAACGGTTGGTGCATTCATTCATTTATATTCTTTACAGATCCAAAGATCACCATTTATTACTGTCTCTTACTTCTAGCTGCATTAGTTAAGAATTGTGTATTACTTATTTTCTGAGAATGAAATGTAAATTCCTCTCGAAAGAACCGTAATTCCATCTTCCTTGCCAATATATCGGAAAATCTGGGCAAGAAATCTCAATCGACAATAAGACTTAACCTATATGATTTCGAAAATATTACTTCAGTCAACATTTTACCGCAATGTTTACTTCCTTCGTTTCTTTCGTTATGCAAGAAGGGTTCATTAATGCCCCAAACATATTCTTTAAAAAGGCGCCTATTGAAGAGGTGTAAATCGATCGAATGAAGTAAGAGAACCGAAAAGATTGCATCAATGACACCTATAAATTATGCAATGTTTGTAGTGAATGAATGGATGAGGTCCGAAATAGGCGCGTTGGGTGTTCGATAGGTGCGAAGCAATCAAATGCTGACAGCAATTATCAATTGCTCATATATCGCTGGATGTGTATTACTGTGTCCCTTCTCAGTTTGTTTTTCTTCCACAGGCTCTATAGTGCAAAATATTTGATTATCCGGCCTGCCTAAGCACATGCATCACTCACGTAAGCAAACAAATTAAAAAGCGTTCAGAGTGGTATGTCATCATATTTTATCTATTACAGCGCTTATAATCAAGTGAAAATTGAGTTGCTAATTTCAGGAATGTTTCAAATTAGGAGTTCAGGAATTGATGTGGACTCAAAAAGGGATATCGTGGTAGAGCCCAATTACGTTTCTTGGCGCATCCCGAATATTTATTACGTCCTCTTGCTTGCTTTCTGTCAATAGCAGACAACAAAAAATGTGAAGTGATCTCTGTCGTCATATCCTGTAGGTCTTATGTGGGCTTTATATATTTATGGAAAATTATAGGCTAATTTTTAGAACCTCTAACAATGCATTTCAAATTGAGCTCTCCGAAAATTCTTCTCCGCGATGCCATTGTTTTTTACTAGTTCAATGATGCATATTTGCAACGTGTGGGAAGAACTTTAACGTTCCAACGCCAATTAAATGCGAATATAGTTTCACTTACCTCATCGCATGTTTTCTCTCTGAACCATTGTAGACGTTCATCTGCGGTTCTCAAATCAAACAAGCGTTGAAGAAGTGGGAATTCTACTGGGTTCGAAGGTCACAGTTACCACTATTATATCTCATTTGCGATCTTCTTAGGTCTTTAGCATCATCAAGCCCTCCATATTTCCCGACCAGATGAGGTTCAATTTGGGCAGCGTCGGTTTTGAACTAATTGCATTTTTGGTGCATAATATTGAGCCAACGTCAGCCAGACGGTGAAAAGTCTTTGTTTGAATTTATCGAAGTCAAAAATACAAATCAGTCACGGAAATCTGCAAACCATGCAGTAATTAATTTCTCGAACTAAACACAAATTCAAAACACTCTTTGTGTCTTTTCACTTCGAACCTAAAAAGAAAGGTAAATTTATTACGGGTAACTCATTTCCTTATTGATTCATGTTGCATAGAAGTCTGATGACTGCGAGCAGCGAGAAATGTCCTCTTGGTCGAAGAGTATATTTGCCAGGTAGTTACTGAGAGACCTGAGAAGATGGTAATCCGAGGAAATCGTGCCCATTCTACATGGTCTACATGGTGATTGTGTAAACATTTCCAGGCGCGATCAACAGATCAAGTCGGACCTCCTTGAAGGCATTTTGTCTCGCATTGTCTTACAGATCAGATATTATTGTTTGAGGGCAGTCTTAGTGGCAAACCCGCGCATATTCCGCCGTGTATCGAGCAATGCCTTTCTTCGGTGCGTATTTTTCTTTTGGCTCGAGTTTAACTCTTGGTCTTCATCTACGCTATAGCGCTTCTTGATATTATGAAGGCACCTCTACCCGTATTTCTCGTCCCCAATGATGACACTTCTAGATCACTCGGAAATATGGCTGTGGGAGAGTTGTTGACAGATCTTATCTCGATCAAAAATGTCCTCCCTCGTTAACTGACCCCACATCGATCGACGAAACTTCTGGACTCTTCGGAGCTCGTAATTCGTGCCAAAGATGTGGGAATAGCTAAGCGATCGGCTGTTCTCACATGGATTAACCTCTGTGATATACTGCAAATCGCCGATTGTGACATCGGAATGTTTCCATGATAAACCCTGGTCGGCAAGATGTTAGTCATCGGAAAGAAGTCTGCAGAACTCATTGTCGTGATTGGGTTCACAAAGAGTTTTCAGGTGTAACACATTACAAATCTCATCGATATGCCTGCACTGTTAGATAATGCAATATGAGCCCACAGATGAGCATCATAAACGTGAACTGACTTTTAAACGCAATTTTTAAAGAACAGAAAAATATCCTTTCGACATGAAAATGAAACGATAATTGGAGGAGATAGAGGAGAAATGTATGAACTGAAAATGAAATATCCAATTTGTAATTAGTTAAATATGTAGAATATTTTTGAAGAATGCAGTGCTTCCAATGTAACATTTTCATATTGCGTATTTAGTTTAATATATCAGATCGACGCATATTTGGAAAAGTATATCAACGTGTGTCGCAACGAGCATTCATATTTGCTAAAGGAACACCACTAACTATCTATGAGCAAACTCAATGCGGAAGATATCGCAATTTTCCACTAATTTTATATCGCTCGTTAATTGCAACGTTATCAGACCTCAAATATACCACAAAGACTGCCGTGTTTTTCAGCTGCGGAAGCTCTACGTAACTTTATTTTCCAGATTAGTCTTCTAATGGCTGCTTTAGTTGTTCGCTAAGCGACTTAAATAGGGCACAAATATTCACGAAGCGTAAGCCTACATATTGCCGAAAACTGTAATTGTTGCACATCAGTTCAACAATGTTGGCTTGGCTGAGAGCCATAAATTTCGAGCAGCGGCAAAGTCGATAAATCTCTGAGATCTCCCCAAAAAACAAACCTTCGTACAGGTGCAGTTAATGTAATCTTTTTCTTAAAGAACAGGCGTCATTAAGCCGATCGGCGAAGATGAGTGCCGTTTTTCATCGATGTTTATTTCGTTTATCTCAATTGGCTTTTCAGTCCGTCAAACGTCACTTCCTTATGTTATCTTTATAAGCGGCCACTAAAAAGCACGCGCTAAATGTGCAAATTTAACTGATATGCGGCGGCGATACTTGCACAGAGAAGCATTGTTTAGACCACTCGATGAAGACGATAATCGCAAAGCGGAACGTGACCGAAAAGCTCGAACTTGAAGAGTCAATCAGCTCCTTTCGATTGACGTCACGTTCCACGGAAATGTGTAATATTCGCGCTATAATTAATCAATTGCAATGATTAAAACAAAAAGTGGCATTGTTTTACGAGGATAACATTGCTAACGCGTATCGATAATTTACAATTTCACGTCGTCACGTCATCCTCCGACTTCTGAAACTAAACGTAAATCCGCAACGAGAGCAGAATTTCTTGTAGCTCTACCTCTTCTTCCTTTTAAGCGGTCTCGCTCACCCTCCCCATCCCTGTCGCTTCCATATTGAGCAAAATAAAATAACCCCGGGAATTTAGATATGATTTCAGACCTATCCCGCTCAGTATAATGCTTTCTTCTTTCACTAAATCTTTTCGAGTTCTATTCCTTCAAGCGTTCAGTTTGCACTCTATGATAAATTAATCATTACGGATAAAAATGAAAGTCGGATCAATTTTTTTTCATCTGCTCCTCTATAATAAGATTGCAAGCGATTGGTTCACCCATCTACTTTACTCGTATTCGACGCGAAGAGTACCATACGCTCGGAATGAATATTTTCACATATGTAGTGAGTACCAACGATTTCACAGAGCACCAACGATTCGTGTAGAATGTTCTTTAGAAATAGTGATAAGCGATGTTGAAATTACAAAAATAACATTGCACTTGCTTATTGCTTCATATGATTTCGAAGGGAGCTGACGTTTGCATATGATCAAATAAGTGAAATAAACCGCTTTTAATAGTTTCTATCAATATATTCAGCTAAGAAAATTCATTGCTTTTGTTTCAATAGAACCAACTTTAGAACCTTAAAAGTCGATAATCGGCACGCTGACGCGATCGACGAACGAGAGACCGGGACAAAAAATTTTATTCTCCATGGAGAAGGTTTTTGTTGTCACACAGATAGGGTGATACAAGTTGGCCCAACAAAAAGGACTTTCGAGATTGATGCATCTGAACTTCACCTAGGATGCCCTTTTTAGATCATCTATTGCCTCCTCTATGTGATAGCTTGCGTCGAGTAAGCTAATTTTTCTAAGTAACAAATCGAAGATTACGCACGTTCGTTTCCGATAATTACTTGCGTTACGTCTTCAGTGATAGCACATTTCTTATTCCTCTCGGAAAATGCGCAGCGGTTTGTCCTTGAATCATTAAAAGATCACCGAACTTCAATTAATTCCATGTTGCGAATCATGGGTAAGGCTGAGGTGGGAGATTCGTTTTAAGGTACGCTTCGACGATTTGATATATCATTTTGTGCAATACTTGTTGTTTCGTCATCCGTCATTCCAGAAATGTTTCGTTTGAGGCGTCTATTTTCATCTCACTGCCCATTAAAAATTGAAAATGTGAGGATTCAAGCTGATGTCCTCACTGAATGGATGTGTATCCCGTAAACAGCAGAGTCAAGCTCATGAGCGCGCCGCTATCGAACAGATTCCTCTCGGCCTTTTTTGCCAATGCAAAAATGCAACAAGTCCTATGTCTATGGCAAATAGCGAGGTTCTTTCTCCAGGTTTCTTATCCACTCATCGATGCTGGACACGTTTTTCAACACCCACTCCAGTCATATCTTTCACCTTATATGCTGAAGGTAATAATCTCTCTCCCCACTCTCCCTCTCTCTCTCTCAAGAGAAATTTTCTTTCCTTATCTGATTTGAATTTATGTTTTAATTTTCCTCCTCCGTTTCTTTTTCGGTTTCGGAAAATTTAAGGATCAATCAGTGAATCCCCCAGCTGACCTTAAATTCCATTTTTGCAATCAGATATCCGACGCCATTTTTTGAACAGCATTTCAATGTTCCGTCTTGATGAAATTGAAACTAATGAAATTCATCATTATCGAAGTTTCTATGCGAAAGCCTAAAATGCATGGAATCTTATTGAATCGGTAGTTTGCACTTGACGATTGATAAGTACATTGTGGATGATGAATCTCACGAGAGCGATGAAGCCAAAAAATCTATCCAAACCTCATTTGAATTTATATGAAAGCATAAAACGATGAATCTGAGATGGAATAAGAGGTCGATGTCGTGAAATGAGATGAGATATTTATGCGGAGTAATTCAGCACTGTTGGCTCCTCCCCTCTGCATGCTTACGAATAGTTTTGCGGCTTTTGCATTGCTTTGTGTGAAATGGCTGCAGCTATCCCAGTCAACTCTTATTCCAGTATGTTTTTGAGATATTTCACACTATTGCAATAATTTTTGATTGATATCTGATAGCTTTACCCTCAGCTCGAAATGGAAATGACGATTATGTCTGCCTTCTACGAGTCATTTATTTTTTATAGTTTTGAGACTTTCTTCAGAAATATTTTCTGCAAAATAAATTGAAAGTTCTCATTGAATTCAGAAATTTAGATTCCAATGAAAGCGCTTCATTGAAGTGTAACATCATATGCGAATGTGCTTATTTATATATGTCTCTGTCTTCTGTCTCATTATCTCATGATTGATTGCGAAGCCTGAAAGGCGAGGTTTGTCGATGATTTTCATTGATGACGATGAAATTCAGCGGGAAAATCGCCTATAATCTGCTATGTTCGATTTGATTTCTATTTTCCCGTAAAAATTAATAGCACTTAAATGTATTAGAAATATTTTCTTTGCTGCTATCAGTCGAATGGAATCCACAAGCGATTTTTGTCGTTAAGGATTTCTCCATTCGATCGCTTCCAGAGAAAATGGTATTTTCGTTGTTTTTGACTTTTTTCTTAGTTTCGAAAGTTGCTGACTTGATATGCTGAAGTGCAACCACTATATCATTCTGGCATACCTGTACTTTCCAGCTGTTTGATCCTTCCGTAGTTTGGCGGAATTCTTGGGAGGAGGGGAGATGATGGATGAAAATTTTCTACGTACGCACGTGCATGGCTCCAGATACGTTCCCTCGTAACGTATGAGCTTATGCAGTGATTGCATTCGGGTCTAATGTTTGATAGCTTTAAAAAATTCGGGTCCTTTCATTAAGACGGGCGCTTTCAAATAAAAGGAAACATTTCAATATAAACCATTTAATAATTCACGATCCATTAAGAAAACGCATATAGAAATGGTCTTTAGTGCTGAGATTTTCTCCACAAATTTTTTTTCTTACAATAAAATAGCATCGTTTCATATTGACGCTCGGAATCCCTTGCTAACGTATGCCTCACGCTACTTCACCCAATTTTATTGAGATTGCTGAATACTAAGATACGATCCAAGTAACGAGGATTTATAGGACTGAATTCGGTGCCAGCTTCATATTCACACATTTTTAAATATATAATTCTACTTTGGTTATAATTTTGAATATAATATCTTATAATTTCCTTCAAATAGTGCACTTTTCCAATAAATAATTTCCATAGAACTTCATTCTTGGATTTCCATTTCAGTTTACGAAAATCGTCGAACATTTTGCTAATTGATTTCAAATGCTTTCGTCTCTCTCAACGATATTATGTGATGGCCATTAATTATTACGCATCGCAAAATCAAATTGTATGCCATATTCTTCGAGTTTTAAAAATGATCTCTCCACACATTACTTCAATTCAACAATTCATTAGCAGATAACTAACTTCAAGATCGAAACCACTTGAGATCTATACGTTTCCGATTATAGTCCAATAGTTGCATCACTCAGAGGCAATGATGTTCGGTGGAATTCCTCATCCGTTTCATGTCTTTTTTTGAATTCCCTTTATAATTTACCACACTAATGAAGATCAAATTCGAATATTTCAATTATTGTCTCTTCAATAAAGTGGATTTTATTCCAAATTATTCTCACACCGCCATTTATATTCATCCGAATTTTCGACCACAATCATATCTCTCGGATATATGCCTTTAAAAGCTTCAACGAATATTTTCAATTATGGAGGGCAGAATTTTTTCTCGGTTAATTACGAAATAGTTGATTCTAGGTTATTGCGGCATCTCGAGGACAATGCTCGTTAATACCCATTGATAGTGTCATGCATAGCTGATTACCATTCCCAATTTCTTTTTCTTTTTTCAACGCGTTCATCCTTTATGCTCTATTGTAACTTTGCTTTTATTTTATAACCTTACTTTTCCAAAGCATGATATGGTGATGTCCTTTGTCTGTGCATGCATGTATCCGTCTGTGTGTCCGGGATGAGGGGGAGGGGAGTTAAATTCAGAAATCAATAAAGCCAGGGATTTTGCAGTATGATATTTATGATATCTATCTTGTAGCAGCAGTCTCGCTTACCACGATGTACGTGGAAGAGGATGCCAGCTCACAGCGATGAAGAACAGTTAACGTACATTTCACAGCAATCGCGTTACGGAAAATAACTTGTCTATGAGAGATTCACACGTGATCAGTTCACCTCAGATATAACACACAACATTCCTTGATTTACTATATATTTTTAATTTGTGAACGCTGTTGGCGAAATAAGGCACATGCAAAAAACGCATATAAAGCGAGCCTTTTGTGTATTTCTCGTTATTTCGTACTCAATTTTCGTTTTTCTTTACAAATCTATTCAGTCAGCGTTTCTTTCAATTGTCCTCTTTGTTCGTCATTCTGTCGAGTCGGCCGTATAATTTGTTTGAATAGTTGCGATATGGGGAGGATGGAAGTTTTCGGAAATTAATATGCTTCGTTTATTGGATAGAAATATTGAATAAACACTAAAATTGATGAAGTGCACTGAATGTTCTCTAGCTAATTGGCCTGAGTTATATTGAGAGAGGTGAAACTTACAAACATCGCGGTTAGGATGCCTAAAGTTGTAACTTCGTGCTGCGTTGCAATGAGAACGGCTGATGCTAATTGCCCAGAATTCGCAATACATTCAAAAGGGGCACGTGATGCATTGCTTAAATATCATTATCGCCGAAGATTCCGTACAGTGAAATCAAGCAAGTGTCCCGAATTTGAATGTTGCGTAATCGCTTTTTAGAAACAATGGATATTGTGAAGGGATGGAAGAATGGAAAGGGGAGTGGTAGGTATGAGAGAGGGGACGAGGGAGGGAGAGCGCGCCCAGAGGGGAAGGTGAGTCTTTCGTCTTTTCATATGTGGAAGAGATGGCCGATATTGTTTTGAATGTACGCCTGCTTGACTCAGCATGCCTCATGCGAAGATTATTTCACAGCTAATCTTTAAATGTTCAGTAGTCGTTAAAATTTATTACCAACATTTTTAGTAGATACATTATCGAGCTATATGGAAAATAGCTTGTCCGCTATTTCGCTGAAATGTTAAATAAAGCAAAAAAACTAGCAATTGCTGGAAACTGATAGCGCAAAGAAAACAGTTGAGTTTCATTTTCTTCAAGGGAGAGATCAATTGTATTTTGTTGATGATGAAATATTAAGTCCTTAAAAAAATATTTCGAATAACAAATAAATGGAGGTGATTTTTGAGAATCGTGCCACGATGACCTCGCCGAATTGATGAAATGGGAAATCAACGTGCAACCGCCGCCTATCGAAGAACTTCGACGCTTAACGAGTGGTGCATTTAGCAGTAAATGGATTAAATATGCGTATGCAAAGTTCAAAAATGTTAGTACTACTACTATATTGGAAATATTTTCCTTAAATGTGAACTTTTCGAAAAGATTCCTCAACCTCAGAAATACTTAAAATACCGAAGAGAAATTATGTAAATTATGAGCGGAAAAATGGCAAAAAGCTAAAAATAATGGGATTTAAGCGACGAATTAGGAACAATATTTCGTCGTATCGGCTCGGTCAACTGAAGTGTGGCCTCAGAAGTGGGAGATCGCAGGTTCAGCTAACGTTTGCGACACATCCTTTTAGCCAGCCTTAAAGAATATACTTTATTGTTATACTATTGATGGTGGTCAATGCTCTATAGTGTATTTTATTATTTATTGGTCATTACTGGTTACCTATTTGCAACATGCGAATATACTGATGTGATATTATTTATTTATTTCTTATGTGTTTAAAACTGTTATAATTTTTACTTATAAGAAAGAGTGCACAACACATTAAGAAATTTTTCTAATCGAATTCCTCGTCGAAACTTATCGTATAAAGACTACAAAATATTTCTTTAATCGAATGAGTGCAAGTAAAATGACATCAGCGTCCCATCTCCTCAACAACAATCCAACAATAGGGCGGTCTCAGAAAGGAGGACAGCTTGAGAAGTGCAGGAGGGCTGTGGTTGGCGTCATTTCACCACTTGACCAACAGTGTTTTGAATTTGAACAAATTAACTGAATTACTTCGCCTTGTAAGAGGTACTGAGCAAGAGATGCATCGAAGAGTCAAGATTTTCTTGGTGCATTAAACTTGTGATCACCTTTTATATGAGACGATAATTCGCAACGTTTCATGAAAGATTCACATGGAGAGGGGAGAGGCGGGTGAATTTAGGGATACAGTGGACTTTGAAGAATTCTCCCCTTTGGTTCTTATCCAACTTTCCGTAGCCGCTAGCTAGACGTATCGAATTTCATTAAAAAACTCATTTTTCACTTGAACGAATTCATTTTATCACGAAATCGAACAATTTGATGATAGTGTTTGCGATGCGGTGATTAACGTTGTAAATTACCACCATTATTTGTGCACTTAACAAAAGCTGTTGGAACTTTTTCTTTGTTTTTTTCCACCAATCTTTAGACATAAAATGGAGAAATTCGACTAAGAATATTATCGTTTACTGCGAAAGAACTATGGAGTATGGAAGTAATTTTCAACGACTAAACTATTCATCCTGGACAGTTTTGAGTTGCAGAATCGTTAAAGTTGTAGGTAGCTAACTCATACTCAAGATCAATTTTTTTCTACGATCCTCACAAGAATTCACTGATGTGAGAAGAGAGAAGAAATGCGCATAGAAGTGCAGGGAACGACGAAGTAATTGTTGATGGGAATGTCAATTTTTATGGATACGCAATAGTTAGATTGGCGTTATTAGCTAAATAAGGAGGAAATGAAAAGATTGAAGCAATTATGTTTTAGGAATAACTATGAAAGAAGCTCGTTCTCTTGCTGAATTAAATTCTCCTATTCGACGAAAAATAAGCACCATCACATATAACGAAGATGCGATTTCATAAGACGTCGGCATATGAACAATTCTCAGATATTCATAGGTGCATAAATAATGATCGTATGAGAGGTTACTAATCCAAGTTTGTGGATCGTATCGTTGAAACTCTTCTACGCCGACCACTAGGCGCTTTTTTAGAACTCAACAGAACATATCTGTTCCACATATCGTTCTTCTGATCGACGACAACACTTTTAGAAACATTGAAATGTAACCGACTTTTAACTTCTATAAAATAATTTCGAAGTGAATTGTGAGTAGAATCGATACTTCTACTTGTACGAATTGTTCGATCCTCGAAATGTAAACGTTTTCTTCGTCAAACGTCTTCCGAAATGCTCTTCGGAGATTGAGAAAATCATATTTGTTTTGTTTTAAATTGTTTATAATGAAGTGAAGCTGTTCTCGATGTTGACTTTTGTAAGCGGTGCAATTTTTTGTTTGAGGAATGTCCAAGTGGTCGAATGCGCATCCAAGAATTCAGAAATCTATTCGGTGCATATCTTCCAAGTCGTGTCAGCAATGCTTATATGCATCGACTTTTCTTCGCGTTTTCTAGAAGTCAAGAAACTCTAACATTTCAAGTAAGCTTATACGGTCATTCCTTTCATTTGCTGGTAAATATTTATCAACAACTGATATATTTAAGGGAATCTGCTTGTATTAATTTCAGGAATATATCAAACGACGAACAATTAGATTCATTAGCGACATAAAGATGGACGCAAATTTGTATTTTGGACAAGTGGGAGAAACTAATTGTGAAAATAACGAATCGAATTTCGACGTTGAGAAAGATGCTTTTTTGAACATTTTTCAACTTAAACGAGAATTGGTGTCCCTACATTTTAACAGAACAAATAAACTTCCTCCCGAATAGACGAAAAAAACCAAAAAAAAATACTGCCGAGTCTTCGCGAGAAAAATAAGAAAGAAGCGAACCATTTTCCGTTCAGTCTTTCCCTCCCCCCCCCCCCCCCCCCACCCCATTTCTCATTAAGGAATTTAGCGCTTCAATAATTACGCCTCCAGTAAATGAGTAGTGGATGATAGCTGAGCTTGAGGTTAGATGATGATCCCCATGAAATTTTTTAATTTCAAATTTCATATTTGAATATTACTACGATCTGTTCCACAGTACTTTAGTTATATTTCAAATACTCAAATACACGTTTTAAATGCTGTTGCAATTAACTCAGATTCGCTATATCATTATTGCAACTTTCAGTAAAATATAATAATATTTAAGGAATTAGTTGAAACGCTCGCAATGCTCAATTCACCAACTCCGTTGTCAAATGCGCATTGGACAATGCGGCTTATTAAAGGAAGCGACGATGGAACAATCAGCTACACGGTTCATATATTGTTGAACAATTTGCTTCCTTTCCATGTTACTCATAATAAGTGCAACCGGTTGCTGTCACTTTCGAGGCTCATAAAGAGAGGCAAAGTTGACATTTCATCAACTCTCTTTTTTTAAGCGAACCTCTATTTTCTCGTAACGCATCTCGTAACGCGATTTCATTTTTCCCATCATCGTCGTCGCAAAAGTGTTATATTCACGAGTGGAAGAAGGTATCAAATTTCAAGGCGAGTTGATCACTACTAACAAACGAGAGGAAATGAGAGGAGAATCGATTGCTTAATTCAACTAGACGACACTCTCTATAAGTTAGTTCACTACAAAATAGGGAGTATATTCAACACCAAATTCAATCTAAGCAAAACTGAGGATTTTTCATGGAATCGTTAATTAATGGAGCTCTTCGAGTTCCTATCACCGGTTCAAATATTTTAATATCTTGCGGCTTTCTTCCATTGTTTTCTTTCGGTAATAAGCAAACTCAATTTCAGTGATTACTTCCATAATTAAATCCTATATGCAAATGAAAACATTAAGAAGAATTCGTCGAAAGATTTTGACGCCAATATAGCCGAAGCCGAATTGGAACTTATAGCCATTTATGTGGACACCAAAATACAAGTGAATATTGAAATTCCACTATACAGACATTTTCACTAAGCGTTCCACCTCAACATTAGAATATACCTCGACATTCTGATCCGTTAAACATTTTATTGATAACACTTAACTGCAAGAGTTCCTATCTCCAACCAATTGAAAGACATTCAGAAATTGCAGGATTTCAAAGATTTTGTGCACTCCGTGTTTAGTGAAACGAATAAAGAACTAAGGAAGATTTCAACAGCATCAACAGCACAAAAGAAGACTCCCACGACGCCATCAACCCAACTTGTTGACAATGGAATCGACAAAAGAGCTGTTCATGTATTCTCGGTATGATGCTCTTCTTTCCGAAAAAAATCACTGAAATAAAAGCAACACAAATCCTTTTTGACGTGCTAAAATTTTTGAAACAGTGACACAACAAGGTATTCCAGGAATTAAAAAAAACATGAGATTCAAAACCATTTTCAAGGGATGAATGATGTGTGATAGCGTATCTCAAATCGGTACCCTTGGAAAGCGATATCAACACTGACAGAGTCGTCATATAGTGCAGTGTGCTATATGGCACAAGAGTGCGAACGAAACGATGCACCGAGCCATCTCTTCAAGGATTTACAGCACTGTCCGCAAGGGACCTGAGAAAGGGCAATTTCACATGAAGAACACTCACAATATACGCTAAAGAGGAGGGGGGTATACGAAAGGAGGGGAAGTGTCGGCGAAGAAATTTAATTTCGTTTAATCTTTATAGACGTGAATGCGAGGCTATTCAGTATACCTTTAAATGGGCTGCATTTCTCATCACATCTTACTGCTTCACTTATCAATGTGTGAATCACATCATATATATATAATTTTATCACCTAGCATCAACTATTTTATCAATTAGCACCGACTTCATCAACTATATATATATTCATCTAATTTTCTCGATTTAATTATGATCCCAACTAGTATCATCATGCCGGTGATTCCACTTCATACATACATATATTGTGACCATATCAGTTATGAGCTACCCCACTAAAGGAGAATAATTTATGGAATATATTACAGAGATTGGATAGGAATAACGATGGATTTATCGAACTTGATGACTTAATCGATTTTTTTCAAGTAAGTCAGTCCACACTTCAGAATTCCTAATTTAGACCATTTTACGTACTTAAGGGACCATTCGCTTAAAGCAGTTCGTAACGCTTTTAAATATTATCGAAATTTCATATTCCTTTTTCGGATGTCTCCATGTCATCGTCCTGTCATTATCATCTTGATTTCAATGAGAGATTTTATGCGGGATTTCTGATTCCTAATGGATTTACCGACTGCTTAAAAAGAGAGAAATCTAATAAATTCCAACATTTTCACTGAGATTATTGATTTGGAGAAGTTTGTAGAATAAATCGGCATTATGTTACATCGCTAATTGCAACAAATTTCTACCGTTTTACATAGTAATTAGGAATAAACGATGATCAACCATCGTATGGATTGCTTAATTGAGATCGATCACACGTTAATTAATGGCCGAAATGAATCGGAAAGTTGATTCTTTTTCAGCGCGAAGATCGAGTGGATCCATTGGGTACATGCTCACGATCGGTTCGAATGTCTCACAATAAATGATCCATATTGCAATCTCTTTGCAAGAACAAGAAAATAATACATTCTTTTCTTTGTAAAATCGTAACATATCCCATATTCAATATACGCTATTTTTGGATTTTTATCTTCTAGATTAAAAAAAAGATATAGTATTATCAATCTTCTTTTGAAGTTTACACTAAGAAAGCAATAGCTTATCGGTGCAAATTTAAGATGAAAGCGGAAAAACAGGAAAATGATCGTCGATTAAGCTGCTGGAATTTCAATGAGTGAATCCTGGCTAGGATGCCCAAAAAAACAAACGACCGCATGAACAGCGGAACTACTCCATATAAACTCACAGTACCGATTTTAAACTTCTCTATTCTTATAGAGCAACACTGCCCTCACGTCAAACTCGAGCACGTTGCCTGGAGTAAACAATGAGTAATCTTGCAAATCCATATTGCTATTATAACTACATCGGAAGTCGTATTACTTGTAAGGCATAAATAACGGCCATGAAATAAAAAAGATGGAATGGACTTGCAACTCGACGAATGACCCACCCTTTACGATTAGGCATATAATTTGTCCACCTTCACCTATGGCTGCATTCACAACCAGTACCTTGAAGAAAAAAAAATTGACTCGTTTCATCATTTTTAGATTTCTGGTTTATTTAATTTCCGGTTTCGACCTTCACATTTGCACATGTGAGTTGCTGAACTCGATACGCTTTGTTGAGAAAAGCAAAAAATGAGTGCTTTGCTATAGGAAACTGCGAATATAAACAATCTCGCTCATGAAGTTGCCGAAAACAAAAGAAAATAAAACTACAAACCTTATTGTCTAATATTTCCGAGATCAATACCAACCGATTAACAAGGCCATCATGTTTGAGGAGCGGAAATTTGTGGAAGATGATTGAAGATTAAAGAACAAATCCGACTTTCTTTGATAAAATTTACTTTGATTAAAGCACAAAGATATTGGGTTTTTTTTAACCCAATTCCATGAAGGTAACAAAAATCCATTGTCGCACTGCTTCAGGATAACGGCAGCAACGTAATTTTTCGTTCTAGTTCCACTCTGCGAAACAATTCACCTCATTAGAATATAGCAATATGAGTGTCACTTGTGAAACAGACAACAATGCCATTTGTTTGCGAATATCGTTTATATAAAAAAAAAACATAACACACCTTAAAACTACGAATTATGCTGAATATTACAAAATTGCACTGAAGATGAAAAAAAAACTGAGTTAAGACTCAACAATAAAGCGCCACAAACATATTGAAAAGAGAGTAAAGAATGCTTATTAAGGAGGCAATTAAACAGCGATGGATTAAAATCAACAGTTTAGGTTAGTCTAAATGACCAAAAAATATAAAAATTAAAGAAATATATTAAAGCAAGAACAAATATTCACCGGTAAATATGAGTAAGCAGCAGATTACGAGAGCGTTTCACGCGTCCCACAAACATATTCGCTTACGAAAATAACACTTCTACAAAAAACCACTTATATTCATCAGACAATAAAAGTTCCTATCTCTCAAAAAACGTCACCTCGTAGCTACTCTGAGGTCCATACTAAAAGTTCGCTCCTAATAAAACATTAGATCTTTTTTCCCCGATATCGTTATCTCTATGAAAATTAGCGTAAATAGGGCGATGAGAGAGAACCACTGCTTATATTTTGAATATTCACATAGCACTTTCTTATGCATCAAACTAATCGATAATTTTGCCGGGTATTGTTTAAAATGGATTCTCAATATTTCGACGTGTCGTGAAAGCTTCTAAGAATAATGCAAAATATTAACCGTACGAATGGCATAAGTGATATTACTTTCTCAACAGTTTAGAAGGAGAAGAGACAAGAGCTGCACAGCAAAATTTCTAAACTAAGCCTCAAATAAGGTAAGGTGTGCATTCGATAAGAGAGCCTCAAGAGGGAATTCAATGACGCCCTAATGAAGTGCGCATTTCCCTCATATGATGAAATAATAAGCTCAAACTGCGTTAAAAATATATCAACCAGCATAGTTGCAATGAACATTTCGCAACTTACCGAGAATGGATTATAAATATAAACGACTACGACTTACTATACGGCACATGGTTCAACCCATAAGGAACCCAATCCCGTTCATCTCTCATCTCGAATATGTAGTATATGATCGGAGAAGATCGTCAGAAAAGGAAACGGTGAGGAACAAATTCGGGAATCACAGAGAGAAACTCCCTCACCCATCAGATAAATTTGGAACTATGGTATCGTTACGGATCATCGTCGTACTCTTATTTGCGCCCCCATTCTTTTAAAAAATCCTTTCGCTAACCCACTCCCCTGCCCTCCCAAAAAAAAAGAAAAAGAAACTCACATAACACAGTTTAAAACAACTTCCCTCTGCGGTCTAGACGAAGACGGAAATAGGAAAAATAAAGCAAGCTCATCTTATGCGAAACTAAACGTCGAAACACAATCGACGAGTGGCACGTATAGGACAGCTGATCTGAAATGGTGAGATAAAACACTATGAGCTAGGGCAATGACGCCACCCTATACCCCTCTAAAAACTTTGCCTCGCTGCACACTTCATTAGAACATCGAATATCCACAATGTAAAAGCAATATATGCGTGTTCAATCCACCCAGAAATGCTGAGTCTGAGCCCTCAAAACACTTTTGAGCCGAAAAATACTGTCGATCCTACGATCTCACCATCAAATCATCTACGGCAAAGATAGCAACGAATATAAGAAAGTATTACGCGACAAGTCCTAAAAGACGAAAAGGCTGCAGGAGAAGATAAGAATAGAAACGATATTGAACATAGAGAGACGTGAACCAGAACGCGTACTGCCCGATGATCTTCCACCACGAGAAATGCACGCGTGTACCTTGTTCACCGCGTACGAACACTCCTTCCGTATAGTAAGTCTCTTTAAATAAGTTTTATTCGTTCGATTTTCGATCCGGCTTATATTTAAGACGAAATCACTATGCTACCCAGGAAAATAGCATCGCAAATCTTCCAATATTCTGTGAATTATAAGTGGAATTCATTAAATTAAGCATGATTCTAAAGTCTATAACTAACAACGAATAAGA
Organism: Parascaris univalens; assembly: GCA_037576465.1. Taxonomy (NCBI): domain Eukaryota; kingdom Metazoa; phylum Nematoda; class Chromadorea; order Rhabditida; family Ascarididae; genus Parascaris; species Parascaris univalens. Next base: position 182,389,182 of record CM075173.1, on the reverse strand, counting down.
AATTACTCCACTGAGCACTTTCAACCAATTTAAAGCCTATTCTCTAAGCATAGGTCATTCGACTACTCATTCTGTCAATTCACTTCAAAAGTCGACTTCATGTGAGAAGTTAACATGAAAATGCTGTCATTACTGCGTCTTAACTCATAGCAGTTAAATAGCACCACTTAAGGAAGTAAAACTCTATGATACCGTCTATAATCATTTTTCACTTTATTAACCTCATTCAACCACTCATGCCAACTTGATGTTACGATTGCGCTTCTTCTCTTCCCCTATCCAAGTTTCTCTTTTGTCCGTCTTCATTACTTCGGATACTACCCAATTAACCGGCAAACGAGTAAACTCGCCCTACTCATTGAGCTCCTTCGAATCCTTTGCTAATTCAGTTACTACCGAAAATACCTAATAATTCTAAGATATTTCTTCACCACCACCGAGAGTTTTTATAGTAGAGAATACTTTGTCCTCATAAACAAAAGATAAGAAGCAGCATTACTGTGTGCCCTTTAAGCAGTCCGATATGATGACCAGTATGACCAAAATGAAACTAGTACCTAGCATGTCGTCCTTTTCTTTATAGACCTTATACATCCAATCCCTTAGTTTGTCGTCGTCATGAAAAGGAACCTGCAAATTCAAAAACAAAAAATTCAAGGAAACATCTACACTCTTCTCTACGCTGTCTTCTATCGTCGATCTCTTCTTTCAGTTTAAAAAATGCCCTCGTCTATGCCCCTAATTTTAGCCATTGTTTGCTTTGATTTAATTAAATTCACTGTTAGAATTCGGATAGCGAAGATGGATGCAGAGGGGTGGGGGGAGGAGGCATAAGAAGCATAGACGTCAACCAATTACAACACTCGCATATGCGGCATTGTTGTTCCCTCCTCACGTCCACAACTGCCTCAAAGATATACGTTCAACTGCTTTAAGGATTTGAATTCAATTCTGCTAGTGCAACACAAGCACGATCCGGGAGCAAGTACCGTAATGTTTAACACCGTTTTAGGACTTAAAGCAAGAAAAATAACTGGCGAAATGCTCTGCAAAGCAAATAACGGCTCACCTCGGAAGCATCATAGATTTTATAATTGACAGCAATGTCACATTTCTCGCGAGTCCCAAGACTCAAAGTGGCCAAGCTCAACGGCATTGCACATGGATAAGCAATCGTCACATCGAGGATGTATTTGATGGGAGGCCGTGTCTCTGAAAAAAAATTCATTTCAGCAAAATATCACCTCCCGATCTAGATCTCTCATTTTCCTCAAAAGATATCACATGTTCGCTAGCAATTCAATTGTTGTTCGCAGCATACTTAGCACACATACTAAAAGCAGCAACTTACTGCTCAAGAATCGAATGAAAATTCGTGCGACGATGATACCTAAAAGTGAAATTTTTACCTTCACTCTAAATGAAGATGATTCATCTTATACAAGAGTACTTTCTTCCGGAAATTATGCCACCTAAAATACAATATTAAAATAACTTTCTCTACTATAAACCCTTTGAAGCTGATTGGTGGAGTTGTCTGCTGTGATAGGCGATCATCCCGAAGTCGAGATCACGCTTACTTACCAGACAATTTTGCAAAAAAATTTGGAGAAAAAATGCCACTAAATAGTCGGTGAACTTTTGTTTAGAAAACATCTGCTTGCCGAACATCGATTGGAAATCTGCTGAGTGCACACAACTGTCCTAGTCAAATATATTGCTCGCCGACAAAGCACGCTACCACATTGAGCTCGCTTATTTACTCAGATCGTGCTGTTCGCTCTCGTTTTTGCTTGCTGCTATGCTTTCGTCTTCTTCGATCTTTCAATATTTCAATTCTTCACTTATTAGGAGAGGTAATATAAACCTCGCAAAATATAACGAAATTATCGCTGAGAGGAAAAATTATAAAGAAGAACCGGAAAAATTTTCAAAGAGAAACTACATTAGAGACGTTGTGATTTGATGAATCTCGATATCGAATTATATTTTCTTCATACTCGACGCCGTTTTCACTCTCAGTATCGTGAACTTTAGATTTCCTTATTTTACTTAGAAAATTCCATCTTCATGTTTCATGAAATCGAAAAATAACACGGCACTATATACTACTCAACAATTTATGGAATCACTGAAAACAAATTTATTCATTTCAAAGTATGACTGAACGGCCAACTGCTGCTGATCGATGAATCTATCGAATTTTCCCGGCGCTCCTCACCTGTGTGCAGAAAGATACGAAATAAAGGCTAATGAAGGATCATTAATGTTTCTATTGCTAAGAATTTATTCGAATCATTCATATGACATACTTCAGTTCCGCGCAAAATCCTTCAAACGGATTTCTTTATAGGAAACTCATCGGAACTTTAATAAATCTCATAAACTGAGGAATATCACATTTAAATCTCGGCGAATACGCTCGAATTGGTGGTGGAAAAATGATTACATGAGAGACTACATTCGTTCATTCATAAATGTGCGGCTATCAAACTCGAATGTTTACGTAATCAAATTGCTACGTATGCATTTCACTATGTGCTGCTTATAAATGATATGAATGTAACATTTTAATTGTTTTATAGCCTTTTTTTTGATAGCTGAAACTGTCAAATATCGACCGACTCGCCGTTGGTTTCTTACTTATTTACTTTTTATGCTGGTGAGACGCTTGTTTTAAAGTAATTTGTAATTGTAGACATAAGGAAGTCTGCCCACAATTACAAATTACCTCCTCTCGTCCGTCCACTACTTCAGGTTTTTATTCATAAGTGAATTTTCTAGAACAATAAGACCGCTATGAACGAAACGTGCTCGTATTTTATCTTTCAGATAAAACATAATCTAACTGTGTAATCCCTTTGCGCAGCGATGTGCCTAATATGACTATAAATGTGTATCTGGAAGGTGCCCCCTTCCTCTCGGATATAGACTAGAAACGTTTCTTGCCGAGATAGTCGCTGAGTGAGAGCTTCAAAAAATGCGATACTACAGCTTCAAAACAATTCTTCCGAGAATACACAAAACTGCTGTACTAGAACTTAAAAACAAAAATTATTTCCACACGAAGTATCACTACTTTAATTTCCCGTGCAATTCTTGCACTACTTTCATTATCATCCTATTCACTATCTATATGCAAGTTTACCAAAACACACTGCATTTTCTTTTTCTAAGAACTCATTTGGCAAGTTTATTTTATTTTATTCCATATACGCAAACAGTTTCGGTCAGTTTCTTCACCATTAATTTAAAAAGAAAAAACGGTGAAGCGGCTAGAACATCCGGCACGATATGCGCTTTTTGCATTCCGTTCACCACATCAACAAGCATTTAACTAATGGATTATACGCAAATCCGTCGGCACTTTCAAATGTTTTCCACGCTTAATAGATAAAAGGAATAAGAACGGCCAATTTCTAGCATCTACTCAAGGAATCTTGTGAATGCAACTTTAGTGGACAACGAGAGACAAATACATGGCATCAGCTTACACATCCCACTATAAAAAGATGGAGCAAATAAATAAGTAACAATGAGTGAAAAATAACCTTAAGATGGCTAAGTCATTGGATCACTGAGCACCGAGTGATCGCTAATACTGCATTACGGCACAACTAAAAGGACAAACTGAAGGCAGAGAATATTATTTCACCAGATTTGCATCAACCTAAAATCCATGCACAACTATAAGCTGTCATTCAACTCATCTCTTCTCCAAATATATATATATATACAAAATTGCATAAGGATTTCTACACAGATTTATATGCGCAGAACTATTTCATTGCCATCACCACCTGTCATGCAATGCTGCACTTCTCTAGAGTTTCAGAACTCACGAAATGACGCGTATCCTCGGAGTCGAGTTTGCACCATTATGCATTCCCATTGAAAGACGTCTCCAAACACTCGCAATGTGTTATCACCTTTCTTTCACATTCGTTTCGCCAATACTCGTAATCATATTGCCTATCTACCTGGCAAGTTTCTTTGGAATGCCTCTTAATTTTATGCTAGTTGCGATTCTGTTATTTCTATGCATAAACCTTAAAAAAAACAAAGAAAATCCCGGGAAAAGAGGAGTTAAGAAACAGACTAAAGTTAAGAAAATGGATATAATTGTCAAGCTCAAGAAGCTGAGGTAGAGTAAACGAATCTGGCACTTATAGTGAGTGACACCATATCTCACGGCCGTGAAACTGCCTTTAGGCAGTGATAAGCTTAGCACTCAATAGACAACGAAATTTCTAAACGATCACAACTCAGGAATAAATACGAAAACAATACGTGGATCATATGTGGAAGTAATTTGAACAGATATGTGCCAGAACAGGAATATCAGATATGATTAGCGCGAGGCCAAGCAAGCCTAGTTTTTTTTTAAAATTGTTTCCACGAACACAAATATTTCAATATAGAAACTTCCATTACCTGATATGTATGCGAACAATGTTTCCTCCAACGGTGAAACCCATAATTTTTGGTTGCACTTACATATATAATGAATGAATTTGCAGGCATTCACATGCTTCTGGCCATTAATTCCTATTTATGCGATATGGATGTTCTACGATAGGAACTCACCACATTGCGGTGGCTACTCAACAAAATGGTTTCGCAGACAAATTATTCACAAATATATGGCAAACTACTTTCCTGTTTCGTTGCATAAAACCGCCGAATTGCCCCCCAATCATGTAATTTCCAGTTCCCTTCTTTTTTAACTATATCAGCGAAATTCACTTCCACAGATCTGTGAAAATTTCATTAGATCGACGACTGACGATCATCATTCCAACAGCACTCGTTTACTGTTAGTATTTGTTGCGAATGCTTGGATATGTTCGTTTATCTGCAGACTGAAACAGTATTCAACTAGCTTGAGCCCTTCTTAACTAGCTCGCTAAACGATTTTCATATTAAATTTATTCAACAAACGCTAAATTAACCATGCAAGCAACCGATAATCGACATTCGCGCTGCTCTTCACTTATTGTTGAATAAATCCAATCACATATAAAATAAACATCAGATAGGATAGATGCATCCGAGAAGAGGAAGAGCATGGAATTTGCTGATGTACATGTGAAATATTCTAAAAATAGGATATAAGTTGCCTACAGACTGTCAATTACAACGGTTTTGCGCTAGTTACAACTGTCCGACGTTTCAATCGTTCATTAGTATCATGAATGAAATTCTACTTGCGCAAATCGCGGACATAAATCCCGACCCCATCTCACTCAATTCTTTAGGGGATACTGACTCTATAGATTTCTACAGGATTGCTTCATAAATGAATAAAAGAAAAAGGCAGCTTCATCGTAGGTGAACTGATAGAATTACTGACATTTCCGTCTCAACTCATTGCTACTATTTTCACTTAAAAGCAATCCATTTTCACTTCGACAAGTTTATCAGTTGCAATTTAACACAAAAAAGATCAGTCAATTTCTGTAAAACATAAACGACTTTAACCGTTTAATTTCGATGATAATTTCTGAAGAACAATCAAAATATTTTGCGAATAATATGAAGTAGTCTTCCCTTGGTTTCTTCAAAAAGAATTTAATGAGTTCCTTTGTGGTTATTTTCGAGTTCGATTTATCATTCCATTAGTGGAATAATTATCAAGAAAAAAGCCTGCACCTATAATTTTTTAGAACTACTTAATTGGCTCACATCCACACGGTATCATATCTGTTGGTTCATATACAAATTTCTGCACAAACGGTACAGGTGTATTCGAGAAATTCCCCTCAATGGAGATTCGACTCTGTACGCTAGTTGGTCAGTTCTGGACACCACTTCGTCGTGAATGGGGTATGCTACATGGATTAGTCGACTGCAGCAAGGAAAGTCTACAATACTTACTCGACGTCGACAGAACGACAAATAATATCGTCGTGTTGGTGATTGGTGAGTTTATTCACTTCTAGGTTCATCATCTCAAATACTGAGGATAACGATGCTAACAGCTGTGACGAATCCCACTCCCCCTTCCTCCGAACGATGAAACTAACAGCACAAAAAATCAACTGCATAAATTTTTGGTATTAGTGGATATAACTACTCACATCTAAAAATGCGTTTATTTCCGATCAAAGCGTATTTTGCAATTGACTGAGAGCCTTTTACTCCATCCCAATTCCCTTTGAAGAGTACTTTCTGAGGTGTGCTTCCTGCAGTTTTATTCTTCCCCACAGAGATTTATTATGTAAAAGAGATGAATGCTTAAGGTGGGGCTGAAGAAGCACTTGATGCACATCCAGGTAGGCATGTTCTGACGTTGAACTCACGCAAAGGCTTCATCAGGATCGCACTCAAAACTGGCGCCTACCTCGTGCCAATGTACTCGTTCGGAGAGAACGAACTTTTCGACCAGGTAACCTTTCAACTTTCAGTAAACTTCTAATAACGTGCCTATAAGTCCACTTAATACTTAAATAAAACATTTAAACATCCTTCAGAATTCCTGATCAACCAGTCACGTAGCCTTTCAGCCATTAACTTCCTTCAGGACTGAGTGAAATAAAATGAAATGAAGTAGACAGAATAAGCATAACCAAGCAGAACTTAGAAGTGATTTCATAATCGCTGAACGTGAAATGCGCGTTTCTTGAAGGTAGAGAATCCGAAAGGATCAACAACGCGCACTATTCAAGAATGCCTTAAACAAAAACTCGGATTCTCACAGCCATTATTTCATGGTCGCGGCATTTTCAACTACAACTTCGGTATATGGCCATACAGGTCACTCGTTTAATTCATTCCATTTATTAAGCAACGAATTATCGGTCATCGAAATGTTTCATAAAAATCGTCTTCTGAAAGTTGCGTAAGCAAGGTTGGTGCGTAAAGGAGGAGGGAGTGTGTGGAGGGAGGAGGAGGGGAGGATGGAGGAGTATATGCTTGGCTCAGTTACGTGAGGTGGCGATCGTTTCTTAGACGTGGCGATCTCTAAGCTGATGTCGCTGCACATGGACAGCGCCATTACAAATATCATCTTTCAAGTTGAATCTCATTACTATCGTTAAAAAAACTAGTTCACTGAGAACGTAAGGATCTGAAATCATTGCCCTAAATCACTGTTGTCTCCGTCGCCTTCTTGCCTTAGCCGCAAAGTCAGAATGCCGTTCTACGTTAGTCGCTCATTAATCAAATCAATGAAAAGAATTTCATTTGAATGGATGAGTGAGGAGAAAAAGAGAAAATAAAGGTTTCAATGAACATAAAGAGCAAAAAAGTTATCATTCAAAGAAGGAATGTGCCTCAATTATCAGCAAAACATCATTTTACAGGCGACCTATAAACAGTGTCGTTGGAGCGCCGATCGCTGTCGAGAAAACAAAAAATCCCACAAACGATGACGTTGATAGATTACATGCGAAATATATCAGCGCATTAACCGAGTTATTTGAGACGCATAAAACGAACTACGGAGTACCGAAAGATGCGAAGTTGATTATCAATTAAGCATTGTAAACGTTGAACGCTCCCCTAAATGATAATGAATTATGTAATTTGCTATTCCGCATACTTTTATTGGAAATATTGTTTCACATACAGAATGAATGTCGATAAACTGGTGCTAAAATATGCAGAATTCCTAGCAACTGAATTCACTTGCAACTTTCTAAGGTATAAAGGACATTCCGCAATTTCCACTTACCCTCTAAATACTTCAAATAATATAGCAGAAAAGAAAAAGCATCTACAGGTAATAACGCCATTGAAGGCAAAAATCCAACGCTAAAAGACTCCACAAATAACCTCCAAATGGAGAAAATGAAACGCGCCGTATGCTTCATTTATATTCCACAACAGAGAATTCCTTCAATATAATAATAATATCTCGGATAGTTTCTGCGATCTTATCTACCAAGTGAATATTTTAACACCTAAATATCTAGAAATGCCACTGCCATCGAAAAAAAAATAGCAGCGGATTTACTTCCTCGACTATAGGCTTATGTACTCAAGCTTATGCAGTGACAAAAAATGAAACGTCCCAACCTTTAGGCATTAAAGATCTCTAAAAGATTTCAAATGCGTTCGATGTTCATTTGCACACCGCTGTTTCTATTTCTATATATTCTATCGTAATGATCGCTGCCATCGATACTGCACTACCTCTAAAACAACAGCACAAAGCGGTCCAACTTATAAGTATCACTGCAGTCGATTCCAATTTCTCGCTTCTCTGTTTAAATTATACAACGTTATAAGATCGATGATATACTTTTTTGCCTATAAGAGTTTTGTTTTCTGTGAACTGCTTCCATATTTTCATATGGATTCTCTCCTCACTGCACGAAATATTTGCTGATGATCGACGGTCGCAGTTCAAAGCGTCGACTATAACCTCGGAACAATTCATCAGATGCGAATGCTCGGAGGTGCAATTTTTTTTAGATTTTGTACTCTGTGTTTACTGCTATCACCATATCAATTTATCACTGAATTTAGGGATAAACAACCTCTTTTTTCTTTTCTTTTCCAATCACTCCATCGCCTACAACCGATGTGATAGATGATTAAGCTTCTCAATTTTTTGAGGCCGGACCATTTCCAAGGGATCCTGCAGGTATCGTAAAATAATATTTCAAAGCACCCCTCTCAGTGGGGTTTCCTCTCACCGAATACATTGATCAGCACTCCCGCGAAATTCCTACCCTCGCTTGTTTAAACAGCTGCCCTCTTCAAAATACCTGCAGCTAGTCTCAACCAATCACAAAAGAACACTCAGTCTATAGCATTGAAGCGTGTTCTTTGAGCACTGCGCAGAATATTACAAACTTATATTTAAGCACTCCCAGGATCTGTTATTAAAACAGTTATCAATTCATCGACAACGTCGATACGAACCACCTCTAACAGTTAACCCATCATAAATATATCGCTGTGAATCATTGGACTTCTACCCACCTATCGAATAGATTGAGAAGAATAGGAGGAAGGAGATGGCAGATGATGTAGCATCGCTTTGGCTAATGAGAGAAAAAAAACTGCTTGCCACAACGAATTTTTGCCAGAAGACAGGGCAAACTGTGTGACAAACATTTCATTCGATTTTTTTCGAGTAAAGACATGCATAAAAATAATCTCCCGTTTGAATTTCAAAGTGAGTTTCCTGTCTCGATGTAAATCCCACAAAAATTCATTCGTTTCGGCTTAGAGTTTTCTTATACGATCGCATCATCAACGCCATTGAACTCATTCAAAACTTCGGATGTGAATCCACCGCAGCACTAAACACGCGAAAAACAATACAATTCTAGATATAGTCCACCGTTTGCCCTATCTCCTTCCGAAACGAAGTCTCCTTAATTTCAATATTTCTCGAAAAATTGTAAAGTTTATTACCCTTCTGAACGTCTGCTTCCTTCTGTTTTCAGAAAAGTTGCGCCCATAATAAGCAGTGGACAATAATTAGTCTATGTTAGAACGATGTAGTTCGGATCCTGCCGAGTACCACTATAATCAGCGAGACAACGTATAGCCAAATTACAAAATAAACTGAAGGAGGAGATGCCGCTGGCGGCCATATAACAGCAACAACCTATCGATTACCACTAAGGAAATGAAGTAAAGATTACTAATACTATTACTATAATCACTGACGGTGATATTACTTATTACTACTATTTATATGGATCATTATTCATCGGACAACTTGAGTTCAGCAACGACAATAAATCACTGACCTTTCACGTATTTTTTCTCGCGAATAGCGCCCACTGTGTCTTTGAGAAGTTTCAATTTGCTCCCGTTTCTCGATTTAACCAAGCCATCTATGTCGTCGTCTTCCCTCGGTCCCACTTCCTCGAGAATTGCCTTCACGGCACCCATTCGTGGTAAAGTTGTATGTACCAAATGTGGGTATCCATGCTCACGTCCATATCTGTTGAAAGAATATTACTATCATTCGCAAGCCTATAACAACAATACTCGTTGTGAAGACAAACAAGAAAACTAAATGATGACTTCTAGTGATGAGTTGATTATCTTTGCAGCCTCTTAATGAATGCTCAATTGAATAAATTCAGTGAAGGCAAAAATTTTTGAGATGAAACAAAAATAATCTTTCATATTTTACTTATAATAAGCATGGATCGTTTCTTTGTTCTTCCCACGGTTATGATCCCGAATACATAGCGCGTTATGCAAAACCGGTGGCAAGGTCATCTTTCCACAAAAGAAAGAGCTCTTCGATTTATGCGACTTTCTGAAAGCTGCAAGCCTTATCACTCACTCACTCTCTCTGAATGTTATATGTTAGCACTGGTTCGGAAAGGCGGAACGCCTAAGTCCTCCAAGTCGGAATCAGCGTGCATGAGCACGGCGAACTCTGAAGACTCGAACTGGGAACGCTTGGTCTTTGCGGGTCGAAACAACGTTAGTTCATTTTGTGGACAAACTTGGGCGCTGGATCCTCCAAAATTGAGAAGAAATCATCACGCTTGACACTGAACCCCAGAGCTCTCCACCTAGAGCATATGGCCATGAAATTTGAGGTCCTTGGATCTCGGAATTCACTGCAGTAAGCGATCGACTGTGCTCAGCTTGAGGTAATAAAGCAACACCAAACTGTGCAAGATTCCCTTTCTAGCAACATAGGCCCACTAAAACAGAAAGATATTTCCAAATATGGAAATCTTGGTGAAGGAGAGTTATTCGAGGAAAGGTAATTTCTCTACTAAATGATCGAATATCTTAGGGATTCACTTCGGTGAACTGAAAGAGAAGAAATGCGCTAGTATAAAATGAAGAAGCAATACTCCTGGCTGCTGGCGACACGTTTGTAGTAGAATCCTCCTTCAGGAAAAACGATAACCCATCTACGGTCACGTTCCCAGAACACCTTCCTCAAGTGCTTCCTGAGACGCTGAAGTTCCTTCTCTCGGGTTGCCTTGCCTTGCATTATAAAGTAATCACCATGCATGCGACCAATTATTCCAAATGGTGTCCAACGAAACATTACGTCCATTAGCCAGAGGGTCTAAAAAATTGATGAACACTGTATAGAGAGCAGGATGTCAAAGCAATCAACCTTCCTTAGAGAAGAGGTTTCGATAAGAAGACTTTGGATAATACGCATCTGTTTTTCCATGCTCCATTCAGTAAACTACTGAGTAGCCAATCATTTGCATGAGAGTTTTCTTGAGAGCTGTAATGACACCGTTTCGAGTAGGTGTTCACCAGCACAGGCACGTATTTATCGGAGATTGGAGAGCTGAGCGGAAATGAATCTGAATAAAAAAGAGGGATGGGCGCATTTATTGATCGCAACCACCGCAGGTGTTCGCTGCGACAACAGCCGTGCAAAGACCCAATTAAGATGAAGTAGAAGAATCAGGTTGGGACCCGATGCAAAATTTGGCTGCGATCGAATGAAAAGGCTGTTGAGGGTTGGCAATACTCTTGCAAGACGTTTTATCTCAACCATGCTTACTTTACGAAGCAACAGCACGACATGAGACACCTCCTAACACCAATAAAAACCGCTTTCGGAGGCGTTGGGGACGTCTAAAGATAGTGAATCTTGCTCATACCGCCATAAGACTTTGGTGCAGTATAATATGAACTTGAAAATTCAATAGGATAGTATATGGCAACATTACTGGTATAAATATATGAAACACCACACGAATCATTTTCTGCGATCACTTTAACAAAAATCAATGCGTGGTGAGGAGATACACGAATGTGCTATGAAGGACTGCAAAACGAACGTAACGCCAAATCGGATTTCAACCCGTCTTCTTCAGCTACCATTATAGATGTTATGCTCGACAATTTGAAAAGATTGCCCGAATTATTCGATAATAACCTCTTAGCCTCTCTCAAATTCAGAAATTCCTGGGAAAGTCACGAAAGAGAGAGCGAAAATAAGCCCCTACAATTACGGGCAAATTAGAGGATTTCAGAAAAATTAGTCGGCTTTTGAAGTAACTGTGAAAAAAAGGTTTGAAACATTTAAGTTTTAGGTGCGACGATTGCAATTCTGGTCTCTCTTTTTTATTCTCCTGATATATAACGTCTCAAAGCATCTAAACGCCTCTTTTTTGCGTCCATCAAACACACCTTTCCTTCATTCCGTTGACCAAATATCTACAACATCGCAGAACAAGAGGGCTAACCTTTCTACTAGTGACACCTTTACTTTGCAGAACGGCCATTAGAGTTGGTACATCAGCAGTGCTCTGATGATTGCATATCAGCAGAACACGCTCCTCCTCACAATATCGACTTACATCATCGCCAAATTCATAGACTAAATGCAAGCGCATTAAACAATCGGCAAGCAGAAATGGAACCATTAATCTTTTAAATACAATTCTACCTGGTCAGTTGCAAAGTTTCTCCACCCTAAATTTAATTATCATTAATTTTCGCTATACGATTCATTGATAATGACATCTATCAGCATATTTTATTAAATTCAAAGCAACGAATCTCATTTGTCCAAAGATAGACCAATAAAATGAAAAAAAAAAACGCTTAGGATGAAAAATTATTCACAAAAGAGCCACCCAGACAACTAAGAAAGATTAACCAGCCACAAGAAATATATTCATTAACTCACCATCATAACCAGCTGTATAACCCCAATAACCAATGAATGCTTGCAACCATCGATATAGTTTGCCCTCATAAAACCAATACAGCCGTGGCCTAAACATATGCATACTTTAACGAGTCAAATCATGAAAATTTCAAAATAAAATAAACCAGTGTAGCGAGAATTTTCCCATCTTTTTTCATCGTTCTCTGAAAAAATTGCAACTGGCACAAAAAGGAGAACATCGTACCCTCGATAGATAAGCGGGTAGAGTTTAGTTTTGGTGTGGCTCTAAAGGTAATTTTTTTAAACATACCGAAAATGGTCGAAGAAAAAAAAACAGGATGAAAATCCAGACGTATCACGAAACAATTCACAGGATTTGTGATCCTAGAAAATCTCGCAGAAACGAGAAATTGATGACATTTGACGTATTTGGCTGTTCCGAAAATCCTTGAGTGCACTTGCGGTACCGGATGAAACGGTTCGCTCTTCAAATATGGATAAATTTTTCGTGACTAAAAGGAAATTTGCTTCTGTCTGAAATGAAAAAAACCCTCTTCGAAAACAAACAAACCAACAAACCAAAGCGCTCTCGCCCACAAGATTGGTATCATAAAGCCGAAATAGGCAACAAAAAATGCTGTTATATTCGATATGCATAAAATCGTTCGAAATGGTATTTTTAATAACCAAATAAATCTAAAAATTATATGAAAAATTAGCAAAAATTCGAGTGAAAATATCAGAAATTTGTTGAAATTTTTGCCGAAATAAAACTCTCATAGAATCTCTCGTATTCGTTCGAATAAAATTACCCGTTGAGAGTTATTTATTTGTGCTTTTTTTTCAATAAGAATATCGCTTAACGAAGATATTCCTTCGTTGTTAATAATATATTACTTTGCGCATCACCGCGTTGTAATTTAAATTCTCTTATACGAATTGAGATATCAACTTCCGCTACTCAACTCTTCTTAAGCGGTCTAAAATCTTATTAGGAGTTGTAAAACCGAAAGCTTACTTCATTAAAGTCATTTGTATAGAATATTAATATTAACTGTTAGAGTTTTTCTCCATTTATGGTTTCTTTTCCCGTTATTTACGCCTTTGCGGTATATTTTCAAGCAATTGCATACAACTATCATTTCATCCACTCAAATAGGAAGAAGGATAGAGCGTATGAAGTGAGTGAAGATGAAAATCATGATTAAAGTATCCAAATATAGAAAAAAACATTGAAAAGAGAAGAAATCGCTTCAAGATAGACCGTTCAAAGTTGGTTTGCTGTGACCACGCTGACTTATCACCGACCGGACGGAATTGCCGCTGGAGAGGTATCGATAATTCAGAGCCGCCCGATTCCGATGAGACATCACACATTCTTCTGAGAATTATCATCGATTACTTAATGAACGCCAAAGAAATAATTCATTTAAATAAGAAGCACATATAAACGAAAACTGCGATTCAAGAATCGAATAGAACACTAATTATGAAAGAATATCAAGCATATTATGAGATAATGAACAATCGAGGCTTCCTTTTGATGCTAAATGAGGAAGATATTCCTCCTATGAGGAGAAATTTCGCCGAGTCGGCTCACCGCCGACTTGTCGAGAGTCGGTCCACTTCCGAACAATCGCTCCTATCATTAACCCTACTAAGCCAAAGGAGTCAATCATATATTCCTTTATATATTTGCATAATTTTTTAGCACTCATATCTTCACTAATGATATCGGATCTTTTGCACGCCACAACAGTTAAGGACTCTGTGTAAGATTTAAAAAAAAATGGAACACCCAACTGATCGAGAAGTCGACAAACTCTAAGCGCTAAAATATATAAACTCTATTATGGCATATACGATAGCATTCTTTCATTTATACATGAATCGAGCTCCTTTCCCTCTTTGACTCCATCGTCGATACACCTGACGAATCATCCCCTCCATAAAGTGGGAATAGTGTATTGCAACACCTAAATGCATCTCCCCTTAACCATCTATGACGTTACGTGGCACCTTACATACCTCAATAAAGGAATAGTTGGACGAAGCTTACTGAAGGAAAAAAAAAGAGATAAAAATACTAAAATAAGAATTAAATTCTTTCAGAAATTCTTCTCGCTAAAAGTTTTTTGCATTAAAGTTTCTTGACGTTTTGAGCACTTACCGAATTCTCCGTTCAATTTTAACCTTCAGCGACAATTTCGGTAAAGATTAGCCACTCTAAAGCGCCTATCCCATTGATATTTCATCGATATCGGAAATTTTCCAACGTCTTTTTTTCACAATAAATATAGAAAATCGTCCATATAATTGAACTCTTATGACTCATGTGCACAAGCACATTCACATAATAATAATTATATATCATAAACGTCTATTCAAATAAAACTTCTCGTGGAATAGACTAAAAATTGTAGCGCATCATTCATCTCAATCAAACCATACGTTATTTCGTGAAAAGCAATGACGCATTTTTGTTATATTGCCAAGCGAGATACGATATTACGATGAACTTTATGCTCGCGTCGATGCTTCGCTTTGACGATTTATTTCACGATGAATTTTGTGAGCATTGCCGACGAAATCCAGAGAGAAAGCCACTTGGATGGGTTATTGATTCGTCTTCGTGTAATTTTGAGGTTTCTTTTGCAGTTGGATATTTGTGTAATCTTCGCAAAAATCTTCATCAAGCTTATACGCCCAGGGGCTCTATTTGTAGTCTTACGATCGACGCAAAACAATCGATTTGAACTGTCGAATTCTCTCAACAACAATGAGCATAAGTTCAACTAAAGTGTAGTTATTTTTTTGCGATAACGAAGTGCAACTTTTATCAACGCTTAGCACGTTGACCGCGGAAGAATGCAAATGTTCGCTATTCAAAAGGTCAAAGTCGATATTTTCTATTCGAGAAACAACGCTTCTACTTTCAAGAATGGTAAAATTGTAGCATTGCTGAGATTTGAGACCGACCCCCTCCCCACCCCATATTCGCAAATATTCCCATGACTTCCGGCTTTACTGGAAGCGTTCTCGACATCTTCCGGTTCCTACCTACTTCACTTTTCAATCGAAATATCGCTCTATATATTACTGAGTGATGCTGAACATCTTAACGGTGAACGTCCAAGTTATTGTGATTTATGATTATTACTTTTATTGTTGAATTGAATAGATATAAGAATTAAATTCAACTGCTTTAATGAAACGTCGATGAAACAGAAATGAACGTTAAAAATGGCCGAACATGGGTAACGTCATCATGAAATTGGAATATTCCGGCATTGGAAGTAATACTAAAAATTCTCATTTCCCATAGTTACGCAAACAAAAATGCATTAGAAAATTACACAACGTGAGATATAGAAGTATGTTAAGAGAAAAGAAATACGCGAGCACTGATAGGAGCCGTTGTATGGTGCGAATTTAACGACACGTAAACCAACGTCTCGAATGTGAGTGTATTGCGGCTTTTTTTTTCGAGGAATGGAGCCGGATAGACGTCTCTCGCGATGTGATATGGCACTCTTGCACGTCGCCCACAACAACTGTACCCATATTACGCAGGCACGATTGTCCCATATCACTCATTCAGAGATCTAATATACCGAGAGATATTCCACCACCCTTCCTCTCCTACTCTTCAATCCTTCGCCCCTTCCGTCCCCTTCCCTCACCTCTACAAGACATCCGTTGAATGTTGATTATAGACATGGAACGCAAAGGTGATGGATGGAGAGACGAGCAGCAAACTTCTCTCATATTCATTTAGCAGATCACTGAAACAATTGGGAAATTTGATAATGTTGAGTTGAGAATTTTGAAAAAATATCTTTGAATGGAAACGAAATCGCAGTAAAGCATTATTGTGATCGATTCCCGAGAAATTCTATTTCGCTCATTAAATGGCGAATCAATTGAAATCCATCCAAATTTAAGAGTAATTTAAAGAGTTCTTCAGTGGTCAGAAATAAAATTCGGCTTAAAATCTTCACTCCTTTGTAAAGTGACCTTCGCTCTTCTTTCTCTCTCCGCTAAATTGCCGCATTCAATACGATTAAATTTCTCTATATGAACATTCATCTCAACCCCACACACCAATTAACTTTGAATTTATTCATTGAATATTGCAGAAATCACTCAAGAAACTAATTCTATTCTCAATCATTTCGGCGATAAATTCAACTAAATAATCATATTAATCTATTCGACGTTTATATTTATTCTTTAAAAAAAAAGAAATTATCTTAATTATACGCAGCAAAGAAATCTAAATTTCATAGTGATATATTGGGCTTAAAATTTAATTTTTCTACTTATCCTCTTTAATTATATTCGCATTTGAGAAATATTCAAATCTCCAGAGGAATTATCTATGAGAAAAAAAGAGGATCGGATAGAAATTAAGAAATTTCTAAAATATTGAGGAAAATGTATCATTGTTTTTTTTTCAAAATTATTAAATAATTTGAAGATTTTAAGTTTAAGATTTAAAATTTATTAAAATTTAAAAAGATTAAAATTAAATTTAAGAAAACAAAAATTTAAAAAGAAATTACACATATAATTTTAATAAGGAAATTTGAAAGATTCAACGATACTTAGTGATAAGAAAAAAATTTGGAAATTTTGCTCAAATAATTAATGCATATAAAGAGGATTCAATGAAGCAATTTTTAGCATAATATGGTGATAAGATAAATAACCAATAAGTGATAAGAAGTGATAACGACGAATGATACAAACTTCAGTTGCTCATCAATCCATTAAAAGAACACCGAAGAGAATGCATTGCAAATATGCATCGATATATGTTTTGTTTATGGACTGACATATATATTTGGACTGATAAATCTGATGAAATGAACTGATTGTTAACTCACTGTTTGAATGGACTGATAAAATCTGATGAAAAAAAAATCACTTTTGGTTCACGATGACGAAATATGTGTAATACTCGTGTAGGCGATAAAAGCCTTTCAAGATGAGTAACCAAATGACGTGTTTACTGATAACATATCACGTCGACGTAGGTGTTAGCATATTACCGTAACTGCCTTCCACTCCCCCCTCCACCTTTCCTCTCCTCTTCCTTCCAACCATCTCTTTGCGTTACTCAGTTGTAATTGTGAGGTTGAATGCATCACAACAGTTGACTATTGCATCAGCTTAGAGTATACAGTTGGCCGACGGAAGATCGCTGGAGAGAGGACACGTGATTCCTGGCTTTTACGATGCGAGCAGTCATGACTCCTAACTATACATTATCTATTTCAATAAAGGCTCTAAAATACACTTTAGAGGTTATAGTTGCTTTCGTTGCTAAACTTTCATTGTAGAGCCGTAATGGGCAAATACCTTTCGAACTTAAATGCTTCAGAATTGCAATAAAATTATTTTTCGAATCCAGTAATGTCATTTCCTTGAGTGGTACACAATTTGTGCAAAAAATAGGATGGCATAAAAAAATAATAATAAAATATAACAAATAGGAAAAATGAAATAGTAAAAATCGATCAAAAGAGGGGCAAATAAGTTTCGTGAAAAAACTCTCTTTTTGAAGAATTATATCAATGCAATGTCGTATAAAGTGGTCATATTGACAATCATAAATAAGCTTGAAAGTACGAGAACTGTTATCAATTAGTCATAATTTGAGAGAACCCTCTAGGCAGTCAGATCGATGTAAGCGGAATTTGAGTGAACCTTCTAGGCAGTCAGATCGATGTTAGCGGAATTTGAATATGCAGTCAGATCGATGTGAGCTGAAGTCAGATCGATGTAAGCGGAATTTGAGTGAACCTTCTAGGCAGTCAGATCGATGTAAGCGGAATTTGAGAGAACTCTCTATGCAGTCAGATCGATGTTAGCGGAATTTGAGTGGACGTTCTAGGCAGTCAGATCGATGTAAGCGGACACTGCAGTAGTTAGCATAATTGAGTATATCATAATAGAGTAGAAATGGTTTCTCTTTTAGATTAACAAAAAAAGAGGAAACGGAACGTCGTAGCACTGAGTTGAGAAGCGGAAAGCAACAAGCGAGAATGATTGGCAATGAAATGTTGAAAATATTTCGAATATTATAAACCAATTATTTTATACTTCACTTTTGGAGATATGAACATTACAAAAACTACTATTGACAATAAATTACACAGCAGCTAAGATACGACATAACGTCATGTGAAGTCATGACATAATGTAATATTTCGTTGCATTCCATTGTATATCATATCGTCAAATCGTTCCATTTGCCTTTTCATTTCATTTCAATATTTCATTCTCTCTCTCGACCCTCCTTTACGGCGCAGTTCTAGAGAAAATCAAAAAGAAATTAATAAAATAATGGAAGGACGCTCTGTCAATTGGTCGCACTCTCCTTTCACTTCATTATTCTTCTTGAATCCATTGCCATTAATTGAATGGGACAAAAGTTAAGGTATTTTTTTGTTTACATTATTGAGGTTAAAACGCACTAAGATCCATAAAATCCTGGATGACATCTCTTCATGTTCAATATACCCCTTCTGAATTTAAAAGTCTTTTATGCACATTGTGCAAAATTCGTTCAACTTGAAGACCGTAACTGCACATCGTGCCTCTGTTGATAAACCGCCCGCATTTATTGTACAAATTTACATGCTGAAATTCATCATATTTAACCCATTTGCAATGACAATGACAATTTCGTCCCATTTCAGTGCTAAATATTTGTGTGAAAGGTAAATGCAGAACGAGGCACTGCATTGTGCGCAAGGAATATTCTCATGGAGTGTTTAATCACTTCTGCCATGGGAACGGTGGTAGCTTTTCTCGGCGGCGAGTGCGCCTTGGCCCCTCGAAACCTCACGGAGACCGGAAATATTCGGAGCCTTCGGGAAGAGAAGACGATAAGGGTAGAAGGATTAGGAAACGCTCACTTTTGTTTTATTGATTCTATTGCGCCATACCGTTTTTTGCACAGAAAAGCAGTTCTTAAATGTCACGTCTCGACGTGGTGTTGCATTTAACACGAGTTGAATTCATACAGCAACTACGGCTAAAATCCAGAAGACTGTTTGCATAGGTCACAGTAGCATGGTTGGCCTTGTGAACGAACGAAGAGCCTTCACTTAGCTGTGGATTGTGACTTTTGCTGTAAGTGAACACTTGGAATATACATGTGCAATTATTGCTATGCATCCAGTAAACCTTCGTGGATTTGTGGATTTGCAAATTGACAGGTCACCATACATACAGTGTTATGTGTATTTGATAGCATGTGAAGGAGAGTATACCTCACAAATTTTTTGGCATTATGTGACATAATATGTCATAATGTTTGAAATTTGACTGACGGCAAAGTGATCTGTGACAAAATTAATAAATGTTTGGAATAATGAGGGAATAAATTATGGAATTTTATTGACTGATTAACTGTTAGCTGTGATGTAGTGCATCATAGATTAAATAATTTTTGAGATGTCTAAGCATACCGTATTCAGTTCTCGAATTTCGGAAGGAAGCAACTTGAACCACAGCAGTATCGAAGTCGTAGTTAACCGGTAGCACTTCGCGAAGCTTTTGCTGCTCGTTGTTTCTCTGATACTATTGAAACATTGTTTCTACTGTTGCATACAATTCTACTTTCAAACAACCGACATTTTTCGGGCGCCGAAAAGATGAAAGTCCTCGAGATGGAAGGATCGGAGAATAAGACGATACTTCATTATTAACCAAAAATGTTTCATTTATTCGAAAGGTGTTTCCCAATGGCTGAAATAGTGTATGGCTTAACAGTGTTGCAAATTTTGTTGGTGCCACGTTCAACAACGTTTCCCCAGACCAGATTCGTTTCGTCTTTAACTTCGATTAAGCGAGTCTATTTTCAAGCGAGAGGAATGGGTTTACAAGAATTTTCGACTCCATGGCAGTGCGCAAAGCTAATTTTCAATGAATTTCGATTCGTAACACAATGGCGGTATAAATCTATGATTGGGTGCATCATTTGCGTCATCGTTATCTTCCAATATGACAATGAAATTTGCAAATTTCCATTCCCATTGTATCTTTCGATATGCAAAGTTACCATCTTTGAATAGATAGGACAGAGACAAGTGTTGAAATGATGCACTCGAAAATGCCAACGCGGATCTGATACAATCCGATTTTTTTTCCGCTTCCGCATTTTATTTGCAATTACATCAAAGGTTGATACGTTGTCTGAACGCGTTTGAGCGAACATCTGCATCTAATATCGACGCTGAACTCGTCCAACTCCAACCGTCCCGTTTTCCTTTGTTCTCATTATATCCATTATATCCGGGACGTTTCCGTCTGCGTTAAATTGTTGCTTCTCTATTCATACACCTGTGGATCAGGTGTATTCAGCGTATTGTTTTCGTACGATTTACGGGCAATTTGTTCCAACTCGCGGATTTGAAATTCCCTTTTTAATCGTCCCTGAAGGAGATCAGAAGACCTATAGGAGCGCGCGTCCTCCAAAGAGAAGGCTACTGCGGAGGTGGGAGGCCTTCAGAGCACAAGGCCTTCCCCTCAACGGGGGGCTCAGCGATCAAAATCAATGAATCACCCATCGTTCTGCGGGGTCACCACCGGAAATAGATGAACTCCAAACACTACGGCATGCCGACGTTTGAGTGGTCGACACGGATAAATTCGAAACAAATAGACCAAAAGTAAACTCGTCTGCAATGACCTAGCTCCAAATGTGACACTTAAGACTTGCGGTCAGCTTCACCTCATCCTGCAAGATTTCTTCTGATTCGATCACAGCCCGCGATATCTTTTTTGGTCCTACCTCAAGCCACAACATCCTTCTCTCCTTTTACTCGAGATCTACGAGGAACGTAAATTTCGATAGAGGCAATGCTCAATTCTAAAGCAATTCTATAGCCATTTTATGGCTATGTGGTGCAATCATCGACAACGAACAATTACACAAATTTTCTCCATAAGTTTATTCGGATACGTGGAAAGAAAACGAAAATAATCACTTATCGGCGGAGACAAAACTGAATTATTATTTCCAATTTGCTCTCAAAAAATGCAACATTTCATTGCAAAAGTAACGATGAACAAATGAAACCAATGAAACGCTTCGTGTATTTATAATTTATATAAATAAAACAAATTCGGATTTCAACTACAACATGCGTATGGAAAATTGCAATTATGGGAAACTTTTGCAATGAGAATAATTCAATAATTTTGCAACTGAGAATTTAATATGCGCATATTTCGGGTGGGCTAAACAAATTAAAGACGTAACACTTAAAGTTTATATATGTAGCATAAAGAGATAAAAATTCCGATAGATATGTAATAATAAACAAATGAGAAATATAAAATGCGTATGGAAATAAAAACCTCTCATTATATCCATTATATCCAGGGCGTTTCCGTCTGCGATAAATTGTTGCTTCCCTATTGATAAACCTATGGGTCAGGTTCTCATCCAGCGTATTGTTCCCACACGATTTACGGGCAGTTTGTTCCAACTCGCGGATTTGAAATCCTATTTTTAATCGCCCCTAAAGGAGATCAGAAGATCTATAGGAGCGCGTGTCCTCCAGAAAGGAGGCTATTGCGGGGGTTGGTGTTCAGAGCGCAAGGCCTTCTCCACAACGGAGTCGTAACCTCTCATTTAAGTATTATTTACAATGAGTAATTCAGAACGATTGCAAATCAATAACAAAGAATATCAAAAACCAACAAAAATAAATTTGAGGAGAGTGAAAAACAAACGGAGATAATTAAAATGAAAAGGGAGAATAAAAATTATCGAAACGAAAATTTCCGTCATTCGTATAATCGATGAATACAAAATATTTAAGTGACCTATTTGCAAATGGGAACGCTTTCATAATTGCGGTGCGAAAATGTCTATGAGACTTTATTTTCAGGTTGTTATATCTTATAGAGTGTGTGATTCCATATTATAGGTCAACAGAGTAGATCCTTAATTCTAGGATAGCGAAATATTAATACTAACCAGATGAGCTAAAATGAGGACTCAACGAGCAGATATGGAAAAAAAAGAGGAAACAATTAACTGAATGCAAAAAATTCGATCAACGTGTGCATAGAAATCATTCACGTTGCATTTTTTAGCACAAAAACACCGTTAAATTCTCCTTCTTTAACCTAATTCATGAAATATTTTTCACAACTACAAAATAACGATTTCTTTTTTCATAAGCGGAAGTTGGAAACTTGAAAATTCCCTCAAAAATTTATTCAGACTAAGTGATTATCCCTAGTGTCATGACACTGATCCGTCTGTCTTGTCGTTTCTGGCTGAGCTGATAACTGCTTCGTACTGTGGTACAAACAATAGGAACACTAAAGTGATTTCAGGGCAAAAAAGCATAGACGAATTGAGCGATGACGAACAATCCGTCGTGGACGGAAAATGACGACGGATAATTTGGCAAATTGTTGTTTTTTTCTTAAAGAAGCTCATATATCAGCGTGAAGAGCCTTATCATACGAAGATATTTTCATTGATAAGCACGGCACACAGCAATCATTAAAATGCGTAAATAAACGAACTGCTCACATTGCGATAGTTGAACTCATAAATGAAGTGTACAAATATTGGCGTTTATTCTATTTCATATACTACTGAATAGGAAATGCCTCTAGAGAATTGATGTGGATAGGAGAAAACGATGTTTTCGATGAGGAAATTATTTTTATTTCACTGTTATTTCACTTATTTCATACATATTTTTCACTTTAGATTTTATTTATTATTATTTTCCTTCACATTTCATATACGCATTTTATTTTTTTATTTTTACTTTCCTCTGCATTAATTATATACCCGATCCAGATATTCCAAAAATTCACTAATAGGCCACTGGAACGTAGAGATAAATGAAATAAGGAGCAATAATGAATTATTCGTAGCAGCTCCCCTCTACCGCAAAAACGTGAAACAGCACGGCGATATGAAGCTGTGGAATGAAAATATAGCATGCTTCAAGCAAGGAAATCATCGGAGACCTCGAGAATCGCTGGGTTACAGTCGTCGCAAAGACTCTCACGGCGTATCGACGGCTTTGGCCGATGATTAGCCATGAGATGGACGCTCATTTGACCAATATGTACCTGACTTCCGTTCTCTGCCATAGTTGGATCCATATATTTCCGGATTTCCACATCAGCCCTATAAATACTGTTCTCTCTAATAGTTGCCTCTTCATGCACTCGTCTATAACTGGCAGGTTCGATGTTAGGCTGCTCATTTGCGGCAAAGATATTTCTCATCTTCGTTAATCTGAACTCCACGATCCAACTCGCAATTAACTTGTTAGCGCTGTTTGCAACTCGCGCTTACTTGCCCATCAAATAGCTATGGCTGATCACTAGTCGTTTATGACTATTTAAAAAATTCACTATTTTTGCATAACTGCATAATATTCATTACTGACTACTGAGGCAACCGGGAGGCGGACGGAAAGGAGGAAGTAGGGGATTATGAGAATATAATATCCTACCGAGATCTTAAGTAGATACAATTTTTTCGATGTTTCAGTGAGAAATTCAATCTTTTCCAACAAGAAAATGAAGTAAAGGGAACTTGCAACCTTGCTAGAAAACAGTGCATCTGTTCTTGAAAGCTCATTTGCATTACTTCCGTTCGCCGTAAAATGTCACCTTTCTTCTACCAATCCTCTTCCCATCCACTCAAGATACCAATAATTCACTTTACCCCCTCCAATCGACTATTCTACACATTCTGTTGCTACTAATAGTTATCTGATCGCTGCTAAAGATTTGCCCAAGCGAGTGAATGTCGTATATATCGAAAACTAGGAATTTCTGACTTAAAATTACGATCTTCTGTATTATATAGATATAGACCACAATATTCAGTGAGTTCAACAAAAAAATGAGATGTCTATTCAACGATGAAACTGTGCGGGCAATGGTTGGCATCTAGGAACTATTATGGACGACGAGGCAGTAGAAGGATTTTAATGATACTATGCATTGTCTCCCATCTGAATTTCCCACAATGATAATTGTTGAGACATAAAAGTTGATTGGTTAACTGAGGTTAAAATAGAACGAATAAGGGATTTCCGATAATGTACCGTTTAGGAGATGAAGCCCATTGCGAGCATTAAAAATTCTTTTGCCTATATATCGAAAAAGATCCTTATATTTCGAGGGTATTAATCAAGAAAATGTTTTCAACGTCAGAAAAACAGAGCACAGCAAAACAACCGCTAAGCCCTTGATATCCTATCATAACAAAACGTTATCCTTTAATTACGAGAACAAATTCTGCATTTACGCTCAGAGGGGAGGAAGAGCAACAAGAGTGTCATTTCAGTTTTTAGAGTTTAAACGGTGCTGGTGATGAGAAAACACCGAGTGCACAAAGACAACTAATCAACATTAGTTACTACTTTATGAAATGATAAAGCAACGCATAAAGAACAATGTGCTATAAAGCTGGGCAATGAGTGCGAATCGACAGCAAAGCGAATCGATTCACAGATTAGAATTCAAAATTTGTGAAAGCGGCCCGAATAGTTTCCTTGCAAAATTCGACTTAAAACCAACGTCAAATAAAACTCTTTCAGAAATTTTCTTAGGCGTTTTTGAATAACGAGACATTTCTTGGATCGAACAACTTTGTAAGCTATATTATTCCTCTACTAAAAATAAGAATCTACTGAAAAAAATTCAAAGACGATACGACTCTATAACAATATAGTAGGGTCTACATGTGGTTAAGACACGCTACACCTGTCTGAAATGAACAACAAATTTCCACGTAGTGAAACGACCAAAGATTAATTGCTCTCTATAGATTGACTACCAATATATTGGTAATGGAACACAGCAGAGTGATTACTTCTCCGATTGGAGCGATCGTTCATTGCATCTGCTGATCAATAACACGGCTTCTATCACATCTCTCCCACGGTTATTCTCGTTTATTATAATCACATCACAGAGATTGAACATCAAATTAAGAAAGCGACGCTTTCATATATAACAACACATCAAAAATCACATTTTTTGTTCATCAATTTCGTCAGGCGTTGTTTGCTAACGAATCTTTGATCATCAATAAAAGCTCAAAGAGTCTGGCAGTTGGGATGAGATTTTTTAACGGATTTCCCACAAATATATCCAAGAGATCTAAAGAGGAAGTCGCCATGCGGCCGTCGCATGATCTAAATATCATTCTCCATCGTGGAGAAACTACTTCACCAGATAAGCATATTCTTCAATTTGCTGTCGAACACTACGACTTAAAAAACCTGAGTTAAAACAATTACCGATTGCCGTAGAGCACTTCGTTTGTGGTGAATTTGATACATGGGCTATCGATGGTAACGAAGAAATGCGATGAGATCGGGTTTGGATTGCGAGCGAAATTCACACTGACGTTTTCTACCTGAAAAGTTCGAACGCGGAGACTTCAATATAACATTAGAGTGAACGAAATCAATTGCATAATTCCATAAAAAGTGAAGATAAAAAACGCTCAAACTTCTACCTACAATATAAAGGTATTTTTAGAATCAATGAGGTGGATTATTTAAGCGAAAGTACTTCAAAAAGAGAAAGAAGAAAATTATATAAATATGGTGAGCGGAACTCCATTTCTGTAAACAATTTTAGCACTTTACGACGAAGTGATTTATAATGCAGTCTCACACGTGGCTGATGAAATGCTAAACTAGGACTCACCCTATAACTGACCTCTTTCTGCTTCGACGATGAAGTGAAACTTTGAAATCCTCCTAGATGGCTTTGAAGATTCGCAATAATTGGCGAAAAAACTTTGAAAAATTTCTACAAAGAACTGCATCCACAATTGCAAAAATTGAATTCCCTATCACTGAAAGAGCCTTTCACTAAAGAGGCAAATAGCATCTGGAAAATTATAACGTAGTAAGAGTTGCTTCATGGTGTGTCCCCTTCTCAAAGCCCTAAAGAGCGATTTTGATGTGATTATGACTGCTTGCTTGACGATAGCGATGTGCTTGTGGTAGATAGGCGTTTGTGTTTTATGTTTGTTTATAATGCGTTCAAAAACGACAACATAGAATGTTTTCATCTTAATGTGCATTAGGCCTAACAATATACTTTGCGTTATGATTTCAAAGGGCAAAACATCAAAATGCCAAATAATTCAATCTATTCTTGGCGAGAAAATAAGAGAATTTCATGAATTTATGTTGCCAAAGATTTCTCCGAACAGTAAACCGAAACAGCTTTCTTCTTCGTCTTTGAATTCAATTTCTATGCTAATTTGCCGCATTGTAATTCAGCGACATCTTTATTCACATCCATTATTTTTAGTATATAGGAAATTGTTGAAAAAATCCTCTGTGAAAAATTAATTCCACAGAAACTTCTGTCCTCCCGTTGATTCTTTCGGCCTCCATTAATAAATGAAAGTGTACATTTATGCTGCTTACTTCACTGGTGGCTCAATAGACGGCAAAACGGCTGCTTTAAGTGCATTTATGTTCGAAGACAAATAAGAGAGAGAGAGAGAGAGAAAGAGAGGGAGAGAGAGAGGAAGGAAGCATTGGGGAGAAGGATCGAAAATAACCTGGAATTCGTTTCCACTCTCGCCGTCAACAATCATGACAGTCATCATACTTGTTGAAGGATCGTCGGTTTCAACGGTGATCCAACCACGAAATGAAATGCATTCATCATAGGCACCCAGAAGCAAGCCCTAGAAATACGATGAATTAACCAACTCAGCAGTCCTCAAATCGGTCATCTGTACTGTACACAACAACTTAGTATTTAGAAGAAGGCCCTCGTTTGAGAGACCCTGCCTTCACCGCGGATGCGTGAGGTTTTCGCCTCCCCTTAGATTCAATTCTCAGAATCCCGCAGGCGAAGCGGGAATCTCGGACAGCAGAGGTCCCCGCGAGATCGAAGGGCTGAAGAACGATACTGACACTGTTGTCCATTCAACGATATTCTGCCACGAGACTTTTCACATCTTTCATACTATTTTTGTGCACGGTTTTCTTGAGAAACTGCAACTAAAGTGATCTTTCGCAACTCGTTTGGCAAAGAAATCATTGCAGAAGCACAAGAAAAGCACTTGCACGCTCTGTTGAATGCGGGTAGCAGTAAAATTTACAAAGAAAGGATATTGCCTCTGTCGATGGTGACAGCGGACTGTGATCTTCATTTTGTATGGAATGAGAAAGTGTTGTGGGGGTCAAGTTTTAGACTGCAGCGCACCCCGAGCTCCAAAATTTATTATTCACCTTAATGGCTGTCCCGTCAGGCGCGATGGTGGTGCGCTCTGAATAAACAACATAACAGTCATTCTGCAGGTCAAAATTACTCCCTCTCCCTCATCACAAAGAAAAGCCTGGTTAAATCCTAGAAAATCCTTTTTTTTATCTTGCCGCAAACGCTAAAAAAATATTGTTCCCCCGCATATATTAGATTAGAATATCAGATAATCGCCTTTTGGCTTGCATTCGGTCTCAACTGCAAGAAACCAACTAAAGGCACTAAAGCAATGGCTTCTCCTCTACACCTGCACAATGCAGTTGAATTTTTACCATCACTGAATTGTTTACTACTTTCAAGCCCCATGTTTACCTACATATCTCGTATAAAGATAATGCACAATCGGACTGATTTTAATACTGAGATGGAGGGGAAGAGAGACCACATTCAGAGGGCTATGTGTCTGGAGCATTGCATCGAAAACGAGAATATTTTTGAGCCCGAAAGCGCAAAATTCGAGGTCGAGAGTTTCTCGGACTACACTGTTACTGCTCAAGGAATTGGCCGTGATTTTAACTTCATATTCTATCCGCTATATCTGACGCCATAAAGGATGGCTCTATTTAATTTATAACACGAATTCCAAAAGACACGAGTGTATGAGCTCACGTACTTCCTCTTAAGGGCGGGTGGGGTGTGAGGGGAGGAGGGTTGAGGCCCAAATCAGCCCTTTCCATCTCTTGGCCCAAAACTGGGCCAAGAGATGGAAAGGGCTGATTTCACAACAACTGACGGCTTCACTCGTGAAGTACTGCATCTGAGGTTGTTGTGGGTGATCTTCCCCTCAAAATTCATCTAATGACCGCACCCTCAACAACTGTTCTACTGTGTCACATTCAATGATTTGCAGTGCAAAAAAACCTGGAATTTTGTTTTTGCTTCGTTGAATATAATACGGCCAGTGCCCGACAGATTGATGTTGTAGATGACACCGGGGCGTCGACGACTCATCTTTGAACCACGTGCGTATCTGCAAGCGATATCGTCGTCACTAAATGACATTAAAGCAAATCAACGCTATCCAGAAACTGATGCAGATGCTTGTGTTAATCTTTTTGAAATTTACATTAACTGGTTTATCCAGCACTTTTCAAAACACTATGTATATTACATTACAAGTTTGTATAATGAGTAATATGAGGTAAGAGTATCGTAATAGGCGAATTAAGAGAGAGGGATTAATCTGGAGGTGCATCAACAAACTTGTATCAAACTGATCAGCTTCCCACTGATCAGAACATCTGAAATACTTCCTACACCCTACACAGCTGAAAATAACTATGTAAATGATGTTACAAAAACGGAGTTTGCCATCGAATCCACTCTTTAAAGGTTGAATGTTTGGTGTAACTAAGCTGTAAGAAAATGAGACGCTATAAAGACACAAGATCTACAAGTTCATATGCTCCTTAAGCGATATAACTATAAGCTCAAGTCTATTATACAAACAAAACATGCAATGGCCTCACGTCAATGGTCAGATCGTCTTATAGCGCAACAACTTGCATATTCAACTAGCAATCAGATAGCCGCATGAATCAATTTTGGATACTAGAAAGACAGCAACTCAATCAACGATCGCCCATATATTGAAGTACTTCCTACAACTACTTTCACTACTTTTTATCGAAACATTAAGCTAAATACCTTTATTAGCTATAATCACTTTCAACGGCCAACCATATTAAACTGAGTAGCTAAAATAAACATCACGATTCAAAGAAAACCCCGTAATAATTCCATCAGTATTCTCAATGACGACACTATATATAGAGCACCTCAACGAGTATTGAAGATGTCCGAATAATCAATGAGTGATTAGCGCAGTCGATTACCTGTTGTAGAGAACGACCATTTCGAATAAAAATGATTTCTGCGATAGCAAGAGTGCACACAATGCAAACCAGTGCAACGAAACGTTCTATTTGACTTTCGAGACAACAGCACGTGCAGACTAACGGCGATATGGCGGTTTTATAGTGACGGTGATGTGGGTGATCACTGGTTAAAGAGAAGTGCAGCATCACGAGCTGGCAAAAATGCTTTGCGAAACAAATCAAACAGCGCTTTCACTAATCACCGGCCGACGACGAGATCATACAACAACGGCTGCCGCTCAAATGCAGTTAGCCCTAAACGCATCTCAAGAAATTCTTACTTACACTCACATGGCAAGCAATTTATCGATCAACAATTACCAAGATGCACGTCTCCACCAACGACGGGTAAAAATATACGATCGCCGACTCATAGTGTTGCAAAAATTGTGAAATCTGTCGTTTCGTGGCGACTGTACTCTGAACTTCGATCTATTCTCGCGACGGACTTTGTCTGTGTAAATAAAAATGCACCTTCCAAACACGCTTAAAAGTGAACTATACTAACTTTGAGTTCACGTTGTTTATTACATCAAACATGTTTCCAAAGTACGAGAGGATGAAGCGCCTTATTCCCATTTCTCGAGAAGTTCCCAAAATCTATGAAACTTTTCAGAATATTCGGACTCAAAGAGAGAAGAAAACCATGCGGGCGAAAGTCTCCGTACAGTTTGAATAATAAATTTACAAATTATGACCGTCATAAATCCTTCAACGTTAAGCTATCGAAAGCTCTTTTAGTGCATTTATCCAAAACTCATTTTGCAAAGGCGGATTACAGAAACAATATTCTCTCGTCTAAAAATACGTATATATATATATATATATATATATATATCTTTTTGTCTATTTGGTATTTCCAAACCCTAAAACACCGAAGAGAGGGCCACGAAACTTGACGAATATAATGCACATCACATAGCCACGGGTAGACGGTTTCATTCATCATGTTTCGTATCAAATCAACAAGTTCGGGAATGACTTATAGATAATTCGAGATGCAAAAAGGTTTTCTGCACTCACCGCTGATCGGATTTTTGAAATTACATTGGCTCAATAAAAAAGAGATATTTTTTTCATAAACGACTCATGCAGTGATTCTTTGATGGCAATATATAGGACTAGTTGGAGAGATATGCGGAATGTGAATTTATGAGCGAATACAGAAGTCAGATTAGTTCCTCCACTTGTTTTCGTTCCAGTTCGATGTTGGAAATCACTCATAAAAGCGAATTTTGATGGTTTTTTGCCCCCGTAACTATAGTTCAATCGTATTTTATTCAATATGAATCGGTTGAGCTATCTCCTCAGCGTTAGTTTCACTTCACTTTCAATCTGCACAATGTATTCGATAAATGCGTAGTCTGTTCGAAGATTTCATTGTTGATGTTGCTATGTTCTCTTGTTGGGGAAATGACGCTGAAGAATGGCTTCAACAAAGAAGTGAAGAGAGCTGTACATTGAGAGAACTCCGAAAGACCCTCACTGATTAAATGAATTTGTCATGGAGATATTCAGTGCGGAGAAAGAATTGATTGCAACGATTTGTTGATTGAATGTGGATGTAATCGTAAAACATATTTCAGAAAAATTCATCAAACGACGAGCAATTTTTCAAACTTCTGAAAAAGCTATTCGACGACGAAATTCTTACGATTTGATTTCCAATTATCAAGCCTTCTTCTTTATCATTTATCAATATGATAAAAGAAATGATTGGAAACAATATTTCGAAATCGGCCCATATCGCTTGAAAAAATTATTGCCGAATGTTCAGATATGAAACATTTAATCTTATAAGCGATCCTTTCATGATAATCCCTCCCGTTTGCAAATAAAGAAACAAAGAGCTACGAGCAGAATATCCACAGACGATTCAGCGAAAACGATCTGTGAAATACGAAAGAAGCGGCGAGTTTCAATTTTTGCGATTTTGGCATCTTGTTCGGTCTGCTCATCTACCTCTAGTCTAACCTCATATTGCGACCGGCGAATTTTCTAGTCCACAATACTTCCCTCTTCTAGTTTTCAGCATAGTTCCCATTTCTTTATATTATCTAGATTTATCCGAGTAGTGAATCATCGAAAAGTTTGACGTTAATTTGAATAAATAAATTTTAAATCGACTAAAGAGGATATGGATTTTAAACGACGTCCGATGCGTAATTGCTCATCAACTAAGCTCT
This sequence comes from Parascaris univalens, assembly GCA_037576465.1. Classification (NCBI taxonomy): domain Eukaryota; kingdom Metazoa; phylum Nematoda; class Chromadorea; order Rhabditida; family Ascarididae; genus Parascaris; species Parascaris univalens. Next base: position 182,357,239 of record CM075173.1, on the reverse strand, counting down.
CTCTATCACTATTCTACATCGGAGCGATCGCTCGAATTGTCTCGAAATGTCTCATTTCTCCGTCTGGGAAAAAAACTGACAGACTCCTCGCCCCCCACACATGGACGCAACGATATCGCCGACAATACGACAGCCGATGATTCATCACTCATTCGTTATCACTTTCTCTAGCACATGCACTTGAGGGACGCACAGCAGACAAATCCACAAAAATGAAAATTAATAAATCCACAAAATATATCATTAAATTAACTCTCATAAGATGCATTGCTCGACGAAAACACCGAGCAACGTTAGCCATAAAGAGGTGAACTGCAATTAATACTCATTTTATCGACGACTAATAGACAATTAATCATATCACTGAAAGAGTGGCAGAACTGGAGAGAGGAGGCGAACACCGTTAAAATTCCCAACGAATTTATTGAATAGAATCGCTTTTATTCGGGCGGAGACAAGAGTGAAAAAAGTTTGCCCTCTGCACTTCTGATCTTCAGATTGACTTTCGTTAATAAGTAAAAAGATGAGACCACCGCGACGATAAAACAACGCTAAAAATAAAATAACTCCAGTCTTTATACTAACGCCGCATCGATCAGCTCTGCTATTGAACACCTGATGAATATTAACTCTTAAATCAACGTTGATAAATATGAAGTATTATCAACTAAAATGTATTCGTGGTGATCCTAACAGCAACGGATTGATCAGCTAATTAGTGATATTAACTATGCTCGGTAAATGAACTGTTCTGAAATTCATCTTTTGAAATATAAAAAATACTTGTGCCATTTGCGTCGCTACGCTTCATAAAGTGCTGCTTAGTCGATGAATTTGCCAACGAAAAAGCTACGAAGAGATAGTTCGAATATCATTGCGCTATGCTGCTTTACTAAAATATCACCCGGCTCTTTCATCAATTAATAAGCAACGGTGAGGGAAGAATAGAGGGCGATGATAAGCAGTAACAGCACTTCAAAAATTAAATTCAGGTCGTTAAATATGATGGCGATATCATTGCACAACACTTAGCAATTTTAGAAAACATGCAAAAAAACACACCTCAACGGGATCATACTGCACGCGTGCAAAAGAGCGCCACCCAAATTCGGTAAGTGAATATGACGCGCGTTGCGACAACACTATTGTTGAAGAGCGTGCGTCTACGCGTATATAGAACGTGCGTGTCATGTGCTGCGCACACAAGCTGACGCATCGTGCAAATCATTCGCACAGATTGCGTTGCATCAATAGTTAACGCCAGTCGACTGTCACTAGTGGACGTTGCCAATGATACGTTGGCTTCACGCATAAAAGGAAGCAGGAAATATTCGCGAACGATGCGCTCAAATATTTTCTCTATCCCTCGAAGCGGTCACATAATTTTTTTCTATTTTATTTTTAATTTTATGCTCAACCTTACCGATATACCCGAAAAGGTAAAAATAAAGTAGTGGAAAGAGTCGAGGAAGAACTATTTTAGCCTGTAATAACCGCCCGACCTCTCTCCTCCCCCTCTCTCTATTCGCACTCATTTTTGCCTCTTTTCTAAAATCAAACAAGGAAATTATTCGTCTCTTGTAAATGCATACAAACAGAAAACTTGATGTCTTAAATTAAGACATCGCTTTACAGCTCATCTTCATTACTCAAACATTCCACATAACATCAACTTAATCAAATCATCAGCAGAACTTAAATTCACCTAAAACTTCTTCATAGAAGCACCACAGTAGTCTTACCTCTCATTCGCAATGCAACGTTTCTTCAGTTGGTTCATTAATTCCACTTCAGCGATTGGGCGATGAAAAGAAAGTCGCATTTTATAGTTTAGAATTTTCTGCATTAATAAATCTGTAATGCCTAACCTTAAATTTATCAATATAATCAGTCGCCATTTGTATTACGCATCGAGTTTTATTGAGAGAAATGAAATTTACGGGAATTCAACTTATTTTCAGAGATATTGTTATTCAAAGACATTCATCTCAAGTAGCATTTATATCGACAGTTTACGAATGACAACGATGCAAAATTATGCGGAAGTAGATTCATCAAAATTGCGCTAAAATATTTCATAGCGTCTGCAAGGTTATTTGCAATTTGCAATATTGCAATTAGCGTGCGCCATTCCTTAGATCTTTCAATTGCATTAGCTGAACTGCAATTTGGGTGCAAGCAGCATGCACTTTCCGCCTAATTTATCGGCTGTTTAAGTACGCTTAAAAGTTCCTCAATAAAAGCAGAAAACAACGGCCGTATAACGAGTGCTGCAATACGAATGTTATTAGTAAACACATTCAACGCTGCTAATTCGTTCGATGCAACCACATGTGGATAACTCGCTGATAGGATGCATTGCAGACGGTCTCCTTTGCTTTTGATGAATCACAAACATCACACCTTCACTAGTCTCGTCGTTGCTTTTGGAAATCGATGTTAGAGTTTTGCGCTAAGCGATCAAACATCAATCAATCAATCAATCAATATGTGCGTATAAACAGAATGTGACCTGAAACTCTCAAGACGACACTATCACGTGGGACTTAATGGCAGTTACAAAAACATTATGCAGGAGCTTATTGATATCGACTAATAATGAGCCGATTTCCTTTTTCCTCTGATAAAATTCGAATTTCCAAGTAAATTTGTAATTTCAATCGCTAAGAATATTTCCTTCATTATTATGCTATCGTTATATATATATAATTTGTAATTTCAATATTTCCTTATATATATATATAGCACAAATTATTAGGTTTTCGAAGATCCCTACTTTTAATGTTCATCACGAAATATTTTATAGAATATTTGGTAATTTTATATCGAATCACATAATCGTATTCATCGTTTTTCATTGTCTACAGCGCGGTCGGTTGGAAGTAAACTCAGTTCGGACTCGTTGGTTCCCCCCATCCTAGCCACCGCTCCTAGCACCTTCATCGGGACAACAGCGGCGAAATAAGTGCCAGCAGTCATACGAGGAACAACGACCGGCCGGCTCGTCAATGTCCGATGGGCAGGAAACGAGCTTAAGCCCTATCGAACACGCCAGTGACCCCACCGAAGGCCACGTGCGTCATCTGAGTCAGACAGGCATTATTAGGTCAGGGCGGATGGAAGCGATATGAAGAGACATATATTATCTTTATGCTAAGAAAATGTTTCAAATATTATCCTCAGTAATGGAATTCAAGTCGAAGACATTCAGTGATGAACATGACAATTAAGCGTGCACAAACTCTCATGTATATTATTTATGTAAAAGGAATAGGCGCACTAAGGTGCGTTAAAGGTTCGTTATATGATAGCATAAATAGAGGACTCTCTGCAAGCGGAATAATGCGCATAAAAGTTGCAGTAGCAAAACTGTGGGCCTAAATCGAGTGATAATTGCTCTTTTTATTAGTTATAATCAACATTCTAAAGTTAATATTGCCATCATTACGCATATAAAATTTGACTTAAATTGACCGACCACAGGAAGAAGTGAACAGACAGAATTGTGCCGAAGATCTGCATAAACTGCGCTAACAATTACTTCTAGATGATGAACGGGCATGAACTGTCGAAATGCTTTTAACTAATAAAAAGAACGCTTTTGCAGTACTTGAAAAAAGCATTTATTGAAATGGCCACACTTCTCGAGATATAAAATGGAACTCGAAGAGCAACTCAAAAATATCGTTAACATTAATTGCTAGCATATACTAATGCCAAAGAGCAGTACTACATAGCACATCGAAGGAAAAGATCGTAGGTGGTGGGATGGGGGAGCTAGGGGAGTGGAGGGAATGCAAAAACAAACAAACAGTTCGGTAAAATCCTTTTTTCGTGATATCAAACAGCAGATGTGAGTGTCATTTAAGTTCACGAAAATGCCCGTGAAGATTACCGAGCATCTGAAGCGAGATGAACGTTTCACAGTAGTTCTCTTCGTCGAAGTACAAAAATTCACTTATGAGAAACATCTTGCCAACGATTTTGTTAATATTGATTCTTAAGGTTTTTAAGGAATTCAAAAAAAATGCTTCCGCTTACTATGATAAACGTTTGACCTATGGTGATCTCTCTCTTTCGAAAGCTATGATAAAAGCAATTTCATCGTTTGATCGCAATATTTCTCTACACTGCCGCTATTGTTTGCCTTCTCAAACATCATAAAAAGGAGTAGTGCTCCATTAGTCTAATATCTATTGACAAGGTTTTCAAAATAATCGTTAAAGATATAAATATTCGATCGTTTTGTTCGGCTTCATACCCATTTGATATGCGATATCACATTTTATTTATTTCAACTGGAGCTATATTTTTATGCGGAAGCTCCCATTAGAATTATGTTTGTTGATCTTACCAGGTTCTTTGCTAACGTCTGTTATGGAAATCTTCAAACTATGAAAGCACAACGGTATCCATTTTCTACTGAAGTTGATTTCTATGTCGAAGAAGTTTCCGAATTAGTAGTGAGTAATGGCTGTCTATATGCTGAAAGCGTTGAAATTTGTGGTTGATTGCTTGATCCTCTCTATGGCTTCGAAATTCTTCGAATGCATGCTGATGCTCCGACCACAGTATCTAAGCTGTGGTGGCTGAATGGTTTCTTCAAAAATTATCGTGCGTTTCACATCAGCTTTCAACACTTTGCGACGAGCTTTTGTTTCTTCTACAGATTGTATCGGTGACTTCGATGTCCTCAGGTTTATAAAAGTTTGCAGTACTCCACTATCGATGAAAAATCATTCAAAATTGGAAACCAGCAGATAGAAGATCGCAGCAGAGATCATTACCAAATGGCAATCATCACTTAAAACTCCTATCATCTTACTACACACCTATTCCATCTAGCTATTCGCTTTCCGATGTCAGATTGTCTCAAATGATTTCCGAGAATCCTTCATTTATCTTGTTTTTTTATAAAGGTTATTATGGTCAATAACTATAAACTTCTAGTGCGGGGTGGAAAAATTTTTGATCTTTAATTACTGAAGTACTGCGGACTCAAACTTTATTTATTTCTTGTCTCCACGTGGCTTTTCCGATGTTCCATTTTCAGAAATGTCATCCCACTCCCTTCCCCTCCACATCTCCACGTAGTCGATCGATGCGGGCTTAGATTCCAGTTACGAAACTGGAATCTGTCTCTTAGCGAAGTCATTGAGGCAATCATCAATTAATTTTTCAAAACTTGTTTGAGTCGTTTTAATTTTCACATCGTTTTTGCTCATATTAAAGCTCCCGTTAATATATTTATAAGCATACTTTACAGAAACGTTGCATTTTTTCCCATTTATTATCACTGTAACTTAGTGAAAGCTGAAAAACTTACTTTGTTACTCGAAATAATCAAATTTATTTAAATATTTAAGGACATTTGAGCAATATTTAATCGAGAAATTACGCGGATGACCTGAAATTCATAGTGAGAACCTTTTTTCAAGCACTATCTTGGAACTGGCAAAACTTCCATTCCAACCGATACATCGAAATCAGCCTATACTTAACTAGTTGGACAGTGAAAATTCTATCCACAGTTTCCACCAATATAATCGTTGATCGCAATACCATGTTGGAACCTATTAAAGCAACGTATGAATATCAAAAGAGTTGAAATGCGCGAGCGAGCACCTTTACACGCCTTCACCTTTTATATGCTATTCTAATAACGCAGCATACAGGTGGAAGCTAGTTCCATCATGTGAGGTACCTCCAATATTGGAGAGGAAAAAGGCGTCTTTGAGTGCTGAAAGAAAGAAAACAGTTAGCAATCATAAAGCGAAAAATTCATTCGAAATTAATTTTGAGTCAGCCGAAAGATATTACTAAGGGAACGAACGTGAAGGCAACTTTTTATTGTTGGCGCAGATACATTCTCTTCAAAATATCTTTATTTCCGCTTATCGTTTATTTATGTGTTAGTTATGCAGGATCGTCTAAAATGATTGCACCTTAAGCTCGTCACATAATACTTGAATACTGCTGCGCCTATTCGGCTAGAGACGAATACGTGAAACGACAACTTTGCTTAGTGCATTTACGATTAGATACTTTTATCGTGTCGACTATCTGCCAGACACAAACTAAAAATATGTTGCGTTAAATAAACATTCCGATTTCTCAACGGAAACAAATTATTAATCAGTTATCGATAAAGTCTGCTAAGTAAGCATCACTGCTAAGTAATCAGCCAGGTAATCAGCATCCACTGCTAAATCAGCTAAGTAAGCATCCACTGCTTCATTTGAATGATGCTTCGTCGACAATTCACTTATCAGCAAACATTACAGCAAAATAAATGTGGTGTACGGTTGTGCAGTAAACTTATTTGAAGACAGATTTGTACGGCTCGAAGCGGAATACTGAGGAATGGAAATTAGAAAGGAAATAGAAATGGAAAAAAAGAGCATCGTGGGCCTTCAATTCGAAACATTTTCAAGCATTTTGGGGGATAGAATGAAATCGGTGTATTCCATTGCATAATGATAGACTATCAATATTTCGTGCATTTCCTCTAACGATTATGGCTGTTTTACTGTTAGGCCTTACTGTTAAGCATCGATCTTAGTGGCAAAGCATCAGCTCGGCATGCGGACAATCTCGGGTTTGTACTCACCTGTAGATAATGTTCGGAATGATTACGTTTAAAGTGAACTGATGGGAGCCTCTCTAGTCAGGCGTCGAATTTAAAGTTTATTCTCATCATTTATTATGTTGAATCTTCATAGGTATTTCACTTGGAGAGTTGGCAATAATAAAATTGAGAGAATAATTCAGCTTAAAGAGAGGTGACCGACAGTTAACCATCGACCAACATCTGCTACACAAACATAGGCCACCTCTAGCTATGGTGGCAAAACCACAATGACATCAGAACTCTATAAATTAAATGGTGCTACAAATGGTAAATGATAGTAATGTGAATGGTAACTTCATTAGGCAGATAGCATTACTCGTTATAATTCTGATCAAATAAACGAAACTTATCACGTAAAATGTGAACAGCTCACGAATATGAGAAATCCACTGCATTCGATAATATTCTCACGACAAAATTCCTAATTGCACGTGATTATTTCCGCTTTTTTGGAAGCTTTTAAAGATATTAAATGATCTGTAGGCGAACGTTGTCGGCGAATTGCGATGAGAGAGACGAATCGTCCATCGAACCGCCATCGGCTTATCGGAGCGAAATAAATTGTAACGAGCACACAGCTGCTTCGTAATATTTTCACACAGCCGACACCCCGATTTTCGTCAGATTTTATCGTGAAACAGTTCAAAGTCATTAAGAATATTCTTTGATATCAGCTTTCAACTAATTTCCCTCTACTCTTTTTGTTCAATTGTATTTTGAAGTGAAAGGAGACGAAATTGAGAAAAAAACAAAGAGTAATGAGGGGTCACTTTCCTCGACCCTAAAGTCAACTCCTCTTCGTCTTCCATCTTTTAGTTTCCTCTTCACCCAATTCTATCTGCTAGCAAGTGAGATTCGCTATCGATGAGGTTGTTACCCTGCGTTCCATTTTTCATTAAGAGCGCGCAATTTCATTTCTCTAAAGTTCACTTTGAAAGCTATGTTTATTTAATGGAACAGAGGCGAATCTACCGGCATTAGCGCCTACAGCCTGCAAAAGAAGTAATATTTTAGTTGATATCAGCTGGAAGAAAGATGCAACCTCATCAAACTTTATTCATTATCCAACTTTTGGTGTCATGAGAAGTATTTCATGTGAAGGAGTAAATCAATGAGGGCGTTAGAAATTGATCCACGCCGTCCTTCATTCGTTTTCCTCTCCGATTGTCGTCCAGATCGTGTGTCATATTATCGTTACCTTAGATGCGCTAGTGGAGCGGAATGCTGCAACCAAAAGTGAGAACAACATAGCATCACTTTAAACTCTCCATTTCCAACTACTCTTTTTTTGTCTTAGATCGGCCAGATATTCCGATGCTCTTTCTCTTTAATGAACTTATTGGATTCGATCTTAAGTGATTCATATCAAATGTATCAAAAATAGCCACTGAAGAAAAATAATATGGGAAAAACATTGAACGAATATCATAATAAAAGCAGAATTCATGTAATTTACCTCTATTCTCTCTATCATTATAAATTTACGATTATAATAGAAATTCTTTTGAATAATTCTATTCATCAATTTTCAATGAGATAAATATTCACTTCTTTGTTTCTTATTTTATTTAATTATTGTAATTAATTAATTAATTAATTAGTTAATTAATTAATAATTCTATAATTATATTGTAATAAATAATGAAAACTTAATAATTAAAAAAACACACACACACTTCCGCGTTTTCTTTTCTTCATTTCATTTATTTTATCGCTAATTTTCTCCTATATTTTAAATTTCCATATAATTTGCACTTAAAACCTACGAACTCTTTAAGATCCATTGATAGAGTTTAATACAAATAAAGAAACGAAAGAAAAATATTTGTTTTCACTTAAATTTCCTCACTGGATTGAATGCAACCTCTGAGAAACCGAAAAAACTCGGCAATATTCAAAAATCAGAATCCGATATATATTTAATTATTGATGTATTTTTTGCTTTCTTCTTTCCAACGTCGATAATTTGATTGCTGAAATTCTTTTCGCCTTCAAAGATACTCTTCTTTAGAGTCAATAACATTGCGCAAGTACCATATTTTCAGGTGAATCCGCGCGAGTCCTACCATCAAAAATTTACAATGTTCGGTGTTTTCCGACTTTGCATCCTAGAATCCGTACTACGGTACTACTTTGGTACTACTTTGGTACCATATGGTACTACTTTTAGTGATGCTTATAGTCCAATGTGGCAAGTTTTCCACTCTCGCACACTCGAGCAAAAGATATAGTTGATGTAATTACGAGGCACCAATTTATAAAATCGCATTTGTTAACGGACCATTGAAAATGACTAACGGTCACTCGAAAGTGCTCTGCATTTCCTCGCTCCGATTTTTGCAGAATGATGCATTCTATCGTCTTTCCTAAAGCTTCGAGCCTCAAATATCGCTGATTCCATCGAAAACGTTGCCTCGTATATATTAAACACCCCTCGATCGTATAATTCCCATCGTTTGATATAACGTTTATAGCGGTGAAAATTCCTCAAAAGCAGTCTTAAAGCGATCAATTGGATACGATATTGTAACGTAGCGGCGTTCTCTTCTTTGGCAGTTTACCATCTTTGCAGAGGAGAGTTAGCAAAGAAATTCATCTCGAGGATCTTGCAAGGATAATCGCGGATATTGCAAATTGTGTTTTTGAAACGTCAAAAGAGGGGTGGGGGTGGAGAGGTCAGCAGTGGGGGGGTACGTGTCTACGCAAATGTATTTATGGGTCTGTTAGCTGTTGGCGCACTCTAATGTTGAGTAAAGTTGAAATTTCGACATTTTATGAGCTTATTTTCTTGCCAAATCATTTATTCAATTTCTCTCGTTCGCATATTAATAATTTAAAAATTGAGAATATTTAATGAATAGAGTGGAAAATTTGTTCGATTCTTACGGGCAATTGATAATGCTCGAGTTGTCGATCTTTCGTTGATCATTTATGTGAGCGGTCGGGCTAAATAGAATATTAAAGCATTATATGGTTATGTTAATTGTCTGTTGTGTACTTGTGGAATTACTTTTGCGGATCGGCTGAATGCAAAAATGCGCATTTCGACTTCCCGTTCGCATATTTCTACACATATCGATAACTTATTCTTCACATAATATCATATTATTGTAGATGTTTTGTTCATCGTTTCAGCGTTATTCGAGCTTACATTCTAATCTTTAATATTCTATACTAAAACTTTCCGCAAGCATTCAGCGATGTCAATGCGAAGGAAAGCGAAAAAAATTGAAATATCGGCGCCGACGAATTTCGTTCATCGGATTCATGCTGGTTACGACCCGTCAACTGGGGAATATCACGGTCTTCCGAAGGTAACGCGCATTTTTCAGCTCATAACTCTAAGCTTTCGGTATCTGTGCTGTCGAGGAGTACGCTCGTAAGATATCGGTTGATTCTTGCTCTGTTTCTGGTGACGACGAGAAACGAGAAACTCACTGAATTTGGCTTGTAACGTTGTGGAGGGGAGTGAGATCGGCTACTGATGCCAGTGTTGGGGAGCGTAGAAGATGTTAGTCGCATCCTGGCGAGCTGTAGTCCATCTCTGTATAGTCGAATGGCTGAAGATGGCATTTTTTTGTCGCAAATAATGTACATGTAGGCATGATCAAGAGCTATAGCGTGTATGTTGTCGGTATACTTTGCCGATAAGGCTAATGTGCCTAACCGCTGTACCCGCTACCCGGGTTCAGTTTCATTCTCAACTTTGCTTCGCGAGTGGAAATTTCATTTATTTAAGTAACAAAGATAGCTGTCGATCACGTTGGTAAGCTGTCTATTTTACAGCAATGGCAAGCGATCATTGGTACACCATTCAGCAACCGCAGGGGGAGACCTCGGCCAATGGTCGATCCTTCCTGTATAACACCACTAGAAATAGCGGAAATAAAGACAATAGTGCGTGGGGATGTTCCATCTCGTAGCATCAGGCAGGTTGTTTTATCGCCGGTTCTAATTTCTACGCCTCTTTCTGTTAAGTTCATTGCGGCACTTTTAACAAAAATCTCAAGTCCTGCATAGGTTAATAAGCGGATTTACTGTTTTTGCAGTGCTATTATCTGAGATTTACATAGGAGACTAGCAACTAATGTAGAATTAATTCTTTCAGAGAGTTTAAAGACCTAAATTGAATAGGGGTTAGGAGAACATTGTGCATGAAATAGATCTTCCTTTCTTTTCTTTTCCTCCTTCCGCCGTCGTCACTTTCTTGCTAGATTTTATGTGAACGAATTACTCGACTGGAATTTTTATTTGAGGGGAATATTCGATCGAAATCTTTTGACCTGACTTTCAATTTCATACTACCGATGGATGCAATAAAATGCAAATATACGATAGTCTAGATTACGAATAGTGCAGTTTTATATGAGGAATTGAGTTTTAAGCTCTGCTATGCAAAGTGGGAACGTTTCGGTGGCACAAAGTAACGCGTTTCGAACTGCTCTTCAGTCGGTTGCTTCACCGCCAACCGTACGGCAATGTGTTCGCATACCTGAAAATTGGACTCCTATTACCTCTCCGTCGTAGGTTTTTTTCCGGAAAACTTTGTGTTCGTTTTTTTTTTAGGTATTTATGAGGAGAATTAACGTCGGCTTTGTCGGGCTTAATCTGTCGTCAGTTTGGATTTAAACTTTGGAATCAATTTGTTGTGGAAATTTTAGGAGTTTTTTGAATGCGTTGCAGATTTTGTCTTCATATTGAGCTGAAATTTAGGTAATTGTTGCTCTAATTGAGGGTATGAGTATATTTCATATTAAGGAACTTATGTTTAAGAAGGATTCTTAATTTATTATTAAAAAATCTAGCGAATTCATTCTTAAGTAATCGGTACACAGTGAGTGAATGCAAGTTCCATTCGTTTTGGAAATGCGGTTTTTGCTGGTCGCCGTATGGCCTATCAATATCGCTGACCACTTTTGTCGAGAGGTGAAGCGCTTCCTTCATTCTTCGTCCGACCATCTCTCCCCTATTGGATTGTCACCTCGCTTTTGTAGCGTCAACCAAATTCGTTGTTTCCAGTCATATTTGCACTTAATCTTAATGGGGATGTTGTTCGTTAGTGCTTTGTAAAGTGTGTTGTAAGAGTGTTCGAAGCTCTAGTCACGTTGTTCTGACTTGCGGTTTTCGTAAAAGAGTGCATCGAAGATTACTTCCAATAACTTTAGAAGCTATGTATGCGGCGATGCTAGGAGAATGGGGAGGAGGAAATGATAGAGTGATCATTTGCTTAAAGGCGGTGAAAATTTGTCGGACAGCGTACTTTTACTGTCGTTTGAGACATGAGCTACTTCTACTCCGTTTATTCAGATGCACCCAAAACTGCGTTTATTTCTGCTTCATACATGATAGTTACTGTCGCTAATATAGGTTACACATGAATTATATAGCGAAACTAGTCTCAAGGTTCACAATGTGTTGATTGCCACCCTGTGTACCATTTGGGAGTCTATCTGGCCCATGTATCGAATATTCAATGCAAATCAAGTATTCTATTTACAGGCCATGTCCGAGCGCGACTGGTTCTGCACGGAATCAACACTATCACCCAAATCGACCGCCCTCTAATAGGTTCCAGAGAAATAATGGCTTAATTGTTCCATCAAGTACTGTTATGTCAGGATGTGGTAGGTGAATTTTAATATGCATTGTCTTCTTATCGCGTTGACTATTGATGACAGTTGTGCCAGATGGGGAACAGGCTGTGTATTATTACGTTGACAAGGATAGATCATGAGGCACAAATAGACGATGGGGGGTTCGGAGGAAGGAGGGCGGATGTCAAGTAGCGATCGCACGAGGCAAAGCAGTTATGAACGATGAAGCGTTGCGCGATAATGACACAACTGTTCCTCGAGTATATTTTCTTTCGTCGCATATTTTTTGTTTGCCTTTCTTTCATAAAGAGCAATGAGCCGTATTTGTCATTTTCAGACCCCGCCCTACGTTTGTCGTCTAGGTGGAATCCTCGGCAGGTGACCAGTTTTCCTGTAACTGATCTGAGTTGTGCGCTTTCATCGACTCCAGATCTTCCGCCACGAGTTTCAAATCAACCACCGGTAGTCACTCATCAAGTACAGGTTGGAATTTAGCTTACAATTGCAGTTTAGCTCAGTACATTCGCGGTATATCATCCTGATGGTCATTTTGGTTTGCGAATAAAAGTTAATCTCCAACTGTAGTATGCAGGTAGGGCTTACAAGAAGGAAGAAGAATTTTCGTAATTTTATCCATCGATGAGCAGTATTATTTGATGAATTAATTAAATCTGAATTGTACTGAAATGATTGTTTGAAGTGTTCCTCAGTGCAAATGCAATTTTGTCGGAAAATTCTCGTTGAATGGCATAACCTTGTGAAATGGATATGTTGATATGATGAACTTGCACCGTGAACCGTTTCAGCTTCTTTTATTCACCTAAATTAGTGATATTATTCGAAAGTTCATTTGATGGCAGGTGGTCGATATTCGCCTTAGTCCATCATTAGTGATCCTTAAATGCAGTGACTTCCTTTATTCATCCGAGGTGCTTATCTTGAAGTGTCGACGTTGTCACTGAGCTCGCGCTTCGTTATAGATTGGTGCTCGTGTCAGTCATTTCATATGAAAAAAGGTGCATATTTTTCTGTCTCTTTCTCATTGTTCCTGTGATGAAATGTTTTGTTTCAGTCGACACCTTTAAATGAGGCTATTGCTACGGTTCCGACCACGTCAGCGATGAGTTCATCAGAGGCAGCTGCATATAGGCCGAGTGCAGGTGTCGCTCAGCCTTTTGCTCCACTTAGACGAGATGAAAATCGGAATCGTCTTTCCCATGAAGAGGTTATTCTCTATGATCTGTTGTGGACTACGCAGCTTTCTTCATTGATTATTCTTATGACCAACAATAAGAAGTTAACGTTGATGAATTGGAAGTCTTTCTTTTACAGTTAAATTGAAAATGGAGGATTGAAGGGGAGGAGGAGGAGGAGGAGGAGGGAGAAAATGGAATAAAAATAACGGCCGGACATGCATATTTTAAAACATTGAAGCGGTAAGTAAGCCGAGGAACTCATAGCAGTCATTTTGTTGGTGCCAGTCGTCGTTCATAGTTCATATTTCTTTGTTCACATCTATATTTACTTGCGTTTCTTCATTGAAAAATTAAAGGCTTTTACTGACTATCGTTTATTCAAAGTGCTTTAAATTTTGCTGTGTTTGATTTTTGTGGCTAATAAACCACTCTAGAGCTGATTATCTGCACTGATTTCAGTTCCGTGCAGCATTAAAGATGGTAGTTTCGGCAGGAGATCCTCGTTCTGATTTGACGAACTTTGTGCAGATAGGCGAAGGATCGACAGGTGTTGTGATGACTGCCGATCAGGTTGCTCTCATTTAATCTCCAGATACTGTTGAATTGCGGGTTTCAATGATCGTATGCATTTTCGAGGAAATTGTTTTTTGTTTCATTTCTTCTACATTCTTTGCCACTTTACACTTTTCTTAATATCCGGAGTTTCAGGTGTCTAGGAAACGCTGCGTTGCCGTAAAACGGATGGATATTTTGAAGCAGCAGAGGAGGGAGTTGCTCTTCAATGAGGTATATGTTGTATTTTATCTCCTTGAAAAAACTTCGCCCCCGTAGATATTTGTAGGAAATTGGTTATCTTGGCGCAGAATATTTACAACATTGAATTGGTCAAGTTGGGCAGTTAAAATTATTTTCAGACATTATTATTCTTAGGATATTTTGTGTCTTTGAATGATGTAATCGGGTGTAATCTTTCTCTTCCATACTTCGATAGAGGAGTTTTCCGCTTGAAGGAATTTCTATTGCAAGCAGTTTCTTTCGACAAATGTCCTCTGTTCAAGGCTAATGTTCTGTTTTTTACTTTCAGATTTCAGATGTCATGAAGAGGTTCTTCTGTGCATGGTAGAGTTGAGTGTGAGAGATCTTCTGTTAAACGTGACACAGCAGCCTATTTTTGAGGAGATAAGGGAAAGGAGAGATCCGTTGAGAGGTCTTGCTAGAACTATTTATAATTCGAATAAAGCAGAGGAAAAAGCATGTCGTATATTAGTGCGGTGTATAATTGAAAAATATCCCTAAGTGAGAACGGTGAAGGGAGGAGAGGGCGAGAAAGCAGCATATCTGCATTGTTTTGATGCGGTCCGATGAATAGTGCATTCAACGAAGTAACGGAATTGTTATATTAAAAATATACTAACTAATTACCTACGAAATATTGAATCGAGCTGAAAGAACTATGTTTCGTGTTTGCTGTTTATGTGAATTTTTTATCTTTCGATTAAGTTCGTCGAACATTTTTTAGGTGGTCATAATGCGAGACTATGAACATCCAAATATTGTCCAAATGTTTGGATCGTATTTGATCGGTGATGAGTTGTGGGTTATTATGGAATATATGGAAGGAGGTGCACTCACCGATATTATTACGCAAACTCGGTTCGTTTTGCATTTGCATTTGCAGATATTTCAACGGATAGAAATTTTATTTTATTGTCTTAGATTGTGGAAATTACTTCCGGTAGACGGATATAGTCGATTTATTCTCAACAGTTGTTTTTCAGGCGAAAACAGTGAAAAATGAACGATGTAACCGACATAGAGGGGAGAAGTCTTTCTTCCGAAATCGTTGTGTCATTTCTCAGCTCAAATTGAACCGCAAATTGCGAATATCTCGCTGTCTCACTCTTTTCATTTGTCGCTATCAAAGGCGCGCTCAACCTTAGGATTGTGTGGGCTGTTTGTGTTCCTTAAACGAAAATACCCGTAGTGCGCATAGTTCTTTGTTGGTGAGTACTTGACTTGAATTAAAGGATGGACGAGCAGATGATAGCGACGGTGTGTGTGCAATGCTTGAGAGCACTCGAGTATCTCCATTCAAAAGGAGTGGTGCATCGGGACATAAAAAGTGACTCGATACTGCTGGCTAGAAACGGTGTCGCGAAATTATCTGACTTTGGATTCTGTGGGCAGCTGTCCGCCGAAGTGCCGAGACGCAGGAGTCTTGTGGGTACACCGTATTGGATGTCACCCGAAGTTTGTTGATGTGCAGTCGTTTTTATTTCTTTAGCAGTAAGGATACGTCGAGATTGACGGATGCTAACAAGTGCTCGAATGTAACGCTGAAATCATTTTTGATGCTCGTTGATTAACTTGGCAACCATGTGAATAGCCTACCTCATGATATCGATTAAACATTCGAACATTTTTGGAATATGTGAAGGGAAGACTGAAAAGTCTGATAGGGAAGTGGAAGACGTCGAGGAAAGTGTGAAAAAAGTTGCGAAGGTGAGAAAGGAGTAGAATTTTGAGAAAAAGTCGGAAACTGGAGGAAAGTGAAGCTGAAAAGAGAGACATCGAGGAGATGTTTGCAAAAAGTTGAGAACACTTCGTGAATGCAAAGAAAATATTTCAAAGGAGGCGGAAAAAGCTTGAAAAACATTCACTCTACAATTTGTATAAATGCTTTAGCACAGCGCTAAGTCTCAAAAACTGCAACGCATCGGTTCTACTAAAAAGTCGCTTGTTTTAGGTGATTAGCCGAATGCCATATGGTACGGAAGCAGATATCTGGTCGTTGGGTATCATGTTGATAGAAATGGTGCAAGGGGAGCCGCCCCTCTTCGATGTGCAACCATTGCAAGCTATGCGAACCATTCGTGATATGCCGCCACCAACGTTTAGCCCCACCGCGAGGGTGCGTGTTTTCAGTTCGTTCATCAGATATACCCACAACGATTAGCCGAGTTGGTCTGAGCACAAAAGTAATCCTCATCGGTGCTGGGGGAATTTGCTGTTACTAAATAACTAGGTCAATAATTTCAACAGTCATATTCCTATAAGAGTCTGAAGTAGACGCACAAAGTGACAAGACGCTGAACACCGACGCATAGAATAATTTGTTTCTATCTAGTATCTTTTTATACAGTACGGCTACAACCCGTGAGTGTAAACGTTATTTTAATGACAGTGATGCCTCATAAGAATTACCAGGCCATTAGTTGCAGGTTTCACCGGATCTTGAGTATTTTTTGTCACGGATGTTGGTTCGAGATGCATCGCAACGTGCTACTGCCACTGAACTCCTGCAGCATCCGTTCTTGAGGAAAGCACGACAGCCTTCAATTATTTGTCCCCTCATGAACTTGAACTCATCGTAACGGCGTAGTGCATTCATAAATGGCCCCTCGAGGAAAGGAAGGGAAGGCAAGTGTGGGACTAAAAATGTTTTGAGAAGATAGTGATGTCTGCGTGGTTAAACTCGGATTCATAACTGAAGAAGACTACCTCTTATCTCATTTAGATTCAGTGACACCGCGCATCTCAGATGGTAAAAATTCCCGAACTGAGAATCAAGGGAAAGATGGAGAGGAGAAGTGATAGTGTACCCGATAGTCTGCGCCTATCACTGGAACACCCGTTCGTTTTCTGCGCGGAAATTTTGTTGATAAATTTGCTCAATTGTTCAGTATGTATCAGTTTCTAATAGGCGTTTCTTTCATATAGGGTATAATATCTTTGTTTTCACTTCCAAGCATGTACTAACATATCGATTACCACATTGAATCGTGCCGTTTCTCTAGTACTTTCTCCTAGACGTTTGCTTGTTTCAGTTGTCATGAATCTCACGTTCTTGGATGGCCGATGTTTGTCATATGTCGATCCACCGAATTAAATTCGCTGAAATATGAGAACATTTGGGCATAGCGCATCGATAACGAGGGTAGATAAATCGCGTATATTATGCAAAGCAGAAGTTGCCACCCTTTCCCACCCTCTCCTCAATTTTTTAAGAGGAAGGGAAGAGTTATTCGAGATATATGTGAAGGGTATCTTGATTAGGCAACAAGCGAGAATTGAAAATGTGAAACTTGGGAGGTGCAACAGAAAATCGTAGGAAAGTTTGTCGTCCCTTTCCTGTTTCTCAGTGCAACTGACGAGTCACAAGTTCATCATTCTCGACTCGTCGAACGAGTATCATGACAATTTTGCCAACTTTTTTTGCAGTTTAAAAACAGCTCACATCGTCGCTATCATGAGCGACGAACTGCAACTATAAATAATGAGTCAGTGTTGTGGGATGGCAGTAGTTGACTGAAAATATCCCGAAAATTGGAGGTAGGGGAAGGGAGTTTTCCCGTTCCCAGCGCATATGCGAGTCTCTCTGTGAACGCTGAAGTGTCCTCACTATTCGACTTTACCAGCAAACCGTCGCTGCCTGTTGCATTTGTTGTGAATGACCCTAATTCCGTAGACGGATATTTGCTGCTAAGGATCATTCTACGAAGGGAATTTGTCTGCGAAAAAATATTCAACATAATATATAGAGTTCATTGTTGAGTTTAATGGTGATGATTATCGCGTCGTTGAGAAAATCTCTGTTGTCGATTCATCGTTTCATTACAACGCATATAAATTGCGGTGAGATCGACATTAAAGTATATTTTCCAATTTCTAATTATTCTTTGCTTTCCGCTTTTTTTCACAATCCGCTTCACTTTTATATTCGGACGTTTCCGTTTCATATTTCGTCGATGAGTCACTTCTCAGCAGGAAAATCTATTTTCTTCACTGATAAGCGAAATAGTTCTCCATGATTCAACGATTTGTACATCAGTCAAACGATATTGATTTTTGCTTTCGTCGACGGTTCTGAGCGGTTACCTCATAACCGATCCTCTGTAAAGCAGCACCACTCGAAGCTCCGCCTTGCAGTCGCAACAAGCACTGCTTGCAAACAGTGTTCTCCTCGTTGGCAACCTTCGCTGCGAAATACACCACCACTTCCGTCTCATATCTAGAAACGAATAGGTGCGTACGCTATCATGCTGGTTGAACATCCATTGTTGAGTCACCCTTAAGATGCCTCGTTATGGCGAGCGGAAGTTGTCAGTGGGGATGAGGAGCGTCGAATGCTGGGACGGTCATCTGCACGAACGCTTAAAAGCGGTGGAAGGCGGTAGCGGTTAGCCAACAAGGACTGTTGACGTTGGAAAGATGCAAATGCTGCAGATAGTCGAGATTATAAACGCTGATCTGCGATGAATCTACAGTCCCTCATAATGCGTTTCTTGGAGAAAACGTTAGTATCAAACTGGTAACGATTGTTTATTTTCACTGTGCAGAGGTGGCGAAGAAAACGGAAGTCACCGCAGTTGAAAAACCCACTCAGGTCGTCTCATTCTACAGTCTAATTAAGGGGATTATCGAAACGACCAGCAGCGTTCCGTGAATAGATAGATCATTCGATAAGTATTCGAAATGTTGAGGGAACCACCCATCGGACCGTTCACATTCCCACACCGGAACATAAACGTGATAATGCACTTACTTGCCGAGTAGGTGCAGAATACTTCCCACCGTGGTAAATGGCAGGCCTCGGCGAAGCAAGGAATTCGGCAGTTATGAGTTATTGTTCTCTCTGCCGTCGTCCCACAAGTGGACATGCAGCCAAGTTTCGCAGCTTGTTTCCGCTCAGATGAGTGAACTTTTAGAATGAGATGTGGTGAATGTTGATGCCGAGAACTCTGTCTGACAATATCGATTCAAGAGTTCACAATTCGAGAGGTGTAATGAAGGAGGGAGAAATTTGCTAAGAGCGAATAAAGTGAAACAATGAACAAAGAAAGTGAGATAAATAAGCGTTTCATTAAATTATATCGTCGAACACTTCTCTGTTTATCTAAAAATTCTCACTTAATTCCATGGGAGAATTTACCGTCTTGTCGTTGCTCATTGCAACCTCGTCTTTGCATCAGTGGATCCTCACACTTGAATTCATGAGGAAAAGATACTTTAGCGGACGTAGGCACGAATATCGGCTATTATAAGATAGGCTAACAACATCCACGTGAATGTTAAGCGGCCTGCGTCTAAACCGCCTGGCATTATAGGGTGAACGCCATTTTTGGAGGATCTCATTGAGAACGGTGCCGACACCTCAACAATCCCCAAAGTTTTCTACCGATTGAAGGTGAGGACGTGAAAAGTGTATCCTCTTGCTAAAACTTCTGATCAAATCGAGCAGGAAATTCTCCTCGACCATCATTTTATCCCTACGCCGAAATTTTAAGTCGCCGGGAGAATCAATGACCTTCGCCATTAATATTCGCCGTTATAAAAGGCATTAACGCCGTATTTACGAGTTTTATGCTCGCCACATCTAAAGCGAAGGCCATTGTTGAGTGACCGCCGTCTTCGATAACCTCATAGAGATAAGTCTCGACCCCTCATCAATTAGCGAAGATTTAGTGACCGACCAGGTCTGGCAACAAGACGACAAGTTAAGGTGTTTATTAAAATTCATTAAAATTAAAGATAATGCGACGGAGGAACCCCGCTTCGACAGAACGTTGCATAGAATAGTGCCACCTCCGCGCTACGAGCACCTCACAATCCTAACGTCCGAGCCAATTCGCAGTCATACTGCTTGCCGCTATAGACAATATGAACCCCCACGCTGCCACTACCAGCGAAAATCTAGAAGCAGATTGATTCCATGCAAACAAACATTCTCTTTCATGCGCAATGACCATTACTTTATGGCACTTACACAGAGTCTAGTCTGTATTTGACCACTACTTCTTTTCTCTGAGGAGAGCTATCGCTCTACAATTTGCTAATGATTCGTTACATCTGCCCCGAGGCTCCGCATCGAATCTCTAATATTGAGCGTTAGACAAGGCGCTGTGGAACATCGGATGGGTTACTATTGAGGCGTTGGTAAAAAATAGTCACTTCAAATCTGGATTCTCGAAGTGGTTGTGGACTTAGCCATGGGATCTCGTTGTTATTTGCCTTGACTTTGAAAATTCATGTTGCTTCCTCGATGAGGGACGATGGCCTTATTTCCGAGCATATAAGACAATCATATATCGGCTTATTTGCAATGTCTTTAATAGATAGCTCTATTGATGGGATCCATTGACGTTTTCGTTGAAGAATAAAATGTCTCGCGTACATCGCATATAATCTCTAAGCAAAAGTGATACATATATTGAAGAAAGCGCGTTAAGAACACCAACACATGCGTTGATCGATTCCATCGATCAGATCGATCGGTTCCAGTTAACTTAAAAGTTAACAAGGAGTGCCTTTCCATTTGCATCTTAGGTGACCAAGCGGTTATTGCAGATCGGTGGTTAATAATTGCGTAGCCATTCAAAAATGATCAAATGCCATCTTGCAATCCGTGGCTCTATACGACCAGGCGATTATGCAAATCCGCAGTTAGCAGTTAGTTTTTTGCAAAAAGTCCGATCTTTTCGCTAAGCGCTCCACTTTTTGAAGAAGAGCTTTTGAAGAAATTATGCTTGGGATTTCTTACTCTGATATCCTCTTTTTATCTTGAATCAACCGCAAATACCTTCATTAGCCGTTTGAATACATATGGTACATGTCATCTTCTGAAATCGATTTATTCGTAGTCTTTGTAATCATTGACGTTGGAAGTGGTCTTTTCCACAGGAGAGATTGGAACACCTCTTTTTTCTCCTTTCCAGTCAGAATCACCTTGATAGTCTTAACACTGGAGCTGATTTGGATATTTCATAGTATGCAGTCCATTTTAGCCTAACCATTAAAAAATATTTCCGTTTTAAAGACAGAATACAACTGATCGTAACTTCTATCCATTAGGACAGTTTTCACTACCTCCTCTCCTTAGAGAGATTGGGAGGGTGGGGGGAGGAAGGGTTGGAAAATATGCAGAAAGGATCAGGATGTCATTTCGTCAATGAGAATTTAATTTTATCAGAGAGCACTGCTCGGTTGGTTGGTCAGCCGGTCAGTGGATCGCTCGAACGAGAGTGATCGGTTGAGAGATTTGTGTGAAACGGCTGTCGAGCAGTACTGCAAGAACCGGTTAGTATATACGGCACTATACATTTCATTCATTGAAATTTTTTAAAACGTTTTTTCTATTGTACATTATCGTCATGAAGTGTTCCGAAGGAAAGAGCAAGGGAGAGAAAGGGAATGGCTCGAGAGGAGGAAAGAGAGCGAGACGAACCAAGAATGAGAGAAATTCCGCGCAAATTCCAGCGCTATTTTCTCCTCATTGTCTTATCATCTCATCGATGTTCTCGATGCGTTAATGCAATGACGGTCATCACTTCCGAATCCTATTAAACGCAAAAAATAGTCTCTTGAAAATGCAATCAAATTTCTTGTAAGATTTCAACAAGTTCATTCGTTGCCTACCGTCACGAGGAATGCCGCGAGTTCAATGACCAGACATAGTGCATGCATATGGGTACGGTAGAGGCGATTGTTCCGAAAATCGAGGATGGCAAACGAAGGATCCCAGAGGATTAAGAAAGGAGGCCATTAGATTAACTTCAAAGTATCTGGCGCTCGCCATAACTGATTATAAAATTTGGCAGTATAAAAGAATACTGATTTGAAAAGAAAAAACATCATGGTAGTTAAGGATAAATGATTATTTAAACTCTTGCCAGTCAGAGACTCGCCAGTTAGACCGTTCCATCACCTTACATGAAAACACAGCTGATCATGGATGACTACGTGCTCGTTTACTCCATTTCGTTAGTCTCACATTTGTCCACTCTACATTTAACATTCTACCATCTCAGTTACCTACTATGTTTAAAAAAGCAGTACAAGTGCGGCTATAAATGTGTTCAGAAATATAATTTCTGACTATTATACAATTTTTGCAATTCAATACTTACGAGTAGAGGATTTGACTCGAGTGTAAAATTGGGATGGTGTGAAAGAGAACAACCGAGATTTCACCTTCCTCTATGCGCAAAAGTCCAATTCAGCGTTCTCGAGTGATATGCTGATTCTTATTTATTTATTTACTAATTTTATTTATACATATATAATGCATCAGTTTTATTACGTAAGATGAAAAGTTTATATATCCACAGTGCATTTCTATTTCTCTCTTAATATATCAGTGATATCTTTGTGCGAATAATATCATCGTCATTAATGATAAGAAGTAAACTTCCCCATTTATGGGAATTGCACTCGAATTGATCAGTTCTAGTGCACCATATTAGAGTGGAAAGTAATACTACAATATATCGAATGATTAGTTGAAATTGTGTTTAAAACATTGAAATATTTTTCTTGTCTCATCTGCGATGACCATTAAGGCTTGATAACTAAGAGGATGCAATTTTTATTAGTTCAAATCCTATACACCCATGATGAAAAGAAGAAGTTTTTCAGTGATTTGAAGCAGCGGTAGAAGATGTTGATTGTAGAGCACGAGCGCCATCCCTCATCACAGCTTCTCACATTATCGGTTTAATGGTACCGATTTCGGGTTTTTTTCTTGCCACATTTGTAGTGATGACTATTGCAATGAAGGGCACATCGACAGTTTCTAGCGTTTGCAATGAGCATTTCGCTGTAAAAAAAACAAACGTTCCAAGTTCGCTTTTCTTTCCCCGTTTCGTTCTCTCGAATTTCTCTTCCGTATCTTGAAGAAAATAGACGTCATGTCGGCCAGTATTCCAGCATCCTCGTTTTTTTTTCATTTAGATATATGGTGCAATGAGTTGGATGTTGAGAATAAATATGGTGATCAATCGAAACTGCTTACAATCTCTCATATCTATAGAAATTTCCATCAAAGTCATTTCGTCATTAAATTACAATTATAAATACAAAGAAAGCATTAATGCATTAACTTAATTCTAGGCGTGAAAAGTATAACTTGCAAAGCAATCAAACGCTAAACAACGATTCAAATCGAAGTGCAAAGAAGGATTAAATCTTCTAAGAAATTGCTTCTTGCTTCGATAAAATAGCAATGCGTACTTGCTGGACGAGATTAAAAGTTAATAAATAAATGAATCTTTTGTATCTTTCACATATAAATCAAACATAATGGCGTACAACTAGCTAATAATGGATTTCCCTTATTTTTTACGCGATTATTATATAGTGAATCTCAAAAAAATCATTTCATCTTCAGAAAGAGGTTATAATTCAACTGTGTAGAAAAAAAAAGTTAATAATAGTATGACGTTTAGAAGTATTTCATTGCGTTTGTTCTTGTTATGTTATTAGAATGTCTCTTCGAGGATCATTAGTGAATATATTTGCTATCAGAGAAGTTTGATCAGTGTGGAAGCATCGTTCACCTAGAAATATTTTGCTCGTTGTTTCTATCATACATTGAGGTGAATGTCTTACTTCAAATATGGCATATTTTGTTGCAAACGTGAGCAATACGATTCATTTCTGGATAGCTTTGAGACTGCAAATTTGCACTCATCTATTTCAAATATTATGAGCAAATAGATTTAAGAATTGAGTGCGATATACAAATTTAGGAGTGAGTTATGTAATAAATTATGCAATGCATAAATGAATATGTGAAAATGATGTGCTAAACAATTTGATTCAATTTTATACAACACTTAATACAGATCGCTGAAGCGCGTTGCTATGCGTCGAGATTTTTTTTAAAGCATGAATCGCACTTGCAATATTTGTCGTCCAAGAGACGCTGCTTCGGTTATTGCACAAAACACACACGTTTCGATGGTCAGTGCTACGACGACAGTGATTTACGTTGATGGATCGATGATATAGTCTCACAAAAAGAATCGCTTCCTGAAGTCGCCACTGTCCGATTCACGGTAGTCGTCTGTTTTATGACTAAGTAACTGAAAATCATCAACCGTTTCTGGAATTACTTTATAGTAACCAACGTATTTCATTTTCTTTATCAAAAAAGAAAACAAACAGTTGAAATGAGAAATACTCATATGACGGAACTTAATGAATTAAGAATTAAGACTAAGAAATGCTTATAATTTCTTAACGTTCGCCTAAAGACGTAAATTCTATGCTAGCTTAGAGTGTTTCACAGTTTATAGTTTGAATAAGAACCTCAAATATTAGGATTGGTGTCAATAAAGTGAAGAACATTGGTCGTATTGAATAACTTGGAAATCGCTGAGCAGATTTTAGGAGAAATGAAGTGGTTAACGTTGTATGTATTGACTCTGCAATAATGATTATACATATATAATTGTACACAGTGTAAGGAAAGCTAGAGACACCTCTTCACTGTTTCGGTAGTTTGCGTTAGTTGCAGAGACTTCTTTTTCGCAAATATACGGCGACGGCTCTTTGCAGCAACTTTGGAACCACTCACCACTCGTAGTGTTCAATTTCGTGCATGGCCTGTTCTTGATCTTGTCGGGACGCTTTCCTATAAAAACCATCAGCAAATCAAAGCATTAAAACCACATAAATATAGCAATAATTTAACGCATTTATTTATATTATCGTTATTTGTATATTCCCTTGTATGACTCATCGGTTATATGCAAATTGTTACCGTTAAGTGCCGCTGATATTTCTTAAATTCTAAAAAGGTGAGACTGTAATGAGGCGATTGTATGTATACATGCGTTGACGTTTCCAAGTGGCCGCTAATTCCGTGACGGAAGTTAATTGGGACTTCGACCTTTTTTGGGTGGAGCACTAGAAAAAAAAACGAAACTTGTTTATTCTATGGGTATAACAATTTTTAATGCCGATGACGCCGATCACTCAAAAATGCAATACTGTAATGTTGATGTAATACCGTAGATGGCATTAGTCGGATATTAATGGTACACTTTTATGTAGCAGTGTTACTTTTTTCTGATAGTATGTTGAAAGAAGGGTTTTTTTCCAATAGACTTCCGTCATAATTCATTTTCGAACTAATCTATTTGCTGTGTTTGCATAGATTACTCCATAGAGCTGTCGAAGTAAAAATGTTGATTTAATGAATAATTTAGTTGATTTTATTGCAAATTCATTATGATTTATGGTTCTGCCGAATGATCTGATTCGTTTTTATTGCAGTAATTATAGATAGATGCATAGCTGTACTTTTCTTATGGAGCAAATAAAATTGCACTCAATTTTTTTGCATAATTAAGCTCTAAAAACGATGTATTTCTGCAAAGGGTTTTATAGTTTGTATCGGTGCTATATTTATTTAAGTTTAGAATTATAATTCAGGTTGCATTTGATTGCTGTATAAAGTAAGTAGGTACCTTACTACAATCTAAGATAGACGACAAGAGCGAAGATCATCGCAGTGAACGGTGTAAAGATGATAGTTTGCGTATTGTGAAGTGGATTTCGACTACAACTTACAGCTATACAAAATTAATAATTGCTATGAAGTGCAATTTTTGGCTGTCATTTAAGCGACCGAAGTTTGCAAAATTTCTTCATCAAAAGTGGCTCTTAAGTGATGCTGTTGACGTTGCAAAATTACGTAATTGCTTCTCGTTAAAATGCAACAAATTGTAGCGTTTTTCGTTCAATTCTTGCTTGGCTATGTTTGCCGCTTATTCGTTGTCGTGTTAGCTAAAAGAATTGAGGCGGTGAAAGTTGAAATACCTACTTGGAAAGCCGGACTCAATTTTATTAAAACAAAGACGTTTTATATTTCAACTATAATTTATCGTATGCAGAAGCTATTTGGAGGAGCATAATTCCTAAGAATTTTATGTGAGCCGAGCATGGAACGCTGATGGAGCAGCACGTTTCATTTTCGTGTTTTCATTCAAAGTTCTATGATGCTATAACTGCACTTGAATTTAGCTCACTGAATTTTAAGAGTAATACTTAGTTTCTTGATCGAGTTATTTACTTAAATTATAGAGTCATCGCAGTAGACGCGAGGAAGTTTCAAAACTTACTGTTAGGCCAATTTTCGAAATTGTATGCAGAGTGATCACTCCAGATGTATTCTGTTGATGAACCAAATTGCGCGTTGCCAAGCCAAACAGTTTCAGCTCCACGTGCCAGCTCTGATTGAATAAATAATTAAGTATTGACGCTTATTTATATTATTCGCAAAATTGAAAGTACTCTAGTATCCAGCATTTATTAGGCACTATTTATTAACGATGCCGAGTAGATTTTTTCAACTTTCATTTTGTTTTTCGCTTTTCCTCTCGAAATAATTTCATAAATTATTTTGTTCAATTAATAGATTTTGGTCGTTTTGCTTATCATTTCTCCTATTAATTAGACTCTTTCAGGATAATGATAATAATTAAATGAAAATCATTTACGATATTCTACTGAAGAAGTTTAAAGTTTCATCATTTAAACGATAACGATCGCTAACCAATAGCAAATCGATTGTCGGCATTACTATGCAACGAAATGAGATGGCCACCCTTAAAGAGACATGAAAATTCCGCTGACGGCCACATCGTATCGTGATCGTAGAATCGATAGCATTTTCGTGTAAATGGTGAATAACGCCAGCCAGGATCACAACGACTTCCCGCAACGGCTGAAATATCCTTCATTCAGCAAAGTGCTGAACTTAATTTCGATAAGAAACTAGCAAATGCAACTGGAAAGTGGGAATTTTTCAGTATGGATATTTCAATAACGTTTTCTTTCTGAAAAGTACTTTATTCAATAGGCGAAAGATTCTAATTATTGTCTATTAAAAACTGATTGTATTTTATATTTATGTTTATATCATTTATTAAATGTTACAGAAATTCTTCGAAGAGGTAAATACGCCTCCACAAATTTACTCTTAAAATGCAAATTGTAATTTATGAGTTTAGAGGTAACAAAGAAGGAAAATCATCAGCAAATATTTGCAAATTTGCACGCGAAAAAGCGAACTGAAGCGAGATTGACTTTTCGTTGCGAGTGGATGGCTCGAGGCGATTTACCTGAGAAGGCAAGCGTAAGGAGCAGACAAAGGGCGAACATACTTTGTAAGACTGCGGTCAGCATGCCAACTCTGCTAGTTTATATAAGCAGTTAAGTCACGTAGGCGGCAACCGGTTTCACATGCGAGGGAACAGTGCACAACGCACCGGAAACGAGCGTCGTCTTGGACGAACCTTTTTCGGTGGATGACCTCACTCAAGAAGACGGCCTCTTGCGGCACCTATTTGATGCACCCTTCCGCTCAACTACAATTACCACGAGACGAATCAGTGCATCTTCGCTGTTGGCGAACAAGTCTAGAGCGAGAGGGAGCGAGGTGTTGGTCGATCATCGCCAAGAATTTCAAGCCGAACTTGAGCTAATTACGTCCTCCGGAACGAATAATCCTATTCCTGAGTGGATTGTTCACTCCAAAAGCCGGATACCTCGAGTTTTCTTGGAATCTGATATTGGCATCAGATTGTAGAGTTCCAAGATTGCCATGATGAACTGTTAACCAAAAATGAAACATTCGCATAACAAAGAATGTTGTGAATGGCAACGACAGTGAACCGTTTGTGAGGATTATTTGAGACAGTTCTTTTTTATAAAATATTTCGCTGAAAATTTCATAAACGATGAAAATAACCAACAAATCTAACACAGTTTTCGCCCATAAGTAATCCAACCAAATGTCGCTTTCTCACCTCTAATAATTTGGCATCTTAATGCGTTTTACTCTTTCATCATTGGTGACTAGAAATAAAAGTTCGTTAAGTTAATGAAAGAATATTTATTTCAAGCTTTTGGCACTCTTATTTTCTGAGTACGAAATAGAGAAACAATAGTTCATTTGATTTATCTGTTTATAGTATCGTTTTGAACCATCTCATGATGGTTCAAAACGATACTATAAACAGATGGCGTCATGTTGGCGTCAAATTCAGTTGCCTTTATTGTTGAGTTGACGTTCTCTCTTGTTCTTGTTTTCAAACCTCTATTCACTTTCTCTGGTTACAAATAATCCGTTTGCCTTTATTTTACTGAAAACTTCTATATCCCTTGGGAACACGGAAAATTTCATTCGAAAACATTACTGGCAAAATACATCAACAGCCACAAGAGCGGCTACACTTATTAATCTCAGCAAAGGAGTTCACTTCAAGCGTCCAATATTTCGAGTTCGTGACCAATGAATGAACTTAACCAGCTTCATCTTCTCATCATTAAGGATCGTTAGCTGTCTTCATGCACGAAAGAAGCAAAAAGAAGGATGGAAAGATGGAGGGAAGTGGGATGGTGAGGGAAGGGAAGTGGACTAGCAGCATGCTGTCAAAGACGGCAATTTTTGCTAGTGGCAGCGTTCGGATTCCTAACCTTTTATCAACTGATGCCTCCTGGTAGAAAAACGGCTCCCATTCAGTCTTCTTTGCTTTCTTGGTCAGTTGTTATCATCAGCAGAAGTGTTTCGTTGTTCTGCTTCCGCCCAACTTTAACGTTAAACACATGTTGTGTTTAACATTATAGAAATTTCAGCTCGCAGAGGTCGTTCTGCTTCA
Organism: Parascaris univalens; assembly: GCA_037576465.1. Lineage (NCBI taxonomy): Eukaryota > Metazoa > Nematoda > Chromadorea > Rhabditida > Ascarididae > Parascaris > Parascaris univalens. The sequence continues at coordinate 182,328,372 of CM075173.1, read as the reverse complement.
TTCATTGGTTCAAAATAAGTATAACATAGTACTTATTTTTATTGCTCTACTCGATTGATTTTTGATCACTCCATCTGCAATTCAACGAACTCCTGTTCCCTATTGCTTGATCGAAGTGTAGATCACTCATGTAGCGCACTCAGTGTATACAGCTTCAAAATTCGCGGCCAACACATTAGATTGTAGTCATCGTGCCCTTACGCCGCAGCGAGTCTGGTTTCGTCCTCATGAGGCACCTGCATTTTATCCAAGAATCTTCGGCCACTCCATTCCGTCTTGCCTGCCAATATTTCTCTTAGTAGCACTTTTCGAATATTTCTGAAAACACCTTGAAATAAAAGCCGCAGCATTGAACCACATCTGTTAAAGACATCATGTGCTAAAGGTTATTTATTGATCTCACCATATAAATACCATGTAAAAATTATTGATTCATCTGTAAGTAAGTAGCACGTGGGCTGATGAACAACTTGCAAGGACCCAATAGCCCACTCATGGCAGCAGCTGTTGAATTATCAGAGTTTACTTTTCAGTTTTGAGAAATAGGTAAGAAATGAGAGTTATTTGTAAAAGTTCCTTAGTTACAGGATGAATTTTTAATTAAGCATGCATCAGTGGTCTCCATGTAGCAGGAAATTTGCGCTTCATATCCAAGTATTGCAGAAGGGGACCGATCGCTTTCGCATTTTTTTTTTAAATAACTTCCGGTCTTACCGAACTGAAGAAACTTACCTCGCTGATTGGACCCAGTCCAGTCTTGTCCAAGACTAACACAACGCCTGTTGAGTATGCCGGCGTGGAAAACGGCCAGTGCAGTTCCAACTCATATTAATAATGTTCTTAAGATCCGTAAATGGAAGGTCACTTTCCTCGTCAAATATAATATCTACGAAATGGGAGATGAATTGAAGATAGAGCAGTGTTATGGTAGAAAATCTCTCTAGGTGAGCCTCTCTCCTCTGCCAATATTCCTTTGAAAGTTGGATATCTCCAGAAGTTTACTTGACTTATTGATTTCATTGGAGCAAGCCTAAAACATGTAGTGGTAGATTTAAAGGCGCCATGAAACGAATCCTTGCAAAAGAACGAACCTAGTACGATCTATTGCGCCTTTTTGCGGTGTCCTACTCTGATGTCACACTCTAATTTAAATTAATTGCGATTTCGATGTTTTCAAACTCTATTTTTCAACGTCTAAATTTTTATTGTAATTTCCACAGTTCATTCAGTATTTTATTGAAGTGACTTCTTGCTTTGCCATAATACGTTATTCTTTTGCCATAATCGGCAGACGTTTTTCATCAATGACTGCATTGATGACATCGATATATTTCGCCAATCGACGTTCTATGCTCTCTTCTTTTAAGAGACTGTGTTCAAGATCCATAAGGCGATCACAATTAGGCATCCGACACAAATTTTTTCTTGTCCTCTGCTTCCTAGCTATTTCTGGAGAGAGTTTCCGAAACATGAATTTAACGATAATTCACTTCAAAAGTGGCAGTTAAAGCAGCCAATTCATGGCTCACATATTTTAGACTACATAAAAGGAAATAGAGTCAGTTTAAGCGCGTGCACTTTTGTTTGATCAAGTAAGTGGTAACGGGTTATCGCATCGAAAATCAACTACCAAAAAAGTGCCTTCAAGAAAAAGTAGCGAATGTTGCTAGAGGCCGCTCACTTTCTGGCTGATAACACTTTCATTCAGTAACATATGAATCAAAATGTGCGCCAACTTGCCCTCATTATGCAATTGAACTATCGAACTCACGAATGATTTCGCACAACGAAACTTGAGATAGATTTGATATCGCACAACATTAGCACGACGGCAATTTGCAGCTGCAGAGGAAACGAAAACTATCATAACCGAGCGAGTTTCGCTCGCAATTAATCATTAAATCGACTCAGTTAGTTAATCATTAAATCGACTCAGCTTTAGATTTTTGCTAAATTAGTTCTATTATTGTAGATATTCAACAGTGTTTGTGGAACGGAAACAACATTAATAATCGATTTTCTAATTTTTTCTTCGATATTCTCAGAACTGTACGGTGATCTGCTCCTCGTTCATCTTCAATGTCTTTCAATCGTCTTCGACGATAATCTTGTTTTTTCAAGGCTTTTTATTTCTTTGTCGAATGCACTTCTGCGTATTCGATTTTTTCTTCCTTTTTTTTACACCATAGAAGCGAATATTTTCTTGGTCGAGTAAGTTTTCTAGTGAAATATCTTCTCATTCGATTTCTTTCGTTGTTAAATCTATTAAATTGAATTGTGAAAATAACTCAAATGATTTTATAGATGGTAATTTATTCGTATAGCTGTGGATCATTGTTTACGGGCGTCTCATTGTCTACTAAGAGAATACGATCGATCAAATTATAGAAAACGTCTCATCTTGTGAGCTGAAGTTTTTTCCATTCTCTGTCCTTCCTTTTTTTCCACCTCTCTTTCTGCACCGAACTCATATTTCAAAGTCATATGTGCTGGAAATTTTTTTCAGCGATTTTTTAAATTTCATCTTTATGATTCTCGTTGCATTTCATTCGTTAATGATCATAGTTGTGCATTGTGGTAATAACTGACGCATTTGCTATTGCAAATTTGCAGTGATTTGTTGCAGAGGTGAGCCGATGAACATTTAGTGATCGCTGAGGGAATCAGCAATATTCAGTCGTTTTTGCACGAATATTTTCCTGGCCCCTTATGCATTATATCGCAGGTTGACATGTGATATGCTGCACTTGTGTGCTATGCACTTCGAACGCCTTAAAAACCATCGCAGTGCTTTTGTTCACTCGACAACATTTCTTTTTGAGAATATTATTGTGGCACTAATTGTCCGCCACTTAACATGTCAACATTTTGTTTCTGAATATGCGCTGCGGAGTTTGAATTAAGGAAATGGCCGATTGAAAGAAGCGACCAAAAAAAAGTTGAAGAGGTCATTCTACATTGATACAGACTACCGACGAGGCAAATTTCCCATCTTTGATTGATTTCGAAGAGATGTCCATTCAGCGTTTAAACGGTTGTTTTGCAACGTAATATAACTGTTTGCTTTTCTGAAGAGAAACTCAAATGATGTGATATACAAAACTGAGGGAAAGAAATAAATGTGTGATTTTTCATCAGCACGGTGGCGTTATCTTCGTAAATAATTCTCAACATTCTCGTGGAATTTTTGCCTCTTTCTTGTCGATTATTTATTCAGTTATTTACTTGATTTTTAAATTAAAACCAATGTAACTATGAAGTTACCATAGACGATAAATTCAAAACAATTACGTTGCTCATCAAATATATTTGTTTCAAAGAGATATTCAATAATGCGGTGTAGATTATTCGATGATAAAGTGTAGGTGGGCATTTTTCTTTCTGCTTAAAAAAACCAAACCTTCATATATAAATTTCCCTCATTTTCAGTCGTTAATTAAATAAATGTAATCGGGTGATCGTTTAGTTTGCATCATCATATGCACTATGAACGTACCTAATGGAACACTTGAAAGCACAATGAAAGACGGCAAACATTTCAATAATACTATTATTGAACTAGAACGATAGCGATCTTCAACTCAGCACGAATAATTGAATAAATCTCCATTTTAATAATATTCTTAACTTAACAGTAATAAAATTAGAAAAGAATAGAATAATAAATGAATTGCTCTGTATGTGCTAAAAATACACAAAGATCTCAGCTAAACTTTATTGAGTGCTATCGTTCATTGCAAATAGCTTCGAAATTCTTCGTTGAACACTGATCAAATACGCAAATGAATGCGCATTGCCTTGATAGGTTCGAAGGAGTGATTTTGTTGAAATTCATCGGAAATATTTTATGCGACAATTAAAATCGAATTTTTCATTTTGCTCCGTTGAGAATTTGGCAATTTGCAAATGTCCGACTGAATGAATCAGATGTTCATCGAAGATTTTTTATTAGAAATGTCGTTTACTTTCTCATTTCTTTCATAGTGATTTTTGGTCCATCAAATTGAAGTCAAATTATCGACAATTGAAAATGCAAAGAAAATTCGCATAGATTTCATATCGTTTGTGAATTTAGTGTCAGTCGAGTCTTCATAAAACGCGAATTCTTCATAAAAGATTTGCTAAATCAACCGAACCGCTAACAATTTCAATGGGTTCATTTTTTGACACGTTTTGATGCACTCTAGGTGAAGTGCAAATGCAAACATCTTGCAACTTTTCGCTCCTCTATTTCCTCTTCTTGGGTTCCGAGGAACTTTCGGCTAATCATCTTTCCGAACAAGTATAATAGTAAAACACCGAATAATTAATAAGTAAAGTGTCAGTAAGAGCAATTTTTCGATGTTTGATCTTCTCGAAGACGCGTCGATTAGTTAGTTTAAAATTTTTGAAAAGTATTCATAGTGCCTACATTGTAATTTCCACATCTCCCATGTAGACAGTGTTCAATCCAAATTGCCCTATTTTGGCTCTCAAACTCTCAAGTTTTAAACATATGAAAGAACTATTTGCCATTGAATAGGCTGGAAAGCTTTGCGACAATTTCCACTAGATAGGTCGTACCTATAAAAAATAATCAGTATCATCAACCGTAAGAGGTCTATTTAAATGATAAATAGTTTCTCTGGTTTTCAGAACACTTAGCAGTGGAAGAAGTATGCTTTCTGCTGCATCTGCCATCCAGTGGAAAGCAGTCATCCAACCGAGAGTCGTCTTTACCATCGTCATCCTTCTGAGGGTTTGCTTCTAGTTTTTCTCTCATTTTAATAGGCGACACTCTTTACAGCTCAAGTTATGAACTTCACGCGGAATTGAATGAAGCAAAAATTTTCGTTCCCGGTGTCGCTAGAATTAAGTCGGCTGATCTACATATCGCCATTGTAGTTATCAGATAGTTTGCTCATTGTTAAAATAAGCAAAGTTGCATTGTGTGCAGCGATGTTGCGTTTCATATTTTCGATGCACTCTCCATGCACGCTCGCGTTGGCTGCGCATAGAAGAACTCACGAAATGCACAGCTCTCGATACAGCGCTTCTGTTCTGCCTACCATTTCATGCATAGAACTGTACGCATAAGCTACTCACCTAAGTAGTAGAGACAGGTATTGCGTCGGTTTTTGTAGGTTACGCGAAAATGATCGATCTCTATGGAGTTATTACCTCTTTTAGTAAGGTGTGCGCTACAGCCGTGAAAACTTTATTGTATGCTTTCTGTCTCAACATCGCATCTTTCCAACTTCTCTTGCCCTTTTAGTTCTTTTTTGCGAAGTTTTGAGAATTTTTGAGAAAAGATGTGTACATATAAGTTATCTTTCCAAGCAATTTTCGTTTTTTTTTGCCCAATTTAAGGCTTACAACAATAATAGCAGTTATCATTCGTTTTTACCTTTTCAGCGCTACACTACAGTTGTGGCAGGAAAGTGTTATAAACGCACCTCTCCCTATATCTTCTACGGTTAGAAACGAATAATTGGAATTATTGCAGTAAAAAATGTTTATCTTTGCTGGTTATTGCTCATTGATAAGTGAGTAGTGGGGGAATAAATGTGCTCGCTGAATGAACTATGATTTGAAAACTTTACCCAACAGCCAAATATAGGAGGCGCATTTAATCATGGAAAGTTTTTTTTGCATTACATCAACATCAAATGAAACGTTCAATGCACCTATGCGAGTGCAGCTGTTGATTCTTGAAATCATTCGAGAATGCTCTCATCAGAGATTTCAGCGCATCAAACCACATCATAAATATTCACTCGTTTGCGGGTAATTTTTGTTTCTCTAAACTGCAAACCACATTCATTGTGATGCATTTGCATCTCGGATTTTTACTATATCGGATGAGTTTTCCTAAATTTGGGAGTTTGTGGAAATTGTCGAACTCAGAATTATCATAATGTTTCTTTCACGGAAACATGAGAAACCGATAACGCAAATAGAAGTAATTGCTTTGGTGCAAATGAAATCGTGTAAACATTAGTTGACGGCATTATTATGCCATAAATCCCACATTATTTCTTTCACCTTCGAAAGCGATCATTAAACTTGCAGAATCACAATTTTCCTTGAAACTTAACGAGGTTAGGTGAGAAAATTCTTAGGAAACGTCAATGCTCGAAAATTTTTCACTTAACGCTCTTCTTCGTTGGCAGCTTTTCCTTCATTTTTTCCTATTTCTCTGATAAAACTGACATTTTATCTGAGAAATAGATCGATGAAAACTTTGTCGTTTATTTTCATTTCTACAATTTTTGATCGTCATTCTCGTTGAGTGCAAAATGTAGCGCGCAATTTTTATTGAAACGATTCGGAAATGTTCATTAGTTTAAGTGAAAAATTATGAATCCACTAAAATATTCTCAAATGACCTCATCGTGAGCATTTAAATGATGACCTCATTTTAGAGCAAAAGAAGAAAATTGTCGGTTCCTCGCATCCGCAAGACAAAACCTCAACGAAAACGGTCCTTCTCCAATGTTATTTTCCGTCAGGTTGACGAAGTTTTTCGTTTCTAACTAGTACAGTGAGAACTGTTTTCAAATATTCAAATAAATGGTCATTTTTGCACACAAAAAAAACAGTCGAATAGAGTTATAAAGCGGAAGAATGTTAGTAAAGTGGATTTTAGGTGAATCACAACGTGTTTAGGACATGAAGCAGTGAATTATCTGTCGTAGTCTGCATTAGTCGAAAAGGATACCACCCATATAGAGGTCTAGTGACGCATTTTCAGTATGATGGAATTCCTCGACACCAATCTTTCCCTCTTGTTACTTACTTTATACGACGTTCTCAGTTTGTGTTCCTTGCAAATGACAACAGGGCTTGCGTGAACGAAACGCGCTCGATATAATCCAGTAGTTTCGAGGAATTTCATTTAAGCGATGAATATTGAGACGAGCGGCACATGACAGCACATAGGACCATCACTTAGGACTAAGCTCTCCACTGATCGTTGTCGGTTATCGGTCGGCGTCCGGTAAAATTGCTGCCGTGTTTGCTGGTATGGCGATCTCGAACGTATTCAGTCACAAGTGCAAGTGTGGAGGGAATTTTTTAATACTGCATTTATGCGCTTTCTCAGTGCTTAAATAATCGATTGGAAAAGGCACCTACCCTTGCCAGCTGGCAAATAATTCACAAATCTGCATGTATATGCTAACATTAAGGAAAGACTTCAGCATTCCGATAACTGCTAAAAGCATTAGGCATTTCGCTGATAAAAACTGAGAGTGATTAAATGTCAATTACGTTTGGGTTGATTTATTTGATCTGTTATGAACTGGTGACTACCTTATAATTAGTGGTGAAGTTGTGTACAGTTAAAAGTCACTTTGCTGGAAACACTGCAAAATTATGATTCTAATAATCAACGCTGCAGCGAAATGTTCGCCTTGTCTCTGTGAAATTTGATGGCAGCACCTTACTGATTGCCATAACTGGTTTCAAGTCATGTAACGTTTGAGTCGCCAAATCAATAGCTGATGATGAATAAATGGAAAATATAACTGAAAGGTCTCGTCATTAAAAAAGCGATTCTGGCAGCTTCATAAATTCGTGTTTGCTAGAAAATGAGATTGAAAATGATCTGAGACCGAGTTCCTGCGTTATTAATGAGTGGTAAATTGAAGCCATTTTCTGAGTACATCCCTTTATTCGAGGTCTGTGTCGATTATGACGAAGATTGTTATGTCATGGATTTTGTAGCAGTACGGTACACTCCAGTGAAATGCATTTTGTCGTTTAAATGGCAATACATGCCACAGAGCGGAGGGCGAGGTTGGCCAGAAAAGGAAATAAAAAGGAGAGGGAGGGGGGGGGGGGGCAAATGCACTACAGGGCTTTTGTATCCCGCTCACGTGACAAATGTTTTCACAAATTCCCAACAAAAGAATCTGTCGAGGATCACTTTTTTTCTGCTTTCAGATCGATATAGACGGAGAGCCGATCGCTTCAAAAAGCACGTAAAGTTTTTTTCCAGTTTATATTTCCTTATTCGAAACAGATGAAACAGTCTGAAGTAGATACTTCGCCACGTCCCATAGCGTAAATAGGATGCCAAATTTCGCAGCTCTGCAAAAACAGATGGAGTTACAAATTTATTACCGCAAAGTGGGGTCCCTATAATAAGCATTGCAAGAGCGAATCTGAACCAAGCATGATGATGCTCCACACTTAGTTTAAAAATTAACGATTCTAAAAAATGTCAATTAAGTTAGAAGAGCGACATCGGGCATCACTTAAATAAAAAAATTTATCAGATTGATTAATGGAAGTGAATAATTCGATTCAGTGATGGATTATAAGTGCGCAGGTGATAAACGTTGCACGCAAAACGTTCTAATTTCGGCGTTATTAATGCATTCATAAGACATGTTTAATGACTATTTTGATTCCTTGGAAGGATTCGCTAAGACTGTTTCAATGAAAAGCGTATTTAATTTCAGTGGCTCTGATGCAGTAAAGATTTGAAAAATGCTTTCAAACGTATACCGATCGTTTAAATTATCTTCTATGATCAGTTATTTTAAAATTTTGTGTAGTTATTATGCGCTTATTTCCCACTTTACTGAACACTATTTCCCCCAATTTTTCTACAGTCTATTCATCTAAGAGTACTCAAAGTTTACTCCGTTTATTCGTCGCATCTTTTCCAAATCGGCTTTCATTCACTGAGCAGTTGAAAAGTCACTCACAACTGCTCAAAAACGATATTATTTGCCTATAGTTGAGAGAAAAAGGTTTTGCGCTGATTCAACTTGGCATCTTTCAAGAGCAATCAATCATACCACTATTTCAGTCATATGAAATTTGTCCAAAAAATTGGCACGCCGCCGAAGGAAAGAAAATCGTTTTCACATCATTGAAAATGGTGAGCTTCTTTGAGTCTTCACAATTAAAGTTTCAACAAATGTTGTTCCCGTTGTTACTGATAACTTAAAGCCTACTGACGTCCACGCGTAACAAAATTGCGCTAGTATGCAAACAGTGACACCACATGATGATTATGTTGATGCTGCAATGAGAATTCCCTCTCTACGAAAGTTGATGAGAGCTGCAAAAACGGTATTATAGGTGGTTGCTTACTAAATCTCTTTATTTATCAATTAGGTAACCGACCATCTACGTCCCTAAAATTATTTTATTGGCGCGGTCTAAACATAAACACAAACTTGTACTAGAATCAAACGAGGAATGGCATGACGTAGAGACCTTTACCAGCAAGGATCCATTATTAAGAGGGATAAGGAATGGATGGTGAATGTCTGAAATTCTCATACTCTAGAGTTGTCGACTGATAATTAGTGCTTGAAAACCGATATGGAGACCACTTATAAGTTTAGAATTTTGCTCTTTACGATTTCTCGAAAATGTGTGGTAATCTTGACGTGATCACATGCTGATCATTTTCCATGAGATGAGGTGTTCTGATGATTCAGCAATGAATGCTCACAAGCTTAATGTTAACTACTATTAGAAATTATATTAATTCGGAACCTATATTTTACTTAATTAAATCTAAACAAATCCTTTCAGGTGTAAGGGAAGTGAAGTGCAGAAATGATCAGAAGTTGGACAGACTCGTTGACAACGTTCATTTTGTTATTCCTTTATAATTAACAATGATTCATTTAATTTTTTTTGAAGAAAAATTTGCGAATAGCGCATAGTGGAACAAAAGCTTTCATATTAAATTAAACGATAAGAGGAAATAAGTTAAGAATAGGCCGAAACGTCTAATATATAAGTCGGCACGTTTTTTAGCTCCACTGTTTGTCATGAAGGACGATTGCATTGTGAATAAAATGCTCTAAAGACAGAATTGAGATTTTTTATGATATGGTCAAGTGACGCCTAAATGTTGACTTATTATGACACATATCGATGTTAACGGAAGTTGCAGCTGTGAATTAACAAGCGATGTCTCCTTTAGAACAATCGAATGCTGACATCAGTGAAGCGTCAATTAAAAATGACTTTTTCTGCATAGTTCATTTATCATGGGAAGCAAAGCAACTGTATGCATTTCGTTGCCTCAGACCTTTAACTCTGCGTTAAGGTAGTAGCATAATTTTATGAAACTCGGCAATTTTGCTTTCGAACATAGTACGGACGAAAATCCAACGTCTCTTATTTCTCAACAAAAAAAACTGCCGTGATATTTTAAATTGCTGTTTATTAATTTATTCAAAAACACAACCAGACTAATTTAAGTTATTGAAAGAACATCACATTATCCCCAATTTAAGTCCTCTCGAAGAATGTGATCCACTTTATGTGAACGGTTAATAAGCGCAGCGATGGTATCATGCTTTTCTGCATTTATACGCCTTCGAGCAACGCTACTCACGCCATAAGATTTGTTCACTTCCAACGATTCACTTTAACCACACTCTATACTGTTATTGAGGCTATTTATTAAATGATGGTAAAATTAAGAAATTATGGTCCTATGCTTCTAATCTTTACTCTTCTATAGTAAAGAGGAGAAATTCGAAAAAAATGGTGCAAATCGAACATCAAAATAACAACGGTGCGGAAAAGCGAAAAGGACAATGTTTGTATGCAATGTACCGTTTGAAGTGGATACTTTTCTCACTTTCCTATTGTACTTTTACTCCAATCGACTTCATCCTGTGATGAATGTTTCCAACTCTCTGATTAATTGACTTTTTCTTGTGATGAGCGAAATGTGTTAAACAAAAAAAACACCAATATTTCTCATCTTCTTAACATAAAATGTAAATTTGCATTATTTAGTAGCAATTTATGAGAGTTTCCGTATATTTATGTGTGTCTATGTGTTGTATTGTTTTTCATGAAGCGATTAAGTGCCCTCTCGCCTAGAGTCATGAAATTTGGTACATAATAAATACACGACAATTATAGACATCGAACGTGTTGAAAACGATCTTGCATGTATTTGCACCGATCTATTTCTTCAATCGTCATAGATTTAGAGGAGTGCAGCGATATAAATGAGATATGCTCTAGGCAACATGAGTGCTGTTACACGCCTTCTCCCATCATTTGGAAATATGTATAATATGGGACGCCTTGTAGCTTATAATAGGGGTCTTGAACGTAGAATTGGACTGGCGAAGGGCGGTGGATCCTCATCCCGTTTTGTGCGTGGATGGGGTTGAAGTGGTAGTGGATGTTACCCGTCATGCTTTTCAGAGCGAGGAGGACAGCAGAGTTGAACGAACGGGATTGCTAGAAACTTCTAATGTTCGTTCGAATGTTATATCTTTTTTTTGCGAAATCTTGAAATTTCCATAAAATACCGGTACTGTAATACTTAATTGTACATTAGTCCACTACCGCATGTCCTAACAATTTCCCCTCAATCTGACGAGTCTTTGAAGGCACAGTAAACGCTGCCAAAACAGAGGCCGCAGGGTTGAGAGGATGCAACGCTTTCGACATGAACGGAGTGCGAGAGAGACTGGACTAGCGAAGGGCTACTAGGAGGCAATGCTGTCGCCTGACTTACATAGCTTGCGCACGTCTGATTTTTTGCCTTTCATGTTGCACTGCTCGAGATACCAAGAGCGGTAGGGTTAATTTATAAACTGAGGCTTCATTTCAGATATTTCACTGCTTGTTGGCGACCTGTGAGAATCGTTTACTGAACGTTGAAGCTCCCATCGTACCAAATCGTTTAGCATATTTCTCCTTTCATTACATGTGATAAAAGTTTGGTTTTTTATATGTTTTTATTTGAAAAAGGAGTATGATGATTTCGGACCTACGCTGGCTGTCCGTCTCTCCGTCTGTCTGTTTGCAGTCCGAATGTGAACGCATAAAGACAGAGCCACAAATTTTGGTGGGTAGAATGAAGAATTTCTTAGAGAACCTGGGTGCTGAGACGGAAAGCTGCTCGGATCACAAGTTCACTGCACTTTTGTCGAAAGCAACTTCAAACATGAACATGCCTCATTACGAAAATTAGATGCACAACTGTCTAAGTACTAGGCGATCACGCAAATGTGTAACGTTCTTTCTTACGGATCGGGAAGTTTTTTTCCCTCTCAAGACGAGAGCTGGGACAAGTTAATTTTGCAAAATAGAGCTCATTCGACTGTTTCTGTACTTCGAACTCAAACTCGAAATTTGTAAAGAGCGCTGCTTGATGCGTACGTTCTTCATTAGCCTCACTTCTTATATCAATACAATTTTATATCACTCAGGCCAAAATGACTACAGTCAGCATATTCCTGCCTTACTGACGATACGAACGCCTCAAAACGTGATGTGTCTTCACTTAAAACTTGCGGTAACTTTACAACATGAGTTTCAAGACCTCCATTCCCGAATGTGGCTGACAAACGATTATTACTATAGCAGTGGCTCCCCACGAATTGCCTGCTGGAATTTGTTACTAATAAAATCGCTCAGATTGTCCTCATTGATTATAAAAGAGCGCCTAGGTCGCGATGAGCTAGCCAGTCAAGAAGATTACCTGTTTTTCTTGAGCAGCAGTACCTTCAGCGATGGAGTCCTCAGTATAGACAGCGTCAATGCTTCTGATGGTCTATGCTCTCTTTGAATCATCTCCACATTCGAAAAGAGAATTCCATTTTGAAAGTTGTCTTTGTGTGCCGACTTGTCCTATTTCCAGTGCTAATCTCCGTGCAGCACTCGTTCATATTCCGCGTAAGCCGACGCCTTCCTGATTGTCCAAGGCTCCGATACAGCAATATTTCTTCCAGTACTAACTTTTTTGACACAAAGACGCCATAAACTGATCTAAAAACAATACGAATAAATACAGAAATAGCATTCACACACCTATACATAGACCTATTGGTTGCCCAAACGTATGTTGCAAGCAAAACGTTGGGAAATCGCAGAAAAAGCTTTTAAGCATCTTGAACTAGCAGTTACTTCACTTTAGGTATGAATACATTGTTGTATCGCTTATTTTAATTTGTTGGCAATTCGCGCAACTCATGGGAGCATTTAGGCAGTATCTTTTGTAGCTGCTCTATATTTTCCCACTTATTCAGCGAAAATGCAAATGTAACTGATTCTCCACACGTCTTGCTGCAATAAAACAACCGCAGTTTGAATTGTGCACATAATTACGCAGAAAACTTTTGTTTCGAATATTGCCACGCTACATGAATTTTCATATTTTGCAATATTCAAGTTTTGTAAGAAACGTCCTCATCTTCTGCAGTTATTGATATTGCTCGATTTTGTGGAGGCTCAAAAAAAGAACGATTCCACCGTGATCGCTGTTAATATGAACCTTGTTGAATATTGCCTTTGCGAATATACATTTCTGATTGTATTACTGCATGAATGTAAGAAATACAAAGAGGCAATGACATTCGCATCAAGTCCAGCGATTTTCTGTTAAGAAGCTAGCATGTTGAAGTTACTGGACGAACAGTGGTGTTCTATAACCGCCCCTAGTTGCATAAACAGATATAAAGTTGACTAGTAATACTGCAGGATAGACCAGTAGGCTATTGATCAAGCTGGGATAGTGCACCGTGCAAAGTAAGCCAAAGAAGGTTCACAGAATAAAAGCAAATCAAACGACTACCTACCACATGCTGTGAGGCTAGCATGGGGAAGGTATAAGGAGTTGATGGTGCCTCTATTCATTCCAGCTGCTAGCTTGTTTGCAAGGTCGATTGAGCCCAAGTGTGGCAGTTGGCGTGCAAGAGGTGATTGACGGGCACGTCGTGTTCGCTGGGTGTGACTACGGGATCATCGCAAAAACCGAAGCAGTCTTTATGAACGAGTCCCTACTTGTTTGTATCTTATTGCCTAAGTGCTATTAACTGTTCCTCCGCATATCTTCGCCTCGCAGTTTATTCAACTGCAACTCAACAGAGAGTGCAGGTCTCCGAGCAGACCTGGCAAACTAGACGAGCAAAAGGGACCTGATCCTTTCAAAACCGGAGGTCTTATGTATGCAGATGGTAACATTCGAACGCATCACAAAATAATGGAGTTACTTTACTGTAACTGTTTGAATGCTCTTTAGTTGAGGGACTCTTGGCAAATCGCCTATGGTCAAATAGGAACACCGTCTGGATATAAGAATCTTCACACCTGTAACAACCATGTAAATATCCAAGAGGATAGCAATGATCTGTACAAAAAATGCCTTCCACATTTTGCCTATATTTTGTCTCTTTCATTTTAATAATGAACGATATGGATCTGAACCTCATACCTGAAGCAGTGGCCAATCACTCACCGTTGTTTACAATTTGCACGGCTTTCTATTGCACAACGAGGAAGTTGACGCTCAGACATGCTAAACAACGCATTAATTCCGTGTTTTCTTTAGTGCGTTGCTGCAAACAATTGGCTCTGCCGGCGGAAGCACGCCAATGTACAAATCATTTGCGGGTTACCACAGCAGGAATTTTCACCTGTTGTAAAACATATCGCAAAAGCGAATTTACTAACTTGGGTGCCCATTATGTGCAAGAGACTGTTGGAAGTAGCCGTAACCAGCGTAATCAATGACCCTTTTAAAATCGAGAGAGAGAGTGCATATTGTCTTGTGCAAGCCCGGTTTTGCTGTTCCTCTGATTTCATTTCACACTTCAGTGCCAACAACTGTCCCAACTTGTACGAGTTGAACGCCTCACACCTCGAAGACGGATGCAAGTATACGAAAACAGCGCAAATACCACACAGTATAATGAGAAAATTCGACCAGATTTCAGTGATGTTATATTTGAGAGAGAAGAGGCTACGAGGAATAAAGGGACAATTTATGCAGACTAAAATGGTTCTGGCAAGGAATGTAAGTAACTTCCATTATCCGAATCATCGGAAATTTTCAAGCCTGATCGTCAAGCAAACGCTCCATCTGGAACTGCAAATGTCTCCTTACGTCATATGTACCAGTTTGTTGTGCACCTATTTTGTAAAATATTCGAGATGTATCATCGAGCAGATGGTATAAGGTCCGATAATATGAGGATCTCAATTAATCGACGCAAGAGAGCAATGTCTAAATGGAAAAATTGATATAACGGATAAAAAATTTATATGTAAGGGCCTCTTCTTGCTTGAAATAAACCCAAGTTTTTAACAAGCCACAACAAGGTGCAGCGAGACTTAAATGTGAGAAAGTTTTGCATCGTTCTGATTGAGAAGCATTACTGCATAAGCATTTCATGATCATAAGTGAGAATATAATTCAAAATTCTTTACCCTAGGATAATTTTGTGACAACCTTTATTGTCTTGACTTTTGCTAGCCCAGTTGGCCTCAGCCTTTTGCTGACCATTATTTCGCGTGTTCTTGCAATTTTTGATAACCTCTATTACCTCTATTTTGGCAACCGTCATTGCTGTGATGTTTTGGCAACCATCAGTATTCGGCACGACAAACGTTCGTTCCATAGCAGAGCATCGCTGAAGGACCGAAAGTAGTTTTCCGAATTTCCGTCACGCGATTCACTTTCTAATAAGTCCGGTGTCCCTTCCTGTCAACACAGTGCAGTTTTTTTAAAGATTGAAATTAGTGATCATTTCATGATGTGACCATTAGGAAACTCTATAAGAAGGTTTCCAATCTAATCAGGTCGACCATTAATATCGCAAAACTTCCACTTTATAAATCTATTCGAGTTTTTCAAATTCTGCGGCTGAAGTTAACAAGTGCTTGCGCAGCCGTTCTTGCTCGCCAGCGAATGATGGTGAGAAATTGAGAAATAAAGGTTGACTGACACTTTCCTTCAGCAGAAAACTAATACCTCTTTGAAATTTCATAGAAATTTTAATTTTATATAAACTTAGTACCAATACTAATTCGAACATTAATCTCAACAACTCCTTATCCACCACTCTCATAGTGCATGTCTTAAAAGAAAATTGCAAGATGCCAGAAATGTTTTAAGACCATTTCCATTACAAATTTCGTCTTCATTTTGAATTCGAAGAAGAAGTTGAATTTCGCAGCGATTCTGAAAACTTCGTGACTACATGATTATGCAAATGATCACCTTTGAACTATCAGACTATTTAGCCAAATTTCGCAAAAAAGAGCTCTGAAATTGCTGTTCCTTTGCTGATTTTTGAGCCAATTTTCGGTCTGTTGCTAATGGGCGTTATCTTTTTTCAGAACTGGCTTTGCACACGCGTTGGAAGAAGTCTCTAATGGCATCGTAGAAAAACATTCATGATTCGATTATAGTAAACTTTGTAGAGTTTTCAAGAGAGAGCACATGAGGAACTATGTAAACTTAATATCTGCAAGATATGTTTGCGTAAAATAATGGATGTATAGATGAGAATAATTTCAAAACAGCAAACAATAAATGCAGTGATGCTTCAGAAGTAACAATACTTGTAGCTTAGAAGATCGAAGTAGTCTGAGTTAGTATGTATAGGAAAGATTGTCCAAATGAGCTCACAATCAACGACTGTTTTACCTCAAGAAGCAATGTAACCGAAAGATCACCTCTCTGAAAGCATTCACCAGCTTTGTTTTCATTTTCGGTATTCTCTTCCTATATCAAAATGAAGTCCTTCCAACATCGATAGTGGCACACAGCTACGAATGGACCGCATCAGTGAATGGTCACTTCAGTTAGGAAACCGTATCCAAGAACTATTTAAGAATGTTTTGTATCTTAATCTGAAGCATCTCCGTTGATGATGACAGTTATGAACGAATTTGATGATCCCTCATACAGTGTCTGTGAAATTGAACAAATGCGTGTAACTGTAGCGGCTTCGCATTATTTCATACTCCAAGCCCTAAATTTCGAGAAACGCTACAAGATGTCAGATATGATGAAGAAGTGAGATTTGAAGTGTCGAGAACATACGCAACGATCACTCCGAAAAGCCATAATAGAAGTTTTCGTTTGATGACTGAAATGTAATATGTCAGTTTGAATGAAATCATAGAATTATAGAATGCCTGCATGTATCGTGACCATAAAAAATGTTCATTTAGTAAGTGATAAATGATTTTAGAAAATGTAGGCAACACCGGGAAGCGTATTTTATTTAATTCCGCTTAAAGAAGGAAATGGATTATACAGTTGAATGCAAGAGAATACGCTATGGTAAACGCGATCGTCAGAAATGGCAGTATTCTTGTCTTCATATATGAAAGTTAATTTCCGTTGACTATTTCTGGAGCAACATAGATCCTCACGAGGAGGAACTTGCGCTGAGTGCCGCTTTATAGCAGTTTATGAGGAACTGATGCAACAATATAGAGGCGCTCTCGGTTGTATTCAACGAAAATGTTCCAGAAGCAGTAAAATTTCAACCGAAAGCGATTACCCCCCTGATTAGCAGTGATCAGATATCTTAAACTCTTGAAGCTCTGTTCCTTTAGAATCTATCATTAAACCTTCACCTCTGCGAGTCGGATCGTGCTCTTTTCGTTGATATTAATTCCAAAGTTCACTCCATGCTTAAAGTAATTCACCGCTACTATCAAAATTGTAATTATTACACCACTTACCTTCTGATAGCCAAAATTTATTATATGCACCAGTAAACAAATTGAACAAGTAAAAGAATTCAAAAGTCTAAAATGAAGTCAAGTAATGAATATTAATTACTTTTTGTTCCACTTAGTTATCATTTCTCGCAGTCGAAAGGACTCTAATCAGTCCGTGTGTAGGTCATTGATTTATTAAACTGCACCTCTCCTAATCAGAAGAGTTCTCCTCCAATAACCGACTTCGAACCTATAAAATTAAAACGAGAAGTTAAAGCAGCGTTACAGCAAAAGATATTCATTGCGTGAACAAATGCGGTGAACATTACAACATATTACTTACTATTTTCTAAATGTACAGTTATGAAGTATTGTGCTCAGCGAATAGCTGAGCTATAACATTAGAATAGCGCAATTTTTATGACGTAACGCGTCATACGAGTTTTGCTGAGCCATTGGCATATATAGCTAATCACCGTGCTAGTAATAGCTGATTTCTATGTTTAGTGCAGTTGACCATTTGTTGAGGATAATATAATGTATTGTAAAAATTATTGCCATAGTCGAATTATAACGAAGAAGTAAGCTAGAGTTTTATATCAATGATACGTACCAACAATTTTGGTAACAAAAAATTCTCCTCGGGACGAAAATTTTGCCGTAAAATGTATTTTGTCTTCTGAAAGAATAAACGACATCAAATTTATTGATAAGAAATTCATCTGAGCAAGTTAAAGTTTTCTGTCAAATTGACGGATCAAATCACATCGTTAAGTCGTCAGCAACACAGATCCCTCAAACGTTTAAATACTTTGGAATTTAGAAATACTTGAATATATAAAAGACGGTTAAATAAGTACAAAGAACCGAATAATTAGGTTTCTAAATGAACAGTAGAGAGTAGGGAGCATGAGTTATTATAGACCGCTTCACAATGGAGTTATTATAGACCCTCCTGACGACACACCGTGGCTCAGCAGAATGCCGTTTATCGTCATTGAAGAATTGATAACAATTACAACAACGACATGAATAATGCCGATCATCACTCAGTGGGTTTGCTGTAACCACTTAAAAACGTTTCAGATGTGATGCACTGAAGTCACAATATTTTCAGTAGATGGAGCCAAAGAAAAGAAAAGATGCATTGATAAATTCGTTATGAGTTGTTATGAGAAAGAGAGACGATACATCGAGTTAAGATGCTTTGCGGATGAACTCACTATGTGAAAATGAGAAGAAATTTGAAATCATAAAATCTCGTACACTTTCCGGAGAAGTTGATATTCTAAAGATGGAGATTACCATAGAGACATTTTAATTTTTTTGCTTCTAGACTAAATTTCATCGCACATGAAAGCGTATTCTAGAAAGTGATCGATTGCATTACCGACAGAAATGCAGATGAGTTCGAAAATGCCGATCGATTAAGGCTGCCTAATTTGCCCATTGCTGACGAAAAATTAGCAAATCAAATATGTGATTGTCTCGACCTCATTGCGTACTATCATAATTCTAATGTTGATGAGGTATGTTTCACTTAAAGTGCATTCTTATCGATATCGCCGTTCCAAAAACTTCCTAAACACTCGATTAGATTGTTATCGCAAATCAGCAGAGAAATAATTTTGGAGAAATTTAATCGATGGAATGAAAAATATTTAAATCATTCCATAATAAATATTTCTCACAGTAATTTCTTCTCACATTCCTTCATTTTATCTACTCGTTTTTAATTTTTCGCACGTGAATCTGTCATTTTCTCGTTGAACGATGCCTCCCCATCTGTCTCCGCGTTTCTCCTCTATCAAACATAGTAAGTCAAACATTAAAAAGCATACGACAGAAGCTTTAGAGAACCTTTGACGATGGCGAACTATACAGAGCGACTTATAAAATTAACTTCCACCATTCCGTAAAGCGCGTCTATTCTTCAAAACTACCCATATGGACAATAAAAGTGTTGTAATGTTTCGAATCATTCAAAGTCTATCACACTGCCAATAAACGTCACAATTAATCTGAACAGAAAATTCAACAAAAATTGCTGCATTAAGTCTTGTAAAATAAGAGCAAACTACAATGATGCTTCAGTACTATATAACATTTTGAAAAAACTATGCTTGAAGTAAAAAAAAAGTATTTCCTAACAATAAAAAAGGTTTCTTGAATTTTTCGCAGCGTTGTTTTCTCAACGTGATTGAGTTGAAAAAACTTCTAGGCGGGTTTACAAATCTCAGAGTAAAAATCTGTGGGGGAAAACTGCTCTTCTAGTGGTTAATCAAAGAGCCGCATTTAGCTTCCATTCCAGAATCATGCGCAGTTACCATTTCGTTAGGAATGATAAAGCTGCTCATTATCTTGATAAGTTTTTGTCAGGAATTTTTAACCTCATTCACAAATGGCAGAAAAATTCCAAAGATATTGAAGTTTGTAAGATTTTTGGGACTGCTGATATACGATATACATGAACCTGAAGCAATCATACTAAAGAAGTTGTTTTCTTACTTCCTTTAGAAAGACTGAAGTGTTGGTGGTTTTTTGCTCGCACAGGCTGTTGCGAAGAACGCTAGAACATAGATGTAGTAAATCATGCACGTGCAAATAATGAGAGACGCATGTGAGCTACGAGCTATCAACGCTTTCACAGTTGGTGATCAGTTGTCAGTTTGGAGATGCGTTCAGAGCCGTAACTGAACTTGTGAAAACGGAGCTTTAAACAGTAAGTAACGCTCGTCTGGAAAAAGAAGAGGGAACGGAGAAATTCATCGATTCTTTTTTGATTTTGCAGAGTCAGAAGATCATGCGAGTTCCGCGAAATCATTTTAAAGTGCTTTTTGTAGTAAGAACTAATCCCCTACACATTAGTTTTTTCTTCTATTCATACTCTCTTCGTCAATAATCATGCCTATAGGTGTTGTAAAGAGCGACTATAGAATGCCATCGGAATGACTCCCATGAAGGAGATAGGAAAGGCTATTGGGATCAGTCGAGAACGTCAGCCATAGGGTTTCTTAGGAAAAGACTCAAGAAGGCGAGGATAAATAGAAACGAATGTATGCAAAGGCACGAACACATTTGTTGAACGATTTAAGCGATCACCATTAATGCGGAGAAGTGAACTGACACAAATGTTTTAAATAGCATAGAACTGAGTGCATAGAACAGGTTTATTTACCTGTGGTCATCAAAATTGCAGCTTTTGTAATAAACAAAGACACTGCGTTTGATTAACGATGACGCCTCCATACTGTGCAGAAAAGTATGTGCGACTTGCCCATGGATCTACTCCCCATTTTGCCCGATAGCCCAACTTTCGAACAATCTGGTTCGGATTCTTCTTCGAAATGTGTTCTTTGAAAGACCCTTTAATTATATGCACAGTAATGGAGCAAATATTTGTTGTCCTTTGCTGCAAAAGTGTACTCGATTCTTATACAAGAGGTTAGGCATTCATGTATTAGCATTGCTAATTCTTTTTTTTTTCCATTAAAAACATCAGAGCAGCAGAAGCTGCTGAAGCGCAAAGCAATAATTCAAATCAGACTATCGAAAAATACGGCTCACCCTTTAAGCCTATCGAGACCACTAGCTGGGATGAACATTTTTATCACTGGTGGGCAAACTTGATTTCCAGGAGAATTTTTTTCAATCATGAAGTGCATAGGTTGCAACGAACTAAAATTTTGTTTAGAATAATACAGAGCACGCATTGACGTGCTCTCAGCTATAACAACTTATCCATTCGCAAGCAAATTTTTTCTCCTTTGAAAAAAGATTTGCCGTAAGTCAGTCCCACCAATTCATTCCAAACTGAACTGTCCTGGACTCTCAGATGGAGTGCAAGATGATCACCTCTTCTCTGTGCAACCATTGAAATTCCATTGCATGCATCATGCTGATCTCAAATTTCGATATTACCCCTGTAAACCTTTTGAGGTAATTTATGTACCAGCTGCTGTATCCACAGGATTATGATTGATAATAGCCGGCGAGGTGTAGATGAAATATTTTGCGGGGTTTTCTTCAAGAAATACAGCGTTTTATCAACCAGCTTCAGTCAAACCTTTGCTCTGAGCCTTCACGGATTGCAGAATATTCTATTAAGGGTCATTGTTTCAATGTTAAATGGCAACAAAATCTTGCGTCGCTATTTTATAGATTGCATAATATTGTCGATATGTTTTCGTATCGACACTAACATTATGATGTAATATTAATACGTATATAAACTGTAAAATATTGCGCTTGATGATTTTGTTATTTATCAAGTTGGTTTAGTGTTTCTAGCAGACCTCTGTTAATACAGAGCAGCTTATGGGAAGCTGTCAAAAACAATGAGCGATCGAGTGATTGGCGATTCGGATTCAATGTTATTCAAGGTTCATTCGCTGTCGCTGCTTATTATGTACAGGTGTATGTACAGCGACCGCATTGTAGAAGGTTGATCAACGTTGCTTCATCGTTAGACACAAACGCATTCATGCACGCACGCTCGCAACTGCACAGCAGCACAGTGATTCCGAAAAACCTACTTTGTTAACTTAACGCTTGCTGACAATGATCGATCAGTGACATAATGAACCCATTTATTAGCTAGGAGAAGTGGATTTTTTCAGCACTCACAATAACACATGTATGTATTTACCAACAGTGATAATGCAACAAAACGCTTTGAGAAATTGTAACTTCTGATAGCTGTGCATGTTTTTGAGCACTTTTTTTGAAACCAAGCCGACTAAACGAAATGTTTTTCAACAAGAAAATAGGAATGCGACAATAAGAAATATTAATTCCAGACAGCATGAGAGCAATTGATGAGGCCGCAAAATATACCGCCAATAATGAAATCGTTTTGCAGAAAACGATATTCCTTCTCATTCCGTCAATTTTAATGATAACAACGAAGTAATGCAAACGAATCGTGATAAAATTACTCGACGCTGTGAGATATTTTCTTAAAACTATCGGAGCACTCACGTGGTAGAGAATGAGCGGAAATACAATTCAAATGATTCAAATTTTAGAGTATTTCTCTCATTGCGGCAATTTTCAACGAATTTTTCCACCCACTAAACTCCAAATAAACTTCCGCAGTAAAAAAATTCCCAACTATACTTTCGATAGATTTCTCAACAAAATTTTTCACGCATTTATCATTTCACACCTTTTGAAATATTCTTCCGCTAACGAATTTTGCTACGAATCTCTTAAGTGCAATTAAGTTTCGACAGACTCACCTGCAAATTTTTGCATCCAACGATACCCCCAATGCAGTTTACATCCGATAAATTTCTGAGGATTCTTCGCCGAACAAATTCCCAACAGAATTCTCATTTAGCGAATAATTGATTAATCTCAACGAATTTTCAAATGTTATAAATTCATTTGAGTTAGCATGTGAATGAAATTTCCCCTCATTTTCAGATCTCACTATCATGTTGAACCACTTCGTTTCATTGCTTCGGTCTATTTCATCTATCCCTTCTCCTAAGTGCCA
This sequence comes from Parascaris univalens, assembly GCA_037576465.1. Lineage (NCBI taxonomy): Eukaryota > Metazoa > Nematoda > Chromadorea > Rhabditida > Ascarididae > Parascaris > Parascaris univalens. The sequence goes on along the minus strand of CM075173.1, from coordinate 182,305,430 downwards.
CTCCCCCGCCTCGTCCTGGTACCATTTCTGCTTACTTCTCTTTCAGACGACCCGAATTTAAATTGACGGACACCAGAAAAAATAAATGAGCAACTAGGCCGATGTTTCTTAAATCTTATCCTCCTGTCGGTGCTTATAAGAGAGATGAGTCTTCCACAAGCTTTCTTCTCCCTGCTAATGCACGTAAAAATGCATGTTGTTACCAGGCCACATTTTTATACGTTCCTGCACTTGTGTGTAAATGTGATGCTTAAGCGAATTCAAATCTAATTCTATCTGCGCTTTTGCGGTGCAAGATATACGGCAGTCCTATACCATAGCAGTGCCTTCGATGGTTAAAATATTGAGAAAAGTAACATCTCCCAAAAGTTTATTTCTTTGTAAAGCGATAGTTTATCAGAGTGAATATCTCTTATTCAAAAATATCGTCTATTTTTTCTCAAGCATACGGGTATTTCCTACATAATTTTTAGACTGATTTTTAGACCATGTGAAATCTTTCATTGCTGTGATCCTCAGCGATAAGAACAAGCATGACAATTTGCTTGCTCTCATACTACCAAAGAGGAAATATCGTTTAACTTGTCTGATGATAGGGAATTGAATGCATCACAAGAGACTCGAATTCACAATAAAAAGAGAGTTCTGAGAAAATCTGATGATTGATATATTAATCATATAAGTGATACAGGAATTGTTTTCTTCTCAGGCAAAATTTGATCGTTGTATGCTTAAATTTTATGTGCCCTCAAAAAGTAGTACTACTGAGGTGAGTTTACTATAACTCACTGCAGGGGTTTCGGTGCTACTTGAGCTGAAAGTTGCAACAAGAATAGTTTATAAACAAATAGCCTGTGAAATGATGGTAAAACGATATTCCCACATGGGCCAAGGTTACGGATTTCCACCACTGTGCCCTATTTTTCCTCATTACCGCAGTAAGATGCAATATTTTCTTTTAATATATCTTATTAGAAACAAAGTTGGTAGTAAAAGGTCAATTATTCCGATGACAGCCATGGGTAATCAGATATGCATTGAGAAAACTTCGGCGGCAGCGTCATGAACCTATGTGGGAGTAAAGGTGATGAGAGTGTGCACATCTAGCAAGTGTCCACAACCTACGTCAGAGGTTTAGTTAAATGCTTCATCATTTGAAAAGTTCCAATACTGCATCCACAGTTTCAGCACTGAACAACGTTTAAGCACTTCTATTCGTAATATTCGATCTGGCGCATTCGTAAATGGCGCAAATGTCGCGCCACCATGAATCATGTTAAAGACGAAAATGAGGAATCAAGAAAACAATTTATTGCTATCCCAGTCTGTCAAGGGTACTAAGAAATGAGTAATGCTTCATCGTTCACAGGTGCAAATGTAACTGCACAGCACCAGTCGAGATCAAGAACACATACATACAATATCCGTATCGGCAATAAACCACTTCGTGTTTATAGTCCCTGAAACAACAATGAGAGCTTAGCTTGAAACTTTTGAATCTTGAATGTCTAGGAAACCAATATTGGAAGAAAACCTAAATGAAGTAATATCGGTGAAAAGGATTCTTAAATGAAGCGATGCCAACGGTGTCTAGGTATGATGCAGAAGGTGAATGTTATGGAGGGAAAGGCATCATTTATGGAAGAGCCGTTTTATTGAAGAGGTGTGATTCGACGGAAAAAAAATTTTATGTTAACTTGACGAACTTGTTGGAAGAAACCAAAATACGCTGAATCGAAATATGCCACTGTGATTTTTTAAATGCATTGTTCGTTATCAGAAATAAATTTGTATGGAGTTTATCACCATAAAGTACTGTTTGCTGCTCACCTGCAACTCTTTATCATCTCCAACGGCTGACGCTTTTTTCACGCAGATAAATGGTGACGGCACTTTGCAGCAACTCTGATACCACTTCCCACTTGGAACGTCCATTTTTGTGCATCGTCGAGCATGGTTATATGCCGGACGCTTGTCTGGGAGATAACATTTTCGAATATTACAGAATAAATTTGCAAAATTTTGTACGAATTTCCCATAGCTCGTCTGGTATATCTCATATATCTCAAGCTGCGAAAGAAATACTGGGAATACATAGTCTAACGGTTGGGCTACTGAATAACTATTTCAATGTTACTCAATGACTGTGGCTTCGAATTACGCTAAAAGGTATGCTGTTTGATCTCTCCCACTTCCATTGCCATCGAAATATACTGTTCGTGAAGCTGTATTGTCCATTCATAGAACATTTTCCTATTGTGGTTTTATTCCGTCATTCGTGATTCAGCAAAGGTTCTTTAGGGGAAGGTTGTTCCTGTGTTGTTGTTGATGGCTTAAACGGCCCAAACTCAGTAAGCTTGGAATCACACACAGATTTTGTGACCGCTGTGATTTTCTTCTTCACTCAACAGTGCAGTTATCAAGTTTTAGGGAATTCAGGCTTGATGAATTAATTAGAATGTCTGCGCCAAACTTTATAAAAGTTTTCATATAAAGGGCATTATTTGCAATTATGTGAATCTAGTCACGATCGATATAAATGTAATTACCTTCTTGCCAATGTTCGAAGTCAAAGGGCGAATGATCACTCCAGACATAATCTTCTGAGGACCCAAATTGAGCTGCACCAAGCCATAATGTCTTATGGCCAGCAGCCGCAGCTATTTCTGAAAATCATGAACTTCATTTATGGCTGTTGCACAATACTGGCAACAACTCTGAAGCGATATTACACAACAATACTAAGAATTAAATGGATGCGTAGAAGAAAGTGGTATAAAAGAGAATTTATTCATTTCAAATCCGTTACACGAAATCATAAAAGGATGAGTGATAGCTAATCTATATTGAAAAAGTGTTCAAATTCACTCAGTGTACAAGTCACGCAACACGACCCTGTTTTTGAAGAATAAAATAGTAATGAAATAATTCAGCGATCAACTGATCAAATGTTCCACAGCACTTAAGTAAACACCAAGAATTCTTTGCACAAACCCTACGAGTTACATCCGCTGATGTGATGGTTTAAATAGATGTTCAACTGAATTGGGGATGAAAGTTACGTTGAAGAAAGCGGTTCTCGGTAGGATCATGAATGGCTATATGATGACTTCCTCGTATAGCACACATTATCTCTGACATGGACCATGTGCTATCCTCCTCAAAAAAGCGGTAGCAGTTGCCGGAGTTCTCTGAGTATTGCCATCCATCAGCACATTTTGATGAGCACCAGGCAACTGAACAAAGGTTAAAGGTGAAAATCATTTCAGCAGTAATCTTTCAAGAGAGTGCGGTTGTAATAAAGCGTCAAAACAAGAAGATGAAACTGTCCAGATTCAGAGAGTATGGTCATCCGAATATCGATTAACATTACCAGACTAGTGAAGGTACCTTAGACGTTAACTTGTTCACTGGAGAGCTTATTAGTGTTCGGCAGCCCAAGACAGCACAGCATTTTATGGGACATATTTGTCACAAGTGCAGTCTAATTAACCAAACAACATGTTGAAAGACATAAACCGATCAATGAGGGAACAGTTTTTATGGGGCAAAGCATAGAATTCTACCTATGATCACTGATGGGCCCAATAGTACTTTATAGACTGGCAAAGTTTGCAACAGACCAGTAAAACGTGTCCAAGGTTTACCTTGTATTATTACAAAGAACAGAATGATAAGGCGAGCCATGAAACGTTAGCACCAATGACGCGGCACACCGCTAGTAAGACTTTATATAGGCACAGTGGCAGATTCGTGGGAGGGAACTGGTCACATAGACACACATAGGGGGACGCGCTGTCCTCGTTGATGAACAGCCTTTCGATGGTAAGGGAAAATGGAAGTACACACGTCTTGTCGATTTATCATCTGCTACTATCTTCCGGTACACGACCGCAGTTGCAGATCGTGATTGAACGATATTGTTGTGGCGGGGAAGGGACGTGGGCGACACCAGTGCCGCCACCAATGTATCTGATGGGATCTTTTAATGATAGTATCATTCGTCGTTATTGCCTTCAGCAAAATTTAATGCTGTTAAATAATTTGGATGTTGAACTGAAGTTTTTTTTGATCGGTCAGTTGGAACAGTCGTGATCACCCATAGTGCGCACAAGTGCAAACGGAAATGTTAAGCCGACGACCAAATAAGCCTCACGGCGGAATCGATGAACACATCGCGCTTATTCGACAATCACCTATCCATTATCAGGTCATGACGTTTAACATGTGACGTCGTTTTTATTGTATTCTTTGGCACAGAAGAATGCCTTCAAAGAATAACGACCTCTCGAGGGGTATAAACATAAGAGGAACCAGTAACGCACGCGCTAAACTAGTTATGGTTTTAAACATCAGAGTGTTTTCTACGAAGAATTACTAATTACAGGATTCATTTTTTAATAATAATTGCATTTTTCGTTGACGACGCAAACATTTCTGCTAATTATTAAACGCGAAAATGTTGACAGCCGAACCTTGATCAACAAAAAAATGCAATTAATAAAAGAAGATTCTTTCAAGAAATAAGGTACTAAAGAAATAAAGGAAGGAATAAAAAGTAGTAAGCTCAACCATATGTGCTGAGGAAACTGCAGATGTGAATTACATACATCTGTGTGCTTGTGGTTCATACACAATAAGCGGTCAATTAGGTAACACTTACGTCTGTGACTTCAGATGTGCAGAGAATTGCTGCAGCAAGATCCTGCATCTCTCTAGCATACGTGGAAAATTCCTCATACATTCACTATATTTGTAGTTGCTTTTCTTCCCGTCATACATAGGCGATGCTTATGGTTCCTCGTCTTCCGTTCTTACACGATCGATGTTCGCGGGATCTCCTATGAAACTACCAACATCAGAGTTCCCGTTTCACGTTCGTATTTCAGCACGACACTGACTGCCGATCCGCTGGTAACGTTTCGTCATCACAGATCATTTCTCTTTTCTAATTTATGAAGAAAAAAGCGAGTGACGAAGAAACGATCGACGAACATGAGAAAGTGCTTAAGGACAAGTTCATCATCTTTTGTTTCGCTGATGACAAAGTATCATCTGAGATGAAAGTGGATGATTTAGCCGAGATATTTGCACTCTCTATGTTGAGAATCTGACCACTTTTGTGCAGATATTCAATTGTTCAAACGCTCATCAATCTCCCTTAAAATGCTAATCATCTTTCAATGAAATCACCAATTTCTCTTTTCCAAAATCATTACTTACTCAACTAGATCCTGATGTCGACTTGAATATTCATAGCAATGGCATGGCTCGTCCCAAATTTCGTATGAAACGTTTAGGCAACGAAATAAAGAGCTAGTATAAATGTATGAGGATGTACATTGCAGTTCTTATAAATGAGGGCACATGCAGCGATGAATAAAAATAACTGTATCTCGAGCAATCCTATGACTTTTATTTTCGATTTCTTCGATGTTCACTCTGAGTGCTCTCAATTCGTATACCTCTTCGACTGAAGGACCTTCATTCTAATTGTTGAATACTGAAAACTATTCCAACTGATGCATTCATAACGCAGATCGGTTTAATGAATTGAGAACCTTTTTTTCTCTACTAAAATAATGCAGCGCTCAACAATGATGAAAACCAACAGTTGCGTGAAAGCAGACATTTAAAACCAAAAAAATTCCTCCGATGTTGCTCAATATCTCTGAAAAAGGCCGGTGTTGAGAAGTCTTGACACTTGCTGTGTCATGTGCGCTTCATTTTCGTCTTCACTCGTTTTCATGTGCATGTTTGTAAAGCGCGTTATGTTGACGCAGTGTTTGCGCATATGTGTGCTTACAAATGCGTGTTCGTATGAATGAATACAATAGCATCGACTTCCTGGCCACCTAATCCAGCCCCACAACACTGTAACAGTCAGCTCCCTTGGCTCGTCTAGTCATTTAGGTCCTCTTGAGGATCTGCACTCCGTGTCGAGTAAATTGCGAGGCGATGCAGCTCTAAGAGGAGAACAATTTAACACATTTATACAGTGATGTGACCAACACGAGGGGGCACTGTGATAGATCGAGTCGTCGCGCGATCACATAATTGGGCTCCACGCTACCGTCGATCATCTCGCTCATTCCAGCAGCCCCATCCGTAGGTCCAGTTCTTCTTGAGGCCTGTGTGGAAGCTGCATTAAGTACATGAAAAAATTAACCGATTTAACATCCTCTCGATTGTGCCTAGAACTAGTCTTGGGACACATGCTATCTTCTGGTCTGCCAGTGTCTTCTCGACCATTTCTGACTTATCTTGCAAGAGGCACTATTCCCGCTTGATTGTAGCCAACTGTCCACCTTATGAGACCTCCGATCTCTTACGCAACAATAACCATCGAAGTATCATTGCTTCTGATTAAAGTGCAGACGTTTAAATGCTGAAAACAAAAGAAATTGCACATATGTGGGTGTAAAGGGTCCGTGGATGCATTTAAATAAATTCAGGTCTTGCTTCTCATAATTCTTAACTGTAATCTATGAAACGTCTGCACAAGTGAGCAAGACACGAAAGGTATCATTTTCATTTGGCGACTGATGTGCTCTGTTTCTTGACCGCTTCCTAGTGACGTTAACATCAAAATTTGTTGCATTATGATAACAAAGTATGATGCTTTTATGGTATCGCAGTAGCCATGAAGAGGCATCAAAGTATTATATCAAACAATACGGCAAGTTTTATTGCTCCTCGAACACCTTTGCGAAGAAGAAAATCAATATTCTTAATTCATTTATTAAAATTAATTTGAACGAAAACTATAGAAGATGGAGATGATTTTTTTAACGATCGGTAATTTCCTGGATTTCTCATAATTAATAAAATGAGCTTTTAAAAGAGTTCGTTTATTTACATTTGTGAGGAAATCAGTAAAGTGCTTAGCCTGGTTAGAAGGTAATCTCTATTATAGGCTGTAGAAGGATTTTAAAAATCCGAGCGGTGGAAGTGGAAGGAGGAGTAAATTAAACGCAGTAAAGGTAAATAAAGATACAACAATGAATATTCAATAAAAATTTCAGTGAGAAGTTAATTTATCTGCATTAAAAAGATGATCAATGAAAAAGTTGTGCGGGAAATAACATAACGTTCATGAGTGTAGAGAACGTTTCTCCTTTTTCGTTAGGTGAATGAATTCAAACTTAACTGCGACGAGTACGATTCATCTGTAATAGCCACTGATTTTGATGCCCTCGTCGAGAGCCAATTTCAAAGTTCTTTTCAATTAGTAAGGATTTGGCTATTTCGTGTTGAAGTTGAAAATAAACTAAACTCAATTCGCTTTGTTGAAATTATTACTTCCTTTGAATAATCAATGTTTTTCACCAATTACTGAAAAAGAAACCAGTCCCATAGAAAATCCTTGCAAAATTCTATGTTAAATATCAATTTCAAATAATATTAATAAAAGCAAAGATGAATGCAAACTATATCCAGTTTGACAGCACAATGATGAAAAGTAAACGGACGAAAATATTCCAGATGTGATGGTATGATATGCAGTTCTACATTTCCATAAACCGCAGCCACGTTTTCATCTATCGCCGAGGTAACAGACTGTGTTAATGATAGGAGGTGGATTTACAGCTGAAATAATTCGCTAATCTTCGGAGGTCTTCTTTTAAAAATTCGCTCATACATAGCTCGACTGATGCAAAAGTGAAATTGTCAACGGTGAGAGATAAGCATAAAATTTAGCAACTCTTCACGCATTCATAAGTGCTCCTTGAGCTCCATGAATCACTTGAGAGATGAAAAGGAGAAGACATTATGATGCATTTTGTCAGCTACGCAATTTTAAAAATTCGATTTCAGTGCCTTCCATACACACTCACAGATAATCGCAGTACCCACAAAATGTATGTTGCAAATGGAAATAAATTCATAAAAGTGGATAGTAGAAAATTACACGTAAAGAAGACACCGAAGGAAATTGGTTCGAAGCAAATGAAATCCTTCATATGTCAGCGAATTAAGTTCAAAAAAGTATAGCCAAATTCAAACACATTTTGTGGCGATTAATTTACCGTCAAGTAATACAGCAGCTTCAAGAGTTTTCCAACGCTACGAGGCTTTAAGTTGTGCTCTATAGCCATTTTCGTTCATGCTTCCATGATTAACATTCTACGGATGTTGAGTAGATGTCCTGTTCTTTCTTTTCTTTGTGCGGAATCAGCATTAAACATTCGACAGCTAACATATTTGCAGACGGTCATCAAAACGTGTCGTGTAAGCAATGCAACGATGTTATTGCTGCCGGTCATCTGCAAAAGAAAGCAACCGTATCGATGTACAATAGTTGGAGCTCACGGTGAACACCAACAGCTGGTGATCATGAGGCAATGTAATTTAAAAATATTCGCATGTCGACGCTGTATGGAGCGTGAATAGACAATTCTAGATCGGTGTCGTGGACACTGTTGTGAAATCTGTTATCACTGAAAAATTTGTGGTTTTTCTTTTCTGCTTCAGATGACATCTTTTCATGATTCACGTTTAGGTCCAAGGTCTATTGTATATTGTCCGGTTTTTTCCATTAGTTTGATTTATCTCAAGAGATTTTGATATTCTGCGACATTCAGAACGATTCTTTTCCAATCATTTATAAGTATAGTGGCTTGTAGGAGTTCGGTTTTACGAATAGAACTTCCAACACTTATTCGAAATCGTTGTGTACTGCTGATTATATCGGCTCTATAAATGGTCATATGGAATTCTTTGAGCATTCGGCACTTTGAAAACGTAGAAATCTGTGGAACTATTGCAGTTGGAAGTGTCTTCCATCAGGCTGTCGTTGTCTTCGACACAGCAGTGTTGCGAGAAGAGTCACCTGCAAAGATAATCGAGGCCTTATTGCTGTGATAAATGACCACTGCGCGGAACGTAATTTGTGGAAATGAGATAGAGCGCAAATCTTGCGGGCATTTTTTCAAAATATGAAATCCTTTTTACCGAACAACGCAGATATCATTGAGCGACAGAAGTATCTACTTGTTGCTCACAGCCTCATTCGTTCTTTCGTTCATTTTATATCGCACAATCAGCTATATCGTACATTTTACGGATTTCTGCAAATTTGCCCCTGCGTGAGAATCCAGTTAGTTTTGCAGAAGCAGATTCTTGTTCAAAAGCATCATATCTACGTGGTCATATGAGGGTTTCATTTCCTCACTAGCTTACTTACTGATTTATTATTTATTTGTAGCAGCGACAGAACGAAATCATTCACTTACGGAACTCCATGGTTATTCATTATTTCAATAGTTTATGGTCGACAATTGTGAACGAGATGACTGCATTGCATTAATATAATGAATTCAGTTCAGTCAATTTGCTGGATTTAAGGTCGCTTATTATTCCAAGGATTTCGAGTAGGAAAAAGTGAAATATTTCGCTATGATAGTGCAATACAGTAATCCGGAATATCAAACTTATACAGTATTTTCATATGATCGTATCGACAGAAATGTGAAACAATGCAAATGAGGCATTATGCAATGAAGTCTGTTTTCTGCTCGACGCGGTAGTAGAGATGGAAAAATGCCCTATTTTGGATAAATTTCCACTTTCAGCCACATCTGAATTCAAACTTGAAACTACAAAAACCTGTCAGTTTAACTATTATAATTAACTTTGCAGGTTTTCCTATCCCATAACCTTTCAGGCTCGTCATAAAATTGGGTAGCGAACAAGATAATGCTCGAACTTTTTATGGCATATAAAGCGCTCTTCATTTTTGGCACCTTGCTTTACGATTTAACGCATAAGGAGCAGACTCGTCTGCTATTGCGGCTGGCATATTTTGCAGTTTTTCGCCTCCTATCATACTGCGCCTAGCCTCGTAATTTTCTTTTGCTGCATCTTCTATGCCCATTCACTTAACGACCCAATTAAGCTGCTTATGGCTTTTCGTATTGGTGTGATTTCATTAATGGTTTTCTTATTTTCGAGAATCTGTTCAAAATGTGTTCTAACGAAATCGAGCAGGCATTTTATTGCTGTTTTACGTTTGAAATCATAACACGAACTCAAAGTTAACTGATTCTTGAATGTCTCTATCACTTATATTTTAAGCTGTGTGCAATAAAAATTATTTAGCAGGCATGGAATAATTCAAAAAAAAAACTCATTTGTCACCGTTAACTGATTGTGCTTTTGCATTTGAACACATATATAAAATTGAGGAATCTTTCCGAGAATAGTGATCTTGAACACGATAATGGATCTTAGCAGGGATAATTTAGTCCTTCCTTTCAGGATGCAGAACTGCTGCTGCTAGCTGTTAAGATTTCTCGATCGCATAACGTTAGCCAATGCCAATGTGGAATAGGTGGTGGGATCACCGTTTGCAGATGGCGAATGGTCTTCTAAAGCACACTTCTATTTAATTCATGGTAAGAAGAAGAGATAATTTCTTGACCGCTTTTAAGGTATTAAAGAATGCGGTATCAGAGGAAAGCGTTTTCTGGCGAATGGATGATGAAAAATATGATCATCCACCAGGTTTATATGGTTAACTCCCACTGATTGCTTTCGAGGTTGCCCACCGAACTTTCTTGACCTTCTTGCAATAGCTAAATTAACATACATCATTCTTATTTTGTTCACTTCAATCCAGCTGTCGTCCTTTCAGACTCCTAATCGCAAATGCGATTTTTTTACAGCCATTTAAACACTTCAATTATGCTTCCTTGTCCTGTGAGTAGTCGCTAGTTCACCCCTATTCACAGTAAGCATTTATTCATACTTCAACTTCAGCGACTCTGTTTTGTGCTTCAGTGACATCACCTTTTACTTTGCGCTGTTTTGTGCATCGCCTGCATTTAACTGTTAAATAAACTTCAGCCACTGGGTGCATCATGCAGATGACGCTCTTTGCCGATTTTATTAGTGTCTACTCATACCGCTCTTCTACACATCTCACCCGTTAGGGCCTTTCTATTGTTTGACTAAACTATGGTAGCAGAAGCATTGTATTCTTTCAAGATCTTCATCTGTAGCCTATGTGACAGGATGGCGAAACGCTTGAGTCATTGCTTAGGTCAAGGATGGTAATGAAGGCCACACTGTAAACTGCTATTATCATATTTGTGACGGTTGTTGGGCTGAGGTTCACCGCATGGTCCTTGGCAAAGAAATGCGTCACGTTAGGCTCCCATGTCTTCGACCAGAAGCCTCAGAGTAATTGATGGTACCATCGAAAATGTTGCTTGGTATTGGTTTAAGAAAAATCTGCTGATTTGGTTACTTATTCGGCAACCGACGATCATACAATCGGTGTGCCCTCTCCTGTTCATTGCTGTAAGTGAGCTCTCGCCAAGTCCTGGACAGCGGGTTTCTTTTATATAGCAAAGTGTTTAGTGCTGTTGATTTCTCGTTTAAGTATTTTAATTGCAAGGGGCAATTGGCACGATCAGATAGCAACTGAGGCACAAATGGCTGTAACGAATGATTAACTGACCCAACCCCTTTCCACGCTTGACGTAAACTGTTCAGAGTTGTACGAAACGGTTGCTCTGATCACAGATTGATCTTATCGAATAGAATCGTTCGAAATATTCAGTGCCGTAAGCAAACTTTTCGAGGAGCAGGATAAGTCAAATGTGCACAGCTCTGCATTTTCTATTTTACTAGCTGGTGGATTCATAGCAATATCAGCGCTACCATCTTGTTATTGGAAACCGCGGATTTACAGTTGTTCATATTGAAATACATTCGGCTCCAGTTGTAAAAGAAGATCTTGTATTTCATCGCTAATAAAATACAAATTTATCACTCGAAGAGAGGATAATCTATCAACGAGCAAATTTTGCGCAACCTTTGACGATCATCTGCGCATAGCTCATACTTGGCTATGGTTGCCTCTTCAGCGATTCGTGCGTATTTATCCTTTCTCTTGTATTCGATGCAGTCTTGAAGGCAACCTTCCGATATGGAGCAAGCGTTTAGAAGGCGTTTCACTGTTTCGTTTGTATCGTATATCTAAAAATAAAACATAGCGAAAGCATCAACTGCAACTTCGTTCAAATCAGCTTCATCGCAACTGCTTACATGTGCTTGTTTCTTTAAGGTGAAATCTGCATAAAGAAATATTTACGGTCGATTGAACTTTTCATTCAGTCGATCACCGTTACGATTTACATAAATTCATTAGCGTCGAAGAATCAATACTTAGCAAGATTGGAACATAATTGTGATAATAACTGATAATAATAATTTTTTGTTTTTTTGGCACGGCAGTAAGCAAAATTTAGCTGTTTTCGTCCTATATAGCTTAAAACTATTTTACGTTATGGCTACGATCAATCTCATCTCTTATAAAAATATCCCTAATGATGGAGCATAATTCTTTAGAAGTGAATTAATATTCAGCATAGAATGAAAACATCATTAATATATGCTTACGAGGTCCTCATAGAAGAGCGCAGGAATTGCAAAGCAGTCCTCGTGGCGCAGATAATCCATGAACGACTGAGCCACGAAGGCAACGGCAATTTCAATAGTTGATTGAGGATCAATAGCTCTCATTAGAGGCCATTCCATCCGTGTTAATGTTGTTATCCAATCACATATTGCTGGACTAAATCCTCGCAAACTGAGAAGCTGAAATATTTACATCATTATTGTCTTCATAGTATTTAAAAATGTGGATTGTTATCAAGCGGGGATAGTATAGCAGTGCTTTGTACTAAATGAGGCAAGCGTTATGCTGTTATTTGAAATGCCAAGCATGCTTACTTTTTAAGGCATTGAATAAGACGACTTTTCAATTTAGTTTTTCTGCAAGAACGTCGCAGTCATTTCTCCTTACATACTTGCCACTTTTACACTCGCAGTAGCAGTTTCGTATCATAAGCCACATTTTGTTGAAGATTCTTCTGTTCATCCAATCAAAACTGAAGTCATACTTAAAACAAATTCTGCTTTTATTTGAGTTAGGAGCATAAGGCTTTTCCAAACTTTAAAGACACTTTAGGGAATTTTTTTGAGACTGACTCTCCAACCTTCCATGACATCAGTTTGAATGTTTTGTTTAAAATGAGGTGGTCAGTCCACTTCTTTCACGAATTTTTACATCTCATAATTAAAAGGAATTCATTAGAGCGTTAACCATAGAAAATAATTCGCCATCATTGCTACATGCTGCGATTTGTGTGATGATCGCTTGCTCCAAGTTACGTCTGCCAATAAAAATATGAGTTACTGAAGGTGCGATCGCCTTCATATGAGGAACCAGCCGAGTACAATTCCATCTATGAAATAAATTACGCAGTAACATAAATGAGTGAGGAAGGATGAAAGAATAGCTTTATTTTCGATAATGTGCAAATCTTTTCTTGATGCAAGTAAATAGATTTCTGGTAATAAACTTCGGAAACCTAGTAGGAAAGATGTTGAAGGAAAACGATTTGCATTAAAAGCATTGACGAAATAAATTTTCAATCATGCAAGAGATGTCAAAGTGGCCCCTCAAAAAGCGACATCTTTCATTTCCACCTACCTCATTGGCCGCACCACATTCTCTTAAGCGTTTCAGATTTGATGTAAACCATATGGTAATAAGTAATGTCTAATACATGTGATAAGTAATGCCTAATACTCACTGCTAAGCTTTCGAGCAAAATTGCGTTTCACCCGGTCATAACACCATGCAACGACATTCTGCCGTAGCATATCAATTAATCTAACCTTTCAAATATTCGCTATTTTTCAGCACTTTGCAGAGCGAAAATTGGGCCCTATCGGATGATAAATGTGAGAATATTTTTGAAAACAAATGTCGCCTGTGCATCCTCCTTCCTCATCTGTCATCTCATCGCCGCTTTCGTCGCATCGTTCAGCTGCTGTTTTTCACGCTTTACAAACTCTGCTTCATTTTCAGCATATTCTTTTTTAGGTGTATGCATATATATATATATATATATATATATATATATATATATGGGACTACGCTGCAGTTGGAAAATTTCGACGCATGGCAATACAAATTTCGCTGTCAGCAAAATTTATGAATGAATAACGTTTGTTCTTTGAAAGTGATTAAAATTTGAAATGATGTCGACTTGCCTCAAAATTCGGACATTAATAGTGCGCGCACTACGATAAGCAAAATGTTAAATGAGTAATTAGTTGCTTCCACTATTTCCTCTGAGATCAAAGATTGAGAAAGATATCACTGTGAAATGACCTTTAAAATCCATTCTCTTGTGAGAGCACACTTGAAGGGAGTAATTAATCGTCAAACAGTCCAGCAGCACAACTAACGAATTCACGTTTTCTCTTTGTAGAAAAGTTTTTCAAATTGTTCCGTTCATTTGCAGAAATTTTGCAGCAAAGCTATGAAGAGAAATTGTACGATATTGAATGCACACAATGTCCAGGAAGCTGTGAAGATTTTCTGCCCTCTCTGTGCCCAATAACTACGATTTCTTAAGTTGTTAGTCAGAACTTCATTATAGCGTTTCATGGTAGCTCTCAAAATTGACATGCAAACAATATAGTATAGACAGGAAGGGACGTTCGCCTAAACTGGTGATTTCGAGAGTATTCTCTTCTCGCTTTTTCTACTTAGTAAACCATACGAGCTTCAATCCTTGTGATGAAATGTGACAGGATACATTAAATATCTAATTACGAGCAGTAGTTATCAAATGACATGATCGTCAGCATTTCGAAAAAAGCACCGTTTTCAAAAAAAAAAATGCTTGTAACCTCATTCTGAGAATAATTGTCTGTTCGCAGAGTTGATCCTTACATGCGAATCTCAGTGATGCCAAAAGCAATGTTCGAGCCTGCTGAATTGTAATCGAGAAGTCGGCGATTCGAAGTGCTATTGCTCCAAATGCGTCAATTTCCGATAGAACAAGTAGATTACGTGCGCCTGCATCACAGGCTTGAAGCATACGTGCTAGAAATGTCGAACCACTTTTCGCCATTGTTGTAAGCACGACTACCTTACCTGGATATCAAATACGCGTTTCAAATAAGAGAATTCGGCGATATGAGTGAATCAACAGGGAAGTTTGACTTCAAACTTTCGCCGAAATTACTGAGTGTTAGAAATACTCATTAGTTCGATTTTTGCACCAAATACCCACAGATTGATGTGTTATTTGAACCAATACCACGTCTACATGAAATACGTGAAAAACACTAATTCAGCGAGTCAAACTGTGGAAAGCGATAACAAGTTTTCGCTTTCACTGTTTTTAGACGGGCGTCGTTGAGCGATTCGCTAAGATTTCACGGAGATGTAACTAAAATCGAGCTTCATGATAAACAAACAGATCAGTCGAGAATATCAACAGCGTATTGTTTTCTGTAATTCCTGCGATATCACGGTTATTCTCACTGATTCACCGTTTCAGTGATGATATAGCTTGAACACTGATATTTTCTGGTTATCCAGTAGTTCAGAAACTTAACGGAAAGATGAAAAATACGAGAACCTGGCATTGAACGAAGCCTCTTGGATTGTTCGACGAAGACTTTTAGTGGGACACGTGCTAAGAGTTGAGCAGTAGCGAATTGACATACGGTAAGATAAGGTGTCGAAATTGCTGTATAAGTAAATGATGGTTTCGGCATACGAACGAAATATGCATAATGTTCGTTGACGGTATAGAGCATCCATTTGTGTTCCCAAAGTTCGTCACATGATGCCATACGTTCGTGAAATGCGATGAAATCAACACTTCGTGCAACATCGCCAACATGAAAACGTTTCCTGCAATAAAGAGTAAGGGTTTTTGAAGGAGGGTGATGAAATTCGTGACACATTTCTAAGAACCCCTGAATTGTTGACGTAATTGGCGTAAACTTTGCTCATAAATATTAAACTGAATTAGCTGTTAGGAAAACTTAAAAGGTTACGCCCAAATTAATTGTGGGGAAACTTTTAAAAGATTATAGGTACCAATTAATCGTAATGACCTCATACTGAAATTAATTTCAGGATATGTTTTCTAGGAAGAGGAGAACGCTGCACTTTTGATGTAATGCAGTGATTCAGTTGCATGTTATACGCAACTGGACGCTCATCGTCCGTTTGATCTCGATTGCTCATGAAGCTTAAGCGCTTTGCCGGTTTGTCACGTACACTGCCAAAATGTTTCATTCGCACGAATGGTTGACATTATTACTTACAGTTGCAACACGTTCTTGTTAAGTAATCGTAGCCAAATTTTCTCGACCTGATTCTATATTTCAATTACAGGTTGGGAATCAATTTACACCTTTATCCTGTATCCCGCAAACACCTCTCCTTGAAATGCTTCCATCCTCTGATTGTTATTTCATAGGATAAGAGGCAGAATGCGCATAAAAATTTGAACATTGTTGTTTCATTGCACGCATACTAATGCAACTTATATTCGAAATGTGCTTCAGGAAAACGAAAATGCAATAGTCTTTTTTAGTGCACACCTTGATCTTTAGGTGGTTTGACTGTAGTGCACGCCTTCATCATGATCATCACTATTTGTTTCATTACCGGAAAAAAGTACTTTTAACCTGTCACGGTATCGATAAACAACCGTTGGAATGAGCGGCGATACCCAAATCGTTAATCATCCTAACTCACAGGATGCCAACAAATACTTCAAAGTGATGGGCTATCTTAGAAGATTGCTAAAAACGAAACAACAACTCGACCGCAAAAAAGACCCAACAACTAATTTTCACCACCTTTAAGATATCATCGAACAAATTGCAAATATTGAATGTTACATAACATTTCTCTTTTCATTCTCTCAGCAGATATAAATACCGATAATGAAGAAATATAGCATAACGATTATTTCCCTCTTTTAAATCATTTGCCGAAACTTTGTTAGAAAGAAATTTCATATTTTTCCACTTATTCGACAAAATTTGCGCAAAAATCGACACGAATATTATTTACGTGATAAATTTTGGATAATTTTTAGAATAATTTCACTCGGTGTATTTTTCTCTTCGCGAAAATCCGAAAATCAATTCGAGTAATTCAGTGATGGACGGACAAGTAAGTTTAAGAACAATAATGTAAGTGGGAGTCCACCGATCGCACTTTACTTTAACGAGAAAATTCAACCGTTTTATATTGCTCATCGGAAATCTCGCAAATGTTTTACAAATATCCAATCTTATACCAAACGAAATACATTGTTGTTTTCGCACAATATTCCATAAAAATTCACTCATTCCTAATAATATTTCATTTTTCAACCATAGAAATAATACTTTAAATAATCTATAAAGTAAGATATATAGCGTAATTTATTATAGTGTCTTATATATGTGCAAAAGGTTCGAAGAGATATTCTATTTTTTAAGCAATATTCGACGAACATTAGTTTACAGTAGAAAAGAGATACTGATGATGGATTACAATCAAGTGATAAAAGAAGAATGAATGTTTCATGGTGATGCAATGGACCGTTTAGTAAGCCAAATGAAACTGTACTTTCTAACGAATTCGGAAAACGCTTACAAAAATAAATATGACAAATTCCGCCTACGTCATCTGTGCCAAGGCAGTGCTATGAGCTTTTTCTCTTGTAAGAGAGCAAAGAGCGACAACATACAGTGTGTTGTTTGGCTTTTTTAAGACACCAGACATCCCACATTTCTCCACTGACTTTTAACGCATGTAAAAAGTAGAAAGAAGAGGATAATAGTAAACTGTCATCTTTTACATGAGGGCCTAATTATTGGACTTTCTATAACTGAATATAATTTATACTTCATTTTTCTATGTGCAAATATTGACAGACTGTTCTATTCAGTAGGCGAGAGTGCATTCCAACTGCACTGCACAACTAATTTCCTATTTTTCATATTTTTTTAGCGAATTTCATACAACAAAATTAACATTTTCAAAGAGTGCAAAACTAATACTAAACAGTAATTCCTCTCCGAGAATTTCAAAACGATGCGCAGTGTAGATTTTAAAAAATATAAAAATCTCTTAGAAATCATAAACCTGTAAATAATGGTGAGAATCTCGCAGCATTCATCCAATGATGATGAGCAATGTATGAACGACTTCAATGCGGCGAATATATTTGACTCGAAGTGAATCAAACTTCGGATCAATCGATAAATGAGATAGCAGATGAGAGTGAGCAAGTGGTGAAGACGAGATGAGTTGTGGGGTAGCATTTACCGAAACGGCGAATCGGATATCTCTCCAACTCAGCAAACAAAAACGTCCCAGTCGCGATGCTCTCGTAGCATATGGCAGCACTTCTGTCCTCATGTAGGCTCCTTTTTCAAAAACTTTGCCACACCATTAAAAATCGCCCATAAAAAATACTCGTAGGCGTATAAGATTCAACGCATTTCGGCTGCACGCTTTGCCAACCAGTACAGATAACAGATAGATGGAGAGAGGGAGAGGAACAGACCAGATGATGGGTGGCCTTAAGGAGCACGTGAAATTTCTAAAAACTCAGAGGTTTACCATGTTGCATGTTGTAGCCATAAAATCCCTTCGTAGCTCTCACTGTCCTCTAAAATTGCTCAGCTGCTATAGCTAATTTCCACCAATGTTTAGAACCTCTCTTAGTCGTCAGCTTCCATTTTGCTCTATGCAAGCGTCAATGGAACGATGTGGTCAACTCTTCAAAATATCAGGTGAGGTTTTTTGTTCAGGATGTATCAGATTCTCGCCGTATAATGCCCTTGATGGCTGCATGCAACATTGCAATACTATTTTCCTCCTTGATAAATGTTTTATTCGACAGATTGAGTTCCAGTGGTTAAGAATAAACAACAAAAGGAAGTGCCAAATTTCCACTTTCCACCTGCATTGTTCTAAGGATTCGGCAGTGATAAACTAAAGCACGCTATTGAGAAATAGTTCACAGATATGTTTCAATTCTCAATTTTCACCCTTTGGAATAAATCGCATTATAAAAGAGCAATTAAAAATTAACTTCTAATTTTTTTTGTCAATTTTTGATCTAAAGATCTCTCCTATTATCAAAAATCGGCTAATTTATCCAACCAGCTAGCTGATAGCGCGGCTCTTTCAAGTTGGTGCTCTCATTCTCGAAGCAATCTAATGAAATAAACAATTGCATAGCATACTCTCCTGGACAAAAAACTAAAATATCATATATTTGACCAAAACTTGTATATTATATATCGCTAACGCAAATATACTGCATATATTAAATATTATGCTGTTTATTGATGGTCTCTCGAATGAAAGAAAGAATACCTCGGAAGGAACCTATTTATTTATTTATTTTCTAATTGACTCGTTTGACATCAATTTATAGTCGATAACAAAGAAGCCAGTGATACTGTTTATTGAATGGCTTATCCGATGAATGTTGCAGTTTTTTAACTTCTTTGAACAAATTTTTAGAAGTCATTAACAAAGCGAGCAAAGCAATGGCATCAACAAAATGTCACAAAACTCATAAAAGCATTTTCGCTTTCGCTTCAATAATATTGGCGAATTTTTTGGTGAAAGATAGAAATTTCAGAAATTAAAGATTTTTTTTTTTCAACATTTTGAGGCAAAAATTTCCAAATGGTGGGAATATCGTTTATCAATTAATATCACTTAACATGAAAAATGCACACAATTTCCAGATATCAATGTTTCAATAACCTTTACGTTACAAATGTTCATCATCAGCGATCAACAAAACCTAAAGTGTTATTTCTCTGCCGTACGTGAATTCAACCTAACTGAAAAACGTTACGATGCAATGAGCTATTTGCTCTTTGTAGAGAGTCCTATGTAAAATTTGTTGAAGAGATAGACATCCTTAGCGGCTTTTGCGCTCATTTTTTTTTGCTGCAGTTCCTTGAAATACCCCTGAACATCGATAAATCGGGGAACATCAATCAAAACACATAGGAGGTCGTTAGGATTTAGGAATGGGCACATAACATCGCCAATGAAATATACCTATATATTCATCCTGAATCGTTTAATAACTTTTTCATCGCTACAACATACATAAATAAAATTTTGATCGATTGCCAGACTGACCCATTGACCAGCAAGTACTACACCAACAATATCCGATTGCATCCATTTGTCGTTCTCCAGAGTGAATATTGAAATTCCGCCCAGTTTATAGTCGTACACCGCAATGACATCATCGCTGATTAAGCAACTTGTCCATGGTTCTACCAGATTGCCGCCATCAGGCATTATAATAATTTTCTCGTTTAATGCCTGTCAATGAAAAGTCACAGTAGAAGAAGTAGATGCTTGTTCTTAGTTTAAATCGAAATGAATTTTGTGTCAAAGTGCAAAAGACCTAAAATGTACGAAAGCAAATTACATCGACATTTAAATACGCATTAAAAACAAGTTGCATAATATGAAGCAGCACAGCGGACAGAAAAATAATTTCTAAGAAAAGGACTGCTGAGGAGTATTCCTATAGAAGTGATGAAAAAACCTTCATTCAAAATGACGTTCGAAAGAACGCAGCTGCAAACCTTAAATCTATACTGCCATAAACATTTTCCGATAACGATTTCAATGCAGCATGCTATAGAAAATTGCTCACACATTTCCACAAATTAAAGGTAAAAAAGGTAAATTTTAATTAATTCCCAAAACTTAACGACAGAAAATGGGAAAGTACCTGAAATGCGTTATCAAGTGTTAGCTGTACGATGGTCCAGCCGTTTTTCTCCTCCCATTTATTCATGAATAATAACCAATTTTGCCCGCATCGTTTAATGCAAGTATGTTGAAGATCGCATTCTTTCTGCTCATAGATTGTCGTCCATCTATGACTTTAAAAGAGGATCGAGAGAAAATCATTCTTCGAATGGAAAATTTACAAGAATATGCATTAGTTTATATTAAAATTGTTCTCAATGTCGATCGGCAATTCAGTACGACTCGACTACAATGTCACAGTGATAGTGGTAGCTTAATTTCCTATGCAAGCTAAATGGCAATTCATAAGCAAGATCAGCCAACTTGTTTGGTTTTTTATAAAAGAGTTTCCTTTCATGCAAATTTTTATTCCCTTTTCTCATAAAAGTGCCCAAAATATTTTTTCTCATTTTTTCGTGTTATGCGAAGTATTAGAACATGTGTTTAATCAAAAGTGATTCATAACATCACCTACTGCATACATACATATATATATAGCAGTGGGAGAGAGGAAAAAGAAGAAAGAGAATTCATAAAGCTTGAGGTAGGGAAGCTCAAATTTCGCTAAATGTATTACCATTTAACATTGAACATCCAGACTGCTGCCACGGAACTATCACCAGTTGTTATCAGATAATTTCCCGTTTCAGGTATACTCTCAATCCATCTCACATATCCTGCCTTCACTTTCGGTGAATCTGGCAGTTTGAATGTCAAAGTTTCCAACTCGATATTCGAGTTGACTGTGCAAAGTTCATATTTTGCATCCTCGGAATTGACGTCTCCATTATATCGAACAATAGCCAACTGATCAAGACTGCAAAAAAGATGCATTAATGAAAGAAAAGGACTGTTATTGAGAGATAAGTTTAAATCAGAGTGATAAAGCTTTACAACGAACACATTAACCTAGCTATATAGTTCCACTTTAATTCAGTTCATTTTTCGTCCCATATTGCCAGCCAATGTTTTCCACTTGGAGTACATTGCAGTAAAGCAAACATACACGTGAAAAGGAACAGATTCACGTCTAAAGTAAAGCAATGCACAAATGAGAAACAAATCATTTATGTGAATGAAAACATTAAAAAGGTGGCAATATTTCATAGGAACTATTCTGCTTCTCTCAATGCTGCAAATTGCACAAAGCAAATGTCATAAATAACTTTCAGTTACATAAAATCAAAAATGTTGATCATTTTCCAATACATCCAATCAAAATATTCTCCAAGTTTAGTAATTATCAGTTTTATTTGAATAATCAACGGGTACAATGAATGGACTGCTAATTTATTTACTGATAACATCAAATGAGCATTTTAATTCTTTTCATAGTTCACCTAAATAGCACTGAAAATTGGATAGCATGAACTATTATTCGAGAATCCGTTGAACTTTCCAACAGATTCATTGAATTAATAAATCAAATCCGAGATTTCAATCTTTTTGACATAAAATATGCAAGATTTCAGGAATTATTTTCAGGAATTATTTAAGGAAATCATAAGCTGATAAATGAATGCAGAAACTCCTAGAATATGCAAATAGTGCTTATTTACGTAACCTGTGCAGATATTTGCACTGATAATTCTTGAAAAATAAAAGTAAAACTGAGCATAGTAAACAATAAAAAAATTTTCATTTGCACAGGTATTCTTCAGTGCTTAGTGCTTTAGCAGCTACGGTCTATTTCGGTCGATATTGATCGATAATGCTTTGCGTTCGATAAATTAACTACGCCAGAAGAAAGTGAAGTGCTGAAAGTATAGTTTATTGAGTAATCGATTATTTAAGTATTTGAATAATGCGTTTCATGCAAAAATATGTTCACTTGGAAGATCGATTGGAAGTTTTTGCACGATACCTTGGACAGAGTTGTGCGACGAAATAAAACCTACTATAGCATTCTAATATTCTGCAAAAGATATTCGGAAGTGAATTCATGTGAAGTTGTTGAATGTGAAGATGAAGCAATTTCAGAGTTTCAGAAATTATATATCTTAAATATTTATTCATAATATATAATTTGAATTACAAATTTTAAGAAGCTTTCATATTTGCAGATGACCGATACATGTGAAATTGTTCAGAAATTTTCGCATTCTAGGCAGTTAATATGAAATAGACAACCCTGAAGCGACGAAGCGATGAAAGATCCCGCTTGTCTTTGAAAAATCAGCAAAACTGCTCAGAATGGCTGCACCGCTGTCACTTTGAAATTTTCTTCGACGGTGGTGTAAACTTGCTCACAAAAGTGTCAAATGGCGGATTTTTTCCACCACAGTATCGCATATGATCAATGCTCATTTGTCTGCTGTCGCATGTGCATTCACAACGCATCTATTTGTGTTCATCTCTGTAGTGGTGGAAATAGTTGAAAAGTTTTCTAATTCCACTCAGAAAAAGCTCGCACAACTCCTTAGATTCTTGCGAAGAAATATGATTATGTCGATTATTCCTGGAACGTTTCTTCGAATTTTCAAGTGTTTGTAGAGAAAACTGCTTGAATAAACGCTCCTCAACGCACTATGCAAGCAAACAACAAATAGAACTTCACTTAGACTCCTCAAATATCTCCAATGTAGCGAATATTTCAATGAATGATTTCATTTTAGAATTCGAATTTTCTCAAGAAATGTAACAAATTTTCGATCAATGATGTTTTATCAAGCGAAATCAAGTGATCTCTTCAAGTTTATCTATTTTATGAAATTTCAAGACAACTCACACACTATTGTAGCACAACGAGCCAGCGCCAGCCAGCTGATTAAAATTTTTTCGTAGTTCACCATTTATGCTGAATACGAACACCCCAAGGTCTTGATCAGCCACAGCCAGACCTTTATTCGGCATTAAGCACACATCTTGCGGATCCGAAAGAGATGCTGAAAACTCCTTCGTGCGTATTTTATGCATTTATTTTCAATTATACTGCTTTGAATTGATGGATATTTTGAAACCTCTAACTCTTGAGAAAAGTCGTCTGCAAGTAGCAATAATTTAGCATCGATGATAATTTTATATAAATCTAACTTGCAGTACACTGCCATATGTGGGAGAATAATTCCAACATTGAGCACAGTCGCACAACGGTGCAATAATTTTTTACGCAATTTAAGAGAGGTTTTATTGTGTCAAAACGTATGCTTATTTTCATAGAAGAAATGACATTACTGTGGAAACAAATGCGAAACTGTTCTGCAAGTATAACTTAGCATCGGGGGGATGAAGTGTTGAGAGGACTGCGAGATAAAATTTTTTATTCACGTTAAATCTTGGGAAAATTCATCGAGTAATTTAGAAATATCAGTACTGAAATCATCGATTGTAGTTTTTTCCAAATCAATTCATAGAAATCATTTTGTTTGCAGCGGGGCTGAGCTAATGAATGAATAGTCGAAAATTTTTCTTCCTCACAATAATTCCGTGCCGATCCTAAAAATTGCGAGAATCTCTACTCTTGAAAGCATTTCAGAGATGGCAAAAAATCTTCTGTAAAGCTATTAACAGAAATCGATGACAAATAGTCCGATAATAAATAACAGTTTAATGATCACCGGATAATATTAGCGTTTCGCCGGCGATACGCTCCACCATCGTTGTGGATGTTAGCGCGCCCACCCTGCACAGCTCTTTGTATTATTGTGCTTCATTCCAGTACCACCCACCTCCTGCACGTCAAACATTCAGCCTAAC
Source organism: Parascaris univalens (assembly GCA_037576465.1). NCBI lineage: Eukaryota > Metazoa > Nematoda > Chromadorea > Rhabditida > Ascarididae > Parascaris > Parascaris univalens. The sequence continues at coordinate 182,281,111 of CM075173.1, read as the reverse complement.
TCTAAGTACATGAGAACTAGTTCTTCAGTTAGACTTATGCTGCATAATTTTTGCCTAAGAGTTTAAAAATTATGAAACGACCAACTGAAAGTTTACCTTTATGAAAAAAATGCCCTCGTGGAAAGGCAGCTTCCTGCCTCAAAACATGCCTTTCGGAGGAATAATTTTAGACTTTTAAATGCAACAAAACACGCTGGACTTTAATGTGTGCCTAAAAATCATCTCTAGAATGTAACCTAGTGTAATGGTGTTATACCAAACGTCTGGATCACAAGGCTCATTTACATAGAATAGTTTAGCATTCAAGAAAGTGTTGTTATGATATTTGCGAATGTGCTGTGAACGAATGACAAAAAACTTCATTAGATCAATATTGGTGGAAAAAAATTTGCAGCACTTGTTGTTATGTCTTCCCCAATAGTAATACCAGCTTGTTTTCTATTTGGTCCGCAGCTGGCTATAATTTTCATCAATAGTGGATTAAATTAAACATAGTGGTACATTGATTAGGAAGTTATTTGCAATCTACGACAATACAAAAACTTTCATTCCGCGACAGTCATATGCAGCTCCGCACAAAAGAAGCGCTAATGAAACCAATAAGTACATTGCACAGGAAAATTTGTACTCAACGAAAAACGGAACAGCATCATTAGAAGGAATATGTTGTGGAACGAACTTGCAGTAAACAAATGATCTGAGGGCAAACTATTTCTATGATACACAACTGACTGCTGAGAAACTAGTGGTCCGTAGCATAAATTTTTTTGCATGAGCACTGAGAAAACGCACGAAAAGCTTTTTTTGAATGACAACAAAAAAAGCAATTCATTTCCTTCAAAGTCGACGCCTCGATTAATTCCCGGTCATATGAAAAGCGATTTTTGCAAGATTTTGAAAGGTCATTTGCGAACTGATTCGATCACGGATTACCTTAAAAATACCACAAAAACCAATAAAACCGATTTCACAGTCTCCTCTTGCAAAGACAAAAAAGGTATTGCAAATCATTGAAGTTCAGCTGCTTCTTCTGTTTCTTTTATTACAACATAAGGGACAACGAAAGGCTTTTTCACTGAAAGCTGCAATGAAAAAGAAGGTCCACAGATGATCTTCATGAAACAATTTGTTCTGAAAGAAGATAGCATAACATATGGTGAGAATTGCGCCAGTCCTTCCCGATTCTGTAGTAAATTCATAATAAAATGCGGGACGCGCAGCTAGACGAACACTTCAGTGCTAAACGAGGATTTCAGTGAGAGAATGAACTGAGCAAATCCACTAATACACAGCCAAATGCTAACAGCTATTTGCACGGCTGCCGTTTCGGCGATCACATTTTCTTTACGCCAATATCGATAGGGATCGCGAAAATCGATGACGCGATAGCAATAACGATATTGTGATACAGGCCATTTACAGTGCCATTGAAATGTAAATAAATCGGTCGCCAATCTGAAATGAGTAATAACCTCTTCACTAATCTATTATTTTCCACAGTGATGTATTAATTTATAGCTGAAGTTTTCTGCATAGAAGATTAGCTAGTTCAAATTACGTCAAAACTAAAAATGCAGAGTGAACGGCTGAACTATAAAAATTTTCAATTTTTAGCAGATAAACGATGAAATATGTGAAAGTTGTCGCGCTCAGCGTATGATAGTTGAGCTGATGAGTGTCATTTCAATGAACAATGCAGTTTGCCTAAACAAGAAATGAACGGGTTGTTAGGAGAGGAGAGGGATTGAGAGTTGCGTGATCAAAACAAATGCTTGCAGCAGAGCAATAAGTCGTGGTATCGGTTGTTAGGTGAAGAGTGAACTTTCTAGATCACAATTCTTTAGAAATTTGCAGTGCATTTCAAATTTTATATGGAGCAACGCCAACTTCCTGATAAAATTCCGTTGCACTTAGTGTGTTTGTAGGAGATATGTTATATTAGAAATACATTAGAACGTGTGAGGTTTGGCAAAAAGTTTTGATGAGGAACCAACTGACCTGGTCGCTGTGCAAAAAATGCCGAACGATGCCAGTGCTGCCAACGCCATTCCTAAAGCGCCTCCCGTGACATTTAGTGCACGAACAATACATCCTGAGAAATGAAATTAGATGTTCTGAGCAACCGCAAATAAACTGATCGATTATGTTCGCTTTAGCTAAATTCAACTCAGCGATGAGCATTTGCAGCTCTTCATGTGCCTCGAATACTATGTTGGCCTTGGCAAAATTTCGAAAACAAGAACACAAAGCGGTTTTTTTAGAACTGCACAATCAAACACCGCAGCGTCTAAACTCGCCATTACTAGTTATGAAAAGGCGTACTGAACATTTATTAAGAAGCTCTTTCACAAAGATGCGACGCTGTAGATGCAAATGCGGTCAATATTTCCAAAGGTTTTTCCATTACCGTAAGTGTGGAAAACATTCTGTGAATGAATTGAAGCAAATAGTTATCGTAAATGTGATTGAATATTTTTTTGTATTAGCTAATGATAAAATAGGAAAGTGCTATAGAAAAACTGAATGTTACCTTTGCGGTTAAATATCCACGAGAAGATGGACTGAATAGTTGCATAAACAGATACTATAAAACCTGGCCAAAAGAAGAAATATGTACAGCAATATGAATGATGTAAGAACGCTGCTGGAAGCGTAAGAAGCACAACGACTAGTTGTATGTGATGTGGACGAATGGGCAAGCTGAATATAAGAGAACTGGGTTTTTTTGCACTCAATAATGGCCATATAATGGCAGTCAAGAATAAGGAATACTGATAAAATGTGAAGAAATTTTGCTGTTTGCTCACATTCTATCGGTTGTAGATTTTTTATATTTTCGGTTGTGTCCAAGACAAAGAGGTATACGAGAGCCATACTTAAAGAAAATTCAGCCACTATCCTCTACTCCCGTCCTCTCGCTCTACTCTTGCCGGTTCTCCACCACCCCTCCCTCATCTTTTACTTCGCCGCCTCTTTCGTCGCTCCGAATTATAAGGTTCATAATGTGGGATCCAAAATCCCGTCTTTGAAAGATTGGTACATTTACCGAAGAGTTTTCCTCACATAGTATTCCTCTCTTACCCTCATTCAGTATTCTCCTTGCTTGAAATAAACTTCACCCAAATAATAAATAAACGAAAAAATGAAGTTGAAAATCCAGAAAATGTTCCATTCCTTATCATTTTCAATTTGCAACGCGAGGGACGATTTAGGCACCCTCATTTTTTATCAACAGTGGTGGGTCTTTCTTCGTGAAAGGAAATGGCGGTGAACAGAAAAATCCCTCCTAACGAAAAATGAATTCATTATAAGACGGCTGCCTTCGCGCGCACTCAAAACCCCTTCAATACTTGAGCGCCTGTAGTGAAAATGATGCGATGAGTACACTAATTCAGCGCCACTGCATGCAAAGACGGAACAGGAAGATCATGCTGCCTGGCCTGGATGATGTCCGGAATTAATATGCAAATTTGGCGTATATTGTGTTTGTTTAGGTGATTAAATTTCAGGCAAATTTACCCATTGAGTGCTGGTTAAATTTTCTTATGCATGACAGAGCAAATAACGTTGTTGAATAAAATATTTGATGTAGTGACAACTTTTTTAGTAGGGACTGCCTCAACTGTCACGTTGAATTCCGCTGATTCGCACCAAATGATAAAGGGAAATAGAGTTTGGAAATATATACTGACTGTGTTTCAACAGCACTGTAGAATGCTAGCGCAATGCATGTGACCCAATGAATCATTGCCAATGCAGTAATCGACAATGATACCGCGAAGCGAAGAGAACTCATGTGCGGTGCGATGCCAACCTTCGATGCCAGTGATGTATGGAATAATGCTAAGAAATCGTTGCACGAATCGCGAAGAGCAGCCGTACGGTACGAGAAACCGTAGCATATACCGGTCGTTAAGCTTGTCGAACTACCTGCATCGCACTGTTTTTGTATGTTGCTTTAAAAATACATTATTAATGGTACTATAAAGAATAGTTTATGACATATTGAAGGAAATGAATTTCAGATAAGATAGAAATGTTTCAAGTACGATGATGGCTGACGATCTTCATTCCATCTAGCATCTAATTTGAAGACAATTGTGCTTAGAACTTGATAGGCCAATATAGTGGCTTTTAAAGATAGAACAGTTTGCAAGAAGGAACAGCAAGCACAACACCTAAAATAGACGCCGTATATCAGAGGTATATTTACATTATTAAGGCTCTCTCTTCATTGATTGTTTATTGTCGTTATTAAGAAGTTTCCAATCAAATTTTTCAATAACTTCATTTAGAGAATGATTATCATATTAAAACGAATGAACGATCAAATCAAAATGTCACCGCGTAGTTCGTCTTCGTAACTGATCGCACAAAACGTTTCCATTGCCGATGAAATCAACAAAATGGATGCGATAACACTACTGCAACATTGTAAAACGAAATCAGTTCTGAAATAAAATTCATTATATTTGCACATTGTTGGCTACCGCAACTTCAAAAATGACCTGCTGAAATTATACAAATTTCTTCGTTGATCTCACTCACTGCGTGCGCAAATCAAAATTTCTCTCAGAATTTCATCCCACTTTGTGTTACTCTTTCTCATGGTTACGTAAATTTCTACAGAAAAAGTCACTCGAACAATATGTGCTTTAAATTTCCTTCATATAACTTGAAGTAACAGCTATATAATAATAGTCTTCCAACAATTGGTTAGTAGCAATTAATTAATTAGTTAGTTATTCAAGTAACAATTAGTCAATCAACTATATAATCTACCAACAAATAATGCATTATAAAAAAATAATGCTCTCCTTTTGTAACTATTTCATAGCTCATAAGTTTTTGCACAAAATCTCTTATCTGTCATGCTGCCAGCATAGAACGTGACGCTGCAGAAAAGTACTAAGAGAGCTATCACATTTTGTTGAACCTGGCTTTATCGTGCCCCATCATTATTATAGGCTATCTGCGAATGATCCAATACGCAAAATAATGCCTTCATATGCGTCTTGATGGTGTAAATAAATCTGTTTATCTATCTAAAAAGCTTAAAGCTCATTGCTAAGCTGAAAAATCAGCATGGAAGAGCTTATCGTATCCAAAGTATATATCTTGCGTATTTCTTGACTCTTCAGGATCTTACGTTTTAAGGTTCTCTTAGAATCAGAAGGATACACTCACATATATGCATGATGCCAGTATCAATAATGGCTTTACAGTTGCAAAACTCCAAATATGTTCAAGTTTAACCATCAATAATGAGGGTAAAAAGTGAAATTCTGAAAGTGATTATTTGGCTGAGAAAGAGTGGATTATCTTTTGAGACAATTTATAAAAAGAGAAAACGGAATATTTTCTTACCTATTGGGATATCGTAGAAAGACAGCGTGCATAGCGGTGATGAGTGCAAAAACACCCGATATGATTGGAAACATGAACGGAAAGAGCGGCATACATAGAGTTAGATGACACAGTCCAAGCGCGAACTCACACTAGAACATGAACCTCTAAACATTTGTGTTAAAAAACTGAATTTCCGCTTTTCTTTCTCATGAAAACAAAATTTCGGCAATAAGAGAAGGTGGTATGCGTTCGTTACGCCATCACAATCTTTGCTCGACGACTTTTATCACAACCTACTTCTTCACAAATCCTCCAAAATCTTTGATTTCCCACTCTTCTTATTAGAATACATCTTCAAAAAAAAAAAAAAAACAACCACCAGATCGATACCACGAATCCTGCCGATTTCGAACCAAATATAAGCTTTAAGCGTAAATTTTATGAACAATAACCGCGACGCAAAATCGCGTTCCAAAATTCGATCAGCATCAGGTGCAAGAAATGAACATTTCCATTATGAAGCTGAATTGAAGAGGAGCAATAACCGAATTCACTCACAAATGCAACGATGGCGAGCAGCGGATATAAGGACCATCGAAGGCCCGACTGACTTGCCATCCTCGATGACGACGTTTCCAAATATCGGCAAATACGAGGCTATCGGAGAGGTTGATGACCTATGTAGTCTACGGATGCCTATGATTAAAGTAGTTGAAATTGTGGCGAAGGTAGTCAATGTGCTCATTAGCTATTGTGAAGCAACGGCTCTACCTTGAACGCAATAACCTGCACAGCTCTATTCACTGGTTGCTCAAAATTGCATGTTATTTCTTTGTAACAAAAATGATGTCACGGATAAGAAGAGGAGGAGGAAAAAACTGGAGATGAGAAATCTGCAAAGAATTCTAGGATGAAGAACCAACATCTCAGCTTCCTTTTCTCTAGAGCTAAATGCCTTTCAAAACAGAGAGCAAATCCTTGCGCTGTGCTCGTCTTTCTATATGCCATAATCAACCAGCAAACGACGAATATGTGAAATGCGTTCATATTTTGACTGACCGGACCGCTCACTAAAACTAATTTTTTTTGACTGTTTGGCTGACGCAATATCAAGCTGCTAGCTTAGAAGTCACACAAATTTAATTTCGTACTTGAATGGCTGGAAGCTATAAAGTGCTTCAAATTGATGGATTAACGAGCTCATTTACACGGATGAGTATGTTATTCTAGGGTTGATGAGATATTCAGAAAATTTATGACTCCAACTGCAGTTACCCTTGAGTTGGAGCTGACGGTCAGAGATGCAGGCAAATGACTGAGCTATTGCTTACCGCATGCAACAATGATATCACTCACTATAAATGTGCTCTTCTAGAGCAATAAAGCAAAAAAGGTTCCCACAAATTTACGTATACAATCACCGAAAACACAGGCACAGGAAATAATTTAATTAAATCTAGTGTACTTTGCTCCTCTTATTAATCCACATTCCATCAAACGCTTTACCACTCCCAAATTCTGTGGATAAATCCCACAGTACATTGAAATCTTCGTAATGAGCACGTTGCACATAAATGTCACGCGGTCATACCTTGCGCCTATGACAATATTAGAGCTCATTGCTGCAGCACAGCTAAAAGACAGAGGTGAAAAATTATTCATTTATTTTCCTGCTGCAACGTTCGCGCAATGCTCAAGTGAGGATTTAATCTCGCAAATTTTCGAAGAGAAAGTGATCCATTTTTAATACAATAGCAGAATATAAGAATAGTTGTATAAGAATAGGAAAAAACTCATATAAGAATAGTTGTTGCTTATAAATGATTGTTGTTTGCTTATAAGTAGTGTTGCTTATAAGTATTTTGTGGAATTCATTAGAGACTATCGATATCCTTAAACAAGCGCAGATTTGACAAAATAATGAGAGAACATTACTCGATATAATTTAGCGGATTGTTGAAAGGTAATCGAGTATTTGTGATTAGTGACCGGATTTCGCATCTGATAGCAGTGCTCTCTGCTTCTTTGGCGAAGATATATTTCATTCGCTATGTAAACGATTCTCTATAAAACTATCAATGATACGTTGAAATTTTAAAAGGAAAAGGGCAGCATTAAATGAATCCTTGGAGATAGAGTTCGATTACATAAGCCATAAAATAATGGTAACATAATAATGATGGTGACTATGGAAAAAAAGTTGCAAGAAGTAGTAGAGCGTAAATGTTAAGAAATCAACACTGTCGTCTTCTAACTCAACGGTCGTAGCTCTATCGGTCGTTGAACCTGTCATAGTTGAGTTCCGTAGGTAATTGAGGGGATCTGAATTTATACTGAGTTATTTATTTTTATTAGAATAGCCTACATTTAGAAGATTTTAGAAGATTTGAAGAACTTCATGCTTTAAACTTCATGCCTTGAACAAATTCTGAAAAACGGTATGGAATGAGTTGCTGGCTTCATTTACTTATTACATAGGATAATTTTTGGACTTCTTCATTTATGATTCCATTATGTGGTGCTCATGAAAAAAAGCAATGCATTTAGTGTTCATACAACTAGCAAGTCTTAGGTAAACTGCTGAAAGTTGTAGTAACCAATCAAAAAAGATTTCTGAAGAAAGCTGCTGCTAGCAGTGGGCAACAATACAAATGAGAAAGTTCTTCAGCAGAAAGGAGGAAATTTCACCGAATCAAGCGCGCATTTTTAGTTTGTAGTTTATCAGCACGGTGATTCGTTGTGCTGGAATGGACGACTGCAATAGAGGAGGATTGAATGTGACGCCCGCTAGAGATTTATAGGCAATCCGACAGCGCTTCATGCGAAAAAGGAATGAGTTGCTGGGTGAGGATTTGATTGCCCATCGTCGATAAATTCGTAATTGAGTTGCAAAGAGTGATGGCCTTACACTGCCACACAAGAATTCGATCATTTCAGTTCATCACGTTTCCGGATAATTTCCGAGAGATATTTATGCATCGTTCAAACAGCTGCTAATATTCTATCTGTGAACAATATGCTAAAATTACTTGTTTGAAAAACTTGCAACGCTTTAATAGGAATGTTGGAAATGAGCTGTTGACAGCAAGCTTACTAGACGGATGTCAGTAGGAGACACAGCAATGTGTTTGGACCGATGTATCTAGAATACATGCAGACCTGTATCAGACAAGAAGCAAGTGTCGAGTCTGCAGACACATCAGACCGTTCTTCGTCAGTTTTTCTATGCGCTGTAGCAAACTTGCGTTCAACAGTTGCCTTGACTATGTGTGTCTAATAAATGGGAGTTTCACCTACCTACGTCTAGAAGCTTCCACGTAGAATCCGTCAGTTAGCTAAGAAATTTGGTCGTCCCATTTTATGTAGTATGAAGATCATCTCCAATTTAAATTAATTTTTTTGGAGCAATTGCAGACATCTCAGTGCACCAAAATTTGCACAAATTTCAGATCAGTCAGATTTTCATATTATACAGCTTTAGTCACCATAAAGAATAAATGCTCCAGGGGATATGTATCATCTGTAAGTTAATTTAAGATACAGTGCAATTAAATCCATGTATTTTACTATTTTCTTGTATTTTATAGTATAACCGATCAAATATTGATATTTGAGGAAAAATGAAGTTTCAGTTCTTTTGATACAATTTTTCTGTTATTTCTGATTTAATTCCCAACTAATATGAAGCAGAATTTGACTGAAACGTATCAAAAGTATTCCATTTTACTTCCTAAGTGATAACACTGTTATCTTTTGCTGTGAGAATTCGTGTGTTATTGAAATAATGAACCGCGAAAAGTGAAGCATGCTATCGCAGCTGGAGAATGACACAGACTTCTGCACTCAAGCTTACCTGATCAAGTATCTCTGATACAACGGCGAATGATTTAATAATTAGGACAGAACATCCGCGCTTGAAAATGAAAGAACAGCTCAGCACAGATTTCCCTCTAAAGATTTGTATTATTTCCCCTATCTAAGTGGTGTAAAATGAAATGACAGCTGAGAATGTGCGCAGCTTTTTTCGGCGTTGTCAGATGTCTACAATTCCTTCAAAATGAACGAATCTACTGACGTTGGTATATTACACTTATGATACTTTTCACTACTTTTCACTACACTTATGATAAAGAATGCAGTCTACCAAGTTTCACTAACCTACTTCAATTTTTCTGAATTTGAAAATGTCGGACAGACAAATAGACATACACTCATAGACGCGACACTGCTAGAAGACATTCTTGCAGCGTAACTTCGTAAAAATATAATCGATCTCTGGCCTCTGAAGTGCGATAGCTGTGACCATAAGCAGGCTTGGATTTGCTCAGAGAGGAAAATATAGCTTTGAAAAAATTTAGCAACAACAATAGAACTGTCATATAGAATAAACTGAAAAAAAAATCTACATAAACGTGTACGAAACTTCTCTGGATTTTTGAAAGCGTGCATCGTGTACAGTGGATCGCCAAGGCGAACATCAATAAACTAGCAGCTTTGGAATGCTGCAAATCGCTCTGATTTCGGATCGCTGAACTAATATGATTTTTGAAATTACACTTGATTGGGATTTGAATAATTGAATATAAGATTTGCAGCCTAGAATATAGAAAAAATTACTTAGCAAAATGGTTTTCTGACCATCAAATAAGAAAACGAAGCCACTCGCTTAGTAATGTTATCTTAAAGTGTCTTAAAATGCCAAAGGAACCACGATTTCTTAAGGAGTTGAAAGCTTGAGGTAAGTTCAATAGTCATTATTTTTGCACCACTTGGCAAGGAATCTTCGTACAGTCGTTGAGAGCATGCAATGTGAGATATCACTTGTGGATCTTGACGCGCAATGGCGTATGTTTTTGTCCACCCATCTGCCTATTGTTTCATCTGGGAAACCACTTTAGACTCATAAAATCCAATGCGCATAAGGCGTATTCATGTAACATTTCTGATATCGACTACGAATTTCAGTGGAATTCATTAAGTTTCAACGAGCTAAAGAATTTACTAGTAGACCATAATGTCAAAAAATACCTGTTTTTCCTTGCAAAATCCTCTTCTACTCTTGCAAATCTAATCTGGTTTTAAGCGGCTATGAAATTATAATCCTTGTTGTGCGTTACTTGAGGAGAAAATGAGCGAAATCAGCTTGTTTAGCGGTCTTTCTGCCCAATGCACAGTAAGCATACAAAGGGCGTGTGTGTGCAAGATGCAAACAGTGGCGATCAGCCAAACATACCGCACCTAGCCTTCTTATTTACACGTAGCAACATAAAAAGAGCCTAGAACACTTCATGAGTGTGTCTGTAGAGTGCAAGCAGAAATTATGAGCTTTAAGCACATTATAACCAACATAATAACGTGCTACGTTATCGGTGAGAAAATGTTTCTACAAGTATGGCAATTGTTTTTCCTTCATCCAGGAAATAAGTTCCATATGACATGAATCGTGCAATGCTCATCATTAAGTTTGTTTTTGAGTTCCCACGCCAATGACCGCACCTTCAAAATTCGAGCTAAGAAGGTGCTATTCCTCTAATATGGCACCAGTTAACACGTCTTTCTCGATCGACTGAAGGCTATTTTCAAACACATTCACTGTAGTGGTATTGTGACTGAGCTCATGAATGTATTTTTTATTTTTGTCTGATGATTCAAAGTTCAAAGTATTTTGCAACTGACTATTAGAGTTTGTGTCACAAATATTGCGCATAATCTAGATTATAGTGATGAACTTGTGCTTATTCAAGTTAGCGGTGTAGGATGATAAAGAAACTAAAATTTGCTCAAAAATACACATATTCAGAGCCATAGTTCCCATCAGTATTTTGCAATTGACTGATTTGAGAGCTAATTCTCTTGTTGGAGATTTGCACAAAACGACTGTTTACTTACTTACTTACTTACTTATTTGCCCACTTAATATCAACTTTACCAGCGGCTGGTATTCATTTTCGCTTCAAGAAATTGCTCCTGCAAAATTTAACACATAAGATGACATATTCTGCTTACTCAAAGAAAAACACTGTTACACTGACTGCATCACTGTGGCAAGAATTTCTGATAGCACAAAGATGCTCGTTAGACACCGCCATTATGTTTCGATTCCTGAATAGTCGGCAAGAAAGGAAAATCGTCTGTCTGTTTCTTCTGAAAATTTTCTTAAAATTTCTGAAGAGTTTCTACAGTCGATATGTTCTGAAGAAATAATTTGTTTATTCGTTTTGTATGATGTTGTGGCATAGTTATGAGGTAAAGCTTCACCCGAAACAGCTATCTACTTGAGGTGACACTTAAGTGGTGTCACTATTTGAGATCCCACTAGTAAACGAAATCTACCGTCGTGGAGGACCAGCATGAACTACAGTCAACCGAGTGCACACGACGAGGTGGAGGCGTGGCACGATGTTCGGTGCTGTCAGTTCGCTTCTGTACACATCGCTCACTTGAGCAGACACAACGATACTCAACTTCGACACGAACAACGCTTCTTTCGATGACGATTGGCTGCATTGATTATCCACCTTACTTGCTAGTTGTTAGCCGTCAACTCGAGAGCACACCACTTAGGTCCGACCTCTTAGCCTTCCGGTAGTGCGCATCTGCATTTGTCGCGTCACCTCAGCTTCGAGTGCCACTCCTCTCGAGAAAATCTCGAGATTCACGTCGGGTAAGGTGTCTCTCAACGGTTTACTGTGCTGTCATCTGCAAATGTTTTCGTTGAATGCCGCCGCATTTGCAGCAGCCGCACAAGTGGCTGCCGTCGGATCTGCCACGTCTTCTTCTGGATCAACAACTAGTATAACCGAAAATAAGTAAGTAATTACTATACATAGAAAAAGCAAACGTTATACTAAACTTAAACGGTGGATTTCGCTTATTAAAAGTAACAGAGCCTTTAGCCTTGTGCACAGAGTTAATGTGTTGCTAAAGCGATATTCAACACGATCGAATGGAATGGAAGGCTAAGGTTGATTAAAGTCGAAGGATAAACTTTCGTAAACCAGAACTTCACTTTCATAAGCCCCAAGTTCCAGCCCTGATGTAAACTCCGGACGGTCACAACGGTTGTCCGAAGGAAAGGAGGGTATTTTCGTGAAGTGCTGCTCTCCGCAGGTAAGTGGTTATCAGTTTCGTCGGTTGAAGGGTTGTTGAAGTGATGGTGGCGTTGTCGGGAAGGCGCGGTGTTGAGTTTCCAATGGTCGCACTACTTATCGTCAACAGCATACCCATTGAGTTGATGGGTCGATCAATCTTCAAATGAGCAGCAATCAAGCATTTAGCTTGTCAACCAAGTAGCGACACTTGACGTCGAGTAGTTCGCTCCCACTTCAAGATTTCCTACTTCCTTCTGAAGGCTCAACGCAAAGTGCCCGCTCTGTGACATGTTGCCCGATCAATTTTCGACGTCGAGCAATAGGTTTTTGAGCGCAGACGCCTACTTCGTAACGTGCAATCGGTCTTCGGATCTACAGCATCTCAAAAATATGATTACTTACTGTTACGCTTCTCTGTGATAAGAATATGCTCCTATATGAAAGGCACTCACTGATCGGTTGACCATATTATTATCAGCCGTTGCCAGCTGTTTGACCATTCTTTTGTGTATCCACATTTGTTTTTTAGCACTTTGTAGTTAGAATTATACTTCCAGTGTAATGATATTGACGACCAGCTTCATCGGCATACACGATAAATGCTGAATGAGTGACCCGCCTGAAACATACGTCGTCAAGAGTTGTGTGTTTTGCATCCTAATGAATGCGTTCATACTCATTTTATCGCATTTTCATCTGTTTTTAGTCACTGTTTTTATAAACCTCTTCATTCTTAACAAATGAAAGTCCTTATTACAACTACAACTCTTATTACTGTTACGAATACAATAACTATTGTTTGGGGTCGATATCTGAGAACATCAATCGACACGTAAGAGTTGGACAGAATTCGACGGGCTCCGTTGCACCGTTATTCGTCAGCGTAGCCGTTAAAAGTAGTAGGATCGAACTGTTTCGCTTCATTATTGTATTGCCTTATATGATGCTTTTCGTTGTATTTAGCGTTGAGTTATAGTATTTGTTTGAGTTGAGAAAGTATGGATGTGGCACTGAGCGCAAGCCCTTCATCTTTAAACCACTGTTACACTTGAGAGATTGGTGTTGAACATAAATATAACCAAAAAATCATTCTAATTTCTACAGATAATGTTCTAGGAATAAAATATTTATTTTTGAATGTGAAGAAGGTTGTCGTTCAGATGTGACGTTTTCAAGACAGATCCATCCGATGGCATCAACTCAAACAATATCTATGCTCATCCGACACCTTCTTCGTGGACCGAACATTTGCCCCTGCTTGGAGGTAAGCTTTTCTTCAGAAATATCGCATCTCACATGTAATTACTATTTTCTACTGCATCAGTTGAATATCCCATTCTTTCTGCTTAATGTAGACTCATTGCAAACCCCAGCTTATTTATATAGGCGTCACCGCGTTCGTCCTTTAAAAAATCAGAGTGCTCTATGTTCCTCACCGATTATAAGCATGTTGCAGATTATGGCTGTTTTCAGAGAATCGAGGATAGTACAATCCAATATCTTATGATTACACCGCATAATGTCACTTTCATCCACTCAAGTCTAGCAGTTCATTTCATTGTTTCGAGGCGGTTGATAACGAACTGTTTTTTACTTAGTATGTAATTTCAACAATAGCACATTTAACTAATGGCCCATGAAATCCGAATCGAGTGCAATTTAATTCTTGCTGGCAAAACAAGGCAATAAATCGCTGAAAATTTGTTCATGCAAGACTGGAAAGATGCGTAGCCTTCAACATTTACGAAAAGGAAAACGGAGATTTGCTCGTGAAATAATCACCTTCAAAAACGCGATTGATTTTTGATAGTGCGAAAAGACAAAAGCTTGCCACTACTGCCTATGCACATTCAATCAAAAGTGAGATTTCTTTCCATTTACCTTAATAGCACCTCTTTTTGAACAAGTTCATCTAGCTGTGCGTCACATCACCTCAAAAACGATCTCTGAGGCCCACTCCCCCCAGATGGCAGAGGACACTTTGTTTTTACATATGGATTTTTGACTGCTCGATGAACTTCACATTAATTAGTAGGTAAGAAACCATAGATCACTCGATATGGTGGAAGGTGTAAGATAGAGTAAGTCGCATATGGCTCATAACCAAATACCGTACGGATTTGTTGAAGTTTTCTCTGTACGCAGATATCGTTGAATCCTACGGTAGCCATCTACAGTACACGACCTAGAGTGCGCGGCATCACCGTTGCAATAGACAGGCGATGAAGCGTAAAATTATTTCGACTTAGCTGAAAATTCAGAGAGGAGCGCATCGCTAATCGGCATTACTTCAAGGATCCTCGCATTTGCGTTGTGCCGTTCGTAACAGCGCTCTATTTGTTTTAGAGGTGCTTGCGCTAAAGCGAGTGCCTACTGCAAACATTCCATCAGAGCGGATCTAGTTCAGGTCGATCACCCAAACTATCTGTTTAAATCTTTGAACGCTACGCTCGAATCTTGGCAGAGACTTAAGTCATCCAATGTCAGCCGTTTCATAAGCAGCCACGCTTTTGTTGTAAATTGTATGAGCACAGAAAATAGATACCTCGATGAAAGCGTCCAGTAGGATTTGCAAAGAAGTTTGCATCGTTATATACTTAAGTAACTCGAGAACGCAGACTGTGACGACTGCAGGGGAGCTTGGATTTTCGAAGCAGAAAAAATTGGAACAACGGTAATATGTGCTAATCTGACAAATTTGCGCAGCTTAATTTTTATTTAAGTAGCAACGGTGGCAGTGTTCCCAGCGAAGGGCAAAAAAATTGATACAGCGCAGCAAGCACTTAATCATAACAAATACGGCCTTTGGATTTCGAAGTGAGATGACTCGTCATTTCGAATACAGTTAATGCACAACTACTGCGATGAGATGCGGTTAGTCAAACACGCCGAAGGTTCACAAAAGATATAAAATAATTTGACGTAAAGAAACAATTTTTCTATATGCAAACAAACTTAGCATTTCTCAGCGGGCTTATCTCAAAAGTACCCTCGGCAGCACACAAAAACCGGCCTGTAAGTTCCTCAGTTCTTCATGATCAAGAATGCATGTGCCAGCTCTCGGCCAACGATGTTGAAATTCACTGAGGAATGGATTGGAAGGGGTAAGATATTGACTGGGATATATCGATCTTAAAGTATTCATGAGCATTCCATCGAATATTTTTTGTGCAAATCATTATCTCGCCCATATTTCTGTTCTTGAAATTTTTCGTCATGTTGACCAGTTGAATCTCACACAGTGGTTGCTCGATTTTTGTCTTTTTTTGGACTGCAGTAATGGATTACGAATACTTCAGATGCATTAATTTGCTAACGAGGTGTTCGTTTCGTTAGTAGTAGAAATATCCATCACGATGAATGGTCATTCTAAATGATGTTTCCTTAATATCCCTCATCAATCATTTTTCTGAGTAAATGCGATTAAAGCTGTCAATTTCTATTGTCGCAGCACAAACGTCTTGCTCTCTCGTATTGCATACACTCTCGAACTTCGTGAATATGTGAGCACACTCTTTCCTAGCAAGAGGGCATCATCGTTGGTCTACCGTAGTGAAGAGAATTGACACAGTTGACTCTAGCTAGAGTCACTCGACACACAGCCTCGGAAACTTGAGCTCTTCGTTTGCAGCTTATTGCCATACCGAATGACAATAATAACTGCCGTCACCCATTTCCATTTCTTCCAAAACATTCTGACCATCCATTCACGCATAGATCTTCATCGATTTTTCGAGTATTTTCACTGCTGCTTTGGCAGGTTATTCGAGCGAATTCGATGCAGTGGTCGTCGTACATTCTATCACTCTTCAAAGACATTTTCTGAATTCATGTCTGAATTACATTTATAGAGGACGCTGACATGCAATACTTCTTCGCTATGCATTTTTTTAGCGGAGTTTTCTATCGTAATAGTAATCAATTTCCTAAATGTGCATGAAATAAGAAAAGGTTTTCTGAACACAGAAATCAATCTCCACAGTTTAAAAAAAGTTGTTTCGTTGCAGAATTCAATTATTTTCTGAAAACCCATAGCGATAGAGATTAATTTCATTTTAGAGTGGACACTCTTTGAAATAGTAATAAGAAGAATTTCTAGGTATTAGTTACCGATAAAGCAATGCGAATCAACAGTTTTGCAGGTGTTTTTAACTTTATGAGAATGGAAAGTTTTTAGGTTATCCACATGCATCTCCGTTTGGAATCGATTCACATCAAGCAACATCAAGTGGATACCCGATGTATGAGCAGGGCACTTTTGTTCCTCACCAACATTACATGACTCCTGCTCCTGCCGCTCCAGGGTTTGTGCTGTTCTTATTCGTTGCAAGTGTATTCGTCGTAGATCGGATATGGACTGATTCGAAAAATACCCCAAGAAACCCGCATAGAAACATTCGAAAAAAGGCGCCGAAAACTACATTGCGTGTGGAATTGGGATGGTTAGGATGTTCGTTAGAGAGGGTCAGCATGAAGGTTTGGAAGCAGAGATGCACCATGCACGTTGCATCTTTATTCGCTTCATTCATGTATATTTTTCTGCAAATAATGTGTTGTACTGTGGTAGCATAAAATACAAAATTTGTACTACATCAGCGTATCGAAAGCGTTATTTCCAAAATGATATCAAATCAGTTTCTTTCATGGCAGTAAAAAATTCTCGCAGTGAATTTTATACATTTCAGAATTTGCTTTTATTTGTTGCATTCAAATGCATCAATATAAAATGTAGTAACTTTTAGGTAAGTGCAGTATCTGTATTCCCATCAAGAAGTTTAGCTAAAATTGCACACGTTGAAAGCGTCTAATTGAGAGGCAAATGTTCCAGTTCTTTAAAAATGACTTTAATTCCTATCTCAGTTACTAATAAATTCGATATTTTAATGCATTTTTAAATTCTCCGAAAAGCACCCATAACTATTAGGACAATAACCGACTAACAGTATAAAATATATTCACTCAGAGAATAAAGATGTCTTCAAAAGACAACTAGAGATATTGGGTAGTTGTACACAGAATGGTTTATGATTCAAACCATTTTATTACACAAATATCATTTTACAGATTCGGCTATGCTTTGACACCACCTGCCGATCCCTTCAATGCAGCCGTGAGATGCGTCGATCCAATGCTCGGAATGCCGCTTCCCAGCACTTCCCCAAAAGACGATGCATCGACGGTTCCTACAAAAAATGGGTAAACTACTTCAACTGGTACGCAAAACGATAAAATAGATTTTGAGGGAGAAAGAATGAATCCTGAAGGCATCCATTTAACATTAGATGGATGTGGCCAAGATTGCTCAGTGATGTCGCTTGAAGTCGCCTTAAGAACTAAAGGCCCTCTGCCCGAGGGAAGGTGCATCCATCGCTTCTGATCTCCTTATCTCCCTTCATTTCTCCCTATTCCCTCTCCTTCGCATTCTCCTTTGTTTCTCATGGGACGCCCAGGAGGTGTAGCCACGAATGTAATGATTTCAGAGGCTTGACGGTGACTACCATGGAAGCTAGGATAACTTTGATTTTCCAACGTGCTTTCGCTGTTCGGTGATCCCACTTTTCTCTAATCAATCTAAGTAGCATATAAGCAAATAAACAATGCAATTTTATTAGGTATGAGATGAAAGGAGGTATTTTTGCAGAACAGTAAAAGCGGAGGAAAATGGAACTAATGGCGATGCAGAGGACGACGACATGGTTGAAGATGAAGAAGAAGAAGGTTGTCCTAGCAAAAATTCATGCATTACCTCCCTTGATTCTGGTTATGCACTTTTTTGCACCAATATGAGAACTACAAGTATTTGGTGAAATGTATTGTGCTTAAGATGATAATTATTCGATGTAACGTATGGGGAGAAAGAAGATGGAGGAGGAGAAAAAGCACTGCAGACACCGCAGTTCTATCAGATTTTTCTATGTCTCTCTCATTTCACGCTAAAATGCAACCTCATCCTGAAGTAGCTCCTACACAAGGACTGCAAAAACAGTTTTTAAAGCTCGTAGTACTAAAAATTTAACTAGTCTACACGTTCATATATCTCAATTTACGTTCAGGTTGCGACGGCAAGAAGAAACGACGAAAAAGGCGTGTATTGTTTACAAAGGCGCAAACCTATGAGCTAGAGCGAAGATTCCGTACACAACGTTATTTATCGGCACCTGAAAGAGAACAACTCGCTATGCAGATCCGTTTAACACCAACACAAGTGAAAATTTGGTTCCAAAATCACAGGTGATTTGCTCATTTCTTTGCATCTACTACTTTAAAATTCGTTTATTACTTCGTTACGAGCATTTATCTGCTCAACTGTTTACATTTAAACGAAGTCCTTTAAGCAATACTTTAGTTGTATACTACTGGAACATCTTTAAGTGAAATGTAGGCTATAGCGTTTGAAACCTGTAGGATTGCAGATTTAACTCCTTCAAGAAGAAGCTGCATTCTTGAAAGCAGATTAGATCAAGAGATATTGCTTACTTGTTTTGCAAATCCCTCCACGACACGCGCACGTCATATTCTCTTCTCGTTCATAGTTGTTGTAGCATGAAAAATGTGCACAAGAATAACAATTTCATTAAGCTATTTTTTAAAAATATAGCCAAAATTGAGCTCCCTATAGGCTCTCTGATCGCTTTGTACCTAATGAAGTCTAATCTTGCGGAAGAAAAAAAACCGGCATGAGTGAATGAATGAGCAGAAATTAGTGAAGTGTTGAAGTGTCCCATTTCATTAAGTCCCACCTTATTAGTTGAAGCTTTTCAATTAAAATATTAATAGTAAATGGTTTCATCAAAAATTGCCCTAATTGCCCCAGAAGATTGTGTCGAACAAAGCATTTCTACCGTCTAATCAATTCAAAAATATTAATCGTCCGATAAATTCGTGTTGATAAATACTGTCAAGTTGATAACTGACCAAGCGAAATTCATAGCAAATGTGAGTGCAAATATGAAAGGACAGTTTACAAAGCTTTCATGAAGAAATATTTTTAAACACGTACGTAAGACTTGAAAGTAAGGTGAGTCTGTCTAAAAACTCACATGTTAAGGTATAAGACGAAAAAGACCTTGCAAGACAAAGGTCTCAACACGAGTCTCCTTAACTCTACGGTCCCTACCTCCTCGGTTACATTCGCACCAGGTCGTCGTATACCCGTTCAGATGCTCGTGCGCGATGGAAAGCCGTGTCCACAGGATTTTGCGGGTGCATATCAGACGTCTACAGGACTGTCTGGCTCATTTCCACCCCCTGGGGGGTATCTTCCGCAAACGGCCACTGGACTACCACAGAACTCGCAGTATTACATGCCTAATGGGTGGGCGTGGTGAAGGGTTTTGAATAAACTGCATACGTTGATATCTTTTCCTTTCCACAAAAAAAGCTAATCAAAGAAAGCATATTCATCAAGCGAATATTGGCTCAACGTTAGGAAGAATTAGAGGCCTGTTGAAATTTTATCGATGCTTTTTCGTACTTCGCTTTAAATGCTTGTTTTGATGAACCATATTTGAAATGTCTGAACTGTATCAAGCAAATAGTTGGAAAAAATTCGAAAATATGAGAACTAATCAGTACGGACGTGTTTTACTGTCGAAGTTCTAAATAACCAAGGAAGGTAGATTTTGAGTGAAAGTTACTTTACTCGAATTTGAAAAATGCGCACAAAATCTGAAGTCTAGTCAACTGTCTTCACAGTTAATAAGTGCTTCGCAACATTCACCATCCAAAATCAGGAACTCACCCACTCATCCTCGCACTGCATTTATGCAGTGCTGTGCGTTGTTACAGATATTCTGTAGGTATTATCATGCTTGTGCCATAATGTCGACAATGCTTATTGTGCTCACAATTATTCTCTTCCATCTATATAACGCTCCTTTTTCGTTTGCCGTTTAGAGTTTATTCAAGGCAAAAAAACCTCTTTTTAAATATGGCCAACATGTGCATTTCCACTTAAACGTAAGAACTGAAAATTGGTGAAAATTTGTATGGGAAATGATGCCGTTGCATGTAACATCGCAAATTATATCGAGTAAACCATAAAAAGATTTATTTTTGGAAACTGATGGAATAAATCTTCAATGAATTCTTCTTCTAACAAGTATGAAAGCGTAACTGTTCACTTTTGTTATTTATTATCTTCGCACAAATGCCAAATTCATTCATAGAAAGCCGGAAAATCCTCAAATTAAATGCTGATTTTTAGAAATGCCATCAACTGAAAACGAAATCGAACATGGAAAATCCCCCATGACTCAGAACATCTAGCACAACGATTTTTTGAAAACAAAGGAATTTCAGATGCCTAAATAAATATTGCCATTTGCTTATCTTACAATTTCCGAATATCCATGAATTGTACAGTTGTTTCCACTATGAAATCTTCGATTTATTTGGCTTCATAAGCAGTTTTACAGCAATAAAGCTTGAAAATTAGAAAGATATAAGGCCGATAAAAACATGAAATTCACAGTAAATGAAAGGACAAAATTCTGCAACTATGGAATATTCCTTCAGAAGTCAATAAATGCCACTCAAAAGTCGACAAATAGTTTTTTCAGAGCTAAAAATACTTCCTCGACGTTAGGAGTACGGTCATCCGGAATCGATGCTATCAAAACCTAAAAAACGAAGAGTAAGAAAATTTGCGGCCGAAAATTGCAGAAAATGAAGGAAGGAGGAAGTGAATACACGTTTATGTAAAAAAAAGCAAATGCAAGTACCCTTTATATATATCACAATAATTAGTGAGAATAAAACAGCAGCAAGAAACACAAATGTAACAACAATTCGACACTCTTTCGACATCCCATTCATTATAAAAGCGTCACACTCGTTTTCCTTATCCTCTGAAAATAATAACGAGTAGGAGTTACATATATTTCTATAAGCGGAATAATTACTATTACAACTAGTGGCATTTCAGCTCCACAATAGATATAAATAAAATCCTTTTGTAACGAATAGAGTGCTTATTTCGATGCAGTGATAAAAGAAGCACCTGCTGTGAGCATGCAGCACATTTCATTTTCATTGCGAGAACGGTCTTAGAAGCACGACAAAACTACGCAAATTCAGATTTGAGGTGGATCAACGTTCTTTCGAGGACCACCTAAGAATTCTTTTCCTTTGACAGATTAAGTACGAACAAAGTGGAAATCCATCAAAAACTCAAAAAAATCCAATGATAGCAAAATTAACGATCACGAATTACGCGAGCCAAAGAAACTGGCAATGATATGCAATTTTGGCACTTCGCCGAGCTGACCACTCAATTTTACAGGTGTATCAAATAATCTACATATATGCGAAATCATTTGCTCATATTGGTATTTTGGTGAACGAAACAGCATATGCAATCCCAATGGTTACCTTTTAAGTAAACAGTAATGACAAACTGAAATGAGGTTTGAAATATCGATGCGCAACGAATGCCACTCAGTGGGGAAACCATCAAAAGGAATAGCTAACGTTCATTGTAACAGAATGCTTTTGCAGCAATAATTCACATCACTAACTTCTTCCATGCGTGCGTTCACCTCTCTTTTAAGAACATCGAACTTCTCGTCCACTTCCTTCACTCGCTTCTCCTTTACCTTGTTCAGTCTACGCTGTTCCTCGACGCCCAATTTCACATATTTTTCTCGCATTTCTTCAGCGCTATAATAAACGATCTATCCTGATTGAATATTTACAAATTATCTAACATGTATCAACCTATATGATGATAATTGTAAATGTTGTTTCCAAACTAGAACGATAAAGACTAAATAGACGAGAAAGTAGAAACGCACCCCTCCACAGATCGGTCACCTGTTTTCGACTGCTCGTCAAATCGTCGTTGATGATTTAATTTCGTTAGTTGTTTGGATTCACTGAAATAACATTATCACTTCCAATTTTCATCTGTAAATTTGACAAATTTTCGTCTTATACTACTAAATCCCTAACAGTATTTATCGAAGGGTGAAATCAAGTGGACGAGAAAATTATGTTACTAGATGCTCCAAATTTGAAGTAAATCATCGATTTGTACTAATTCCTCCAGGACGATCCATCCAGAAACGAACAAAATTCCGTTAGAAAATTCTTTCCACTTATGTTTAAAAATTTTCTAATGACGAATACGGCTCAGCAACAATCAATCAACACAAATTCAAATTTCGATGTAAACGCAAAAACAATGTGGGATGTTGGATCATATAAGAGCAACTATGAGATATGCGATCGAGATTACTTATGAAAAACCTCTTCACTCATGTAAATCCATGTTTACTTTATTTGCTAAAAGTTCTACCAGGCAAAACATACCACTTGTGCGCCATATCGATTCGTTTTAGAAGCTTCTTCCTGTTTTGATCGGCGAGTGAAATTAATAATTCGCTACGCTGAAAGAGAAACGCTGTTAGAGCGAAATTTATCTAAGCATTCCCGGAAGATATAATATGCAGGGAGTATTTCTTACTACTTAGAACGGAAGGGTTTAACTTTGAAACCAAAATTTAAATTGAGTTTATGAAGAAGGAGCTAAGACAAAGCAGCTATTACAATGATTCCCCTGGGCAAAGAGGTGAGGCTGAAGAAGCATCGGTAGTGAGGCGAGCAAAGACAAAAAAAATGAAAAAAAACGACCGACATTTCTGTATTTGCTCCTTTAGTCGGTGGAACAAATATTCTTGATATGTGTAGGTCATCATTACATGATGCGTTTAATGAAAGAAAATTCATTTGATATTATAGAAGGAAACTAAGTGAGAAGAAATGGAATGAAAAATGCAATTAATTTCTTCAAAACGATCAACCTATCAGAAGGTAGTCGAAAACGTTTACATTATTTGAGCCTTAAAGAAAAATCTTACTCCAGCATTTGCACATAAAAATTTGCTCTTCGACGTTAATAGCTCACTTCTAAATGTCAGAAAGGAAAATTTACTTCTTTCTCGTATTTGGCGAATGCAGCGAATGTACTTTCCGATAATCTAGTTTCGTTGTTTGGAACACTGCTGAAAATGAATGAGAAATACAAATTTTTTCATCCTCAAAGATGACTATCATCAATAAAAGGAATCAAGATAACGACTAGTTAGTGATACTTCGATCAATCGATGCCACAACAAAAGTTCTTTAGTTCAAATCGTATGACTATAATCTTTTTAGCGACGCATAGTGGTAAAACTGATCAGACGTTCAATGAAGATAATCAATGCTTTTTTCTTAACAATAAGCGTAACATAACAATTATTCAGTAATTCAATTCAATAGTTTAATACACCGATGGCCGTTCCTATGATGCACAGTAATGCTCATGTTGAGGCGGTTAAAAAGTAAGCGCTTTTGCAAACTTGTTTCCAAAAAAATCCACTATCATATCGCATCACCAAAGACGTGTCTGTGTCGCTCTAGGCACTTGGACAGTATCAACTTTGAAACCACACACAGGAAGTTATCATATTTGGTCGGCACAACTCAAAACAATGAGATAGTTCGTTTCTTAAGCAATAAGATGGTGCCCTAAACCGCATTCTACATCAACCTCCCGAATTCGAAACCGCCCACAAATATTTACGACAAAGAAGAAAAATTCAGTGCATTTTATAGCCGGCAAAATTTAATTTAACAGTTCCATTGAAAGGTTTCTTCTGTTGCTGTTAATCGAAGAATGAAAGGTAGGTGGTGGTAACTTCGTTAAGATACGAGTCGCCATTGCGTGTATACACATACACACACCCCTTATGCAGGCTTTCGGCGATGATAGGAAAAGAATGCTGTATTTAGCGTTACGTGAACTTCATATCAGGCACATTACTAGGTGGAATATCTCACTGACTACTTGTTCTGTGCTTGCTTGAAACAGCATTGTTCCTTTAGTCCATATGCTGCTACTCTGTTTATTGTTACTTCACTAACTCTTGCGAGCAATCACTGTTCTGCAAAGCATCCTTTGAAATGACCCCTTTATAGAATCGAATAATGACCCATAGTTGGACTACCTCAGATCAGGTTAATACTGTTCGTTGAAAACCTTGGTAAACTAAAATAAAAGAAATCTGAAAACTCACCTATTCATCGCACCGTCGACAGCATCCAAAACACTTGAAAATTTCTTTCTGAAGCCCTTTTCCAGTTTAATGACTTTTGCATTGCTCATCAATTCCTCCAGGCTCGAAAATAACAGCTCCATATCTTCGAGATAGAATCTACTCTTCAGCCTTTCTAAAAGAAAAATTAACCAAAAGCTTATCCACCTCTCAGAAGAAGGCAATAAAGATAAAGAACAGAAATGAATTCTCTAGAATGCAGCGCTTACGGTCGTCGTGTTACTCGAATTAGTTCACGTTTTTGTGCAAATTACCCTATGATAGATCGCCTACATTGGAAGATTTATTGCCAATTTACCTTAAAATAAGCTTCATATAAATGAACAAAATGCTGAAATACGGAAAAAAAGAAATAACTCTTGAAGAAAAAACGACCACTATTGGCGAACCATTTGGAGATTGCGACGAGCGCTTTTCATAGCTTAACGAATGCATTTCCTCTTTTATCATCGGTGATCCAACAGGAAAAGCATCACGTGCCAGATCATGTGAGAAGCTTAGATGCGTTACTTCCTCCTGAAAACTTTCTTACACATATCACAGTCTTGCGAATGTTGCTGACTGCTGATTACCACGTCCAAAAAGCGTACCAGCTAGTGCTGCCACTTAGATCGCTCTGATATGTGCATCCATGAAAACCATGGAGGCATTTTGGGGCACGAATCACCCATCATTACTCATTACTCTAGTATCAATAAACATAAATGCAATCACAAATATAAATGAGAACATAAATAGGAATGCAAATATAAATGCAAATATAACTACAACTATAAACATTAATGTTAACAGTAAACACGAATAAATGAACCAATAAAAAATAGGTGTATGTATGTGTGAATATGCATAAATATATTCGCTCTTTTAAATTTGAGGAATAAAGTGTTTCCGGCTTTATGATCTCACTATCGCATACGCTCAATTTAGAGACTTATGAAGAACCTGTGTTAAAGCACTCCAGAACTTTTCCACTGTTCAACTATACCCATATTTCACAGACTGTGATCTAAATCTAAAAAACTTTTGCTATCTGTCCAAGGCATGGTTAAAACGAACGAGCTCGACTAGCAAAACGGTGAATGTTTCTCACTTTATGGTATCTTACTAACGAGAGGGGTTTTTGGGTTCGCTTTTCGATTTTCATCAGCGTATGTGCTCCTTCCAGAGTGCTACCTCGTTCGCATTAATGTAGTGCGCCATCCACGTGCTGAAGGTAAAGCATGGGCATTTTAACGGCAAAGAGACAAGAAATAAAAAAACTCCATACTAAGGGCTGATCTTTTAGGCAAGAAAATGTTCAAATAACCTTTTCAAAACTGCTACTGAGCTCGCCATCGTCATCGGGGTGCGATGATGAATCGATAAGGAGGCTTCGAGGCTCCGATTCCTCAAGGGCATGAAGCATCGATTCACGAATTTTCATTGTCTCAATTGGATTCACAAATGCTGCAGAAGCTGCTGAAAAAATCAAACATAGGCAAAAAACTATTAACTGAATGTGATAATATGAACTTCAAAAACTAATTTAATGAAAATCACGAAAATTCACAGTAAAACGACGAAAATATTAGAATCCGAAAAAATTCATGGAAATGAAAAAAGATAAATAAAAAATCTAGAGATATTGCAAAAATAAAGTTATAATCAAATGAAGAGTAGGAAGAATTCAGTTATTACGTTAAATTTGTGGGATGTTGGTAAAAGCTAGCAATTCGGGTCTTCTACTTAGAATGCCTATCAAAATCGAGTTATTGACGGAATATGGAAAATGCGCGAGATATTTCATGAACAACTTTTTTCAGCCGTTGGCGACGGCGAAATGAGATCACCGCATTCATATTCAAAGGAGAAACGCCTCACCTTGCTCCTTTTTCATTGCAGCAATTGGATTTTGAAGTGCCTCGACCAAATCTGAAGAGAAACAGCCAACCACTGTTTTGTTTTCTGCTAAATTATGAAACTGCAATATGAAAAACAACTGATTTGAGCCAATAATTCATAAAACTTACAAACAGAACGAAAATAGTGAGCAATTCTATGAAAGCACCAGCAAAACGGTTTTCAAACTTTGGAAGACGTTTGGTGAAAACATTAGACAAACGTTTTCAAGAAATGAAAATTAGAAATTCTCCGTTTCACTAACTTCTGCTTTTCTTATCCACATAATCGTGTACGCGAAACAACACGAAGAGAGTCACTGGTCCGATAGGTCTATTTGATGCATTTCGCAGAACAACATGTCGATACCCCGGCTGTATTGACCGAACCTGAATTTATCGAGTTTTAAAAAAAATTATGTTACTTGGGTGGAAATAAAAGCAGTTTACGCAGCATAATAAAAACAAACCGCATACTTGTCAGTGCAAAATTATACTGAAACATTACTACTACTGAAAAAAAGTTATATAACATTACCTATTAAACTTTAGTTTCTCACAAATTATTAAAAGAAAATATTCACTGGATCTACAACTGTTTTGCTCGTTTAATGGTCTAAAGATCGACGGATGCCGAACTAAACCGATCTTTCTCTCATCAAATCTTTTCTCATACCGCCGACAGAAACGAATGGGTAGCCTAGATGCATTCTAAACTTCATTTTTTCATACGGGAAACACAATTGTGTTCGTTCAAATTTTACTCTAAATATGCCAGAATCTTTAGAAACGAATGAACCTGAAGGAAGCATTGCCCGAGAAGCCGACCACCGTCCTCAAAAACAGCCAATCGAATTGACGCCATTGCGGGAAATATTATCTTAAAATGATGAATAAGAATCAATTATGACCTACTACGATGGACGATATTAATCCACATGAGGCTCAGTGGATAACTTATCGGTTACTTCGAGTAAAGTCAGCTGATAAATATCGCAGCAAGGGCATTTTATCTCAGCTCACACTAAAGTGTTGACGGTCACGATTTTTTTGTTTTTGAATGACTTTCTACCTAGATTTTTTTCAAGAAATTAAAAAAGGTATAGGAACTAAAAATTTCTTCCCAAGGAATTATATGGCAGCATTAATTTGCATTTGTAATGGAAGTAAGAGAAAACCACGGAGGGAGCCTGTGCGGGGTGCAAGGAACAGTCTGCTCTTTCACAAGAAACAATACTTGAGGCATTCATCAAACAATGCGGATAATATCTGCACTCAAAAATGAGGAACAACTGGAAGCGATTTTACCTTCTCATATTTGAATTCCTCTTGATGGAAATTATTCGTATAAATTGGATTGATACCATTATCAGGCACCACTCGTGTACGATATTTTCGCTTTGAGAACGTTGAAAGATCTCGGAAATGTCCATAAAAATTCACCTCAACATAAGTGGATGGACGTTTATCGCACAGAACAGATAGCATCTGTGCTGAGATCACCTGTTATAATACATAAATTCATTATGTGTATTCCTGAATGTCTTCACACAAAATACATCATTGGAGATTTCTTTCTGATAAGTACGTTTTCAGAATAATTCATGACAATATTGATGTATACGACAACGTTACTGTTGCGCCATATACAAGCAAGATTTCAGTCATGTTTAATACTTCCGAAAGCGCTCACATAACCTGTCATCAGTTATTTCTTTGAATAATTAAACCAATCTACTTCCTCCATAACTGACTGACGGTGATATCCTCCCTTCCCTCTCCTTCCAGTGTCCACTTGATTTTAAATTTTATAATCGTTCAGCGAAGGTAAACCAATTTTATGCAGAACTATTCACCAGAAGAGTATATCTGGTGAAAGCGAGCAATAAGACAGAACTCTGGCAATCCAGAAAAAGCAAAAAATCCACGCATAATATCAAAAACAGAAATAGTTGCGAGTAAATCAAGAGTACCGTAAGAGAAAGATATGCGGGCACAACGAGATCCATATTACGCGTCTCGAACGGATTGAATTTGGCATCCGGCTTACGCATTAGATTTGGTTTGAGTACGTAACCACAACGACCGTTTTGCTCGAAGAATGCACTATTCATTTGGAATGGGATATCGGGCGTTTGCATATTTATTGCCGCCATTTGACATCCACAATTCCAGAACTTCTGGAAAATACTGTTGCTCCGTTGCTTTTTCAAAAAATAAAAGATTACGTGATGTGGGTAAACGATTTTTCATGCACTTTAAGTAACTGATACGTTTCGTTATGTTACATTACGACTGCACGACATCAACGATCAAGTATACGAAAGAGTGACCGAATCGAAACTTGAGATTTCACAAACAAAATAATGCTCAACAGGCACAATTTATGTTGAAAAATGATCTATAAATTACACCAAAACACCGTCAACAATATTGACGACTAAAGTCTACGCAAAGCTCATAGTGGTGCATTTTCAATTTTTGCTCAGAATTCATCATTTCAGGCAACACTTACAGGATTTGAAACGTTCACCGGTTCAACGAAGAATGACGACTAAGCGAATTAACTCTTTATAGAGACAAGGATAACGGTAAGAAACATTTGGAAACAAACAATGGGCCAAAAATTGCTCGAGTCGACACGCTTTCCTTTCGGGTAAACCCGTGTAATCTGACGCTTATTGTGGTTGACGAACTCGATAGGACTCTGCTTGACCAGTTCATATGCCCTAGTCTCAGTCATCGAGAATAACTCCGAGCTCATTTGCTTACCTGAAAATTGGTAAGTGCAGCTCATCACTTCCCTTAGCACAGGACTATATAAATGGGGAACATCTGTCGAAAACTATCTTTGAGAGGAAAGCAAATGATGCATAAAGAAAAATGCATCAAAGTATGCAAGAATAGCAGTTCCATTTATTCTTTCTTTTTTGCTGAATTGACGACAGCATTTCTCGAGTTTGCTTTTTGCAAATAATGAAAGATTGAACAACCATCAAGTAAAGAAGAAACTCTAAAAAACAGCAGCCACTAAATGAGGGCCTTTCAGGTGGAAAAGAATGTCTTCATAACTGAAAGTGACATCACAGAAATATGTGTGTGATCTAAAAACGAACTTTCACTTTCTTCAAACGAAGTTAGCTTGCCCATCGCTCGCATATAATTGACCAGATCGGAGAGTTCATTTGCGATTACATCTGGTTCGGCCGCCTGAAACAAATTATTTATTAAAAACCGCAATACAGAACGTTTTATGGAATCTTTTTCTTTTCTAATTCTCTGATCTATCGAATTGTATGTAATCACTGTTATTAGCATAGTCACCTAATATGCAAATGTCGCAGGTGACAGATGCAAGGCAAATCAGCAAAAAACTCCAACTTCCAATTCACTCTTCGTAGATAAAAGTTCCTCTACAATAGTTATTGCTAATAGCTTGGGCTCGTAATGAAGGACTGACCACCTTTAAATCTTGCTGTTTTCGGATGACTTTTGCAAGAAAAGACGATGCAAAAAAGTGTTCATAACATACAACAGAAACACAAATATACAGTATCACATATAGCACTTGCAGTTCATTTATTATATCTGGTTGATAAAGCAGGAAACACAAACTGGCATACGCTAACGTCGAGGCTGTTCTCTGTCATAAGCGTAACTTCGTTTATAAATTCAGCTTCGTCTTGCTCTGAAATCAGATCCCCTCAATTAGCAATAAAATCACATCTTTACAAACTAAAAAGTGCCGGAATGCTATCAACTGCGTTTATGGCTAGATAGCACAGTAGGTAAGAACGCTGTGGAATCATTGGCAAGCGATGAAATTGATAACGATGAAAAAAAAAAGAACTATACACGTGAAAGTTATGAAAAACTGAGCAGTTTTGCCCGAAAAGAAAGAGTAATAATTTAATCGGAATGGAATGGGGACAACGCTCATCAAAATATCACTGGATTATGCGATATACCCATAAATCGATCATTGCGTAGCCTGATTTTTGTAATTTTCTTCAAAACATTGAGCGCTATTAAAAATGGTGGTTTTGACAATCTTTGTCACTATTGCTTACGTATGATATGAACAAGAAAGTACACAAAAATACCTCTTTCGTCCGCTGCATCGCCAACTTCACTGGACCCTAATGAAGCGTGCTCATTCTCACCATCCTGATAAGCTGTAATTTGTCAATAAATGTAATTAGCAGTAAAAACCAGAGAAAATATAAATTAGTGGATTGAAATTTCCCAAGAACGCCCACCAATTTCGGAATTTATCGAGAGATTTTCAGCGAAAATAATAGAAATATTGTGTTGATGCTCGAATGCAACAATGGAATTTCAAATTTTAAAGCAGTGAAAATTCTGAACGGATTTACTGCCTGTTAACCCTTTTCCGATCAGCACTTTGCACGAAAACATCGAGAAAAAGGAATCAGATCAAAAGCGGAGGAGTGAGACTGGTCGGTTTACCTTTATCGCTGCCGGTCGACTCCATAGATTCTTGTTTGCCTACCGACTCAACCGCTGTAAAAAACAAGTCATTGCTTAAAACAAGTAGATACCTGGTAATCATTGATAATGCTCTAAGATTCAATATGAGAATCGGAACTCGGCTTTGCATTCATTCATGAAAATGGTCCTTTTTGTCATCATGCACAAAACTCATTTCATTTCATCGTTTTATATGGACACCAATGAACTTCGCTTAATTTTAAGTACAGCAAATTCACTGCGCTAACTACAGCATTGGATTCTTGATGTTTTACTTCTTACTGAGCGCAGTAATACCGTTCCCTACTGAAATTGGTGAAGATGGAATTGTACTGAACATCAGAGTATCTCTTATGCCATCTACGTGCAACAACTAAACCATATCTGCGACCACTTTTACTAAAAGTAACAATTTATAAACCTCGGAAATTCTATCCCATTATGCACGCTGAACGTGACTGTGAAGAAAAATTGGAAGCTATATCTTTAAGAAATGAAAGAGGAAATGAAACTTGAGCAACAATGAAAGAAACGAACTGTTTAAACGTGGCACTGTAGATTCGAGCGTTTTCCGCGGCTCCATCTTCTTGCTTTTGACCAATATCTTCCGACGAAGTGCATTCGGAGATGGTAACATCACCCCAGTTTTAATCTACAATTTAGATTACATTCATTTGAACGTACGCACTTCTATCGGATCCATGACGTATCACTGCCATACTTTGCTTTAGTATTTCAATGTACTACTTTCTTCTACACCAGTATCCCATAAGTCAGTCGAAACTACGCTTAGAAAAGAGAATTGATGATTACTGTTCAATCTTCCTTGTTCTAATCTGATGTTCCTTCGGCTGAACTTCGGAATGCAGTTATAGGCATTCATCTCCTGGTCTGGGGTGAAAAATGATTCTCTCTTTTACAAAATCATTCCTTTCAATTTTACTCAGGTGAAACAATAGAATTATTGTACTAAACGGCAGCATAGGTCTCGATGACTCTCAATCGAACTCTTTTAAACAAATACTTACAGGATAATCTGCAAGCGGTTCCGTGAGAAGCATATCACCAAATATATCTCTACAGTAAGCGGCCATCTTCTTTTGCTGTTTAACACTACAATGATTTTCGAACGACAGCACCACAGGGAATTGTGACGTGACAAAAGCTGTTTCTGCTATGGCGATTATCACATCCTGGAATTTGAAAATTGTTGCTGAGATGAGCTTAATCAATTTAAGAGAACTTCCTTTCTCAATAGGAAATAAAACCATTGGCTGCGCTTGAGTAGGTGCCATTTACCGTAACATAACTTAAATTCTTGCTGAAAAAATGACCCTCCCACGATGCATTTTTTTGAAAGCATTCATGGTTTTCGATAATTTCAGTTCCCAACCAACACAGGAGCGTAAAGGTGAGAAGGCCAATAGTTCGTTGCTAAGAAAAGATACAGTCGGCAATCAACGTGAACAGATGAGGCTTAGAGGAAAGCACTTTGCAATCAGTGATGAAAGCCTCCTTATCGACTACGGAGCCTCGAGACTCACAAAGCATGGATTACTTAAAAAAGTTTTTGATTGAAAAGAAGAATCATTCGCTTAAACTATTAAAGAGGTCAAATAAAGTAATGATAAAAGCCTGTACTTTGAACGAAACGGGTGTGACACGAGTCAGCTGACAGGGTCCATGCGTTATAACCGGTTCGCCGTTTGAACCGTCCCAACAGTCCAATTCGACCGAGCGACAGCCCGACAATAACACATATCGATAAATCTCTACGGAACTTTTCGCATTCACTTGATATCCTTCAAAGAGAATTTTTTTCTTGTGAAGAATGCCGCTAAATTTCCAAACAGAGAATTTCATGTGAGCTTTCTAAAAATGAAAAATATGGGATATGTGGATGTCTCTTGCTCATGTGAAACGTCTTTTTATAGGCAATACTAATAATCAGTACTGAATTTCAGTAAAGAGCATCAAAAGGAAATGATAGCTTCACGTAACTATAAAATAAAATTACTTTCACGTGTCCTGTCCTCTCGTCTTCTCCTCTCAGAAAAGAAAGAAATAATGAGGAGAAGAATCGCAAACTCTATGCACGTCAATTATGAAATGTGGGCGATACATTCTGATGACCTTGAAGACTAAATGTGAGGGCTCTACTATCTAGTTGAGCTGTGAGAACACTTCGCGTTACCTTTAAGATAAGTATTATGCGAACAATTGATAAAATAATGTGATAGAGGTTTGTGCATATCCTCCTCTTTAAGCATCAGATGGTCCCGCAGCATTGGGATATTATAAGAGCTGATGAGAAATCGATGAAACGTGTCCACATCGAGACAACAATCTGTAATTGTATGCAATCATCACTGCTCCCTTTAACGCAGTAGTGCTGTCCCATGGAAGTAAACATGCTTGTGAGAAATGAAACTTTTTGCATATCTAAGGACAAACTTCTTTGTACTTGGACAAACTGAGCATACCGAAGGCAATACAAATAGTGTATTAGAACACTTATGTGAACGGCAGAGAGCTTAGAATTCGACCGTTACAAAAGCTCTTATATGGAATTCTGATCGTCGCAAAAGTCCCGTAGAGTCTGCTCAACAAAAATGCCGATGGTTATCAGTACTGAACGCTCAGGTGAATTTCGACGGAAAAAATGAAATATTTAATTCTGTCCAAAGTTCAATGAATCGTAAATCGCTCATCAGTTGATATGGCGCTATCAATGTATGAAATTCCAATGCTAAATCAGAACTGGCACATCCGAACATAAATAAAAAGCACAATGAAACGTGAAAAGATTTCTGGAAATTCGGAAAACACAATAGATGATGAGCGCACCAGTTTTGTTAAATTGAGCGATAAGCATCTGCGCACTATCCCTGTTGGGACATGGATAGAGCAGTTCGTTGAGACGTGGATCATAATGTTCCTTCTTGAGGTATTTCGCGAAGAGATCGCTTTTCACTCGTTTCTCATTTTCAAACCTATAAAAATCCTCATAGAGCCATACAGAAAGGAAAGTGGTAAGAGGAAAATATAAGGGGAGGAGGAGGAGGAAGAGGAGGAAGAAGGAAAAAAAGATGGAGCAGGGAAAAGGCGAGACAAGCTGCAAAAGATTGGAGATCGCCTATAAGAAAACGGCGATAGCTGAATGGATTTTTTGATGTGTTCTGTAATATCACGTGGTTATTGCTGCGGTTTTCAGGTTTTAACGTTTCCTTGAGATAAATCACTACATGAAGCGCAATAAAATGTTTTACAGAGGAGTAATTTTATCGCTTAAAAATGCATGTTATCTACCTTCGTATGCACACTACCGCTGACCATAATAGTGAGTGGTAAAATGTCATCGCGCATTCAGTGAAACGCCACCACAGTTTTCCTGCCTAGACGAAGCCTTTTAAGGAAGATTACGCGGTCTCACATCTTTTTCCCTTGGATTCAGACATATTTGCCCCACCCCACCCCCCCCCCCCCCCCCCTCCTCCCACCTCTTTTTTACTTACTGTGCAAAAATCGCGCGCAAGGTCTTACGATGTAAAACTGCATCACGTCCCACCTTAATTAGTTGTACTGTATAAATACTGCCTTAATGCATACGAATGCGTTGCTCGAGGTCGCAAGAGTATACTTTAAGGCGCATTTATCGATAGCATCGGCATCCTGTGCTATCTTCAAGATTGCTCAGACGATGAACAATAAATACACTTCTTGAATTTCTTAGAGTGACGTTTAATAATGACCCCAAATGGTTGCTAGCAATGAAGAAACATTGCGAACAAATTAGAGTATTTTGGGTCAAAAATGGGTGCGCCGTATGACACCACTTTATGGCATAAATAACCCACTGAAAACCTCGAAATGCGAGGAAAAAAAAACACAAACCTTTCATTAAACACACTCTGTACATCCGTTCGGTCGGTTATTGAGGAATAACAGCCAAAAATGAAATCATCATCGGTCGCATTTAATGGAATTGATTTCTGAAAATATAGTTCACATTTGAATATATTTATTCACAAAACCATAAACATATAACGATTGAAATTGTGCACAACAAACGTCGACGACAACATATTAATTCCCTCAATATTCGTTTCAATGGGAGGAAATTTATTCGGATTTTTTACAAAACATTATTTCGGTGTCTAATTCGCGATAAGCGACTGAAAATAGTAAAGAAATTGAGGCAATTTTTTGAACGAATTTCGAACACTGCAAAGCAGATTATCTTGCTTCTTTTAATCAACTTCCGATACTATAAAAAATTTGTTGTTCTAAAAAAGTCTCGACTCTGAAGGAAAAACAACTTATCGAACGACCTCTTATCCTTTGACAGAGAATATATGAATAGAGGAAAAAGCACCTTTTCGCTAAACGCAGGAAGTGATTTCAATAATCGCTCCACTTCTTTGCGATCTTCCTTATTTTTTGGAGGTATTAGTGCATCCACAATGCTGAAAAGAAATAGAAAAACTGGAATTTCGGAATCAAATTATGGGAATCCATTTCAAAAACTTTAAAAATTCTCAATTAAAGAAAAGCATTTCCTTGGCTATTTGCAAAACTTATATTGTGGAAATCCCCTTACCATTGTTGTGACAGTTGAA
Source organism: Parascaris univalens (assembly GCA_037576465.1). Taxonomy (NCBI): domain Eukaryota; kingdom Metazoa; phylum Nematoda; class Chromadorea; order Rhabditida; family Ascarididae; genus Parascaris; species Parascaris univalens. Next base: position 182,245,586 of record CM075173.1, on the reverse strand, counting down.
TAATTTTTGTTGCTATCGTCCACTTCTTATGCTTACAACAGAAGTTCTACTTCAAAGAATATTTCAGCTTTTTTTACACTTCAAGTTTATTTAAAATTTTGCGGACACTTCAGTCGGTTTTTAAGGGCAAATAAAAACTGAGCCAAAAAATTCACTCGGCCTCTATGTGCAACTGCTTTTTTGGAGAATGCTTCAATAATCTCTAACATCCTGAAGACACGCGTTGCCATCTTTATTGATATTTTACTCTGAAACCTGCCCGCAAGACCTTTCTCGATCACAATTTCTCCGCAGTTGTTGGTCATATTATGCAATAAAGACAAGAATGTAAGATGCTCGTTTAGGCATACTGAGAATGGAAAACTCTTTACTCATTGATAGTGATAGAATCCTCTGTCACAGAATGCCTTATTTTCGTAAATAATCGTTGCCAATAATAGAAACCACCTAGAATGGGAATCTCCTTTGAGAATTTCACAGATAAATGGCGAAGTTCCTGTACCCACAACTGAAATGAGCGCTTTTATTGGGCTGAAATTTTGATTCTTTCATGTAAAAAGATTCCAGAAGTTTTCAATCTTATTTAATGAAGAGTAAATTCAGGTGGAATGTAAGAATACCGATCCATTCATAAATTATACCCATATGCGAAACTGCTTTGAGAATCGCGCTGCTTTTCCGTCCTGTGACTTCAGTTAAAAGAGTCATCTTATACCTCATTTCCCAGAATATTGGATTATTAAAGCTTCATAATAAATAACTGGCGACTTAATTTTTTTAAGAGAATGATAAGCTTAAAATAAAATTTTGCTGCGACTTCCACATCTATGAAGAAAAAACGACCACACTGCTGAAAAGAAATCATTAGAATAAATTTTATTAACAAACTTTAGAAGATCATCGTGATGGAAATGATTCACACTCATTCCGGAATAAGGCTTCAAAATCCTTTTGTCCCACACTTTCCTGCGTTACTTTTGATAGTTACCGTTAAATTACAATGCAAATAATAGACTTACCCCGCCACATATTGAAAGCATCCTTCAATTAGACCCACGGTGATAAAACTTCAGTCCTTATCGTTCTAAGGTTGTTTGAAAGAAAACAGACCAAGCAGCCATAGCACAAAAATGAGAGCAGCACATCGCGAGATATTTCAGATGTTAATACGAACACCTTCCATTAGCAGTCGGCTCACTGAGATTATGGCACATAATCGGCGAAGATATTACGATGACTAAGATGAAAATTTGCCGTACTTTTGCTGACTCCTCGGAATCCGTGAGAAAGGTGAGAGGAGTTGGATTAACCGCATCCGTGCCATACATGACGGTCAGGAAACATGAACTGATTGTGCATGTTGCGGTGATGAAAGTGCCGAAAATATGCGCTTTATGTGTGTGTCTACCTGAAATTTCCCCGATTATTTTTCACTAGAATCCGACGGCCTAAAATAACAAACAAGCAACGATTTGTCGAAAAAAATAAGCAGGTTTTAGCTGGAGATTAAGCGCAGATCGAAATTTAAGCTCAAAATCAGAGCAGAATTCGAAAGTTCGGCCCGTCTTCGGCAAACTTTTCCGCATTCTAATTACGTTCAAAATAACAAAAAACAAACAATCGATTTGCCACAAAAAGTAAACTTGCTCATGGCCATCCTAACGCTTCATTTCCTCCACTCACCAAATTTCGAAGAAACTGCAACACTTGCAAGAAACGTTTCATTCAAATTCAGTTAACAGATTCAACCAGCTATCGAAACGCTCACCATATTAAATGCAAAGCGATAAAAGTGCGAAAGCATGCAAGCAAAAAGAATTCCACAGTACGCATGGGGACGATAGGACATCAAAATTCTTTTATCTCTTCTGTGTTCAATGAAAACATTAAAAATACTTTTCAAAAGTTAAGTTCATCATATCAGCATAAACATAAACTGCCCGTCGCGAAATATTTTGGAAAATGAGGAAGAGTGCTTCGTAAAAGACGAATGAAATTCACGGAAAATCATCAATGTAAACAATTGCAAACTCATTTTTTAACCCATAACTGACAACCGTGTTACATTAAATCTCACTTCTAATAAATCGACGAGGTATAGCAATTTACAAATGGTGCATGTTCAGCTTTTCATTTAAAGCAGCAGTCATTCTCAATTCTCGATCAGCACCTCAGAACCGTGCTAACTATCTGGCAAGACCCAGCTTCTGGCAAGAGGTGGGAAGGCAGAAAGACGGTACGTTACCAATTTTAAATTTTTGGAGAGAATATTGCACAATTCTCGTTACTGAATTGACCAAAGGCAACGAACTTTTTGTTATTTTTGTCTCCTACTGTCTTATAATTTCGAAAATTAGGAGAGACAATATTCTTTCGTATGACGATAACCGCAGTGTTTCAGCAAAGGGAAATAGAGCATGCTATCCGATAAGCAAAACGATAAGTGAGTAGATGATCAATCAACCCATGCAAACTTATAGGTTGTTACTTTGCATGCCTTTTAAAGGCGTTTTACCCTTTCTTGGACGACCTTTTGTTTCGACGTTTCTGTAGAGCATCCAGTATAAACGTCGACTATTTCGTCCACGTATATTGCTTCCGACAATTTCAGCTCACCTGCATTCTGCAATATGATCACGTATCTCACGTACACATTATCCCATCAATTATGTTAATAACGGCTATCTAAATGCATGCTAAGCACAATAAAATATGCTGTAATACAGTGCTGTAAAATGCCCCTTCGATTATAAGCTTAAAATATTTTCTCACGAAGTAAGGGCCTAAACTGCTACTCGTGAGCAAGGATAGCCTTAGTTTCATGTGAGAATGACCGATGTGAACAGCTGCTTACTCAACAGTCAGACGACTTACTTCTTGGCAGATGCATTAAAAAATTCGAACACTGTAAACAGGGGGTACTGATATAGATATTCTTCACTTTAGACATAATTCACTGTAGAAAGAACTTTTCGTGTGAAATAAATAAGCAAAGCGGAATTTCAAGCTCCCAAACATTTTGCGCTGAAGTATATTAGCTTGCAGTTTGTCCCCTCAACCCGCATGAGAAGCATTAGACTTTGCTCGAAAGTAGAAAATCTGCGAAAACTCCTTGCTACTAACCACCATAAATTACCAGCAGATGTGACTGTGGTTGTGATTAGAACAAGTTTACTGATTTCATAATCCCGGATATATATACGGGTATACGGCCTACTGACATAGGATTGAACAGTGAGAGAAATTATCTCCGTCGAAATCTTCATGGATCTCCATCAGTGAAAGGAATTTGCGTGACTGCAATCTTTACTTTCTAATATAAAATAAGCAAGAGATCAAAGTTGAGATGTGTTACCTCCTGTTGTTTCCAATAGAGAACAAGACCGTTAGCGCTCAGTGAAAGCGAAACAAAACGACCTTCGAAGTGATCGGTTAACTAAAAAAATATGAAATCACAGCAATCCAATAGGAGTAAATCTTCAGCTGAAGCAACAAGAAATATGCGACAGCGAAAATTATCAATGCTAAGCCGATATTGCCACATAGTTCTTCAAAAGTGCACAGGCACTAAGCAACTACCAACCAGTGAAAATGAGGAAACGACTTTTTCAATCTATCTACCCATCAAAGAATAAGTCTAGAGAGGACATCACACCTCGTTTTTCGCGTAGTAACACTTCCTAGAGAGACTAAAAGCAACTGAAAATGAGGTGTTATTGAGAAAGATCTCAAAGAAAACCGCCAAAGTTGGACTCCTGCAAAAGCTTAAAACAGATTTCCATCATTATCGACTCCTTAACTGCATAACTGCATAACGAATTTGCTCCCCAATAACGAAATGGTTTTGTTGCATTTTTCAGTTGCAATGCAGCAGTCGCTCCTCTGTAAAAACCACCCATAATGACACTGATAATTGCGTGCTTCCAGTTTCCGAGCATCCTTGAACGTGATGTTATACGACGTCATGCCAATGTTTACAGCGTGCTTCACGTCGCTCGTTTACGTCATCCGTGAAAAGCACTTCAAACTGCTTCTTTCTACTAGTGCAATGATGTCATCAACATTGCAGTCATAGAAACAGAAAACAAGTTATATTCCTTCTCTGCTCTTTAGCCATAGACAAATGTGATATAGGGCAATAAACTGTGCAAACTAAACGCTTGTACAGATCGTGGAATACTGACGATCCGTTGTTACATGAGTCAATCAGGGACGCAGAAAAAATTTGCAGGAATAGTGCTAATGCGTCAGGTTCGGGCTTAGCCAAGTTTGTTATTGCAGACTACATTGGCAGTGTTTTCTTGGAAATTTCGACCAGTTAGTTGTTTGTTTAAAATAATTAGTGGATTTTTTATTTTGAAGAGTTAGTTGATTTTCTACGGCCTCATTTGAATTACTCGTGACTTGAGGTATGTGCCGGATCATTGTTGGACGAATAAGATGGTTATCGTGAAGGGCAAAAATCGCTTTTGAAATTTCATGGAAGTGAAGTTTTTGAATATAGTCGGAAGTAGTGACGAGAAGTTTTCGCCGTTTGAACGATGAGCAATTACAGAAACAACAAGCATATCTCGTTTCGAATTTATCTTTCTTTCCGTCGGTGCGCAATGTTTTTCCACCAACTCAAGATTTGATGTATTTGAGAGTGCGCTGCTAAATAGTACTATAGACTCATTTATAGAAACTTAAATAAAGTAGTAAAGCAAACCAAGCAAATTGAGATTCACGATCTACGCAAATAAAAGAGGTATGCAAAGCCCGCAAAGAAACGCTGCTCCAATAATTACAGTTTCAGGAAACGCCATGCGCTAAGCAATCATTAGAGTTTTGTAAAATGAAAAATGGAGTTGCGTTTATCCCTTCTAGGTTTTCAATCTCTCTTCTTTCGTCATATTAATCGCTGAGTTTGCAGTATCCCTAAGAAGTGACGTAATAAAACATCCCTAATACTATATCGGCGAATAAGAAAATAAGCGGTAAAGAGAATTAAAAAAAAAAAACGAACATTATCAAATTTGTAGACGCGTTCCCCTCTGATGAAATGTTCACTGAGCGTTATTCCACTCGAAATACTATTTGGAAGTGGACGACGAACTGACATTGGAATTAATCAACAAATTTCACATTATTCGTCCACCAACAATATTTACACTAAAATCAGATATATTGCCAGATTGAAAAAAACATTCAAAACGATCGTTTAACAATAATAAATAATTGCACATTGTGAAAATAACAATTGGACAGGTTGAAAGTTAGCATAAATATGCATAGCTTCAGCTGCAACTTGAAGTTGGACGACACTGAGGAGACCGACTGGCTGAGATGAGGAAGTGGAGAGAGGGAGAGGAACTTGAGGTAAATTTGCATCTCGATCTTACATCGAACAGAAGAGAAAACATCTTTCCGGCTGAGAAATATGCGACAGAGCATATGATTTTGCGGATTTTTTTTTGTCGCTATAAAATGACATAATAATACTTCTTAAATCAAGCAACAATCGACGGAATGATTAAAAAACGTTTTCTCATAATCGCCACAGTCTTATGGATTGATTCCTATCTCTTTTGATTTTCTTTGCATGTGAGACGAGAAATTCCTATCCTCCCTCTTTCCCAAGCAGAAAAAGAACCACATTACTCTCGTATTTACATACGCGCAGAAAACGAGTGTCTCAATCCCAGTGGCAAGTACAATTTAACGATCAATCAATGCCCCATACTCAACGACAATAAAAGCAATTAACCCGCTATGGAAGCATGAAAAGGAAAAGATAGTAAACAGTGGCAAATATATCTTCCCGAAGCAAAGAAAAACTATCATACCAAACCACTACAATTTCATATTTTCAAGGAGCGAAACACAGCGAGAAAAATTCAAAAACCTCTAAAAAAGGAAACAAAAAGAGAGTAGATGGCTAAAGATGATGAATCATGAATAACTGGCACACCCTTCAAGTTAGTGATTCATTATTTTCAAACATCAAGAACACATTTACTCGAATAAGTGAAATCAGACATTCACTTATTTACTTCCTAGTCTCAACATAACTTCTGATTCAGTTCCATTTCTCCATTCTACTTTTCTTCATCGCAAACAAATCAAGTTTTTTGCAACTCATAAGTTTCCTTTTTTGATAATTCATATACGGAAATAACATTTGCATAAATTTCTCATATCACAGATAATCAAAATTTTATTTCTTGCGCATAAAATTTTACTACATTCAACTGAACATCGGACGCTTCTTGCTGATCAACCGGTTGCATAAATGCAATAGCGATAACGCTTTTTGCTTTGGTAGGAAAATTCCTCGAAGTCACAGGCATAAAGAATTACACATCAAATGAGCTGCACTAAGAAAAATACAGCAGCCATAGAAAGTGCATCACTTTCAGAAATAGAACAATATTGTCTCTGCAACCTTCAAGGTTGTTTATATCCGTTACTTAACCAGGAAGCTTGTAACCATCAAGCAGTTGGTAATTTATTGCACTCCAGTTTTACCAACGTTTGCATGGGACCAAAGAGTAAAGGCCAGAATATAAGATCAATTAAGTCGATGGCGAATTTTCATCTGAGTACTAAGAGGTTGAAGAGAAGCGGTGAGAGGCAAATGAATTAGGTTAAGTTCCACAATTTTTGTAGCAGTAATTAATTACGAAATTTAAATTGCCTTCAGATAAAAATTCAACAGATATGAAATACTCGGAACGTCCTTCGATTTTTAGACAACGTCTGCACAGCTGACAAGAAAAGGAATGAAAATATAGATGCATGGCACTGATAAAGAAGTAAAACTTCTAAAAAGTAAAAAAAAAGAATAGATATGATAAATTTAACACGCCATCAAATGCTATACGATATGTTGTCCAACTTCAGCAATGTTTTTTCCAGTAAATTAAACTTCACCTTTTAGTATGAATATCCAAAAGGTGATCAAATCCACCGGTTAAAAAGTGAAAATGAATAGAATTGAGTTCGTGTTATTGTCACTAAACTACACTAGCTTTATAACGTGGCCAAACACGGGCACATAATTTCTCAAGTTTCTCATTACTATGACAAAGAACTAGGCAGCTGGTAAGAAAGGCATCGCAAAACGACGGGATCAACCTGTAGTGGTCATCAGTGAAATATGTGACGTTAAAGTAGGCCATTTAAGAGGCTTCCAGAAGGAGCTTATGTTGTGTAAGACCAATATACGCTTAATGGTCGAATACGTCATTGAACGAATAGACCTTTGCGTCAGCCCCATATTCAGTTCTAATGCACAATGAACAAAGCTCACATGACTCTGGATGTGACGAGAGCAGTCGAAGCAATTACGCAGAAGATGAGAGCTTTGCTGCAGTTCAATGTACGGAAGAGCTAAAGGATGACCCACTGGAATAAAGGTCGATGTGTGTAGATTAAAGTGTGTAGAAAAGTGAAAAGGAGTACGTAAACTGCAAATATGTACCTTTGCATTCATCTCAAATGAACGTTACATGGCAAGAAAAAAATATTTTTGCAAACCACTGCTTCTACTTGGCAACTGATCTACCGTCCACATAAATCGAAAAAATTCTGTTTTCATATGCATACAGTTCTCCACCAGTAATCGTTTATGGCTCCTTCCTAAATTAATGGCCTGATGAGGAACTTGACGAAGTGCATTACATTCTATAACTTCGTAGCCACAGCTTCGGCAGTCGTCAAGTTGAAATTAACGATAGAAAAGTAGTCAACATTTACAGGCATAGATGCAGACACGCTACCACTAGAAAGCTAGTTCACGATAGCATATTAATGACTTTAAAGGATGATTCAATACAGGGAAGTAAGCTGAAATCGAAAGCTGATTTGTTTTCACACTTTTTTCCAAAATTTACAACTTAAGGGAATGATTTCGACCAAGTTTATCGACCAAGCCTATTCAAGTCTATTCCATTTAGTCGACATGTCCAGTTAGGTGGGGAAATGCCTTCGCAAAGCAATGCATTACGCATACAACTTACTCGGAATTACGCGTAAAATCCAACAAACCCCCTACGACTGATTTTTGATTACTTCATAAAGCCTGTCAAATCTTTCTCTGAATTGCAAAATACGATATCTACAGCAAGGAAATACCTACTAATATTATGAATGTGAAGATCTAATGATAGAAAAGAAGGAAAAAATTTCCAGAATTGAAGGCTTTTCCTCCACTGCTGAAAAAAATAACAAAATAACTTAAAAAGAGAAGAAATTAATATACTGAACAGGTGCTGACTGGATAGCTAACGAATTAGTGTCAAGTTAGACTCATTACTCCCTCTCTAAAGTGATGCTTCGAAGTTTCCAAGAAATTTGTGGAGAAGATTCCATTCATGGGTGCACTCCTGCACTTCCTGTAATGTAAGTCAGAGCAAATAACGCCTATCGAGCTAGTGTTTGAGGATACGATTGCCAATGTTTGCAATGCAAGTTGCAATCTTTCGATCATTAAAGAGCGACATCGCAATGGTGTCTCATATATCGAAACGGCCGCACGAGCAGCCAAGTAAATAGTAGACATTAATAAACAACAACCTATTAAATTTCAACCACATCAACTTTCTCAGGGCTTTAGGTGGAACTGGCTGACAGACGAATAAAGACAGAAATGCTTGAACCCGGACAGATATTATGAAAACTTCGACATGTTAACGATAATTATCCTCATTCATTTAAAGAAAAGCAAATTTACAAAAAGAATCGAAATTCTCATTCAAGAAAAAGAACGAAATTTCATTGCCTTCCGTGTATCACGTAAACAAAAATCATGCATTCTCGAAAAAGCCCCTTAAGATACATGGTTCACAAGATTCGTATCGCCTTCCCTCCTCCTTCATGTGAACGATGATATCGTGAATTTGATTAGCAAAATATTACATCAGACAAAACCCCCTTCAAAAAAGTCTTTCTTTTCCTTCAGCCTCACTTTCCCTTCTCCATTTTCTTTTTTTCCTAAACCAATTGTGAACCTTTCGAGAGAAATTTCCACGCTTCCTGCTAAGACTTCGAAAGTGGGCTTGACTTTATGGGTTTTTAACGAGCGGCTATAATTTGTAATAAATTAAAAGAAATATCCCTTTCCGGAGAAAACTTGGACCAACTCCTTCTATATATGGATTCACTTTACGCAAACTTGTCGGTTAATAGACGTACACACAACTGCCGACATATTCTGCCGTGAAGAAAAACACATCTGGTTGAATATGAACGGAGATAGATGCATTTATGCAAATGTGCGCTTATATACATGTTTCATTTCTTAAATATGAGTAATGCGTTTTTTTTAAACTATGGGTCTCTTTTAAACAGTTAAATAAATATGAAAGCTACTTTGGACTGAGGTGTTATCAGTTGATAGAGTTCAAATTCTATACATCCAAAAAAGTGACATTTTTTCAGGAATTTTTCTCCATAAACAACTCGCTTCTTCAAATTCACATTAAACAAGTCAAAGGTCTTTGCTTTAAAGCGTTATAGCAAGAACGATATGGTTAATTCATCTGCGCCTATTGAAGTTGCATTTACGGACAAATCTTATTCGCAAAAATATATTCCAGTTATTTACTCTTCCCTTCGCAAATAAGTGAAGAAAAGAATTAGCACTGAGCAAGAGGAAGTAAGAGTTTTCCTCTCCGAGAATACTTTAGTGGAATTCAGTGCAACGAAAATTGCCGCAAAGGGAACTGGCAAAAACACCCTTGCAATTCAGCTCATTATAACGGATATTTTAATTAGTCATCATCACATTCTGAAATGTCCGCTGCACTTCATTTACATTTTGAGAGGTTAGGATATTGATGAACATTAAAAAAAAACGATTCCTTTTCTCCATCTCAGCAAATGTGACAACAGACCGACCATTCACTGTAAAAAAAACCTCAAAAAAGCAAAATTTCGGCAGCTTTTCACTGCTCATATCTTTAAATTCAGAATTCACCCTGAAAGATAGATAGTATGTGGCGTGCTAATACAACGAGCAGAAAGTATGCCCCAGATATTAGTAGACCCATATTCGCCCAGAATAGACCCTATTATAGTGAACGAATCACTCGAACGTTAGAGGAATGGGGGAAAAAAACGAAAACGCGTTTCTATGAGCGAAACGCAGCTCGTGGACTGAAGTGTGCAAATTTAAGGTCATTGATTCAGTGCTTGCATTTAATCGTGATGTCCGACCTGCCAAATATGTTCACTTACTATGTTTGAGAACTTCAGTCGCAACTACTAAATTGCAAATTTGCAGACTCGATTTTCAAAGAAAGAGAAAACATTGACAATTTACCGAACGGATCACTAGAAAGGTGCTGATAGAATACGCTCGACAGGTGTGGCAATAAAACTTGCCTATTTCAGTGAACTATTGGTATTGCGAAACTGCAATCCAAATATTGCGCCATTAATTGAAAACTAGGAAAGAAACGAGGAATGCAACGAAACGATCAACAAGGTGCGTCATCTCTCTCTCTTATGACTTTGCGTTCCGCTTATGTCCCGAAGCAATTTCCATGCGGCGCTTCATTTGAAGTTGGAATTTATAATCTCAAAGAAATTCCCAGCTTTTGGAATCTATCAAGTCAGGAATGAAGGGTCCATGAGACGTAGAGCTTACATTTGCATTCCTGCACATGATCTTATCGGCATTACAAATATATATATATATATATATATATATATATATATATATATATATATGTAATCCTATACAAATCGCACATCGTGCCTTATTTTGCAAATGCCAAATACCGAATATCTCCACGAGGATGCAAATCTTCAACTGAAGTGATATAATTCGTGCAGAAGGCTACTTACACGTAAACCTAAAGGTTATTCCAGTCTCTAGCAGTCAACAATCCGGCTATCAGTATAGATAAAAAACACTGTTATCTACAGCGATGAAACGAATGAACTTGACGAGTAAAACGATGAGATACACCAGTGCAGTGCCTTTCGAACTATCCTTCGCAGCCTTCGACAGTCCATTTCTGCGTACGTCTGCAATGGGGAAAACGAATACTTCGTGCATGAAACTACGTCTTATTTTATGCTCTCAATTCCTCTGCGCCCTTCTTTCTTTCTCTCTTTCGAAGAAAAAGGAAACTTCCTCAATAACGAGACAAGTGTTCAATCCTCGGCACAATGGAGGCCATAACTGATGCACATCTGCGATCAGTTAGAATATAAGGAATTATCAGGGTTGACAGAAAAGTCAAAAAATGCCACAGAAACTGAAATGAAAGGATATAAAGCGAAAAAGATCGTGTTTAGTACATAATAATTCAGCAACCAGCAACGAGCCAAAGTCATGGACAGAGGCTGTTTATAGTCATCGAAGAATAGGCGCAACAACTCTTCACTGACAGCGTTTTGTGCTTTTTCCGACCCACCTAGCACGCTGAACCTATTTCTAAGAATGCTCAACCTTTGAAGATGTGTCCTAGTTGCATTTCTAATGGCCCAATCGTATAAATTTAGTTCAGCAAACGAAAACCGCATCGAATTGCACCACGTAAATGAAATTCGAGACGATTGTATTTCACTTCGACAATGTCGAAGAAGTATACAAACAAAGACATGCATACATATAGCACATAGACACGTCCGCACACATGAATAAAAAACAGAGACAAATCATTTTTCATCTCACTATTCGCCTTATTCACTTGCATTGATGCGAGACTCACGAGTAACGATGGGACGAAATATGGCGAAAGGTAGATGCTTAGATGAACTTCATGGAAAAATGAGGAAATGAAAATAACCTATGACGTGATGCTTTATCAAGTACTCAACCCTCAACCTCATAAAGATATGTAATGCTGCAGTTTGCACACGTGCCAATTTGCACGCGAGGCAATCAAAGTGTTTTGTGCGTACACATCCGCTTTTTCTGCAAATTTGGTCTTCTTATGGATCTAGGCTACATATCAATAGGGCAGTAAAAGTAATTTTGACGTTAATGACAACAGAACAAATATATTTAGAAAAATACTGAAATATCAGCTCGACTGAGAGATAGAAGGATTAAAAGTGGGAGCACGTATGCGTCTCCATCATGGACAAGGTTCGATTCCGTTAGAAAAGCCCGGAACTCAAGATACGATGTTTGCTCTCACTGATCGACGAATAAAGGAAGAGAGGCCTGGGGCAAAGGATAACTAGTTGGGCAATATTTTGCTGTGTAATTTTAGAAGCCACGAAGTCAGCAATGAATAATGAATTGCTACGGCTAAAAGTCAAGAACAATGGCTAAACGAAGAAACAAGGAAATATCATAAGCGTTAAGGTCAACGTTGCAGTAGCAGTAATCAGCAAAACTATAACGATAAGCAAGAGGACGGAAAAAAGACAAAAAAAATTTATCTTTTTGCCTAATGAATTCCATGAACTTAAGGAAGAAGTGTAAAGATTATAGAGATGATTTCCTTTCATCATAAAATTGGTGCATAATTTTATGAGAGTATTGTTAGAACTTGATCATTTCTCTTATGCCACCAAATAAAGATTTTAGAGTTAAAATAGGATGCAATTTATCGATTTCAAAGTTAATCAGCTCGGAAAATATTGACTAAAAAAACTGAAGTATCGATCTATCAAACGCAAATTATCTGAAAGTCATTCGTTAATATAAAGCATAAGGCAAATTCTAACGCGTAAATTCATCGCACAGAGCATTGAGCATAATTGAGAAATGAAATATAGAAGCATAACCATAGCAGAGAATCACATTTGCCATCACTGAATTATATTCCATTTTACTCGATATTATCAACTTGTGGTTACTAAAAAGACTCTTTATCAACTTGTGGCTACTGAAAAGACAATAAAACAATAATGCGTGCAAAATTTTTGTGATTTCATTTCGAGCAATGAGTGGCACAATCGTCACAAACGAATTCAAACGATCGACGGCGACGATTCGTGGAAATAATTGAAATGTTTCATTTTTCTTTTCATAATTTGAGAAAATGATTTGTTAAACGATTTGATCGCGTTTCCTTTTTATTTATAAAGTAATTTTGATAATTATTTCATTGGTTTTGAAATATTTTGCTTATATTTTTCTCGTTTCTATGTTTCAACATCATCTTAAGTCAGACAACTGATGCTCTGCGCATTTATATCAGAATAAACAAATGAAATAAATTATAAAATTCAACTTTTACGTTATGCAAAATGCGATTTCATTCTCCCAACAAGTGAATAAGAAAAGTTTTCTCTCGTATTTTCGATGAGCAATAAAAATCTTAATTTATGCGGCGGTGATTTTTGAAGAAAAATTAAGGAGCATCAAATATCAGCTTTACTAATACTCTCCCGATGAATATGTGGTAACAAATGGTACAGCACTGATCAGCGATGAGGTACATACGCAGTAACCAACCATCGCTAATCCCAATAGCAAACTGTAATGCACGCTGTGTCTGTCAAACGCTGACTACCGGTCCTCAACGATAGCGCAGAACCGCTTCAGTAGCCACATGCTAATGACGTCTAGACGCCATTCACCACTCAGGTTTTCATCGATGAGAAATGAATCTTGGTCGAAGTTGATAGTAGGATGCAAAGTTCATGATACGAAAATCTGCGTTCTAAAGAGAAAGAGAATCGAGCACGACTGCTGTCCCATAGGAATTTTAGACGAAGCTTGTTAGCTGGAATTGCAGAAAGTCAGCAGAGGGAAGAATTGTCGATAGAAGTGTGAGGTCGCAACCCTTGAGGGAATTCTTTTTTCATTTTTTGACAACATCGCTGCAAAGCAAATATCTGTGTCACTTTTATTTCGTACTCTACTTGAGCAACGCTGAATAAGCGTGCTCTGAGCTCACAAACGAAACCTCATAAGGCTTGAGGTCATTTCAGGAAATTGAATCCAGAACGAAAACCCAGGTTGAAGCAGATCCTATCAGGGAAAATCTCAACAAGTGAGATATTAAAAAAATAGACAAAACATGAGGTGTAAATACGAAAAATTTGAAAAATATGAACGACGTAACAAATCGCATGGAAATTTCTTCAATATAAAATTATAGACGTTCTTTTTTTAAGAAATATACCACAAAGATAAAATTCAAATCTTTTTGCTTTATTGAAATTCGATGCGAGATCTAAAGTCGATAATAAATGCCGTTCAAAGTTACTGAGTGAAGTTGAGAGTTTCAAAAAAGTTTTTCTACTAAATAGGAACAAATCTGAAGCAAATTCAATGACAGCAACAAAAGAGAACTAACATAACAGCGCTACTGGCGAAGAACTTTTAATGCTATGGAGTAGAGAAATTTCTGCAAGAGGCCAACATTAAGGAATATGAGAATTTATTATGGTAATTAAAAGTGAAATTTTACAACAACAATATAATACAATTTAGGAAATACTCTCAATAGTATTCGTCTATAAACAATCGTTAGCCGAACGAAGAGCGATTTATATTTAAGTTGATTTGCATAAACAATAACCGCTCTTAAGAAATTATCGATAAAATCAATGGTGTTTTCATTGTCAACTTTCAATTCGAAACAAAATCACCCGAATGTGCTAAATAAAGAATATTAGAATAGTAATTAAGTGAAATAAGAGTACTTCATGAGTAGCGCTAAACATTGAATCATTTGCATATCCTTTCACTCCGTTAGATTTCACTGATTTGCATTGGATGCAGTGTGCGTTGATGAAGCGTTCGCTACACGTATTCGGCGGACTATCAACGACGATAGCAATGATGCAACGTTGTGTTTGTATCAGCTAATCCTCTACATTGTCGTGCTGGTGTCCCATGCAAAGATAATACAAGAATAAAACTAAATTTACAGAAATTTATATATATATAAAAGTTTCATGCGTACATTTGCGTGCAATTCTATAGAAACGACGTAGGTGTTCGAAGGTAAACAATGTGTCGCATCCAATATCAGCGAACAAAAACGCATCGTAGACGTCATAAGTGTGTAAGTATCCGTTATTGTGAGGCGGCCATAGTATCGTTCATGACGTGTACTGTTAAGTTTTAGTCAACGGCTCATTTGTTTGGACTTTCTTTTCAGCTGCATGCAAAGATCGTCTGCATTTTGTTCATTACGAAATTGAATTTCAGTTATACTATGATACTACATACTATAAGTATTGTTGTTCCTTTAAACAATCGGGATGAAATTTTCCACGCATTTTAGATGTAATGAAATGCAGTTATCTCACTGCGAATGACAATGAATAAATTTCAATAACACAACTTTATAACAACAATAGTTGAATTTCTCCAAAATTATTAACTTCAGTAGTATTATTCACAGTGGAACCATGAAGGAGCAACAATTCCAAGAACACTCCAAAAAAACCGCTCACCTGTAAGAACCTCCATCGTTGCTAAAGTTAGATCGCACATGAAAAAGCACGTAGGGCGCAACAGGGCACACATCTGTTGATCGAATAAAATGATCGCGCGTCAACGTAATCGAAGAGCTCGCTGTCACAGGCAATCAATCAATAATAGATAACTGATCAATAAATCAATAGATCATTCGTTATAGTTTCAAAATTTCACAATAAAGCAATAAGTTGTAGTGCTAAAGCATTTGCTGAGCTAGAAAAGTTACACGAGGATATTCGTGGAGAATATATAAGAAATGCACAAATAAATGGAAGAAATAGTATAACGGCTAAGTGGTACAATTCAGAAAATAAAACAAAGTTGTTGGATGGACAATGTCTCCTCACAATGATCACAAAGACGCAGACACTTGACCGGAGAGAAGCTAGCCGATTGTCTCATCAGCCTCCTTGGAGGAAGAAATAGAGATGGTTGAGAGTGTGCAGACACATCTCATCAGAATAGCTTTTCGAAAAGTTTTTCCACATCCATGCAGTCCCACTTATGAAGATCGTCGCAGTATTTTTGGCTAAAAATCGCGTGAATATCAAAGCCCTGAATTAGCCCTTACGTTGCTTTAAAATTGCTTGCGTGTTCTCTGATATTGAAATTGATTCGATATTCGCATACACCAATCGAAATAATTTGTCACCAGTCTTTAGTTTTCAATTGTTTCCGCGCACCGCAATATTTAATTTAGTGATAATTCCTTTCCTTTTCAGGCCATCAAAATGTTGGAGAACCTCTCTATTGAGGTCATCTTAGTCACTGTTGTTTTTGTATTTATTGATCATGTAAAACGTTTCAACTTCAGGACAATCTACGAGTCGAGTTTAATTAACGTCGGCCTTTGATCATTGTAAGTGCATGCACTACGTTGCTTCTGTTTTATCTTTATTTTCTTCTTTAATCTGTGCTTTCCGCCATACTGTTGTAGATCTTATTGGGCTTAATAAAAAAAGACTTGACCTTCGGATTCTTCAGTGAGATATCAAGGGAAGAAGGACAAAACATGGCCGAACACTTATATGGGACTGATCCGACTCAAGATACAGTAAACACCTGTTGCGTTTTATGGACGATGAAAAATTCGATGTCTCATGATCCGGTGCATATGGAAAGAAGCTTTTTTGTAACATTTTATTCAATGTCACATATGCATTTAAAACGTTTCAGTAATTTTGTAGATGTGCCGCATACAGTGTATCTGTTGCTTAAGTTTATAAAATTAGCATCACATCTCAGAACTATTTATCGGAAACTCAGGACCCGGAGCACAGGTGACTTCGAAGTTTTCCTCAGTTCTTCTACTGTTTCTCTGAATCCGTTAAAATTAACTCACAGCAGCATCCTCACATTCTTGACTTTCTGCCAAAATACGGGAAATAAGACCATGTGGGTGGCTTTGTTCGTCCCGTTTGCGCAAAAATCCATGAAAATTAATTACTCTCGCTGATCACAAATTTAAATCGTAGCTGCACATCGGACATCCATTAATGGTCGTTGCAAACGTGGCAAAAACAAGAAGAGGCCTAGATTTGCTTTTATCAACACTGACATCAGATGCTATGTTGTTGCAACGTCTTCATATTACGTTAAGAAATCAACGTGACACACACAGAGTCCAACAATGAGCAAGTTCGCGTTCATTTCGTTATTAGTTCTCCATTAAGCTGTTCGAAGCCCCGATTGGGAAAATGCAACGAGATGAACTGAATCAAATTTTCAACTCCTTTTATAAATCATTGAACAATTTGGCTGAAAGGCAAATAATATCGGATTTCGAAGCGTTGTTCATGGTTGTTTTAGAGTGGAGGCGCTTATTTGTTTAGTCTACAAATCTGAAATCTATCGTAAACATTAATGCCTCTTTCTTCAAAGCTAAAGAGAGCTGAGTATAATAGAGGACTTCATCTAAAAAGTGGAAACGAGGTTTCTTTAATATTCACTCCATTGCCCTTATAAAATGTCGTCAAGTACGAAAAAAAAAATAACGCATTCATTTATTTGTGGAAATTTTTCATGCTTATCTGACCATGAACAATGTCATAGCTTAACAGTATCGCCGTTTCAAACTATACCTCCAATTCTTCTTTACTCATTTTTCGCTCATTTTCCACCGATATTTATATCACGTTAGTCTGAATTATTTTTCTTCCACACTCTATTCCGTATCGCTCGCCTATTAGTGATTCCGGAACTCGACTTCTCTGCAAATTTGTTTGCACAGGTAATTCCATTTCTCCGTTTTGCAAAACCCACTTTAATGCATCGTGAACAAAGGGCAGCCAAGCGGTTTTCTCTGATCAACTTTGCAAACAAAATTCTACAGAAATCTGATTCCGGAACAGTACAGCATTGCTCCGAGTGTGCTCAATGCCACAAAAGTGATATTCGAGAACGACTTGATATAGCACAACATTTCCATTAATAAAAATACTAAATTTCACTGAGCCTCACTTACTTTCTCTATTGAGTTACTTATATCTTTATCTATTAATTCAGTGACTCGACAACCCATTGTAAGAAAATGTCGATATGAAGATATATGAAAAGAAAAAGGATTGAAGAGAGGAACTCAACGAAAAGGGTAAAAAAATGCATGTTTATTGTTTAGCTTGCAGAATGAATGAAGAAATTCATATTGGGAAATATGTTTTCGTGAATCGATTTTATTGAGAAAATTCAAGCACTGAGGGGAATTTTCGAATGCGATCTATTAAGGAACGATGATTTCGACGCCTCAAAAAAACTGCAACATTATCTGCGTTTTTAATTTGTTCGAAGAGAATATTATATGAATGCCGTAAGAGTATCACTAAAAATTGCGCAAAACATTTTTGAAACTTCGATGTTAAAAAAACCTAAAATGCCCCTCAAAAAAGCAAAAAATTACTTGCATTTATTAAAGAGAAACTTCGTCATCAGTACTGAAAAGAACAATGATACAAAAGATCATATTGCTAAACTTAATAAATGAAAATGAAAAAGAACTGTCATATCAAGTTTTTCCTCTCTATTGCTCGACAAAATTCGACGATATTTTCTTTTTCCCATTAGTCGAAATATCTCCAACAAAATGAATTTTGTATTTTTTACGATTCCGATTCGATCGCCACCTTTTTTTGAATATTAAAGCTATACGCACTACATTATCAGGATGGTTATATCGTCTAATAGCGATGGCATATATGGGAGAATGGAAACAAGAAATTAAGCATCGAAACCAACATCGATGAAACGGGACTGCGAAGTCAAGAAACCGGTTGTTATGACAGTTGAAACGGAATATGACCACTGAAATTTTCCTAAACGATTTTATTAAAAAGATACTTCCAGCAAGCTATGATATTTGCTAAGCAAGAAAGGATTGCAGAGTGGATACACAAGTACGCATCTCCGAGAACGAATAAGAGAATTCATAGAAGAAAATGGAGGAAATGAGAATTTTTCTATGCACTTTTTTGTGGAAGTTATCTCGCGCTCGCGCTATTTACTCATTAAGATGAAATTATTGTGCACCCGGGAAAGAACGAGCATACTTTTTTATACTAAATTTTAAGCAATTTTGTAAGAATGCTGAAAAAAAAGCTGGAAGAAAATTGAGGAAAACGAGTGATCGAAAGATGGAGAAAAAGCACAAAAGTTTTACTACACAGTAGCGCTTAGGTGGTTATTTTTTTTCAGAAGCAAGTCTCTCAAATATTAGGCGAGTGAGGAAGTTGCGCCGGATAAAGAAAACTACCTAGAGAAAAAGGTACTTCGTTAATTCCCATATGGCAGAATTGTTAATTAAGCGGCAATGAACGTCGCTGTGAGTGAATAAAGGCCTGAAATGCCCTCAAAAATGTCTCCAATCAATGGATGTATCATAGGACACACTGAAAGTAATAACGCATCCTGAATGCAAATACGTATGCCGCATAAACAAACAGCACGACGTCAGCGTACAGAAATGCGAACGGCAGTTCGATGCCGTCGAGTGGTCTCGGCTGCTGTGATGTGTGTTCCATATGTTATAATGCTTTGATATCTACGAATAACTCTGTACGACTTCCGCTTTCCATTCCACTTGTAATCGTGGAAGAAGCTCCTCTCTTTTCCTATCTCTCGTTCCCTCTTCCCTCAACTCTTCGTGCTTTAACTTTCCCTTTCCTCACCATCTCCTTTTCATGCTATAACCCCAATGGGGAACTGTAAGTTCATCTGAATTAAAGGACGCTCGAAGCATTTGCTTAGTGAGAAATAGGAAGGAAGAGATATATGAAGTGAAATTCATCAAAAGATTCCTTTCAAAATTAGTTTCCCCTTCCATTAGCCATTCTCGGTGAGCTTTCAACAAAAAGCGGAATTTTTCTGAGCTTTTGTATACTAGTAGTTTAAAAAAATTTTCACTATAATTTCCAGATAGCTCCCAGAAGTGTTTAATCACCCCTAGTTAAACTGTTGAAAATTTTCGAGAAGTATGGTCAGTTTTTCTAAATGGGAACTTTTTTTTCAACCAGCCCACCGAAATATATGAATTACATCTTTGCCTCTTTTTCTTATGTTCGTTCGTGGGCTAAAATTCTTGAAAGGAATTTATCTTAATAAATACTTTTATTTGCTAAAGATGCGAATGAAGGAACAGATTGCTATTATCGGACGCAAGCATATCGTTGGGAAAAACTTGCATTACAAAACATGCACTTTATGATTATTTTATCGGATCAGAAAACTGATCTGATAGGAGGTGGTGCTGTTATTCGTAAGCTCCTGTGATATTTCTCGGAGGTTTTCTAACGTTATGAATCCTCGTAAAAAGTCTAATAAAAGGTGTACTTACAAGGACGAAAGAAATGCTCGGCCACTGATTAGCAATGAGTTGGCAATTTCTCATGAGAGATTCTGAAAAATTTAAGATAATTTCCTCTTAGCGCATTATTAATAAAATACGCTAAGATGATATAGTTTATGAACGGAATTCCATCGAACAGATGCAAATCTATAAGCACCTTATTATAAAAATTACTTTCATGAGATAGGAAATAATATGGAGATTAACAATGTATTCAGCGATGGATAGTGAAAGAAGAGAAAAAAATTGAATAGCGATCTATCGTCACACATGAAACGAAGCGTTGTTTACTCATGCCCACAATGCCATATTTTGTTAGATGATAAAGCAACGAACATGAGCCGCTGTATAATATAATCTCATCTCGCTTTTAAAATTGCTTATATTGATGTGATTCATCAAGCGTGAATGATGCCTGAATAGTTTATCATCCATTCTTCATTCTTCTCAAATAATTGAAGCCTTATTATGAAAATTATTTTCGCTCATCTGAAGTAACAGTCATATATATCATATTTAGAGAATAAAAAGTTCAAACAAGTATGAGTGGAATTGTTGAACTGGCAGGCTGTCCTAATCGGAACCTTATCTCTCGCGATTATTCTTGCAATAACTTGTAAAAATTACTCTTTTCCTTTCGAACAATTAATTGTAAGATGATTAGAAAAAAATAGCATTAAAATATATATGGTGATCGGAAATGTAGTATTTATTCGATCTTGCATATCATACAGCAGCAATTCATTGTTTCATAATAAATGGTAAAAAGAAGCGTGACACAAAAGTACATTTATTCGATAATTTTTCATATCCAATGGAGCTGAAACAACTTCCTCATTAATCTCTTGATAGCAGAGCTAAACGAATGAGCATCAATGTGCAGAACTTTTGATTACTTCATTTTCCAAAGTCTTTTCAAAGTTTCATTTTCTTTTATGCTCTATTTCCTCTCGTTTAGGAATTGCTTTAGTTGAATGCAGCAATACTTGAGATATGTGAGCAAAATCATTCTCATTATGATGGTAGAATGAACGAGATTAAACAACGCAGTTGCACATAAATGTCGCATTAAGAATACATCTTTATGTCAGTCGGAAGTGTTACGTTTAGCAGACGCTAGTCGTCTTCGAATTAATTTCCGATTGTCTTTCGATTTTGAAAAATAAACAGCTCTGCCTTATTTACGACATTAAATGCAACGGAAATTGAGGTAATTTGGAGTGTGCACAGACGAGAAAAAACACATTAGAGGTCATAAAGTGGAATTTATGATGAACCAAAGGAGCGCCATCATCATTCGGATTAAAATATGCAAGCTGAACTTGGCCGATTTTCACTGCGTCAAATCAAAACAGATGAAAAATTCCTTCTACATTTTGAAACTTTACTCATTTAATGATTTAATCATTGATAATTAATAAAGTCGTTACCGTGTACTTACTGCTTCCCTCGTTCTTTACCTCGAAATCCTCTCACCCAATCTTCCTATATTTCTTAGCCTTTTATATTCAAGAAAGACAATATCTGCTGTTCGATCGTACTTAGTTACTTACGTTTGAGCAAGAAGACTTCAGCTTTTGTAAGATTGAAAGAAAATTTATGCACTAAATGCAATGATGCATTGAATTTTTGCTAATTGAGGTGACTGATTCGTGCTAATTTTGCATCAGTGTTATTTTGCTGCGTGAATAGAAAACAGCAGATGAAACCAGTCCTTCAACTAAAGAAAACAAAAACAATTTTGAAAAGAATAGCCTGCTCACTACAACAAGGAATTATATTTTTAGCCACAAAAGAACATCCCTTCCAATAAACATGTTTGCTTGCGGTAGAAAGTGATTCCGATCGAACACGATCACAAAACGAACCTATAAAAATTGCAGATATGAGCGTGTTTGCAATATCGTTGGTGACATTTGCAAACTTCGGAAACAGATTGCAACATGCAGTCAATGAGTTCAACATTCCGTGCCGTATCAAACAGTTCAACTGCCTACCTGCAACGCTATGAAAGCTACAATGTTAGCGCGTTTCAGCTTCGAATATAACACTTCAGCTGTTAAACGGCACCGACGCAATATTACCCAAGGCGTTGGCATCATTTATGCACGTGCTGCGCTTTCACGCAACAGTTACTATTTGCGCATTGGTTTTAACGTATGCAGTGAGATTTATTACTATAATTCTCTCCCAAAATTATTTACTATGATTCATTTATTGAAGACGAAATTGAGAGATGATACTGGTAAAGTATTTATGTTGTAGATAGAAATAATTATTTTATAATTGGCGAACAAAGTAGTTTTGCACACAAAATTCGTTTTATTGAACCTGACTTCGACATATGTATATATATTAGGTTCATTAAATAGAAATCAGAAGTACGCTCATTTTACTGAATGTGAAATTAGTGAACTTCTTGAAGAAATTAACAATAACAGCGGTTGGATTTCTTTGAAATAACAGAAATCTGATGATTCGAAATATGAACATGCAGATTAAATAGAAAATTTGAAGTTTCTGAGCGATTTGATATTGCTGCAATTAAGTATCCAACTGAACAAGTAACTGAAAACGAGATCTATTGAGGTAATAACGAAATAAATAATAAGAAGTCTCGAATTCGAAGCAATTTGCTTTAGTTCTTGAAGGAAATAGTGAGGTAGACAGAAAAAAAACCCGTTGTGGAAGGTATATATGTGTGACTTTTGGGCCACACATCTCATAATGGATAGGAAAGAGTGAGATGCTCAAATTATAGGGAACTTTTACAGTGTGCGAAGACGTCAACGAATTACATGGAGCCGACGCCGAAAACATCTTCTGCAAACTCGTTTCGCTCTGTTTTGAGCTCTTTTTATGCTTTCATTGCACTATTAAATGCACATAAAGGGTCGATAAGAAGGCACTAAGCAAAACCACGTTGCAATTGTGAATAAACTTATCTAATTTCTTCAGCCACTTTCGTCTGAAGAGCATATCATTAAAAGTCCCTAAAAGAAAAACGCTGGAATTGGTGAGAACGAAGGGTGGGAATACTGGTAACGGTATATCCATCAGCGGCAACGATCTATGTGCATATTATGCTCCTAGTTTTCTTTTCTCGTAGAAACGCGATCATCCAAAGAAGAAAGATTTTTCGCCGTTAATGTCTACGGGCTTCGCCGAACGGTACTTGAGGGGATCCTTTATTGGGAAAAGATGAAGCTTCGGCTTGTGAAATGCCGTATACTTCTGCGTTGCAACATAGAGCGTAATCCTCTTCCCAATACTCTCTTTAAAATGGTTTTCACAATTCGATGGTGGTGAACTCATGATGAAAATAAAGAATTTGAAAAAGAGTCCTTATAGGAAATGGAATTTTCTCACTGTCCACAAAAACAATCTTGCACTGCATTGTAACGTCAATTAGTTAGCAATGCCTGATTTCCATTTTCCTTCATCCTAGTCGGATAGCTTATAAGTGTTGTTCGGCAGCCCACAGGTGTGATGGCCGAATATTAATTATTTCATTCATCACAAGAAACAAGTTGGATTTGCGAATACCAAAATATACAACCGCAGAGAAGTTTTAGTACGCGTAATTGCTTATCTATTCAGTACGTTGAACTCTCGATCCGCCGCAGTTAGAGTTACTTAGGTATAATCTCATCATGCGTTAAACTCCTGTCTCATAGTTCAAATGAAAGGCCCGTCCCATCGTCACTTTCTGCGAAAGCCATAGAGAAATTAAAGACACTAAAAACTTTTCCAAAAATTTGCATGAGCGATCGAATTGGTCGAAATAAGGAATGCCCTATCTCACACACTCATCATCACCTGATAGTTCAGGCAAGTGGTTGGATCAAATGAGGAGAATGCAAAAACTTACATCTCTCAGAGCGCAGCTTTTCATTCAGGTCGGCATACTGTGAACAGCGCACCTCTTCTATTAAATCGTTCATAGTAGCTGGAACATGTTCTAAGCTTCGTGCAGATTTTGAAATTGTCATCATTAAGCTGTTAGGACCAGAAGTCACGCGAGAGAAAGCTTTAAGGCCCATTCATGAACTGCACGCTTCTATAGGTGGAATTTTTCTGACCACTGATTTCGCAAGGCAAAAAAGAATGATGTCCAAGAGGCACTTATTTTTCATAGAAACGAAATGGAGAGGCTTGTCAAAGTAGCATAGGCGATGCACACTTTATTAGTTCCACTCGTCAGGCGATTTCACCAAATTTCAGCGAATATTTTTATGCGCAGTAATTCGTTCATATTTCAACCTACTCAATAGTTAACGGGAGCTCTACAAAAGTGTTTTTTTTGTACTTAAGCTGAATCAGTAATCGAAAATATTGAAGGCTAATGAATGTCTGAAACGATATTCGTGCGCAACTTTTCGGTCTTACCACATGAAAGTGCAAATATTTGTTGAGGTTGAGATTGATTCGATTAAATAAACAGTATCACCTTTGAAAGATGTAAAATTTTTTCTGCTGAACTATAATCATCATAAATATAGATGATATACCACATTTGGAGATTAGTAAGTGCGGGTGGGGGAGCAGCGGGATGTTTAATGATGTTGTGAGATTGTCGTCGAGAATGTTGAACAAAAATGCAAACCAAGCAGGTGCAACGACAAAGGTTTTCCATACGTCACTATTTCAGTAAGTAATTTCAGAAGTTACTAATAAATAGCTGAATGTTTACAGGATTGAAGCTTTCAAGTAGGCGAACTAACGCATATCGAAAGGCGTACACCGGGTTTTATTAAAACGCACATTTAGAATAATGCTTTGTTAAGACGTATAAAATGCATTTTGGTGAAAATCAGTGAAAACTACTATACAAATTACGCTATATTTAACACATATTATTATTATGCGCATGCACTGAAACTGTTATTGGCTTAGTTTGGCGTTTTAATAATGCGCTCTTTGGACAAAATTTGTGCTGCAAAAGCTTTTTTGTGATTCTGATAACTGCTCATATCCTTCCTGAGTTTTCAAAGTTAAAATCTTTTCCGGACCTAATATGTCCTATCGTGTCTTGCATAGCTCTTTGTCAGGCAACCATCTTTCTCTCGGTGACCATTAAAGTGGAGGTATTTGATGTAATCCGTGCGGACGCATCAACTGTATCAATTACATTGCGTGAACAAATCTGAAATAGCCATAAATATTTAATGATGTAAAAAAACTGCGTGGGTTTTATGCCGCTCAATTTGCATTTCATACCATTAAATTAGCAGAGAAATCGAACTTTTTGGAGAGCGATTACGTTAGTTGTGCCATGAATAAATGATAAAATTGGTTGATCAAGTGAAGTGGATGGACAAAAGCACATAACGTGCATGTTGTCTCAATCTCTGACTCGTCATCTCAATTTTTTGTGCTGCCGACTAAATTCCTCCCGCCATATCTGCCGCAGATACAGGTTGCATTATCCGTAGTAATATGAACGCAAAGCCGTAAGTAGTATTCACAGCGCTTTGCAGCATTCGTTAATGTTGAAAATGCTGCACAAGTGCTGCACGCCTGTTCAAGAACACTTGATCTCATATGGTTGCCTCACTCTAGCACTGATATTGAACCATTAGTAAAGTACTCAGAAAAAACTCGTCAGCATTTCTTCTCTCCACATTTGCTGTAGTTCATAGAAGCCACCTAAAAAGTCAGATTAAAAATTGTTAACGGTTAATTGGCGACTGTGCAAACATTCTTGATTCGTCGGCAGGCGCATGCATCCTGATAAGCCGAACTTCATGCAACGGTCTTATACAGGCAGTTCAAATTTCTTGTCGAGAAAATTACTCGGCGACAAGATATTACGCTCTCGATTCCATTCGCCATGGAAAGGGGACTTAGTTCGAGTTAGTTCAACGATTCCTGATAATTTTTGTGGGTCAACACCTGTGTCAGTCACTTCTGCCCACTACGAACCACCTTGACTCCCAACAAAGATTAAGAAAATTGTGGAAAACTTCATCAATTTGGAAGATTTAACTCACTCCATAAATTTTCATTAAAAAATTTCTTGAGCCAGCGCTTTCGCAGATTCATCCGCAAACAATAAAACAACCAATTCGCATTAAAAAATTCATAGAAAGGGAAGTTTTGTATTCAAAGATGGCTATTCAAAGCCATTTGCTAAAAATTTAGTTACTTTAACAAATTGATTTCTCGTGCTTTAATTTCATACAGTTTCGCATTTTTCAAAGATCAAAGGTTAGCGCGAAATTTAAATTTATACATTTTTACAAACGCGAAATAAGGATATAAATAAAATTATAAATATATATATATATATGTATGAATATATATATGTATAATATATATGTTGAATTCATATATATGAATTCAAAATAAACACGTATTTGAAATGGTGTAGATGCAAAAGTGATGAAGGTGGATGCGGATTCCGGTTGTGATACCTAACGAGCCAATTGAAAGGACGAAATAGGGATTAACGTTGTCTCAGCTCGCACCTGTCACTTTTTCAACAAAGATATGAGCTCTGCAACGTGAAACCATCAAACGGCAACGACTGAATCAACAAATTACGTCCAGCGAAAAAATTGGCATTTAAATTATGTTCTAATTGAGTGTATGCAGTGAAGGCTATGCGTCACGCTCAACAAACATACCACATTTAGAGAGAATAACAGTAATGGTGAATGTTGGTGAAACGTTCAAAATGAGTACTGTGACTATCATCTGCAATGCAATCGCTTGTAATAGGCAATTATAGCCTCATGTAGGTGAACTGCAATGTGTTCGATAGGCGTCGTTAACGATCATAATTTGCATTAGAGAACGAGATTGCATCACGTTTCAGCTTATGCTCTTCACATTTTGCAATAATTCCACTAGAAAAAAAGCATAATGGGTCATTCAAAATACAGTCTATCCTTTATTGCACCATTACAGCTAACACTTTCTGAATCGCATTTCAAAGTGCGTATCAGCGAGACGAATGGATCTCAGATATTTGCACCAATTGAAATGTTTTAGACGAATTGAATTTGTGGTGTTTATGTCGAGCCAACTGTTTAGAAATCTAAATTCAAATGACACAGACTGCTTTGAAGTTTTCGAAAGAAACTTGCGCTTTTTTCATGCTATAGAAGCCTTTTCATTTATTCGTTTAGAAATTCCTACTAGTTGATTGTTCTTTCATTCCTTTACGAATAAGCCAAATGCAGTAATGTAAAATAGAAATAACTGCCGTGAAATCGTCCGAAAATGTAAAATTTCCAAAGTGACGATAGTGATGTGTAGTTGAAAATGGGCATTTCTCACTTTTTTTGAGTATTTTCATAGGGAGTAAACGAAAGAAAGAAATTGATGAAACAACCGAAGAATATTGTGAGAAACACTTTAAACTCAAAAGAGTACAAAATGAATTTAGCCTACATAAATTTGACCAAATAATTGTAAATGGTTGTAATTATTGATATCGGGTAATGTTTGTTAAAACTAGCAAAGATGCCGCCATATTCATTATTTAATAAGTTATATTACGGCATTACCACGAGAGATATTAGCCATTAATTGAAGATGGATGAAACGTGATTGCAGCAAAATTTTATAAAAGTTTGGAAAAAAATGCATCAAAAATATGTTTGAATGTTGGGCAAATTGGCTCCTTTAAGAAATAGCAGTTTAAAATTGAAAATCTATAGGGGAGATTCGATAGAGGAGAATTTTATGCTAAGAGAATTAAACACCTTCGATTTGAGGGAATGCAATAGCTACTATACTGGAATAATTATTTGCGACAATGGTGTGTTTTTCATCAATCACCTATTGGAGACATATCTCAGTTGATTATAATCAGTGCGAATGTTTGAATGTGGAATGAATAAGGAAAAAATAGATTATCACCTCCAAACATCCGGCTACCACTTTTAGAAGTACACATTGGAGTAGAAACATCGACAACGATAACACTTTCAAACATTTCTAGAATATATAGCGTCGTTGTTGAACTGGCATCCTGTGCGGAATATGTTATACGTTTATATGACTCTCTTGAAAAAATAATTCAAGCGCAAAAACTTTCTTCGACGAGCAATGAACGGTAGCGTTGAACGGTAGCAAATTTCCCTAAGTTGATTACCCTCGAAATTTCGGAGGAATTCAAAGATTACAATGAAAATATGGTTTATGGAGATCATCCGGAAATCTTAGGATAGTACGGAATTCATGAAAAAAGTAGCATGGAGCAAAAAATATTCTAGTCGAGATGTTATCCTTTAATCAGAGAAACTACAGAGATGGAACTAAAAACTGATGTAGGTATACCTTTATTTTTAGCACTTGACATTTGCTGTTTGTTAAGGGTTAAATATGATCGCATTAGGGTAAAATGACAAAGATGTCGAACGTAGACACTTCTGACGATAAAAAAGAAAGAGAAGCGAAAATGATTTGATTCCCATAGAATCTAATTTTTCCTCGGTTTAGAAGAAGGTAAGATTGAGGATGATTTGCTTGTTTGCCTGATAAGATGAGGACTTGCAAAGGAAAAGACCATTGAAACTTCCCAAACTCATAATTTGCCCCTTGTTGGACGTTCACCAAGGTGCCATCTACAACAATAAAACATAAACGTGGCGGTGTGGAAGGAATTGAACGGAAACTGCAGCTATTACAATCGAACAAATGAAACGAATATGGTTGTTTAGCCTGAGCAGAAAGTTGATTAAATCAAACGCTGAGGTCATAGATGACCACCTCAATTCACTAGTTTAAAGATCTGAATAGCAAGGACGATTCCGTGAATTTCTTTTGCGACTGACGACCAAATGACTCTTCTAAAGTGAAAAGCGGACAGAAAAATCACTTCATGGTTATTTGTCTAATTGTTCAAGATGGTCAATAGAATACATCCTACGAACCATCGTGTCACAGTAATGAGTTCAAATGATCTTTCCATTGGTGCACCCTACTAATCTCAACGAAGAAACAGACCTATTACCGAGAAATCATCAGCGATTCACGACTATTTTTATGTCTTCTCACATCAACTTCGTCCTCTCAGCAGTTTGTTTACTTGCGAGAAAACACCATGAATCCACAGTCAATGGTACTGAATTTCTCATCGGTGAAGAGAAAGAAACACATCGCCCTTGCTTAAACACATGAGTAACACATGATATTGTCAGGTACGCAGTGAAGGAAGTAATAATATGACTGAGTGACTCTGACTCTGTTTGGCAATGACTCTCCGTTCCGCGTTTCGGCGGAATTATTCGCTTATCTGCTCGATAAAATTGCAGTGAACAAATAATGTCAGGTTCGCTTCCAATTTCATCTTAATGACCGATTAGTACATCCTAAATGACTGTAGGGAAGATAGCTTACATAGACGATCCTACACAACTGCATTACAGTCGAAGTCATCCTATTTTATGCATTATATAATCAATTCGTTGCTTATTTGATAGAACTTATGAAGAGTGTACACCTTCAACGTGTCCGAGTTTATCCATTTATAATGAACACAAGCCAGAATGAAATAAGCTTTATAAAGGTAAGACACATTTTATACAGCATAGGTAAAAGTATTCGAAGTTCTTGAAATTTAATGCACTTGAGAAAGTCACTGGGGCATATCACAGCATAACTCTGCTCCCTACCTTCCATTTTGCCTTTATGGAAAATTGTGGTGTTCCTACCTTTATAACGATTACTCACTTAGGCATTACCTTAGACGATATGTGTGATTGTTAGACGATATGTGTGATGCAGTAAGGTATTAGATTTTCTTATTGTCGTTCTCAAACGATGAGCGATTTTTGATTATATGTTGGTCACTGAACAAATATAGAACAAGGTGCACAGATAAATCCGCCTTTAATTGCATTGGGCTCAACAAGAGGTCACTGAGGCAGCTGACGAACACAGCGTTGATTAACGCCTACCTCACTCATTCGCTTAAAATAACAATAATGATCTTGAAAAGAACTCTACACTTTCGCGATCAGATAACAAACACCACATAAATACAGAGAGCACATTCTCTGATGGCGAGAAATTTGAGGGGGTTTTACCTCTTAAACTAAGAGGATATTGGTGATCTTCTTGGACGTGAACGAGCTGGGAAGTCCTTTTTGGAAAGGGAAGTAGGAAAAACAAACGAGTGGCCTACTTAAAGAAATAGGCCCTTTTGTAGTACTCACATGAAATCCTATTTCAGCTAAAAGAAATTCTACCACAGTAACCTTCTCATCAGTGGAGCAATTTCTGTGGAACATTTTCGCAGTGCAAATATTTTGGCACAAAATTTCCATCAAATTGGATAACTCTCCTAGGGCAAAAATTCTATTTGAAGCTCCCCTAAATGAGTTTTTTCTTCAAATTGGAGTATTCCTTAGCGAATTGTGCAATCTTTCAAATAATCGAAGCGGAAAATTGGAGAGTTTCAAGTAGAGATGCTTATAAACTGACCTAAAATATTGACTTCGACGTGCCTTGTTTAGACTGATTGATTATGAATGCGTTCAGTGATAGTCGATATGAGGGATTAACAACGATATTTCGGAATATTCATTTTCCTCTATGTACAATAAAACGTTTCTTCATATCGCAGAGTGCCAAGTAAATTGCCCATGAAGCTTTCAGCGTTCTCGCCACTCACTCTATTGTCTAAATGGTTCACATGATTCTTGACTGAATTTTCCGGATGCATTAGTTGTCTTGCAAATGTTTCCGGTAAATGAGTCAATGCGAAATCATCGGGAAGAATTCCAACGAGATATCTGAGTCGAGCGTTCGTTGCAGCATCAAATGATCGTCGAGGAGGTGGAATGTTGCGCAACTGTGAGTGGCCTGATACATGACAACACGAAGCAGACCTTTGAAAAAAGACTCATAGAGATGTTTGCAGAAAATGCATCTGAATGTATTAAAAAAATTTTTTAGCACATATCGATGACCGAATGAATTGCTTTAAAATCTTCATTTATGTCAAATATTCGCAACCTTCAGAGTTTCATTTTTGAAATTTAAATTCAAGGTTGCTGTCGTAAAGCTAATATCAACTGAAGGAAGTAGACTGCATATTATTAACGCTTAAAAATGAATGCAAATCAACAGAAAAATTCGAGCGAGTTATCCCCTATTATATGAAAATGCTAATCTGGTTATCAGTTATTACTGCTAGGTTGGAAATTTGCTACGAATTGGAAATTTTATGCTACGAATTCGAGATTATACAAATCTGCTGAACGCCCATTAGCGCTTATACATTTCAGTGCTCGTAAATGAGTGTTTCGGATTGTTCGAACAGTGATCTTTAATGACTCAACATTAGGACTCCCGATCGATTCGAACGTTTCGATCTAAACCGATGAGTTCTATTCATTCGGTTTCAATCTGTGAAGGTTGATAGGCTCTTTGGTGAAAGCCGTTTGGCTTCATCGGTATTGCAGCATGAGATAAATATAACAATTGATCAGTTTAACTGCATTTGATTCGGCTTAGAGAAAGTTTGTTAAACATGCAGCCCGCAGAGTGTACAGGTAACGGCGGAACACATTCAAATCAGCTCATCAACGCTCATAAATTTTAGTTGTTCCACCGGACTCTCAATGACCAATCTCTGGAGAAAAATCTTAGAGTTAGAAGCTGCAGGTCGATCCGTTCTATTTAAGAAACAGTGTTGCTTCGTACCTCAGAAAGAACAATAATTGCAACGCTATCTTCTTCGACTTTTTATGGCCTAAAAATTTGATTTTTTTCAAGAATTATGATAACGCAGAGTTTTTCTCTATTGGAAATAATGATCTCATACATTCACGAATCCTCTCACCTCTGATTCCTGATAATTTTGAGAGATCGTTCAGGATCGGCAAAAGGCACAGAGCAGATACACGAAGAATCTGCTGGATGAAATGACAATATTGTTGCGCCACTTATTTGCCCACTCGACCTGCTGTCAGCTTGTATCACTGGGACTTCGAAATAACAACTGCAAATATAGTAACGAAGATCGAATCAAGCAATGAGATATCCGAATAGCATAGCGCTCAGCATCATTCGATAGAATACATTTAGCCAAATATGAGTGCTGGAAGAAGCATTGGAACAGCTTTACGCTTACAGAGAGCAACCGTACGCTAGTTAGATTTGGAGAAAAATCTTTTACAATTGGAGTCTAGCACGTCTGCGCCTATGTGGAAAAGAATAAAAGTTGAAAACCTTTTCGTTTTCCAGCTGCAGTTTTTATGCTTCTATATGAGAAATTATTCGCTAAAATATAAATTTCTACCTCTGCTTTATTGACGCTAGCCTTCTTAATCGCAGTCAAAAAAGTAATGTGCTTACGTTGTGTTTTGACAATGTGGTCGAATTTCTTTTAATGAATTAAAAAGTAGTCTCTCAGCTAAAACACAAAACGACTATAATATCCAAAGAAAAAACTCTAAAAGAAATTGGACCTGGAACCGAACGTGCAAAATGTTTTCGGCTGCAAAGCGGAAAGCAGAAAGCGATCGACTTAATGGAGTACACAACTAATCGTAATTTTAGTCTGTTTTGTTGAAATAAAACATCGACCACATGAAGCCGAAGCCGAAAATTACATTTTAAGAGCATATGAAGCCGAAAATCATATTTCAAGACAGAAGAACAATATCTACTTTTTAATCTCACACGTTCGATCAAGCAGTTTCACAAATATTTGAAGAAAACTGCAGTATGAACAACAACAGCTTCGAATTTCAGCTGATCTGACGTCCTATTTGACCCCAAATGATCGATAAAAAGGAATATCCGAAAACTGCTAAATCTACTTGACGGATCAGCCCAAATAGGTGAGGTGAGGAATGTAGAGCAACTCTTGCGCTTGCACTATATTCATTAAATTTTGCAACTCTAGCTTCAAAGCTCCTTGAAGTTTAAACTATCAAATAGACCGCCGGGCAGCGACCGAAGTCGAGACTCACATATACGTTACACAAACTCGAAATCGCTATAGTGCATTTTTGCAAGGCAAGCGTGCAAAAGTGCTAATAGATGAAAAGTATTAAAAATACTTCTCAAAAAAGTAAAAAAATAGCTTCTCAAAAAGTAAGCTTCAAGGACAGAATGTGGAAGTGCTAAAGAAACGGTGTACCAGACGATGTGTAAACAAAGGCATAGTGAAAATACTGCACCATGCTGGTTGAACACCTAAAGCAATCATACTTTGTTCGAATGCGGACGATAATGTTTTCCCATATTCAGCCTAGATGCTCCGTCAACTGGCCATCGATGGCTTAAAAATGTTGTTTAGATTAGACGCAAATTCGTGAAAATATGCAAATTTATAGTGCAAGCTAATAAGTTGAGGAATGTTCAAAAAATTAGGCCAAAATATGCAACTGAACGAGAAATTCCATTTCAAGCGAAACGCGAGAAGGCCCTCAAGATATGAAAGAAATATTTCGTCCATCGAAAGACCTGTGAATCAAAAAAAGCTAGGTAAGATGCAAAAAGTGAGAACGAAAGCTTCAGCCGTCTAATTCTCTACCAGTAATATAGTGAGATCTTGCTATTTCAATGGGATATTCTCTAAGAAATTTTCTGAGGCTATTTCGCAGATTACTGGCCTTAATAAAAAGCAAATCCGCAGCTTTATGCAATAATTTTATATTCCTTTGCTAATAGATATAATTAAGATGAAACTTGAAAATAAGTGTTTTGGTGTTCCTGGAAGGTGTTCTGGAAGGTGTTCACTGAACTCAGATCGCGAAATTCAGTATCGTATCTTTCAAATGTTTTCAGTAAATAAGAAGGTACTAACGTGTCGTTATGTTGTCCATCAACGTGATCAAGTGATAACTGTGAATGTTTAGGTGTCTGCGTGATAACACTCACACTGCTATGGGGTGATGCATACATATCGCTAAGATGAACGTCATAGTAAGCCTTTGAGACCATACTGTCATCGTCGTCCATCCCAAATGTACTTGCTGACTCATATAGTTGATTCTCTATGGCCACATCCACAACTGATATTTTCGAGTCTCCTGTAACGGAGTTCAAGATTGAATTTATCCAATTTCTCAATCGCCTGCGGTGCCGAAAAGAAATTGTTACCACGGCGAGCGAGAAATCCGCAGATGAACATAAATGAGCAGAAAATCTTAAGGCAAACTGCACGAGCAGTATTCAGAATTTGAATTCAAGAAAGAGATTTGTTGCCTACAATTTCAGTGCCACAAAGGATTCCAGTGAATCTGTCACGATCGCCGAAGACTGCGTGAATTCATATTGACCTCTCACCTCATCAGAACCTCGTTTGCATAAACCAGCCGAAAACACTTTCTGTAGATAATTTCATTGGGAATAACTTTCGTCATCAAATGTCACTGACGCATTGAATAAATCTGATTAGAGGCGTATTGCTCGCGATTACCAATTCCGTTACTTACCGAGCAGCCTGAGTTCGAGTTCAGGTGATGCAAGTAAATGTTTGAAAAGTGGCTCTGTTTGCACAGCCTTAGAGGCTGTTGTTGGTTGCTCCTCATAGTACTGCTGGACTAGTCGCTCCAATTTTGAGTTCGTCAGAAACTTTGAGAACACTATCGATCTGAATTATGTTGACATAAAATTAAAAGCATTTGTCGCTTCCGAAGATACGCCTATTTCAAGTAATTTTTTATGTATTAATGTAGGATTCCTTCAGGGTATAGTTGTTCAACTTTGCGATAAAGTGCATTATTGTGCACACAGATCACTCTTAACGTACAAGAAAAATTTCATTTCTTGAGTCATAGATATACGTTGTTTCTACGTGAAAAAGTTATACCACCTTCTGTATGCCCAACATAAACAACTTCATATGAACGAGGAAATGTTTCATTCTGTAGTTCGATAAGAAAGCAAATAATTCATGATGTCAAATAATTATTAGTCAGACTACTTATTGTTTAAGTTGCAATGCTCGAATTCGAAGCACATCTAGTCATCTATTCACCACTCCATACAGACTGTTATTTAGCAAACAATGTAAGAAAGTTGAAAATTCACTAAAGTTTTATTAATGAATGGGAGCCTGGAAAAAAGTGAGGGAAATATTTTTTTAACCCATAACGATAGAAGACTGCCCGTGGATCTTTCGTTTTCACAGGATATGACATCGACGATTAGGACGATAAATCAAATTTAAGCAATATAGGCTAAACTCTACCTTTTTCCATAACAGCAAAATGGTATTATCGAGAAAAAAAAAAGCACTTAATTTGAAATGCTACTTACTGAAAATCATCTTCATCAGTGTCGAGACGAGCTTTCTCAATCGCTTGCGCTGCCTTTATAGCTGGTCGACTGCATCGCAAGCGTTCTCCTATTCGTCGTGTTGTTAGACTCATTAACCTTCCTTGTCGTGGAGCTGAACGTTGCATAATGGTATAGGCCATTGCGAACGAAGACAGAGTTGTTAACGATGTTGATACCATACGGAATCATAAAACTCTTTGATAAAAGAAATTAAGAAAATAAGTGCATTGTGAAGGAAGATAACTCAATTTCAGTTAATTTGATGCCTCCTATTCGTGCTTTCTAAATAAAACAAGTGCAGGCGCTAGGTGTGAAGATGGGCTCCATATGTGCTTTTGCATCATACTTCTGATGGAGAACAATCATAGAAGGTTTCAATCAACAGTACAAAATATGCCCAATAGCAAGGTGAAGCAGTGGTTTTTATGCTCACATAAACCATTCGTTTCATTGAGATCCGACTACTCTAGCATGAAAACCCCTCCGGCGGGTAACAGATAGAGAATTTTCGAGGTCCAAAAATGCTAGATTGTTCCACCTAACTTTATGAATCAAGATAAAAAGGACCATAATATGTCGGCGCGAATCACTTCAAAATTTCGTACATCTATGTTCGATGGCTCTAAACTGAAGTTGATAAGAACACAGCGAGACGGCAAGAAACATTCTTATATGGTCAAAAGTTGCTTTGCTAGTCTAAGATTTCTGAAAAGCATTTATTTATTGACAGATAACTAAAGAAGAAAAAGCGATAATAACTACTTAAAGAGTTGAAATTTCATATCGAAAGCTGTACGCAAGCAAAAATATATATTGCACACGCATATAGGAGTTGTATCCTTAAATAGTTTCAGTAATTTGCAGTTCGCTCGGATGGACTACTTTAAACGGCGTGCTTTTATGGTTCAAAAGAGCCCTTGAACTGCAGCCGAATAACTCGATTTATTCCTTGCGTAGAATGATGTGATGGCAAATGTAGTAAAGTAAAACACACCTAAGATGTACTAAAATTTAAAGGACTTTTGGATGGCACAAATTTACTGCATGGAAGAGAAATCACCATTTCGCTAGCAAATTCTTCGTGATTAGTGTCGCTGATATTTGGAATCTGTGCTATAGTGAGCTGTTGCAAGTATTTGTAAAATGCCTCTAAGATCACATTTTAAAGACTGCCCGGTACTAGCCCACTATGCAAACAGCTATCCTTTGTACTGATGGATTACCGTGATTCGTTTGTCGATCGTTAATAATCGAGGATCACCTTATTTAGAATGGTTGAATAGCTTACATGGAGCAGAAGCATGCGATTCAGTTTCGGACTCCTCATCCGATTGCGATGCTTCCAAACGTGAAGAAATCAGATTATTGGCAATTTTTCCAGCTAGCCAATCTTTGGCAGCACGAGGAAAGCTCGATATAGATTTTTGTGGCTTTATGAAAGGAACTGCCATAAAATCAGCTGAAAAAAAAGATGAAGAGATTGCAAGCGTACAGTTATAGAGGCAAGATGCATCTACAAACGTCATCACTTTTTATGGAGGTTGATTTCATGGATGAATCTGAGGTGATGGAATGAATCATTCTCAGCGTATCAAAACTTGAACAGTAGCAAATAACAAATGCAGAATTTCAAGAAGCTATTCGAGGAAATTTTATAAATTTGCTACAATTAAATGTATTATTTTAAGCAACGAAAATGTAGTAAATATTTCCATGTGTTTACAAAATTTTCTTGTAATTGTTAACCCAACTGAAAGTAAATGTACCATCAATAAGGTAGAAAGGGCTTTAAGAAAGTGCCGTGGATTGATTCGGTATTCGAAAGGATAAAGGAAGAAGAAGACGGCGAGACATAGAAATGACTCAACATGAGCAAATTTCCTCTACACAATAGCTAAAGCGAATTTAGGAATGTCAATGGTGCCAGAAGCAAAACCATCCAGGTGATTTCAGTTTGGCTATCGTCGTTGATGCCTGAACGTTTCTTTGGAGTGTGATCTCTGCTTCAAATATCGCAATGCCAAGTTAAACTTAGATGAAGATATACGAAATGAGAGAGTATTTGTTTCTTGCTGACGTTTATACCATTCAAACCGAAAACACTGTTAAATGGTCTGAAACTCCAATGACAAAATTGCCTTAAACTTGAGTAACAATGGATTTACTATTCATTGCCACTACGTTGGCTGTAAGTGTCGACATATCGGCATAAAACGTTATCCACCATCTCCTTCTGTCATTCTCACCGTTCTTAGCTTTATGATGACAAATTCATAAGTAGGAAATGTTCTTGAGCAGAACTCATGTCATCAACTATATTCGATATCCTGACTACTATGAACATAGACTGCAAAAAAAACAAACGATGGAAGCATCCTGACTACTCGGAAGAATGACAGCATATGTTTCTCAGTTGCAGACGTGAAAATAATTTCCCAACTATTTAGTAAAATTTCGATCAGTTATGGCCATTGAAAATTAAATTTCACTCATTCACATTTCAAGCTATAACTGACGAAGCACAACTGTTCGAATCGCAAAAAACGAGGTTTAGCTTAAGGAAAATGGATGGCAAAATCGTGAGAATATCAGGAAAGAGTGAAAAAGTGGCAGATGGGGACAATTTCGTCAATAAGTGCAACTTGTGCTTGACCGTGTAAACGGAGAAGCCAAAACTAACCTTTGAGAGGAAAATTGAAGACTCATTCATCAACTCGATTTTATGCATTTTGTTGCCGAATGCACGTTATAGATGCTTTTATTTAACAGTATTCCCAATAAATGAAGCCACTGCATTGCTTCCTCTGTGACCAGATGAGTTACGAAAAATGCAGCCGCTTATTTTTGTACCGTAACCACCTCTAAGCCACAATAAATTGCGAATTCTACTCATAGCACTTTTATTGATGGTATTTAACTCAAAATTTAAGGCATCGATGTAACAGAAAATGAAAATTAATGGTCCACTGCTCGGATCTGACCACACGAGCACTTTGTGTTTCTCCACATGTACTAGCTAATTACAGATGTTCTCGAAGTACCAGCATATTAGGTAATTCACCATCATCTCTGCAATAAATTCTACGAATGAAGATGTTCTCGGATGACAGATACATTTGTTATGTTACTTCAATTTTAATGTCTCCACAAAATTAAGCTAATCAAATAATTCCCTCACCAGCCATTCCAATTTCAAATTTTGTACTCTCTTCGCCATCAAATTCTCCAATATTGTGCACAATAGCTGCCACTCGCTCGATTTCACTGATGTATTGTTGCAAAAGTTGATCAATCACCTTTTCAATAGCAACCTAAAGATGCCGTTGAATATTTGATGTGTACCCGGATTGCATAATCGCACTGCATCATGCGATTTCTGAGATTAGTGCAACTCGACTTCACTATCTCACAACCGATAGGTGTGCGTAAATAGTTGAGCATTTTTATGGTTTCACTTTGCGGATACAAATCAAGCAAAATTCATGCATCAAGTTTAACTGTGATTGGAAACGCTTCATCGTCAGTTGTGTGTAGGATGGTTCGAATTGGAGTACGTGAAGACGGAAAAGGATATAAATTTACTGGAGGAAAAACACTGTCTCCTTTTTTAGCACAAAATTCGTAGATACCTCTTTCTACAATGTTTTTCGCAACGAAAAATGCTTTTTTGTCAAATTTGCAATATTATATGAGAGAGTTCCCGAAGACTGCCTCATTTTCTGCAAAACTGGTTGCTCGAGGTGATAATTATTCGACGGCTTAGTTAAGTGAAATATGAGATATTGCGCATGAGACGTGTCATTGCATTTGATGGCACCTGTGATGTCTTCCAACAAACAGCTATCTGATTATTTGAATTTTTTGAGGAAGGCGACTGATGACTGTCGCAGAGCGTTGCAACATATAATTAATTTTAGTTGAATTCGAAAAGGGTACTAAAGTCGTGTACGATGAGCTGCTGCTAGGGTTGTTGTTAACTACTAAATAATTCAAAAAAGGATGATAAATGTGTTACTGATGCTGCACGATGGTGTACCTTAAAACGAATTCGACATCGTTGTATTGAACGGGAAAAATACTGGACAAATCAGTGGGAATACTTTTTTCGCAGTTGATTATAAACGCATAGATACTTGAGTGGAGGTAGGCTTCTCGAACGAAGAAAGATTGGATTAGTGAAGGATTAAAATTATTCAATAATTCTGCCAAAGTAGATGCATTCCTTGAATATTCTAGGTGCTTGAAAAATCAAATACGAAACAAAATCATCTGAATAGTTCAAAGAGCACTATTTAATTCATGAATTTGTACCGACAACTTTATAAACAGATAAAAGGCTAAAAAATTAATTTATTAACTACAAACCTGAATAAGGTTAATGCACATTGATAGTAACGCTAAACCGATGAGGATCAGTACAAAGTTGAGGAGCATCATATCCTTGTTTGCTGGCACAATATCACCCAAACCAACGGTGCTGCAATTCCACTCTTAAACAAATATTTTATTCACAGATATGTTTGGTTATATTAATCGTTTCCTACGCTGAATTTATAGGCATATGATATGTGAACTCACAGCACACAACAACATAACAACAGAACAATGGCACCGCTTACGAATAATTCTCCAATTTCTAATGGTCTTGTGTTAGTACTTGCATACAAAATCTAATCTGAAGTGGTAACTGGTAATTTGCTGAATTTGTGCTAAACTGGGAATGAAGAGAGAGGGAGTGATAGAAAAGGTCTCTGCTTTTTCTTCAGATTCATGCTAACCAGGATGCTGCATTCAAGATATTTGATATCTGAAGAGTCGAAATGCGAATATGAATAATTAGCTCGAGTGATACAGCTTCAGCGAATTTTCTTTTTTAACCAAAAATATTTGTAGAATTCGTCTTCAAAAATCTCGGACAGATGAGAAAAAATATTGGCGCCATAAAAAAGTCATTAATTCTTAAAAGTCGTTAAGCTGGAGGAAATAACACATAACGATACTTGCAATAAGTTCGAGAAATCATTTCAGCTACGCTCGAGGATATGTTCATTTAACAAATTGA
This sequence comes from Parascaris univalens, assembly GCA_037576465.1. Taxonomy (NCBI): domain Eukaryota; kingdom Metazoa; phylum Nematoda; class Chromadorea; order Rhabditida; family Ascarididae; genus Parascaris; species Parascaris univalens. The sequence goes on along the minus strand of CM075173.1, from coordinate 182,205,053 downwards.
GTGCAATATTTGTATTAAAATATATGAAGAAAAAATTTCTACCTGATAGAAACGAAGAAGAAATAAACGGAAGTTAGATAGCCCCATTCAGTTTCCCATAAACAAAAGAGTGCAGCCGAGAATCCAATCCAAAGTATGAGCATAGCGAGTGCAATCGGTATTGGGAACGCATTTCCACGATTCCTTCAAAAATCTTCTACGAAAATATCACTAATAACGTTGAAATTCTTTAGTTTACTTAAACGACACCCTTAAAAATAATAAATTGGAAATTTTTTGAATACACTTCCGTCATCATAAATAAAAAGTTCGCTTTTGCAATTCTAAACGTATTTCCTCGAAACTATTATTGATCAGAGGAAGCAAAAAAATTTGCACATAAATATGCTACATATATATAGGATCGAAAGCTTCTCATTTTCAAGCGCACGAATATGTGGAAACGTATAAAGATTATGAGCTGTTAACTAGCTTTTAAACGATGAAATATTATGTCAATGAGAAAAATCACTCTTGCGGCTAAATTAAAGTGAATAAAAAAATTATGACATACAATTTTTTATTGAGTTCATTTTGTTCGTTCACAGCAATTTCGGCATCCATCTCTAGAGGACTGAGCTTCTTGCGCTCAGAGAAGGCACTATTTGCTATTGAATAAGCAGAGGTGTAAAGTGCCTAAAAAACGGATAATGAAAAAAACTTTCAGAGCTTATTTCAATCTAATTGAAAAAAACGCCATTTTCTATAGTGAAGTAGTACTATGATGCAGATTTGTTGTTGCCTATGAGGTTTTAAATGATATAATAGCGGAAATTTGAATTCACCGCATTAGTTTCCTGAAGAAGTCCAGGCGTAGACTTGCTGAAAATTGGACGCGTTCTCTTCTTAAAGGGAAAGCACGTAGAAATAGGCTCGCGATGTGGGGAATTGCAAGGATGGAGGTTGAAAAACAATATAAATAACCACTGCTTAGATTTGCGTGCAGAAGTGATTATTTGGAAATGCACAGCAATAAGAATTAATGAGGCACTGAATAGTCCCTCAATGAAAAGCGCGTGTTAGGTTATTCACGACAGCATAACGTTGTGCTTTCATATCTTTTATTCACTCCTTTATAAATCTTTTCTCGACGACTTAAACCTTTTAGTATTTTAACATAAAAAAGCTGCCAACTGATAACAAATATAATAAAAACTCGTCAGAGCATTCATTTGAAATAAGTAATGAATACCTTGAGAGGTGTGCCGATTCGAGTGATCTTTCTTGTTGGGAGTTTACTTCTCGCTGTTCGAACCCGTTTATAGAGTTTTCGCAATGCTTTTGACAATAACCGACCCACCTCTTTGAGGATTATCAAAAAAACTGGAATGCCAATCATAATATAAAAAATACTTGCGATTTGTCCTGCACGAGTTTTTGCCACAGGTAATCCATAACCTATAAAAAAATATTTCCTAGAAGCAAAATTCGCTTAATTTAATGCATATTAGAATCCTGAAATAAAGTAGCACTGTTGTTGCAGAGAACACCTTATCCATATGATATATGAATACAGAATAAATACATAAAATCTACGCTTTCCTTAGAGGTATATCTTTTTTTTGGGTGGAACAAGTAAGCACAGATAAGCGCTAGTCGGGTAATCGGTAACAGCGAAACGAAATATGTGTTCACACGCTATCCACAGTATTGCGATAATTTATGCGGTTAAATAAGAAACTTGCCGATGGTTGTGTAAAGTTGACCAGCATAAAACATCGAACCGTACCACGACCAAGGACTTGAATCATTTCGCTCTTTTATCACAGCGGTTAAATTGAGGTAATCAATAAACCAGTGAATTGCTTCACTTGTATAGTTCATTTGCAATTGCTCATCCATCCTCACTATCGCATCGTAACATCGTACCTCCAACACTCGCCTCAGCAGCTAAAAATATTACCTATCTTCAACACTCGGAGATAACTTTGATGAAAAATTTCCAACATACTACTTAGGAATATTTGATTATATTTCTTCTAGAAAGATTTGCGGCAGTCAACTATATCAATATCAGGTTTCATGCAAAACAATATCTTCTCGATCTGTTTTGCATAAAATATGCAAATGCGAATTACTATATTGCCACTGTTGATCAACCCATCTCAGATAACTATTTGAATTCTTCAAATATCAGACTGAAAACTTTTTATCATTCATCAAAATTAAATCATTAAAACATATTTTATAACTATCGTTATTCATGTCAACAGGCATCAACAGGCATCGCATCCCTTCATTGCCGGTACTACCCCCTATCAAAAGATTTACCAAAGAAAACCCAGTCTCCTGCTAATATGGTCAAATAGAACCAATTTCAACGTTCCACGTTTTTGAAATTCCCGCTTTCCACATGTTTTCTTTCAACATAGCCGATTCCAGAAACTTTCAAATTCCGTGATTCCCAAGCCTATCAGAGTAAGTAACGTTATACTGGTCATTTCTTGTACTTAGTGAGAGCATCTTTACTGCGGCATAAAACCGTTGCGAGAATGCAGATAATGAACTTACCGAAGCATTTCTGGAAATATCTAAATGATCGTAAAAAATTAACTGGAATTCTTTTGCTAATTTGTTTTTACGTTTGCATTTGATGTACAAGTGGCGAAATTGTTATGTGAATGCGTTTTAGTGGGTTAATTATCCAAAGAAACAGCGCGGTATCTGGAACCATTAAAACATTCTTAGCGCATTTCTAATTCTTTGTAAGAAAATTGGCAAGTTAAGCGAGCTAACTTAATCAACTTCAAAGAAGAGTGAAAATTCGCTTCAAATTATTTCAGTATTTCGAATAATGGCCAACTATAAATTCATATAATCGGCGAATATTGACAATAGATTATTACGGTGAGAACATATTCTGCAAATTGTTCAAAATGTTCGGCTATGAGCTTTATCAAACTATGTTCTGTTGTGATTTTCTGTAGAAAAAATTGTAGGCAATATTGGTTCTGCAATAAAATTGCTTAAATGAAATAGACGAAAATTTCAAACAACTTTCAACCTGATTCATTGCGTAATCGTAGCTGATACGGAAAGTTTCGCGTTCCATTTGATCACGTTCCAATTCGAGATTTCGAAAAATTGCTGCCCCAATAAGCGTATACGAGATAAGAATAACGAATGGTAATGCATAACTGAGGCGGAATTTTTGATAAGCCCATTTCAGATTTTGAAAAATATACGACATCTCCTATGCTATCGTGATTTCCACATCGAAATCCTGTAAAATAAACAATTTCATTTTCTAGTATCCGTAATGGAAAATGAATTATTTTCCGATAAAGATAAGAAATCATCGAAAGGATATTAAGAAATTTAAAGAAAATGAAACAAACGAATAACGCGAAAATTTAATGGGAATTTTCATAAATTATATGCAATAATGCTAACGACGGATGAACTCTCACGATGAAAATTACAAGGACTTCCACTCATTTGGCAATAATAGAGTACCATATATGAAAATTACGACAAGTTCTCAACGATAATACAGTGAGTTATAGCGTCGATGAGTGAATCTTTCATTCTAATGATAATAAAATCGATGAATAACTGAGAGAAAAAATTGGAATATCTCTACAACTATATATGTTACGTTTTAAGTCCAACAGTAGGTGGTAATAAACGGTCATGTTAAATTTCGAAATTTCTCAAACATACTGACTTCAGTGGATTTTCGAAGGCTTGCTAATGAGTTGAAAAATTCGTATGGATAGCCCACAATCATACGACATGATTTTACTGTGCTCAAGCATTCGATTGATGGTCGACGATTTCAGTGTTTCTGTTCTAAAATAATCTCAGTGAGAAAATGGGAAATCATTGCCTTTACATTTTTCTCAATAATCAACCTATTTTTAATAAAGGGATAATCCCAAATTTTTTCAAATCAAATAATTGTTTCAAAAAATTTGCCGAATTTGATACACTAACATTTGAATGTCTTGAAAGTGCGAAGGAGAAAGGGTGAACTGCCATTGTTCCGCCATATATTAACAGGCGATAGCGTTAGCCGATAGGAATGATTAGCACTTCTAAGCGCACGTAGAGCAGGAATTGGCAACAAAAAGCGTACGGCAGTTTGATGGCGGCACGATAGATTTCTTAGCTTTACTCACTTTCCATCCTCTTCCTTCATTTAATAAATGAAGCTGTCGGCATAGTGACGCGCCCAACGACAATTTCTTCTCTCTCTTTGTGAAATGCAGTAAGTACAAAAGATTGTGAAATGCAGTAAGTACCAGACGAAATCCTCCTCATAAGTTAATCCACAATGATTTTTTTAAATGAGAAAAAGGAATGTTCGGGAAGGTGAAAACGAGGAAAGTAGAAGTTTCAATGTCTAAAATAATATGCTCGATTAGGTTTGAAATGTTTTTTTAATGCTGACGGGCACACGATTTGTGCTTCTTAATGGAGACGAATGAATGAATGATCGACTTGACAAATGTCAGTGCTGTGTTGCGGTTTCAAAGCGCGGTTTCAAAGCTATACGAGATCTGCGCAGAAAGATGCAAAAGCAGTTGTTGGTAAAAGCGTCATTCAAATGCAGTGCGCTGAAACGGAAGTGTGAAATTAAACAAAACAGTGCAGAACACTTTTATCTTATTAGACGGTAGCCGATATAAGTGACTTTTGCAATAAAATTATATTTTTACGTTCACAGGACTTCAGATTTTGTTGTATTCAGTGACTTGTGCTGAAACTAATTGTAAGTTACAATGCGACGAGAGGTAGAAGGCTGATAGAAAAACGAACAAGCAAGCAAATAAACAAATGCATTATTTACAAGTAAATGAAAGAGTCAATGGATCCTTCACACTTAACGACTGGGCGCGAACACTTATAATGAGAGTTGAATCAGAAGCAACATTAAGGATAGCGTCACTCTCATATGCGTGTGAGGTTGGAACAAATAAAAGTAGATTGGGAACGCGATATGTTTCTCGGATCGCATTAGAGTTCTTTAACGATCGCAGTCACGACGTGATAAATCAAAATCAGCTCAACAATTCAAGAGTAACACTAAATCAATTCACAGACATTGATCCTCATGATTTTTGCCGCACTTAAACTGTAGCATTTTAATTCTCATACTGAATTCATGCACCAAGGAACGGAACGAAGAGGCACTTTGAAAGGAAAGAGAAAATGAACCTGAAGGATAGGAGTTAAATAATTTGAGTAAATAAAAATGGTGTCCATTTTATCTTTTTGTCTGGTCTTTTGATAAACACTACAGGCAGATCGGTCAATTTAATACTATCTGGGATCCATTTTTAGTTCCTTAGTGAATTCCTAAAAAAAATCACTCAAGCTACAAGTGCAGAACAGCTTGACCTCAAAACTACTCCGTGTTCAATATGCTTACTAATTAATGAATAATAAAAAAGGTCAACTAAAATTCGAGTCACATTTTAAAGGTGCCCTAAATTTTGGAAGTCTCAAACGCGTAGCTGAACGAAATGGTCATAGTTTCAATACTTCAACAGGCACTTCAGTCGTGATTGCAATCGTATAGTTTCATCGACGGCTTTGAAGAATTGATTTTCAGCACGACATTTAGTGGACAATATCGAATATAGAAATGAGCCGCTGCGCTAATTTGATTCCAGAAGATTAGATATATCCGCCGAAAGTGCTTCTGGATAGTTGTGGATTGCATCATTCGTATTTTGCATGAAAATACCATTCTAAACTGAATGTTGTTCCTTTCATAGGCAATCAGGAAACATTCCGATGTATTATAGTCTAAGGTGGAAGTCTCAGTTTCATAATTCAGAAAAGTCATCAACAAGATTACAACTTCGTCTAGTTCAGTGTTGCCGTTCATATTGCAATTATCAATATTTATATCGGTGAATCAACTAGGAGAACTTTTAGTCTACTCTACATGAAAACATAAATTCCATAGGATTTGAGAGCATCCACAGCAGAGACTGGGATCACCTATTCCACTCATCGTGGCAAGGATCTTTTGAAGGATACAATATCTATATATGGAAAGTTAACTTGACTAAAAGAAAAAACCTTGGAAAGTAAAAAAATAAGCCAATAAGTCAAAAAAGTAAAAATCAGCGAGCTATATGCAACAAAACTGTTCGACTTCAAAAAATTAATATGCCAATCAATAATGCAAACTCATTTATCGAATGAAAACGGTCTAATAAATCAACAAATGTTCGACGGAAATGATCCCATCAAAGATATGGGAATATAACGAAAAAGAAAAATTCTTATCGTTCAACTGCTAACAAAATTAGTCGCAACATTATCGAATCTCTATTTCAAAAAATTGCACTCGAAGAACTCACTTATTACTTTTCTATTTCGATGAATAACGTTAGTAATGAGAATTTTGCCTCATGAAATCAGAAGTTCACTTATTTTCTCACCCTAAACTTAAGCTGATTGAAAAGTTCTCAATTGTTGTCGATAGTTTTTGCGAAATTTCACATTTTTCAAAGTGAGAGTTTCAAAATGCAGTAATTTTTATTTAGTGATCAAAGAGTATTAGTAAGGGCTAGTGGTAAAAAACTTCCCTATTCTTCCAGGGTGAGCATTTTCTCAGTTCACTTGTGGAAGCTTTGCTTTCTTTGGCAGATTTCGAGCTGAAAGGGGCTGAAGGATATATTCAGCTAGAACTCCCTTGCTTCCTGTTCCCCTTGTCGAGGATAAATCAGTGAGACATATAGTCGCATTCGAGAGTGAGTGTAACTCGTATTCTACGCTCAAAATTAAACCAACATAAGACGCAGAAGACGAATCAAAAATCCACTCGAATGGTTCCTCCTCTTGAGCGTCTTTGGAACGATTGTCTCAAAGACCCTACAAAAAGCAACCAAGTGTGCTTTCGACGATAGACTTTGAAATATTGTATTTGTGCTCTGATTCTAAACGCGCTGAATATAAATATAAAAATACGTTTTCTTCAATTCATTTTCTTCCTTCATTACGAGAGGGATTCTTGTCGTATCGCACACTTAAGTGACCCGTATCACCTTCCCCACTGAAAGTCCTCCGACTGAACTTCGGAACGAATAAAGATTAACGTTACATGTCAAAGTTTGTTTCTGAGGCTTCTTCAGATTGAATTCTTATTCTTCAACAATTTTTCCCACATTTCTGACAATACTCATTTCCTTCTCTAGCAGCCCCGCATTTCATGAAGGTGACCAATATGCAAAGCTAATCGAAACTGAGATATGCAAAGGCATAAAATTTTTCGTTGTTCCTGGCAACTCCTGCTGTGTGTACAGTAAAAGCCTTTTTGAGGGAAGAAGGGTTTCCACATCGTGCCCATCCCCGCTTCTTCCCACCTGTCTCCGCCCTCTTAATTTCTACACAGTTGATGACGTTGCATCCACTTCTCCGTTTCAGACGTCGAAAATCAAACTCAGCAATTGCTAGCGAAAGAACAACACATCTTTATATGCATAACTAATGACTGCAACAATTGTTACAAACAAATCTACGCACTTCTTAAGAGCAAACTGCAGACTTTTACGTGAATATTCAGCAAAATGATAAATTATTTCGGTTAAAAATTAAGCTAAGTTAAGGTTCAACAGGTTTATGTATCATCAAGTTTTTTATGCATGCCTACTCTCTGCAAAAGCATCCATATTCTTTAACTGATGTCCTCTTCTTAATGAAATTGAAAAAACCACCTCTTTATATGTGATGTGTCACTGCCTAACAATGGTTTCACCAAACAACAAAGTGCGCTATCGTATGGCAGTATTTTTTCATAACAGCTGCCAGTAATGTGCTTGCAGAATCGAAATGGACGCGGTTATCTCATCAATTGAACAGATAAAACGTCATATGAGCTAACGTAATGGTCTCATATCCTTCTCAGTATAGAGGTAAAGAGTGTAAGGGGAGTTTAATTACTAATAAGTGCGAAACAGCGAAATAATTTGAAAAATTGTATCCAAATGAGACATAATATTTGCTCAAAAAATAGAAAATTATGAGTTTTTTCTCCTTCACGAAACAGAAATCCCTCAATTCTCCAACGGCAGCTGAATGGCGATTATTAAGGATTTTGAGGAGAAAATTTTATGGCGATAATGTAACATCGACCCAACAATATATCTTCATGAGATTTGCTTCCACAAGTAACACTGCTGTATCAAAAAAAAAAAAAAACATCAATTCATGAGGTATGACATCAATGACAAATATTTTCTCGATAACTATATATCAGTAATTTTCATTACCAATTAAATAATCTATTTCGGAAATATAACCTTCGAAACACTTTTGCACTTGGCTCCTGATATTTTCTAATTGACGATCAATATAGCACTTAATCGATGGGTGTATAATTATCCATACATACATTTAAGATGTAGTGACAGTGATATCAATAGTGCATCATTTGCAGCTATGGGAAATGTGGATCTTGACTTGTTCTTCTTTTGCCTTTTGTTTTCAACTGTCCCAGCAATCATTTAAAAAATTTATAGTGGAAGGTTTTTATGAGCACAATTATTTACTAGAATCTTTCCCATGCGTCGACTAGGAAAATGCATTCGAAATACTAACAAGAAGTTAGCATTTCACATTAACCAATAATCAGAGATCACCATTAAGGTTAAACGGCCATCAAGATAAGCGGATTGAATGCAGTGTCATTTTTAAATCGAACAATGAGCTCAACAAAGGAATTTGCTATGATCATCTACTGAACTAATCATTGAGCGATCAGTGATACTCATCTAATGAAATTTCACTAGTAGTGCTACGATAATAATACCTTTTCCATTTTCAATCTGTCGAAAATTTTCCGCAGCGATGTTTAAACTGCCGTTGAATATTACACGAGATAATGACCTTAACAGCGATAAGACATCATTTTCTCACCTCGAAATGCTCCAAAAATGAATAATAACATCGTTCTCTGACGAATCATTGCAAAAGGAACTATTCCGAAAAAGGCGTGCAATGGTAGAGCATTTGTAGAGCTGTTGAAAGGTTGCTGATTCGCCTACCATGTCATCATTATGTTTTTTCGTTGATAATCGTAAGTCAAAACTATTTTTATATGTTTCTTATTGACTGTCAAAGCCGAATGCTATCATCGGACTATCAAATAGAATAAAAACTTGGTTATGGCATAAGATATAACCTATTTTCAAATACCGCATCGAGAAAAAATCGATGCGGTATTTGAAAATTTCGACCCATGGAAAGAATATCGCAGAGATAGAAGTGCTGAGGAACAGTGACAAACAATGAAATTACTACTGCACACATGGAGCAAGTAATGGTGAAAGGAAGTTGCTGCAGTGGCAAATTGCTCGAAGAATCTCCTAGCAAAAAAGGGGACGCTGTTTATGTTGAAGCTTATTGGCTAACTAGCCAATAAACTGGCCTTCCTTTGTTATGCAGAAGGCACGATCATATTTGCAATATTGATGCACGTCGAAGTTGTTTTTCCTCAAAATCGTTAGCAGAGTTTTTTCATTTCTCGTGAGAAGAAATCAGAAAATCTATACACAAGAAGTTTTCTCGATAGCCGCTTAAGCGAGCTAAATTTTAAGTGCACTAATCTTAAGAACCTCTTAATGAAGGAGAATTAATCTTCATGCAACAACGGTACTGTTGAAATAAGTTTGAGTTTCCTGTTAATATCGATAAAGGTATTTGTGCAAATATAACATACGTATAAACATCACAGTACTATCATCATTTCATAATAATCCTGATTTCGGAACATCTATAATCAATAAATGATTGTCATCATGAGCACTTAATGTTAACTGAAAAATTCCCAAAAAATGGCCATTTTGGAACCTCAAACATAAAGTAAAAATGATTCAACACTATGATGTGTTAAGACTATGATTTGTTGCTGTTGTTGAACAAGCAAGTGCAAAATAAAATGTAAATTCATCCACGGGGTGATTAAAAATGAATCACTAAGCAAGTCCAATCCACTGTTCGGATGCGAAAACAATTATATTTAAACAATAGCGATATATTCATCATATATATTAGCACTATGATAAACAAATGTTCATTCCACAGACGAAAACACTGACGCCTACGCAATAGCAGATACACTCTGATATTACTCTAGGTCGGCGCTAGCTCCTGAAATTTTGTAGGTGAATAAATTACAAAGAACTTTTTGGATTTAGCACGCTTGATGAATAGCTTATTTAACCATCATCTAATATACAGCCTCCTAACGGTGAAGATGAAGAGTCAGCAAGGAAGTGAGTAGATGATAGAGGAAAAAACGGCTCAGAAAAAAAATGGGGAGCAATGTCACTTTTTTCATTTCACAGAAAAGCCCATCACAGAGCGCTGGATTGGTGAACAGAAAACGATGAAATGATTAAAAAACGTAATGAGCGTGAAGTAGACCATCTTATGAGTCCGCTAAAGAAGCCGACAGAACTCCAGAAAAATTCTTTGGACAGTGATGCCTTCCAAAATTTCTCCCTATTTCATCTTTTCCTAAGCTTCAATGTAGCGAAAACAATTCCGGTTTCACTCACAGCTTTGTGAGTTCGGCGTTAGCCTTAAGTTGAGACATTTCGCATTCGGCTAAAGTTACGACTCTATTGCCATTCACGAAATTCGCAAGCACTTTCATTCTTAGCATTTTCGATACTGCTGAAAGTGCAGCGGAGTTGTTCTCAGAGATTTGATAAACTGGGCAACAACCATGAAATTGCTCTATAAATTAACTTCGTTTGCAATTTTCACTGCGTTTAGTTTCTCCTTGTCACTACAAAGAAAAATTCGCCACACTTGGTTTCCTTTTGGATCTCCCAGCAAGAAAGTGAGGAATATATTTTCTGAAATAAGAAATGGCTCCCAAAGCGATGCCGATGATAATATTCATTAAAGCTCTGTTGTTAAAATATAAGTATTCCATGAGACAAATTTGGCAAAATTGCTCGAAATATTTAAGCAATTGGAAATCAATGCGACTCAACCGTAGGCAGTCTTATAATTGACTCTGTGCAATCAGAAACTGTCGCTGAGGCGTTCTGCCACGACTATTGCCCAGAATAAGAAGGATTATTGAAAAAATCAGGCAGGTAGCAAAAAAAAGAACTTGTGAAAAGAGTGATACCCGAGAACTGTGGAAGAATTGTTAGGTAATGGAATAGAAAAGCAACAGTTAAGCAGTCTATTAAGGAGGCAGTGAAATTGTATTGGTAATCAAGTAGAGTTTACAATAAGAGACATCAGCAAGTAGGCAGGAAATCATTGACGAATGAGATGAGGCACATAAATTAAAATAACGTAAAAACAAATGTGGTTGGCGCTGAGGTGAACGCCCACGATAAAACAACTGTTTTTCTACGCTAATAAAGATCGCCACCTAATAATGCCTCATGTGTCACTTTCAACACCTCAAAGCCGTTGGCCTACACTTTAACTGCCTTTTTCAATGTTGATCTTTCTCTTCCACATTAGATAACAATTTTGGTCACTTGGCATTGTCTCCACTTACTGAACGGTCACAAGTATAAATACCGAAACGGAATATTCGTCACATTCTTCTAATCCGTCTAGTTTCATATAATCCGAGTCCCTTATCGAGTTGCACTTTAGAGGTGCAAGAATCTATATTTCAATACGTATAGTATAGCTGAATTAGCTCAACAAAACAAATGATTTATAGACTGAGCTTTGCGTTCATTTACAACATCCTATTCAAAATTACTCGAATTATTTCATAGTTTATACGGAAAAATGAGAAAAACGACTGAATACATATTTTTTACGACATTTGTAAAAGTATGTGTATACGTGTGCGCATCAGACAACTATATGGATTCCGACTATGAAACAAACAAGTTGGACCACAAATTTCGCCTATGAAATAGCGACATAAAAATTTTGATTCCCTGCATCTAAAATTACCCCACACCTATATGTGCCTATGAAAGCACACAACGATATAACGATCATAAAAGGAAGCGGTGTCAGTTATGGATGTAAGAGAAGGTCAAGAGGAGTTTCTTCTTTTAAAGCAAAAAAAAGCTAAACTAAACTATGCTGTTGTATGAGGGTCACTCCAAATTATAATTGCCCAGGTGCGCCTCATTCGATTTTTCCTTTGGAAATTGCCACATGTAACGAATAAATCACCAGGAATTTATATTTTCATAGTGGTCAAAAAGTGAAACCGAAAGTAACACTAAAATTTTTTCAATTTACCATCGAAGTTTTCCAAATTGTCGATATCAAATATTGACGTTCCAAGATGGTGCTGAAATGAAATAAGGACATATAGACAATATTTACAGTAGTGTGGACACAATCAGCTTCTATGATGGTCAAAAATTAAAGCAGTAACATAAAGCATGTTGACATACAAGCGATATTAGGACACTCGTGAGTAAACACGGAACATTAGAATTGTTCATCAAACTTCAGCTGCACCAAAATTTTTCATAGAAAATGTCCGCTTTTTTTCCTATCTAACGCAGTTATTACTCGAATAGGGATGTTATTCACTCAAATAGGGATGTTATTTTGCGAACAAATCTCCTCATGACAAATTTATAAAACGTTATTATAGAACGATGACATATCGGAAATCAAAGTGAAATCGGACGATTTTTGATGACAGACACATAACTGAGCTAAACGAGGGAGCTAATTGATTATCACTACGAAATATACAAGACTATTTCTCACTCTTACAGTTTCATCCAGCAACTTGATATCGTTTTTTGGAGCGTTTGGAATACGATCTAGTGTCGCTATCCACCTTGGCAGGACAATCGAAATGTACAATAATAAAAAACCCGCTTTCCGGAATCAATGCATGTAACCTAAGCAGTTGTCCTGATTCATGACAAATGCGACTGTTCATGGCAGAAGAGAAGTGACGTTGGCATTGATGGGCGAATCGGCGCAGCTATTTCAGTCACAACTATTTACGCCGATCGCTCGTAATGAGCACAAAATTAAATGTAGAATATTATTTCTTAGGTGAAGTCACTGAGCACAGAGACCTATACAAGCTCAGTATTACTGCATTTTTGGTGAATATGTGGTTTCGGTCTCCCTCCGTGATTCGCTGGTATTCATCTTTCATGCTCTTCGAAGGATGGTGTTTTTGTTGGTGATTATTAAAATTCAAGTGCATCTCGATATCAATTCAGATCGCAACGTCTTTTTTGACACAAAGTATGCAGTCACAAAACTATACGAAAAGAACTGTGGTAGAAGTAGTAAATAGATCCGCGGATGAAACACCAAATAGTGGCAATACACAGTGGATTGCTGCGAGCTGTTAAGCGTTGCTCACATCTCGAGATCAGGTGTTCCTCCGGATCTGAAGAAAAATATTAGGGATAAAAGCATCGTCGAACTGCTGAAACATTCGCTCTCCGCGAAAATGAATTGGCGCAAATGAAGATAGCCGAATACGATATTGCAATGGTGATTCAAAGCCCATTCCCCAATCACAGCATCGGATGGCATTCGTGCTACCTCAGCAAGTGAATCAGATCCTCAACGTTATTCGTGCAGGAGAGCGACAGAGGATAACACAGTCGGCGTAGTCTTAATCAACACAAACATAGATCATTAGGTTTTTGCAGAGACCGCAAGCGAATTACCCATTCAGTCAAATCCTATGCCATCTCCTACTATAAAAATATCCTTCATAAGTCTTTACGGCCTGAAAATCTCTTCTTAGCATAGTTTTACAAATCAATATTAACAGGTCAGCCTTAAGTAGCACGCCTGATCGGAAAACGCACTCACTACTATACGAGGCGATCTTGAGTTTAATGTTCTGTCGCTTAATTAACAGCAATTCTCGCTTGCTTGAAGGAGACAGTGAATAAATTGATGGACTTCATTTTCGGTAGCTTTGCCTTTGCGTCATGATGCATTTCGGTAAACTATTGCCCGTTATGATGTGTGAATTTCAGGACTTCACCCGGAAGGGTCACTTCTTATTTGCTCTCTAACCTTTCCGCTTCATTTGGTGAAATGGTCCACAAGCAATAAACAGTGGTTTATAGAGCAGAAAGGCGAAGACAACGGCCGTATTATTCGGATGTGAAATTATTCATGAGACTTTGTCGGGGCAACTTTTGATGATGTTCTTTGCAATCGCGTTTATAGAACAACCTAGAAGCCGACACGCTCAGAAGGTTACCTCTATGCTGTCAATATCCAACTTCAACAAGCGACCATTGCATTAGCAAATCAGAGCATAGAAAAAACGTCACGTATAGGTTGGAACGACAACGAAAAGCGGACGGGAGTGCAACCACCGAACAACGAAGTGAGCGACAAAGCAGGCGCACTCCAGCCAGCGACACATCGATCCTCATCAAATTACCACAACCGAATCCAACACGTCGGCAAGCGATTCTGACAATAGGATACCCATTATCTTGTTGAATGATGCAATTTTACCTTGTGGCTAATGCATCTTCTTCAGTCCATCAATGCATTGAGTCGCTCGTTCATTTCATTTTTTCCTTATCGCCTAAGCTAGAAGAAATTTGGCACGTGAGGTATTCTAAATGTGAACACTGTACTGACTATTTGATGATTTTAAATATTCTTTGCAGACTTTTCTTGATTCGGAACGTTTGCGAAAAGGTCCTAGCTTTAGAAGGCCTGGAGATGCGTGGATGGATACCTAAAAGTGGACAAGGAGTGCCATAAACGTTATGATCAGCGGCGAATCGACGAAGGAACTGATATCAGTCATAATAATTACCGCCCATTCTTCCTAACGCACATAAGATGAAATGCAACATACTTTGCTTCCTGATGGTTATTATTATTACTTTTTTTGGGTTTCGTTTGTGCCGTGTTCGGTTTGCACTCACCATTTCTGTTCGTCGAGCGACAGCGCTTTTGATATGACTGCCAAGATCCAAACACCTCTCGGATCGTTTCAAGTCGCAGCACTGCATATCAAAGAGCTCGTGCAGTGCGCTGCAGCATGACCACAAGAGGGCTGTTGACATAAAGTTCCTCATAAACTTGAGCTCAATGGTTGCTATCTTGAGAATGATCGCTGATCAGAAGTCGATTTCAAAATCTCTAGGGGTACCGAAGGTAAAAATGGTAGTGAACATAAGATGATGCTGTGAAAACTCGTGGGCTGCAGAATATTCTGATGTGACGGACAGTAGGGTCGCTGATGCATGGATTATGTGTGCTCTCCGCGATGCTTTTTTGCTGCATCGAGTTGAGCCTTTTGAATAATTTATATGGACTGCTTCGACAATAAACTGCTGTCGAAGATATTTCAGCAATGAGTTCTTTTTCGTGCTACAGAAATGTTTAAGAGTTTCGGCGATATGAGCGTTGTCGAGGATAATCCAACAGGATATGCAAAAAGTGAAAGAGAGTCACAAAAATCCCAGATAGCGCACGCTTTTTGCTGATTCCATCATTTTTTTGTGCGCCTTTTCATATGAATTTGCTTGACCTGTAACAAATATAAGTTTGCATGCTTAGCCAATTATGTGTAAGTTGAGTTTTGATCAGTGAAAGAATGCTTTGCAAACATTTTCGCCTCTTCGTGTGACTGTTGTAGTTTCTGAAAAAAATAATTCTTATTCTCCTTCATATGTTTAATTTAAAAATATTTTTCCTCTTAAGGCAAAACGATGTATTATGAAAAAAAAACTATGCCAAAGGAAATAACCATCAATCCAATCGATGATTATTTTATTGATTGGTCCTCACGCTGATCAAACTAACTCTTCTCTTGACCAGTCACTAATATGCAACTTCTTGATGCCTAAACGTGACTATTTTATGGACCCATTCGCAATTTTTTCTTAGCTGTTCGAATGGAAAATATTTGTTGCTTACAGCTCTTTATGAAGTTGACTGGCATCGTAAAAAGCTCTCCAATTGAGCCATATCATTACAGCGATGACTGCGCAACTTCGAAAGCAGGAAATTATCATTAATCAGTTCATAGCGGATGACAGCGATTCATAGCCGGAGTTTAAAGAGGGCGGGTTGAAACGCTGACGGTCGTTGCTCTAAATTCTTATTCTTGAATACTCTCTTTCGCTTCGTCTGCCCGCGCCATCCCCACACCCTCCCTCAAGAAAAAAACCATCAGCGATCCTCCCATCAACAAGATTGCGCCTAGCAATATTTTCCCTATTCGAAATTGCAGCAAAAACTATTTGATTGACAATATAAGGCTTATGAATGAAATTTGCCTTTTCTTATTTGTTCGCTTAAAAAATGCATTCGACACGTGGCGCATTTGTACAAATAAACTTTTGGGAGAAAGAGGCTATTACGGAACGGAATTATCAGTATCTCGATCCAGTTGCTGAGATATTTGATATTCATAATACTTTCGAGATAAACGTTCACCTATTCAGCAAAGAACAAATTTAGGAGAGTTAAAGCGAACGCCTTTGTTGCACTTTCCCAATAGGGCATATAGACAGTTGGCACCCACTTAAAATACGCTATTCTTGACGAGGAAGTCTCGAGTTTAACTGCACCCTTCATTCTCGTGAAGCCCGAATTGGAAACCCTGACAGCTTTCACGTTCAGACCATTTTAGCTGGGAACGAGAGACCCGTCGAGGAAGTGTTTTTCTAGCGGATATCTATTTTGCGGTGCTTAAATGTACCGCTTTGTAGTCAAGGACCAGTGATTTGTGAAACTGCGATTAAGATGAAGCAGCGAACCAAATTACCCATATCCGTATTTCTTCTGATTCGATTTCAATTGCTATTCGTCGTTCCTCACAGTCATTTTTCTTACATACTTCTGTTCAGTGCGAGTACAGCATTACCCGTCAAGGCAATATCTAACTGTGCATATATCACTGACATAAACTCGTTCAACCACTGAAATATACGTGTAATTCATGATCCTGAATATGCCACCGATAGCCTCGCAGGTACTTGCTAGAAGTAAAAGCATATTTTATTCGGTAAGCATGCCACAGAAGCATATTGGATTATGAACATTCATTTAACATCTGAGGTCCGCAGTGATCTTGTTGTGAATCGGCTATGTCAGGCCTGTTGACGCATAGCAGACGTTTGAAAACTATTGTCGCTTAAGCACGACAAATAATGTGCATTAATGCATTGTGCAACTTGCATATGCCGTCATTTTCGCATGCTCTACAAATTTCTTACGAGAATGGAGGCCGATAAAAGCGTACGTAGACGGTATCACAACGCTACTTTCCACAACGTATATGAAACTATCCATTATGAAGTATGCACAACTTCTGGATGGTGTGTTTCAGTCGCACAGTATTCTTTCCATTCATGATGATAGCGTTAACAAATTGAGGAAATTAAACTCCAAAAAGTAGACAGCAACTCATTTATGATGTATTAAAAACTAAGGCTTTTTCAAAACTAACGATGTAAGAAAAAGTGAGAAAGAATTCATAACACATTGTAGTTGTTCGAGAAACGTGTTTATGTAAAGGCTTAAATGCTTTGCACTTGAGGTTTATGAAACTGTGTTTATGGAACCCACTATTGCAAATGCTTATCTTCGGCAAAATTTTCCTCAAAAATACTTCACAAAACGCAACACTGATACTGCGACACTTAATTTCATATATTTCATTTCGTCGTGATACTGCGACGCTTCTATAATTTCATCAGCTGCACGCAAATGAAGAAGTAAACTGAGAGTCGATTAAAGCTATAGGATTAGTTTTGAAGAAAAGAATGAGTACTGATGGAATTAAGGCAGACAAAACGGAAGGTTGTTAATTGGTCGCTCAGATACCATATGCAGAGGAAAGCGGATACATTTGCTAGCGACATAACGTAGCCCAAAGAGCGCCTGTCTGTGCTTTATCTTCAAAATGTGCATAAAGATACAAAGCTGTCATAAACACATCATAAAAAATTACAAGCATTAAATCAACGCATCAGCAACTTTTGCAGTTAAGCAGTGAAACATGCAAACGAATCCTAAAATTTCGGCAACTGCTGAGCGGTGGACAGGAGCGACGTTGCCAGTTTAATGATTTAGTTTATGTGGGCGTGTGTTCCTTATTATGTACTTCTGCTTGATGTCGTGGTGTGTGTGTGAGCCTAATAAAAAAGCTTTTCTATCTTGTTTAATGTATTATCGTAGCACGTGCATCTCCAATAACCACGCATGTGTCTCTTCATCATGCATTACTATATCATCATCTTATATGCGTCTCCAACAATTAGTTGTTCCTTCGTTGCGTTTTATTGTCTAAGCAGAGCAACGGAAATTTGATTACCCAAGTTTGAGGTGTGATTCATGAAGCCGTGGGAAAGCGCACACAAGTCGCTGCAGAGCGAGTCTAACACTGGTATTGTTGGAGGAACATCTGCAGTGAAACCTGAATGTTCTTAGGTTAATGGCAACGAAAATCGTAATACTAGCGAAATGGGCCATTATTCGGGATAACGCGACAACTAGGTCGGTTGCACAGACGGGAGCTCAGATCGAATCCAGCGGTCGTCGTGGTTGGATCGATGTCCGAAGGTAAAGAGACAAGTCGACAGTGGAGCAGGAATGGAACATGTCAACTCGGATCTGACTAAAGCTGACGACGGAAAGCGGAAAACGTGCCGGTGCTGAGCCAACAAGGGAAATAGACACTTTTTAACACAATCTTGCTTCCATTCTTCGTGTCTGTTGTTTGTTCATAAACTTTTGGGGACAAACTGTTTTAACTGTTCACCATTTACACTTTACGTACACACACACAAATACAGAAGCCACACACACCACACACACAGACACATCACACACACACACAAACACACCACGCACACACCACATACCACACAAAGCACACATACACAGACATACACACACACCTGTCAAACATGGGTGGTCAGCTCAGTCATTCCTCCCGCACTGAAAGTAGCTGAACAGCAGCTCTTGGTGCAAAAGTTATTTATTCATTTGCAACGAGCGGTAACAATACGTTAAAGTCTATAGTAGAATTCAGAACTAACAAATTAACAACATATTTACCTATTAAGTACTTATGCATGTCACAATCCTAGCCTATTTTGATTTCGAACTGTTGATGAACTATCACATCACTCACAATCCTATAAGAATTAAAGTGATATTCCTTGCTTTCCATTACAATAATCGCCTTGAAGATTTGCTAGCTTCCGAACGAATTTATTTTATTTTCATTCTATAGGTGAATAAATAATGAAAGCACCGAAATATTAGTGAAGAATAAAATGTGAGAAAAGCATTCCTCAGAGGGAAATAAATTTCCAGTAAATCCCCTAAATATTCAGCAAAGTCGCTGATTTTGAAAAGTTTTTAACTTGTGAAATTTGGACGATTTACAATAAGTATGGGTTCAAGAGGTGACCGGAAATTCCTCTTAAGGTGCGCTACAAATCTCCGTAATTTCGCTTCACCACAAAGACGACCAATTCAAACTTTATTATCATGTGTTTAAATAGAGCCAATTTGATGTAATATATAATACGGAACTAAACGCCTATGAAATCAAACAAAGATCAGCAGTACTAACGTTAAATACTCTCAAAATATAACTTTTTTGTTATTCATTTCAGTTTGAACACCTTATTTGGGTTTAATGAGCATGAAATACATGAATCCGGTCTGCCATTAATAAGTTAGAGTAGTAAAAAAACTATACGTCGGATATGCGACGAAAACTTCCAAACGATCATCGTTCTACTTTCAGTGCTCATTCTTAACTGGGTGGAACTGGGCTCATTTATATTTATTAAAAGTACCAATTTCTGGGATGCTAATACATATGAAAAAAAACAGTCGCGTTGGACGAAAATGATGGATCATGATAGCCACTAGCATATGGATGTACGCGCGATTGTTACGAGAACGTTTTGACAGCTTCAGGGATCTGCGACCAGTGTGTTGGTGCATTGATGGAAAGGTGCGCTTTAAGGAGCTTAACAATAACCAACACAACTACGCTTTAAACATATTTAGATTTGGAAGCTGGAAGGAGAGAGAGAGGTTAAATGACACTGCATTCTGAATGAAAGCAACTTTGACTCAGGTATCTTTATTTGTCTATAATGTTTGTGCGTTCTTTGCATGAATTTCATTAAATTCTGATATTAACTTAGATTTTTTCATAGTTCACCTGTAAATAAGACATAATAGAGGTAGGCAAAAAAAATGAAAGATGAAAAACGTAATGTTACCTCGCTAAGTGAGAGGATAACAACGTCTAAAGCAATGATAAAAGTGATAATAATCATTAATAGTCATAAAATAATGGGGTAACTAATCGAGTTTAAGTGAATGCGCCCTCAATTCTCCCCATCAAGATGCACTTCACTTTCATTTAAAGTGATAACGCAAACAGTATAAAGTGACCGCAACTCAAAGTGGTCTCACTCTGGATAATCCTTCTCGCAATATTACAAGTAAAGCTCGAAATGGTCGAAAATCTCTCACCACCGAAGCAAAGTCTTTAATCTATCCTTCTATCTCTTATATCCGTATCTATTCATCGTTACGTTAATTATGTTTATTGGACGCCTGGAAACAAATTATGAACGACAGAGAAAATTTTTTAAAAAAGAAACGAAAGTTTGGGCACAACATCGTTACGCTTAGGTCAGTGGTGCAGCAATGTCTCTTTGATGATCAAGGGAATATTTCCCTTGATCATCAAAGGCGACAGGTGGTAGAGCATGTGGTTGATCTCTGCAGTTGCTTAATTCTTTGATCAGTTGCAATTCGAACTCTGTATGAGTTGCAGGCACACGAAATCTGATCAAAAGTTCATCAATACTATTGTGTGAAGGGGAAGGTTGAGGAAAGAGGGAGAGAGGATCGAGCTCCAAAAAAAAGAAAGTGGAAAAGGCTGCGAGAATGGCGATCGAAAGTTACCGCCACTGAAGTCTAAATAACCCCTATATGATCCGAATCACACACTACAATTCTTGAGATTTTATGCAGCACTTCCATAAGTTATGATTGTTGCGCAAATTGCGGGAATTGCAGCGGCAATCTTAAGCTCTCAAAGCCTCTGCACTTCAAATACATATTTAGACATTCTTCAGTTGCCATTATTGAATCACACTATGCTAAAGTATTCTCACAAAGGCTAATATTGCCTTTTAAATCATTAAGGAAGCCCTAGGTGTGCTTTTTGAAAGCCTTCACCAAGATGCCATCAGGATGACTCGAGAATGGCCGGACAACGACGGTTGGTTTGCTTATCTTAATGTAACAATTAAGATCGATGAAGTCTAAATAGTATCGAAAAGCGACGAACAAAATACTCTGATTAGCTACAGGTCAGTTTATCCTAGTAGGCTGAAGATACAAACAGTTCGCAATATGCCGAATACTACAAGCGACTTATCCACGACACAATATAAATTCTCTTCTCGAGACAGGATGTTGGATATAGCGGCACGTAACGGTAACAAAAAACAGGTGCTTTAATTTGGAGAGATCCACAGGTCCACGATTTCATAAAAGAACGCCGCTTTTGTGAATAGTATTTCTGAGAGACAACTTCAGCCAAAAAGTTAGAAAGATTTTTTACGAAATAGGGGATCATGATTAACGTAATACCGCAGTCTTCGCCAACTTTGAAACAGTTGCTGATTAGATCACGATTATCCGATAGTGGATGTGATGGCACAGGCTGCTCTGATTCTACCCACGAATATGCTTTACACCAGATTCGTGGAGCCGAGTATGAAATCAGATGCAGCGACTGTGGTCAAAAGTACATTGATGAAAAATAGAGGCCTCTCGAGGATCGAATCAACAATCACCGACTGACATGATCTTCTTGATGGCAATAAGCGGAATGGGACATGATCAGTACACAGACAAGTGCGGGAAAGGCCTGACTTTGAAGTGAAAGTTAAAGTCTGAGCTGCAAACCAAGGGTTGCAGGGGCGAAAAATTGAAAAAGTCCACTGTATTAAGATGATTAGACCAGAGATCAGTGGTCACAGGGAAATGATCAAACAATGAGATATGTGCGTTTAAAGTGATACCCTGCAAATGTCTAATGGCTCCTGTTTTGCAAATTTTTCGGAACCTACTATGGCGCTTTCGTGAGAAGCACTTTCAAGGCTGATTGCGTATTTTCGTCCCATGCATTGACTCCTTGCTTTTCTGTTGTTTGCTGCATTTCTGCAATGTGGTCATTCCGCCTTTTGATCCAGATTTTGATTTTGATTCGTTTCATGCCCTTACTAATGGCCTACTGCTTGAATATATGTCTATGATTGCTTAAGTTTCTTTTTGTCCTCTGAGTTTCCGTGGTTTAGATAATGCCTTAACTCAGGCGCTGAAGTTGGTGTTTTCATGCCGAAGCGCATCTGCCGTTGAAAGTATTCCACTGTTATTGGTGACCTCGGCAGAAACTTACTACATTGCTACAAAAAATGCGTTTTATGCCAATATTACACAGATATTAGTCGAATATTATTTCAAGCTTTTCAACCTGTAATAGGAAATTTCCACTTATTCGACATATATCTCTAAATTTTAACCTCTGTAAGAATTGTAGAATCTCATCCAGAATGTCAAATTTGGAAAAGGTATGATGCGGTGTTTGATTTCTACGAGACTGGACGTTCCTCTCAAATATCTTGCTTTTATCCTTTTCGACAGAAAGAGCAAAAAATACATTATCTATGATTTTTTCCTTCACAGAGACGAAAATTTCTTCTTTGGAATGCGAAACTATGCGCATATTTCTTCAGTGTTTCGCTCAAATTTTCAGATGTACGTTGATGCTGTAAAGATTATCGGGTGAGGGACGCAGACTGCATGATGAGAAGAGGAGCTAATTTGATGATAATGAGAGGACGAATTGATGAGAGATAGCGAATGTCATTGAGGGAACGGTGAACATGCTAGTCGTACTGGTGTTTTTGTGGTCATGCCTGAATGATATAATTCTGGGCGAACGCTTGTTTAAAAAGTGTCAGTTCAACAATCATGCAAAAAACATTTCGATGCGAATTGGCTGATAATCCTTTTCGACTCCCACTGCAGCGCTTATGCGCGGAAGCTATTCACTTGCACAGCTCAGCAACTTATAGGCGACAGCTGTGTACAAATAAAAAACTTCCAACAAATTTTACGTAGTGGAATCGAGCGTCACAAAGAGCTAAAAATATCCTCAATATATCGCTTTCGAGTATCTCTCTGAGGAAAAGTCATTTATAAATTCCCTTCATGTTTGTCTAGACTATCTGCTAGTTTTTCACATATTCTCGTTATCGGAGGCTCCTTCGTGGATCAAGCCATTTATAAATTTCTCGAAGATGATATTTGCAACCTCCCACATTGATCATTAATGTCATTTATAGTAAAGCTGATTACCACCTATAACTATGAATGCGAGGTGAATTACCGTCATAAATGGAGTCACTTTGTTTCATTTTTTAGAAAACCATTTTTTGAATTTCAAGGGAAAATTGCTGACATCTCGTCGAACACAATGCACTTCAATAAAAAGCCTCTTTGAGTGGAACAAAGATAGTGCAATGTATCACCACTACTCACTCACATGCTTTGTTCATTCACATCGCTCCGATGAAGATGAGTTCGACTGGCAGAGCTATCCATTCTCCCATCTTCAAAATAACTTCACAAATTTAGGTGTCTTTTAAAGTATTCTAATATCTTTTATTAATATATTTCCGTCATTTGCGCTTCTCTTTTTCATTAACATGTAATGTTAATATTGTGATATTTAATTCTAATATTGTAAAGTTTACTCACAAATATTGTGATATCTATTTGTAATATTGTCACAATTGTTCATGGCACTATCGGTGTATAGAATGGTTCATTGTTGAGGTATGAGAAAGGATGGATTTCCATCGGAATGTGAGCATTAATTCGTATTCCTTCAGAAGTTTCTTAATTCCATTGCCTTATCACCTTAAAAGAAACTTTTTAACGTAAACACGTCAACTGTGGCGACCTATTCTTAAGGGAAGCACTAATGAGTAAACTTTATGCGAAAAGCAATTTCTTTCTTCCATTTAATGATGTGAGATTATTTTCACATAAAGAAATCAATTAGCAATGTCTTAACACCTACAGTTATACTCTACCGATCGCTAAATAAACGGCAAGAAATATTTCTCTCCTCCGCTCTATAGAAAGGAAAATAACGCAACCCTTAAATTATGTGTTTTGCATCACGAAATATCTATTGAAGTAGCGGGAAATTCTAAAAATAGCCGAGTGTAGTGCCGACGAATTTTGTGATAGAACTGATAAGTTTAATGTTCCGATTTCGAATTCTCAAACATTTCCACTCATGTCATCATTGTGAAGGTTCTCTTTGCACAAGCCCGTCTAGTGAACGAAGCGAACGAGCAAAGTTTAGCGTGCGAGGAAATCACTTCAATAAAAGCTAGTTTCAGTGACATGTGTGCGCATTCAAAAGCCTTTTGCCGAAGTGCGTATATGTTGATGAGTGATCACAACTTTGTGCGCTCAACTGGAGTACCCTGTTGTATGGCGTTGTTTGCATATGGCGAATAATGTAAGCATTACGGCCAGCTGTCTGTCGCTAACGTACTCAATTCTCTTTTCTCCCTTATCTTTAAAAGGCATAAATCTTACGCTTCGTGCAGCTCAGTTTCATTCCGACATAATTACTGTATTCTGTCTATCTTTCACTCGACTTGCTTATCGACAAATGGACTTTAATAAAGGATCATTTCTGATCATTTACATGAATATCGATGATTATGCGTAAGCGAAATGCAAACTATTCGCACTTTGGATCGATTGAAGAAAAAAATTCCCCCGTCGATGAAACTTTCATTTTTTATATTTCACTGCCAAATATAAAGTACCATTCTCATTTTTTTGTATTCTAATGACGTTCTATTTTTTCTCATCTATTCAAAAATACATTCGAATGTGAAGCGCATTTATCGTCTTTTATATTTTTTTTCAAATTTTATTCTATTGACATCGTTTATTAGAATTTCATTTCATCATATAGAAATGAGCTAAGAGAAGAGCAGTTATTCTATTTTTAGATCCTTTTGTGTGAAGGTCGAAAGGTCGAAAGTAGTAGCGTCATGTGTAACATCACTTTTGCAAATGCGTATCTGCTTGTCGTTCTTTTCAGAATGGGCTGCCAAGTCAATCACGTTAGACTTATGAGGAAATATGATGGCTACAAAATGGCCTGCTTCATACATTCAATTCGATGAAATTGACTTATCGATTAAGAGCTGATTTAGGCGTTCAACTATGGAAGAAACTTACACGAATTTCGCATCAATTCACTCCATCTATATTGGATTATTACGTGAAAGAGGCACATCTATTAGAGGCATTTATTATTTGTTGGCATTGCATGAAAGTGCTCATCTAGATGAATAAACCCGTTGGGAATATATTCTTACAGCCGTACTCATTCATTCCTTGCATTTTCTTCCCTATTCTTGTAGATGAAAGAGGAAAAGTGTAGACATTTTCTTGACGTTGTATGGTGGGAGTAATTTAACGCTGTAGAATTTTACAAGCGCAACGGGCGTCTTCAAACGACAACATTTAACGCCAAAATGTCGAATTCTCTCACTCACGTCTCTGCTATCCAACTTAAAAGTCAAATATTACACTTTTCATTACCCGAAAAATGCGAAAGAGCGCTTAGTGGTGTTCATGCTCAGGTGGGGAAGGACTTATATAGGAATAGAAGGGGTATAACTCGTCCAGTCAAAAGTTACTTGGCTTAAATAGTTGCGGTAGCGTATTATATTCGTCTTGAAACTCCTCAGGTTCATGTTGGGATTCACTGCTGACACCTCATAAGGACGAAATTTGTTGCATTAAAAACCCCGCCTATAGGCATTTCGCCTAATGCTGTTGTGGTTAATATCTCAGAGAAGTTGAAGTCAAATGGAAATAGCTCCGACTAAAGCGACGTTAAAAAAACGAGCAGGCAGCTTTAGTTTTGCGGTTGCCGATAGTCATATAATAAAAACCATCTTGTTTGTAGAAGTTTTTGATTGTCCACTTAAAAGAGAGCAATATCGTTCGTGGATCTCTTTTACTCAACGAAAGGATCTTGTGTTTTATTGATGTTAATGCTTTAATGCTGGCTATTTTTTTCAAGGCGCCTACACTGATAAGGTTTCATTGACGGCCACTAATATCTTATTATTTATCCAGTATATCTCATGAAATGTTCCCGCACGTGGGGGATATTATTCTGATGCTTTACCGTCTTTGTTCATATCATTCCCTATCGCGCAATTCATGAAGAAACTCTCCATCACTTTAGTGTTTTGAATGAACCGATCATAGTTCCAGTCTAATCGTCTTCATTTATACGGAGCATTTTGAAGATAGTCATTCAAGATGCTTTATTGAAGTTGACGTTCTCATAGTTAGTTTCTTATTTAGACGAGTCGATATTGCGCATTTAATAGGAATAAAGAAATCAAGCTTTTTATTCCACTATAGAATTATTACAGCATTAGATCTTTAGAGAGATTTTGAGGTTAGTGAAACTCGCAAACTTGAAATAAATGAAGATAACTGCTGCTCGATTATGTGCTCCAATTCATGATGTTTTTCCACAATGAAATACTTTTTATTCATTGAGATCTTGAGTAGTAACCAAACCCCTTAATAATAACCTCAACATTAATCGTTGACCGCATAATTCCACCTTATATGTGCTTTTCCCATTCGGTCGACATTGTCGGCGTTGAATGTTTCCGATAAAATGCAACATATGTTGCCCGGAGCCTTATTATTTCTGCTCAATGGATGAGAGTCTTTCTTCGTCAAACGATATCACTGAAATCGATAATGTCGAAAGAAAACCTCTGAAATTCATTGAATATACAGATCATTTGCATTTGGCGATATCAGTCAAAGCGGACGTGAGTGGAAAAATGAAATTCTTTCGATTATTGCATGGAATAATCATCTCCTTATGAAATGATTCATCGAAAGACAGTATTTACCTTTACCATTAGGTTGATTTCGGCTTATTTTATGTGAATATTGAGTAATTCCATAATAGGATTGATGACAATTGTGCACATTCTCGATGACACTAAAGGTATTCACTTCTCTAAGGATCGACGTTATGGATATTCGGGAGCTATCTCATTTGATCCGTTGGATTCGTTCAAGTTTTGCTGTCGTTCAGCTGTCGTTTAATATTTTATAACATGTTTATAGGATGCAGGTGTCGATAATCTTCGAGAAGTGGAATTAATTGTTCGTGGTTTCTATCGTGAAGCGAGTGCCATAGGAAAGGGAAAACAGCAACGATGGTGCTCACAACGGTTCTTTCAATGCTTCG
Organism: Parascaris univalens; assembly: GCA_037576465.1. Lineage (NCBI taxonomy): Eukaryota > Metazoa > Nematoda > Chromadorea > Rhabditida > Ascarididae > Parascaris > Parascaris univalens. The sequence goes on along the minus strand of CM075173.1, from coordinate 182,177,710 downwards.
TTATGTTGGTGAGATCGATGATCGTGATTTTGTGGATCGGTTGCATAGTTATTTCACTACGAATATACTCATCGCATTCGCTGTTATCGTCAGCTTTAAGGTGTCCATTCATCAATTGCTTAGACTCTCCAATTACATAAAGTAGGCAAAGGTCGGAAACATCTCAGTCACCTTCGACCATGCATCTTTTATTTATTCCTTCAGTTGGTAATATGTAACAACGTCGAGCACTCGCTTTTATAACTCATAAGCTGAGGATAATTACTGGCACATTTCGTCCGAGCATATTCCAATGTGACTCATATTGCAGTTGCAACTAACTCATATTCTTATGCCTCTTCAGAAAATTTTTTAAAGTTTCAAGGAATAATTTGACGGCTATTCATTTTATTTTCGACTTATTTTTACCTTCTTTATTTTCAGTATTTGTATTATTTCTGTTGTTTATCGAAAACCAACCCTTCACGTTTTCGTTCTTCGATTTCGCCAATGATATCAGTTTCTATCGAAAATAACCGCTCTCCATCATTTGATTTTCAGCAGTTTGGTGGAAAACCAGTGGAATGTTTAGTGCCCGATATGTTCTCTGGAGCGTGGGAACAGGTGAGATTCTGCTCTTTTATGCAAAAATTCTCATAGTTAGTGCTTTCCCGTTAACGAAACAATGAAATATTCAGTGGGTTAAGGCTGTTGGACTAAATGAACTGTCATTACTCAGATAAGGCTTACGAGACGGTGGCATACACTGTTACTTATAAGCGCTTAAATGAAAGAGAAGGAAGCTCGGAGTTACGGAATGGGGAAGAATGATAAGGGCAAACGATTCATTGTGGCAGAAATATCGCATTGTAATGTCGATCATCCTATCCTCATCGGCGAATTAGAGGATCGTTTAAAGCTTTTGCCGAGATTTTCATCAATTTCTCGAGCAATCTACGAAAAAAGAGACATCTCCATCTCGTATGTAGCTATGTTTGAGTAACTTTGATGATGCGATAAGTGCGTAATTTTAGGATTCCCTTTTGAGTACTTTCTGTGATTTTTTACAGTATGCGGAGAATTATTGCTGGGCTCAAGACACATACTATGTACCGATGAGTGATATAGTAGATGGAATGCCGACAGCGGAGAAACGACAAAGACGAATATCATACTATCAGTGGGTGCCGTTCTTTCTCCTTATTGAGGCTGCGTTTTTTCGATTACCAAGTCTCTTATGGAAATATATGGCCGGATATTCGGGTAAGTTTTTTTTCCGTTTCCATTGTTTTTTGTCTCATTTAATCTCATTTAATATTTTCCTTGAATTTTCAGTGAATGCTTAAGGATTTTCATTCTAATCTCTTTCCTCCTCTAAATGGATGTGTTTGAATGCGCTTTTGATGTATAGCGGCGCATAGAGTGATTTTGCAAACGCTAATGAGATGGTGGCTATGCATTTTTCCGTTGATTTTATATTTGCTTGAATATCACATATTTGATATTCAGTTTTATTGCTTTCTTCAGAAGAATTTCCTATTGTTGGTTGAACTCTTTCATTTAACATTCTACGCATAGATTGCAGGAATAAAAATCAACGAAATAGTGAAACTTTCATCGGATCCAAATAATATTAAACCTGAAATTAAGAAGGCGAATATTAAATCACTTACAGTACACTTACAGGTTTGTTACATTTTCATATATATCCCGAATTAATCGTGCAATTCTTTTAGCGATTCGAAAATGTCACTACATTGTATTATTGACTCTCCATTGTTCTTTTTTTGCTCTAAGGTATTGAAACGAAGAAATATTCACCATTATTTGGTAAATGATTAGTGGGTTCTTTCAAGTAATGAAATTCTTTGTTGTAGGGAGCACTTCGTTTTCATCGAAGATTACAAAAGAAGCAAATTATGCCACATCGCATATTTCGATTGCTCAATATACCATATTCGGCCTCATTCGTTACTTCGATGTATATTCTCACCAAATTACTTTATCTCTTCAATGTTTGTGTTCAACTTTTGATTATGAATAGGTATGTTTGAGTTTAATTCTACTTTAATATTACATTGTTACATTCTAGACAACAAAATTGCATTATGAGGTTAACATCAGTGCTTTCATTAGCGATCATGAAAGTAATATCCCTGTTCGAATTTATCTACGCCGTGGAATGTATTCTCTTTTAATTTTCGCGGACAGAAAAGCTCCAATTCCAATACACTGCCTTCTCTCGATTGGGCTCTCCTTGTCTTCTTTGAGTCTTCAACTCAAAAGAGCAGTATTTTTTCTTACGATACTATCAAGCTTTTCTTTTCGTCTTGAAAACAATCATCACCTCAATAAATTTGTTGTTTGTAATTCCCCTAAACTCTCTGAAAATCTGAGTTTATAGTCTCTGTTACCTCATCCAAGATTTTACGGCATTAATATAGCTTTTTATTGTGCTGTTAAGGGGGTGGGATTTGATAAGTCGTAATATCGTCAGAAAACTCCTTTTACTGAAGGATATTTTCTCGTTCTAGGCCCTCCTCACCTGTTGCATCTTCGAACGTAGTCATGGAAAATTTAGCGTTCGAGCGTATGATGCATAAAGTTTTAGTGCAATCCAGGCAACAGTTGTTATGTGTAATGCTAATAGATGTGTGCTATTAATTAATCAAAGTGCTCATTGTAAATTACAGCGATTTTTTGCAGTTCACTTCCAACCGTCCAAAACAAAATTACACTCTTGAATACGCACCTGTGGTAAATAGAGGCTGTTCTCTTTATTGCTGAAAATAGTGAACGATGGAACGAGAAACGTGATCGAGAGGATGAGGTTTATGGGGCAGTGGAAGGGTGGGGGATCTATCGTTCCCCATCCTTCACTCTCTCCCTCCTCCTCGCTCACTCATATTTTTTTATTCCTGAATGGCCTTGTTCCGTCGCCTCGTTTATTTACTTTTATCACCGTTGAAGCTAACAATGCAGGAGTCCTAATAAGTTTCACTACATCGTCTAGTGGAGTCACTAATAAACAGAAATGGGTAACTTCATGGATGTATGAGTTGTCGATTCCAGTTGAACTCAGAAGAAGTGTTATTACCATTCCATCTTTTCTCAGCTCAAAGCTGCTGAAGAGGGAAAAGTTGTTTCTAGAATAGAACAGAACATTTTGAAGACGTGCTTGATGTTTCCTCACTTTCAGGTTTTTGGAAACGGATCACTATTCTTGGTACGGTTTGGGAGCAGTGCTTGATCTGCTGAACGGAACGACATGGGAACAGTCAGGTGTTTTTCCTCGAGTATCTCTCTGCGACTTCGAGGTTCCTTCTTGACTGCTTATCTGCTTCGCACAAATTCTTGTTTTTTTTTTAATTCCAACCAATGTATGGGAAGTTCCTTAGTGGGAAAACTGCTTATTCGGTTTATTGGCTTGAGGTATGAAATGGAACTAGGGGATAAAGTCTGTGTTTTAAGACCGTTTACTCTTCACGTATTATCGGTTGTCGCATAAATTGCAGTAAAACTAAACTCTTATTCTGTCTTCTATCCATTTGTGTGAAAACCATATGATCAAAGAATTTCCAACCTTAACCTCAATGACCATTTAATTTGTTCTCTGATGTCTTTCCTCATGTTATATTTATCTAAAAATAGTTCTTCAATATTCATTGGGGAAGAATTTCATCAATTTAATATTAGGTGTTAATTCATTGTTAAGAGTGATAGTGATTATGATATCCGCGGTTGTGATTTATTGCATTTGCCATTGATAGAAATTTAGGTGCGAGTAATGGGCAACATTCAGGAGCACACCATTCAATGTGTGCTTGTTATAAACATTTTCAACGAAAAGATATTCGTCTTTTTATGGTTTTGGTAAGTGTTCTTCCTTCTTGATTGGATTTATCTAGCGTAGATGAGTTTCATGTAATCTATAGATTTGTGTGTGAAAAATTCTGCGCCCTATTACTCTCTAGAAGATTATTCTGAAAGCACTGGGGATTGTCTTCGAAAATTTCATGAATCTTTCCATTGCTTCCAATCGTATAATGACATTTGATTTTGTGTGTAGCGTTCGATTTATTTATTTATTGGAAGGATTTAAGTTTAAGTGTCTGTTTCATTGAGCCGATTAGTGTCACCTCTCCGCAACCATCCCTCTTCCTTATCTCTTATCTTCCAATCCTTGTAACCTTTCCAAATCTCGCCTCAAGTTCATCCTTCTTTCTCCGTTTCTGCTGTGGTGTGATCCTCGACGCCTATTGCTTTGCACTGAAGTTAGGTAGTGTTTGTAGGTTTGATGTGGTTTATTGTTTCGAAATTCAGGTATCTGGCTTTGGCGATTTTAACGACAGGTAGTTGTTTATACTGGCTGTTTATTTCATTGTTGCCATTCCCCAATCGACGTTTTATAAATCGGCATTTAGAGATGAGTGAAATGCCGTTCGATCCATCAGGTATTTGTTATATTTGAACTGAGTGTTGCGAAGGAGATTCAACTAACAAATTGGCAGAGCTGAAAAGTGCTTCAAAATGTCGCTTAATAGTTTGCTCCGATAAGAGATAGTCTGAAAATTGTTGATTTTATCACCTTTGCTTACTTCCGGTTCGTAAGTTCGAACTTTAATGCGTCAGAAACGCTATTTTGCATGTCCTTTCTTTCCGCGTGGTTTTGTCACTGTTACAAAGTGATTGTTGTTTTCGAAAAGCGGCTTTCATTGTTTCTGCATTATGCATCAATTCCTAATGAGTCTTTATGAGTGGGAAGAGAGGTGCGATGAAGTTGAAATGTGCCGTCGATAAAAACTTCATTATGCATACCTTATCGTTTGAAGTTTGTGAGTTTCTGCACATTTTATGCGGTCACCGTTCAACCACACTTTGTCTTGCTTTCACATATTAAAATCATATCACTTCGAATTGCTGATTGCGAATTTTATCATATAAACCGATGAAATGATTGGTGAAAATACCAGAAAACAATATTTCACATTTGAATCGTCCATATATAGCTCTATATTCTGTCAACTTTATATTATAGCTTTGTATTTAATCAGTTACTTTGTTTGGGTAAAATAAGTTGTTTCTTTCTCTTTTGCTAGCTGTTTTTTCTTTGTTCCATTTGTATTATTTAATAGTTATAAATTTAAGTACTCTATGAAAGTTTCCAATTCAAAATATGTCTCGTTGGTTGTCGTTTTTTGAATGATTTAATTATTGTAGAAAGTAAGAAAGATGTGAGACGTTTCATCAACGGATACCTAAAGAGTGATGGCGTATTTGTGATTCGCATGTTGACCCTTCATGCGGGCGTAATTTTTGGCACTGATCTTGTGTTATCGTTATGGAAATCATACTTTGGCATTGAACAACAATTGAAACGAAGTAGTTCATTTCCAGCTGGTGCGACTATATGGCCTCCACCACCAGGTGAGTTTGTTTTCTGATGGAAGTTTGTTGAAGCCATTTCACATTTGGGTTTCATCAACAAGTTCATATAGGCTAGAGCTATAAGTTCAAATAGACTGTGCCGATCGGTGCTCTTTAAAAACATATTCTTGGAAGTGAACTCGAGCCAGAAATGTTGCACATGATATTTTAGTAGTAGGTAGTAAGCGAAGCTGTGCAAACCCATGGATATGTGGCCTTTGGAAGTTTCCTGTTTTTATCTGAGAATATACTTGCAGACAAGCAAATCAATACGGTTGATCTTGGTGCGTTGGAAAATGAGCAGAATCGTTTGCGTTTGAGAAGAAATGCGGCCGGTAAAGAGCCTCCATCACCTACTGTTAAACTGAATAAGGAGACCGACGAATTAACTAAACTGATGGCGTCTTCGACAGATGAACGTAATAGACGCCGGCCCTTTTTCTTTTACATTTTGTTGTTTGCTATGCAAATGTTGACGATATCGGTCTGATTGCCTTTTTTGGGTTGAATCATACCCAACATTCATTTCATCTTCTGAAGAATTTTAGCATGTGGTATTTGAGATGACGCTGAATTTGCTAAGCTAAGTAAAGTTGGTCGAAAACTTCCGAAATCATTCGCTAAATTTCGAGCCGATTTGTGTGAATTTGCAACAGTTTCCACTCACTATGAAGTCGGATCTAAGGACTATTTTGATAGAGATTTGAAACATTGCAACGATATTGTTGTTTAACGTAATCACAGCAACTTTCAGGCTGATTTTTTTGATAATCATAGTCACCTATCCATCTGATCATTTTACAGTCTCAAGTGATCGTTTCCACATATTTTCTTACTCACGAGGAATTTGTTTGTCCATATAAGTCTGTTATAAATGTCCCCTTAATAGTGAATAAATTATTATTTGACAAAGTTGCGAAAACCTTTTTTTCACGAGTCTAGTTTGTGTCCTATTGGCCGATCAGAATGTGAGGATAGAAAATTGCTGGGAGGCTGAGGTCTGTTGTTCTGCTTATGCAGGTATCCTTGTTGAATTCTTGGTGATTGTAGCGGAACCGGTGCCGGTAACGTTCTCTGCTGGTTCTCCGAAGCGAGCTCCGAAAACACTTCCGAAACCAGTAATTAAAGAATCGCCGAAGAAGGTCCCAAATCTTATCATCTGATCCGTATCCTCGAATGTGGTGTCTCCTTACCAGGAACTGCCAGTAAAGAAACAAACGAAATGTTTTAAGTGCTTGATTATGCTGTCATGTAAGTCATTTTAATTATGGGTGATTTCTTTAAACAGTTTTGATAATTGTAAGTTCTCCTCACTCTAGCCTTTGCAGTTCTCCATAAGGTAGAATGTGGTCGGGTAGCCAGATGATTTTCCTATTACTGTCGAAGATTTCAAGAGAGGAAAAATTTAGATCCTCCTGAAGTTGTCTATTCAGTTGCTGCTCCCTGATATCACTTGAATTTCTAGGAAAATTGCACTGGATCACTCAAGTCAACCAGAAGTTAGACTTTCATGTCAGCTAAAGGACTCCTGCAATAGAAATCGTGATCACAACGTAGGCAAGAATCAGGAATTCGTTTGCGGCGCTGGCTGCTGAAATCAATGTAATTCTTCCATTAATATATTCATTTCTGGTAACTGTATGCTCGAAATTTTTAAAGAAAGAGTCATGCACTGTTATCGGCAGGATGATCGCTAGAAAACAAACATTTCTAGCAAGGATAGATTCGTTGTTGAAAACATCAGTCGGGAAAACGTTGTTACCTCTTTGAGAATATCCCATCCGGCCAGGGTAGGAAGGGAATTATCTGCAGGTGAACAATCATCGATTTTTGGATGGAGAGGGGTCTTGTTCTGTGAAAAACCTTCCAGTTCTTGTTGAAGCAGTGTTGTGAATGTGCCAGATTTTGTTTTTTGTGTTGAAAAAACGTTGCAAGGTGGTCGATTTGCAACACTGAACTTTAACCTTGCATCGATATAAGTATTTATCAAACTTTATAAGAGAGCATAAACGAATATTCGACTAAATTAAATTTGAAGACATAGATTGTACATATGAAAGTTTACTTAAATAGATATTTACGAACTGAATATTGTAGTCAAGTTTATCGATTGCAAGTCGCCCTCATAATGCAGTGTTTTCATGCATGCATCTTTGTATTGTTTTGCAATGCTCAATTCGTATCGTATAAAATATAGGCCGAATTGCATCGCAATATAGCGGAAGAAACGGGAAAAGGCATAAAATGTTCTTTGAGTCATTTACTTTTTCCAACCCCGAGTAAGAATCCCATTTTTCGGCGTATCGAGCGAAAAACTCAAGCGCAGTCACCATTCGTGCTGTTATTAGGTGAAGAAATTCACCTATAGAATATTAAGGCAGATATTATTAAGAATGAATTGGCATAGCATACGTTTTTTTTTGGAAAGTACAGACAGTTCTCTTCGAAAATGTTTAGATGATCGATCGCATTGTTGAGATGATGCACTTTAGATGGATTGTAACATTTTTCAGCGATAATACATCGTTTTCAATAATTAGGTGAGAAGGAACTTTCATTGTCGTTTTAATTCCCCAATGGTCGAGTCCTTTTCATTAGTTTATTTCTTTGTTTCGAATATGCCAAGTTAACTATGTTGAATACTTTGTTTGTTGCCTTTATTAGTTTAGCTTTATGTTCACCTGTGATTTCATAAAGTCGTTGCTTTAAAGGAATTTATGTCGCATATGTTGGTCACGTATATAATGTAATGTTTGTTGCCTGAATCGCAGAAATTTAAGACTTTTAGGATCCTCACGCTGCTGATATAAAAAATGGATGAATCTATTTAAAAGTATATACTTTATCATTCAATGATGTGAGGTGCACTTTATCGTTTGCACTTTAAGGACGAGGAGGTGGGGGAAAAGAGAGTTAAGGAAGTGGAAATGGTAGATCGTCCTGTCCTTGTTAAGAGGAGAAGACGATAGTGAGGTCGTTGTGTATAATCAGCAAGGTTTTTTTGAAATGCCCCTCCCTCTCGTTTCGAAATCTGAGAGAACGGGCATTCAGTTGTGTGTGACTCTAATTTTTATATGTTCATCTCATTTTCACTATGTGCTTACCGGCAAGCGAAGTATTACTTGTCTTTTCCTCTCTTTGCTGACTATTTGTTGATCTCTGAGACTTTTTCTTCTCTAAGTCTGTTGGCGTCGGTCTGTTTCTTTTGGTGCTTTTTGTTTGGTCTATTTTATAAGCACAATAATTTGCATAATAGTTTATTGCAGTATTCGTTGAAGTTGTTTTTCTCTTTTCGCCGTTTGTGCCTTCAATGATTTGAATACACGTTTGTTGCGATCATTTAGCTCTAACGACTATATTGTTACAGTTCTTCATAAAAGGTTCTCACTGGGTTCCAGCAGATTGCAGTATGAACTGAAATGAACCAGCCTAACTTGCAGTAAGTCCTTTTTTATCCTTTTTGGGAAGGGGGGAGGATGGAAATATTCCTTTTTCATTATTGAGGCCATCCATACTTTCATCCTCGATATCTCTAGTCCCAAGAAAAGTTCCAAAAATCTCTCCCTTAATTTTTTATATTCTAAAACGTTACGCATTGTCTGCTTCATCTGCTGAAATCTTGGGAGAATTCCCATGTCGTTGCCCTAATAAATAAACTCTTGATAAGATTGTAAACGTTGTGAACTCATCGGCGGTATTCCCGATCACAGCAAATATTTTCAATAAAATGTGCACGAATAAATCGTGGAGAGATTTGTCGAGAAGCGTCATCCAACATTGAATCACTGTAACATTGTACCGATTACTCGCAAATGCATCATTATTTGATTCCGCGGCGTTTATGAAATGTTCGTGGTCTAAGTTGGAAGCATGAAAGGATAGTAAAGGCATGGCTGTATAACATTTTTTGCAGGTGATTTCGATTTTTGGATGAAATGCTTAAGAATTTGACAATCGTCATACGAGAACGGTTTACCAGCTTTCGTTCATTTTTTTCCTTCAATAGATAAAGTCCCTAGCAAGCGAGATATCATGTATTGAAATTTGCTGAAGAGGAATTTTCATCTCTAGTTAGACTGAAACCCATGAGTTTGACGTTTTGAAATTTTGCGCCGTAATAATATGAAGGAGTCGAGGTCAACCGAAAGATTATTTGAGTTTTGCTCTCAGTTTTCGAAATGCGACGATTTAACGAGAGATATACTTGACTGTATTGCGTTGCCATACTGAGCAGTGGGAGTGGATTCACGAATGTGACGAACATTTGTTCCTAACACTGACGAAATTCAATTCGGCTTTGCTTGTGGATCTGTTAGTCATATTTTATCACACAGATACAGATAAGACGTACTTCGGACGCTCTACATGAGCGCTATGGTGAGCGCATAAAATACATGAGAATGCTACAGTGTGATGTATAGAAACCGAATGCTATGCGAGAAAAACAACTAGGAAAGCATGCAAAAAGCGTTGGCACTTCACCTACTTTTGATCGTTAGACCATCAAGCAGTGAGAGCTATAATTGAACGCTTGCAGCGATGCATTCATACTTGAATTATTCGATGGCTGAATTGTTTTATTTATGAATTGATTTTTCGTTTACATATTGCATTAAAGGATTTTGAGTTGGATTTTGAATTAAACAATAATCGAAGGAGAATTCAATTCATTTTAAATATCAATTTAAATTTAATTGTATTCAATATATTTCAATTTAATTTTATAATTTAATTGAATAATTGATTCTCCTTTGAAATGAATCCGACTTGAATTGCATTGAATCTGAAGTGAATTGAATTGACTTGAATTTGCAGTGAATTGAAGTGATCGTTTGAGTGATTCGTTTGAAGAATTGGTTCGAATTCATTGGTTGAATTGATCGAAGAATTGAGAAGGAAACCAAGAATGAGCTTGAATTCAATGATGGTCTTCAAGGATTGTTTAATGAAGTGTAATTCAACCGAATTGAATTAAATTTATTGTTGTAATTGAATTGAATTGAATTAAACTGAAGAATTAATTGAATTGAATTGAATTAATCTGAATTAATATGAATTGAATTATTGATTCATTAATTGAATATGATTTGGAATTAAATTATTGATTCATTATTTGATTATTGAATTTAAATAGTTGAATTTTTTTTCTTAAATAGGATTGAATTGAATTGTATTGAAGATTAATTGAATTAATTGAATTGAATTGAATTAAGAATTGTTGAATTAATAGAATTAATTAATTTGAATTAATTGAAGAATTAATTAAATTAATTGTTGAATTATATTGAATTAATTGAATTGCGATTGAATTGAATTGAATTGAATTAGGAATTAATTTGAAGGAATAATTTAATTTTTTTGAATTGTTGAATATTGATTGTTTTAATTAATTGAATTGAATTGTTTGAATAATTGAATTATTGAATTGAAGAATAAAGATATTGAATTAATTGAATAAAATATGATTAATTGAATTAATTGAGTAAAATGAATTCTTTTGAATTGAAAAAATTAAGGAATTGAATTATATTGAATTCAATTAATTGAATTGAATTGAAGTGATTTCTTCATTGTCATTGAAAAAATTGAAGCCATTGAATAGAATTAATTGAATTGAA